>OZ007557.1:18095575-19345575 GCA_963931855.1 Philhelius festivus | reverse complement strand
TTCGTTAACAACTAGATTGACTAGACATAGCTTTCATGTTCACTGCTTATATTCTCTTATACATTGGAAGAAAATTAAAAAATTCATAAACATGGCTGACCAATTACTTAAAAATATCTTAGCTTTGACGCAACAGCCCGTCGAATCTTCGAGTCCACCCCTGATGGTCTGCGCAGCAGAGGAAGACCCCACCACAGGTGGCGCGCACAAGTGAAGAGCGACCTCAACCAACTTGGAGTGCGTAACTGGAGGCAGCTAGCTAGGGACCGAGCTAGCTGGAGGGGCTTGTTGGTTGAGGCCGTAGTCCACCCTGGACTGTGAGCGCCATCTAAAGTAAAGTAAGTAAGTTTAATGATCATTAAAATCGCATACCTATATTTTTTAAATTGCCAAAAATCGTGTGACCTTGAAAAACGAAAAATTGAAGAAAAAAAATCTATAGCTGACATTTTACTGAAGCTTGCTGACATTTTATATGGATCTAAAGACCTTTTAGGTGGTATACATGTTTTACGAATATCCCACAAATGAAGTGTCAATAATCGCTCGACTCCTTGAAAAAGGTTAAGCCTTGATGACAAATTTTCTATGGCTGACTAATTTCCAAAACTAGTTGAGCTTTTCTGACCAATTAGATGGCATACTTTTTTTTACGAATAACCCATATATAGGGTGCCAAGAAAATAACCTAAATTGTTTAGCTTCCCCTTCTAGATGACTTAAGCTGAACATTCGCATTTTTACTCTGTTTCAAATTTGAATCAAATCCGTCACCCATGCAAAATATCAAACTGTACCTTAATTTTGTTATTTAAATAAAAAACGCGTAGGGATACTCGGGATAAAAAAATCGTTTTTTTTAAATTTCTTTATTTTTAATTCCAGACCATCGAGGGGCATCCTACATCACTGGGAAGCACAGAGGGTATCAACTGTAGTAAGTCTGTGCTCCGACCGACCAATACCACCAATACCGACCCCAAACCATCGACCAGCAATGCCAGTCATATCAATGCTTCAAATTTGCTTCAAGTCACAGTTTAAGAAGTCCTCCTTAATTCTTGGCAAGTTTGCTAAGAACGAGGAAGCTGGAATTGTACTTGATCGCAAAAGACCATCAAGGCTTTTCAGCAACATGAGATCAGGCTTACGATAGGTTTTACTTTGAAAATCTCGGGATATTGGTGGTTTTTTCTTTAATAATATTCTTTCTTTTCAATGCTAAATAGCACAACAAAGTATTATTTGTTAGATTGAATATTTTTTTAAGATACATTTTTAAAAATTATCATTTTGAGGGATATTGGTGTTCGAAAAAAAAACAATCCACAATAAGTCGCAATTCACTCTCAAATATTTTCCATTTTCTGGAATATCATGAACTAACCAATTACATGGAAATGTAATACTTTTCTTCGATTCGTGAAGAAAATTAATATGCCAAGAAATTAACAAAGAAGCGGTCTTGAGTCTTGACCACCCTCTCACGCTGGTGCAGTTCATTGAACGTTCGCTGTTTGAAAAAAAAAATTAAAATGCAAATGTTCATTCTGTGGCGAAGATTCCAGTGCCGATTCTGGCCACTTGACCACCACTTGACCATCACGCACTCAACAATAACACAAAAAAAAGGTGTGAAGAACGCTTTGCATACGCTTCCACCAACCGCCACCCTTGCTTTATTCAGCACTAGCCGCAACAAGCTAAATTATTGCTGCCAAGAAAAGACCACCATGATAAGTCAGGCAAAGAACCTCAAGGGCAAACCAAACCAAACCACATCGAGCCGCAAAGATGATGGACATTGTACACAATAACGTGCGTTGTCAGCGCCGCCGGTCGACCGTGCCGACTAAGACACCTTTTGGTCAATAATGGTGATTGGATGAACAGGAGAATATACCAACCCATCAGATATGCGTAGAAGTGACAAACTTCTAATCACCCAGGGTGGTATATTTGCTATCCCGTACGGCAAGCACGTAATTAAAAATGACTTTCATCTGCCCGATGGCAGAGACACCTGTGGCTATAGTCTTAATTACGAATGTGAAATTCCTCAACCACCATAGTTGACTTGCAATTGGTGGAGGTTCTTTTAATTTCTACCGCAATCAAATTGAATTTGGTTTGATATTTTGTCGATTCGATAATGAAATTTCTTTCATAAGGAATGCCAAGTGACAAAGATAGCCCATTCGTACCGAAATTAAGCTATATGTAGGGTGACATGGGGTACAGAAATGATTTTAAAATTCTTTTTGTTTTTGGAGAGTAACATATGTATATATGTTTAGAGGATGTACTATGGTTAAATGTTTAGATAATTAAAAAAAATCTTGTGTAGGGTGTAATGGGGTAAACACAATGATTTGTAATTTTAAGCTTGAAAAGTCAAATTTTGAAGATTAATAGAGCTAGATATTTTTTAAAAGTAAGATATTTATAGGAAGAAATGGGAGAAAATCAAAATAGTACATGCCTATTAGATATCTGAAGAACTAAGATAAATAAAGGGTTGGCCAAATACACGTTTCTTTTTAAAAATGCAATAAAATGAATAGAATTAAATTATTTCCATGTATTGTGCATCTTCAATTGCTTAGTCAATTTGAAATTGTAGCGAATAATCCGAGATCTTTCAAATGTGAAATGTTCAGCTGTTGAGATCGATGGCGAGTTGATGTTCGTGAATTGAATCTCATACTCACAGCATCCACATTCTCGTCTGTGCGCACCGTACATCGACTACCTGTACTATGAGTGTAGTCCACTAGCATATTAGTCTCACGAACTGATTGCACAAACTTGCGTACAGCAGACGCGGTGGGTGCTTTATTTCGGCCAAAACTTCTTTTCAGAAAACACACTGTTTGGGCTACACAGCCTCTCTTAAAAATAAGTTTTCAATAGTTCCCAACGTTGTTCAAGTGTAAAGCGACTCATTTCGATCCGCGGAGGTATGATACTGACTTTCTTTCAAGATTTCGAGCGAGAAATAGCTGTCAGTGTTAAGATAACCTATGATTTAAAAAGAAACCCCTAGATGACCCACCCTGTAGTCAACAAAATTTTGTACGTTCGAAAACTTATACTCAGAAGATAAGCAACTGCTCAAATAAGCCAAAGGTAATACTTAGCGAATTCAAGCTCGCCTTCATGGTTGACAAACATGGGTATACAAAAAGACTTTACTTTACTTACTTACTTAATTCACTACTTATGCCTTTACCAAAGTGCTATTCCTCAAATCTTATCAAGGAAAAATCTGACTATATTTACTGGAATTTTCAATAAGACAAAGCGAAATAATGTACCTAATAGTCATTCCAGCTGTCACAATACACAATTAATAGTCCTAATAACTGCCGTCTCAGCTCGTTCTGAATTTTCATATTAAAATAATGCCATTGGATAACGACCATCATACAATAAAGACAATTGGAAAGTCATTGTTGAAGACGCCGATGCGTATAGATCTGTCACTGAAGAATTGAACAAAAAGAAAATTCAGTGGCACTCGTACGAAAATAAAGCTACAAGATCGTTAAAAGTAGTAGCACGAGGCCTTCACCCTTCATGTGTTGCCAAAGAAATTGTCGAAGACCTTATACAAAAAGGCCTTCAAGCTCTCGATGCCAATAATCTTATTAAAAATGAGATAGTCAAAGACTCCACTGGGGTATCAACGACAAAAAAGAGATGTCTACCTTTATTTATGCTCACGTTTGAAAATAAAGAAAGTCTCGATAAGATTTACAGTATTAAATCAATCATGGGCATAGTTGTCAAAATTGAACCACTGCGAAAGTCGAAAACTGTTCCACAATGTAAGCGCTGTCAAGCCTTTGGAGATACACAAAAATACTGCAATCGCGAGTTTGCAAGTGTTAAATGCGAAGGCAGGCATGCAACTAAAAACTGTCCCATGGGCAGTGAACAGAAAGCGAAATGTGCTAACTGTCAAGGCAATCATCCTGCAAGTTACAGAGGATGTCCAGTAGCAAAAAAATTCCAAGACACAAAAAGAAAAAACCAAACTGGGAACAAGCTTAGAAACTCAACCAGCACAAAACCAGTAGTTGAAAGCAAAAAAGTAACGGTCGATAACATTACTAAAAATCAACCGGCAAAAGCAATTGCACTAAGCAAAAGTGATGAAAATAAATCCTATTCCCAGATTGTAAAAAATGTGCGGAAGAATGAGGAAACTTCTATAAAAGAAATGCTGGAACTCATCCTGAAAAAGATTGACCAACAAGATTTAAACATAAAACAGCTAAGCGAAGAAGTCGCTCTTAAAAAACAATGATGGACAGAACACTTAAAATCGCAACATGGAATACAAACGGTCTTTTACAGCATGTATCAGAACTAAACATCTTTTTAGACATAGAGCATATAGACATTTGTTTGGTGTCCGAAACCCATCTCGCTATTGAACAAAGTCTTGATAACAAATTACCAAACTATACATGTTATCACGCTCCGCACCCAGCTGACAAAGCTAGGGGAGGATCGGCAATACTTATAAAAAAGTGCTTAACACACTATGAAGAACCAAAGTTTACTAATGTAAACATGCAAGTAACAACAATTAGTATTGGTATAAAAAAGAAAGAATTTAAAATAGCAGCTATATACTGCCCTCCTAGGCGCTCTCCAACTGAAGAAGACTATGCAGAACTCCTACATTTGTTAGGACATAACTTCCTTGTTGGTGGCGATTTCAATGCTAAACACAACACACCCAATGGGGATCTAGGCTCATAACAACAAAAGGTAAACGGCTATACCAAGCAGGCCGAAAATACAACTGTGAATTTTATTCTTCTGGTTCGCCAACATATTGGCCATCTGATACTAACAAAATACCAGACCTTATAGACTTCTTCGTAGTTAAAGGTATTAAACGAAATCATATAAGTGTCGAAGGTAATTACGATCTATCATACTCCAGTAATTTTATCACTGAGCGAAGCAGAAATAATAGAAAACAGTAATCCCAAGCTCGTGAATAACAGAACAAACTGGAACGAATTCAGAGACAAACTTGAAAGTTTTATAAACCTAAGATCCCCTATGCAAACAATTGAACAAATTGATCATGAAGTAGAACAATTTATTGCTGATGTGCAGCAGGCTGCAGAAGAAAGTACTCCAACTATTTCGAACGCGAGAGAAAAAGGTATAAAATATCCTATCGAAATAAAGGAGTTGATATTGGAAAAACGAAGAGCTAGAAGAAAATGGCAAACCACGAGATTCCCAGATGATAAAGTAGTTTTTAACCGTCTTAACAACGAATTAAAAAGAAGAATCTGTGAGTTTAAAAAAGAGTCACTAAGTAGATTCCGGAAAGGTCTGACGACGGATGATTCTACCGAATACTCCTTATGGAAAGCAGCTAAGCGCCTAAAAAGACCTCAGACACAAAACCCGCCAATAAAGTCTCAAGATGGTAAATGGATCGGAAACCCGAAACAAAAGGCTGATCTCTTCGCTGAATATCTCGCGAATGTTTTCAAGCCATTCCCAGCAAACACAGCTACAGATCCCTTACAGTTTGTTGACAGAAACGACGAATGTGAAATACGTTTTGTCACGCTCAAAGAAGTAAGAAGCATGTGTCAACATAAGTTGTCTAACAAAAAATCACCAGGGTACGATCTTATAACTGCTCAGGTTTTGAAAGAAATGCCTCTAATAGCCTTCAAGAAACTCCAATTTATAATAAACGCATGCCTTAAACTAAGATATGTGCCACATCATTGGAAAATTGCAGAAGTCATTGTTATACCTAAACAAGGTAAGCCACCAACAGAAGTAACATCTTACAGACCAATATCGCTTATACCAATCATGGCAAAAGTTTTTGAAAAACTGCTACTGAAAAGGCTTAGCAAAATAATTGAAGAAAGAAGACTAATATTCCAAGCCATCAATTTGGATTTAGAAATAAACATTCCACGATAGACCAAGTGCATCGAACTACGGATGTTGTGGAAAAGGCACTTGAAGAAAAACAAGTATGCTCTGCTTTATTCTTAGATGTTGCTCAAGCTTTTGACAAGGTTTGGCACTTGGGACTTGATTACAAACTGCATAGGGACCTTCCCAGGCAGTACTACGAAGTACTGAAATCCTACATTACGAACCGACTCTTTAGAGTACGGTACGACCAAAATTACTCGGAACTTAAGAAAATTGAAGCCGGTGTACCACAAGGAAGTGTCCTAGGACCAACCCTGTATCTGATATATACAAGGGATATTCCAGTGGACATCAACGCTATCATGGCGACCTTTGCTGATGATACTGCAATATTGGTGCCAGATAAATCCGTTACGAAGGCTACACAAAAATTGCAAAATGCAGTCGATAAAGTTAGTGATTGGACGCAGAAATGGCGTATCAAATTAAACGAAACAAAATCGACGCATATAAACTTTACAAACAAAAACATAAACAATGTTCCAATATTTATAAACAGTACAGAAGTACCTTACTCCAATACCGCCAAATACCTTGGAATGAATTTGGATGCAAATCTTAAATGGAAAGAGCACATCAAAAAGAAAAGAGAAGAACTAAACTTAAAGTACAGAAAAATGTACTGGTTACTAGGAAAGAACTCTGACCTATCTATCCAGAACAAACTAAAGTTATATAAGCAAGTATTGAAACCCGTTTGGACATATGGCATCCAACTATGGGGCTGTACAAAGAAAACAAATGCTGAACCTATCCAAAAATTCCAAAGCAAGGTCCTTCGTGGAATAATAAATGCCCCTTGGTATATAAGAAATAGCGATATACATCGTGACCTTCAAATTGAAATGGTTACAGAAGTGGTTCAGAAACACGCTGTATCACACAATCAGCGACTGCAAAGTCACACTAACTCTGAAATGGAGACCGCATTAAATGTACGAGACAATGTTCGGAGATTAAGAAGAACCAAGCCTCATGAGCTGATGGTCTAAAAGCTATGGGAAAGTGTTATTACCTTAAACTTCCCCCAATGCGATTTAAAAATTAAGAAATAAAAATCATTTGTCGATCTTTCATAGATTGGTCCTGATTCACCGGTGGTTTTAGTGCGGTAAGAGTCCCACACTACTCGGTACCGATTCTTACCGAGTGTCTTTTGAAGATTTCCATCGGATAAAAAAAAAAAAAAAAAAAAAAATTGGATAACGACCGGATATGCAGAGCATCGTCAGAAGCCATATAATCGTACCTATGGCTATAATATGATATGTTCCACTAATTTTTCTGCAGTCTTAAAATTTATACCTACTTGTAACCACGAATATGACAAGGGAAGGTGAAATTTGTCTTGAACACAGTTCAGCTTTCTTGAAGGGCACCAGCGTTACCACTTCCGGAAAAAACTCGAAATAGATTTGAAGGCAAAAGTGTAGTAAATTGAGAAAAATCGAAGTAGTTTTCAGAATGACTTTTTACTTCTATTTAGAAAAAAATGAGCTCGAGATTTTCATCATTTAACATTACAAACAACACGAAAAAGTGGGGATTTCTTCTGTATGTATGTACCGCAACCTGCAGCCTAGATGAGAAATTGAAATGTTTTTTAGTACAGTTCAACAACAATGGTCTACATTTTCGTAAAAAAAAAAATTGTTTTTGACAGTACCTGTCATATAACCTACTTTTTGATTTTTAACTTTCTCATTTCCGACTATACCGATTTTGATCA
Organism: Philhelius festivus; assembly: GCA_963931855.1. Classification (NCBI taxonomy): domain Eukaryota; kingdom Metazoa; phylum Arthropoda; class Insecta; order Diptera; family Syrphidae; genus Philhelius; species Philhelius festivus. Next base: position 19,337,852 of record OZ007557.1, on the reverse strand, counting down.
AAATTTTTATACAGGGGCTTTTTTGGTTTTGATATAATATTGTATACAAAACATTTTTTTCTTAAATATATTTTATTGAATACTTAAATTGTCATTCCATTTTTTTTTATTTTTAAGAAATTTCGTATTTAAGGAATTAATTTATTAATAAAACCAATATCAAACGGAATGCCATGTGATTTCTTAAGCACATATGATACAAATTTTTTCTTACATTTTTAAGAAATATTTTGGTACGCCAACTTTAACGCCAAATTTATTTTCAAAAAAAAAAAAATATTGACCTGTTTTCGAGATATCGAATTTAAAAAAAAAATTATTAAAATTCAGGCGCCGTTTTCTAGAAAAATAAATAAAATTATTTTTCCCACTTATCAGAATGAACTAAATCAGTAGGTAGTACCTTTTTTGAGAAAATAAAAAATATGGTTCTAGGGAGGCACCACTAATAAAACCATTTATTGTAATTTTTTTTTCAAGCATTAAATTTAAGAATTCTTTTTAAGAAAATCTGTGGAAGTTTTTAAGAAAAAAAATTATTTATAAAAATTTGAAAAAAAAAAAAAAATCGTATGGTAGGTACTGTTATTTTTCGTCTTAAAAAAAGTGTGGGGAGGGGGGAAAACAGAGAGAATTGCGAGATTCACTTTTTTTCGTCTTCGCTATCATCGTAATGTCAAATTTGATCAAAATCTCGAGTTTTATTTTTTTTAAGAATGTATAACTTGCCTTATAGTACCTATAAGTCGCAAGTAAAAATAGGGAATACAAAGGAAAATTCTGAAGTTATGCACGGGACTTATCTTCCATCAAGCGACTGGGCTAGTTTGATTGGCAATCGCCAAGAAAACTCATCATAAATACTGCCAACCTACTAATGTAAAGGTTAACCTCCCAGGAACGACACACGTCCTGAGCCTAGGTATCTGTGTGCTATGAATGTACGTGACAGAGATGCAGTTTGCTTCTACGCTCAGACGGAGTCAGCATTCCCCGGCGTCTAACAACCATACCCAACATGCAGATAAATGATCGGTTAAAAACAACTTAAAACTCGTGTAAAATTAAATAAGTGAGACTGCTTACATACAACCTGCAAACTTAATCCGTAAAATGGCAACAGTAAACCCGGTTAGAAAATAAATCTGATTATTTGTTTTACCCAAATTCGTGGGCAAATTTTATCAAATTTCAGTCAGTTAAAATAGGTCATTTTGATCATGACCATTCGGTTAATTCAAACGAGAAGGTTATTTATTTTAGAAATGATAACCCTAACCTACTAAGAAAGATTAAATAAATCTGGTTAATTGTTTAACCATACACACTTGTTTAATGTGGTTTCAGTTAAACATAAGAATAAAACCAAGAAGTATAATTTAATTAAGTGTAGTTATTTGATTTAAACACGAAACTCTTTTAGAGTAAGCCATCTTGGAAATTGCAAATTATAGTTTATATATAGTTTCTCGACAAATATATTCAACTTTTTCGATTAAACTAACATGCCCAGTTGTTTATTTTAAACAATTTGATTTAATTAAGTTAACTACATACACTACGTTTTTTTTACCACAAACTATGTTGTTCTTAACACTAACAAAGCTCTGGGTTAGAAATTACTTGTCTGCGTGAACCCCAAACTATACCAACCTCTCCCGAAATATACAACCGTGTAGGTTTCCTAAGTTCCCGGCATTCATCGCCTTCTTGTCGTGCGTCGTCAGCAGTCAGTGTCCCTGTGGTTGTTGCAAATTATGTCACTGACAGTTCTACTATAATTACTCGTAAATATTTACCCTCAACGCGCGTATAAAGTATGACTTCAAAAAATCCAGCAACCAATATTTAACTTTTCATATCGGTCAAACCAATATGTCATCACAACTCCACACATACCAATTTCAATTCTCAAGAAATTGAATGCCCCTCTGCTTGGAAATCATTTTCACGGTCAACAAAGCATAAAATTGCGTGCACTCGGCCAAACAAGCCCAAACTCACTCTCATCACTCCACCTCGAAATTTGCCAGTGGAGCTCCTTTTTTATCATTGCTGGCCCATCTATAATGTCAGGAAATGCAATTCCTATGCGGTTCGGTTGCTAACAATTGATAACAATCAAAAGAGGGCGTTATACATGTCTTTGACTGGGACTTGATGCTGCTTGAAGGAAGTATTCCTCTGGGTTGGCATGATTTATGAGCGTGTTCCGTGTCAGAAATGTTGGTAGGTACGTGAATCTCTTCTTCCTAATTATTATGCCATCATTCATATGGAAGCTTGTCAGAATTCTCTGAACACAATAATTCAGACAGAGTTTTCGTTGAAAAATAAAAATATAGTAGGTAAGCAGACGGAGAAGGCGCTGGTTACGAATGTTCCCTTTATGGTTAATTACAGTGCTGTCGACTTGCAAATGAAAAGAAGTGTATTATACATTTTGACGCCTCAGCATTTTTGGAAAAATAGAAAAAAGAAACATTTTACAGAACTGGAACTATTTATGAAGACTAAGGTTCGTTCTCTCAGGGTTAAAATAAATGCATTAAGTCCAGAATACGTTGACTACAAAAAGCCGAACTTAGGTCTTACATACTCGTATATTGTGTGTTTCAAGGTTTTTTATGTTTCTGAGAATAAGCTAGAGGCTAGAGACTCATATTTAACTACTGATTCAACTCTTTTAATTGATATTAATTTGTATATCAATGTGTCAAAAATATCCCCTCCGTTCATTCAGGACTAATTATTGAAAAGTTGGTGTGTTACCTTCAAGGTAAATGAAAATTGACTGAGAACATGCTAAAGGAATTAACTCAAGCTTAGCCCTGAAACTCGAATTATAACGCACTGAGAAACTGAGCCCTAGATAATTTGCTGGAATTTTTCTCACTCCTAAAGTAGTACGAGTACTTCACACAGCGCTGACTTACAGTTGCATTATTATGCTTGATTGATTTCGATTAATTTTATGTGTCCAGGAAATCGAAACTTAATGACAGGCCCTACTGTTATGGTGGTGGAATGCAAAAATTACCGTCGTTGCGTCTATCTTAAGGCATCAGAAGCTCCAGCTCAATCACCAACTATTGCTATATGCCATTCAGCTTGGGCTTCTGCATCTTTATATGGTTACTATAGGTGCACCGCATTAACAATAAAATTTGAGATGCTGGCTGGCTTCCCGGTTGTTGAAACATCATTACAAACAACACTCTTCACCAATGTGTGTGCTTCAAGAACTTTGACTTCTTGAAGGCACATCAGTCGTGGTCTCGTGTATGGCATTGGGTTCGGGGCAAATTGCCAATGGGGCGTTGATTATGATGACGGTCCGTGATGTCTACCATACAGATGTGGGATGTGGCATTTGAATTGCATTTTGATATCAAACTCGCGTTGAGGTGAAAATTTAAATTTAATTGTCTAACAATGCTACTGGATGAAGGGAGCAGCAGTAGCCAAAGCCAATAAAGGCATGGTTGCATTTGAACATATGGTGCTGGTTGATGAACATAGGGCAGTTAATTGACTTGATCATTTGGGAATCTGATTGAAGATGTTGATTCAATGCTTCAATGAGGAAGTCATTTTTTATTGATGGGTTTTTTCGGTAGGTCTATATAACGGCTTTTTGGTGGTTTGACAGCTCTTGGAGAACCAGGCTCTAGTGACTTAGAACTCAAAACAATTTAAATTAATCATTTACACGGTCAAAGTCTTGGTAACATAGGGAAGAATTAAAAAGGAGATACCGATGCACATTGGTTTTGAAGTTCTGAATATTAAAATATTGGAGGGGAAAATAGAGCCGTATTAAGCAATCAACATTCATGTAGTGCGGGTAAAGAAAGTTTCTCTATACTTTATGCGGACTGAACGTCCAGAGGCGGACTTAAGGGTTAACTGATTTACATTCCTAAAAGTACGAGTATTATGCAACTGGCTATTGCACTTGTTGAAATTTAAGAACGCTACCAAATGGCTTGAAAATTCTTAAGCTCTATCAACCTCCAACCAAAGTCAAAAGACACAAAAAGGGTCCAGGGCGATGATGTAAGTTGAACGAATACGACTGAATGATGCACGTGCTCGATGTGGGAGTTGGAACAAACGCATAATGGGCACCTCGCCTATACACCAGCCATTGTCACTCATATACAGTGAACATGAGCGTCAGTGAGTTGATGGGGCCGCCGCTCTCCTAGATTGTTAAAGTATTCTTGAGGAAAGGGACAGCCAGTTCGACTTACTCAGCAATCCTGACCAAACAAACGGACGCATACACCAACCATTGATCTACCAAGCTCATCTACCAGACGTTGCAAGGATCCACATGCTCCTACGGGTCTGGTGCAAGCGCGGATACAGGGGGAGGGCAATGGGTGCAATTGCCCCCCCCCCTGGGCAGTTTTTCGTTTCACAATTATAAAAACCATAACACTTTTTTCTTTTTACTTGCGACTTATAGGTACTATGAGGCAGGTTATGCATTCGAAAAAAAAAATTGAACTTGAGATTTTGATCAAAGTTGACATTACGATTAGCGAAGTCCAAAAAAGTGGGTATCGCAATTCTGTCTGTCTGTCGGTTCGACTACAGCCCAAACGGCTAGGCCGATTTTCTTTAAACTTGGTAGATATGGGTTTTATTTTTTTCCCCCGGATGTTTTTTGATTTGATTTTTTAAGACCAAAAATAACGGTACCTGCCATACGATTTTTTTTTTTTCGAAATTTTATAAATATTTTTTTTATCAAAAACTGTCCTACAGATTTTTAAAAAAAAATTCATAAGATTTCATTTAGTTAAACCTAGATAATGAATGAAAAAAAAAATCCAAAAAATTATTATTTTTGGTACCCCCCTTAGAACCATTTTTTTGTTTTTGATTTTCTCAAAAACGGTACAACCGATTTTTGATAATTTTTTAATGTTAAGGCTCGCCAACAGTTTCAATATTATTGTGTATTCAAATTTTCAAAAAAAAAAATTTTCAACATTATTTTTTGAAAACTCAATATTTCGAAAACCCCATGCTCGATTTTCTTAAAACTTAATAAATAAAAGTTTCTTAAAATAATCTACAAGATATGAGAAAAAAAAATTATTTTACTTAAAAATAACGGTACCCTCCATACAAATGTTAAAAAATGGTTTTCGAAAATCGTATTTTTCTCAAAAACAGTTCCGAGAATTTTGCTTAAATTTTTAGTCTTTGGATTAATTTTTAAGGTCTATAATTTAATACAAAATATTTTGAAAACAAGACATTAGTCACTGTACCTACCATAGAACGATTTTTGAAAATTTTGAATTTCTCATTATCGACATAATGGATTTTAATGAAATTTTTTATAGAGATGCTTCTAAAAGCTTTAAGAAACATTGCATTTCAAAACTTTAAAAAAAATATTTTTTTTTAATTTTGAAAAAAAAAAATCATTTTTTTTTTTTTTCGGAAAATTCGATATCTCAAAAATGGGTAAATATTTTTTTTTGGAAATTTAATTTTCATTCGTACAGTAATAAAAACCTAATGTTGACGTACTAATTTTTTTTTTTTAATATTTTAAAAAATTTATATATAAAACCTTATTTTATTAAGAAACCACTACAACGACTTATGTATAATTTTTGTTCTTGCATAAATTCATATTTGCATAGGATTCTGTTTTTGTCTCTTACTAATAAGAGAATTTAAAAAATGATGATAATTTTATCCTTATGAACAGTTTTTTCTAATAACATTCGTTTTTAAAATTCCTAGTCTATTACATAGGAGCAAGTTCGTGCGGCAAGTTATGCATTCGTAAAAAAAATCGAACTCGAGATTTTGATCAAAGTTGACAACACGATGATAGCGAAGACTAAAAAAGTGGGTCTCGCAATTCTATCTGTCTGTCGGTTCGACTACAGCCTAAACATTTATCATTTTTAATTTTTCCCCCCCACACGTTTTTTTCTTCTTTTTTTTAAGACCAAAAATAACAGTACCTGCCATACGATTTTTTTTCGAAATTTTGTAAATTTTTTTTTTCTCAAAAACTGTTCTACGGATTTAAAAAAAAGATACAAAACAAATTCATTTAGTTAAAGCTAGGTACTAGTTGAAAAAAATTTTCCGAAAAATGGTTATAGAGGGTACCCGCCAAAGAACCATTTTTTTGTTTTTGATTTTCTCAAAAACGGTAAGACCGATTTTGATCATTTTTTGTTTGCGTGAGCTCCCAAAAAACTTAAATAGAATTGTGTATTCAAATTTTCAAAAAAAAAAAAAAAAATTGGATTTTTAAAAAAATTTTAATTTTTTTTTTTTCAAAACTGTTAAAAAACCGGTTTTCAAAAACCGGCCACACAAAAATATTAGAATTAAGTATTTAAGAACTATGTATATCATGTACAACACTATAATTCCTTCATTTAAATTAATTAATTAATTTTTTTTAATACGTATGAGTTCCTATTTAATACTTTAAGACATGCATACAGAGCATTATTGAAAGAGGCTAAAGTAATGTAAACGAAGATGTTTGATTTACTATTTAATAGTTATTTACATACGACCTACATATATTATGTACCTTAACATTCTTTTCTTAATTCAATTTAATAATTTTATTTTTATATTCGATTATGTTTATACCTTTTTAATATTTTAAGACAGAAATGCAAAGAAATGGACCATTTTTTTTAAGTTAAGCAAAATATCACGAAAATTGCCCCCCCTGAACGAAATCCTGGATCCGCGCCTGGTCTGGTGGAGCGACGATTACTCATGTGGGGGTAAAGTAAAGGATTACGCCCCTTAAAGGCTTCAAACTCTCCTCAACGAGAAAGACATTTTTTTAATAACTTAAGTCAGAAGTACTTTCCGACATTTTAGGCTTCAGCTTGCTCAAGCTCATCAACACCCTCAACAAGATTGAATGACATAAGATTTATCATAAGTTTCAAAACATGGGATTCACAATTATTAGGGTATCACAACGGATCTACATTGACCCAAGTATGACGGTAACAAGATCAACTGTCAGCCCATTTACCTAACCTAACCTAAATGGCTAATGCACTACATTAATATTTACAAAAATAGCGAAAATATAATGAGAAACATGAAACGTTGCAGCGGTGTTTGAGCGATATAAAAGTTTCTATCAACTACCATTTTTATAGCTCTGTATTGAATTCTTTCCAAGAGACTCAAGTCAGTAAAATTAGCGCCTTCTCAAATTTGCGAGTCATACACAAGCTTTTGACGAATGAAGGCTTTGTAGATTTAAACTAGGTCAAAAAGAACATCATTAAAAAAGATCTGAACACTTATCAACTTCAGAAAAACACTACAAATCAAATCAATAATTGGATTCTGAATTTCTGAAAGAAGTCAACTAGAATAGAAATTATCTCGAAATTTGTTCTGAAAAATTGCCCAAGTGATGATGATATTTAATATATTTTCTTTACTTACATTAATTTACTAAAGATGTCGATTGCAGTCCAGGAGGTATCACAGCATTAACATATAACAAGGTCCTTAAGTCAGCTCGATCCCTAGGTACCTCGTTACATACATACATCAAGTGGATTGAGATAATTCTCAGTTCGAGACATCCTCTGTCCATCAGAGATAAAAACAGAATACGTAGGAAACTCAGCAACAAGAGCCTATACGAAGAAACTAGAGTATCAACAGATACCTCATCAAATCTAGCTGAAGATACTTACGCTTTGATAGGAAGAGTTACAATTCAGCCAGGACATCCCGACCAGCGCAGCAGTATCTTAAAGCAATGGAACTTCTGGATGAGAATCTGATATTTATTCATAATATGACCTTATCACAAGCTTTGCAAAATTCATTTATAATTTATGTATAATTAGCAAAAAAAAGTTAATTTAATTTTACTTGTCAAATTTACAAGGTGCGTTTTTGTTCCATGTCGATGTTTTTTTTTTAATAACTTTTAAATAAAATACAATTCTTCAATTTATATTTAATTCGTTGATTATATGGTCTTGAACATTACATATGATTGGAATATGACGCTGGTCAAGTGGGGGGCCTTTGATGGGCGTGGCGAAAGGCGAGCTCTTTAAAGCACATTTTGCATATAAATTTCACTGACTTGTATTGTAATTTAAACAATTTCCTCATCGAGGTTGTCGTTGGTTTGCTGCTGTAAACATTTTGCTTTAAGTGCCCACATAAGAAAAGAAATCAGGATACGTCAAATCAGGGGATTGTGGGGGGCTAATCGAAATCACAACTTTTTGACATTTTTCTGTCGGACAAAATTTAAAAAAAAAAATAAAAAAAAATTAAAAAAAAATTCTCGTAAAATTTGCATCGTAGCACGAGGTGTGTGTGTGATTTGGCACCGTCTTGTTGGAACCACATGTTTAAATAAATTAATATATTTATCATTGAAAATGTTATTTAATTTGTCTGTCTGTCTGTCTTTTTGACTACAGCCAAAACGGCTCGGCCGATTTTTTTTTTAAACTTAGTAGATAGTATATTTCTAATTTTTTCCCCCCACAAGTTTTTTTCTTTTTTTCAAGGCCGAAGATAACGGTACCTGCCATACCGATTTATTTGAAATTGTATAAGTATTTTTTCCCCAAAACTGTCCGACAGATTAAAAAAAAAAAACAAAAAATTTCATTTAGTTAAAGCTAGGAAATGGTTGAAAAAAAATTCCAAAAAATGTTTATTTTTGGTACCCCCTTGGAACCATTTTTCTTGGTTTTTCATTTTCTCGAAAACGGTGCAACAGATTTTGATCATTTTTTTTATGCTTAAGCTCCTCAGCAGTTTAAACATTATTTTGTTTTCAAATTAAAAAAAAATTTTTTTTGGATTTTTATAAAAGTTTTCAATTTTGTTTTAACTGAATATTTCAAAAATTCCATGCTCGTTTTTTTTTAAAAATTTGATAAATAAAAGTTTCTTAATATAAATAACATGCTTTTGAGATTTAAGAAAACATTGCACTTCAAAACTTAAAAAAAAAATATTTTTTTAATTTTTGAAAAAAAAAAATCAATTTTTTTTTTGAAAATTCGATAACTCAGAAACGGCTCAATATTTTTGTTTGTATATTTAATTTTTATTCGAACAATAATAAAAACTTTAAATTGGCGTACCAAAATTTGTTCTTAAAAATATTTAAAAAAATTTGTATATAAAAGCTTATTTAAAAAAAAAAAAAAAACCAGTACAGACATATAATTTTTCTTCTTGCATAAGCTAAAATTTGCTTGAATCACATGGCATCCTGGTTTTAGCTCCAACTACTAAAGGAGTTGTTTTAGTCTATTAAAAAAATGAATTTTATGCTTATGAACACTTTTTCTCTATTAGCATTCATTTTAGAAATTTTTACATAAGAGCAAGTTCGTGCGACTCAGTCGTGCATTTTATTTTTAGATAGTGCAATAACGAAGCATACCTTTAATAAGACTATTATCATTGTATTAAGATTAGTCCAAGTTAAAAAAAAAAAGTTGGAAGCGATTTTAAATCGTCGTGGTGCAATGTTCTGATTTAAGGAGAGTCTAAATCTTAGTGTGGATCATCTTGCAACGTATTTCATACCTGAAATAGACTCCCCATTAACAATGTATCGCTCAACAGAATGAAAAATAATAAGGATGCAAGTCAGACTTCAGCCAGCTCGAATCCGATAGGAATGCAATTGCCAAATTCTTTGAACTTATTTTGGGGATACTGAACAAAATTGAGTAAAAAATCTGAAATTGTTTTCGTTTGGTGAGAATATTTTCGAGCATACGAGTATATCTCCTCACCTAAGTAAGGAAACTCTTTTGCCAAATATTAAGACTCGCAAACATTCAGGTTCCAAAGCAATATTTTCAAAAGTTGTTTTCATGCAAGTTTTTGTACTGAGCTGTCAACAGTTGATTCAATTTTTGCCCGAACTATATATAAATAGACCTTATAGTCGTATACATTTTGTGTAGATTTAAAGGCTGTTGGTCTAGCAACATTCGGGTATATGAAGAGTGATAAAAATAAGTTTAAATAATTCAGAAGAAGGTGCTCCACAAAGTTGTATCTTGAGCCCCTTGATATTCGCTTTGTATAGCAATGATATGTAGATACACTTCGAGAGACACTTCAGAAACGTTTCCTATAAGACCGTGAGATCATAAATTTCTGATAATATCAAATTTTCTCACAAAGTCTAAAAATTTCATTGTAAGGTGATTACCCTTACAATAGTATAAATGACTGACTTTTCTGACAACGTCGTCATGTATTTTCGTCTTCCCTATCATCGTAAATATAGCTATAAAGCTTGCGTATAGACTACCTATGTATGTGTATGTAAATAGAATCGTTTTATAGTTACGACATATCCCCAATGTGGACTTCATTTACCGAGGACTTAAGAAAATCTTTATTTTGGTGCACCCTGAACAATATTAACCCTAATAACTCTTTCATAATCCTAATCAATTAAAAAAACCTCTTTCTTTTGAAGAAGAAATTCTAGCCTTTGTAACTGCGTTTAAATAAAATTGATATCATGTTTAAGTCTTCAGATATCCAATTTCAAAGTATGTTTTATTTTCTACCGAAGCTATTTGTTTTTACTTTCAAGTCACTTCCCTATAGGTTTTTGTAAAAAAAAAATTCTTTTAGTAAATGCTAGCTCATGGTTCGAGAAATTCAAAAAAATAATTTCTAATCCAGAGAACCATTTTTTTCGATTTTCTCAAAAATACAATATGCTCCTAAAAAGTTTTGATAGTAAAGTAGGTTCTAAACAAACATTTTTATACTTAAAAACAAAATTAAAATTTAGTTTTGTGAACTCAAAATTTTGATTTTTTTAAGCTTAACAACAAATGGGTTTTCATCTAAAAGATGGTCGAAGAACTGGTCTTTTATCTTTTTTTTTAATGCATAGGGTTCTAAAAAGCTACCTAAATATTATTTTTAGATTAAGAAAAAAAATAGTATGTTTTTTTTTATTTCAAAACGAATGAATTGTTATTTTTATTTTAATTGAATTTTCATTTTCAGAGTAATAAAAATTTTAAATTGTCGTACCAAATTTTTCATTTAAAAATATTTAAAAATTTAAAATGGCTTTTTATTTATAAACCGGGGTCTAATGATTTAAAATTTGTCTTTCTATAAAAATTCATGGCATGACAGTTTTTTTCCTGCTGACTGAAAATAACAAAAAAGATGTCTGATCTTCAAACCTGAGGACTCAAATTTAAGACAAAACAACAGAGAAATTGCTGTCTATATTATGAACAATTGTCCTCGTTAGAAAGGTTAAATGCTACACATCCGTTGGCGACTACTCTTATATTTTAGGTTTATAGATTTCCATAAATATTTACGACCAAATTCAATCCAAGCTCTTGCTCCACAGTGATCGTTTGTGTATAATTAAACTAGAAAAATGCAGCAGGTTGAAGTAATACCAACATAGTATAAACCTCCCTAAAATTAAACTTACCCATTTCTGCTTAATATTTTTGGTTCTGTTGTTGTTTTAAATTGATACCTGCTCTTGGCCAAAAGTCAAAAGCCATTGGCACACTTTTCCTCTGCATTCGAAGTCGAAGTCGAAAAACCAACAAACAACCACCTACGTTTCTTTGCGCGCTATGAATTGTGCAACTTCTGGCAGGAGAATAATTTTCCAAAAAAGTGGATCAAACAACGAGAAGCACTAATTTTGAACCATAAAAAAAACCCAGCCATCGAGAGTAAACGGCTATAATCTTCTGGGTATTTGGCCAATTTCTTTAATGGTTCAGTGCAACCAGCTATGCGAGATCCTATTTCGAATGCACCTTACTTCATTTTCATCTGGTAAGGTGGTGATCCAATTTCAATGTTGGTTAGTGTTCTCCGCCCTCATCGATTATGATGAGGCAAAGTGGTGCTAGGCCAAGCTATGCCGCTGAAGACACAGTTCTGCACGCGAATGAGCTTTTATTATTATCGTTTTGCCAGTAACATAAAATTCAATTAAATTGACCACACTGTCTGCTGCCACTGAGTTGAGCTATTCGAGGTTTTGACCGTTCCCGGTGCTGGTGCTGGCGCTGGCTGTTTGGGAGCCGATTCTACTTTAAAAAAATAGAAAACGCTACATCAAGCCAGCAATTTGCTTCAGGGAGGTGCTCTGCTCTGCCTCAGCAGCCGCAGCCGCAGCCGCAGCGGCTTCAATTGATTTCGGTGGCAAAGTGCTACAACTTGTGAAACTGTGGCACACTCTTGGGTGATTCCATTCAATAGCCCAAACAATGTTAGAAAATTATTATTTTTTTTTGTTTTTGGTTTTTGTTGCCTTGCTGGGGGCGGTGCAGATAGGTTGGGCTAATACAACCTGCGGTATTTCTATAGATCGCTGATGCGGCAAAGAGGTGGATAGTTATACATATCCTGGTTTAAATGGACCAGCTAGGCACACTTAGTTGAGCTAACACTATACAGGGAGCACAGCTAAAGTGAGAATGTTTTTTTTGGATCACGAGAGTTATCATTAAAATTTAATTGAACCGAAGTTTACGATTATAGACACTGTTGCAACATAAAGCATATTTCTCGGGAGACAAAAGTCTATGGGTGGCATAGTTGGGGACTGCTGCAGGTGGCAATTAAATTTCATTGGAATTATTAGCTTTTGTTTGCACATGGACGGGACAGTCCTTTCTGTCGGTTGATAAAGGATCGATGTACCCAAACATTTGGGAGATATTTTTGTCTAGCTTAGCATAATTAGGATGGATGATGTAACTCTGGAAATTCACACCCGGATGTAAATGCCCATATTGCACAAGGTTCCCAATGCAATAAAGATGTTTTTTTTTTTTTAATTTATATGAGATGATTAAAAATAGGGTAAGGGTCTTTATACAAGCATGTCGGATAATATCGCATCAATCGGCCAGTGTTAGTGATGACCGTGAATTATCGATTCGGCGCCGTTCGCAGCAATTGGGCCTCTGTTACTCCACTACGTGGAAAATTTTGCGGAAGGATTTAGGTGTGAAGCCTTTTAAAATACAGCTGGGGCAAGAATTGAAGCCGAACGACCTACCACAACGCCGAATTTTCGGTGAATGGGCTCTTGAAAAGTTGGCCGAAGATTCACTTTTTTTTATCGAAAAATTATGTTCAGCGACGAAGTTCATTTTTGGTTGAATGGCTACGTGAACAAGCAAACCTCCCGTATTTGGAGTGAAGGGCAGCCAGAAGCATTGCAAGAGCTACCAACGCATCCAGAAAAAGTCACTGTTTAGTGCGGATTATGGGCAGGCGAATCATTGGGCCGTAATTCTGCAAAGATGATGCGAATCGCAACGTTACTGTGAATGGTGAGCGATGCCGTGCGATGATAACAAACTTTTTTTTGCGCAAAATGGAAGAGCGTGACTTGCATGACATGTGGTTTCAACAAGACGGTGCCACATGCAACACAGCACGCGTAACAATGGACCGATTGAGAGACGAGTTCAGTGAACAGTTTATTTCACGTTTTGGGTCGGACAATTGGCCAATTACACCAGTAAAATTGATCTCAACAAAAGAAATCTATCAACTGTCTTTAATGAAAAAACCAAAACAAGGCTGAGTTCGTAATTGCAATGTTTGTTGCCCCTGCCCTGCCTAGAACATGCTTCGAATACATTTATGAACACAATTACAACAGCATGTGGGCAGTCATCATACTTTGTTAAAAATGAGTTCATAATTGCCAAAATAGTTCGATATCAGTATCGGACCAGATTTTGGCCTCGTATTCGATCTTGTTAATGGATAGTTATTAATTTCTTATCAAAGATGTAAAAATCAATATTTGTACGATTATAAATTAATTTCAAAAAAAAAATTACTCACATTTGACCCTCTGCCATTTTCCTGCAAACTCAGCAACATAAAAAAAACACATGCCAAATTGACCGCATGCTGACTGTAAGTTTACTTTTATGAACACAAATATTGCCATGCTCATGCAGAGATGTTGCTGTTTGTTTACAAATATGAACGCAATTTTTGCAGGACTGCGGCAGTTTTGCAATTACGAACTCAGCCCAATTCAACGGAAGTCTGCCATATATTTGTATACAAAAGCTTCTACAGTCATATTCGCAGTATAGACTTCGCTTATATTTTTATAGATTACATCTGACATTTTTTAAACACTATTCTTTATTTTTTTAAATCAAATATAACGATACAACGGGTATCGGTATCTGCTTTTAAATATTTTACAACTTTTATAAACGTTCGCACTTCGCTCAATCATTTTAAGGATAGTCACAATCCCTTGAGTGCGCCCAATATTAAAAATATTTTAGTTGATTTAGTACGATGGTAAAACTGTTTTAGTATGAAACTAGGTTAAAACCAAGATTTTGCAAATTTCTCTACCCTTTTATTAAAGTTAAAATCATCAAATACCTACATATTTTATTTATTTTAGTTATCGTGTTAACTTCATATGACTCTTTGACATTTACAAACGTCAAAAAAGTTCTGTTTACTTATTTTTTTTTTCAGTTATTGTTTTGGGTGTGTTCAGAAGCAATTTATTAAGCACGATACTAGTTAGAAAATGTTTAAAATTATGGGTGAGTTAGTAAACTACGCTAAAGTAAGCAAATTGTTAAGTAGTAGGTATCATACTTAAAAGCTGTTTAAATTTTTGCACCATAGTTGTCAGCTTCCATAAGCTCAAATGACAAACGAAATTATTTGGATATATCATTCATAAAAAATGTCTGTATTTGTATTTGTTTTAAATAAATTTTTTACATACTCATAATAAATGTTTTGGATTTGTTTTCAAAACAAATACTTTCAAAAAAAAAAAAAAATCATTTGAATTTAAAAAAAAAACAAGCATCCGCCTATATTTTTTATTAAAGTATTTTTTAAGATTTTTAATAAAGAATACAAAAAGAAGAAAAAGCATTTTATCTTTAAAAAATAAATTTCAGGTCAGTTGTAAGTAATATTATTTTAATTTTAAGGCCTTAACAGATGTATTATTTTTTAATAATTTTTAAAAATATAGGCCTGAAAAGGGTGTAAGCACACCCGAAACGATGCAGCTATATTGATTATTAAAAATCAATATTTTTTAGGACATATTATTAATTTTATTTTTAATCTACATATGTTTTGCAAATTAAACTAACTATAGCCGTGGCGGCCGCTAGAAACAAGCCTTTTAAAAAAGGTTTGGCTAATATGATCAGGCTGGTTCCTCAGGTTGGCGACAGGTTAATTCCCTGTCCCGTAAAACTAAAAGAATTACGAGACCGACAACAAGCCTCGGAAACGGACTGATCTCACGACGACAACCCACGCAAAGAAAAAGGAAAAACGATTTACGAATATTTTCTTATGGAACGTACGATCGCTCTATAGAGATCGAGCTGCTCAGCAGCTAGCCGTCGCCCTGTCAAAGTATAAAGCTGACATAACAGCTCTTCAAGAAATCAGATGGACAGGGAATGGTGTTTTACAGAAGAAAGAATATGACATATACTACAGCTGTCATACAAAACACCATGTGCTCGGGGTAGGCTTCCTAGTCAGCGAAAAAATGAAGTCTACTATCATCGGCTTTAACGCTATAAGCGAAAGGCTATGCACCCTTCGCGTGCGAGGCAAATTTACGAACATCAGCCTCATTAACGTTCACGGACCTACGAAGGAGTCCTCAGACGAAGAAAAAGAGACTTATTACGAACAAGTCGAGAGGGCCCTCAATGCCTGTCCAAGGTATGATGTTAAAATCATCCTTGGGGATTTGAACGCAAAAATAGGTCGGGAGCCGGAATTCAGGCATTACGCAGACACCCATAGTTTGCATGAGAACACTAATGACGATGGTGCGATGGGAAGTGCACTTTAATGAATTACTAAATGGTCAGTTCACTGCAGAAGTGAAGGCTCCACTACTTCAAGAAGAATACCCTATGTTGCCGCCACCAAGCATAGAAGAGGTTGAAAAAGTTATAGGCCGGTTTAAACTGAACAAAGCCCCGGGAGCCGATGGCATACCAGCCGAATTATTCCATCACGGCGGGCCAGCCTTACGTCAAACAATTCATGATATTAGTACACGTATGGGAGCAGGAAGAAATGCCAGAAGACTGGCGAAAAGGTTTAATATGCCCCATACATAAGAAGGGAGATGTCACAACGTGCAGCAATTATAGAGGTATCACGTTGTTGAGTACCGCCTATAAGATACTCTCCTCTATCCAACAAGACCGGATAACCCCATACGCTAAAACCGTTATCGGACAATATCAGTGTGGTTTCATTCCAGACAAATCAACAACTGATCAGATATTTACCCTTAGGCAGGCGATGGAAAAATGTCTAGAATTTAACATTCCAACATACCATCTGTTTATAGACTTTAAGGCCGCCTATGATAGCATAGCCAGGGTAGAACTTTACAAAGCCATGAGAGAATTCGGCATCCCAAATAAATTGACACGACTATGTAGGTTGACCATGACCAACGTAACAAGGCAAGTAAAAATAGCCGGATTGCTATCCAAACCAATCAACATCTTTAATGGACTCGGACAAGGGGACGGTTTGGCCTGCCTCCTCTTCAACCTGGCGTTGGAGAAAGCAATCCGTGACTCTGGCACGGCAACAAGAGGGACCATCGTCAACAGGTCCAGCCAGTTACTGGCTTACGCAGACGACATCGACATCATCGGAAGAACCGAGCAAGCTGTACACGATTCCTTCATCCAGATCGAGCAGGCGGCACAAAGTACATGGTGGCGTCGAATGCGAGAGGAACAGTTGGTCAAACAATCAAGGTAGCGGAGCACGAATTTGAAGTGGTGCAATCCTTTAAATACCTTGGGCCAATAGTAGCAGCCGATAACAATATAGAAGAAGAAATACGCGGGCGGCTTTCCAAATCCAACAGAGCGTACTATAGTCTGTCAAAGCTTTTCAAATCCAGAAATCTCACCATAACTTCAAAACTGCTGCTGTACAGGACCTTGGTCCTGCCAGTACTCACATATGGATCCGAGACTTGGGTGCTTAGCAAAAGGCACTCCGACCTCTTAGCTGCGTTCGAGAGAAAAGTCTTAAGGAGAATTGTTGGCCCCATATGTGAGGAAGGACGATTCCGGAGACGGTACAATCATGAATTGTACGCAATCTACCTAGAAGCAGATATCGTGACAAAAATTAAGCTCGGTAGACTCCGGTGGGCAGGGCACCTAGCTCGCATGAGCGAAGAGGAACCTGCTCGGAAAGTTCTTTGTGGTACATTCTATGGTAGACGACAGCGTGGTAGACCATGCTTGCGCTGGAGAGATGGCGTAGACCAGGACGCCCGAAGCCTTGGGGTGCGCAACTGGATGGCATCGTAAAAATTCATATTAAGTAGATTTTACGTAGAAAAAAAGATATATTTTCGTACTTTCGAAAAGGCCAAATACAATTTTCTTTTTAAAAATGCAATAAAATGAACATTAAATTTTTCCATGCGTCATGGCATTTTTAGTGAGAGCAAAAATTCCCATTAATTATGGAACACAACCTCGTTCAAGTGGATGGTCATGCGTCTTCAATTGTTGGCGAATATTACGAGATCTTTGTAGTCAAGTGTGTAAAATTCCAAAGTGTTAATACAATTTCAATAGTGAGAAAAATTCTAAATCAATTGATCTGCATTTTCATTTGTATTTCAACTCCAGCTTAAAAACAAGATATCTACTAATCTTTTGAACACATCCGTGAAAGTAGTAGTAAGTAAGATTTTGACACATATTACACTGATACCAACTTTGGGAGTTTATTAAGAGTTTATTAAACGTTTTTTTTTTTTACTTGTATTACTGCGCTAGCTATAGATTACCAATAAAACACGGCTAATGTAGTATGTTCTTGAAAATGGGTTTGTTTATAGGGAAATGAATGATTTCAGCAACGGTTGTTAGACACCTGAGCGGCTCTGAAGTACTTTAATAACTTAAATTTACAAAAAATGGCGAGTTTATTAAAGAAATTTATATAATTAATGTGTTATTTACCTAAAAACAGATACGACTCTGAATTTGAATATTCAATAACATCAAAATTTTCTTTTTAAATTTCACATCTATGTTTGAGATCCGAAACTAAAAGATTTTCTTTAGTTGACAATTGACATCCAGAATATTTTCGTTCTGTACATTTAACGAAAGTTTTGAAGTTACACTAAGCAGATAGCAAGTACACAAACCTTCACTGTACACAAATTTGCAAATAATCGGTTCAAATTCCCAATTTGGTTCTAATATATGATAGAAGGGAAATTAAATTGAAGTTTGACAAGCTGTGTGACTTGGTGAAACACTAAGAATTTTTGCTGGCATACTTTATGGGGTAGTAATAGAAAAATAAACATAGTGGTGACGAACAAGGTGAGGCTGTTTTTTTTCTCCGAACTAAACTCTTTGACATTAGGGTAAAAGGTCTTAATTCAGACTAATTATTACCTAAAGGGAAAAATAATAACGATAGGAAGCAGTTGTAAATTAAAATCAGAAAATAAAATTAAACTGGTGTTAAGCTAATCAAAAATAAAAAATGCAATTTCGTGATTTCCATATTGCATAAAATCAAAGACTTCAGAATTAAATCGACCAAAATCTAAATTGATTAGTCTTTTGAAAAAATGCATTATAAAGATGAGACATTGTTGCTTTTTTAGGCAATATATGGCAAACTAAGCATATAAATAAAGTCCATAAGTGACATTCCGCATGCTTAATGGAATACTGACCCATTAGGAGATAGATCAAAATTGAGTTACAAACAGATACAAGACTCATATCTCATGAATAGTTTATCATACTTTAAGAACACTAGTATTTATGATTAATTCATGAATTAGTTTTTATTTTATCCTTCAACAAGGAGGACAAATCCTTAAAGCAAGATCTTTTTTTTCAACTTCCTAAAAATAGTTTTTTCGAGTTAGGTCAGTAGTCCATTAAGCATGCGATTTGTGAGTGATAAACGCATATGGCGGCGCGTCATATTACCATATACATATGTATATTCTGTCATTATGTCAATATTAATTTTTCACCTCTTCATATGTATAGATATGTGCCTTGTGGTATGTATTTACATGTCAAGTTTGCCAGATTATGAACATTTAAAACCGCCTTTAGTATTTAAAAAAAAAAATAAACAAAATAAGCCGAAATGTTAACACACAAACATAATGTTTCAAATATACTTCTTTTACTTCCATAAGTAAGATCATTGTATTTGCAGCGTTATAAAACTGACTAGACTGAAAAACTCCGCATCCCCACCGAAGTTGAGTTTGACTCATATTTCAACGTGGTATTGAGAATTTTAGTTTATGTAAAAGCCTGGTTAGTGCTTAGTTTAGAAGTACGTTTTTTTTAAAAAATCATACATCGCAAATCTGTGTACTACTGGTAATGTTTCCACAAGATTACCACTGGAAGTTTTAACAATGTTTTCATGTGTCATGACGAAGTCATCCCAATCTTCTTCATCTTCCAGTTAATTAAATTTAAATTAGTTTTTACCACACCAACAAACTGGATCACATTCGCCCTTATATTTGGACTGAACCTTAAATTATTGTAATTGGAATTACCCTTCGGAATTCATTGTCATTCTAGTGGGTTTTTGAAGTCTTAAAACTACCAAAACTAATTTTCTTTCTTTGTTTCACTTAATTAGGTGTTACATTGTTTTCTTTTTTTAGTCTAAACCTTTTGTCGCATCTTATGTCAAGTAAGATTCTTTTTTGACAAATTATTGTTGTTTTTAGCACATAGACAAATAAACCTGCTCGTATAGTTAAGCACATAATATCTTCTAAAATTTATCTTTTATCTTTAGAGCCGACGAAAATTTGTTTGTTTCTAGACAAATGTATTAATGAACTTATGCTGGAGTCAACTGTGAGGGACTAAAGCAATTGCAAAATCATCAATTTGTATTAAAAATACCAATTGACAAATTTGTGACGTTACAGCCTGTGAAGAACTTGGACCTAGTGACAAGTCGCAACAATTCCTATGTGCGTGTTGTCAGGGGCAATGGAAGTCACCTACAATCTTCTGAAGAGTCTGAACGCCTTTTCATGACCAGAGATACTCTTGGAAGATTTGTTACTTTTGTCGCAATGGACAGAACCGATGAAAAAATAAACCTGACATTTTAAGTAAAACGCAAAAAAAAAAACAATTCACTAAACTTTGAATACCTTATTAAGTTCACATTGTCGGTTTACCATGCTACTCGTAACATGGCAATTTTGAGCATACAAAATATCATTGCTGGAAAAACACAAGGCTTTAGAGTAGTATTTAGAAAACCTTCTAACCGTCCTGAACCTTGGGAGGTTGGGAGGCGTTAAAACTCTGCAAACCACACTACTAACGTTGCTTACCCAAATTGGCACTAAGCCAAATATAGAAATTTTACTTAACGTCACTTTCTGAAAGTGACAAATATGAAAATGTTTTTGAATATTATGCCACGGGACAACGTGACCCCACCTAGTTCAGTCGTGTTAACTTCACTTTTCCCTTTTTCGATCTCCTTATGGCAACATAAAATATGCTAAAAGAAAACATTAATATTTCATAACGACTCAATAGAAAATTAATTTGTCAGAAAATACAAAATATTCTCCTTGACCTTAGAAAATCCATTTTCCTTCAAAGTGCAAATAAAAAACTAACCCCTACATCGGCCGAAAAATCTAACAACGATAAACATAAATAGAAGAATACAACAATAATATGGAATCAAATAAAATACGAAACAGGGAGAATCCCCACACAACACAATTAAAATCCCATTTATAGAGCTACCGAATTTGTGTGTCATTTATCATTAAGATAAATGTCAAACTGTCAGAAATACAGAAAATATCTTGTTGTAAACTCCATCTCGGCATCTTACCAATAGAACAAGTTGCCGCTCCATCATTTCCATCTTCATCGCAATCCCAACCCAACGCCGAACGCCGCATTGCTCACAACTCAACATCAACAACTAAAGAAGCCGAACCCAACTGAATTGAACCGAACCGAAAACAACCACCATCCACTCATGTTTTCTAACAATGGAGTGAGAGAGAGAGAGTAAGTCAAGAACCTGACTACAAGACCCGAAATTGATTTATCTGTCTACCCAGGTGATGCCGACAATTTCATTTAATATATCGGAAACCTCTGGCACACTGATTGCCACAGCAACAGCAACATCAGCACACACCATGGCAGCAAGAACAGCCTTCATCCTGCCAAAAGAACTGGACGCACAAACGCAGCATGACAGCCTAATGTGAACGGACATGACCAATGATATGGTGAAATGAAAGATATATTTGAAAACTGACAAAAGGCCAAGACCACAAAAGCAAACCCAAATCCAAATCCACTGGACAGATCCATTCACAGGATCTCTCTGCTTCTTATGGCCAGGTGAGTGAAGGGCAAAGTACCTATAGGTACCTTCGGAACAGCTTAGCCAAGTCAAGCACACGCATAAGATGGCGCATTTCCTCCCGAAACAGCACACCTCAAGCCCATCTCCTCTTTGGGGAGCTAAATTTGTACGATTGGCGCAAAACGATGGGAGTAGGTACACATTGTGTGCATCTCACCTGGATTAATTGGACGGAATAATCCAGAGCTTTGATGTGGATGCGGACAAATAGACAGGCCAACAGACAGACATGCCAGACAGCTGGACAGGCAGACGGACAGAATATTATATTATTTAGCATTTAAGTCCGTCATGTTTATTATGGATGTCAGAGTAGAGAACGAACATCATCCTTTCGTTCATCCTAATGTACATTATTTTTTCTTGTAATCAATGGTGCGCTGAGCTTTAAAAAAAGGGGGCAAACAGCAGAGGTGTAGTCAGGAAAGGGCAACGTGAGTACGATTAGGAACTTTTTTTTTTTTGTTGAAGCAAATTTATAGTTTTTTTTAGTTAAGTCCATTACTATAAAATGTCCTTAAAAATTCACCTTTCGAGCCTGCCTATAGTGAAGCGTTAAATTTAATACAAAAATGAAATAAATGGAATATATATATTGTGGAACGTATTTACAATTATTGATATTTAAGCTTTTACTTTCAAACAAAACTCACCAATTAAATCAATATTATTTTTCGCACGCTTCTTCAGCCTTAGTTTATGGGACTTCAGTTTTTATCTTTTAAGGGTACACACTGTGGAAGAAAAGAAAAATAGAACTAGATAATTATTGTGGAATGTATCAAAAGGTGTATTCTATATATTTCACATCTTCTACCTTAAAACAAAATGAATAAATTCAAGGATTTCCTAGTGGACAGGCAGACTTAGCAAAATGTGACTTGGAAGCATTTTTGAAAGGTATCAATACTTTTTGTTTCTTTCGCTCCTACTTTCGAACATATTCGAGATTTAAAAATTTATTAAATTTTCAAGGGTACTCTCACTGTCTTTTTCATTCAAAATGAAATTCATTACTTCATACCACTGCTTCAACTTTTTAAATTTTACTTACTTACTTATCCGGCTCCCGATCCATTGAGGGTGTCTGCCTGAGATATTTCGCCCTTCCATCGGTTGCGATCCCTCGCGAGCTCCCTCCAATCGTCGGGACCAAACGCTCTTGCTTCTGTAACCTCCTGGTCCCTGTAGCGGAGGTTCGGTCTTCCTCGTCTTCTCGAAGCTGGGGACTGGGATTCGAAGATTTTCTGGCTGGAGCGTTGTTGTACATTCGCTCGATGTGACCGAGCCAGTGTAGTCGACGTGTTTTGGCTCTTTGGACTACATCCACATCTTAGTACAGCTCGTATAATTCACCATTGAATCTTCTCCACCATTCGCCCTTTTCGCATGTAGGACCAAATATCCACCGAAGAATTTTTCTCTCGAAAATGCACAGTATCAATTCCCCTTTTTTACTTATCGTCCAGCACTCGGGGCCGTTGAGTAGAACTGGTAAAATTAGCGTGCACTTTGTCTTTCGGGAAAGGAGTTTTGAACCCATTTGTTTGGCCAAACCGAAGTAGCAGCGGTTTACTAGGGTAATTATTCTTCGTTGGATTTCCACTAAGGTGTCGTTCGTGGGATTGATGTTTGTTCCGAGGTAGGTGAACTCCTGGACTACCTCGAAATTACTGCTACCAACATCCTAGGCGATGAACAGCTGAGGCTTTGTTTGTTGATAGCATATACTATGTTTTGTCCTCATTCACTTCAAGACCAACGCGTTTCGCCTGTTCATCAAAAGCTGTGAACGCTTCTAGCACAGCTCGCTTGGAGCGGCCAATGATGTCGATGTCGTCCGCCAAGCAGCCAAGCAGTTGGGAAGACCTGTTGAAGATAGTGCCTTCCAGGTTAACACCACTCTTGCGCACTATTTGCTCCAAGACAAGGTTGAAGAAATCACATGTTAGCGCATCTCCTTGTCTGAACCCTGTACATGTCTGGAATAGCTCGGACGAGCTGCTACCCATTGGCACGTCATGCGGCATAGGTGGATCAGTTTTTTTCGGGATCCCGAGTTCCGACATCGCCAATAGAAGCTCTTGGCGACTTATGCTATCATATGCGGCTTTGAAGTCGATGAAAAGATGGTGGGTCTCGACATTAAATTCGTTGTCTTTTCCAGGATTTGCCTCAATGTATAGATTTGGTCTATCGTTGATCTGCCTGGCCTGAAGCCACACTGGTACGTGCCGATTATAGTGTTGCAAAAGGTTTTAGATGCTCACATTGTACGGTGGATAGGATCTTGTAGGCAACATTGAGCAGGGATATACCCCTGTAGTTTTTGCAGGACATAGGATCGCCTTTTTTGTAGATTGGGCATATGGAGCCCAGTCCTTTCCTCCTCCCACACTTCGTTGATGAGCTGATGCATGCAACCTATCAGGACATCTCCTCCATACTTAAAGAGTTCCGCAGGTAAGCCATCCGAGCTTGCGGATTTATGGTTTTTAAGCTTGCGGATTGCTTTTTTAACCTCTTCATTACTTGGTAGTGGGACTGGATCTTCATTGACCTGTGGTTTCCTCTAAATAATGCCCACTAAGCAGCTGCTGGAAATGCTGCTTAAAAACGTCTACAATTCCTTGTGTTTCGGTGACTAGGTTCCCTTCGCTTTTTCTAAAAGCTTGCGTCAAATTAGTCTATACAACTTTAGATTCAACTAAAATGAGATTGTGGAAACGAATTCATAATCTACTTTATACTACCGACATGGCAACTGTGCATCGACCTCGTGATTTGGATCAGAATGGACATTAATATGAGATGGAAGATTAAAAAATAGGGTTGCAATTCTGTTTATCTGTCTGTTGGACTTTAACCTAAACGGTTAAATCCGAGTTCGTTATTCCAAGATTTGTGTCAAAACCCTGTTTTCAATTATTTATTTTGAACACTGTATTTTTTTCGTTCCAAAATTCTTATCGTGATCTATTGGTAAAAAAGCCAACTATCATTTACATCTACGCCACTGTTCATTCAGAGTTGTATCGTCATTATGTAGTCACCTACTCCCAAGGAATCCATTGTTAAGTGAACATCACTCTGGCTTCTACGTGAGACCTTCAGCAAATCGTAAAATAAAACCCAAAGACATAAGACTTAGTCAAAAGAAGTCAAAGGAACAAAACGCGCATTCTAAAGTCCTATCATGGAATTGAGTAAGAAAACCCCAGCTGTCCAGTAAGTCAAACTATCTGTCTTCAGCAGCCACAGACAGTCTAAAGAAAGGGAGAGAGAGATGATAATAATTTTACGTCAGAAGTTAAGGCTTGGAAGTTGGCAGGATTCAGGCTCACGCAAGGCATTACTGTCCGCCTATAGCTGTCTCTTCGGTTCGGTTAGGTTCGATCATGAAAGACCAGTTTCGAATAGGTGTGTGCGAATGCAAATAAGCTGCAAATTACGACTTTGAGTGTATCGAATGGGCTTTAACAAGATTCGATATGCCGTTTATGAACCTCATCTGCGGTTGATGATGTCAGCTTGAGTATATTGTGTTCTGAGAGCAGCAGCCGCTTTGGACTTTTATAACCAGTTCCCGACATTTAGTTGCAATGTAATTTTTTCTTTCGCATGACTTCCTTGATTTTCCTTAATCACTTTTAATCAGGCTGATTGTGTGAACCAGGTGATTATTGTCATGAGCCTGCACATAAATTAAATATCAAGAAATTTTTTGCTTAAAACATATTCGAAGATTCATATAAAGAGCTCGAGTAAAATTAAAAAATTCGCAGGAAATTGTAAGGTGTCAATTTAGCATTCTCCAGTTTGCAAAAAGACAGACTTTGTCACGCATCTTTCTCAAAGAAACTAATCTGGGGAAAGAGTGGCTTAATGAGCGATTTCCATTAAGGTCTAGACGGGATCCCGCAGTTGTAAGGTTTTTGGCTTACGGTCGCTTAGGCTTAGAAAAGTTTTAAGTAAAATTGAAGTTTTCATAGAAAAGATTCGATGGAAAACGAAATCTTTATAGAAAGTCATAGGCTTGAAATCAAGTTTATTTTTCCTAGCTAAAGTAGGTAGGAAGAAATGGCGACCACCGACAGTCTAGTCCTGTGGTCCAAGTAGCCCCGAAGTGCGACATTTTGATACCATAACTCGTATGAACCTGTGGATGGAATTGATATTGGAAATTGTGGACATTCTCACAGAGTCATCCAGTTTAGATTAAGTTCGAAAATATGGATCTAGTAGATTTTGATGTCTCTTATTGTGTGTTTGAGTTTGCACAATCATCCCTCAATCAGCCGGAACACCACAATCATCCGACACCGTCTACACTGTGCTTACCTAGACAGATTGTTGAGTGGTACTGACCAATTAGTCCATCCGATTTAGTGATTATCCGGCCCCCCGCACTGTAGGCTTCCGTCAAAGCTCTCATTCCTCTAGCTCGGGATCTAAGGAGTTACACGAAGGGCTGGACACAGAAGTAACCGAAGTTCGTCCTAGAGCCATTTCGTTGAAAAAAGAGATCAAGTCTTTGATCTTCATTTACGAAAGTCCGTCAATGTCGTCAAAAAATGCCCTTCCTACTGATTGTGCTCTAAATTTGGCCAGTGCAGGATATTTGCAGAGAAATTGGAGGACTGTTTCCTTTTCCCGGTGGTCCCCACAGCTATGACAGTGAAAGTTGTCAGAAATACCTAGCTTTGCTGCATGCTCTGTAATTGGCCAGTATCTGCCGCAGGCAGCTACGATCCTGGCTATGTCTTGCCTCGGTCAGATCAAGTGTTCGGATTTTTTTATAGGTGGGCCAAATCTGTCTAGATACAATGCAGTTAGTTAAACTGCTCCACCTACGGTTTGATTCGCTAAGAAAAATTGGGACAATTTTACTCTTTATAACTCCAAACGGAATGTTGACTCTTTCCGCAAGTGAGTTATGAAGGGCTGACTCTTACCTGGCAAACACACGTTCGCCCGTTCATTTCCATCAAGGCCACAATGGCAAGGAACCCAGATAAGATTGGTATTGTGGTTAATATTGAGGCTAGCAAGTTCATCCCGGCCTTCATGGACCAATTTGGAGTATGATGTACTAGAAATAATGGCTTTAACAGCCCCCTGACTATCTTGAGTACCTTGCATTCTTCAATGGCTTAGATTTTAAAATCACAAATCAATGTGTTCCACAATATTCGTTCGACCAATTTTCAATTTCAACATATAAGACTACATAATAGTCCAGGAAAAATAGCTTTTAGCAAGGAAAAAATTAGATCCTGGCTGAAAATTGGCACGATCATTGGTAATTGGGCTCTTAATAAAATGAGAGAGTTCCTCACTGATCCGATGACCGCTACGTAAGTTATTCAAGGTCAAAGGTCACGAAAATGGGTTTTTTCAAATTTACTCAAAAACGGTTTGTTTTAGAGAAAAAAATTGTTTTTCAAACATGTTGCTGAGGTAATTTTCAACAAAAATGGTTATCAAAGTTTTGTCCGTAGTATTTACCGTTAAAAAGTTATAGCACTTTAAAGAATCGTAAGTATCGCCATATTTCGCATTTTCTCCCACATTACTGATAATTACTTAAAACCAGTTTGTTTTAGAGAAAAATTTTGAAGTACAAACTTGTAGATGAGGAAATTTTCACAAAAACGGTTGTAGAATTTTGTTCGTTGCAAATACCGTTAAAAAGTTATAGCAATTTACTGACGTTCTGACAAATATTGTTGTGGCACCTGGACTGATATGATAATAGAGCAATCACTAATGAAGTCCATAAAAACAGATGGAGGAATATCTAGGGGGAGAAGTGCTCAAGAAAGCATTCTGAGCAAATGGGTGTACGGAATGCATTCACTGAATACAGTTTATGAAAAGTTGGAAGATCTTTGCAATGTAAAACTGGATACGTCCGATCAACATCTGGATACGAGAGATTCACGTGTGCAAAGAGATAATGCTCTAAAACTTTTAGAATGGTTTTCATGTCATGACCCTTTCCCTAAACTTTCTCACATAATGTCTATATCGAATGGAATCATCGGCAATGACAGTATCAACTGTTACAGAGCTAATGAAATTGGTCTCATTTCTATGGAGAGTATGAAAAACCTAACATTTTCTAATATTAAATTGAAAGGAGCAAACAGAGTAACTTCCCTTTTAACTGCCAACAGTTCGATAAAAGAGCATGGTGAAAAAGTTGCAATTAATCCTCTGTTACTTTTTCAACGAATAAGTATAACTAAACAATTTGAAGACCAACTGCAGACATTTTTAACATACGAGTTGGCTCCTTATCCATTGTCACTTTTTGATGAGGTTGGTATGCGAAAAAATAAAAAATCTTCCCTTTATGAATTGTTAGAGCCAGTTGAAGATAACATTGATTATAATAATGTTACATACATTATCGATGGAGGATTTTTACTGCATCGTGTTTTATGGAATCGAGAGAACTCATTTCATGCAATTTTTGATAGCTACATTAACTACGTACAAAAGCATTTTGGCAAAAATGTCACTATTGTTTTCGATGGTTATAAAGATCAAGGTAACAATATAAAAGCTTCAGAGCAGCGTCGTCGGTGTTCTTCAGCTCCATCATCAGCTGACATTTTGTTCGATGTATCAATGAAAGTCTCAACTTCCCAACAACAATTTCTTGCTAATGCAAACAATAAAAGTCGATTCATTGCTATGCTTTCTGAGAAGTTTAAGGCTGTAAAAATCCTAGTGAGGCAAGCCAAAAATGATGCTGATGTTTTGATAATCGAAACAGCCATAGAGAAAGCTGATAAACGCACGAGTATTGTTGTAGAAGAGGATGTCGACCTACTAGCAATACTGATAGCACGCGCTCCTCCAGCAAAGGCAAATTAAAAATGTTCAAGCTTTTCGAAAAGAGTGACGATCTGATAAAATATGCCGAAGTGTTTGCCAGAGCCGATTGTCCTCCAAATATTATTTTTGAATATGGTATACGTCTACTCCTACCATCTTACAAAGCACATTCGACAGAAGATAATATCGATGCATTAATATATTCCACATTTGTCCGACTGACTAGGCTCAACAAGGCTGCACAATTATCTTACCTTCCTCCAACATCTGCTGCTGCTCAACAACACCTTTTTAGAGTGTACTATCAAGTTCAAGCTTGGTTGGGAAGAGATAATATTAATCCGGAAAGCTGGGGATAGGCATTAAGAAATAATGTTTTGGAGCCTATAACCACTCTGCTTCAACCAGCACCGGATGAACTTCCTACAACAATATTTTGTAACTGTAGTAAAGGTGCGGTTTTAATTGTGGTTGTCCAAAAGCGGGATTAAGTTGTTCTTTAGTTTGTGGTCAATGTCATGGAAAGTCATGTACAAACTCAGTTCAAATTGATCCATATGCTGAGGACGCTAACGACGAATCATTACTTAGCATGCCTTTGCCAGATGTTAATTAATAATTTTAACTAAATTTTGTTTGCTTAACATAGTGGAATAGGCCTACGGGGGATACCACATACAAAAAAACGCACGTGGCACTTGACCTCTGAGGTAGTGTGGAAGAATGTGCAAAATAGGACTACTTTTTGCGATACTTACGATTCTATAAATTGCTATAACTTTTTAACCGTACTTGCAACGAACAAAATTCTAAAACCGTTTTTGTGAAAATTTCCTCATCTACAAGTTTGTACTTCAAAATTTTTCTCTATAACTAACTGGTTTTAAGTAATTATCAGTAATGTGGGAGAAAATGCGAAATATGGCGATACTTACGATTCTTTAAAGTGCTATAACTTTTTAACGGTAAATACTACGGACAAAACTTTGATAACTATTTTTGTTGAAAATTACCTCAGCAACATGTTTGTAGAATAATTTTTTTCTCTAAAACAAACCGTTTTTGAGTAAATTTGAAAAAACCCATTTTCGTGACCTTTGACCTTGAATAACTTACGTAGCGGTCATCGGATCGGTGAGGAACTCTCTCATTTTATTAAGAGCCCAATTACCAATGATCATGCCAATTTGCAGCCAGGATCTAATTTTTTCCTTTCTTTGGCATTTTTTTGTCTATTTTTCCTGGACTATAAGTGCCAAAGCTAGAGTAGTATGGAAGGGCTGACTTTTGCCAATTTACTTGTTTATTATTTTGTATGGAAAACAAACCCTTGGAATGTTAACTTTAATATATCCACCTATTGATTTGTATTTTAAAAAATCAGTTTTGCTCTAAATAGGTGCTTGGTTTGAATTACAAACTTAAAATAATTTAAAACATTATGTTTACCGTCTTTGGAAACCATTCAACACCCCAAATTTCATACCAATTTCAACACATATACATATATGTAACTTGCTTGATAAAAAAAAGTATACGGATATATCGACGACAAAATCAATTTTATCACCCTTGTGCAAAGAGAGCAATTAATTTTCCATTTTCACCTCGAAAAGAAAGAAGAGGACAACGCCGAACATCCTTTCAATTGGCGATTCTGTCAAGTGTGAGTAAAAATTATTGCACATCGAAGGATGCTATTTTCCTATTTACTTCGAGACCACGGTGGCAGCGAACAAAAGATTCTCAGGACCAACAAAATGTCTGTGTCATCGGGAAAAGTGTTTTCTGTGTGTATGTAAAACCAGGACCGGCTTGGTCGGAGTTATCATTATACTAAGGCATCATCATTATAGGTTGTATATTAACCGTCTGACTATCGACCAATAAGCATTTTACCTTGCTTTTCAAAGACCTTAGGGAAGATTCTTTCCAAGCAAAAAATGGAGCTTATTTACACAAAGAGTTTGCTATCTCCGAATCAGTCTGGGTTCAGAGCCAAACACTCTTCTTCACTCGTGGTTTGATTCTTGATGATATCAGACTGAAGGAGGATCCAAATATTTTGAAAGTTTTATGTTTAATTGACAAAGTCAACAAAGATGTTTTTCTCTGCCAACATTGTATTTTTACTTGATAAAGCCAAAAACTAAACCATCATTTTGGATTTTCTGATTTGGCTGTTTCCTTTATTGAGAGTTATTTTTTACAATAGGACTCAGCGTTTGGTAGTCCAGGATGATTGGTCATGGCCTAGTTCCTTGAGAACTGGTGTTCCACAGGGCTCTGTCTTAGGTACTATTCTCTTTTGTTTATTTATAGAAGACCTATATTTTGGTTCTGAAAATATCTGATGACGACTGATGATCTCCCTTTCCGCATCAATTTGTAAATGGGCTGAGGAATTTGTAAATGGGCTGAGGAAAATGGTCTTACACGGAACCCTAAAAAAATTGTAAAAGACTTTATTGGTATTCGAAAAGGAGTACGATATGGAACATCTACCCACAATATTCAAATTCAATCTGTTTCTTATGTCTAATCTGTAACTTTGTGCCTTTGTTTTGAGTTTATAATTTTTGTCGCACTTAAGGCATTACGACTACCCTTATAATGCTTGGGCACAGTGCGAACGTTTAGGAGAGTTGGAGAGGGTTTAAAAGGAAAAACCGATGCACATTGTTTTTGAATATCAGAACATCGTAATGGGAGAAAAATATTTAGCCGGGTAAAAAAGCACTCCACATTCGGACAGTAAAGCAAGGATCGCTGAATTAAAACAGTACGTCCGAATTTGGGCTCAACGATAAAGTTATCGACATTTCCTGAAACTCAAGCTACGTACTAAACTATGTCGAAAAATAATCATACAAGAATTAAACTTTTGCTTCCGTCTGAAAGACGTCATTTAAACTTCGGGTCATTAAATCAGTCTACTAAAGTTAACGGGTCACGTTATCTGTGAAGATCAATAAGAATCGACTATCGCAGACTAAATGAGGCTCTTTTATTGAAAGGGAATAAAAAGGTCAGAAGCTTAGGGTCTATTTTCGAACACAAACATTTAACTTTGAAAGATGTATTTTTATATTATTATATTATTATTATTGGTGCTTATTTTGACATTCTCTTTCGTTCGAAAGTGAGTCGAATTCGTTGAAACTTAATTTTGAGACTCGGCGATTAGAATGTTAATCGAACAAATCGAAAGTTCACCCAATCCATAGAAAGTTCATTCATTTGCGAAAGCTAATTTAATTTTGACATTCGAAAGAATAGAATTAAATGTCATTTTTGTGTCGTTTGAATTTTTCTGTCGAGTAAGCAACAAACCATGTAAGTTTTTAATTATTTCATGGAAAATAAAGTACTTTTATTAATTTTTTTGTTGTTTTATGTTTAAAGGTCGCATTCCAACTGGACAAACCGCGAACAAAAGGAAAAGTTAATCAAAATAGTGGAAGAAAACCCGGAGGTAGCAAAGGTTTTTTTTACCACCCGCGTTGATACGGAAAGCATCCACTATCCTTCTCCTCTGTACTTCTTCAACACCATCTTCAAGCACCCCGATTACCGTTGTCGTAAACGACAGCGAAATATACGACCTGACACGATCTGCATTCCACGAGTCGTTTCCAACTTTTGCCACTCGTTCTGTTGTCGTCTGTAAATGTCAAACGTCGTTGAACACTTTCATTTTGCATTCTGTAAGACGAAAAAATACGACGACTAAGAAAAAAAAAACGACGATATCTTGAAAACTTGTAAATATTCGGTGTGAACACTTTTTGAGGTTTCGAAAACTTTTAGCCGAAAACCGGGTTTTCGGTTCGATGTGGAAAGGCTATTACTCGACAGAAAAATTCAAACGACACAAAAATGACATTTAATTCTATTCTTTCGAATGTCAAAATTGAATTAGCTTTCGCAAATGAATGAACTTTCTATGGATTGGGTGAACTTTCGATTTGTTCGATTAACATTCTAATCGCCGAGTCTCAAAATTAAGTTTCAACGAATTCGACTCACTTTCGAACGAAAGAGAATGTCAAAATAAGCACCATTATCTTTATTTTTTCAACATATAAATTACAAACATTTAAATTCAAAAAGATTTACAAGCATGGCTATAAGGCCGTCTGCCGTATTTATATTTTATATATTTATTATTTATTTTAACTAGCCATTATAGCCACAATAGTCAACCATTCCGAAATTAAATTCAAATTTTTTTTAGTCAGAATGGCGTAAGATTACAAACAGCCTAGTGTTGAGGAATAAGTGGGATTCTACTCAACAATTTTTTAACTTAAAAGAAGTTTACTAACTCTTTATTAATTTTAAACATTTTGTAACTAGTTATTTTTTTTAATAAATTGCTTCTGAACACATCTTAAACAATGTCAGTTCGTGCAAAAAAAAAAGTAAACAGACCTTTTTTGACGTTTGTAAATGAGTCGTATATATAGTTAGTACGATACTAAAGAAATTAAAAAAAAACTATTTAATGACTTTAACTTAAATAAAATGTTGTAGAAAGTATGATGTTAAGTTCAATAAAAAAGCATACTAAAACAGTTTGAACATCGTACTAATTCGACTTAAATTTTGCGGCAAAATTTTCCACCAAAAAAACCTTTTCTTACAAGTTAAGTACGATCAGGCGCAACTGAGTGTCAGTGCGGCCTTGTCAATATCCCATTTGCCGAAGTAGTGTCACTGGATATGACACCTTCATTTAATAAATTTTGAATATACACATTCTTTTTTCATACAAATTTTCAAGAAGAATTTTTAATTGCTTCGATCGAATCGAGATTTATAGTGTCTGGAATCAAGTGTTTTCAAAGCCAATTTTATCTAGTTTTGTCATGGTCTGCCGAATGGAAAAAATTGAAAAAAAGAGGGCCTTGTTCTTATGTTTGAGAGATCTAGAAATTTAAAATGGATGTTAGAAGAGAAAAATATTCAGAAGCACATAATAAGTTTTTAAAAGACTAAACCAATTGTTTTAATTATTTGGAGCCAAAAACGGAATGCCATAAGAAATTATGAATTCAGGCCAGAATAATAATTTTAAATCTTTACAAAAAAGTTTTTATTTATTTACATATGTATAAAATAAAAATGTTTGGTACGACAATTTTTATTTCATATAATTGTGCAAATAAAAAAAAATTAATGACCCGTTTTCATTGTCCAAATAAAAAAAGGAACCAAAAAAATATATTTTTAAGTTTAAATATACAATATTTTTTAAAATTTTTATATACATATATCTACTTCTTTTTAAAAACAATTCATTCAAATCCTTTATGCCTATAATGAGAAAGCCAAAAATCAAATACGTGGTTCTATGGTAGCAACTGTCAGTTATATTTTAATTTCAAATTTTGTTCGTTAAAATGTAGCGAAACAGAAAAGTTTTAATCAAAATTCCTCGTGTGTTTTCGAGAATGATGGATTTTCGAAAAACATAACATTTGTATGTTTGTTTTAGATAAAATTAAAATCTACATATATGTAGAATTTGTTACATAGTATTAAAAGCGGTTGCCAAGTTTAAGAAATTCGATTTAATAAATATTGAGTTTTCTAACAAAAAATTAGATTATTTTAAATGCAGAAAAGACATTTTCGAAGATTTTTAAACAAAATACTATTCAAGCTTTCAAGAGCTAAGGATAAAATAATGGATTAAAACCCGTTTTATCTGTTCTGAGAAAATCGAAAACCAAAATATGTTCTTTGACAGGTACCATTAATAACCATTTTTGCAAATGTTTTTTTTTTCGGGCAATATCTAGCTTTTAATAAATAAAATGATTGGAATTTCTTTTAAAAAAATCTGTGGAACTGTTTTTGAGAAAAAGAATTTTTTCCAAATTTTTTTTCCAATTGGCGGAAAAATTTAAAAATTATATCTACCATGTTTTAAGAATATTGGCCTAGCCGTTAAGGCTGTAGTCGAACATACAGGCAAGACTTTTAAAGTCTTCCTTATCATTGTAATGACAATGCCGATCAAAAACTCGAGCAAAATGACATTTCTTGTCATATAGTACCTGTTTATATCGTATGTAAAAATATGAGAATACATGCGACGTTTAGCAGGGGCAGAGTTAAGGACATTTTCGTAGATGGGGCTTTATGATACTCATAGGCCAGCCAACGAGCATGCCATAATTCCACCCATAATTGGTTAATTATCCCACCCGTATTTGAAGAGCAATCCGGCGCAGGAATCATATCTTACAGCCTTGTCGTTTTTAAGGTGTTCTAGCTATACATAACGTTTTTGGGTTTCCATTCAAATTTGCTATCATGGCTTGGTAGTTATCTTACGGGAAGAAAGCAATATGTCAAAATTGGATCGAAAATCTCTAAGAAAATAGTAAATTTTTCTGGTGTTCCGCAAGGAAGTCACCTTGGTCCGCTTTTGTTTCTTCTATAAACAGTGCTCAAATGAAATAGCCAGTTGCATTCCTCCTTTGAAACAATTTCGCCGTAACACTCGTCTTGCTAAGAATGCCCATCAGTTTACCCTTGAGCCTAATTTCGGGCGTACTGTAAAATACAGAGATTCATTCTTAAGCCGTACTACTAGAATACTATACCCCACTCGATTTTTCCCCCTCATTGTGATGTACAAGCATTTAAAACCAATGTGCATCGGTATCTCCTTTTAAATCCCCTCCTCATTTCCTAATTGCTCGCGCTGTGTTATTATAACATTATAAGGGTATTCATAACCCCTTGAGTGTGTGCTAATTATAAAAAAAAAAAAAAAAAAAAAGCGACCTTCCAAATCATGTTATGCATTCCAATGTTCTTTTATATGCTGATGATTCAAAATATACAAAGAGATAAACTCTTTATCCGATGCTCAATGCCTTCAGAGTGACTTAAATAAAATATCTGTTTGGTGTGATTGCAATGGTTTGTATTTTGATGTCAAGAATTGTTCCGTATTAACTATATACAGAGTTTTATGTCCTGTTTTATTCGAGTACAGTATTTGTAACACTTCTCTTAATAGAGTGTCTGGGCAAAAAGACCTTGGCGTTATATTCGATGAACATATGAAATTTACCTGGCATTATGATTATATAATATCTAATTCAAACTCGATGTTAGGTTTCATATTTCGGAATGCAAATGAATTTAAAGATCCATACACTCTAAAGTCCCTTTATGTGTCTTTAATACGTTCTTTTCTTGAGTATTGTTGTGTTGTATGGTGTCCGTTTTATGATAATGCTCGTCTACGCATTGAAAGAGTTCAAAAACGTTTTACTAAATTTGCTGTTAGAAAATTTAATTGGTCTATGAGACCATCATATGAAGCTAGATGTGGCTTAATCAATTTAAAGCCGCTCAGCTTACGTCGTGAATATTTTTCTGCTCTTTTTGCACATGATGTTTTGACCTGCCACATTCAATGTTCAGAATTACTTTCTTTATTTAAATTATACGCTCCTATTCGACAGCTTAGGCCTAGAACAGGTGATTTTCTACACATTCCAGCACATAGAACAAACTATGTCTTCGTTAAATTATAATAAATATGAGGACGTAATCGATTTTAATATAACAAGATTTACATGTAAAAATTTGATTTTTAATAATTTTTAATGATAAATTTTGTTAAATTATTCAATTTTATTATTATATAAACCTATTGTTTAATCTATTAAAGTTTATGTACTTGATGGATATTGTAAATAAATAAATAAATATACAACTTATCTTTTCTTTGCTATGTGGTGTAACTGGTTCTTGGTAGATTGTCTTCTTGCCCCTCTACATGCCATTCACCAGATGCTGGGAATGCAGCTTTGAAACATTCATTATTCTTTAATTTGAAAAGCCTACGTTTCGGTCTCAAAATCAACAGTTAGTTTCTTGGATTTTTTATAAGATCTCAAATTGATCTTTCGGTTGTTGGAACTTTCGATTCTGCGTACGACCGATCTTGTCCGCTTAGGTCTTCTTTTCACTTGTTCTCCTTTCTCAATACTTTTGTCTCGCTGATTTCGTTTTGAACTGCCATATATTCGCATGTACATCTATCTTCTGTCACTTTTCTCAGTGGAACCCAATCATATTAACAAGGGTTCTAACTTTAGGGTGGTTGGTAGCCTTCTATGATTTTGGCTAGATTTTTAATGAAATCATAATACTGGAACCGGCACTACCGTGGCAGGTGTTCTCTGTTACAACGTCGAATTTCTTCTTCTGGGCGTTTCGTTCGACATTTCATCTCTGAGCTGAAAGTAGGAAATCGTCAGAGTCGATAGTTGGCCCTCGAAATGTTCGTACGCGTCAAATGCAGCCGTTTCGTAGAGGCCTATCGTATCTACCGTATCCTATGAATGTCAGTTATATTTTCAGTAATATTTAGATTATACCACTTGAGGCCAGGCTCAAAGTTTTGAGTAGCACCACGGGCGTAAGGTGTTCTCACTTTCTAGGTACAAGCTCGCATTATTTGTATCTCTCTCAAAAACTAACTTTATTTATGTGGAAAGAAAGTTAACCCAACGACCCTTGACTTGCCTTAAGAGCAGGCCGGATAATCCGACGCCAGTAAGCTACTTTGGGGATATGAGAGCTGCCTTTTTGCTCATAATGGATTATCGTCTTTTGATATGGATTTCACAGAATGAATACATTAAGCGACGCCAAAATCTTATGGGAACCAATATCAATAATACAACTATCTCAAAATTCCATAAAGCCATATTCGTGTAATAACTATTTGAGAATTTTTTGGCAAATTCTTGGAACAAATTTTTATTTTAATCAGTTTGAATATTCCACGAAAGAAATTTCATCAAAATCGTTGCAACCGTTTTAGAGCAAATTTTGAAAAATTGAAAATTTTTTGTATGACAGTAACCTGTTCTTGATGAGCTTAAACAAAAATTAACATGTTCCGTATAGGAAATCGGTCAAAAATGGTCTCTACAAAATCTGAAATAGATCTGCTTATTCTTTTAGCCTTTAGCTCGATGAATAGGGGATATACAGACGCACCTAAGCGTAGACCGAAGGACGGCGCGGTTGCGTAAGAATAGCCACTTTCTTGAACTACTCTACTAATTTGAAGTTTGATTAAATGAAATTCTCGTATACGCAAGCGATATTTTCTCTTATGAGCAAGTAAGGAATGTGCTTGTCGATTAATACCTGACCCATAACCCATTTTTGGGAGTTCGAACAAATTTTACGAATAACAAAATTTAGTTGATTTTTTTTTATTAACAGATATCCAAACCAACATGACCTTTGCAAAATAAATATTTCGAAATGTCAAAACTAATCCACCTACAACGCTTTTCACTCTGTTTATCAAAAAGAAAAATTACAATAAAATCTTCAAAGACCAACAGACACGAATTTTTATATTAAACACCACCCGGGCACCACAAAACGGAAATACCTATGTTTGTGTAGTACTCTATATCTGAGGCATAAATACAACAAGGACTTTCCACATCCGCACCACAAACAAATCCTTCATGAAACCTAACTGACAGCTTAATTACCTAACGCTTTGTCATTCCCCGAAAGCTGTGTCAGTTAAGGTAAAAGAAAAGGGGGAAATAAATTTACCACCCACGACTTGCTGTCACTCTCATTCACTTTCGTTGACATTTTTGCATCCGACATCCTGGTGTCCCATCAACAGCAGCAGAAGCAGCCAGAGCAATAATTGGAGTGGCGCCTCACCTTTTCACTCTCCAGGAACTCCAAGACTCCAAGGGTTTGTCGTCGTTTTACTTTCAATGTCACTTGGTTGCTGCTGGGGTTCGAGGACAATTTATGTCAGGCAAGTTGCGACAGATGGCACAGCCCCCAAAAGCCCTCCCCGTGATCTGGCAACAACCTGATTTATTTTCTCGACTATCACAACTTTCGGTCCTGCCGGCCGACAATATCCTGCCACCCACTAAATCGAGTTGGAAGGGCAGAGAGGGAGAGAGAGACACTAACCCACGGAATACACTCATAGCTCTGAAGTAGAATAGAAGGATATTTATTGAGATTGGGATGTGCTGAAACACCACACTTGCACACTCCACTTTGCCAGAAAAAAATAAAGATATATTTAACGATGGGAAGGATGTGAAGAGTTCAGAGCTAAGCGCTCCACTCTGTCCTGTGTGTGGTAGTCGGAGTGGTGAGTTTCTTCCTAAACTTGCTGCTAAATAAATCTTCCATTTCTTGTTGGCTCTTTGCTCGTAAAGTGCGAGGACTTCCGATAAATGTAGAAGGATGTGAAAAATAGCACTAGTGCTTGTTTGTTTGCTCTCTCCTAAGGCTCCAGGAGGCGAATGCGATTGGGGGATAGAGAAATTGGAATGAATGTCCTTCCATGTGATCTCGGGAAGATCTTAAATTATGTTCTCATAAATCTTCACAGAGTTGGCGGGCGAAATTAATTCTCTCTCTCACTGTTTAAGTGAAGCCATTTTTCGTATCGTCGTCGTCGCTATCGTCTCCAGGCCCCAGGTCCCCTAGCCCTAGTCCCATTCTTATCCAGCAGTAGCAGATTCCTTACACAATATACATAGACAGTACACTACTTTCCGTGTGTCCGGTAGTTTGTGTGTGTCATGTCCTTTCGTCGCCTTCGAATTTCTATTTTTCTCGGCGATTGTTAGTTATTGGTCGACAACTGATAAAGTGAATTGCTTAAAGGAGATTTATCGACCGGGCGATAAATTTTGGTATAAAATTAGGTAGCCGATGTTCTTTGAAGTCAGTTTTTCTTTCATTTTGTGGATTTCGTGTGGGTCTTAAGGGTTTGATAAACGAATGACCCTTCTTAATAAAGATTACCTAAAAATATTTCAATTCGAGTTATCTGAAGATAAGCGAAAATCCCAGAAATGGTATAGGGACGCACTAGGTTGAGGTTACTGAACAAAACTGAAAGGAGAATTACGAAATGGCAAACTTACATTGAAAGTGCTCTTCTTCATATGAAAGTGTTGCGTGGGTTAGTCAGCCTGAATCTAACAATACATTCCACAACGTATATTTTGAGAATGTGGTTGCATGTGGTTGTGGATAACTATTTCTGTGGCCAATGAAATGGACAGATTTTATGTCCTTGTGGAATGTATTTATTTTTCAGATTAGTAGAGTTGAAGAAAATAATTTTGGAACCACTTAAAAATGGAATGACACTACATTTAATCTTTTCATATGGTGAAATTAAAAAAAAATTGTGGAACCCATACTAGCATACCAGTCTCACGAACTTTTTGCACGAACTTGCATAAAGCAGGCGGCGGCGGTGGGTGCTTCATTTCGGCCAAAACTTCTTTAAAAAAATGCACTGTTTGGGCTACCTATCACTCACTTTGGAAATAAGTTTTCAATATTTCCCAACGTTGCTCAAGCGTAAGACGACTCATTTCGTTCCGCGGAGGTATGGTATGGCTTTCTGTCAAGATTTCCAGCGGAATCATCTGTCAGTGTCAAAATAACCTTTGATTAAAAAAAAAACACACTAGATGGCCCACCCTTTACATATGTGTACTTAACTTTAATATACTTGTACATATGTTCCGCTTCTAAAAAAAATATTACAAACAAAATACTTTTACGAAAAATATAACATCAGTCTTAACAGCAATTAGAGCACGTTTAATGGCACTGATTAGTTTACACTTCTTAAGGATAAAACGGCAAGAGTGGATTTGCAGTCTTAAAGCTTTTTTTTCAAGTCATCTGGTTACACAAGTATCATTCAATATATTAATGAAATTTGAAGCTATACTTCTAACGCCGATATTTTAACCGCATAACTTAGTACGCTACCACTGTTCACTAGGGCGTATGAGTACTTTTATTTTCTAGAAATTTTGATTTTTCTATTTTAAGCATTGAAAAAGTCTACAAAATGAAAAGGTTTTTACAAACTTTTACAGAATTTATAATTTTTCTAAACAAATTCGAATCTAAGGGCTCTATCCGGTCGATATGAGTTTGTATTGATAATAAATTGTTTTCAAAAACACACACTTTAAGTTTTATATATTTAATTTTAGTGTTTTAAGTACTCCTATTTGTATAATTTATTTGAAAAAAAAAAACAATCACCATAGTAAAATGGCATAACTATCTGTAAGGTATTATTATTCATCCTTAAAATTGATTCATCAATCAATATGTTTTTTGGCTGGTCAAACATCGTTTATTAACTCTTCAATCAAAAAACCCCCAAACTATCAATTTCAACACAATATAATTTTTGTGTCCATTTGCGAATATCAACAACAATCGCCCACAATCGACCGATATTTTGAAATTAATTTGTCATCGTTCGCAAGCCTCATCGCTGACAGATATATGGCCATGCGACGACAACAAAGCTGACGACAACCAACAACGACGACGACGACATATACAATATCACAATTCAGAGCCAAAACCAAGCAATATAATAATATAACTGTAACTACATGTGAATAAATCAGGAGCGCAGTATGTGGGCAATATCGATCAAAGGGTTTTAAGGGCGCAACTTGCATAATAATTGTAACATATAGTTTTGCTTGATTTTATTCAAGACTTTTAATTTGATAATGACATCAGTTGTCAAAATTGGATTTTACAGTTTTTTAATAGCGCAAAGATTAGATTAAGATTAGATAAGATTACTTATACGATAAAGTCAAAAATGGAAATATGACAGAGGCAAATGCTGTCACTTTTGGATAAGTTCCTGTACAACTTTCAACCTTTATCAGTTTTGATATGTAATTCGCAAATTTTTCCTCTGTGAAAAAATGTGACAAAGGGATCAGGGCGTTCTTGAAATGTGTGATACCACCAAAAGTCAATAACGTATAGCTTCATTACAATTTCTAAGCAAATTTGTTCATTTTAAGCTCTTTCTCAGAACAAAAATAAAAATGGTAGACACTTTGGCATAGGGAGAAAAGTATTCTTGTCGACTTTTTCGAAGATGTTGAAAACAAATAAGGACGATTTCTGAAATTACTTTACTGAAGGTGATGTATAGCGTGGCAAAAGCAGAAAAAACCTTCTAAGTTGAAAGTAGT
Organism: Philhelius festivus; assembly: GCA_963931855.1. NCBI lineage: Eukaryota > Metazoa > Arthropoda > Insecta > Diptera > Syrphidae > Philhelius > Philhelius festivus. The sequence continues at coordinate 19,296,381 of OZ007557.1, read as the reverse complement.
ACTTTAAACTAATTTTTAAAGTTGCATAACGGCAATATGTTTTTTTTTTTCAAAGTTCTTAACATTTTTCTCAAAAACTATAGATTTTAAATTGCCCATTTCGTCTATTGTTTTACTTCAACTTTTTTTCATGATTTATTTTTGTTATAAAAACAGACTTTTAAATAATTATTTATTTAACTTTATCTGAATATTTAAATGTTGTAAAATCTTATAGCTTTAAAAAAATACATCTTAGAGTATATATGTAAAAATATTAAATTGAACGTTAGTTGTCAGTTCTCTTGAGATTAAGTCACCCACGGCTGTGACTATGTTTCTGAATAACATAATATTCAAGGAACTAATTTGACAAAAGTTAAAGTACCCACTTTTACCCTATTTAATATTTATATTTAGTTAAATCCTGTTTTTGTCCGCAATTTCATAAGCAGATTTATTGGTCTAATGAACTAACTCACAAAAAAAGTCAAAAGTCGTTGCATTGGGAATAAGTTCATAAGAATAAAGTGTCAAAAGATCTCTCTCTTTTATTTGTTTTAGTGGGGCAAATATTTACAAGCTAATTCTTAATTTAGCTTAAAAACTTAGAACTTAATCTAAGACTGGGTGAGAGAAGGGACTCAGAAGACACAGTTTTAAGGAAGGACTACTGCGGTTAAGGTCAAAACAGTCCATGGTCGCATTAACACTTCGAAGCAGACTAAAGATAAGTTCTTTTGAGACCTAGAGGATGTCTGATATTTCCCTTCGTTTTCTTGCAATGAGTTCAAATGGATTAGTTCGAAGCGGTCCACAGAGATAGGATTGCTTTTAGATAGACTTTGAAGAGCGAAACGAAGGAAATGACGTTGAAGTGAATATGTTGGTAAGAAGACCAAACTTGAAAGGCTTATTCAAGGAGTGGGCGAACAAAATTTAAATATATAGGCACCAGAGCACATGGGGGTTGCAGAATTTTTTGGACCAACATTTGACGAAGCGAAGTGCTGAATTAGCTTTGAGAATGATCTCCTCTATGTGAGTGAGAAAACTGAGCTCCTGTCAAGGCCGTGAATAAAATGAACGGTGGTTATGGATTGATAAACGAGAAGGTAGAAACGGAGAGGAGTTTTAATGACGCTTGGCAATATTAAGCTCCAAGCACTTTTAACGATACTCAAAGGAAAAACAAAGGAAACAAATTGTTTTGAAAAACTTGGTATCTTCGGCGTTTGGTGAGAAAGAAGTATGTTTGAAGACTTTTTCAATGTCGTTATTTGTAAGTATGTACATATGTAAAAAAGATGGCCTAGGTGGCTGCCTTCGGGGACATCGGAGGTAGCTAAGAAAATGCAAAGGGTGGCAGATCTGAAACATTGTAATACCGATTTTGTTAGTAAGAGGAAATCCGTTTTGTCAAAGCCAAGAGTGGACAATTAAAAAAAAAAAAAAAAAGGGTGAATCTATGGGAAATGTTGTCAAAGGCCTTGCTGAAATCGGTTGAAATAACATCGACATCTTGGCGGAGAGGATGCAGGACAGAAACAGGTTAGTGGTTATTGACCTTCATTTGAGAAAGCTATGTTACCTATGGGAGATCCTTAACATTTCGTACAAAATACTTTGGAAGACGATAATTTTTGACATCGTCCTTTGGATCCTTTTTGTATATTCTGATTATTAAAGAGGATTTTCAAATCTGAGAAAATTTATCTAGACTTAGGGATGGCCTGAATATTTTTGAGAGAGGAAGAAAAAAGATCAGGACCAGGATTCATCATTTTGACTTAATTTATTAAAGTTGACTTAATTATTTAATTCATGAGGTAATGGTGGACAAAACGAGGGCGAAAACGGCCAAGCAAAAATGTTTGAAAATAATCAAAATAAAGAGAATCGGGTACAATGGAGACATTGCCAAAAGATTGTTCGAAGAATTTGGCAAAACGGTTGGAGATAGGATTATGGTATGATCATTTGATGTTTCATTATTGAAACAGAGAGTTGTTGGACAGCTATCGCATTTTCTTTTATTGTTGATGAATTGAAGATATAACTTAGAATCCTTGACTTGCGCTCCCATTAGATAGTGTTGCTAAAGCGTATTATATATCTCATTTGAAAAAAAATGTAGGTTAATTATTTTTGACTAGCACAGACTCAAATTACTCTGACAGCATAATACACGGTTCCTAAAGAAATCTTAAACTAAGAGCACTAAACTGAACTGAACGACTAGGCAACGTCTTCTTATTGGCAGAACACATTGAATGCAACGTTTGAGATCCAGAGCCTAAATTTTGTGCCGCACCTGTAGGCGCAACTTTCATATTTGAAAATCAGTTTTGATGTGAGATTTTACCCTCTTCCAATAAACGGAACATTCAAAATTTTGCACTCAGGCTCTACCAACTAAATCGTTACGTCCCTGATGTGCATAATAATATCCTTGAAAAAAAACCCGAAGACAGGAGCAACAACAATATAATCATTGACATGAAAAATTACTTCGGAGCTGAAAGCTTGAACAAAATAATCGATTTTACGTCACAGTCATCAATCCGGGTAACTGATAGGAGGTCGGTCTTTGCCAAACAGAAATAACAAACAGAATAATATGCAAGCCCACCAGGGGGGGTTGGTGTATGTGATATCGGTGTGTTTTTGCCTTCAATCAATTTCATATAACCAAGAATTGATCATAAATCGTAATTATTATTGATACATACATATATTATAAACGAAAAAAATAAAAACAGTTCTTCGTTGTCGATATCCTTCAAGCGTAATAAAATATCATCGTAGCTATTAATCAAGTTGGAACAAATTTGTTTTCAAGGTTCAGGACCATTGAACAGAAGAAGACTTAAGTAAAATAAAGGTTTGTCGCCTCAAGCTACTTTGAAAATAAAGTTAAGGGGGATTATCTTACAATTGAGGGTAGGGTTTTATCGGAATGTGACAAGATTGTATATTCGATGTTTTGACGATATATTTCTGTCAGCCTTATGGAGCGATGAATAAGTGGTTGGATATAAGTATGTACATACATTGAAAATTTGAATAAAAATTGTAGATAGATTCTGGTTTGTAAATATGTATATTCACATTTTGTTTATTCTCAAATGGTGTCCATTGTATGTTTTGGCCTGACGTGCTCTTTCTTAAAATTTCAGGCACCAGCGCCCTCACTTCTTCTTTGTTTTCGAAAAAAAATTCACCCAATGACCCTTTCTGAGGTTATTCTAAACTTTATTGTGCATCTACGTAAGTGCCCATTTGACGTTAAACAATTATTTTTGGATTGCCACTGTCCCATATTCTGCACTTTTGTTTATTTACGTTTCCGTTGAAGTTATGGAGCTCATCGCTCATAATAAGATTGTGAAAAAGTTCGTTGTTCTCTCTGAACATATTGCATAACTGCCGCATGATTAATTCTCTGGAAAGACCGCCTAAGCATAACAAACTGTTGAGAAAGTGGCTTTCGGGGTTTTCGTTAATACTTGCTTGCATCCTATCAATGTTCACATTATTTCAAACTGCACAAGGTCTTCCATCACGCGGAAGATCACAGACAACTTCTTGTTGCTGAAAAGGCTAGACTAATCATAACTTGTTGGAGTACGAGGCGCATTTCGAACTTGAAAGAAATTTCGATATTATCTTTGTTTCTGAATAACTGAATGTCGACTTCTAAAATAATATTGAACAATTTTGGTTCTTTTTTTTGCAGCGAGTCTTTCTATCATAAATGCAATTTGAAAGGTTTTTTAATTTTTTTAAGGAAGAAAGAAAATAATAGTACGATATAAAAATAAACTCAAAAAAATTCGTAAGAAAAGTCTGTGGTTGACCAACTACTAAAACAAACAGAACTTTTATGAACATCTGGAAGCTGTATAAATTTTGTACGGATATGATATTCCACAGATGAGGTGCCCAAAATCACTTGAAAAATCTGTAGTTGACCAATAACCGAACCTAGCTTACAATGGCAATTTACTGACCTTTCCAATGACATTTTTTTCTTAATGACCCAAAAGATGTACCAACAAATTTTTTCTGTGATATTGAAAAATAAAATGCACGACTGGGTGGCACGAACTTGGTCCTATGTAATAGACTAGGAATTTTAAAAACAAATGTTACTAAAAAAAACTGTTCATAAGGTAAAATGAATTTTTTAAATTCTTTTAGTAAAAACAGAATGCTATGCAAATGTGAATTTATGCAAGAACAAAAATTATAAGTTGTTGTAGTGGTTCCTTAAAAAAATAAGCTTTTATGTACAAAATTTTTAAAACATGTTTAAGAAAAAATGTTGGTAAGCAAACTTTAAGTACGAATGAGAATTAAATTTCCAAGAAAAATATTAAGCCGTTTTTGAGATATCGAATTTTCCAAAAAAAATGACTTTTTTTTTCAAAGATTAAAAAAAAAATATTTTTCTTTAAGTTTTGAAATGCAATGTTTTTTTAAATTTTTTTAGGAGCTTCTTTATAAAAAATTTCATTAAAAACCGTTATGCTGATAATGAGAAATTCAAAATTCGAAAAAATCGTGCCATGGTAGGTACAGTCAGTAATATTTTGTTTTCAAATTTTTTTTTATTAAATTATAGATTGTAGGAATTAATCGAAAGAAAACAAATTTTAGCAAAATTCTCGGAACCGTTTTCGAGAAAAATACGATTTTCTAAAATCATTTTTTCACATTTGCATGGAGGGTACCGTTATTTTTAGGTAAAATAATTCCTGTTTTCTCATATCTTGTAAATTGTATTAAGAAACTTTTTTGTACCAAGTCTTAAAAAAATCGAGCATGGGGTTTTCGAAATATTGAGTATTCAAAAAAAATTTGAATTTTTTTTTTAAATCCAAAAAAAAAAAATTTGAAAATTTGAATACACAATAATATTGAAACTGCTGAGGAACCTTAACTTAAAAAAAAATGATCAAAATCGATCGTACCGTTTTTGAGAAAATCAAAAACAAAAAAAAAGGTTCCAAGGGGGTACCATAAAAAATAATAATTTTTAGGAAATTTTTTTCCAACCATTACCTAGCTTTAACAAAATAAAATTTGTTGATTTTTTTTTAAATCTGTGGCAGTTTTTGAGAAAAAAAAAATATTAAAAATTTCGAAAAAAATTTGTATGGCAGGTACCGTTATTTTTAGTCTTAAAAAAAAAAGAAAAAAAACATGCGGCGGAAAAATTAAAACCCATATCTATCAAGTTTGAAGAAAATAGGCCGAGCCGTTTAGCTGTAGTTGAACAGACAGACAGACGAACCACTTTTTTGGTCTTCGCTATCATCGTAATGTTAACTTTTATCAAAATCTCGAGTTCGATTTTTTTTACGAATGCTTATAGTACCTATAAGTCGCAAGTAGGAATCAATGGATTTAGTGATTTTTCTATTACAGTAAAACCTGCTTAAGAGAAACCCGCTTAAGAGAAAAACCCGCTTACCTGAAACACTTTTTTCATCCCCAAGTATTTTCCGATCAATTTCCTTAAAACACTCCGCTTAAGTGAAACTCGCTTAAGCGAAAAACCCGGATAACTGAAACATATTTTCAGTTAATTTTTAATATTTTTCTTTGAAAAAAACTCTCTTAAGTGAAAAAAAAATTTAATCGAACAGAACAAAAATTTGCTAGTTTTCGTTTTTCAATAAATTATTTTTGTGTTATTTAATCGTTGTTTTTTCTTAACTTCTTTCAAGGCGAGTCCAAAAGATAAAAACAATATTGTTTCTAGCATCAAATCTCCGCTTAATGGTATTTTTAAATCCGCTTAAGTGAAATTTTTTTTTCAATTATCCGAACTCCGCTTAAGTGAAATTATTTTTCACTTAAGCGGGGTTCGTTTAAGTGAAAAACCCGCATAAGTGAAAGAAAGACTGTGACATTTTGCCGTTTCTCTTTTCCCACAAATGAGATGCCTTTAAACCTTGATTGCAAATATTCTATGGCTGACGAATTTGACGTTTTTTGACTAATTACTAAGCAATTAGATGACATACTTTTTTTGCGAAAATTCCATATAAGGGGTGTCAAGTCAAGATCCCAGAGCCAAATATAAAATAGGTCTAGAATTTTAAAAATTGGAATTTTAGTGTTAGAGTAAAGGGACATTCTTTTTAAAACTCGGACTGAAATTTAGAAAGCTAAAATACAAAATAAAATAATTAATAAAAATAATAAATTGATTTTACAAAACTAGAACGAAAAATTTTGTTAATAAAATTTAATAAAAATTGAAATCTAATAGATTTTTGCTAGAATTTAGTTCAAGAAGTAAGTTTTAGAATCTGAAACAGAGATTTAGAATCCAAAGGTAGATTTGGGGCTAAAACCTATGGCTATTATTTAGAACTCCAAACCAGGCAGTGAACGAATCTTGGAGTAAAATCTAGAATGTAGTGTGAGAATCTAGAGCCAGAATTCAATCATCAAATCAAGGGATAGGTTTGGAACTAGAATATGGAAATACAAAAATTATTTTAAGTTGAACTAGAATTTTAACTGGGGCCTTAAGTTACAGGGCGAGAATATAGGGGTATGGATTTAGCACTAAATATTTCCACAAATGATCAAAACCTGAAAATGTTTAACTATTGTTCTGGAAAATTTCAGACTATACAAAAATGAAATTAACATTAAAATTTGTCTCGTACAATTTCGCGACTAGACTGTATTTACGCCTTAAATACTTCACAAGCCACGTGATTGGCGACTTACAGTTTAGGTATGGAAAATCAACCGTTTATCAAGATTTTACATTTCAAAAAAGTACTTAAGAAAAAGAATAAAAATTAATTTATTTCTCTTTTCTTTACTTCTGAGTGCAGGTAAACAAAATAATGGAGACTATTAAGCTTATTAAACAGAAAAGATTTAATTTAATTAAGCCGTTAATATTAAACGTTACATTACACCTGCTTATAAATCACAGAATTCTTTCTAACATTAACAAGTGTTATAAAACGAAGCTTTAAATGTGTTAAATTTGAAATTGTCATTTATAGAAAATATTACGAAATCAAATTTATTAAATATTAAAATTAATTGATTCAGAGGGCTATTTGCACCATAGCAAGATCTACTTAATATTGAACGCAAAGACTGCTGACTTTTTACGCTTTCTAGGCTAAAAATAAAATTTATTTTACACAGAACTGATGGCGATGATATGGAGCCATTCAGAATTTCAGCAACGAAAAAAAAAACTGTAAATACTTCCTAACATCTTAAAAATGAAACAATTGCGAGGCAGAAGCCTTTCAAAAGCTTTTTGCGTCTTCAGTGTTTAGTTATACATTATTAACACATAAAGTCATGTATCTTCATGCGTGCAACGCATTTACAACATACCTCGACAATACATTAGCCGTGGTAAAGTATTGTAATTTAAGATCTTTAACGAATAAAAAACAACAAAAAATCACAATGTAACAAGAAAAGGCTTCTTTGAATTGCCATTGTGAATAATGGATCATAATTCCACTGTAATCAGCACCCAGCATCAACAAACGCGTAACACTGGAAGGCATTTGCAGCAACCACAACATAAGCTGACAGACAGCTTGAAGCAACACTAACCAGCCAACCAACAAAGCATGCAAGTCCAATTTTTCAAACATAACCGGGTGGTTATGGGGAAAAGAGAAACAAACCTTCAATACACCTATTACCTACCTATCTACCTTGTTGCATCACAAAGAACGCAAAATATTGCAGCCTCCTGCTGTGGTGTCGATATTCAATTCGAGACTCTAGTTCCCGGTTCCATATTCCGGATACCATAACATGTCAATCAAAACTAATAGCACACATTGCATGGGTCTTTTATTGGGTGTTCTGTGTGCTCCAAAGCATTGTTTCATCTCACCACCATCAACGGCCTCAGCATCGGCTTCGACATCAGCATGGGAACGGTGTGTTCGTCTGACGCAACGGTCGAATGCCTTCATGGAAAACATGGACTTCTATTGGCATAGCATGACTCTGACATCGCACATCATTATCAGAGATCAGACTTCGGCTTTGTTGCTCCCAGCTCTAGTTCCAGTTCCAGCTACTGTATGGCTGTGGCTGCTCCACTCCATGCAACCATACGCACGTACTGTAATTAGAAGTCATCACTCCATCAGTCTACGCCACATGACTGATAGATGGATGGATGGATGAATGGTTGGTTGGAGGCATCAGACTACCAGTGTGCTACTACTCGTACTGCCAATTCCAGGTAACCAATATCAATCAACGCTTTTTTCTTTCTCCAACGGAAAATAGAGTTTGCGGGGTCTGGTGGCATTGCTAGCTACATTTATGCCGCAAAGGCGATGGTGTGCCACCTTTAATGGAGTCGAGTGCGCGAAACATACAACTTCAGAGCAGCACACAACTTTGTGTTGCTGCTAGTTGATTGCGTTTCTACAAACCATTCACCGCCATAACCATCACGCCGCGCCGGCCGCCGACTGGGAATTTACTTGGAAATTATTAAATCGGAGTCCATTAATCTTGTTCCATTTGACAGACAACCATCAGTTTTAGATACCAAGTCAAGTAAGTGTATTATATTTCTTTCGATTCGTCTTTTCCATATTCGAAGTAATATCAAACTACCGTGTTTTTAAGTTGAGACTTTTGACTTTTTTGTGATTTAGGTTCTTACAGGGAAAGTTGTGGATTCACAAAAAAAAGAAAGACCTGGAAAAATTGTTTTGGGTTACTATATGTGTCAAACAGCTAAGGGTATTTTTTTTTTAGAATAAAACATTGTTTTTAAAAGCCAGCGAACATATTTTGAGCCTTTTTTGAATTTTCAATTCGATAAAGAAAGTCTAGTTAACATTTCGAGGGAAGGTCAAATTCGATGTGAACCTTCTTCCAACCCACGGATTTTAATTTCTAACAAAATGAATTGACAGATTTTTTTGTTTCAAGACATCTTAGTAAGTTAAGGCTTTCAGATGCATTCAAATTTCAGAGTAGAATTTGGAATTTTACATAATGTTATAAATTAAAAAAAAAAAAACAATGATTTCATGTTCAGCCATTCATTAAACTCTTAGTAAATGAAAAACTTACATGTACCTACATACGTTCCACAACATTTCTCACATTGTAGGGAATTTCCAGCTTACGACCACAAAATCAAATGACATACGTATGTTTATCGGTTCATTGTTTTTCGAATTAAAAAAAAAGTTATGGAATAACTACGGGTTGTCATGTAGAAGTTCTTGGGTTTTTTTGTCGGTTCTCAGCCGATGGCGAAATGGTATTCATGGTGAAATGCCTCTTTCGAGAAAGTGACAAATCCTCCAAGAGCATCTCTTGTCATGAAAAGTACAGCTCATCTAAGCCGTTCGGAATTGGTAGAAAATTGTAGGTCCCTACATTCCTGGTAAAATGCGAACAGGAAAGGTTGAGAGTTGTAAGTCACTAGGTCCTGGTTCTCTACAAGGTTTTGCACCACTAAATTTATTTATTTCATTTTGAGAAGTTGTGGACTGATATTCCATTTCCATTCAAACAGGTCTTTTTCGGAGTGTTTTCTGTTGTTAGGTTAACTGAAAAAGTTCTAAGGCCTGTTTCTCTACAATCATTCTTTCTAGGAACGTTAACTTTATAAACTTAACTTATAACTTTAACGAACGAGAAATGACAAGAGACTTGACTCAATTTCATTTCCTTCATTATAGAAAACGAATACTATGATGGCTTCCTTAGATGTAAATAGTGCTCGACAAAGTATCTGCACCTTCGTTACTAGAGATAGATGGTTCGCTTGCTAGATTGATTAATCAAATAATGGCCATCGGGATTTTCAAATTTAAATTGGACGTCTTTTCTGCAAGAAGATCGGTACAAAGAGATACGCCACAAGGTGGTCTTCTATCTCCATTCCTTTGTAACTTTATAGCTAAGAACTCAGTTCTAAAGTCGTACATATTAGCAGTTTCAATCGCTTCATAAAAAGCTTCAAGTAGTTTAATGAGGGAGGGAGTAATCTAGATTCATGTGTTATCGGAATGGATTAACTTATAGTGTGTTTCAGTTTTCCTGCTGGCAGTCACTTTAAACTACCCTAATCTACATTAAGGTGGAAAAGTTTGTTATTTCCTGTAATCGTGCGGTATGAAATAGTTAAAAAAAAAAGTAGATATGTTTATTGGTTATTGAAATCGTTTTTCCTATAAAAGTAGAAGACAGATTTGAAAAAGTTTAAAATGGAAAATGTATGTTTCACAATGTTTATTGAAAAGAAGAGATATTTTCGATTAAACAATATTCAGTTTTCAAAATAAAAATTTTGAAATGTAAAAACTTTTGATTTCTCGCAACATTTGTTTGTTCTTCTCCTCGTTGTGAGATAACCATGTTCGGGAGTCTTTCGTGCAAAATGTCCATTCTGGCATGAGCTGAATGGCACGAAGCACCGCACAGTTTAGCCAATATGGGATTCCGAAAAAAAGTCTATCAAAGCAGAACCACTTAACCGATTTTAATGTAATTTTCAGGAATGAAAGCTATTTCGGAAAGAAAGCATTACAATTAAATTCCACCCAATGGTGTGGTACATATAAAAAAATCGTCAAAATTGATAAAGATCCAGGTTTTGTTCCAAGTAAAGGTAAATTTGATGAAAAGTAATTCTATAAAATATTGTTATGAGTTTTTAATTGCCTGCCGTGGCATCCATTAAATTAGGAGATCGTCTTTTGGTTTAACGTGATCACCATATTTAGTCCTTACCATTAACCCCGACATAGCAAGCTATCTCGGTCGCAAAGTTGTGATATGTTGCAGCATATGCACACCTCTTGCTTTGGAGGCGAGGTCTATCTAACACCTCTTGAATTCAAGAAAAGAATCTTGAAAACCGTGTGTTTCTGCCACCATGATGCTCCCACTAGGGGGCCTACCTCATAGATAAAACTCAATCCTCAATATCAAATGGGCACTATCTCCGATGGTACCAGAATATAGCTTCCGGTGGAGCTTCGCAACTTCGTCATTTCATGGAGCTTCCTAGGCGATCCGAACCCGGACTTAGTCCAAGTTCTTGTCTCAAGCTTCTGAAATTCCAGATCTGAACCCGTCACTTTCAGATGGGCTCCTGCAAAACCTTGGGCCTGTCAACCCCTAGGATACACACCAAGAAGTCGTCCGTGGTAGAAACCAACAACTCAATGTGCATCCTAGTCTTTTGCTCACCTTACGGCAAACAAGGAAAGACGCTCCTATCTTTTGCTATATGCTATATTTACGGCAAGCTAGGAAAGACACTCCTAGTCTTTGTTCTAAAGAACGAGGACGACGATCCCCCTATTATTTGCTACTACAAATAAGATACCCTTAAAAACCTTAACAGTCTCCAGCCACGTAAGCAGCCGGAGACCTTACCAATTCAACCCGTCATAACCCGATAAAACCTTAGAAATCTCCAGCCACGCAAGTAGCCGGAGACTTCACCAATTTCACCCTTCAAACCATAAAGATCTCCAGCCACGCAAGTAGCCGGAGACCTTACCGATTTACCACCAACCAAGATCCATCAAAAAGTCTCCAGCCACAAGTGGACGAGCCCCGAAAGTCAAGACCATTATCCATGCATTAACCACTTGCACCAGCATCCAACGACCATGGCCTTATGCTCCCCGCCACCCATTATGATTGTGGGAATTACGCAGGATGCACTCGGACAGGTATGCCACCACAACCATAATCTTGTACTTGCTGCCATGCTCCGATGTGTGGTTCAGTAGCAATTCACTTCCAATAGTCAATCCTCCCAGAGCCCGAACACGAGCAACCAAATACCTTACAATTTCACCCTAGACACCTTAGTAGACCCTTCAAAACCTGGAGAATACCTCCATCCACGAAAATCTCCATCCACGTAAGTAGCCGGAAATTTTACCAACACACACCCGTCTTGGCCCTACTACTCCCTCGGGTTTTCTTAGTTGTCTAAATCTCTTAGCTGATCAAGCAGCGAGAGAATAGACGTAAGCCGCCCCACCACGACAAGTTGAAACCCATTAGTAATTGATAACGCTGCGTATGTGGTTAAAAGATTTGTAACATACTATAGACTTGATAACGTGCCTTTCCATCAGTTTTTTTTGAAGGAAGTTGGCTATTCAAATTTTCCACACCAAGTTTTTAGGCGTTTTTTACTTTTTTTTGTAATAGTTGCTTGTTTTGTATGGAGGCAGCCTTTTTTAGTGCGATAAAATCGAAACCACCCAACTGATTTAAATATAAATTTTAAATATTGTAAAGGATAGTTTCAAATAAGAAATGACAACAAAATATTGCCACCCACTGACACGCCCACACAAAAGTTTATCTAAATTCCAAATTTGGTAAATTCTATTCTATTGAATCATTGTGTATTTGTTCAGACGTTCAGTGTTTCTATGAGATAGATAATGTTAAAGAAGTGATGTTATTCTTATTTTCGGAAAAAATTATGAAAATTCGGTATTTCATGTTTGTTATTGCAAAAGTGAGTGTATTCAAAGAAGTAACTTTTTATGTGGTGGTGTTGTGGTAAATCAGAAAAATAGTGCAAGCATTCAAAAATTACTGAAAATCAATGGCAACATTTTAATTGAATAAGTATGATGCTAAAGCTGTTTTAGTATGATACTAGGTTGAAACAACGAATTTGCAAATTTTAATCTAATATAGCAACATACTTTCTCTACCCTTTTATTAAAGTTAAAATCATCGATTACCTACTTTATTTTTTTAGTATCGTGCTAGCTTCATATGACATTTGCAAACACCAAAAAAGGTTTGTGTATTTACTTTTTTTTACACGAAATGTCATTGTTTTAGGTGTGTTCAAAAGCAATTTATTAAGAAAATTCTTTTAGAATGAGTTAGTTAACTATAGACCGAGAACCCATAGCAATTTTTGGGTGTGATTGACAACAAAAAAATAATTAGCATTATTAGATAGGTCTTTTATAGTTATTTATAAATGTGAACGTCTTGCATACTCTAGTGGGCGCAATAGTGCATTATAGTGCATCAAGTATGCAGGTCTTTCCAAAGTCTAAAAAAATATTATTATTATTATTATTATATTATAAGAAAATCGGCTGTTCAACAAACACTAGTAAAAAAACACACAAAAAGGCGCAGAAGAACTTCATGACAGTTGGATAAGGGTACAAAAAAGTGAATTGTGTGACCATGCTCTACCACTCTTTAACACCTTCGTATGGCGCCTTTTGTATGGAGAGTTCAATATATGGAATATTAAAATTAATGGTTTTTTTATAAGAACAATTTTTTGATTTAAAGCTGACAAGTGTAAATTTAAAATAGAATTGTCAAAAATTCATGAATGTTAAGTGTTGACTACTTAAACTTGCATCAAATAATGCGCAAACTTGAAACAAAGCAGAACCAAATAACACACAAAATGTTTAAGATATTTTTCTCAATTTTGAAAAAGAGGTTTTTGAAAGAATAAGTACGTTACGCAATAGTACCATATGTATATAACAAAAAAAAGTAAAAATGAGTTAAATTTATATTAAAATTAATTCTAAGTCATAAAAAAATATACAAAGGTTAGATCACTTTACACTTTATTCTTCATGCTATGACATTTTACTGAATACAAAAAAATAAAAAAATGTCACTAATTTATTCAATATTGATAAAATTTGACATATTGACATCGAGAAAATACCTGTCTTAGACCGAAGGAAAGTGGAGCTTTTTTTAAATGACTGCAACATTTCATTACTGCAGACTGAGTCTTAATTAGTGCTACCGTAATTCACTCACATTTTTTTTGCTGAATTTGCAATACTAAGCATCATAAATCAAAATCACATTTTTAGTTCAACCCGAATTGACGAAACACTATAGGAGAGTGAAATCAAATTCCCACATTATTTAAAATATTTTGACTTTGGGCGTCTATTTAGGTGTTAAGACGTAAGTTTTGGCGCAAATCATTTTCTGTGAGAAGTATAAATCAGCTAATCGAAATCAACACTTTCGGAAAATCCGTCATGGTCCTACTGTGCGTCGTCAAGTGAAAAACACATGTCGTTGTTGTCCATATCATCCACTTCGGGCTAAAACAAATTTTTTATCATCCACCGATAGCGCCCGCCGTTGACAAAGTTCTCAGGAATTATGGACCGATGATGCTGTCAGCTCAAAATCCACACCAAACAGTGATCTCTGGATGACTTGCAATTTGGTGGATCTTATTTGAAATGTCATCGTTCCAAATTTGACAATCTTGCTTTTTGACTCACACCCATTCATCCAGAAATGGGCCTCATTGCTAAATATAATTTTTCGCGGAAGCGCCCCAAATATTCTTCAAACAGAAGACCAACTTTCATAAAACAATTTAATAATTTATAAATTTTGGAGAACGAGGGAAATCTCTATGTTGATTGTAGATGAAATACGAACTAAATAAATGACAGTCAATTTGACAGATGCAGCTTCATTAATATAGCCGCATTCAGCTGTCAAAATTCTGGGTTATAAATACCCTTACAATGTTAAACATAGTCCGAAAAATTAGAAAAGTAGAAAAGTAAATGCATGGTTCATGGTCTTGACTTTCGACGAGCTCCACTTCGGTGGGCCGGTATTGCTACTATTTGACAAATCTATTACACTCCAGGTTCCTATCGACCTCCTCGTGGTGCCTGTGGATAAGTTACGCAAGGAACTGAACCAACTAGATGGGAACATTCTGGACGGTGTCCTTAAAGTAGGAATCCGCAAAGGAGTGTGTAACAACTCACCAGAGGGTTGCACATTCTTGTTTGATAGTTTCTACTTCGACTATAGCTGGGTGTGTGTATATCTGGGGCTGACAGGCCTGAAGTCTGAGAGCAATAGCGTACGTCTTCTGTATCTCCTATTCTATCTTCGGATAGTGAGGTGCAGCTGTCGTGTACGTGCACTCTTTCTTCGAATTATCTATGAGGTAGGCCTTCTATTGGGAGTATCTTGGTGGCTTGGACGATTCTGTTCCAGTTAGCCAACGATCGCCTATCATTTTCATAGCTCTCTTTTCAATTCAATTCTGTCCATGAGACGTAAGTTTTTGGAGCACCTGCCCAGATATGGAAATTGTACTCGAGTTTCGAGCGAATAAAGACACGAGGTGTGACATAAGACATGAAATTGATTGTGAAACATACTCGTAATATTCGTTTTTAATCTCACACTGTATAGGCTTCATTTCATGTTTCTTTCGTTTAAAATGAAAAATTAATTCGAAGAAGGAATATGAAATAGCTTGTGGAACGTATTTGTTTTTCATTTAATAGTCCCTACAAGATTCGAGAGTTTAAAACAAAAATATTTCACATTTTAAAATAATTATTCACGGAATTTTTTTGATGTCAGGAACAAAAAATTTAAATGTAAATTTTTGCAAATGATTCAATTTTCTCTTTTTTTAAATTTTAATTGTGCGCGCACTAAAGGGGTTACGATTACTTTTTAAATTGTTTGCTTGAGCTAAAATCACAAATATTTAGCGTGAAATTTGTACGTTCCACAGCTTCTGTCTAGAACTAAACCACAATGATTGCCAAAGGTACAATTTTTTCACATGAATACGATAATTCCATTGCTTCCACAGAATTGTCCATTTCACGAGAGGCGAATACTAGACCATAGATTGAAGTTGTGGCTCGTAAAATTGTGAATTTGAAGCGAACATTTATAATTTCCAATGGAATTGTGTATCATATTCAAATCAAGAGATTTTGTTACTGTTCGAAAACTTTGAAATTCAAAATAAAATAAGCAAAGTTTAGGCGAATGAGAAATTTTCCATTTAATGAAACTCTACTCAAAAATCGAGTAGGCCAATACTTGTCAGTTATTCAAGTTCCATGTCAGTATTAAATCGATTCCTGATTTTACGAAACTGACACCAAAATTAACTTCTTCCTTTCAACAGCTAAAACTTCTGACACTAAAAATAACAACAACAATACAAAAAATCATTAATTCCAACCTCTGATTATCCATCCATCCATCTATTTTGGTGCCAAAGATGTTTCCTATAATTAACGGTCGTCCATAAAACTCTAAGTCTCAAGGATATCCTTATCAGGATACAAAGAACAGGAAAACTTTTTCATCGCGTTTGATACGTATGGCTGGTTTGTTGGTTGGTTATGCTTGTGGTTGAGTCCTTCGTCTTAAATGAACTTATCTCAAAGTCATTTGGGTCATTAATTTTCCAGGACCTCACACCCACAAAAAGTCGTAGGGAACGACCAACAGAGAAAGGAACAAAAAAAAAAACACACACACAACCCGAGAAGCTGTAGCCCAGAACATGCAAGTCACTTCAAAATTCATTAATCATTTCGGTTTTCTTGTCGTTCACCCTTAAATGGATTCCACTCGCTTCTAACTATATGGAATCATAAAACTCAAATAACGTCCGTAAATGACGGGCCATCAATAACCTTGTTTCCCCGGTACAGTTGATTTCCTTACAATTTTCTCGGTCTCCTTCCATTTCTTACGGGTGGTTGTTGGAGTTGGGTTTGGGACGTAGATGAATGAAAGGAAGTTAAACTATCAACACATCGATCAAAGCAAAAGTCAAACAGAAACCAACACTACCACGACCATCACCGTTGCCATTTTTGAACCAGGGACAGAGAGACAAAAGGGAGACCAAACCAACAAGTGAACAAAAGTTACCATTCACGCTTTGAGCTGGCGGTGTTAGACAGTGGATTGTTTTACCAAATTATTTGGCACTGAATTTTCACTGAAGAACAAGAAATGCATTTTCTTTTGAGATAAAAAGAGAATAAGATGTACAATTTTCTCAAACTTTATTCTCGATGTAGCAGCTTGCGAGCCATAAGGAAAAGGTTAATTAATGTGGAAGAGTTTGAAACTTCTTGTCATTAAAATAATTGTGTGACAAAAAACCCACCTTTGGAATCGAAAATCACAATTTCAACAAGAATCTCCTAAGAATATTTTATTTTCTGTTGCCCAGGATATGAAACAAATTTCAATTAGCAATTCATGATTTATTTAAAAATATAGTAAAAATAACCCACTGTATTTTTGGTGATGGGATAGAAGGTGACGTGAAAACGACGACCGACGCGACGTGACGTTCGATTGGCATTGGCTGTTGCTTGTATTGGTGGTGTACGGGTATAAATAGGACACAAACTTTCCCTTCTAGTGCCATGACCCACGACCTATGATGGCCTCATATTGTAGCGCAGAAAAGTTGTTGACGAAGACATAGAGCCAGGGGCTGTATTCCGATAGTAGAACTTGTAACAACTTGTCATCTGGTGAGTGGTGTTGTCGGGCACATTGTGTCGGTTACGAGCGAAGAAAAGAATATGGTGTTTTAAGGATCGATAGCTTCCACGAGATTATGGTGTGGTTCTTAAGGAGTATGACTTTCAAGTTTGGGATCACCCTATATCCGTATGCAAATAATTACGAGTATGATTTGCTGAACTGACAATTACTGATGATAGGAACTATCGGATATTCTCAAGAATGATCAGAGATTAAGAACATTTGTGAGAGCCTTTGGAACTCCTTTCACAATATTTTTGTTTGGTAAATTATCTATTCAATTTCTAAAACATTTTTAAGTAAAAATTAAAGGTGAGAATTTCTTAATCGGGAAATTAAACTTAAACATAATTAAATTATGAACGCGTTTTTGAAATAAATTTAAATTTTTACATAATATCTAATAATAAAAGAATTTGATGAAAATTCAATTCATATTTCTGTGATAATTTTGTTATTTAATATTATCCAACTTTCAAAAAGCTTAGAAGTAATGAAAATAATTTAAATCCACCAAGTCGATAACGAGATAGGTCAAAATAAAAAATGAAACTATTTTATGGAAACCACTATTAACAACGGCTTAATGTACATTTGATTCATACTGACAAAAGGCAGCTCCAGAACCTCCGCAATCCCGAACACACTACTTTCAGCACTTTGGCATTAGCGATGGCTTGGTTTTTACACCGGAGGTTTTTCTATCTAAAAGTGAATGCATTTTGAAATAAAGCGAACTAAAATAGTTAAAATGTTAAGAATTTAGATGGCGCTAAGTTGAATTGTAGAAAAATATGACATATAAAGCACTGATTTCTTGCATACTCTAGTGGGCGCAAGAGTGCATTATAGTACATCAAGTAGGCAGTTCTTTCCAAATTCAAAAAAATTGGGATACAAAATTTGCCATAACTTCAAAATGAACAGCTAAGTGCCCTGATTGCAAAAAATATCGAGGTCCAAGACGTTTTGAAGGTGGCCTTCTTAGTGCAATAAGTAGCCTATTCTTATCGCGTCTGGCAGGCTTCTGTCTGGAAAACGTGTTGGCCCTCGATATTTTCAATCAGGGGGCTTAACTCTACATTTTGGCAAAGTTTCTATCACAATTATTTGGACTCGGAAAGAACTGCATACTTGATGCACTATTGCTCCCACTAGAGTATACAAGACTTTCACATTTGTAAATATCTATAAAAGGCCTATCTAATTATGCTAATTATTTTTTGTTATCAATCACATCCAAAAATAGCTGTGGGCTTTTAGTCTACAAAAAGCTCTCCCGCATTTTGAACAAATTTGTGTATTCAAATTTTGAAATTTTTTTTTTTTTTTTTGATTTTAAAGAAAAGTTTCAAAATTTTTTTTTCAAAACTCAATATTTCGAAAACTCCATGCTAGATTTTTTTTCAACTTGATAAATAAAAGTTTCTCAATATAATCTACAAGATGTGAGAAAAAAAAATGTTATTTTACCTAAAAATAAAGGTACCTACCCACATATACAAAAGTTAAAAAGTGTTAAAAAATGGTTTTCAAAAATCGTATTTTTGTCGAAAACGGCACCTAGAATTTTGATAAAAAAAATTTTTCGATCAATTAATTCTTATGATCTTTAATTTAATAAAAAAAAATTGAAATTAAGATATAAGCTTGTACCTACCATAAAACCATTTTGTCTAATTTTGAATTTCTCACTATTAACAACGGATTTTAATGAAATTTTTTCTAGAGATGCATCTAAAAAGTTTAAGAAACTTTGCATTTCAAAACTTAAAAAAAAAAACATTTTTTGAATTTTTGGAAAAAAAAAATTTTTTTTTTGGAAAATTCGATATTTTAAAAACGGCTCAATATTTCTTTTTAAATTTAATTTTCATTCGTACAATAATAAAAACTTAAAGTTGGCATACCAATTTTTTTTCTTAAAAATCTTTTAAAAATTTTGTATATAAAAGCAATTTTTTAAGAAACCACTGCAACGACCTATAATGTTTGTTCGTGCATAAATTCATATTTGCATAGCATTCTGTTTTTATCTCTTGCTACTAAAAGAATTTAAAAAAAAATAATTTTATCCTTAAGAACAGTTTTTTCTAATAGCATTCGTTTGTAAAATTCCTAGTCTTTTACATAGGAGCAAGTTCGTGCGACCCGGTCGTGCATTTTATTTTTTTTTTCGAATTTTAAGACTTTCATGTACTAAACATCGCATACCGAAACCCTTGACTTCCTGAGTGATAAAATGTTTGATTCCGTCATTTTTTGGTAACTTCTGAGAATGAGTATGACAGAGAAGAGAAATAAAACCCACAGTTGAATAACTCCCAAGCAGTAAATAAAATAATCTCCGAAATTTGGAAATTATTTCTTTGTGAAATGAATACAGATAGTAGCTAGCGACAATCTTTTATGAAATAAGTCCATAATTTTTCGGGTTTTGTGAAACGTGTTTGTAAAATGCGCAATGACGGCTACAACTACAGTGCGCCCAATAGAAATTCTCCTTACAAGCTTTCTGTGTGGTGTAATTCATTTAGGATTTCCATAGCCAAATACAAATCCTAATTGGAATTGGCTAATTATTCAATTGAAAGTTCAATGACTTAAACTCCAAAATACGTTTTATCATTCCATCCACTAAAATAGAATCAATTTTCTAATTGTCCAGTTAGCTCTACACTTTTAAACTTTTATTTTGTAGCTGAAAAGATGAAGGCATTTGTCTTTTCCGGGATGGCGCAGTAGTAACGATATGATTTAGATATTGAATAAGATTCTTATTTTATGTATTTTATTATTATTATTTTTTTTTTTTTTTTTTTCAGAATTAGTTTTGAAAATCTTGAGAAATTAAAGATGGGAACTCAGCACAGAACAAAGCTGAAGTTGTTCATTAGTTGTTATTTAGGAAATTAGCATTCCATTATTCAGGGAATAATAAATGTACCTTTTTTTCAACGTTTTCAGGATCAAGTGACAGATCTTCCGACCCTGATCTCTTCGGTTCGAAGTGTTGCAAAAATAGCTCGGATGCAAGCGAGTATTGAGGAAGTTGTTAATGCGGTCTTCGCTAAGCATCAATTGGTTCATTATAAAATTAGTTTTCTTTACCAGTAATTTAAAACCAGCAAATTTACATATATTCTCTTTTTGTGTTGCAAAACTTTTTTTTTTTTTCAGATAGTTCTAAAACATGCACTTAAATTTATAAGAAACTAAAACACAACAGTGTTACACTATTTAAATTGAATTTTCTAATTTTTCCAGAAATACCCCCTCTTCCGTGAATTTTCTTCAAATATAGCACAATGCAATTATTCTCGGCTTCTCAAAAAAACACACCATACCCATCGCCGGCACCGGTACCGGCACCGACATCGGCACCCACATAAATGTAATAAACATTTTATATATGTATGCAACGCCCATAAATCAACAATAATAATGTTAGTTATGGCTAAAGAAAACCAAGAAAAAAAAAAAAAAAACAGAACAAAATAATTTATTGTAAGTTTGTGCAAATGGCCATAAACATTATTTCGCTGGAATTTAATTTTCAAGGAACGCGTACCAGACAAACTGCAATGTCTGCCTATTTAATAACTATTATATCGCATGCGGATGATGTGTCTGTATATACAATGTGTAAAATTATTTAAGCAGTATTCTGGTACACCGCATCGGGCCAACAATGCACCACGGTCTTCTTTTTGAGAAGCAACGACCAGCAACACCAACACGGGTCTGTATTGTTATGAAAATAAGCCATTAGTTAAACAATTTAATTTCCAAGAAAACTAATTAAAAAATCGCGCGTACATAAATATTACACCTTGGTGTACAGGGATGGATGTGGTTAGATATTTAAAGGGCGCTGTTTGTATGGAACGCTATTTCACTGAACAAATTGTATATAATTAGAAATTTTTGTTTTAAATAATTTGTATCTATTTAAATACATGATACAAAATTCAGAAGTATGAAATTATATTCTATATATCCAGTGGCGCGAAAAAGGCCTTTAAGCTTATAATTTGCATCAATTCTTTGCAGGCGTAATATTATGTAGTTTTTGTTCCGTATTCTTAAAAATATTGAAACGCGTTGTGTCTTCCGCTGGGTTTTTGTTTGTTTACCGTCAGTCAACCTTAATATTGAAATATCTGATGAATTTATAGTTGCGATCGAAATTATTATTGTGTTTAACTTTTGATATTTTTGTTACTGAAAATATTTGTAATAAATTTTTCACTCTATTCTATGATCTCAGTCGAATAAGTTGTTGTTCGTTTTTACTTGGCTAAAAGGTTATGTACCCAGCACGCTTCCCGCATATTTATTTTTGATAGAATCTGCTGTGACTTTCTGCCCACTACTACCGATGCTCTTGATCATCGACTTATACTCATCGGGAAGACCTTTAAAAAATAATCTTCCAACAATGGACTACAAAAGCAACATTGTTTAACTTTTGAGATGTCATATGATTTGGCTAATATAATCTTCTAAGGATGATCATTCAACCAGTATTACAGAGCACAATTTTTGTAGTAACCAAATGCGTCTGTCTAAACTTGTGTCCTGGAAAACTTGAAGTTGAAGCATTCCTTACATGGACATACAGATCCTTACATCTTACATACATCAGTCTTGTCTTAAACAACATCCAAGGCTTCATTGGCAACAGGCTCAATACATTTGCAAGCATCTTCCAGCTCTTATCGCATCTTTATGGCAATCAAGTACCTAATGGACCTGACAACGCAACGGGTGAATTCCTCATAGTCAATACCTTTTTTTTGTGTAAAACTTTTTACCAACGAGCTTTGTATCGCACACCATCGTATTCGTTTTTCTTCGTTTTGAAAACCCATTTCGTTTTATGATATTGGCACCAGCGCAGCGGTATTGTCTGTACATCTACAGGTATTATTTTCTTCGAATGACTTCACTCTATCCATTTTCCTTTGGCGCTTCTACTTTTATACGCATCTTCGATGTCTTCAGGGTCTTCACAAACGCTGATCTTTTTAGCACTGAAATTCTTTCACTTCGACGAACCGCTTCTTGAGTTTTTGAAGCTTTTGCTTCACTAAAAATAAAGTCATAATTTCCAAACGCGCCAATCGCTTCTTCCGGATTTGTTTTTCTGAAGGGATATTTGTTTTAATTTTCTTGTACTCGTACTAATAATAAATATTTGTAATTAGAATCCTCATGCTCAGGGGACTAAAATTATTAAAGATTTTGGCGAGTAACAAAGCAAATTGCAGAATCGCGAGAAGCACACTATGACCGCCATTTCTAGAACGGTGGAAAATTTGCTAGATTTTTTTCTTCTATTTTTTCAATTAACTACACAATTTAATATTTCACAGGGCTTCGAAGCCTCAAGATGTATGGATGCCCTTTAACTTGAGCTTTCAATAAGTCAATTTATATCGGTTAAAATTAAATGAATTTTAATCGCGCGAAGCGCTACATACACAATAATTCTTTTAAGGAGTGAACATCTTCACAATCTTCATTTTCCCTGGATGTTAGGGTTTATTAAGCGCTGGTCTAAAGAATTTGTTGATCCCAATGTCACCCGGGCTTTATACAACTCCTTGGTGCGTCCCCATCTTGACTATGCATCGCAGGTTTGGACTCCTCTTTATGATATTCATATTGAGAGATTAGAATCTGTGCAAAGAAACTTTACTCGTTTTGCCTTGAAAGCACTTCAATGGAGTGATCCTTCGTATGTCCTCTCTTATGATATGACCAATGATTATCCATTCTTCAGATGCAAACTTTGGAACAAAGAAGAACAAACAATGATTTGGTATTTTTCCACCAATTAATAATAGGCGTCACAGATGCACCAGATCTTTTATGTTCGGTTTATTTTAATTATCGGGGAGGAGGTGATAATCTTCGAGGCCTCGATATGATTAAGGTCCCAACACATAGGACCAACTATGGCATGCATGAGCCCTTGACACGTATGGGTAGACTTGTAAATTGGAATTCAAATATTTTTGATTTTAATATAAATAAAAGTAAATTAAAAAACCTTCTCAAAGCCAGTGGTCCACGCTCCTAAATGTTCTTTGTTTCATGTTATGTTATTGTTTTATTGTTTTGTTCTTACGTAAAATTATTTGTTTATTTTTCATGTTTTCTTGTGTCAGTGTTAATTGTAATAGAGTTTGCCTACTAACAGCTAACACTGCACTAAATGATGAGCCGGTGGTATAACACAGTTCTCTGTGTTGGCAAACCATTGGTCGAAAGACGGAGCTTGCTATAAGCTTTCTTCGACCAATTCTGATAGTGTAAAAAAAAAAAAAAAAAAAAGTATTTCAAATGTAGACCACAAAAACCTATTCCTAGAAGAAGATTGGAAATGCATGTGAGTATGACAAAAGGAACCTTGGCAACCAGAACATGGTCACACTTTACTGGGTACCTGGTCACGTGGGTGTTCATGGAAACGAAAAGGCAGATTTCCCAACCAAAATAGGCACATCAACCCCTTTAACAGGATCTGTTAAGGGTCTGCGGAATAGGAGAAAATGTCATCAAAACCAAAATTAAACAAGAAGAGGAGGCAAACAGATTCAAGAACAGGAAACAACTCCGAAAACTGAGGCAGGCGAAACTACTACTGGGCAATTACAACCATCAACGTTTCGAAAACTGGATTAATTTAAGCAGAAATAACCTAAGAATAATAACAGGTATTCTAACGGGACACTGCAAACTTAGAAGACACCTAAGTTTAATTGGTGTGGTAAGCAGTGCCACATGTAGATTATGCAACATGCATGAGGAAACACCGGACCATATACTGGGAAAATGTTGTCAACTCATGCACCAAAGGAAAAATCTGGGACAATACTAGGTAGAAGAGAGCAACCTACTCTCTAGAGAAGTGCCCCAAATACTAATATTCCTAAAAGCAATAGATTTGGACGAGGAACTGTAGGATGAAAAAGCTCATCATTTATAAGCGGGGCAAAATTGATCTACAGGTCGTATTCATTCATGATAAAACGATGGGTAGTTATTCAGAATCTCATTAAAGGGAGCAAGTGATTGGTGTCATTTAACTCACAGGATTTAAGAAAGCCCCAACGGAAAATTCGAGAAGTGGAAACTTAAGATACAAACAAATAGGAATATTTTTTGAGGCGATTCGATGTGTCTTTTGCTGAATCGCGCGAAACACTACTCATTGATTTTTTGTTTAGAAATAAACTACACTTTCTCTTGTTAAATTATTAATAGGTAGTTTAATCGCGCTTTACTTTCTTTTTAAGGTTGCGCTACGGGGCCACAACTAGTAAGCTTTTCCAGCCAGATTGATCCCCATCTATATGTCTCCTGTTTCACACGCCAGGTAAGTTATGCCCTCTTCTGCCTATGTAGACCACATGCGTACCAGTATTGCTTCGTTCCCAGGTGTTGGGTATGCAAGAGGGACCATTGATTCCCGTTCACTCTAAATGACCCACAACGAATTTATTACTATAATTAGTTCTTCCAGAGCGGAATTTCAAAAATCTTATCAAGAGGGAGCTAAGTACGAGATATATTATATCCTTGCTTAGTGCAATCTTTCCTGAGCATTTAGTTCCCTCGAACTTGTGGCGTGCTTTCTTGACTTCAAATTACCACAACAACTTACTTGGGATTGAGGAGAATTAACTGCTCAACCAAGATTGCAGCACTTAATAATAACCTAACTCTTGCATCCTTATTTTTGAATTTCTATTGTGGAGGTCCTATCTTAACGAACCTTGCCTTTGTGCAGTTAGTTGTTTTATCTTATTATTCTACGAGTATACTCTAATCACCGTCACGGGACCAAAACTTGATATGGTCTATGCCTCTGCACTGTTATGAGGAGCAGGATAAGTAGTATTTTAAAGAGTCAGGTTAGGTCAGGTTCATGGGCTGACAGTTGATCTTGTTACCGTCAGACTTAGATCAATGTAGATCCGTTCTGATACCCTAGGGGTTGCGATTCCCATGTATTGAAACATATGATAATCCTATGTCATTCAAGCCCGTGAAGAGTGTTGATGGGTTACAGCAAGCTATAGCCTGAAATGAAAGATCATCATCATATGGCTCCTTGCAACGTGTCTGGTAGACGAGTTTGATATGTCAGTGTTTGGTTTATGTTCGTTTGTTTGGTCAGTATTGCTGATTAAGTCGAAGGGGCTGCACCTCTCGTCGAGGGTGAAATGGCCCCATCAACTCACTGACGCTCGTTTTCACTGGAGGAGTGGCAATCGCTGTAGTACCCCTTTGCATAATGGTTAGTGCGTTGGACTGTAATGCGGAAGGTCTCGAGTTCGATTCTCAGCCGCTGCAAAAAAGTTTTTCAGGGGTGTACTGCCTCTTGCGAGGAATTGACAAATCATCTAAGAGTATATATCTTGTCATGGAAAGTGTTCCTCATTAGCTGTTTGGAATCGACAGAAAATTGTAGGTCCCCTCCATTCCTGGCAACACGCACACAGGAATGGTTGAGAGTTGTAAGTCACTAGGTCCTGGTTCTCTTAGAGCTGTTGCACCACCATATTTATTTTAGTGGCAATTGCTGGTGTATAGACGAAGTGCCCATTTTCCGTTTCTTGTCACTCATGCAAGAAACAAGTGCATCGTTGAGTCGTTTTTGTTCGTACTATCACTATCTTACTGTAGTTGAAGGCGATTTTCAGAGTTAAGGAATTTTCAAGCCATTTGGTATCGTTAATAAATTTTAATATGATTTTGCTTGGAATGTCAGAGAGCTCCTCCAAGTCGTTGAAGAAGTGTCTTCCTAGGTGTCTGTTTCTTAGATAATATAGCGCAGGACAGTGACACAGGTAGTGAGGAGTATCCTCATGTATCTCCTCGTCATAGCATCCTCTGCATAAGTCGTAAATACTGAGTTTCATTTTTTTCTTGTGATAACCCAGTTGGTTGTGACAGGTGATGATGCTCACGAGAAGAGAAAGAGACTTTTTACTAGTTGAATGATTACGTCAGTCTTTTGTTTGCTGAAACTAGGCCATAGTTTTCTGGTTATAAGACAGGAACCGAGCGGTTTCCATCTCTTGTTTGTTAAAGCTAGAAGAAGAGATATTCTTGGTTTGATTTCAGTCCTGAGATAGTTCTCAGAACGGAGTCTTTGTTTTTTGTCGCATGTTTAACTTTTTATAGAAAGCTCATACAACAAATTTTTTGAATCGCACGTACGAACTTTATGAGACTCTTTTGTTGGCTGCAAGATTTTAGTTCCAAATTTAATTTTGAAATATGATTGACAGTAAATTGAATCGCGTGAATCGCACTCATTCTTACTTTATCTCCAAATGAATTACATAAATCTCATATAGTTTGTATATAATTCAGATCTGCAAGACCTTATTTCAGTCAAAGTTATAATTTACACTTATGATTTTATTTCGTTAAATAGCGCAAAACGCACTTTGTTCCATTCTTGTTATGCTTTGCTATTAATTGTACCTTTCTTGTTGTTGAAAATACGATTATTCCAGATTTATATTTCATTTCCCTCAATCGCGTGAATCGCCATCAATGTCTCCATTTCTTAAAAATGTATAAGGCTTTCAATCGCGCATGTTAATTTCTTTACGGCACATCCACATAAGATTTGGTAACAGTTTAATGCAGCAGCAATATCTTTATTAAAAACCAGCGGCCCTTGAGAAGCCAACTGAACACCACTCTTAGACAAATGCAGCCCTGTTCCATTAAAGAATCTACACCATATATCTAAGCTACACTTTACACAGTAGCTGACGAGTGACGACGTACAAAGGTAAGACAAAGCATTGTTCGCCGAAAAGAGGCTTTGGCAGAGCATACTAGAACGTCCCTGGATTGCATGGCTTTCATAATGAATCCATCAAACGCTCCACTTGCAACAGCAACATTGATGGATAGGCAGTTCTCCTTCTTAGCGCTTAAGAGCCACACATGGAATAGCATAATTAATTTATTATAATGCTTGTCCAACTTCAAATCCTCCCACCCTCACCACCGCCTTCCCGACTAAATCCACGTCTCTACACCTTCAGCATGTTGCAAATCCACTGTCAATTATTTAAGCCAGCCAGCATTAGAAGCATGGATTTTGTAGCCCAACTCTTCGAGCGGAAATTGCATTTGCTGTTGGATCTGGCTTTGGATTTTGGACTCTGGAGTTGGATTCAGAAAAGACGGCCGACAATGGTGCACGAAGCGGACAGGGGAGGTGCAACGTTGGTGAATGAATATGGAATCTCGCTTGCATGGGTTTCGGTTTCGGGTTCGGCATAAAAGGCTGCTCCTTCTCTCTTCTCGAGTGCGTGCTCGATTGTGATTTGGAATTTATGCATATTGCCCGAGGAGTGATGGATACGATTAATGGCACGTTGGACGTTGAATGTGCGTTGGCTGCATCATAATTCTTCGTCGTCTTCATCCTGTTTCCCAGCCACCTTCCCCACAAACTCCTCGTATAAATGCATCATGAGTTCTTCTATACAAATACAAAGCTACTGAACTTCTTGAATATACATATACCTCCATACATAGACGGATTTGTATTTTTGGTACTTGTGGCACAGTCTTGGAGTCTCCGAGGCTTTTCGAGCTGTCGTCATAATTCTGCCAAAGAGAAAAATTATAAATGCATGCAGATTATCGCACGAAACAATGGGCCCAGGCCAATTCAATTCAGCGCCGAGAAATTTATGATTTGATAAATGGCTGAAAAGCTGGTTGGGGGGTTATTAGTGTAAACAGTTGTGTGTGGAAAGTTTTCGAACAACTGAATTGATGCGCTTCGCATGGTTTTTTGTATAAATTAACTCCTCATGTAAAAACACAAAAAAAAATATGATTGATTTATTTTAAGTCGGATTAAAGTTAATCGTTGCGGTCTGTTTGTTTGCGAGCGTAATTTTATAAGTTGGTTTAATTTAGTGCGTAAGAAAAATGAATAAAAAAAAACAAACGAGATCCCACAGATATGAGCTGAATTTATGTATTTTTAGATGCATCATAAATTGACTTGAAACTTTCATCATGTTTGCTAAGTTGTGAACACACACAGCTGCTGAACAATTCATTTTAATTTCTGACTTGTCTGTTGGGCTTGGCCAATTGTATAAACCTGTGAGGCTGCCTCGAGGACAATCGAATTTGTTCAACAAATAGTCAATATTTGCACAAATGTTTTTTTTAGTTTCTTTGGGGAGTTAAGCTCGGATGGTTTTGGTGAAGCATGATTGCGACCTTATGTTTAAAAATTTTTTAACCAATTTGGAATTAAAAAATTCACAACTGGCTCGTTGGTCTAGGGGTATGATTTCCGCTTAGGGTGCGGGAGGTCCCGGGTTCAAATCCCGGACGAGCCCAAGTGATAGTATTTTTTTTTTAAAGTCTTAGTCTTAACAATCATGCAACTAAATAGGTTATTAAGAACAATTTAGTCATTGAGAGAGCTTGAAGAACAAAAGCTTGTTATATACTTTTCAACTTCAAGAAACTTTTTAAGTGTTTTTTTTTGAAGCTTTTGGGAGTTATTGGAATTGAAGTTGATTATTCAGAGACCTAAGCAGTTGAGTTTGCGCAAACATGTGGAAGAGGACTTCAATCAACTTGACGTGTGAAACTTTATGGATTTAACTAGGACCGAGATGGCTGAAAGAAGCTTACTGGTTGAGGCCCTGGCAACTCCGGACTGTTGCGCCAACTTAAATAATTTAATAAGAGTCAGTTAAAAGTTGTAAATAAGTAAGAAAGAAAGGACTATACGGGTTAGGTTAAAGTGGTTGTCATTAAAGCGTCTGACACACTTAGACCATTAGAGGTCCATTGTAATACCACGAGCAACAAAAAGGTTTTAAAACCATTTGGAGCTTCTGATGAAGCGGAGGAAACTATTAATGTCTGTGTTTATGAGATCGCTTGGTTCATTATAGAAATATTCTCCTAGAAGTTTGCGTCTGTAAGAGAGAGCAGGGCATGTACAAAGAAGGTGTGGGATTGTCTCCTCTTCCTCCTCGTCCAAGCAACTCCTGCAAAAATCGTTTGATAGTACACCGAGTCGTGCTCCGTGTCTACCTTTGAGACAGTGTCCAGTTATGACAGTAGATCTCAGCTCTGTATCTGACATCTACTGAGGGAGAATAGACATTTTGACCGTTTCAAATCCAGTTTAGGTCAGATTTGTTTGGTCGCCATACAAGTGGTAGTGTTAAGCCATCTTGTGTTTGATTGTTCCAGAGCAATTCGTTTCAACATAAGTTTACTTGAAGCTATGGGCATACCTATATTTGCCTTTTCGGGTAAGATAGGCATTTCTGTTCCAATTCTGGCGAGTTCGTCGGCTTTGAAATTCCCCGGAATGTCCCTATGACCCGGCACCCAGAATAGGTGAATATTAAACTGTTTGGCCATCTCCATCAGAGACGATCGACAGTCTTGGGCTGTAATGGAGTTTACAGAGACTGATGCGAGGGATTTCAAAGCAGCCTGACTATCTGAGAAGATGCGGATATCCGTGCTAGATATCACGTTTTCTTTAAGCCAAGACAGTACTTCCTTAACGCCAGAATTTTCGCTTGGAATACGCTACAATGGTTTGGTAGGCGGAAGGAGAGACTAAGGTTTAGTCCATATGAGTACACTGCACCACCCACTCCGTTTTCAGTCTCCGATCCATCTGTGTAAAAGTGTACTGATTTATTTTCTGTCAAAGCCCGTTCCTCCCAAGCTGAGCTTGAGGGAATGGTGACTTCAAATTTTTGAGTGATGTAGTCGGAGTGACTCCCCCAGTTCCGAATAAATTCAGAATGGTGATGTGGCCAATAAAGTTATTGGTTCATTGAGAGATGGCTTTGAGACGTATGGCTGTGCTAGCGGCCATTACTATACGAGTTAGTCAATGATAATATCTTGTTTTAAAGCGACCTAGACAGAAATGGCGGTCTAGTAATGGCTACTGCCTTGAACTGTCACCCCGAAGGTCTGAGATCGATAAGAAGCCAAAAAAAAAATGTCCAGGGGTACTGGCTCTTAGGAGGAAGTGTCGTGAAAATACGTCAAAGTTTAGCCGATTGGACACGGAAGAAAACGGTAGGTCCTTCTATTCCTGACGACAAGCACACAGGAAAAGTAGAGTTGTAAGTCACTGGATTCAGGTTTCTAGGAGCTGTTGTGCATTTGATCAATTTTTTTTTTTTTGAGGATCAAGTTCGTCTTCAAAAGAAGGGAGGTAATTAGGATTATCGCAGTGCAAGCCAAGAGTAAAATGTGAACTTGATGTCATACTTGGTAACCTGACCTAAGATTTGCTCAAATCGGGAGAAAGAAATTCTTTTGAACAGCACAAGTTTTTATAAAGCCAAGAAAGCTGAACTAGCTTTGCTAATAATAAGACAGACTTTTCTCGGTGGAAAACCCCAGGGTGGTGTTCTCTCCCCTTTCCTTTTTTTTTAGTCTTTGATACAGTTCTCGTTAAATTGATGAATTGTGGTGGCAAGGCATTTGAGTATCCTTATGATTTTGTACTTTTGGTGTATGGAAAGTTTATCCCTGTGTTTAATGAAAACTCGGACATGGCTTTGATGAAACTTAGTAACTAAGCCACCAGCTCTGGACTATTGATCTTTAGTACCAAAATATCTGGGTGACCCTAAATTAAACTGGAAATTAAGTATTGAGGAACGGGTAAAGAATGCCTACATATGCTTTTAGTCAAACATTCAGTAAAAGGAGCGACATACAATAGAAGATGATTTTGAAGACGTACAAAGCAGTGGTACTTCCGATCTTAATGTACGGTTGGATTGTGTTGTGTTCTGCGTTCAACAAAGCTTATAACATCAATAAACTTAGGAAGGTTCAAAGAACAGCTAGGGTTAGCACCACGAGGTTCTACAAACCTGATTAAAGAACGCTATCTGATATTGGTTGGATCTTTCAAGCTGAATTACTGGCAGTAAGCGAATAATGCAAATTCCTCAAACTAGATCCAAATCAGAACAGGAAAACCGCTAGACACCTATTGATCTATTTATTCGGCTTCTTTATCCTCTTAATTTATCTACTAATGTCGTCTTGAGCTTGCAAGCCTCAACAATAACCTCAATGTTACTCCTATTTGGGTTATCCGTCACAGTGAAGTTGAAGTAAATGACCGGGCTGACGAGCTAAGAATAAGCCCTTCATAGCTCACTTGCGATAAGAGTTATCATTCTTCTTGGTGTTATGAAGGGAAAAATTTTCTCAACCGTAGGTGGAGCAACTTAATCAAATGCATTTTATATTCATACAAAGATATGGCTCGGGTAAAATAAGTCCCGAAAATAAAAACACTTACACTCGTATGCAGACTAGGCATAGTCAACAGGGAAACATGCAGCAAGGCTTACCTGGACATACCTTCTATAAATGTTCTACCAAAATGGGAGCTCAATTATTGGGAAAGTAGTTCCTTGACGACCTTAACGAACTATCTGAACTGAATATCAAAGACTTCATCTCTTTTCTTAGCAGAACAGAACGACCCTTAACGTCTTCTGCAAGGATTCTCTTCAATCTTAAAACGAGCTAGCGAACTTCAGGGAGAGCGGAGCTAATGAATCCCTCATTATATTTCAATAAATCCACATGTCGAAAAAGTGTACAGTATTTCAACGGAGCACTAAAATGCTTATTAGGTCACTGAACAAGACTACTTGTGGCCAACTTTTCTACTTGCCTACCTATCATCACAGCGAGTAGTTCAATTGATTGCAAGTACTCTGGAATTTACCAGCTTTACTGGTTTTCACTGAAGACCGACTTTCAATCAGAATATTGAATTCAACATTAGTTGATATAAACACAACACCACATTTTTTGCAAGGGTACTGCTTCTTGTGTGGAAGCGACAAATCCTCCAAGGGTACCTCTTGTTAAAAAAGTGATTTTTAACTTACGAGTACTTGCCAGAAAATTGTAGTTCCATTTCATTTTTGCGAACAGTTATGAGTCATTAAGCCGTGCTTCTCTTAAAGCTGTTGTGATCCGACTTTATTTTTTCTTCTAAAAACCGTTTTTAAAAAAAATATTTTTCAATACTTTGTTAAAGACTTTTTAAAAGTTCTCAAATATATGTATATTCATAATTTTATTTTTTTAAACAGTCATCAAACTCCCAACACTCAGTGTTTGCCTTTGTTTCCAAATGAAAAAAAACACTCTCCCAAAAAGCCACCTCCATTCGTTATTATTATACTCTCATATATGTATATGTATATACCTTTGCATACCTTTACCAAACATACACTCTCTCAAATACACACAAGCAACTTGTTCAACAATTTGACATATGCATAAATTTAAACTCCAACTTCAGTGCTGATTTATGCCCCATAGACACGACAGTTAATTTGATATTTTGATTAACTGCAAACAGCACAGGATACTAAAGCAAAGAGAAGGCGTTTTGAGTCGTTTGTTTGGCATGAGCGAGGGTTGATGTTGTTTGGTAAAATGGTGGGTGCCTTAAATTGTTGGGCAATTAACACACACGTCACAATGATACACGATTCCTGTCCAAACCTCCTGGCAAGAGAACCGAAAATGAGATGAATGGATGGATGTTAAACAGAAAAATGGGGTTCCTCAAGGCTACACAATAACACATGTATTCTTTCAAAGCACCCAGAAGTGTTCAACGCTCCGTGACTGATTAAGCAACATCATGGAGACAATTTCTCATTTTGTAACCTGATTTATGCACCGAAAAATTTTTGTATCCAAGTTCTATGACGTCTCGAATATACCCTAACCGAAAGAGACTACTAAATTAAGGATACGTTAATGAGAGACCTTTAGGCTGAGGCAATCAGCGATCAAATAAAAACGTTAAATGGCACATAATTCTTACTTACAAGACAGCTCAAGCTCCAACTGTAGAACGTGCGCAACCAAGAAGAGGGAAGGCGATGCGACAGACAGCACGAAGCAGCAAAAGGCGACTTCATAACCATAACCTATAAATTTTCAAACAGGCCCCCTTAAGGATATAAATGCGAAATGCAAGAATTATAGTCATGGCATTCGAAAATGAACACTTTTCCCGCCCCGGTCTCTCTATAGAATTATATCCCTCTCTAGATGGGCAGCAGGGGGAGGCAGAGATATGCAGAGGGCGATATTTTGCAGAATTGCCCGATTATTTACGATGCAACGCAGAACACACAACTGGCGTCGCCTCGCCTCACCATATTTACCATGAAATTGGTGCAAACAAATTTGGTTGGCATTTTGAATGAAAAAGACTTGGTTGTTCTCTCTCTTAACCACCAGAGAACACAAGGTCCAAGTCCAAACAGCCACACAGCCACACAGACGCTTATTCGCAGCCGGAGCGTGCAAGTCAAAGTGAAATGTCTGTAATTTGGAATGCTTGATGAATGGTTATTTGCCACGAGATGGCAGAATAGTCATTATTCTTTCACAAGGATAATATACTTTATGGCCAACGCACACACAAACACCATGCCATGCACAAACAATTTCGATGATGATTCAAAACCTCCAAGGTACGAGTATTTATAATAATTCATCCTCCCGCAACTTTAACAATAGCACGAAAAGGCGAAAAAGCCAAGAAAATGGGCAAACTATCATCAAGGATCATTAAGGACATGAGTTCTGTCTTTTGCATTCTTTTTATTTCTTCCAATTATGCTATGCGTGATGGGGTATCCCTATTGGCACACGAAAATAATTGATATGACTTAATAGCACGATCTGCCTTCTTTTGTTTTGGGACGCAAAGGACTAGAAATATTGTAAGGCACTTTAAGGAACCTAAAGGTTATTTTAAGACCGATTCGACTGAAATCAGTTGTGAAGTTTGTGAGGTAAACTTCTTGGGCCCTTCGTCCTGGTCAAATTTATTTTATAGGCCTGAAAAAGACTTTGGCTTTTTAAATTGAATGTATCTCGAGAATTGCTTTATGGACTTTGATAAATTTCAAACCCTTATTTAATCAGGTTTGTCAAGTTTTATGCATAGAGTTCCATTAGATAAGTTTTTTGTAATAACAAATAAAAATGGTGAAGGACTTCCGAAGCTTATGAAGTTGCCAGCGTAAGCGTGTAGTCTTAAAATTGATTTTTTTCTTGTTCTGCATTTCCATAGAAAACGGAGCAATAAATGTCATAATAATCCAGAACCAACACCTACCCATAACTTTCAGAGAAAATGAAGGCAAATAAAATTTGTTCAGTGCGAAAATAATCTAAATTTATGAGGAGTCCTAAAGTAACATTTAATGTGCCTGCCAAAAACTCTTGGTACGTCGTTGGCAGGTTTAAAACCTCCTCGACGATCCAAGAAAATATTTCAAAACCAACAATTGCTGTGCGCACATCATAAAAAAATCACCTAGGAGGAATTTCATCCACCAACCCTGATTCACCTCCCCTATACGTTACATAGGCAAGGTATAAATATATCTATTTTGACATCCACAAACTTACGAATGCCACTTTGCACTTTGCAATAGCAAAATAATTATGGCAGGGGTTTGAGGCCAAAATAAGTACGCTCATCACTTTGCATACTTTACTGTGTCTACTAGGGTTTGGGTTATTGTAGGGAAGAGCATGAATATGTGGGGGTTGGTCGGATGGGCTGTCGCCCAACTTTCATTTCATTGATAGCGTTCCTCTGTTCATCCATAATTCCAACATTTTGCAAGTATTCTTTTTATGGGTAATAAAAATGCCGCCACTTTTAGCCACAACGACATAACTGAGGGAGTAGTATAAGAGGGGCTTGATAGAAGAAAGTGCTACCCTCGTTTTTGGACTTGCAATATACAGCGAGCGAGTACAGTGCAGAAAATAAATGAGAATACCGAGGGACGAAAATGGCATTACGAGGCATTTATTTGGCACTCAGTTTGATCCAGAGAGGATAGAAGATGATGTCAATTTGTAATAAACCCAGAGGCCGATGATAATGCCATGCCGCAAATGAAAATGACAAAGTGACTGCTGAGACCGTAAAACGAAAGCCCTAAACATAAACAGGAAATAGCCAAGAATTATATACGGTGCGGTGGTGGATTGGAAGTGTGGCTATGTAGACATCAGCTTAGGGCTCTGAATTTTATTTTAAGAGACTTCATCTAGGTGCCTACTTTGATTTTGGTAACACAACTATAGGTAGTTAAGTGGGCCTATGGTGAATTTTATAATTTAATGACACAACGTAATTTACTTAAATTAAAAAAAGGTGGAGATGTAACAACCAAAAATAATTGGTGTTCGGTCGATGTTTTCGAAAAAAAAGAGATGGGACATTTGATACTCCATTTGAGTGGGTACTCAGTCAAAAATTCAACTGTTACTAGCTGAACAACTTTTTGGGATTAATACTTTTATAAACGTTTAAACTTAACGCATGGCTTATTGTCCAAGTATTCAAGAATCGTAATTGGATAAGAAATCTTTCTTGTAGATCTAAAGTAATTATATGTATACTTCAGGATCTGACTAGCGTGCTAGCTTGTCTAGAGTAATTTGTAAGAATGTTTGTAAGGGATGTAATACAAACTCTATATACTATTGAAATAAATCGATAAGTAGAAGACTTTGCATTGGACTTGTTGCATGTCAGCAAATCGAAAAAATACCAATTTAAAAAGAAGCGGAGATATAACACCACTTTGCGGCACACCACTATGGATGTTCAATTGGACAAATATTCTTGCAGAAGAGTCGTCCAATTTGTAATTGCTGACACTGGAAGTCACATTTTTATTATTGTAATTCATTAAGAGACCCATTTACCTTCATAGATGACAGTGCAGATTGTAGACATGTATACATTTTTAGAGAACACCTTGTATCTACGGAAGTATCCATTGTATTCTTTTTTAATTGAGGAAATATTCCATGGATGGAAAGTGTTTACTAGAAGAAAAGTCTCGTATGAATGCCTTTCGTAAACGTTAACGTAAGCTAGTTATGATCGAGATCTTTCAGGTTTGCTTATGAATATTTTCCAGCTTTGGGTATAAACGCAACTTGAACTTTTTTCTATAGCAGAGAAATTTGGACCAGATGTAAAGAGAAATTCAAGATTACTTTCAGTATAGGAAGAACTGCATCTAAGTTAATTTGGAGTTCAGCAGATATGGTGTCATCCGGTCGTGTGGACTTTTTTTTGTTTTGAAGCTTTTGACTACCCTTTCAATGAAGCCTTGTAAATAAGAAACTGCACCAGGTGCCACCAGGCAACTTGGCAAATTTGAGAAAACTTTGATCAATATTCTTGTTTCAGAAGAATCTTTTATTTAAAAAAAAAATTCAAGAAGATCAAATACAACACTGAACATACGTTTCGACTGCGGCAGACGAGCAAAAGAACATTTATTGATTACAAAATAATTGCATCTACAAAAAGATCTATTTAATTGCCATGTTTGCGAGTTTCTAATTGTGTGTAGAAATGAGACTATTAAGAGTATTGCATCCAAGCTGGAAAGATTGGCGGGATCAATGCGTGTGCTCTTGGGTTATATGCGATATGCTGCTTACCATTGAGCATCAACTTCATACCTCGCCAGACTTCCCCAAACCTACTGATGCCTTAGCTAAAGAATCATGCTTAAAGTTCAATTCAATTCTGAAATTAGTAATTTCTTTTTTTTTCTGATTGTCCTTGTTACTAGCAGCTAGCAGCGGAACCAAATGTTGACATAATCGCTTCACAATAATGGAAGGCAGAAGGCAGATGAGTTTTTATATATAATGCCACTTGATTTTGAAGAAGACTACACTATTCATCAACGTTTCGAAATTAATTTTGGGAAAACAGCAGAAAGATCCCTATGAGCAGATAGAGCTGGATAATCCGGAATTCGAATACTCCAATAGTGTATGAAGAATATTTTAATTTGGACCCTGAGTCATGGATCAAGTAAAATCTTGACCCAGCTCAGAGATATGGGAAGTTTGGAAGTGCGGGCAGGTTACGGTGAAAGGGGAATGTACATAAGATAGAGTGATAGAAGGAAAATCGAAAGAAGGGAATAGAGGCACTTCTAGTTTCGGAACTCATCCAGATGATTTATCTCGAGAAACTTTGACGCTACTCAGATTTTACAGTTCAGGAAATTCGATAAATTACTAGAAACAGAAAGTATTTGTAATGAATACTCTGAAAACGTTTAAGAGAATCTCTAATATCAGAGCAATAAAAAAGTGTACCCGATTCCGAGTATTTACATATTATAAACAAAAAATTATTAAACATAGGCGGGTACATGTTGAAATTCATCAAATGGCCACCGCAGAGGTGCGGCATCTTTGTGCGGCCAAAAGTCCAAAATAAAAGTTTTGAATTAGGGGTTTTTTGTCATCAGGTTGTCTAAAGGAGACCTGTGGGAGACGAAAAATGTTCGTAGTAGTCTCTTCCCTCAAGTCACGCGTCGTTAAGATAGGCTAATGGACACTTCCATCAAACACATGTAAAAGTTTTTATTTCCAAGCAAATCTATTGCAATAAAATGGATTCAACACCTGCAGGTGCGTAAAATAAGTTCAAGAATTTCTGAATATAAATTCCTAAATAGTTCATTGTTAGACAGAGATATGCCAATGCCAACACTATTTATTTATTTAAAAAAATAATATGTGTTTGAGTGAAAACTTTTTTGTCTTGCTAGATCTTGTTCTCAAAGCTATTTAAGATATTTAATAAAAGTATTGTGTACCAAATAAAATAAAATTCAGCTGCCCGTTGAGTTTTTGTGTGCATTAAATTATAACAATATACCTGGTATTGTAGGCCCACGTTAATTCACAAACTTTTAATTCATGGCCCCGAAATAATAAAATATTCAGTGTTCCCTATCGGACAAATGTTGAAAGATGCACAAGAAGCATGTAATAGTTTTTTTTTTAAATCTATCAAGCTATTTTCTCAAGAAACCATTATAGTCAAAAGACAATGGAGGATGTTCTTAAAAGAACTAATATCCGATCCACTAATATCTAGTTGTCAAAATTCCAAGCCGATTATTTGTTGAATAAATAATAAGAACAGGGATAATTGTAATAAAATAATTTGAATAAAATGCACGACTGGGGTCGCACAAACTGACTTACGTTTAAGAGACTTAGAATTTAGAAAATGGAAGTTATAAGAGAACAATTCTTAGAAGCGTTCGTTGCAAATATGCAAGAACAAAAATTATAAATCGTTGTAGCAATTTCTTTTTCTAAATACATTTTATGTTTTTATTATCATGTAAATTAAAAAAAATCAGCTACCCATTTTTCATACATCGAATTTTCAAAAATTGAAATTTTTGTCGAAAAAGAGAAAGGCAAACATAAAATAAAAATGGTTATATGGTAGGTACTGCTGGTAATGTTCTTATTTCAAAGCTTTTTATAGAATTATTATATATCGAACAAATTAAACGAAGCAAAAAAAAAATTTTTCAAAACCCTAGGTGCTGTTTTACAGAAAACTACTATTTTCGAAAACCATTTTTTAACAATTGTGTGGTGGATACTGTTATTGTAGGATAAAAGAACAATGTGTAAATAGTTATAATAAAAATAATTAATGTAAACAAAAAAAAATTAAGTCAGTTTTGAAAAACGACAAACAGCAAGTGTTTAAGGAAGGCATGTGACAGACGGTTCATTGTCAAACATCTTATGTGACAGACGATCTGCGTTTCTAACTAGATTGACCTGAATGTCAATACTTACAATGACAGCCCAGTCTACAAAAAAAAAACGTTCAAGGTCTCAACAACGTAGACAATAAAATTTAGAAAATGATTGCAGGTGAAAAGAAGACGACGTCGTTGTAGAGAAAATTCTACTTCTTATTAAGTTATAACTTTATGTGTGAATCAATTTGAAAATATGTAAGATGAAGGGAATGAAGAAGGACGCTGTTTTTTTTTTAGTTTTTTAGTAGAAGGCAGATTGTTTTGAAAAATTTTGAAATAAAGAAAAACGTTATTTTTGATCATCTGAAAAATTACAAAAATGATTAATATGAGTTAAAAATTACGCAATTTTGGAGATTTTCAGATAGCTCATGCAGGGTCTTAGATAGACAATGGACATTCTTAGCGTGACCACCTCACTTTAAGACTAATTATATAAAAATTCGTTATTTAAATCTAAAACGATTCAGGGTAACCCGTTCTGTGAAATAAATTGTGGAAAAAGCGGAAAAATAGTCGTAAAGCAACAAGACGACTAATTTCTTTAATTCTAGTTCCTCAGAAACTAGTTCGTGACTATATTTTAGACTAGAAACAGACATCTAGAAATGCAAAAAGTAAGAGTATCCTCTAAAAGTGTAAGAAGACGACACAACACGTAAGAACTCAGAATTGAGACCGTACAGAGCAGTAAAGGCTCGCCTTCTTGTTCTTACCTTACCTCATAAAGTAATGCGGAATTGAGGACCTTGCATCAAAAGGGGGGCAGGTCCACATTTTGGGGCAAATGAGGGGCAGATCAAAAATTTAAAAAATCGCAGTAATTACTAGTATTGTTTATTTAACCTAAAACTTGATTAAAAAAATGTGAAAATATGCAAATTTTTTAACATTATATCATTTTTTAACATTCCATAAATAATTTATTTTTCAGAGTTTTTTTTTGATTTCTCACAAAAAGTTAAATGTGGACTTGCATCCCTTTTGATGCAAGGTCCTCAATTTCTATTGCACAAAGCCATTCTTAGATGGCTGGAAACTAGTGCTCTTGACTAACGAATCACTATTTTGCCACAAATCAGATGAAACTGAAGATAACGACAATGAATGATGAAAAAAAAATTATATACTAAAGTTAATTTTTCTGTATTTTTCTGTATTCAAATAAAAAATTATTCACTCGTAAATAAAAAAAAACTCTGATTACATATCATGGATTATGCCTACGGGGGAAACCATGTAATAAAACGCGCCCTGCATTCTACCTCGAAGGTGGTGAGGAAACGAGTGCATCGTCATAATATATTCGCTTTCTCAGCGCTCTACTCCGAAAACGGTTAATTTTACAGAAAAATGCAAGACATTTTTTGTAGACAATTTCACGACAAACAATTTTTATAATGACCTTTATTGACCTCTGAGCAATAGATCGCGAGATATTTGCGAAAAACTGATTTTTGTGACCTTTTGACCCCTATAACTTTTTTAGCCGGCACGATATCAATGTCGATTTTTCACATCTTCATTACAATGCCGTAATAAAGGTGTATACAAAAATTCAGCTCACTAGGAATTTTTCCGCAGATTGGGTCTTAAAATGCCTAAAATGACTGGACTATATCGTGTTTAGACGATCAGGTAAGCAACACGAGCAATACGACATCGTTCCACGAGTTGCTCATGGAGAATGTTCCATAAAGATTTGGGGTGGCACAAGTTCGGGAGACTGCATGAAATTTAACATGGTTTTAAATGGTTGACAGTAAAGCGGTATGTGAGGGATATATTAATGCAATATAACGCTTGTCCTCACCCTGCGAGCAGAGTCTCGAAGTATCTTCCTCTTCTACACCCTCTTGTACACCCTAGACTGTCAGCTCTCCTTATCGGCGTCCCATTGAACAGTCTGGGACATACTCCTTATTTTAACAGACTGAGTTCTGTTAGCTAAGTCACTTTGAATACATTCTAAAAAATATTGAACGAAAATCCATAGCTGACAACTTGGAAATATACTTGGAAAAATACTCACAGTCAAATCATCGAAATTGCAGAGTTTTTTTACATTTCTAGTCTTATTATCCACTGAAAAATCGGATATTCTCACTTTTTGGGCTATTTGTGCATAAGCAATTACGCTCTTTAAGCAAAGTGGCACCTTGAATATTTTGGGAAGGGGTAAGGTCATATTTCTTGCCAATTGTTATATCCTAAAATTTTAGTAGCTAAAATTTAAAACCCATAAGGAAAATAAAGAAAAAAACACAGAATATTACTCAAAAAGAACTTAAATTACAAAATTTACCAATTTTACTCACACATATTAAACTTTGCTT
The DNA here is from genome assembly GCA_963931855.1 of Philhelius festivus. Classification (NCBI taxonomy): domain Eukaryota; kingdom Metazoa; phylum Arthropoda; class Insecta; order Diptera; family Syrphidae; genus Philhelius; species Philhelius festivus. The sequence continues at coordinate 19,254,932 of OZ007557.1, read as the reverse complement.
ATAAAATGCAGTTTAATTTACTAGCTAACGCACATTAAACTTTTTTAATTATTTACTGATTGAGAAAAAATTTCTTCTCCTACAACTGCTTCGTCGATAACAAGTAGACGAAATACCCTTACCATTAGAGGATTTTCCTGCAAACACAAAAGAATTCCAGTATATAATTTGACTGACACAAATTTACTAAAATATCACAAATATTGCAACACTAAAACTCATCGTTGACCCAGCAGATTTTTTTTTTAAATTTTGTTACAACTCCAAAATGCAGATGAGTTACTTTTAATTTTACTCTCATGAGACCACAAATACGGTCGATACAAAGATCTTTCTAAAAATTCGTTTTCTTTGTTTAAACGTCAAAAATCAGACCTAAGATTGACATCGACCCAGCTTTTTCTTAAAGCACGATTGATATCTTTCCTAAAGTTACATAGTCAAAGAATCTTTGCAACCATTGTACAAGCTTCATAATAATGTTCTCCATAATAAATGTGCAAATGCCTTAGCTGTTACAGATTATCATCTTTAAGTTCTGTAAATTTGCTCTTGAAAGGAAAGCAGATGGTAGGGTGGCTCATCATTGTGTTTGTGTATTATGGCATCCATGCCGATTTTGAGAATACGAGTAAATTACACTTCTCCAGTGTTTAGTAATTACTAAGGGTCCCTAGAACTACTGACCTTTCACTGGCCTTAATACAAACAGAATTTAATCCAGACCTGTATTTGTTTGCAGGTAGGAAGTGTTCACGATTCTTTTTTCATAACCTCGAAACTATCTCTGTAAATGTGTATGTCAATTTTATGCCAATACATATTTGATTTCAGATTCAAACCCACAAGCACTCACATAATAGGGACAAGTTCATTTTTAATTATATGTATCAAAGAACCACTAATACCCTGTTTTTGGATGAAACTAATTTTTTTCCAACGAACAGCGCAACAGGGAGTGCAATCCAAGCTTCATTTCTTTCGAAACTTATTCAGGAAATTAGAAAATACTAGACTTATTTCGAGAGCTTAACCAAATCCATGAGAATTGACTGTTTTTATAAAATTCGTGAAATATGTCAAAACTAAGATTCTCATGTTTATCCAAAATGTCACATTTTATGCTAAGATAACTTTGACACATGACATACCAGCAGCTGCTCTATGATTTGTTATTCGTATAACTTCCATCAAGTCTTTGTTCACTCGTCTCATTGCTACTGCTGTTCGGTTCATTGTCTGTTACATGTGTTGATTGATCGAGTTTGTTCGTTTTGTTTCAATACTCCTTTTCCATTTTCATCACTTTTGACAGGTACACACTAAGCCCCCAGAGAAAGATATTGCATGACTCAAAAAATGTGCTTGCCGCACATCAATAAAGTCAAAACATGATCAAGTAAGGAAAGGAAAGACACAAATAAAAAAAAGTCAACTTACTTCATGACACAAGATGTAACCCATGGTTATTACTGTATGTAGTTGCATGTGGCATGACAGTCAGACAGCAACAACACTGTGTACGTAAAGCTTTTAAAGCCGACTTCCAAGTTAAACAGATTGACACCGTCGGGTATACGGAGTGACAGGTATTAATGAGCAATGGCGGTCAAATAAATCATTTTGTTGAAAAGATTGACAGGCTTAGAGACAAGCTGGACAGAATGACAGTTCGTGTCATTAAAAGCGTTTGTGTGTTTGTGACACTTTTGTGTGCTAAAAGCGGTCTCGGTCTCTCTTTCTTGTTCAATATAATAACTGATGAATGTTAGTGTTTGTTTTTGTCGTCTGAGTTGTCTGTCAAACGCGTTGATCGATTTTAGTTGCGTGCTCACGCAAAACTATGTCGCGATTCGTGTTCATTGTTCGTTGGCTCATGCTCATTTGAATTCCTTTAGACACTTCCTACACAATGAAGCGACTTTGTTGCAATGAACAAGAACAAGACTGCGAGTTCTATTGGGTGATTTTCATTCCATATCAACGTTTTGAATGGGTAAGCCATTTCCGCCACAGGAAACTATCTTTTTAACGCACAAAAAGTTATTCCATTTAATCCTGTAAATTGGCCACATCTACATCTATGAACAGCACCTACACTCAACGGTTTTCTGCAATATAACCTGTGCATTCGGAGACCACACAATCGAGACCCTGAGTCCTTGCGCCATCATTTCTTTGGACGGTTGCTCGTTTGCAACCTTTTGGCATGATATTCGTTTTAATATTACCGGAAATTCCTTTTCGAAAAGTGTTCTCCTTCCGGGGTTACTGTAGTAGGTATAAGAGCTTATATCCTGTGACCAAATCTCTGTCATCGTCCAAAATTACCACATTGAACATGTGTATATGCCATGGCAGTGGTTGTTGAACAATCTAGTCGAAGGCATTTAGAAATATCTTATCGTGTCGCTACTGCACAATTATATTGCTACTTTTCTCTGGGCTTAACAGTGTTGCCATATCTCTTTAATATGAGCTCACGAAACTTCATTTTAAGTTTGAAATTTTTTGTTTAGAGACTTTTACACGCAGGAGCTTAATTTCTCTAAAAAAAAACAAAAAAAAATGACGAAACACAATGTACACTCAGGCAAAATATCAGGTAAAATTAACCAGTTATCTGGCAGCTATCTTTTGACATGATTTATTATTTTCAATACTTAGCAATATACAAGACTGAAACATCATCGTGTTGAATCAATTAACAGTCCTCGAAAAATCTTCGCGATACCGTGAAAACTTTAATTATCCTGACAAATTAATTTTGGTCTGTTTAATTCAAATAGCAGACGTAGTAGGTTTGTTTAAGAATGAGGTTGAATTAACACGGATGACTGTAGCTTTGACAATGGTCACATTGTATAGTTTAACGTGACTCCTTAAAATATTATACCAGTGGCCATGTTAAATTTCTGGTTTTGTCAATATAAAAATTGTGTCGATAACGTTCTGTCTTGACTATCATAGGACAACTTTGTGATGAAATTTGAGGTCTTTTTAACGTCATAATGTCAACAACTCTTACACCATTTGTTTTGATCATCTAATTGTAGCTTTACAAACTCATACCATTAGAAAGCAGTGTTGCTAATCTAACTGTAAACAAGAAAAACAACGAAATTCCCACTTATGTCTTTTTTTGTAATTGTTGAATTTATAAAAAATAAAGTGCACGACTGGGTCGCACGAACTTGCTCCTATGTAATAGATTAGGAATTTTAAAAACGAAAGTTATTAAAGAAAACTGTTCATAAGGATAAAATGAATTTTTTAAATTCTTTTAGTAGAAAGAGATAAAAACAGAGTCCTATGCAAATATGAATTTTATGAATTTATGCAAGAACAAAAATTATAGGTCGTTGTAGTGGCTCCTTAAAAGAATAAGCTTTTATGTAAAAAATTTTTAAAACATTTTTAAGAAAAAATTTTGGTACGCCAACTTTAAGTTTTTATTATTGTACGAATGAGAGTTAAATTTTCAAGAACAATATTAAGCCGTTGTTGAAATATCGAATTTTCCAAAAAAAACAACTTTTTTTTCTAAAAATTGAAAAAATATTTTTTTTTAAGTTTTGAAATGCACTGTTTTTTGAACTTTTTAGGAGCTTCTTTATAAAAAAATTTCATTAAAATCTGTTATGCCGATAATGAGAAATTCAAAATTCGAAAAAATCGTTCTATGGTAGGTGTACAGTCAGTAATATCTAGATTTCAAATTTTTTTTTATCAAATTATCGATCGTAAAAATTAATCAAAAGAAAAAAAAAATTAGGTAAATTCTCGGAACCGTTTTCGAGAAAAATACGATTTTCGAAAACCATTTTTAAACTTTTGTATGGAAGGTACCGTTAGTTTTAGATAAAACAAAATTTTTTTTTCTCAAATCTTGTAGATTATGTTAAGAAACTTTTATTTATCAAGTTTAAAAAAAAATCGATCATGGGGTTTTCGAAATATTGAGTTTCCAAAAAAAAAAATTGAAATTTTTTTTAAAAATCCAAAAAAAAAAAAAATTGAATTTTTTTTAAAAATCCAAAAAATAAAAAATTGAAAATTTGATATGTAAAAATATTAAAACTTTGGAGGAGCCGGTTGTACCGTTTTCGAGAAAATCAAAAAAAAAAAAATGGACCCAGGGGGGCTACCAAAAATAACAATTTTTTGGAAATTTTTTTCAACCATTACCTAGGTTTAACTAACGGGTGATTTTTTAAGAGCTTGAGAACTTTTTTTAAAAAAAACGTTGAAACGTTAGATTGGTCCATGACATTTACTTTTTGAAGATAATTTCATTTAAATGTTGACCGCGGCTGCGTCTTAGGTGGTCCATTCGGAAAGTCCAATTTTGGGTAACTTTTTCGAGCATTTCGGCCGGAATAGCCCGAATTTCTTCGGAAATGTTGTCTTCCAAAGCTGGAATAGTTGCTGGCTTATTTGTGTAGACTTTAGACTTGACGTAGCCCCACAAAAAATAGTCTAAAGGCGTCAAATCGCATGATCTTGGTGGCCAACTTACCGGTCCATTCCTTGAGATGAATTGTTCTCCGAAGTTTTCCCTCAAAATGGCCATAGAATCGCGAGCTGTGTGGCATGTAGCGCCATCTTGTTGAAACCACATGTCAACCAAGTTCAGTTCTTTCATTTTTGGCAACAAAAAGTTTGTTAGGATTGAACGATAGCGATCGCCATTCACCGTAACGTTGCGTCCAACAGCATCTTTGAAAAAATACGGTCCAATGATTCCACCAGCGTACAAACCACACCAAACAGTGCATTTTTCGGGATGCATGGGCAGTTCTTGAACGGCTTCTGGTTGCTCTTCACTCCAAATGCGGCAATTTTGCTTATTTACGTAGCCATTCAACCAGAAATGAGCCTCATCGCTGAACAAAATTTGTCGATAAAAAAGCGGATTTTCTGCCAACTTTTCTAGGGCCCATTCACTGAAAATTCGACGTTGTGGCATATCGTTCGGCTTCAGTTCTTGCACGAGCTGTATTTTATACGGTTTTACACCAAGATCTTTGCGTAAAATCTTCCATGTGGTCGAATAACACAAACCCAATTGCTGCGAACGGCGACGAATCGACATTTCACGGTCTTCAGCAACACTCTCAGAAACAGACGCAATATTCTCTTCTGTACGCACTGTACGCATTCGTGTGGTTGGTTTAATGTCCAATAAAGTAAACTGAGTGCGAAACTTGGTCACAATCGCATTAATTGTTTGCTCACTTGGTCGATTATGTAGACCATAAATCGGACGTAAAGCGCGAAACACATTTCGAACCGAACACTGATTTTGGTAATAAAATTCAATGATTTGCAAGCGTTGCTCGTTAGTAAGTCTATTCATGATGAAATGTCAAAGCATACTGAGCATCTTTCTCTTTGACACCATGTCTGAAATCCCGCGTGATCTGTCAAATACTAATGCATGAAAATCCTAATCTCAAAAAAATCACCCGTTATATGAAATTTTATGATTTTTTTTTTTTAAATTCTGTGGGACAGTTTTTGAGAAAAAAATATTTATAAAATTTCGAAAAAAAATCGTATGGCAGGTACCGTTATTTTTGGTCTTAAAAAAAAAAAAAGAAAAAAACGTGTGGGGGGAAAAATCAAAACCCATATCTACCAAGTTTGAATCGGCCGAGCAGTTTAGGCTGTAGTCGAACCGACAGACAGACAGACAGACAGAATTGCGAGACCCACTTTTTTGGTCTTCTCTATCATCGTAATGTCAACTTTGATCAAAATCTCGAGTTCGATTTTTTTTACGAATGCATAACTTGCCTTATAGTACCTATAAGTCGCAAGTAAAAAGAGACGCAGACTGCTTTTGATTTCTGGTGGACAAATCTTTTTAAGGTTTCTTCTTCTGCTATTTCAAACATGACACAAATAAAATCTCCGATAGGTTCAAAGAATTCATAAGGTGCACTCAGTAGGACAAAAGTTTTTATCAAAGCTAACCTCTGTCTGTGAATTCCTATAGCATTGGGTGCTTAGTACCTTTAACTGAAAATGGGGTTCCAATACCTGTGGACGGTTTTAGGTGGCAGCAAACAAGATAGGGGGAAGGAGTACACTAAGTCACTTCTCCTTTATTCAGGCAGCAGCGGAGGGGTACCAAGATGGAATCAACGGTGGCATCTAAGGTTACAGTCAGGTTAAACTACTTATTGAACACCTTTGATGGGCTACTACGAAATTTTCATAGCTCGGAGCGTATTATGCGGTTTTTTCACCCTCGGAGTTAAAATAAGGTTCTGATCCTCGAGGTTAGGGTGTAGTGCGTCGGGGTAACTTCCCTACCATTCCCTATTAAATAGTGTGACATCTATTTCGGTCAGGGTCAGCGGTTATGTTTATGTGGTAAGAGGAAGACTTAGGAAGGAAGTCCTGGTCTTCTGAAATATAACTGCGCACCTAGCAACAATCCGCATCAAAGTCAAATTCAAAAACATCATGTTTATATGTGCTCACTCCCCAACAGAAGAAAACGATGACTCAACCAAGGAAGAATTCTACGACCTTTTCGAGAAAACGTATGATATGTGCCCGAAGTACTATGTGAAGATTATTTTTGGCGATTTGAACGCAAAAATCGGAAAAGATTGTATGTTTAGTAGTTTAGTGTATGATTGGTAGTCAGAGGAAGCAGCCTGCACGATAACACTTCCGGTAACGGACTTAGGCGGATTGACTTTGCGGCAGGGCGAAATGTTAAGAAGCACTCAATTCCCACACCTCAATATACAGAAAGGGATGTGGCGGTCTCCGGATTAACTAACCGTCAATTAGATTGATCATTGGAGATAGATGCCAGACATGCTTCCAGTATCCTGGATGTCCGAACGTTTCGAGGGACAAACATTGACTTGGACCATAACTTGGTTGTAGCTCAAGTACGTATGCAGATATCTATGATGCCACAACGCCGAGCGGATGCTGTAAAAAGATTTGATGTCGATAAGTTAAAATCGCAAGAAATCGCCAAGATTTTTGACGAGCAACTCTCTGAACCAATAGCAACCAGTAATGTGCTGGGTTTCAGTAGGCGACACACAACGAAACCCCTGGTTCGATGAAGAATTCCGGCTAGCGTATGCAGCCAAGAACGAGGTCTATCAATCAATGTTGAAAACTGGAACCAGAATTGCTGAGAGAGCAGCCTGCGAGCTCTACGGACAAATGGAAGGGAGGAACGCGATTTCTCAGGAGGAAAAAGAGAGCAAGCGGACGTTGTCGAGTCTATTGGGGACTGTAGCTGCAGGAGGGATGTTCTACAGAAGTATAACGCAATCTACACAAGGATACAAGTCTACGATGGATAAATCTCCGTCAACCTTTGATGGCGAGAAATGTTTGAGGCAAGGAGACGCGAATCTCAACATCGTCGACTCGACAAAACGTCATGATGGATAGGTACAACTTCGAAGTCGTTCAGGACTTTGTTTACCTCGACTCCACTATTACCTCCCAAAATGAAATCAGTGCGGAGATCAAACGAAGAATCACCCTCGCTTTCTAAGGATCTAAGAAGGTAGTTGAGTAATAAGGCCCACTATCAAAGAACCAAGCAGACCTTATATAAGACTCTAATCATCTGGGTCCTGCTATATGGGTCAGAAGCACGGGCCCTGTCAAAAGCGGATGAGAATCTGCTTGGGTGCTTTGAAAGGCAGATTCTTCGGGTAGTTTTCGGTCCAGTATGCATCGATGGAGGAGAAGAGTCAACAATGAGCTTTACGGGCTTTACAGTCCGTCTTCGTCCTGGTCGAAAGCTGAAAATAAAGCGACTGAGATGGCTGGGACCCGTGGAGCGTATGGACACTAAAAAACCAGCTCGACGAGTCTTCGTATCTACCCCTGATGGTCAGCGTAGCAAAGGAAGACCGCACACAAGAGGAGTGCGTAACTGCAGGCAGCTAGTTAGGGACCGACCTGGCCCGAAGGGCCTGTTGGTTGAGGCCGGCCGCAGTTTATACTAAATCCATCCTAAGTAAGTAAAATTCTCAATATATTTAAGATTGATTTTCATCTTGAGTTAATTCGTACTAAAAACCTTTTGCACAATTCAATTCTATTCTAGTAATGAACTTTGGGGAGTTAAAAATTTCTAGCTTACATTTCGTTTTCACTCCAACTGTATTTAGAATTAAGAATTAAAAGCCGATTATTAACTTCACCAATCCTGAAAGACAGCAACCCTGCTTTTGCAGAAATAGAACCTGGCCATCAACATAACCACAACCCATCGTCATTGCCATCATCATTTCGATTGTCCTCCAGAATTCATCGTTACCATAGAGCCCTAAGTACTTGTCGTTTCATATAGTCATATAGTTGCTGCAGAACTTCACTTGCAAATATTCTGCCAAAGATACTCGTACAGTTCATGTTATTTCTTACACCATCGACAAACCACATCATCTAAATTGGTTCACCCTCAACATAGCCCTGTCCAACCTTTTCCCTATGAATTCCCCAACCAAACAAATACCAGCACACGGGATCTAAAAACTTGTTATCCTCTAAAGTAAATGGATGAAAAGGGTTAAAACCGGGAAGGTGTGTACAGACTGCCGAGTAGTATAAACTCGAAAACGATTTCTGTAACAACGATGTTTGGGGTGAAACGAGCAAACATAACAAAAATAAAATATAAAAAAAAAAAACACAGAATAACCTCAAAGTTATAACTGTAAATAGCTTAATGAACTGGTGTGGAAATTTTGTGTATAGGTAGGTACGGTGTACCCTTTGGTCTTGGTATTTGCCAATATTTATGAAACTACTGCTGCTTCCAGTTACACCACAGCACCGCACCGCCAGTCCAGCACCATCTTCTACCATAAGCACGTTTCCTCAATGAAGTAGGAAGTAGCTCTATATCCATGTCTGTCTTGGTTAAATAACTTCCGATGAGCAATTGGATGGAATCAGAGAATGTGGCAAGAGGATTGGTTTCGACTTTCCTCCACTCCCCTCCTTATCAACCCTTACAACTTTATCCAAAATTGCCAAGCAGTAGAAAATTATCATGGATTTTCCATGAATTACAACTTTTTCAGGCAGACACTCCGGTTAACTTAGGAATGAAATAATGTGTTTTCGGATTCGGATTCCTTCATCGGTCGATGGTCGAGAGATACCTCCACAAAGTAAAATGTCGGATTATGGCCAAGAGAAATGTCAGTCGGATTAGATTGTATATTTTTTGTGGTTAGAGAAGCATCTATGGTAAATGAAGTTGTAGACAGGCAAGACAACAAGACAAGTATTTTGGATTTGATTTGCAGTCTAATCTGGCCCAAGGAGGAAAGATCAAGTGATTTTGTGGAATGTAATCTTGAAAAACAACATGATTGTATGAGTTATGAGTTACTCTCAACATAAGTATTGAAATAATACAAATATTTTCGTAGCAAATTTTTGGTGTCAAAATAAGTATTTTGAAGTTAAGTCGGTAAAAGAGGGGGAGAAAAAGGTTTTCGAAAGGTTCATTAGAGTGATCCTCTAAAGTGCCTTCCACATGAGATACGACCAGCGAATTCGGTCAGCAATTTTGACAATTCTTTCACATCAATAATTTTATTGCTAGCTGACATTCGACAGATCTGGAGACTGTTAAGGACTGGGAAGATAGAGTTCGGATCCATACTGAGAAAATCTTATTGTGTTAGCCTCAAAAACTTTGAGGCGTATCGAAATATATCAATAGATGAAATACTAATGAAGAGAGCAACAAAGGTTCAAACATTTCGGTGATAAAATGTGACTTATGGGTTTCATGTAAATGCTTTGTTTGTGCCTCACGAGACCCTAGGCATCTCTTTGATACTAAATTCAAACTACCTGATCTAAACAGGGAACTGTAGATCATTTGGCTTTGCAAAATGTAGGTACCTTGCGCAGAATTTCTATGAAATTTATTCTTGTAATCGCTCAGCACTCGGTGCGGCAGTGGTGGGTGACATTTCGGCAGGCATGGTTTTAAAGTTTTGTTTGCTTTGCGCCATTATTTGTTAAAACAGTTAAAATCGGGTGTTTGACGTCGATAATAATTGATAAAAAGGCCTTCTTTTTCGAAAAAGGAAGTTATGTTGCCGCATCCGTATACGGAATTTTATTTCATATTAAAAAGAAAGCATTCAAAAAAATTTGCAATTTGTAAAATCCGGGAAAACAAATATTAAATATTTCGATGTCAAATTTGAATCCAAACAACAAGTTATCGCTGCCTGAAAATCATGGAGGAGCTTAAAGATTACGGGAACCACCATCGTCAAAGACATTCCTATTACAATTCGATATCAAAAGCTGAAAATAAGAAAAAGTCTATTGGAAGTTAACTCAGAATTAAAATTATTTGAGAGGGATGAAAATATGTTTAACATGTTCCGATGGAGCCAAACTTTTATATAAAATATAGAATTGCAGAATTGAATTGCATTTATCAAACTGACGTAAGCTATCTGATTGCTTGGTGAATTGAATGAGACTGTTGAACGTCAAAAAAGAGATACGAAATATAGGAAAGCGACATCTAGCAGTCACATGGAAGCAGCTTAGTGAGAACTCAAACCGTTTGATCTCCTCTGAATTTCAGTATAGCATAAAGTAAGGGCGCCGTCTGCCCAAATAATAAAAGTTTCAAAATAATTAGTTATAATGTAGTAGAGCTAAATAATACTTCATTATAATGAAAGATTTTTATGAATTATTAAATATTTATAATTTTGCATTTTTGTATGAAACAGTTTTGGTTGAAAAAGATTATGACTTGTACACCAAACATTTTAAAAATCAAAGTTTTCATTGGATCACAGCAATAGGGTTAAGCACGAGAGGAAGCCCGAATGAAGGGAGTTACTTTGGTTTCAGAAATTCTATACAAAATATATCTTCTGAATTTGAATCCGAGGAAGAAGTAATCTGGTTAAAAATTATCAAAAATTCTTGCAATGAATATCAGACCAAAAACATAAATGTTAAAAAAGAGCCAAGTTCTTCTATATAAAAACCTTTGTGTGTGATCTAAAATTACGCCAAGTTCTTACTTCATGAAGGTTTAATACCGAATATTTAAGGGTGTTGTTGCAGAACTTGGCTAAGCACCACCGTGCCCTTTGACTATACCATCTTACATTAATTGCAATCATTGTGGGAGAGATTTCGGCGACCTAAAATGATTGTTGGTTATTTGAATGGGATGGGAAAGGAGGATTTGTATGGGTGATATCGTATAATCTTCATATCCAGCTTGCAAACGAAAGCTTACCCTTGAAATGAAACTGAAAAGTGGTTTGATGGTGATTGGAAAGTTTCTTTGAATAGCCAGAGCATTTCGAAAATATAACAATCATGTCATTAAAAATCTTAACTTTGAACCAAAGACCTTTTATGCAAAAATATATAAAGAGAACGAGGAAATGGCTTTGAAATTAACATTCTTTAAGGACGCGAAAGAATTTTGGAAACCTCTTGAAATTTTCAACGGTAAAAGTCTTCAAATTAGCCATAAAATCTTAGCCTTTTACTAAAAGTGTACTTCCAGAAACTCCTTAATCCAGGTATACATAGTTGCATTAAATACTCTGAATGCAAAACCTTTTCTCTCTAATCCTAATCTGGATTCTCCTATTTCCGAAGAATAAGTGTATGTGACCGCAAATAGACTAAAACATGGAAAAGCCGCAGGGGCAGATGGACTCATGATAAGAGTTCCTGAGATAGGGACCATCTTTTCTTGCGGTTCACTTTGTCAAAGGCGATGCCTTGTATATTCGAGAAAAACTTTTTAAAGAGCTAAGCAACAAAAAAGATTGGGTAGGAGAAGAAAAAAACTACACCTTCGAAACATTGATGAATCGAGAACAAGCGAAAGAACTGGTGCACGAATCTTTGGGTCTAGAACCAAACGTTCCATACCAATGGGGCAGTCTACCAGTATCTTCCAAGCGGAGGTACACCCAATGGGGAAATGCGTGGATCGAAATCTCGAAAGGAACTATCGTAACAAGAACATTTCCATCATTTCAGATGGCCAAGCTGCACCAAGGCACTAAGCTCATTTACCTCCGGCTCTAGATTAGTGTGCGATTGCATAAGCAGGCTAAACGAACTTGGCAAATAGAACAAGGTCACACTTAACATTAACTGGGTGTTCATGAAAACGAAGAGGCAAGCTCATCCATACTTAAGTGGGGGCACAACAGATCTCCAGATTGCAGAGCAATACCCCCCATACATATGTACATAGTTCCTTCATTCAACAGTTAAGAAAATTATCAGCATTCTGTTGTTAAGCATGTCGCCGCGTCTTTGAAGAAAACTGTCAAGCTTAAGGTTCCACAACAAATTGACATCATCAAGACTGCTAAATTCAAGGGGCTTTCAACGTAGGATCCCGATGAGTTCTACATTCGTTGTGCATATCCATCCTTCACTTGTATCACCACAGTCCACCTGGTGCTGGTTCCATAACCAAGATAAACATTCCACTTCTGCCGCTCTGCCGATGGCTGTGCACGAACAGCTCCTCAGGCCTTGGAAATGTACGCTTATTCGAAAAGCACCCCGACGGTGGACGCAAGCTTACGACAATTGGACAATGGGATTTAGATCGCATTGCAAACCAAATTGTGATAAAGCAAGGAGACGACCGCATAGATGACGGGCCGATTGTGATTTCTTCTAAGTATCTACGTTTAGTTGGTTATAGGTGATTATGGACACTTTTAAATTTAAAAAACAACGAAACTGTTCAAAAAGCTTACAGAGGCATTCAATGGATAATGAGAAACAGGAGACGTTCATATCAGTTTAAGAAACCTATAATATTTCCGATTCACAAAAAAGGCGACTTATTCGACCCAACAAACCATTGCGGAATATCTTTTCTGAATGCTTCCTACAAAGTGTTTGTTTGGCTTAAGTGAATGTCCACAATTAAAAGTTTAAGGAAATTCAGGCCGGTTTCAGAAGTGGATATTTCACTTGCGACAGCATACATATTTGTTCGAAGAAATATTGCGGGAACATTTTGGAGCAAAAAAAAAAAGAAGATAAATATATTTTTCGTTGACCTTGAGGCGGTCTTTAACAGTGTGGAGAAAAAAGCTCTATTCTACAATCTATACAACGACCTATACCTCAAAGCTCGGAAGGGTCTTAGAAAGTCTATATAATGGAATGTTTGGAATGAGTAAGAAAAGTCTAATTGGTTCGAGACAAGACACGTAGTGTTTGCCCTTTTCATAGACGATCTGATTGACTGATTGCAAGAGGGACTGAAACTTGCTGGAATATTGTTCAAAGCCTTGTTTTTCGCTGATGACATTTGTCGACTTTGCATATTCACCTGAGGCACTGTAGCTTATGATTAATCGTCTTGATGTGTACTTCAAGTTGTGGAACTTAACAGTGAACTAAAGCAAATCTAAAGCGATGTTTTTTTAAAGAAAGCAGGTTTAACATAGAGAAATGACTAGTGGCATTTAAAGAATAGACCGATCGAAGTTGTGAGATCCTTTAAGTATCTCGGTGTTATAATAGCAAGTAATCTAAATGTGGAAAATCATTTAAAAGAAAAACTTATAAAAGCAAAGAGTGCACAATGTGGGCGACGTTGATGAGATGCACAATCGTATTTCACACAGTTTAAAGTACAAAGTCTTTACATCAAATTATATTGTAATTATTTAAACCGAGTTGTCACCGAGTGTTGTTAATTAAAACACTCAAGTTATATATCGACTATCTATTAAATGTTTTAAATATGCCTGCTACCAGATTGCCAAAAAGTATAGCTTAATACACTATTCAAAAGAAAGGCATTTGGCTAGAGAAATTAAAGGACCTTGCAGACTATTGTCGCTATTAGGGCACGTAGCACATTTTTAAAGCCATATGTAACATCTTACATGTAATATGCGAGACGCCAATTAAAAAATGCCACAAGTCTCTTGGATCATCTCACTTACATATAAATGATTTCTTGCTACGAAAACCGCATTGCTGATTTTTTAAATATAAGCTTTCGTTCGTCAAGGTATTTTATTTATTTAATTTATCAATGTTACTATGAACTGGTAAAGAAAGTTCATTTGAACAACTTTTTAGCTGTTCCAAGGGTTAAAACTAAGAAATTCGTAATGTACAAATTTAATAATAATATTAATATAGAAAAAATCCCTCCCAAATGATTTCCCTAGAACCTATCAACGACACACTAAATCCCTTTATTTCTATCAAAAAAAAAAAACTTGTTATTTACTCACTTCCACATCATTACTAAAACCATTTAGTTCAATTTGACAGCAAAACAAATGAATCCAGATGCAACTCATCAAAATGGTTCATCTATACACACAGATACACCATTCCGGACGATTATTCAAAAAGTCCATCAATTCTAACTGATAGCAAACAAGGGGAGCTTCAAATATTCGTCAGTTACCTTTCCAATTGTTGCCGGAGGTGGTGCGGGATAAAACAAATGAACAACAGAAACAGCGAAGAAAAAAACTAAAAACTAAAAAAAAAGACATCGAACACAGAAAACAATTTACTTAGATCATTATTCATACTCAATGAAGCTAGCTAGGTACGAATAGCTCTCTACTATGCCATCAAGCCGATGGAGCTATGTAGCCTCTCTAACAGCCGCCGCGCGCGACAGTGGACACTAATCAACGTGATTGATGGAGTCACTTATCACGGTCGACACCGACACGAAACGTCATTAGATAATTTGTTAAATTGGGGATTAGAGAGTGTATACTGTATATACTCCATCAATTCTAGCGAGCAGCGCCAGCGGGCGACATCGGCACGGCAGCCATCATTGCCGCGAGCCATGACAGCCACAGCCTAGCACGCCACACCACGCCATCCATACTGTCATTCCAAGTGGAATTTCCAAATGTCAGCTTGTTTTGTTGTCTAGTTGTCAATTAATCTACGTGCTACCATCTGTCGCCCAAAAAGTGAACTCATTAGTTAGTTTGCCATAAATGGATTTCCCTGGTAATAAATTCGATGACACTCTTGGCTGATATTTGGCGCACAAGGTTCTATGTCCATTTAGCGCCGTCCTTCAGTTGCTGGCTCATTATATTGTTTACCATCAGTGAACGGCTTGGGCTTGAGCTATGGTATCAAGCTAATTTTAATCTCCCTGACTGGGTTAGGTAGTAGGGGAGGTGTGGTACATCTACATTTATAAGTACCTGGCCTGGCAAATCATCTATCATTTTAGACAGTTTTCAAAATGAACAATGATCATTCTTCTTCTTCAGCACAACACAGCACACTGGCACTGGTCTGATTCTGGTTATGGCTGGTTCCCTTGTGCTTTTATACTTCTTCATCATTTCCATCATCATCATCAACGTCGGCGTTGTCGTCTCGTCTCGTCTCATCTCTCACTTGTCCTCCTTTCTGATTTGCGTTTTTTTTTTTTTAATATAAAAAAAGGGAAACCAAACACAACCACCCTGTGTTCTTTTTCACATCAGCAAAGCAACGCAACGGCAACGTTCTCCCATCAGTTCTCTAGAGAGGAAGATAAATTGCACGTCAGGGCGCAATGGACAGCCAGCAGAAAGAGCAAGGAGACACGAACACTAGCGCTAGCAACAGCAACAGCCCAACCACTACCAACCATCACCACACTCTTTTTTTTTGCCGAGTAATAATAAACTCATTAATCACCCGACTGTTGTAATCCAGCGCCAGCCCCTGGATCCGGGGATCTTCAATCCACCACCATGAGCCAACCGTGTGGCTCTGGACCTGATTCCTGTCATCCCTGACAGATTTGTAGCGGCGATGAATCAAAACACACACAGAAACTCAGAAGGCACACTCAGCCAGACACATAGAAGTTTTGCATGAGAAATGCGGTTGATTTTTCTATCTGCGCGGCAACTCCTGGATTTGGAAAGCGAGTTCTTTCTGCTCCTGATACCTGATGGAGCTGGATGCTGGTTGCTTCCTTGAATGTCATTCAACAACGACGAGCGACGTAGATGACTGCTGAATGGTGTTGTCTTTGAAATGAGGGGCAACGAGGTATAGAGAATCCCGGTGAATATTAATAATAATAATAGCTGTTGAAATTTTTTGATTGATGTCTGTCTGGTATAACACATGCACTGAAAACACGCGGCCAAAATGACGCACAGTGGTTCAGTTGTTGATTCTTGTCAACAAAAATCATTTCCCGGGACAATTCTTGAAGAAATTTGTGGAATTTGGTAGAATTAATGATTTTAATCTAGTACCAACTGCCTTCATTTCATTTTCTCAAAATTGGGGTTTAAAATTGTTTTGAATCAAGATCAATCCAAGCTTCGAAAATGTAAAATTAAAAAAAAAAAGTTACTATGTTATGAATTTAAATAAATTTTATATTTGAAAAGTTGATTTTTTTTTTAAATAAAACATTTTTAGTTTTAGTTTTGATATGAAATGTTTTTTTTTAAACTTTTTAAAAGCTTGTGTATAAGAAATTTCATTTAAATCCGTTATGCTGTCAAAAATAAAAAAAATGGTTATATGGTTTTTAAAATTCTCATCTTCTAAATTATTGATCGTAAAAATTAGACAAATCAGAGAAAATTTTGTCAAAATTCTAGGTGTCGGTTTCGAAAAAAAAAACGATTTTCGAAAACCATTTACAGCATTTGTATTACGAGTACCAGTACTGTTTAAAATTTTATGATATCCTTTTTAAATGTTTTTATGAAACAACTCCAATACGTAAATCTTGCAGTAGATCTCAAAATCCACCATGGTTTAATACTGAGCTTAAAAATCTAAAAAATAGAAGAAACAAAGCATGGTTGAAATATTCCAAATCCAGAGCTGATGAAGATTATATCGCTTACTCCGATCTGAAGTCTATGTTTTCTGACTACTCTAATATTTTATATTCCGATTACATTTTAAAAATCGAAAATGATCTAAAACGAAATCCTAAAAATTTCTGGAACTTCGTGAGTAGTAAAAGAAAAATTGACGGCTACCCCAACTCTATGTCTTTTAATAACGTAACCAGTCATGATTCTGGAGAAATATCTAATATGTTTGCTAATTTTTTTAAAGATGCATTTGTAGAGTCTGGTTCTCACGAACCCTCTGATTTTTCACCTTCCCTCCCTATTTTTTCACACCTTAACACAATTAACTTCTCTATTTGTGAAGAATCTATTGTTCAGAATATTTTGAAACTCGACGATTGTTTTAGCCCTGGTCCTGATGGCGTACCATCTAGTGTATTAAAGAAATGTGTATCTTATTTATCCTATCCCCTATATGTTCTATTTAATGAATCTTTAAATTCTTCAATATTTCCTTCTATGTGGAAAAGTGCTTTCATTATACCCATCCATAAAAAAGGGTCAAAAAACGATATAACTAACTATCGCCCTATTGCTAAATTGTCTGTAATTCCCAAATTATTTGAATCCATTATCTGTAACGTCTTATCTTTTAATTGTAAATCTATTATTTGTGATAGCCAACATGGTTTTGTCCAAAAGAAGTCGACTGTTACAAATCTGTTTGACTTTACCTCTTTTTGTATCGATTCCTTTGAAGACCGAAAACAGGTGGATTGTGTATTTACTGATTTTAGCAAAGCCTTTGATAAGCTTTGTCACAAAACTCTAATTAATAAACTAATTGGCTTAGGGTTCAATGAAAACTTTCTAGTCTGGATATCATCTTATTTAGAAAACAGGAGGTATAGTGTTACTTTTCGTAATGAGCGTTCTGATCAATTTTTGGTCAACTCAGGTGTTCCACAAGGGAGCCATCTAGGCCCATTACTATTTGTTCTATATATCAATGACTTGACATCAATTATAAAAAATTCATCTGTGCTTATCTATGCCGATGATATCAAAATTTTTAAAAGAATAGCCTCCATCAGCGACTGTGAACAACTTCAAGAAGACATTTATAGGTTCAGGGAATGGTGCAATACTAACCGTCTTTTGTTAAATATTGACAAGTGTAAAACAATGTGTTTTACGCGCAAAAAAAATGTGTTAACTTACAACTATATGTTAGATTCTTTTACATTATGTAGAGTGTCCGTTTTTTCCGATCTAGGGATTATTCTAGATTCTAATTTAACATTTATTAATCACATTAACTTTATTATTAAAAAAGCTAATAAAACTTTAGGATTTATAAAAAGATTCTCCCGCGACTTCGTGGATCCTTACGTTCTTAAGCTTCTCTACATATCTTTTGTCAGACCAGTACTCGAATATGGCTGTGTAGTCTGGGCGCCATACTATTCAGTTCATATTAACAGACTTGAGGGAATCCAAAGGAGATTCTTACGATTCTGTCTTCGTTTTCTTCCTTGGTCACAAAGATCGACACTGCCCCCCTATAACAATAGACTCATCTTAATAAATCTCCCTTTACTCTCAAAACATAGACAATATCTACAACTATGTTATATTATAAAATTAGTCAACGGATCAATAATATCTCCATCAGCTCTGTGCCGCTTGAATTTTAGTTTTAGTCAAGCTAGCTTGAGAAATCAACGGTCTCTATATCCAAACTTTAGCAGAACAAACTATGGTATGAACAGTCCCTTAAATCAATTGATTTCAGTTTTCAATAAGTATAATTTTTTAATTTCTTCAGTTAATGACAATTTAAAATGTAGTAAATTTAAAGAAAACTTTTTTAATACATAATTGTAAGTAAATTCATATTTGTAATGTTATCTAGTTTTAAGTTTTGTAACGTTAGTACTTTAACGGATTAAATAAATAAATAAATAAATAAATAAATAAATAAATACTGTTTATGTATTTTTTTTATTTATTTTAAAAAAATATGCACGACTGGGTCGCACGAACTTGCTCCTATGTAATAAGCTAGAAATTCTAAAACAAATGTTATTAGAGAAAACTGTTCATAAAGATAAAATTACTTTTTTAAATTCTTTTAGTAGTTAGAGAAGAACACAAATTATAATATTAATAAGCATTTTTATACAAAATTTAAAAAAAAAACATTTTTAAGAAAAAAAAAACATTTTTAAGAAAAAAAATGGTACGCCAAATTAAGGTTTTTATTATTGTACGAATGAAAATTAAATTTCCAAAAAAAATACTGAGCCGTTTTTGAGATATCGAATTCTCCAAAAAAAAAAAAAACAAATGACTTTTTTCCAAAAATTCAAAAAATATTGTTTTTCTTAAGTTTTGAAATGCAATTTTTTCTAAACTTTTTAGAAGGATCTCTATAAAAAATTTCATTAAAATCCATTATGTCGATAATGAGAAACTCAAAATTAGAAAACAATGGTTCTATGGCAGGCAAAAGTTGTAACATGTTAATTTGAAAATTGTTTTTATTAAATTAAAGATCGTAAAAATTAATTCGAAGAAAAAAAATTAATCAAAACTCGAGGCGCCGTTTTCTAGAAGAATACGATTTTTGAAAACATTTTTTTAAAATTTGTATCGAGGGTACCTTTATTTTGAGGTAAAACAAATTTTTTTTTCTCACATCTTGTAGATTATATTGAGAAACTTTTATATATCAAGTAAAAAAATCTACCATGGAGTTTTCGAAATATTGATTTTTGAAAAGAGAATTTTGAATTTCTTTTTTAATTTGAATACACAATACTATTCAAATTTTTGGCGAGCTTTAGCAAAAAAAAATGGTCAAAATCGGTTGTACCGTTTTTGAGAAAATCGAAATAAAAAATGGTTCTAGGGGGACCAAAAATTACTTTAACTAAATGAAATTTTTTGATTTTTTTTAATCTGTGGGACAGTTTTTGAGAAAAAAAAATATTTATAAAATTTTGTGGTCTTAAAAAAAAAGAAAAAACTGTTTGGGGGAAAAATTTAAAAACTATATCTAGTATCTACAAAGTTTAACGAAAATCGGCTAAGTCGTTTAGGCTGAAATCGAACAGACAGAATTTCGAGACCCACTTATTTAAGTCTTCGCTATCATCGTATCTAATGTCAGCTGTGATCAAAACTCGAATTCGATATTTTTTACGAATGCATAACTTGCCTTGTAGAACCTTTAAGTCGCAAGTAAAAAAGGGTATATTTAAAGATAAAATTTCTTATAGTCAATAGCGCTATAGATCACATTATGGCAATTCATTTTTTAAATACATATGCATTCTTGTTTGAAATTATAGTTACATTAAGACTAAGGGTATTCATGCAACGAGATAATTTTCCGCTTTGCAGAAAAATATAACTTTCCGCCACATATTTGCATGAACATCCCCTCTAAGATATACTTGCGTAAATGTGGGAAATACTCACCTGTTCGTTAAACGGCAGTCAAACTCATTTGTTGTTATAGAAAATGGACATCATTAAATATTTTAACTTAAAAAGTGATTCTGTTTTCTTACTTTAATGAAAATAAAGGAAGTGGTTTAAGAAAAAATAATTATAAGCCATTTTTTTAAAATTGAGAGAATTTCTTAGTTTATCACGTTTATTTTCTCACTTTTCGCATCAAATTCGTGAGATAATTTTATCAGCTTTGCGAAAAAATTTTCCATACAAATATTGACAGCTCGTTTCTGCGTTGATCAAATTATCTCGTTTCTGAGGTATATCCGGGTTTTCCGCGTTTCCATGAATACCCTTACTATAATAAATAAAGATTATATAGAATATCGGTTAGTTTTCTACCGTCTTTGGATAAAGTGAGAAAAGAAGAATTAAAAAAACTTATTCACAAAAGATCTGTACACTACTGTACACTACAGGGCCGGCACAACTCGGGAATAGATTACATAGATTCTCTAAATAAAAGTGACCATATCGACTTCCCTCGAAAACTCACGAGATTACAACAAGAAAAGTACGTACTCGTAGATTCGAGATCAGGCAATGTAAATTCTGACTATCATCAAATTTTCCTTAACTAAAATCTGACATTTCTGTCATTACCCTTAGGGTAAATGTGATTGCAATTTCTTAATTCAGCGAAGCCAAAATTCGACGAAAGTAAATCCGGACAAGCATGTTTCTTTTTTACTTCAGAGCCTTTTAGAGCCATTTTCTTCACTATTTGTCAACTTGCCGCAAACTCTCAAATTGGCCAACTCTAGAGTTGACGCAAACTTGAGAGTTGAGTGACAAGTTGAAATTTGTTTTTCTTCACCCAACTCGAGAGTTGAAATTTAAAAGTTAGCCTACTTGCGTTTTTAAAAATTTCCCTGGGACATTTTTGACAGATAGAGATTTGATGAGATTTGAATTTATTCTTTGCGATTATTTGAAAATCAAAGTTACGGTTCTTTTTGTGCATTGAAAAATAAATAAATAAATGATGGCCGAAAAAATAAGTTACCAAAAGTGGTATATTCCGCAGAGGAGGAAAACTGGCTAGTTGCAAATGCTTTGCAATATAGTCACATAATAGAAAATAAAAAAAACTGACGTGGGAGGATATTACCAAACAATTCAATATCGCCCCTGGCCAGGTTTGTACAAATTTAATTTAACATTTGTAAAATACATTGTTTTTTATAATTAAGGAGAGGGTTTTGAAGTCATTGAGGGAAAAGTACGGCCAAATCAAGCAGAATTTAAAAAACAGAGTTTTTTATTTTGCCAAGGACGCCAAGACAACAGGTGGGGTTCCACCAAAAAATAAACTCCCTGCTTTGAGCGAGCCGATGATGTTTGGCATGCTGATTCCGTCGACGTATGGCCTTTGTGCAGCGACTGGTGATAGCGACTTATCACCAATAAAAAAACTTGCGCCGCTGCCGGAATCATTAGCAATTATAGGCAATGAAGACAATATAATTCATATAGCGGATGAAATGATTCTTTTTAAAAATGACAACTCTGCCGCCAACATGGTTGAAATTCAAAATGAAGTCGCAACTCAAGTGATGGAAGAAGCTGTTGAAGACTCTTGGGAGAGGGCCAATCCAGCAAAGTTGCGGAAGCCACCGAACCCTTTGCTGACCAGGCGTCGCAAACAAAAAATGGACGGTGAAATGTGTGAAGGGAGGATGCAACACCAGATGAAAAAACATGCCATTGAATTGAAAATCCTGGAAATCGAAAGAGATCGTTACAAATTGGAAAGGGAAAGAGCCCAATTCGACCGCGAACGTGCTATGGTCGAACTGCAGAGGGCCAAACATTTACTTGAATGCAATGCAGAATTACATAAGGTTCGAATGGAGACGTTAAAAGAGCATCCAATTCAATCGAACATCCCAACAGCAGCCGCAAGAAAAGTTTATTTTTAAATTTAGCCAATTAATTTTTTTTTACTTGCGATATAGGTACTATAGGGCAAGTTCTGCATTTGGAAAAAAAATCGAACTCGAGATTTTGATCAAAGTTGACATTACGATGATAGCGAAGACGAATAAAGTGGGTCCGGCAATTCCGTCTGTCTGTCTGTCTGTCTGTATGTCTGTACCTCGATCTAGAGCCTAAGCCACTGGACCTATTTTCTTCAAACTCGGTAGTTATGGGTCTTCGGTGATTCCCTAGAGGGGAAATTGAAATTTTTTTTTTAGCTCTAAAACTAACGGTACCCCCCATACACCCGTAATACAAAATCTTATTTATCTCGAAAACGGCTCTAACGATTTTGATAAAAAAAATTAGGTGTGATATTATGGACATGGACTACGTTTTGGTAAAAAAAAAATTTGGGGCAAAATGTTATTAACGGTACCTGTCATAGAACCGTTTTTTTGATTTTCGACTTTCTCATTAACGGCTCTAACGATTTTAACCAAAAATTTTCAGCAGGAGCCCCACTAAGTTTAAAATAATATTGTATATAAAAATATTCGAAAAATTATTTGTTGGTTTTTTTTGAAAAAAATTTGTTTTTGAAAAATCAATATCTTCAAAACCTATGAACGATTATTTTTTGAAATTATTTCCTAAAATCAATATTATTAAATACTTAAAATTCGTATCCCAAATTTTTATTTTTGAAAAATTTTAAAGAAATTTCTTATATAAAAAATGTATTTATTTAATAATAAAACGATTTTTTAAAGTTTGTTTGCATAAATTCATACTTTTCTAGAAATCAGACGGCAATTTCATTTTAAATTCATGTTTTGTATTTATAAAATGTATCTTAAATTCCAAAGTATTTTTACATAAGAGCAAGTTCGTGCGATCCAGTCGTGCATTTTATTTAAATAAATATTAATTTACTAAGAATAAGTTTTTTTTTTCAGTTTTGATTTCTCTATTCTTGGTCTAAAATTGACTGAAAATAATTTCGAATTCGAGACCTTGCGTTCCCAACTGTTGCCGGAGGTATTGATGTTGCCTTGTGGATGGAACATTTGTATTACGCAACATATCGTCGAATCTGGGCATTTCCGGTGGAGTTTGTGGTTCCTTTTCATCGATTGCTATGTTGTGAAGGACGGCACAATCTCTCTGCATCTTAACCCGGTGGCCAATATTGGAAACCGTCTTTTCCAAATTTCATAGGAACGCTCGACACAATTTCGGGTGCGAATCTGAGACTCGTTATATGAATTTTCAACAGAGTTTGAAATATTTTGAAAAGGTGTTGCCAAGTAATTTTAATTTTATTTTATATGTAGATCATACCTGCCAACGAGCAACGATATCTATTATTTTCAGGTCTGCAGATGCCACGGTCTGAACGTTTATAGAAAACCCACCCTTGCGGTTTCTGAAAAGTTCTGCATCATTTCCACTAAGCGATTGGATTCTTACATGCGTGCAATCTATTGCCCCAATTGTTCTCGGAAATTTGGCTATATCATACAATTCTCTTGCTGCTTGTAACCGCTCTCTTTGTGTTTCGGGCATGTGAACAAACTGGGGCGCAAGGTTAGCAATTGCATTTGACACCCGCTTCACAATACGATGCACTATTGAAATACTTACGCCAATAAAATCAGCAATGGCTAATTGAATTGACCTGAGTGCATTATACCTCAGCACAATCAATAATTGGGTAATTGGTCGTAATTCGCGCGATCTACACATATGTAAGTTAGCGTAATTTAAACTAAAGAATATTCAATATATTTCACTGTGTACATTGTTTCAGTGCAAGGCAAACTACCCTTTATCAATTCCAAGAGCAAAAATGTCGTTCGCTTTGACATACGAAATACATTTTATATTGTCTTTTTCAATCGCCAACAATTCTTCTTCTTCTTCATCTTCGCTTCCGGAAGCAGACGATGGATGATTTTCCTAATAATAATTTTCTCGGAACATTTTATTTTAAAAAAATATTTTTATTCCAACAGAAAGTAAGAATAATTTTTGACAGAAGATGCAACAAAATGTATTACAAATTTGAATTTGAGAGAAAACTCTCAAGTTTACTCTCTCAACTTCTACTATTTTCGGAAGTTGACAAAACCAGAGGTTTATCAACTCGAGAGTTGAGAATCGAAAGTTGAAACTGTCAACTTTAAGTGAAGAAAAACAAAATCACAAGTTGAGAATAAAAATCCTCAAGTCTGCCCCACTGTGTGCTGCGCCGCCGCCGACATTTTCAGCCTGTCCATCATCGTCTTTGGTGTTCGAGTACATGTGTGCAAATGAAATTGAGGTCGGACTAAAATTGATGAGATAAGATGTGATTGATCATCATAATCATCAGCACTTCTTCATTATTCTTCTTTTCCTTTTTACAACAACAACTCCCATGTTAGTTAGTTGGTATAATAATTCGCTATATTTGATGATGCATCAGCACGATGTGATTTTGATTGCGGAAACATTACCACAGCTAACGAGTATGATGTATATGGTTGGTAATCAATCAAATTGCTCGTAAGGTATACATTAAATCAACTTCTCCTGCTCACTCTCTCTAGAATTTTTATTTTTATTAATTTTGTGATCATAAAGAGGAAAAAAAAGTTGAATAAAATTTACCAACAAGTTATGCTGAGGTAATTATTTGGAATGGTGCATCTGTTAAGGGGGAATAAATATCTTTCAGAATGAACGATCCTTCGTGGCTTTGAAGATTAAGTAAAAAATTCAAATGAGAATTGAATATTCCCAGGAAAACTCCGTTGAGAAGCTGTCAACTTTACATTTCATATAGCTTTTATGGGGTTTTGACATAAGAACATAACAATTTTGTATTTAAATAGAAAGACACCTTTAAGAATTGTGAAGCTCACGAACGAAAAAACATTTTCTACCGAAATTCTGAGTCGGTGGCTGAAAGTTAAAGAACACTAGGTTTGTTTTTTTTTTGGTAGGTGACAACGCAGTCCTACCAGACTGTCCATTCTGTCGAATGTTCCTGTGCCAATAAGACACACAGGTTGAATGAAATGAAAATATTGCAGCCAAGTTCAAATCGAAGAAAGCCAATTTCAGGTCGTTCACGTAACCAAAATAACTCTAGAACTAAAGCATCTCAATCGTTTGAAGCTCTGCAAAAGTTTTATAAAAATCCCAATTTTCATTATTAAATCAAATTAAAGTTTTATAAAAATCCCAATTTTCATTATTAAATCCTTAATACAAAAAACCCTTGTTTCAAACCGAAGTGAATTGAATAAGAAGAAGAAATTTTCGCCGCTTATTTAGTATTTTCCCTTGAAAAAGCAGATTGTGAAATTTCAACTAATGCATGTGGAAAATTGTGGAACGTATTTATTTCATGGTCATTTCTAGGATTGAACTTATGTTTCAGTTTGAATTTCAGGTGAAAATTAAATTTTTATTACCATCAAATTTCACTATGTGAGATTCCAAATGCAATGTTGGATAGATTGTGGAAACTATTTAAATTTCTTGTCACCCAAGATCATTTGTTGCATTGAGGCCAGATATTTTAGTGTGAAGAAGACTTTTAAAGAAAATTAAGTTTCAGCGTGAAATCTAAAACTTGTCTTTCCATTATCCAAAACGGAGATAATTGTGGAACGTATTCATTTTTGATGTCACTAAAGATGATTTCTAGAATTTGAGTCTTGAATATGTGTGAATATGTTGTATATTCAATGAAAATTTAATTTATTTGAAAGACATCCGTTTAAAATTTACATCTTTACGTTCCACAGTTGTCCACTCAACAAGATTCAAATTATAGTGTGTGTGGAACATCGTTGTGGGAATTTTCAATTATATTTCTTTTTTTTTTTTGCACGATAGAGTTCTTATCTAAAAACACATGTTGAATGTGACTTATATGATTGAAGCCTAGTTATAACCTACACATATCGAGTGAAAAGAAAATATATGGATTTAAATTAACTAAATTACGCAGCTTTGATTTCGAAGCACTCTTTCATGCGACTTAAACTATTTTTCAAGCGAAAATATAAGTCGAAATTTAGAACATTCCAAAACAAATATTGTGGAGCTTCTTCACTTTTCTCCTGACTAAAACGGAGTAGGTATTAAGCTTAAGCAAGATAAGTTGAATTAATTAGAAGACTCTTATTAAATTGTCCTCTTCAAATTCACCATTCCCGTTTCATTTTGAAGAGTTTGACATGTGAATCTCGAGACATCTCCTGAAAAATTGGTCTAAATTAATTGAAAAACTTCCAAATTGTAATTCTGTAATTCCTCAACGCAAACAAAAATAACCCACCTCCATATTGTCATCACAAAGCCCATAACTTTTGAAGAGCTTCAGCCAGCAATCGTCGCATCCACACAAAACAAAAACATTAAAAGAGATTTCATTCATTTTGATGGTGATGCTACAAATAGGAATGCATTGTATACTGTCAACGACATTGAGCATTTAAACCCTATATGCAGCTCTAAATCTTGTCTCGCTCCCTTGTGCCTCCCTTGTGTGTGTGACATTCATACTCTGCAAGCAACGCCAGCAGCCAGCATTCAGCGTCACGAATCAGAACAGTATATCCTTCTCCATCCGGAGCTCCAGCCAAATCGTACTATTTTCAACATCAGAGCCATACATCGTCTAGTGCACTAAATTTGTTGGGAAAAGAAAATGTGTGTTTAGTAAGCGCCATCTATTATGTGCAACCATTTGTTATTAGCCCCAAAACAAACTGCCACAAAACTCCGCAGGAAGTATCCTCCGGCATCACCAAAACACACACGACTTGCTTGAAATTCGAATCTATCTCTCTTGCTTTTCTATCCGATCCGCCCAGGCTGACATCTGACTCAGAACGTATGAAACTTGTGTCTGTCTGTGATGCAGGAATCCAGTTCCTTGCTGCGGAGGGCCATCCAACCAAGCAGAGGCTGGGTGCGGGCAGGGAAGCTGCAGTTCCAGTGCCTGTCCCAGTCCTAGTTTTCAGTCCCCACAGCTTTGGAACCTCTTTGTCAAGTGTGCTGGATATCCTTTCAGCCAGGCGCCCATAATAAACTGCAGTGCGCTATCGTGTGCATTTTCCAGAAACCGGGTGCAGGAAACCATCCTGATTGTATAGAACAATAAGTTTCGTTTGGTGGTGCGTCCTTAGTGTGTCATGCGCTGCCTGTTGTTGATGACACCGACTTCCTCTCCTCTATATTATGTTGGATGTGTGTATATGGGTGGGTGGGAGTCCTTTTATCTATGTCCCTAGCAGAAGACGTTAATCACGCTGAGTTATGTGATGTCTTTATGTTCCACTGTCACGTTCAGTGCTTTCTTTTCTTTATATACGACCGACAACGACAACGACGACGACGAGAGATGATGATGGTGGGGCGTTTGTTTTGTTCCTCTTCTCTCCTTATCTGGTGTTGCTGCACTGCAAGGACATTGTGATGTTGTTTGGTTTGTCATTCAATGAATATGTTAAACCATTGAATTCTCTTTTTTTTTCTATGAATTACAAATTAATTTCCAAGAAAAATTAACCGTAGGTACCTTACACGGAAAGAAGTGTAGGATAAGGTCAACGGAAACATGAAATATGAATAAGCTCCACAAATCTGTGATTTAGTATAGCCTTTGTATTTGAAATCTTTATTATAAATACAATAGTATAGCTAAAACTTTCAATATAAATACGTTCCACAGATAAACAGCTGGTGAAAAAAAAACAGACAATAACGTTTTTATAAGCCTTGTAAGTTTTTAATTTTTTCCTATTATTCTTTTTGCTGGAAAGGAAAAATGAATATGTTCCACAAATGAGAAGAACTGTAACTGCAGACCATTACTTGTTCCTAGTCTATAACTCAACTTCCGTGAAATGAAATCACAATCAAAACAATCGACCCCAAAATAATCAAATAATATAGTACGTTCCACAAGCTTTTTCACACCAGATTCTCAAGTTGGCAGGTTGCGGCTGCAAGGAAATAAAGAAGCGTGAAAAAGGTTCACATTTTGTCTATCAATTAATTTTCGATATAATTGAAAGCTGTGGATTGTAATTTTTTCATTCCACATCTGAGTTTTTCCAATGATATTTCATATCTAGTATAAAAGAGTTGCTCGAATCCAACTTTGATAAGGGGCATGTTCAATACTGAAAGCGAGAGTGCATTATGAATTGTTTTATGATGAGTAGATATTTAACCCACCCTGCTACACACTTCGAAAAGAAATAAAATGTCCACAATTTTGACTGCGTGGCGCAGCGGCGTGAAATCGTCAAAGGACGTTTTATAAATCTTTCACTTTAAAAATCCAAAAACTCTCTTCTTCATGAATGAGGTACATATACCCATTCGACATTTCTGTAAAGACCAGATTTGGGCGTGTGGACATGTGATCCACAAATGAAAAAAAATGTTCTGTTTATTTAATTTTCACTCAACCTGCTTTACCAAAAACAATAAATCAACATTCATACCTACCTAGGAACAAATGTCAACCTAAAAGACACAAACTAGAAATGTGGGTTTTAAGATTAAATGTGACTTTCCACAGAGCTTGTTCAACACATGTTTAACATTTTAACACTACCTGTTATGCATACCAAAATTAAGTCAAAATATGCAATCGACTAACAACAACTTCAAGTATCTGCAGCGAAAAAAGCCATCCAATTATTTGGTTGCTGTAGTCACAAATCATCTAACATTGTAACATATTTTGCGCTGCACCCATTGTCCTCGAGCGTTTTCTCATTTCCACCTGTCAAAATAAATAATTTGGCAAGTTTTTCTTGTGTCTGTTGGTGACAGCAACAACATAGTACAGCTACAGCAGCAGCAGCAATGGCAGCAGGTCTTTTTTTTTTTTTTTGCTTTCGCTTAGTTTATCCTGCAGTGATGGCACACCAACAACCAAATTATAGCACACTCTAACAACTGACGAACGAAAGAACGAACAAACTTATTATTGCCTTCATGTAAACGACTTCATAGTGACAGCCTCAATTAAGTCCGAGCGAAAAGTCGACATTAATTAAAATGACAAATTCCACTGAGTGTAAAGTGCGCGCCGAGTGACAGGCGCCCAACGAACCAGTGCTGATTTGTGCAGATAAAAAAAAAACAGCCCTTGTGATAGCTTTGGCCTCATCTGAAAGCGGTAACGGAGGGGAGAGTTGGATATAGCTGAGGGACATGATTTTGATGTAGAAGGACAGTCGGGCTAAATGTAGTTTTCGACAGCGAAATTTTTAACATCAGAGTCAACTTCGGGGTAATGACAGAGCAAAAGTAAGAAAACGAAAAAAACAATCTTGGACAGTTTTCAATTTCAATTATATAGCAATTTACACTGAGAGAAAAATAATAGGTTATAATAGCCGCATAATTGATTTTCAAATGGAATTTAAGCATTCTTGGGAAATCTTCTGCGTGAAATGTTTACAATCTATGGCTTCCAGAGCTTGTATTTAAAAACGAAATTAATAAAATTACGAATTCCGCGCCGACTAACCCCTTTACCTTTCCGTCAGATTAGCAAAAATGGCTGTGGAACGTATTCATTTTACAATAATAAGTACAAGTCGCAGGGTCTAAAGGAGGTTAGGTTAGGTGGACGTGACTGGAAGCAGTTGACCCGACACACTTAGACCATGAGTTGGTCCATTGTCATACTACCTCTTGGAATCTTGGAGTGTTTCTCGCTAAAAGTTTAACCAATTGGAGCTCCTTGTGAAGCGAGCGAGATTTCCATATATATATTTGCCAGATCATTAAGATCTTTGTAGTAGAAATCTTCCAAATGGAGTCTTCGTCTTTGCGATACTCTAGACATGTACAGAGAACACGAAGAATCGATTCTTACTCTTGCAACGAAGCGTTCCATGCTACCCCACTCTATATTACTCGTACTTTCGTATTAATACCGAGAATTGTACTTCGCCAAATTCAATTCACAAGCACCATGAACACATGACGTCACAGGAAAATCAACAACATTAATATCTTTCGTTCACCACCTACATAATTCACATGCAGTTTTTACTGAAAAGTCATCATGAGGACCTACTCGGGTGAACGAAAAGTACCCTTTCGGTCATACACACAGTCAGGCGGTCTAGTAAATTGATTTGATCAATCATTTGAAATCCAGACGTAGACGAGTGCAGACGAATTGGTCATTAATTGCCACCAGGGGTTTCGGTACCTGCTGATCAACCAGAGCGTTTAAGCCTGCTGTTCTAGTGCCACCAGGGGCGTATAGTACCTGCTGATTAGTGCCACCAAGGGCGATTTGTACCTGTTGATCAACCAGAGCATTTAAGCCTGCTGTTCTAGTGCAACCAGGGGCGTATAGTACCTGCTGATTAGTGCCACCAAGGGCGATTTGTACCTGTTGATCAACCAGAGCGTTTAAGCCTGCTGTTCTAGTGCCACCAGGGGCGTATAGTACCTGCTGATTAGTGCCACCAAGGGCGATTTGTACCTGTTGATCAACCAGAGCGTTTAAGCCTGCTGTTCTAGTGCCACCGGGGGCGTATAGTACCTGCTGATTAGTGCCACCAGGGGCGTATAGTACCTGCTGATCAACCAGAGCATTTAAGCCTGCTGTTCTAGTGCCACCAGGGGCGTATAGTACCTGCTGATTAGTGCCACCAGGGGCGTATAGTACCTGCTGATTAGTGCCACCAGGGGCGTATAGTACCTGCTGATCAACCAGAGCATTTAAGCCTGCTGTTCTAGTGCCACCAGGGGCGTATAGTACCTGCTGATTAGTGCCACTAAGGGCGATTTGTACCTGTTGATCAACCAGAGCGTTTAAGCCTGCTGTTCTAGTGCCACCAGGGACGTATAGTACCTGCTAATTAGTGCCACCAGGGACGTATAGTACCTGCTGATTAGTGCCACCAAGGGCGATTTGTACCTGTTGATCTTTCAACTTTCATAAAGAAACAATGCCGGGCCACGGGCGAAAATCTTCCAGCGTTAATGATTAGAATTTTAATCTTGGTTGGATATAGTTCACATTGGATTTTTGTCAAAAATCGATGTCAAATGAACTGAATTCAACAAAAATTGATGAGTTCATGTGAGATCATTGGGTCGAAACGCCAATTTTTGAGGACTAATGCCAAAGAAAATGATTTTGTATAACTAATAACTCTCAAGAAGTCGTTTAAGCAATACCTTATCAATTTAACAGTTTTTCTAAAATATTATTATAATTTCCACCTGTTTTTTCGCCAAGTGTACCTGTACACCGTTCTCTGTTTGGTTAGCTTGGGTGTATCTTTGCGTAAATTTCTGCGTTGTCCGTGACTCTGTCGTCATAAGCACCTAGTAATATTTTTGATATTTATAAATATTTTGATTCAGTGAACGCAAGCTCTTGGCCCCGGAAATTTTACATTTTACCAGAAAGGATGAATAAATCATTTCTGCATCGTTGGCCAAAGGGAGGTGTGTGCCTGAGAGTGTGAGTGTGTAGAAATTTCAATTTGAGGTTGAAGTTTAAGTAAGCGTATGATGTAATTTTGAATAATTAATTTTGTTTATGATATGATACTTATAAACAAGACATACTTGTTTGTGATATTAACACTGAAACGCTAATTGAGATGAGAGTAAAAAAATATCAATAGAAAATGTTCATTCTTAACTTCACAAATTAATATTTGACAGTTTTGATTTAGAAATAATATTGGTTTAAGCATCAATTTAAAGTTTTTCACTCAAGTTAATCGTTTTCCCTAGTTAGACGCTGTTAATAACGCGTGGAAAAATTGTGGAATGTATTCTGTTTTCATTTTACGGTGCTAGAGTTACATAAGCTGCGAACAGTTTTTCTTAATCAAAAATGAAAAATTTTGAATCCGAACATCAAAATATTTACATTCCACATCATCGTATTTCGAAATAAATATTGAACTAAAATCAAACTCACCATTTTGCTTCCTGTTTGTCTTAATGATTTCACTGAGCAAAGTTACAAAATATAGCACGGAACGGATAGTGGAACATATGACATATGTTAACTTAATAAATTTACATTCCATAGGTTATACAGGGAAACATAACTTCCTTTTTTGAAAGAAAGTCATTTAGTAGTAAAAGTTTTAGCGGACCGAGTCTCATTCCAACAGGTATGAATTCATCGTAATTGGAGCATTTAGGAACGTGAAGAGCTGTCGAGCCCTGTAAGTTATTATGCCTAACCTTGTAAAACATGAATTACGGACATGAGTATCATCCAACAAACATTAGTATTACCAACCTTCTTAGTTGTGTCTCTTTGCGATAACAGCTGGGAAATCAGTTCAATGGAGAGCAATCATTTCTCTCGGTGAGATAATAGAAATACTTCGTGAAAATAGATTGTGGAACGTATTCATCGAATGTTTTCCCCGAATGCCTTCGAGAGCAGATGAATTCTGGAAATAGGATCAATAGTGGCGTCTTCCGACCCAATAGGGCTGAGATTGTGAGTTGGACCTGACCTACTTAAACCTATGTAGAGAATAGGGTCGTATTGATATTCGAAATTGTGTAAGGAATTTTAGAAAAGTGGGTAGATGGTGGATCAGTTAACGGTGGCTCTCACAATACTTAAGCCTTACACTGGCTTCAAAATATCTAAAATTCTTTTGTTATAAGATTTTATGAAAGAACATTGTGTTTCAGACTGTGGTTCAGTGTGAGGTTACACCGGCTAAAAAGCTCTGTTCCCAAAGTACAACGTCAAGCTTGTCTTTGCAGTTTTCACACCAGAAATCGGAATGCGCAACATATACGTTTCGATAGCTCGAAAATGCAGCTTGCACGGCAACACTTTCCTTAACGGACTCAAACTGGCCAAACGCCGCCATAGCAAACAGCCGATTTTCGAACCTCAATCTACTCCTTATATCCGTACAAGGGCACTTTGCAGTCACCATAACACTACCAATCAAATTCATCATATTGCGATTGACCTCAGGCATTTCTTCCAGTATTTTGGATGTTCGAATGTTTTTAGTGGACAACATAAATAGACTTGAACCACTTCTTAGTAGTAGCTTTAGAATTGATATCTTTAGCACCGAGTCTGCAAGACCGTCACCAACACCAAGAATAAATAGGACAAGCGGCAGGTCTGCAAAGGTGGCATTAAAAGTGCTGGGCATCGCTAAGCGACCATAACGAAATCGCTGTTACGATGAAGTGTGGGCCAGCTAAGTATGGCCCAGACAAGAACAAGATCAGCTGGAAGAGACAAGCCCTATTGGCGAAAAAGAAGGTAGACAAATTGGCCTTTTAAATGGAATAGAAGGTTACTTCGAAAATGGTAGTGTTCGAAAGGTGTATCAGTGGTGAACTATCTAACAAAAATACAAGGCCACAAAAGAAGCCTATCGGAAGTTTTTGCTGAATATCTGGAAGGACACCTTTTCCAGAGTGTAAGACGCCAATCATCCATCCGATGTTAAGTTCAACTTGGATGATGATGACCACAATTTTCTACTTCCCCCGTTCCATATTATTTCCCCAAATTGATGTTTTTCTCAGCTGCATCATCATTTCTGACCTCTTCACCTTAACATAAAAACCGAAAAACCTGCAGTGTGTACTGTGTAATCTGACCATCTCCGCCTATGTAGTTATGACACATCGCGCAATGCGGTTCCTTGGCGTGATGGTGATGTAAATTATAAAAAAATTTAAATGATTTTATCTTCAATTTCTGAATTGAAGTTGCACACACCAGGAAAATATTACCATCGGGCGGCCAACATCAAATTTTATTATTTATTATTTCACCTGACATCGTAAACAAGACGCGGGCAAGCCGACAGCCGAACCGAACGCCCCAGTGTGCAAACGAGCGGCCACAAACGTTTACGATGGCAAAACACGCTATGGACATAAATTGATTCGTCGCGTCCGTCGTCATCGTTGTGGTCGTCGTCGTCGTCGTTTTCGTCGGATTGGATGGAGTCAGAGTCAAAGTTAGCAAAAGAGTTGCACGTCCCGTAACCATTCCATTCCGATCGATCCCAGAGTGCGCCTTCTTATTGTTCGGAATCAACGCATTACTCAAAGTCACTTCCTTGGGCAAGCCAACAACTTCATTTGGAGCCTGAACTCAACGAGCCTTTTGTTAAATCCCAGCAATGATTGCTTTAACTCTTGTGGTGGTGTGTGGCGGAGTATTGAGGAGCACCGCACACTCGAGTACCAATCTCACTTTGATTCCGACCTCATATCCTGTCTGTGGTCATAATTCTGTGAGCACCGATCGCAGCAGCCAACGCAACTCGCTACGTGGGCTGGTTGAGCAGGGCTTAATGTTGTTTTATAATAAATTGCCCCTAACGATGTTACATTTCTCTTGTGTCGAAGGAGACAGAAGGGGGCGTGGTGGCGCAGGGCGGAGTACCAAATGAGATATGGGCTCCGATTCATCGACTGATGGTGTAGTGGCTAAGACGCTGTTGTGTGCGCGTTAGCGTCCGCTGACGGAGTCAGATGAAAGGATTTCCACAGTCAAGCCGCTGTTGCTGCTGATTACAAATCGTAAATTGCCGCCTTAAAATGTCGCTGCCACAGTTGGTGGTAGTGGTGGTGGATAGCAATGGTTGTGCTGGCCGAGCTGCGAGTATAGACGTATATATATATATAACGTCTTAGAAGCAGTGATGGCGGTCAGCCCGGTAAGTGTATGTGGAATGCATGACAGAAAACAATTGAGTTATGATTTGTTATTTATTGTTATTAATTTTATTGTTGTTACTTCGGCCATGATGTATTTCTGAAAGGCTGGATACATATTGGAAAGACGATTTATGAGGGTATTAATAATATTAAAGCACAGTGCTACGATCGTATAAAATTATTTATGTATAAAGCGGAGAAATCGGAATTGATGGGTATCCCTCCTCGAAAACCATTAGGGAAAAATAAGTCATCGGAGACTATAAGTTCGTAGTACTTGGGAAATTAAAGCTCTGCTAGAAATTGATAGGTTTTCTTTTTTGTTAAAAAACATTAGATGAAATGCTGAATACTCGTAGGTAAGAATTTTGAGTGGAAATATCATTAGATTAGATTAGAAATTTAATATTTGATCATGAAGAAATTGTGGAACGTATTTATTTTTATTTCACTTTAATGTCAATGTCGCAATTTACCCCATGTTCGGTTGGTCAGAAGCCCAGGAATTGAAAATGTAAAGGTTGTAAAAGGTTTTAGAAAGGATTCATCTTCATTTTACGATAAAAGAATACTTTGCTTTAAGTCCAATCAAACATATAAGGAAAATAAGAAGTAGAATTCAATTCATATCCGGAGATTCTAGAAAATTGTGAGTCTGACAGGGTAGATACTGGTACAACCATTGCTACTCGTGAACTTAAAAATCACATACATAGAGTGACCAAAGCTGAACAACATCACCACTTGGTCGGAGAAAAAAGATTTACCATGCGATAGCTCGGGAGTGCTCCAAATGATTGATATCTTTATTTGGATTGCACATTAGTTCCGTAAAAGGTGTAGTTAGCAGACATTGTCTGATATGTAAGCACCGCTGGGTATATTCAAACAATTTTTGCAGAAACTTTATGTACAACGAAGATGAAGAAACTATTCCTCACCTTCTCAATACATGTCTTCTTCTATCCCAAAGGTTTAAGTTCCAACTAGTGATTTGGTAAACATAGACATAAGTAGTCTCATACCTAACCTAACCATATGAAATTTATCACAAATGAAAAGCCATTACATAATTTGGCTAAAAATCATCGACGTGAAAATCGTAATTTTACGCTCCACATTGTCGACAGGCCTTAGATCAAAAATGATTGAATGAAAAAAATTGTAAAAATTGTCTTACTGTTCCTTATAAACTTGAGATTTTCCTTATAGTTTACAAAGTTGGAAATACACTCTATAGAGGAATGTGATGTACCATGTTCTGATCAGTATATAATATTGAAACTATAATACACACATTTTTAATGATTAGATATATTCCAAATGTTATTTGGATTAGAAATAGCATTTTAAATTAAAATTATCAGCAAAAGCTGCTCAACTATGTAATAAATGGATTAAAAACACTACGCGGAATGAAATGTGGAACGTATTCATTTTTCACGAGTATTTCAATGAATTCACTAGAAGGAAAACGACAGTAAGATCTATATTGATTCACTACAAGGAAAACCTTGTGGAATCTATGTTGATGAATTTATTACAAGGAAAACCACTGTAGAATCTAAATTGACGAAATTTAATATTTGTTGAAATTCAATATCAATTTATTTATTTGTATGAAGTATTAAACAGTTTAAGTGCTTTCAATCGGGAGCTTTCAACCAAATGTAAAGTCGGTATTTTTCCTAAAAATATATCAATGCTTGTATCTTTATTTACATTATCTTGAGGTTATGTGGATCCTAGTTATACTAAAATTTCATTTTAAGGATATCTTAGGTTAGTTTCAGGTATAAGATCAAGTGTGAACGAAATTTATTGTGCAGAGAAAGTTCACGAGAATTAAATTTTTGTGGAACTTCTTTTTCGCCGTTGGGACATAAATTATTTTTTCACTGGAAATATCTTTTGAGATATGTGCTAAGGTAAATAATATTAATACACTACTTAACTTAATATATTCCACATTTCTTTACAACAAGTGAATACATTCCACAAAAGTATTGCGCGATCCTCTTTTAATATAAAATAAAGTTAAAAAAATAGACAATTTACACTGAAAAACGTTTTAAGTTATATAAACGAAGTTTTCTTGGCGGCTATCTCATAAGTGCACCGTTAAACTTTTTGCATATGCGGCATAAGCGAGGAATAGAAGACACCTCCCCAGATCATTCAGTTAACACAAAAAAACTTTCCATCGATAAAACAAATAAAATGGCAGTTGGAAATATGACTATCGATCAATTAAAAACAATGCTGGACGAATGCATTATCCCGAAGCTGGCAGACATTGCTAAAAAAGATGATGTTCTAGCAATTGCTTCCCAAATGCAGTTACTCAAATCACATAATCACACAATGAACACAAAAATGCACTGTGATACTAAACTTTCACCCGGGAGGCACTGCGAGTAAGGTTATAGATGCATCGCCAAACCTTAGAGGATCTGGTATTGTGATACATCGTGAACAATCACTGATAACTCGACAAAAAAGAAAATCACTCTACGACATTAAAACACATCTGCTCGCTATAAATCCAAGTGTGAACATTTTTATAAGAGGAGTTAAACTTCACATAAATAATTTCACATTTTTCTTCAACTTTGCACGCGGCCTGCTTTTGAAAAATTCGGAAGAAGTTTCATTTGTCACAAACACATTTAGAGAGGCTGGTTTATGTTTTTTTGACATTCTCAATAACAACAAGGAGGTGACAGCGCCACCAAACAGTCAACATTTTCAACCTGGACCAAGCGTTCGGCGGAATCAACATCATCAAAAAAGTTAGGAAAGTGTTGCCGTCTGCCAAGTAATTTTTAATCTTAAAATTTTAAGTTATAATGTATCTGGTCTTAAAAACATATTAGCAATTCCAGATTTTTTTAAGTATATATTGAAATTTGATATAATTATTTTATTAGAAACGTTCCTTGAAAGTAGTGACGAACCACAATTTGTAAAGTTTTTTAAAGATTATAATACTAAATTTATCCCCGCCACTCGAAGTAGTATTTTTGGTAGAGCGAGTGGAGGCTTCTTGCTAGCAGTACGGTGTAATTTAAAGATTCTTGTAAGCATAAAATCAGTAGGAAATATGACTGTTTTAATGTTAAATCATAGGCATGAAGAATATTACATTATTCCAACCTATTTAAACTGTACCAATTGGAATAACGATTTTAAGTCTTCAAATTTTTTTGAATGAAGTTGATTTTCAGAATGTTTTAATATTAGGTGATTTAAATGCAAGAATCGGTGGGTTTCAAAACCCAACTTCTCTGGTAAAAAACACAGCACATGTTTTTGGTAGTTTGAGAGGGTCTTTGGACGTAACTTTTAACAGTTGTGGCAGGCGGTTAATAGAATTGATTGAGGACTTCGGTTTTATGGTTCTAAATGGAATAACAAAAAGCGATTGTAATGGTGAACTAACATTTGTTTCAGGTCAGGGTTGTTCAATAATAGACTACTGCTTAGCAAAAGGTGATTGGCTTAATATTATAGAAGATTTTGAGGTTCAACCAGCAACATATTCAGCCCACCTTCCAATCGTGACATCCTTCAAACTTCAAAACTCTAGGTCTTTGTTGAGCAACCCAGTACGAAAATATAAATGGGTTGATAGTCAGGTTGTTGTATACAAGCGTAGACTTGAATCGGAAGTAAATTCTTTTTCTAGTCAAGTGGTCCTGTGATCAGTTGGCTGTTGAAATAATAGAAATGATCAAGCGGTCAGCCATACTACCAACTAGAAGCAATAAGACTTTTTCTGCGGAGTGGTATGATTGGGAGTGTATGAAACTTCGGAAAAAATCTTTTAATTTACTCAAACTCTTTAGGAAAACCAAGTCTAATTTTTTTAAATCCCTTTACACTGATGCAAATAAAACCTATAAGATAGTATGCAAAAGCAAACATAAAATTTTCATGAATGGGGAAGCGGCAAATTTATCAAAATGTAAGGACTCAAAGTCATTTTGGTCTAAAGTTAGGTTGTTGGGTGGTTGCAAAAACGCTGCAGCAATCGCAATAACTGAGGAATCACTAGCAAATTATTTCAAAGAACTCTTCAGTGCACCAACAAATCAACGAGTTTTCCATTATGCAATTCCCTTGATCTCTATTTCATACCTCGATGCGCTTATTACAATAATTGAATTGCAAACTACTCTTTTGAACATGAAAAACAACAAAGCTGCAGGTCTGGATGGAATTCCTACTGAATTTTATAAAAACTATACACCTTCTTTTCTAAAAATTCTTCTTGTGTTTTTTAATAAACTTCTTGAAAGCGAAGAAATACCTCAGTCATTTCTAAAGTCACAAATCTGTCCAATTTTTAAAAAAGGTGATCCAACCATATCAGCTAATTATAGAGGTATCTCAATTTTACCATGTCTGAGGGAAATATTTACCCAAATTCTTTATTGTAGGCTCATGAAGTGGGTAGAAGAGAACAAATTACTAAGCATTTTTCAAGCTGGTTTTCGTCCTGGCCTGTCGACTGTAGATCAAATATTTGCACTCTCTAGTATCGCAAAAAGGTTCATCATCAACAAACAAAAGCTATATGCCTTTTTTATAGATTTTAAGGCGGCCTTTGACACTGTCAACAGGAATTCTTTGCTATATAAACTCTCAACTAAAGGTTTATCGACGAAATTTCTGAGGCTATATAAACTTCTCCTCACCAATACCTGCGCTTCTGTTTCCAATAGTAGCTCTATGTCCGCTTTTTTTAAAACAGAGGCTGGTGTGCCCCAAGGTTGTCCCTTAAGTCCTTTAATGTTCGCTCTGTTCATCGATGATGTTTCCTGTGAGTTTCCTGGTGGAGTTAGGCATGGTGATCTTATAATTAAGGTTCTGCTTTACGCTGACGATCTTGTTGTTCTAACAGATAATCCCATCACCCTTCAGCTACAAATTAATAGATTGACAAGATTTTGTGATACATGGGACCTGAAAATTAACACCTCAAAATCAAAAATTATGGTTTTCGAAAGTACCCGTCGGCGGAGAAACCCTCTAGAAGCGTGGTCACTGAATCGAGAACCTATAGAGGTGGTTACCCAATATAAGTATTTAGGTGTTCTATTCTCTAGCAATCTAGATTTTCGTCCTCATGTTAAAGAAAAATGCTTGTCGGCAAA
This sequence comes from Philhelius festivus, assembly GCA_963931855.1. Lineage (NCBI taxonomy): Eukaryota > Metazoa > Arthropoda > Insecta > Diptera > Syrphidae > Philhelius > Philhelius festivus. Next base: position 19,214,743 of record OZ007557.1, on the reverse strand, counting down.
AATTGCATTAAATCTTATGTGGAACAAGATCTTCTGTAATAAGTACATAGACATTTCAGCTAAGTTTAGGGTTTTCGATTCCACAATAAACTTGTGCTTATGTTATGCCAGCCAAGCTTTTGGTTATCAGATCTTTGATGAATTTGAAACGGTGCAACGCTTCTTTTTTAAACGAATTTTTAAACTTCCAATTTCAACACCAACATATGCCATACACGTCGAATCAGGTCTGCCTCCAATTTTTTTAAAAAACCTTAAATCCAATGCCGACTACATAGTTAAGGTCATGCAAAGGTCAAATGATAATCTTCACAAGCAAATCATGGATTTTGCTTTCCAAAGGCAATTATCTCCGTTCAAGGAATGGAATGATATAGCAAATGTTCATGGGTTCAATCTTAATCTTAATTATACACCTCTTTCGCTTTGGCATAGAAGGTTTTATGGATGCATTGCGAAGATCGATGACTCCTTTTATCTGAAATCCTTGAATAGGGCTCAAACATCTCCAAGTAGATTGATCTACAGAGAGCTCAACCACACTCTCTTTTCAAATAATTATTTTCATAGCAAGTTTTCCGTAAGTCAAATAAGCACGTTGTTTAAGGCAAGAACTGAAATGTTAGATTTAAATTACAAACCGCACAGAAGTGATAATTCTAGATGTAACCTCTGTAACCGTAATGAAATAGAAGATATCAATCACTTTTTGGCCGTTTGCCCAATTTTACAAGAACATCGAAGACTTTATTTTTCAAAAAGTTTCCTGAATCACCATGAAACGAAGCAAATTTTAAACGGAGAATGGGGTTGGAACAAACTTTATAATTTTATTCATCATGCCTTTGGTTACCGCAACAGTTTTTTAGAGTAAATTGATAGCTTATTATGGTTATAAATATACTTATCTATGGATTATGTAATATGTATTTTTTTATTTAAGGTTAATCTGATTTTATTATATATATATATATATTTTTTTTTTTAATCAGTATACATATAATACTTTCTATTTTTGTACACTCGAAATTGTCAAATTTCAGGCAGACGGAAAATATTTTTTGCCATGCTAATTTTCTTTTATTTCTTATTATGTATATATCTCGAGTTTTGATCAAAAATAAAGAATTTATAATAATAATAATAATACATTCCACAAAATTTCTAAGACTTCGGAATATAAAAACCTTAGGTGGTTTGGAAAATTTACGCTTACTTAATGATTTTTCTCCAAGGCAGAACCTGTGGAAGGTAACGTTGTGAATTACGTTTGATGAAATATTCATATTTATTTGGATAAAACTCGATAATGTTAACTTATTCTGATTAGAAATATCTTACATCTGGTAACCCACTTATTTAGTATGTACTCAACTTGAGCGAAATTGAAATAAAACACGTTCCACAAATCGTTCATCGTCTTAGCTAAAACCTACAAAAGCCATTTCATGCTCATTTTTAGGGAGATGAAAATTCATTACGTTCCACAATATTTTGTATGCCACATTTTCAATTTCAGATTTAATGCCACATATTTCCCGCTTAAGAGATTTTTCTATAGATATTTCAGACGAGCTGTTTACCAGACTTAACCACAAGATAACAAGACTGAAGGAACTTTGAAAATGTGTTGTTTTTTCAATTAATTCATTATGAGAATAGAAGTTGATGCAGAAAGTAAAACGCATTTAGCTGAGCCATTATATTCCGAGCCACGATTTATCTTATCGTGATACGATACGTGCCACTGCCCAGACCTACACTTATCTCCTCAGAAAGGAAAAACAAAAAATAATAATATTGTGTCACTCATGTTAGAAACCCCCATGACAGCCGGTACAGTCTGGCATAGCCATAGACGTTGATGTTTATTATTTTTGCCGGGTTGGTTGGTTGTTGGTTAGACATATGCAAACAATTCGCCGTAATCCATTGACATGTCAAAAAATTTTCAATTGCCCGATGATTGATGGCGGCTGTCATCAACGTCGTCGTCGTAGTCGTATTCGTCGTAGTCGTATTCGTCGTAGTTCGTTACAGACAACAATCACTTTGAGTTTTTTAACCCAGGCCGCTGCGATAGGCATACCAAAAAATAAAAAAAAATAAACAAAAAAGCAAATACTAAGCTCACAGCAAAATTGCCTCACACTCATCAATCCCCACACTTTGTGAATAAAAAAGAACACAAGTCTGAATGGTTTGGTATAAATGGTATGGCGGTGGTCAAAGCAGTGATTTTGTATTCCTGTCACCCTTTGATGTTCCAAAAATAAATTCACTCACGAATAAAGAATCCGTTAGATAAAAAGACTTTGTGTAGATAGATTCTTTATTTTCCTAGTTTGCTATTTTTACATATCAACATCAATTAGATCTTTGAAATGCCAACTATTTGAGCGTTGTAAACTTGCATAGCATCGATTCATCAATCACTCGCTAGCCGAGACCGACATTCCGTTTTATTACTTTTGGCTCAGAAGTGGAATCACCTCTTGGCTGACAGATAGACAGACGAAGAGTTGACATGTGAGATACATTTTCTGCGAACTTGTGTCTCTATGACGTGTGTGTATACCTATATGTGTTTTGTAGTTTTTGTTCTTTCGGCAGCCTTTTTCGTCAAGTTCTTTGGCAAGCACACACATCAGTGGCATGCAGGGAGTGTGAAATGAATTCTGGCACCAGTGGCAGTCACACATATGTCACTTGTGTGAGAACCCCCCCAATTAAGAGCTGTCAACGGAGAACATCGTGCTTTAAATATTTCAAATTTTCATTTTCATCAGACGATGAGGACGACAAACGACAAACGACGACAGCGATGCAACGCGACGCGAGGAAATTCGCGATGCACATATAGGTATACGAAACGAGTATGCACCACGAGCGAATTCTTGACAGTTCAGCTACTGTATGCAAAATGGGAGGAAACGAGTGCGTTGGAATTGGAAGATGGTTTTTGGGACTGCAATGCTTTGATAGAAAAATTCCACAAATCCCATGTTTGCTGATCTGCTGATGCAGTTAGTTAGGTGGTTGTGTACTGGTTGTGCCTTGGAATTTGAAAGCAATATAAAAATATAAAGGATGTTTCTCTTTGGTTGAGAGGCAACGTCCGATTCTGACTTTCATGCAAAATTGTAAATAGCTTTGAGCAACTCGGATGTGTCACAGTATTTGGAATAACATTTTTCGGAAGCCTAACTTTTGGCCGATCTTTTTAGTTTAAAGAAAGAAGATGAAAAACGAAACAGCCGAAATTATAATATTTGTAATGTAATGTAGGTTAGGTCAGTCTCTTCAAACTCCATTACAGTCCAAGACTGTCAATCGTGTCTGATGGAGATGACCAAACAGTTTAATATTCACCTATTCTGGGTGCCGGGACACAGAGATATCCTGGGAAATTGTAAGGCCGACGAACTCGCCAGAATTGGAACGGAAATGCCTATCTTGTCCGATAAGGTAATATAGGTATGCCTATAGCTACTAGTAAACTTATGCTGAAGCGAATTGCTCTGGAACAATCAAATGCAAGATGGCTCAACACTACCACTTGTTTAGCGACCAACCGAATCTGGCTCAAATTAGATTTGAAACGGACAAATTGTTTGTTGTCCCTCAGTAGATCTCAGATCAGCTCCGTTATAGGTGTCATAACTGGACAAAGTGTAGACACGCTGCACGGTGTGCTATCAAACGATTTCTGCAGGAGTTGCTTGCAAACTTGGGAAATACGAGTATATGACACCTGTTCCTGCGGTCGCTTCCCTAAGTCATTTAAGTTCTTTGGAGAATTATCGCCCTTCGATAGCGTAGGAAAGCGTATTCAGGTATCGACCGTACAATGCGACTTTAATACAGACTTTGTGCTGGTCACTTCATAATCTAAATCAACTATTTTTTAGGAGACCTTGTACTTATATTACCTTACGGCAGTTAACCAAAAACTCTGTCGAATTATTATTACAATGAGAAATATAAATATATTGGACCTATTCCGTGCAATAACACTGATATAATTCAAATGCTTCCCACGGCTTTTCACGGTGCTACGGATCTGAGTAGTCCAATTTGTAATCACTCTTCTGCATAGCTAGCTCCAGCTGATGACCAGTATTATGATCAACTTAAGGCTATTGGTCAATTGTGGTTTATTCGCATAGTCCTGCAACTTCAGGAAACCTCACAAGTAAAAGTTTAGAGGCGTCATATCGCATGACTTTGATGGCCAACCCTGCGAGAGGAAATCTTACCCTCAAATCTTTCATGCAGAATGTCAATCGTGGCGTCTGCTGTGTGGCACGAAGCGACGACCTCCTAGAACCACATTTAGTCTATATGGTTCGAAATTTGTTATCATCGTTCTGTAGCGCTCGCCATTCACGGTGACCGCTTTCCCGACCTCGTTTTAGAAAAACATCGGATCAATGATGTCGCCAGCCCAAAATCCACACCAAACGGTAATTTTTTTGAAGGTGCAATGTCACCAGGTGAACCTCATGTGGGATAGAAATTGGCCTTTTACACAACTATTCATCGAAAAGTCCACCTTGCTTCCAAACGTTCTGAAGCCCAGTCGGCTAAAAATCGGCTTTGTCTATGGTTATGAACTTTGAGCTTGGATCTTGTACGGGTGAATGCCCAAGTCCCGACGCAAAATTGACCAAGTTGAAGTCTATGAAATGCCGAGTTCTTGTGAACGCCCTCCGCTTCTTCTATACACTTTCACAAGCCGGGAGGATATTCTCGGCCGGACTTGCGTTCATTTGACTTGCAAATGTTCCCCGATCGACTACTGAACCAGTCGTCTAAAATTTGGCCACCAAACGTTGAAGAATCGACTATGAATGTTGCCATAGTAACTTTATAATGAACAAAAGATTTTACAGATTTCACGAAACCAACATGGCCGCCACGGGCCGCCAAAATCTACCCGCGCCAATTGAAATTGAAAACTTTTTACATAGTATATTGATAAATTAATGATACTTAAAGTAGCTCTTCCCAAGAAAAAGTATTTCTCATCTTGGCAGAAATTTAATGGTTCAGTCCATTCCTATCAACAATACGCACACTGAAACGATTGATTTTCTCCACAATCTATCGCTCCTCCATATTAAAATATTTTCGCTATCCAAAACAAAAATCTACAAAAAATCCTCAAATATTGGTGCACTCTAAGGTCAAAAGTACTCTGTTTAGAGATGTCATGGCTCGTTACGTTTCATTTCATTTTTAGCAAAGAGGTACCCAATCAGCAATCTCGTGATGAACTCGACATTGACTCGACCCAACTAAACAAACCATTCACGATCTTCCGAAAACTTGAAGCAGAGACTTGTAATATTTTTCATACAAAATTCAAAATTCAACCCTGAACTGTTTGCCAAAAGTCCCTTGAAATTGAATTTCCCATACATTTCTCCATCAAGTCATTCATTCTATGCAAATTAAATTTCCCTCCGAAAGGGAATTTTTCTTTTTGAAGTATTTCCAACCGGTTTCTTAAGGATGTTATTAAAATATTCAAAATATAATTTTTTAATCACAACATTTCCACATGCAATCAATTCGTACCGCCTATTATATTATTAACATAGCATAATGCGTGTTGACTCGATCCTAAAAGTGCATGTTGCGTGTGTTGCACCTGAGTCGGACCACCAACCACAATGTCCCTATTCAACCATCCAAGTTGAGTAGTCATAAAAGGAATGTTGCAATCTTAACATATCTTTACGCAATCTTTCCTCCCATTCTCTTCCAGATTGATGTGATGAATCTAGATCCGTCAGAGCGTCAAAAATAGGACAGCAAAAAAGAACCAACGAAGAACGAAGAAAAACGGTGACCGTCCAACGATGACGCGCTGATAGAGATCTGTAATTTTGTTCTCACATTAAACGAAACATGTCCAAGGAAGTCAACACTTCTAGAGCGCGCAGTAATTATGCGAACACATTATAAACACGTATGCTGTTCAGCTGCTGGCAGAGAACGAGGCGGAGGCAGAAAAAGCCAAGCCGCCATCGCCAGTTCATGCATAAGATAAATGACAAGCCAAACGCTGCTACAGTCCGCCACTGCCACTTTGACAGACGAGCATGCAGCACAGCAAAAATTATAAAAAAAAAAGTATAAACGCACAGCACGGCAGTTGCATGCGGTAATCGAGTTGCATTCGCATCGCATAATCGGCTGAGGATGACGAACAGCAACGAGAACTCTTGTCAGATGTCGGATGTTCAACTGGATGACTGCCTGACAGAGAGTTGTGTTGCTGTGCTGTCTTCCGGATGCAAGTGCGTGTATCGAGCCACCACCATCACCCATCATCACATAATCATTCCCGATCGTCATCTCCATGCCCCATCACCATCATCATCATCAGTAGCACGAACAAAACTGACAAAATCGTCGTCGTCGTCGTAGTAACTGACGATCTGCCGCCCTCGGCACTTTTTGCGGTTATGTGTGTCGTCGCCGAGGACGTTTATCATGGCAGCGACGACGGACATCACCATCATCATCATCATCATCATGCGGAGGAACATCAGCCACCGCCTGATGCTTTGTCCTCGTCATCACTCTTCATCGTTGTCGTTGGAGTTTTCATAATTACGGTGCCAGTGCCAGAGTGCCGGTGCTGGGTCCACAATCCACCATTATTTTGCAATGGTTATTGGCATTTGGCATTTTGGTATACGACTATATAGAGGAAACGGAAAAGACATCGCTCTGGCAGCCCCATGATTGCGGTCTCCTGCTGGCCGGAGTTTAATAAATTTCACATCGCTATCTGATTGCTTTGATGGAATTCGCGGCACCGTAATTAATTTATTCATTATTCTTTTTGTCACGGGTCCATGGGCTGACTCCAGGATGATGGTGTGTGAGTTATACCCATAAATGGGCGGCCACGGTGCGGACGTGTCTGGATATGGAATTCGCATAAATCATTTTTTGTGTTCATTCCTGAGGTACAAGGTCATGAAACGTCATGTTGTTGTCAGAGTTTTTAATCAGATTTTTTTTCTTTTTGCCTGTAAGATAATAATTATCCTGTTCGGCTTGGCCAAGCCGAATGGTTGAAAACCTTTTATTCACTTGGAGTGAGGCGAAAATTGTTTGCTTTAACTTCCTTCCACATTATGAACGTCAAACTTCGTCACACGTCATTCGTCTAACTTCCCACAGCCAATCGATCAATCATTCACCGACTCCAAGTGATATCTGGAAAATATTTTCTTTAAAATTGACAAACGAAAACTCATCATCATTTCCATCACACTACCGCACCATACCGAAGCCTCGTGTTGCTGTCAATATTTTGGATGTCTTCAATTACGTGTCAATTTCACTTGTATGCTATCCGTGTGCCTATCAATCAAGTTGTTTTTTGTTGTCTGTTACAGAAACATATTTAGATAGCTACTGCATTTTTGGACTAGAAAAAAACCCAACGTTGTTTGAAGGGAAAATAAATAACAACGTGTTGTCAATTTCCATAAGGACAACATAACTTACAGGGAAAATGATTTTTTTTATTAAATGTAAACAAATAAAGATATAGAGTGGCTTTGTAAATATGGAATCGAGGACTTATAAAAATAGACCGGTAGCTATATTTACTCAATGTCAGTATTCACATCTTCAAGCAGAGTTGATTTATGATTAACTGGCGCCCGGGTGCGGATTCAAATATATTGAGAACTTATTTTTGTGTTTTTTTTTGTCACGAAGTCAATAGAAAATATCTGCATATCATATTCTTATCATTCCACAAGTATGTACATACTCGTATGTACACAAAGCACGACAAGTATTACATGAAATTAGTTTTGAAAATATTTGTAAAAAATATGTAGCTCCGTTGATGAGACGTCAAAAAATAATGATTGAGTGGCTTGGTGAGTAGCAAATATAGGACTGTCAAAACTGGACCGATAGCAATATATGCTCAACGCTGACATGAGGAAAGATATTTAATGAAAAAATGGCGCCCGGATGCGGATTGATATTTCGAAATAACTTTTTTCTTTCAAATTTTGAGACTGGGTTCTACAAATCATATTCTTATCTATCTCTATCTATCCCTTCATATACAAAACACAACATGGCTTACAGGAAAAGTGTCTAGAAAATTACTTTGCTGGTTTAGGTTATATCTGCAAGGTCAACAAATAATGATTGAGTAGCTTCGCGAGTAACAAATATGGAGCCAATGTTATCCTTATGAAAACAATTTTCGGTCAAGATCGATTTATTGTTAAATGGCGCCCGTGTGCGAATTACAAAATGTCAGTTTACTACTTATTGATGACTCAGCGTAACTCAATGACCTTTGACCATATTTACGTTATAAATAAATGGCGTCCTATTTGGATTAAATAATGTGAACTGGTATAGTTTAAAAATTTAAATGATGACTCAAATGTTTCGAAATCCAATACTAGACGCATCAGGGAAACGGGCAATCTTAAAATGGGTACAAAGTTTACACAACAGTTCAAATACCAACAAACAAAATATCATCTGTATATTTTAGTGTCTTTAGTATTGATAACGAAACGATCAGCAGGACTGAGTATTATTGGCGTTTAATGGTTTTCTTCAGTCTTTAAGACTCTTAGGATTTTGCAAGTATGCAGTTAAATAAGGGTGAACATCGCTCACAAATTTGGTGGCTAGCAAGAAATAAAAGAATTGTTTTTTTAATTTGTCGAAAGCCTTTTTCAGCCAATTTGACAAAGCATCAACGACTTGAAACGAACATCGTTGATTTCTTTCTCAACACAACGATCTCGTAATCTCTGTTTGATTCTTACGAACTTGCGAGCAATCAGATTTTGTTTGTTAGATAGATCACATTAATCACAGTATAGGTTTGCATTGAGTTGGTTTAGGAATCAGTCAAAAAGATGTTTTGGTTGACAAAGTCTTGATCTTATTGGATGCGATACGAATTAATAGTTTCACCTTCAGTCGATTTTACCACTTTCACTAAAAAGAATACTGATTTTATCTAATGAATATGTCCAAGAATATGAGGACTTGGAATGGGGGCCTTAAGTTGTATAGAGTTAGCAGACGTGTTTGTCTAAGAACAATTTAGTGTCGACTCACAGCATGTGTGTAACGGGACAATCCTATATCCCTGTAAAAGTATTTTCGGGCGAATTAGAATTGTCATAGTTTTTGAGGATGGATTTTAGCTAAGGAATGATTACTTTTTGTGTTTTACGAGTAATTTATTAAATGGATGTTGTAGGACATAACTAACATTGGCGTTGTGGAAAGTGCGATGAGCAGTTGCGCCAAAAATCTGAGGATAGTGTCCAAGCATATGCCACCTAAAAAAAAATTACTGCTCACAGTGACAAATCCCTCAAGAGTATCACTTGTAATGTCAATCGAATTCGGAAAAAAAAACTGTAGATGCCTTTCATTCCTGAGTACATGTACACATGTATGCACATTAGACTGGACCAATTTCTAAAATTTTTGAAAACCAAAACTATACAACCTTCAGATACTGATGAAGATATTGAAACTGTAGTTTCAACAACTTTACCAAAACAGATTGTGTCGACTCTTTCTCTTGACCCAAATCCAAAATCTCTTTTTAATGTTGCGAAGGTGGCAGATCGATTCAAAATATCAGACAGGTCAACTGCAACACTTGTTACAGCGGTCTTGCAAGATTATAGTCCAATAAATGATACAGATTAGTCAAACATTATCGATAGAAGATTCGAAGGGAAAGGACAAAATCAAGGTCTCCACAAACAGGTGTGTGCGAATTAGACTTTTTTGGCCTTTATTTTAACGTAACAAAAAGTGCTGGAGGCTTTTCCACCGAAGAACATATTGTCTTGATAACAGAACCTGAATTACAATACCTAGGGCATGTAACGCCAACAAATGGAAAATCAGAAACCAAAGCAAATGAAATATTTGGTGTTCTTAAAGAATCTGCAGTTTCGAAAAATAATTTAAAGCTTATTAGCTGCGATGGGACTAACGTTAACAACGGAATAAGAAATGGAATCATCCGAAAAATCGAAAAGAAAATTAAACGACCTTTGCAATGGTGTATTTGCTTGCTCCACGCCAACGAACTACCGTTACGACACCTTTTCGAAAAATTTTATGGAAAAACATCTGGTCCAAACGCTTATCCTGGTGATATTGGTCAGGATCTTGAGAACTTCCAAAGTCTAACCGTCGCTGATTACAAAATCATTAAAGTGAACTTACCTGAAATACCTTTACAATGACTGACTTCAGACCAAAAATATCTGTATGAAATTTGTATGGCCATCAGTAATGGTGTCAAAGAAGGAGCAATTTTTTCGAGAAATCCTGGAGCAATGGTCCATTCAAGACGGTTGACGGCAGCTAGCCGCATTTTAAGAGTTTATGTTTCTAAACAAGACCCAGAAGAGCCATATTTTGATAGCCATGCTGCTGGATGATCGCCAATACTTTCGAAAACTTGCTGCTCGACGCATTCTTAAAGCAAGAGCAACAACTAATAATATTGGAAATCCCAGAGAGTTTGAACTCCCAATATTCAATTTCAAAGCCACTGAATATTTCGAACTTATTGATTGGTGGCAGATCGAGAAAAGTCTTTTAACTGAACCACTTGTGGTCGACCAAAACGACAACAATAAATCAAATTTGTTGACAAGTTTCCCATGCCACAGCCAAACAGTTGAAAGGGCAGTCAAATTGGTCACCGAGGCTTCCCAAACAGTCTGTGGATTCACCAACAGAGATGGATTAATAAAAAACACACTAATTTCCCGAAAAGAACTTAAAAAAGTTGAAACAAAAAAGGTTTATTTAAAATCAATAACTTAATTAAAAAAATAAAAACATGTTAATGCGAATAAATCAATCAATGTGTGTTTCTATATTTTTTTTAATATAATCTGGCTCGTTATTTCTGTTTTGCGCTTGGTTTTTTCTACTTCGGCTGGTTTTTTAAGCAAATATATTATTTAACAAATAAATTTAAATCTACAGAGCATTTGCAATGGATTTGTGCGATTGGGTCATTATTAGTTTTTTTTTTCAATTTTCAACACTAATGCGCGACCCCTAGCGGTCATTTTAAAAAATCAAAAAAAATCTAAGAATTAATTTTAGGACCCAACACAACTTTTGCGAGTTGTATGTTTTTCATTTCAACAACTTTATTTTTTTCCGTATAACTGCGCTCCGCTCTAATACATGTACCATACCTAGTTGAGAGGTATAAGTCAATAAGTCCTCGAAGAGCTGGCGCACTACCAAATTTATTTTCTTTTTATTGCATGACATTTTTTCAGTCAATTTCTCCAGTGAAATCATAGCCCCACCTCATGCCAGTCAAAGAAGACTACTCATTTCGTTGATTGATTAGTTTTAATAATGTCTAAAAGTTATCAGACATTTTTTGTTAACAATTTTCACCGAATATTTAGGTGTGTTCATGTTGAGTGTTCAAATGATTAATTATTTTGTTGAATCTCGTTGATTTATTCCGAAAGAGAAATCTTCAATAAGATAAATTATGAAAAATACCGCTTCTTTTTAAAAAAAAAAAAAAAAATAATAATGAGGTACACTGATGAAATCTCAAATCAATCTTCTTGTCAGGTACTATGGCTACTTTACGCCAATGGTAATAATTTCAAAGCTAATCGGTCATTTCTCAGACGAATCACTCAAACATTTCTATGGTTTTTATTGTTTTATTTTAAAAATTCAAACCGCTGGCACTCAATCAATATGCGCTACTGAAATCCAATTGGCGCCAGAATTTGACACCTCTTCAATAAAGTAAAAAAAAAAAATAAATACCGTCTTAATAAGACGACCCTTAACATAGACTGTAACATCAAAAACGTCAAAGAAATAAAAAAATAATGCACTTCATCGAATCACTCGCTACTCAAGACCCCAACCCATGTTCCTATCGCGGACAGGAGTTTATAATCTGATTAAATGCCGCATATAATTTTTCATCCTCTGCTGTCCACTTTATTTATTCAGTTAATAATAATTTGCCTTTATTACGGCGGGAATTAATCAGCTTACTGTCTGACGCCATACTTGTCAAAGTCAAATACAAATTGCTTCTCTTCTTAATACACTATCCAGTATCCACCCTTTATCGATGACGCCGGCCGCCCACAGTGGGACAAATTATTCTAGTTTTTTTTTTTAATAGGAATTCAAACAAATAGCAGAGCTATGAACTTGCATAAAGTGAAGACGTGAACTCATCTTTAGATAGTTGAAAAGTGAATACGTTCCACAGTCCTTCATCCTTAATTATTTCGGAAAAGAAAGATAGGTATTGTGTATAAAAATATAGCTCGTGGAATGTTAATTTATAATTTTCACCAGAATGGTATACTATGTGCAGTTAAAATGAAACGAGAAAGACTATTAGGAAGTCTTAGAGAAAATAAATACGTTCCACAATTTTTTTCAAACCAAATTTTTAATTGTAATAGTAAATAAATGTGTTGGTTGAATGAACGAATATTGGAGGTTTTATTGCACTGCGACCTTAAGATCTATTCAGTCGCATCCAGTGAGTTACTAAACCTACAGCCCTCCTGCAAGTTTACCCCTTTAAAAAAAGTGATCATTTAGAGCAGCTTCGGAGAAGATAACTCGCTCTCTTCTATCTTCTACTTATTTCTTTGATGAATAAGTGCTTCGCATCTGCCTAGTATCTGGTTCGTTGTTTCCTCATGAGCATAGCAGAATCTACGTATAGTATTCTATGTCAAGAATACTCAAATGTCTTCAAAGCTTATAATGGCCTGTGGGGAGACCCGTTTCTATTCTTAAGTTTTTTCTGTTCTTAAGTTGTTTCTACTTAATCTGATAAAGATCATAAAGATCTTGATCTTGGTTATAGTTTTCAAGTAATAGTTTGGCGTTCCTCAGCTTTGGGAATTTCTTTCCAGTTTTTGGAGCTTTAAGCCTCCTTCTTTGTTTAGATTTCGTTTTTAATCCTGTTTTCTCCTATTCCGCAGTAGGGCTCTGGCCCCATTTAAGAAGTCCTTGCACCTATTTTTGCCAGAGAGTCTGCGTGTTCATTTCCTTAGACCCCAACATGGCCAGATACGCAATGAAGGAAGACATTATTCTTCTTGCCATGTTCGTTTTAGCCTGCCTACACATTCCCACACCAACTAAGACGCAATGGCGTATGAGCTTAGTGCTTTGAGTGCGGCTTGGCTAGCTGACATAACAGCAATGCTGACATTTAAGTAAATATGTTACACAACCTTCTAATGAATTAGATTTACAATTTTTAAGCATGGCTCTTTTTGAGATACGAGTAGTAATGAAAAAAGCTGACAAAATCTGTAATCAAAATTTCTTTTTGTGGTTTAAGATAGATGGCGTGGAACGTAGAATTGAAAATTTCACACTGGATAACGATAGTGTATGAAAATTTCAGTTGTACTCGAACTGTGGACAAGCCTTCAGGGCGTGGAAAACTGCTTTATTTTTTAGTGAATATTTCCTTTTTGATTTACTAAAAGGCTGTGGATTGTAAGTTTTTTCCGAATTTCAAATCATCTTTTTGGAGGATAAACATTGCACCTTTCGAACGAATAACATTTTTGCTCGTGCTAATATTTTCAATAATTTAATTCCTTTCCAATTTATTCCAACTTTGCAGTATAATTTAGCCCACTGTTCACCTCGTCCGTCGTCGCATTGAATGACGGATTTGTCAGCAATCAGCCGTATAATGAAATCAATTCATATGGATATTGAATTTAAATCGCATCTATAGACATTGCTTTGGGCCCGAAGAGAGACTTGACTTGAGTGAGGTGTGTAAATCAATTATATATATCAGACGAAAATGTCATGCAGCTGTCAAACAGTAGCGGATCACTTGATAGCTCCTGGGAATCATCCAATGACGACGAAACGACGACGACGTACGATGACAATGATGACTAATCACCCGCTTGCCAAGGGATAACAGCAGTCTATTATTTATCAAACCCAGGTAGCTGTTATGCTGGCTATGTAGCTATTGGTGTACCGCGTGTACTATTGTCAGGAAAGATAGAGTGGTGCGTTGGCCAAGAGAGATTATCGGGGATTTGTGGGAATGGAATGAAGATGGTTGTCTAGAGTTGAAGCAAAAGGTCAGGACATGTAGCGAAGGAAGGGCCAAGTTAATCTTCTTTAGGTGGTTATTTTTTTTTTTTTTCTATTTATCTTTCAATTCTCTTTGGAATGCCTTGTAAAGTATATTTGCACGAACAAACCTCTATTTATCATAAGAGGTTTGAAAAATTATTTATTTATTGTTGCGGGATTTAATGGTATTAGTTATTTTAGATTTAGTTGTCATGGCTAAGAGCTGAATTGATACGTAAATCCTTGTATTGTTAACCTTGTGGAAAGTTAAAACTGAGGATTTTTTTAACTTCGATAAAAGAGCGTATCCCAAGGTTCTTGGCAAAGAAAGATGGCTCGAAATCCTTGAAGAAATTAATGAAGTCTGTATAAAGAAACCTGGAAATGTTAAGTTGAACGTTTTCCGAATAATATTCATTGCATATTTGACCGTTTGAGTAGTCTAGAATTTAAAATTTTATGTAAGCACACAATTTTTTAAAGATTCCAATTTCAAATTAGCCAAATGGGGCAAAGTTCGGGAACTAGAGTTTTAAGAAATTATATTCCAAACTAAAAATAAATAAGATCGATAAATTTTTTTAAAAACAACTTTCAGAAAATTCAGAAAAGTCTAAAAATCGCCATTTTTAAAAATCGAAAATAAACGTTGGAAAAATACTCAACATACGAAAGATGGACTATCGATTGAATTAATTGGTAAAAATGATACTGCAAAATAAATTAAACAATAAATGATGAAATGAAAAAAAAAAAATGCACGACTGGGTCGCACGAACTTGCTCCTATGTAATAGACTAAGAATTTTAAAAACGAATGTTATAAGAGAAAACTGTTAATAAAGCACTGATTTTTTAAATTCTTTTAGTAGTAAGAGACAAAAACAGAATGCTATGCAAATATGAATTTATGCAAGAACAAAAATTATAAGTCGTTGTAGTGGTTCTTTAAAAAAATAAGCTTTTATGTACAAACTTTTTAAAAGATTTTTAAGAAAAAATTTTGGTACGCCAATTTAAAGTTTTTATTATTTTTCGAATAAAAATTAAATTCGAATTTTCAAAAAAAGAAAAAATTCAAAAATTAAAAAAATACTTATTTTAAAATGCAATGTGTTTTATACTTTTTAGAAGCTCCTCTATAAAAAATTTCATTAAGATCCGTTTTGTGTATATAATGAGAAATTCAAAATTCGAAAAAATGGTTCTATGGTAGGTACAAGCTGTAATATCTTAATTTCAATTTTTTTTTTTATTAAATTAAAGATCATAAAAAATAATTGAAAGAGAAAAAATTTTATCAAAATTCTAGGCGCCGTTTTCGAGAAAAATACGATTTTTGAAAACCATTTTTTTTTTAAATATTTTAACATTTGTATGGTGGGTACCTTTATTTTTAGGTAAAATAAATTTTGTTTGTAGAGGGGGTACCATCAATAACAATTCTGCGGAAAATTTTTTTCAACCTTTACCTAGCTTAACTCTTAAAAAAAAAGAAAAAAACGTGGGGTGAAAAAATTTAAAAATGATATCTAACTAAGTTTAAAGAAAATCGGTCGAGCCGTTTAAGCTGTAGTCGAACCGACAGACAGACAGACAGAATTGCGAGGCCCACTTTTTTAGTCTTCGCTATCATCGTAATGTCAGCTTTGATTAAAATCTCGTGTTCGATTTTTTTTACGAATGCATAGTAATGCAAGTAAAAATAGATAAAATAGATAAGAATATAGGGCAAGCTCTGCATTTGAAAAAAATCGAACTCGAAATTTTGATCAAAGTTGACATTACGATGATAGCGAAGACGAATAAAGTGCGTCCCACAATTCCGTCTGTCTGTCTGTATATCTGTACCTCGATCTACAGCCGCCTAAGCCACTAAAGCTCACTTTTTAATCGCCCAGCCCTCTTTAAATTTGATAATTTTTTTTTTTTCAATAATTCGATAAAATACAATACATAATATAATACAAACATTTTTCCAAATTCAATTCTCTACAACTTTATCGTCTTGGTTTTTATTTGCATACATTTTTTTATTCGCAAAAAATTGCGATTTTTTTTCGCAAACACTATTCTTCTGCCTACAATAGAAGACATGAATTTAAATGTGAATCAACACATTAAATCAAAATATTTTACAGGATTGCAATCATTGTCTTTAGTCGCAACGACGGAAAATCGCTAATGCATTCGTAGCCAAATGACTTTAAATTTAAATGCATGACAATGTCACTTAAAAATCGTAGCGTTGCAAAAAAAAGAGCTAACAATTATTTTTGTAGGCTAAAAATGCACTTTCTGTCGCTTGCGACTATAAAAGTGGCCACAACCTAGTATTTCTTGATGTTATTTGGCATGTTAGATAAAAGAACGCATGCGTTGACTGAATACTCATAATACCGAAATCACCTGTCTGTTCTTAAGTCGCTTTTGTAATAATAGTTTGTTGCTATTGTTATTTGATGGCAGATTAAAATACTCGTAGCATAGGGCTTCCCAACCCTGATCGTTAGCAAATTTCATATTAACCATTGCGATTATTTATTTGTATCATATCTGTAAATTTTTCAACTATTCGACAGGAAACTTTGTTACGACAACGATTTTTCAATCGCAACGTCAAATAAAATACACGAGTGGATTGCACAAACTTGCTCTTAATATAAAAGTACAGAACAGCCTCGCTAGCCCGGACACTTCAGTAGTCCGGACACCTCTATGTTTCGGACACTTTAAAAATTTTACCTCTGCAGTCCGGACAGCGTATTAAAATGCGTATGTACAATGTGCATACATATATTATTTGACTCTGTTTCTTGGAAAAAACGTTTGTTCATACGATTACGGGGAGTCCCCTACTACTTTTGTCGCTTGTAGTTGGCTCTGGAATCTAGACAATTTAATCGTTGCAAATTTACTCATTGGAAGTTTATATTTGTGGTCGTTGATTTTTCATGCTCTGTTACTTTTCATTGTGAGCTTTCGGTAAGGATAAGGCATATTTTTTTGGTGTAAATTGAATTTCTCATTGAAAATTTTTTAAAACATAAGATATTACTTATTATGGCTTCTACAAAGAAAAGGAAGCATGTTACTTTGACACTTTCTGAGAAATGCAAAATATTGGATGATATTGAAACTGACAAATCAGTTAGGCAAGTAGCAGAAATTTTCCAAGTCTCGAAGTCAACTGTTTTTGATATAAAAATGAATAAAATGAAAATTCGGTAATTTGTATCTAACATATTCCAAGGATCAGGTAAGCTTACAAAAGGTCTAAAAACATTCAACAATTGCTTCAAGTACAGGCATTGATGACATGGTTCATTCAACAAAGAAATCATCATGTGCCAATTTCAACAGATATGATTCAAACCAAAGCCAAATTCTTTTACAAAGAGATGACAGGTAAGGAAGATTTTGCAGCAAGTTCTGGTTGGTTGTAAAAATTTAAATTGCGACATGGGATTCGATGTCTTAAGATTTGTGGCGTAAAAGTATCCAGCGACGTTGCTGCTGTTAAGCCTTTTCAAGAAAAATTTTTAAAACTGATTCAAGAAATGAACATAAGTGAAGAACAGGTTTATAATGCTGATGAGTCAGCTGCCTTTTGGAGGGTTCTTCCGGGGACGACATGGGTTCATGCGAATGAAAAATCTGCTTTGATCCCAACTTCAGAGTCTTATTCTTACCGCCTAATTGTACAGCAATATTGCAGCTGATGGATCAAAATTTAATTCAGAATATAAAGGTAGCATATAGAAAGCAGCTATTGACCCACATTCTACTAGTAGATGATAAAAACATTGCAGCAGTCTTAAAAAAATTCAATTTGCGAGATGCTGTTTATTTTTTAGATTCAGCTTGGAAAGGTATCGGAGAAAAAAATATTAAAAAGAGTTGGTCAATATTATGGCCAGAATTGGCATCAGAATGGGATAATGAAGACATTATACCACTTTCACAGTTACGCCAACAAATTGACTCGGATTCTTCGCTTGCTAATTTAAATAGAATTCATGCCATGATAAGAATAATTGATCCAAATGGTGACACATCCACATATGAAATCACTAAATGGGCAACTGATCAAAATGAAGTCTTCTACGACTTTTCTGATAATGACATTATTCAGTCCGCTTTACAAATCCAACAAAATGTTAATGAAGATGAAGAAGAAGACAGTGAAGATGAAAATGTAAACAAAGAAGTTTTGAAAATTTCAAACAATGAAGCAAGGAAGATATTTGCCAAGGGATCATCTCAAATGGATATCCTTCTCCTAAAGAGATTACGCGAAAAAGCTGAAAAGATGTTTTTAGATAAAGCGTTCCAACAAAAATTAACACGTGCTTTCCTACTCTTTAAAAAATGTTGGCTATTCCGGACACGGTAGAAATCTTATGTGTCCGGACTAGCGAGGCTGTACTGTAGGTACTTTGGAATTTAAAATACATTTTATAAATATAAAACATGGATTTAATGAGACAAAAATTTTCAAATGCATGGAGTTGCCGTCTGATTTCTGGAAAAGTATAATTTATGCAAACAAAGTTTAAAAATCGTTTTATTATTAAATTAATTTTCTATATAACAAATTTCTTTAAATTTTTTCGAGAACAAAATTTGGGATGCCAATTTTAAGTATTTAGTACTATAGGTTTTAGCAAATAATTTTTAAAAAAATAATCGTTCACACATTTTAAAGATATTGATTTTTCAAAAAAAAAACTTGTTTTTTTTTCCAAAAATCCCAAAAAATATTTTTTCGAACATTTTTATAAACAATATTATTTTAAACTTAAGGGGCTTCCTGTTGAAAATTTTTGGTTAAAATCATTAGAGCCATTGAAAGTCGAAAATCAAAAAAACAGTTCTGACAGGTACCGTTAATAACATCATATCAAAATCGTTACAGCCGTTTCCGAGATAAATAAGATTGTGCATTACGGGTGTATGGGGTTTAGTTTTAGAGCTAAATAAATTTCAATTTCCCCCCTACGAAATCTCCGAAGACTTTTAAGCACCGAGTTTGAAGAAAATAGCTTTAGTGGCTTAGGCTGTAGATCAAGGTACAGATATACAGACAGTCAGACGGAATTGTGATGGGACCCACTTTATTCGTCTTCGCTACCACCGTAATGTCAACTTTGATCAAAATTTCGAGTTCGATTTTTATCAAATGCAGAGCTTGCCCTATAGTACCTATGTACATATATCGCAGGTACGAATTTCTATAAAATTTCAAGACGAAGACAAACAGTAAGACGAGATTTTTCCGAGTCTCGTATCGGTGTCGTTGAATTTGAAAAATGTCAGCACCGCCTCGGTATCGGTCCTGCATTACTGAGTATCGTCTTAAGTTTTTTTGTAGGCAAAATTAACCTCTTGCTTGAATCTTGAAGCCGCAAGATAACTGAAAAATATTTCACTCTTGCAGAACTTACTAGATGATAAGAACGCCATTGACAATGTTATCTTAGTAGCGTCTAAGGGGTAACAACTGCACATGATTCCGAAAAATAATAAATGGGTTGTGAGCCCTGTTGGTCGCAACGACAGAAAATCGCTAGTTCGGTTCTTGCCTTAGCACATGTAAGCTTTGAAAAAATGCATTCGTACATGCGAACGATATAGCTCTCATCAAAAAATAAATACAGCGACATGATTGCTAAAACCTTTTAAAACATATTTGTTTTTTAAACTTTAGTACCAATTTCTACTTATTCTTTTGATCTTTTAACCTTTTAACATGAATTTAGTGGTTCCTGAGATCAGACGATTTTGATTACACCTTGGCCCTAAAAGGCTACGACCATAAAAACGGTTTCTACTCAATACAGCTTCAAGATATAATAAATTTGTACATTTCGAGGTCAAAATCGTTGCTAATAAAACAAACTTCCAAACATTCCAATAGTTTTCTCTATCAAAAAAAAAAAAAAAAAATTCCAACCTACTTTCTATCGTAATCTAAAGAGCATGAGCGTCTCCTTTTAGCTGAAATTTATTTCATTATTAATCGGCTTAGCATTTTAGAGGCAACTACTATTAACATTTTATTTCAGTAATTCTCCAACCTTTTGCAAAAAGAACTCCTCTAAAGCTTATCTCCATCTTGCAATCTTCACAGCTTAATTTGAGCTTGAAGCATCTTTTCCCACCCACTGGCAAATAACTTCACCACAAGTGCACATCATTCCATTATTATTCATTTGAGAAGAGAAAAAAAAGACGAGACACGAAACATAATTCCCCAAACGGAAAAGTAAAATATGAATATTAGGATCTCAGATAAGGACTCCCGGGGATGGAGCTCATTTTTCTCCAGCCCAGCCATGCCAACAACGAACTATAGGTACAAAATCATCGTAATCATATAGTCAAAGTACCCTCTGAGCACTTAATTGCAGACCTTTTTGGACTCCAAGTCTCGTGATTTTCTTTGCAAACTAAATCGATTGTTGTAGTCTTGTAGGTATATCCGAGAGAGCCTTATGGCCAGACTTTTGCGCAAGCAATAGGTGCGATTATTAATTGGTGGCTGTCATAAGCTCACCTGGTCTCTGGCTGGGTTTGTTTTTTTTCAAGCTGATGCAAAGCCTGAAGTCAGGCATGGGAATTCCTTCTTTTAAAATTGAGATATCTTGTGGACAACAATGGGCAACTTAGCAATGGTTTTTTCACAGAGATTGGTGTGGCTTTTTATGATGGCAGCAGGAGGAGGTTTTCGACACGATCCATGATAAATATTTATTTTATTGTTGTATAAATTGCGCAAACGGAGCAATCAAGGAACGAAGGAGTAGTTGTTGGGAGTGGCCAGGTCTAAGCTGAGGATCACGAAACTCATTTGGTTGAAAATTTCCATTCCATAAGTCATTGTCAAATAAGGTGAATTTCAGAAGGGACTTGACTGACTAGGGTCAATGGGGAAAAGGTGAAAATCGTCATTTCGTTTTTCATAAAAATCTTTAAAGATGAGTACTGACTTAAAATTTATCCAATAAAACATATCTTGTGCAATTTAAAAATATTTGTGGATTTGTGCGGATTTTGTTGATTTTTCGACAATGTTGCAATTTTTGAATGCTTTGCGAGAAACTGAATTTATGACTTCCAAGGATGATGAAATTTTTTTAAAACGTATCATTTGATCTTAAAGTTCTGATCCAAAAAAGTTGTGAGAATTAATTGGAATGTGATTATTTTCATTTGAAAGGAAATTATGCGATTATTTTCATGGCTCGTGAAATAAGAAAAAATTGGGAAAATAACTAATACAATTTGTTTGTTTGTAAAAATCAAAAATACAATACAAAATTGTGGAACATGATTATTATTCATTTGCATTCACAGATCGTGGGATAAAAAAACAGTAGAAATATTGTCAACAAAAAGTGGAACTAATCAAAGGGCGCGATAGTGCCCAGCCAAGTTCTGGCACTACACTACGATTTTTGACCCCTCCCTATCTTCAGTACCAATGAAGTCAGAAACTTAAAATTCCGAATAGTTGCTAAGCTAGTCAGGCACAGGCGCCTCACCAAATTTCAATTTTCTTGCATAAGCGGTTCCTGAGATATAAGGCCTCAAAAATCACAGAAACCGTAACTGACTGACTGACTGATAGATCATCAAAATTATGGAGCACTTCCCGACATCGTAGAATCTTGTTATTTTGCACAACGGTAGGTCTTGTCTTGCAAGCAGCGGGAAAAATTTGGAGTTTTTCATTCAGGGGGCGTGGTATCCGCACACTTTCTCCAAATTGGTGTTGGTTGAATGCAGCACTTCCGACTGCTGTAAAACGATTAAATTTGGTGAACCGGTAGGGCTTAAATTGCATATAAAGGTAGTTTTGAAAAAGTTGTGTTTATGTTATTTGAACATAATCTACGGCTCGTCGAATAATTGTCTACCTAGGCTAAGATATGGAGGAAAGAAGCATGAGATCAGTCAATTAAGATCCAGTCCCCATCCCCAGTACTGAAGAGGTTAAGAAAGCCATCTAAGCTTAAGAACAACAAATCCGCCGGCTCAGATGGGCTACCTGCGGAACTCTTCAAGTATGGAGGAGATGTCCTGCTAGGGTGCATGCATCAGCTCATGAACCAAGTTTGGGAGGAGGAAAGTATGCCCAACGACCGGTCAAATAGCTCCATAAGCCCAATCTACAAAAAAGGCGATCCTATGTCCTATAAAAACTACAGAGGCATATTCCTGCTGAATGTTGGCTACAAGATCCTATCCACCGTACTATGTGAGCGTCTAAAACCTTTCTGCAACACTATAATCGGCACGTACCAGTGTGGCTTCAGGCCAGGCAGATCAACGATAGACCAAATATTCACATTGAGGCAAATCCTGGCAAAGACCAACGAATTTCAAGTCGAAACCCACCATCTTTTCATCGACTTTAACGCCGCATATGATAGCATAAGTCGCCAAGAGCTTCTATTGGTGATGTCGGAACTCGAGGATCCCGAAAAAACTGATCCAGCTATGCCGCAAGACGAGCTGTTTCAGACGTTTACAGGGTTCAGACAATGAGATGCGCTATCATGTGATTTCTTCAACCTAGTCCTGGAACAGATAGTGCGCAAGAGTGGTTTTAACCTGGAAGGCACTATATTCAAAAGGTCTTCCCAACTGCTTGGCTATGCGGACAACATCGACATCATAGGCCGCTCCAAGCGAGCTATTGATACTATTGATGAACAGGCGAAACGCGTTGGTCTTGAAGTTAATGAGGATAAAAGAAAGTATATGCTATCAACAAACAAAGCCTCAGCTGTCCATCGCCTAGGAGAAAAACGTCACTGTTGGTAGCAGTAATTTCGAGGTAGTCAAGGAGTTCACATACCTCGGAACAAACAAACCAACAAACAAAGAATTACCCCAGCGAACCGCTGCTACTTCGGTTTGGCCAAACAAATGGGTTCAAAACTCTTTTCTCGAAAGACAAAGTGCACGCTATACAAAACACTAATTTTACCAGTTCTAGTCTACGGCGGGAATTGGTACTGGGCGCAGAGAAAATTCTTTGGCGGATATTTGGTCCTATATGCGAAGTGGGCGAATGGAGGAATCATGAATTATACGAGCTGTACCAAGATGTGGATGTAGTCCAAAAAGACAAAACACGTCGACTTCAATGGCTCGGTCACATCGAGCGAATGGACAACAAGGCGCCAGCCAAGAAAATCTTCGAATTCCAGGTTCGAGATGACGAGGAAGACCGAACCTCCGCTACAGGATCCAGGGGGGTACAAACGCAAGAGCGCTTGGTCTCGACGACTGGAGGGATCTCGTGAGGGATCGCAACCGATGGAAGACCGCAATATCTCAGGCAGAGACCCTCTATGGATTGGGAAACACTGTAATACGTGGAACACGAATACTGCTTATTTCACATGACCAAATGAGTGGTTTAAACATATCTTTTAACTTCAACGCAATCAAATATTTTCGTAAAATTCCATCCACATTTTTTTCAAAATAATATTAACTAATTTTGTTTTGTGAATACAAGAGGGACGAAACAGAATCAACATCAAAAAGTGTGACACTTGTTCCGTTCGATTTAAAATAGAATAGTCAACCATTATACGAGTGGATTCTACACTTCAAAACTTTTGGGTCCGAAAATTTCATAGTTTCTGGTGAAATTCATATTAAGCATTTCGGTTTAAACAATGACGGAAAGCAATTCTGGAATAGGATCAAGGATATATACACGTTCTCAATTGATCAGGTAACGATAGTAGTAAAATAAAAAGACAAACAAATCTTGCTTCCTACAAGACCTTAACTGACTATCAGCACAAAAGTGTAAACCAAAAAGCGTAATACATCAACCGTGTGCCGTCTGCAAGTTATTTTCACCGCGAATAGTCAAATTAATCACAGACAAAGAGCTGTCACTGTGACATGAACAGCAGCAGCTTCAACTTCAACTCCAGCTTCAGCTGTGGTTGTGCTGTTCCTGTCCAAGTCCATGCCACGCAAAGTAGGTATACTCATACGACGACAACGACGACGACGAAACGTTTCTGTGCCACAACATGACATGTAATGTAATCTATCGCTGTGGCTGAATTATTTCTGGTGTCATTGCATGGTACTGGGTGCGTAATTACGTCATTCATTTTCATCAAGCTGACGGACGAACCCAACGAGTTTTCTGCCATCAAATCTAGTCAACCTAACTAGCCAACCCAAACGACTCCACAGACAGTGGGGTAGTAAGACTAGAAATACAGTATTAATTGAATTAATATAATGTTTTTGTGTTAAATGCGTTTTTGCTTTACAATTTTGTTTCGTTCTGATATTTTTTATTTATTAATTTTCATCGCAATCATTATTGATGAATACGTTCCACAAAATGTCCACATGACATAAATATTGCCATTTTTTGATTTTATTTTATTTATTAATTTTTAATAGACATTACAATTAATGAATACGTTCCACAAAACGTCCACATGCCATATTTCAATTTTTTGTAAACGGAAATACTGGGAAAAACCCTGAAGTACAGTTAAGATGTTTTGTATTTTTCTACCAATTAGTGTTATTTCAAGATGTGGAGTGTTAAATCACACACATAGACTTATTTCTATCAAAATTTCATCTTTCCTCTTCGACCTTTTAAACCATTTTTCATGTTTAAAAATCCCACTATACGACACGACCAACCAAACCCACTGAAGTGTCATTTGAACGACTAAGCAAGTGAAGAATGTCACAATCAATCATAAAGATGACCCGCTTGACAGTGCTAATTTTTCACTTTGCGTTCCAGAGGGAAAGAGCCTGTGTCGTCCTGGGCGCATTGCGTTGAGTTGTTTTGCGTGGTGGGGCAGCCGTTGTGAGTGTAGATGATATAATATTGATTCCCTGAAGGGCTGTCTGTCATTCTTTGAGAATATATTAATAATTTCGCCATTTTGCGTTTGAGAGTTTGTGATGTAAATAGCAGTCTGACAGCAGGCGATAGCTAACTTTTTGAAAGAGGAATGGGTTTTGAGTGATTGAATGTTTTTCTGTTTCAGAGTTAAGAATAAATAGCAAGGTCTTTAATTATTAATATGAGATATTGTTTTAGATTGAATGGTAAATGGTACATCGTGTAGGGGAAGACTTTTGAAAAATTACTTAGATCCTAAAATGTGACAGATTTGTCAATCTCTTTCCTAGATTTAACACATAAGGTTTATAACCAAAAAGATTGTATTTGCTAAATTAGAAAAAAGCTACGTAGTACCAACTTTTGTTTCGATTGGAGTAAGGTATCAATTTTGATGTTTTCTGTTTACTATTTGAACAGCAGGTTAACAGGTACCCAAATCGATGATTTAATCGATTATTTAATGTCGAAAGTAGGATTGTTTTTTTTTCTTGATTTAATTTTAATGAAAAACTGTCAGTTGGCTCGTTGGTCTAGGGGTATGATTTCCGCTTAGGGTGCGGGAGGTCCCGGGTTCAAATCCCGGACGAGCCTAAAAGTGCTATATTTTGCCAAAAACCTTTTGCTTCCTAAATATTTAATGTCTTGATGGTTAGATTTAGATTCTTACTATAAATAAAATGTAGGTCCCACACACTTTTTAAGCAGGTCTTAAATACGAGTATCACTAGCGTAAATAAAAAGGAACTTGGGAGAAGTATCTACATAGCTCATTCATAAAGTCGTTTTGGGAAGTACCCCTCATCAAGCGCCACTATCCAAGTCAGTCTTCCGATATTTTTAGTGTTCATTTCTTCTTTTGTGATCAAGCTATTCCAGCCGTAAGACCTTAGTGTTTTGGCTCATTTGGTATTATTGTCTCTATTGTGATACGATTATAATGCCCTTCCAATAGGTTTGACTTCCAAATGATGGGGGCTTACATCCGACTTCCCAGAAACTCAGTTGTCAAACAACAAAGTAAACCTATAGAGAATTAAGTCTTTCGGAAAAAAGGAAAAGATAAAAAAATGATTCATATAAAGTGTCACAGTTCAAGGTTTGTAAAGATGACACAGCCCCACAAAAAAAGTCCTCTGACTCTTGTATGAGAACATGTGTCTTATAGGTTTTTTGGCTCGCTGATTTCAAATCCGGAGTCCGTTTGACCCAATCAGGTCAGGTTTAAGGGCATTTGAAGGTCAAATTGCGAAATATTCGTTGAAAAATCTGAAAACCTGTATATTTATGTTTTTGGCATCGCTGAATTCAAATCCGGGCTTCTTTTGACCCCAACATGTAAAGGTCAAGGTCAAACGAAGGTCAAATCCCTAAAATCTAACGATATGATATTTTTGACCCCAGTTGCTGAAAGAGCAAAAATTTTACGTAAAAATATGTATTGACTTTTTTTTTACCGACCTCTGTAGGTCATGTAGCGGTCATCCAAAATAAGACCCGTTTTTTAGATTATGGCCTATGTATTGGCGGTGAATTGGAATTCTGGTCTTTATGTTTTTCGAGTCGCTGATCACGATTCTGGTGTCCATTTGACCCCATCACGTCAAAATCAAGGTCAAACGACGGTCAAATCCCTTAAATCTAACGATATGATATTTTTGATCCTGGATTCTGAAAGAGCGGAATATTTTACATCTGAATTCATCTGGACCTGTTGATCGAAATGACCTCTGGAAGATATTCCAAGGTCAAATACTCCTTTTAAATCTCTCGGCTAATGTATCGACAGTAAATCGGGATTCGGGGGCTCGAGCCAGTTGATTCTTAGGTTTTTGGAGTCACTGAATCCGAATATAAGGTGCGTTTAAATACATTTTGCAGACTCTAGGTCATTTGAAGGTATCCATATCCCTTCAGAAGTAGCGTAAGTTCACATTATACTACAAAGTCATGATACCATTCTACTATAATGCGATGTTCGACCCCGTTACCTAGGCTACTTCTGAAAAGATATTGATACCTTCGAATTTGACGATTAGGAAAATCGTGTAACGCCAACTTTGCAAACATTCCGGCGCTTAGGTACTCGAAAAGAACAGACGGGAACCACATGACACCATGCAAGGCGTGGCCGCTACCCTATTACCAAACTGGTCATTCCGGCAAGAAAATCACGGCTATTGCTTCCGATGTCTCTGCTGAGAACGAAGAAATATCAACCAGACAACGGGCCACGCAATTGGACATCAACAGACGGACTTTACAACGAATTTTAGTTAAAGACTTACACACGTTCCCGTACAGAGTGCAAACAGTGCATCAGTTAATGCATGCTGACTACTGTCCGTCGGGTGTGAATTGTTCTCAAGCCATCCTCAATCTCAAAAACTATAAGGAACAATTATGTGTCGGGAACCATCATGAGCGACGAGGCATATTTTCGCTTAAGCGGTTACGTCAATAAGCAAAATCTTCGTTTCTGAGCTATTAAATTTTCTCAAAGCCATTGTGTGGTGCTGCGTTCACGCGGAGGAGTGATTGGGCCGTATTTTTTTTAAGGAAGGTATCGAAAAAACAGTCACTGTTACCGGCAAACGCTACAGGGTTATGATAAACGACTTCTTACTGCCGGAATTGGTGAACATGTGGTTTCAACAAGACAATACAACCGCACACACAGCAGGAGCCACAATAGTTATTGTGAGGGAAGCGTTTTCTGGTCACGGAATCTCCCGTTTTGGCGATTCGGCATGGCCAGCAAGATCGCCCGATTTAACCATCCCATACTTCATTCTTTGGGGTTACTTGAAGTCGCGGGTTTATGCCAACACCCTTCAGACAATCGCCGCCTTTAATTAGAATATTCGACAGGAATGCCAACAGTTATCACCGGCAATCTTGTGGAGTCAGGGGAAATGTAATGAAACAGGCACAAATGTGTATCAACACTGGACACAGCTACTTGATGGATATCATCTTTTCCACTTAACAGCAAGAGTTGTAGAGGTTTGAATAAAGATTTCCATCACATCACTCAAAATAATATACTTTTATTTAGTAAAAAAGTAATTCAAAATCACTGCACGGGGGCTTTGAGATGAACAGCCGTTCCTTCAAAGAAAATATCGAGGGGTGTAAGGCGGAACACAATGTCCAATGCAAAAGAAGGAAGTCGTGCGAAGTGATCTGTCCATGCACAGACAAGCTGACCGTTGCACCTTGCTTAGTATTAAGCAATTAGTGTGTTTGTCTACTATATGCCACGTCGTATGTGGGAATCGGTCTGATTACTGAGATGAATAGCCAGTTAGAAATGGTTGAAGCCCCCATTTTTTCCACTGACTTTTTTACATAAGAAGAGTGCCACTGTGGCCTTTTTAAATCTTTCTTGATGGAGTGAGAATTCGACAGTTTTTACCATTGCATGAAGAGTCCGATTTCTCATTACAGTACGCGTGTTGAGCCTTAGAAGTCTAGTGTCGGTGCTTGTTCTTCAATGAATAAAAAATAGGTGCTCAAAAGTTTTGACATGGAGTCAGCGGTCTCTCCCTCCTTAATTCCTCTTATTCTTTAGAAATTAGTTGTAACTTTTTAAGCAAAAGATTGTGATACAAAAGGCATCACCATTTGAAAATTCAATCGTTTTTTAAATGGCATACGAGTACTAAATGGATTTTCGGTTTTAACGCTAGATTTGAATAGCAAGCTAAAAGTGTAGTAACAGTATTTATTACCAGTGCTCCCTGTTACGTTGTTCTTATTTCTTGTTAATTTCAACAAAAACACATTTATTTACATTTATAAAGTCATGATTTTATGGCTTTCAGCTGTCTTATTTCGGAATTAAGCTAACATCTAAATAAGCTCACAATTTTTCATGCCCCATACACATTTACTTTCCCAAATAATATTTCAACTTGAGTCACTTTTATAGCCGAATAGACATAAAGATGGTAGAAATAGCAGCGTCTGTCATAAATAACCCTCTTAACTGCTTCTCACTAACAACGCACCAAGAACGGCATAACGTCAGCTCTAACGCCATTACCGTTTCATAGGTTTGTACGAGTGTGCAGTGCAACAAATATTCCAGACAATAAACATCCACAAACACATTCAACGAAACTGCTTGAGTAATGTGAGCTATTTACCCTTTTGATAGGCGCGGATATTACTCGAGGGTTGATTTAGGGAATACTTTCTGCCTCCCATTCCTGACTCTTGCCTCCTGCCCATGACGAAAAAGAGGAGGTTTGCAACAAAAAGAAAGGAAGGTTCTTCTTTATGCGATTATGAAAATTATTTGCTGCCGCACGCAATTGAATAACAACTTGAAACTCGATTTTGGCATTTCAACTTTGCAAATAGAGAACATATAGTGGAAAAGCCTCCTCGTAGCTCAATAAAGCTCTTTGTATCGCCACCGCCACTCACCTCGCCTGCGGTCCCACAGAAATAATATTCCCTGGCAATGATAAACAGAAAGTTCCGTATCCTTTTACATTTCCGCTTTTCCGCCATTCCACAGCGCGCTCGACGAACATTAAGAACAAATTTATTGCTCGAACGTTACTCAAATAAACGGTTTTAAAATAAAATGTTCGCAAATTAGCTCAGACCTTAGGTCGTTCGTTGTGTGCCGCGGTGCTGCCGCGTTCGCATTTGAGTACGTTACGTGGCCATTTATCCTTCGGTGGATGGCGCGTCATGCACCTCGTTGGGTGTGAATGGCGAGGCGGCGGACGGAAATATTGGCGTTGTTTCTATGGTTTAATTTGGATTGGATTTAGTAGAACCACACATTGGCTCTGCTGCATAGAGGGTAATCGTTCTTTGGTTTAGATTTACGATCGAATCGCAAAGATATGGGAGAACTTTTTGGAGAAAGGCTCCCAAATGGAGTGTTGGTTTCTATCTCTTTATATCCTTGATTTGGAGTTGGGGTTGGGGATTGTAAATTACATTTTGGTAGTGGCGCAGCCAGCGGGCGGAGCGGGTTCGTGGTGGTATTTCTAAATTGACTTCCGGGAGTTAACGTTGGAAAGTCATTTGTTTAGTGTGAGGTTAGCAAAGAGGCTTTTTCAAAGGATTTAACTACAATTGGATTTGATAGTTAGGTACTCGTATTTCAGATTTTTTTTCTGTTGTTGCGGAAAAACCTTTTACAGTTTTTGTAATAGCCTTTGTGTGTTTTATTGAGGTCCCAATTTACTGATGCTCAAACGAATATGGCCGAAAAATTGAAGAAGGACATCAATTGGTTTTGACCACTTTGATCAAATTTAAAAAAAATTAGAAAAATTTCGTCTCAATGTGAAAATACGGTTTTAGGTTCATTTTTAAAAACCCAAAACTGATATTGAAAATGTTTGAACTGAATTTTATGTTAAACCTTGTGTAACGATGTAACTTGTATATTCAAGGTTCCACTAGCCGAATGGTAAGTTTTTCAATTTCATTGATAGATTACAAATTTTCGAAACTAAGTTTTCATATGCAACTTCTTTTAAACTTATTAGAAGTCGAATTATAAGTTTCGTAAATTTTTCAAAAAGGTGTGAGATTGTATGGGCTATGTTGAAAGCTGCTACCCACAATTAATTTTTTTGTTGGTTTTGAACCTGAACTATGAATGCTGCCACTAATTACTACAAAAATCGTTCCGATTACCTATAGCTTCAAAATTGTTCGGATTTGGATTCGTAAAAATATTACTGGAGCTATGTGAAGTTGTGACAGCTAAGTCTTCTAGTTATATATATTTTGTTCCTGAGTGACGAGAACCACGGTGTTAGAGTAGCGTAGGCTCAGCAAAGACCACGTGGAAGGAGTCTTTTACACGATAAGGGTCTTAGACCGTCTTATTGCTAGAGTGCTAACAACCACCTTCAATTCAACACACGGCAATCCCTTCTTTCTTCTTGAAGAAGTGTTACTTAAAAGAACAAATAATTTTTTTTTTTTCATATGCCCATCAGAAACTTCCAACAGCGAACCAAGCTTCTCCAATAAGGTTAACTACCTCTTTGTGGGATCAGAGTGAAGTGAAACCGACAGTTCAAGGTTATTACAAGTACCTTGCATTCAGGGAAAAAGAACTCAGGTAAACCTTCGCACTGCTATACTCTGTTCAACAAAATTTGTCAGTACAGGGAAGATAGGACGTTTGAACCTCACTCTGGTTTCATTAGCTTGCATAAATGTGTCGCCTTTTAAAGCTCTCACAGGGTTTCCCTAGTTTGCATTATAAATCGCCAACACTCAACATACTCCACTTCATAAAACGTGTTCTCAAAACCTTCAAATGGGGGTGGCCGTGGCGCGATGGTTGTGTGCTCGCCTGTCAACCTAAGTATCACAGGTTCGATCCCTGCCGTGCGTCGTCTATGTCGTCTTTAATTCCATTAAAACCTTCAAAAAAATTGTCATCAATGGGTTGTCTGCTTACTCATTACATGTTGTTTAGGCATAACACTAACAACATGTGATTGAGTTAAACTAGTGTGTACAACAAGGATGAAAAACGAATAAAATAATGCGAATTATAAGGGACATAGAAATAAGACACGGCAATTCTCCGCTTTAGTTCAGTCGCCATCCCTGGAGATAAAAAATCTGAGACAACCACCTTCAGTCTCAGAACATCGTGCCACACATCTTTCCTATCTTTCCTATCCTTCTTTCTCCTCTGTAACTTCACGCCCACGCTGTGTTAAAACATTCAAAGGGTAATCATATTCCCTTGAGCGTGAGTTGATTATAAAAAAAAAAAAAAAAAAAAAAAAGCTCCTTAATAAAATCCACTGAATAAGCTCCTTGCTTGTAATTTAGAATGATAATGGTAACTCTGTTCTGATGTTTATAGCAAGCGCATGATCGTATTGACTTGACAGTATCCCTTCAGCAGTAGGATTCAACGGTCGCGTTGGGGTGTACAACATTTTTTGCGAAGAATTACAACAACAATTCTTGAAGGAAAGTCAGTGGCTTACTCTTTTTAAGTGACATTTTTCCGAATATACATTCAGAGTGGTGCGGTAACCAAACGAGTTCAATTAATGTATTAAACAGTGGGGGGGTTACACTTCGGAACCAATACCAACTTCCGGTTCCTAAATTAAATTGTTGTGATGAGGTAAGCCAGATAAGATATTTTTTTTGAGTTTGTTTTATTTTTGTTTAATAGGCATGAAATTAGTAATTGTAGGTTGTAGCCTTTTAGTTGGAGAAGTCTCCACTCATTTTTCGCAAACAATTAATTGCTAAATCTATTGAATGTATGAAGAAAAATTACATTTGATGAGAAGAAATAGTTTACGTACTCGTAGTGATCGTTGACAAGAGTGGTTAAGATCAATCCATTTTGATCACGCAATGCTATCGACGATAAATTGATGAATTCAAGATGTTATTGCTTTAAGATACAAATTGAGATAATTTGATTTTTTTTTTTTGCAAGTTGAACAGCTGTTTAAACAAAACAAATAATGAATATGTTTCTAAAGTGTGACTTATTTTTAGGCTTAGCTAACCCATTTTTTTTGTTTGAGCTATAATTCTTAAAATTATATAACAACTGGCTCGTTGGTCTAGGGGTATGATTTCCGCTTAGGGTGCGGGAGGTCCCGGGTTCAAATCCCGGACGAGCCTTAAAACTTGTAAGCTTTTTAGTTTTGATTTGTTGAAGTGTTTATAATTGCAAATATTAAAGTAATGTTAACTAAAGACTAACTCAGAGCACTGCTTCTTGCGAGGAAGTGACAATCCCCCAATTGCATCTCACTTGATAAAAAGTGTTGCTCATTAGCCGTTTGGAATCGGCAGAAAATTCAACTTCGCCTCCAAACATAGGAATGGTTGAAAGTTGTAAGTTACTAGGTTTTTCTCTACGAGTCGTAAAGGCCTCTTATTTATTTATTTTATTTTTATAAAATTAGAACTCACAATATATCGAAATGAACCACTTAACTTAACCAATGAACTTAAATGTACCACACTTAACTTATCTCACAAATTTTGATCCGTCGAAGAATTTTCATTCTTGGATAGTGATGATTCCGCAACGATGCATTGACGATTTTTTTGTACTATCGGAAAAATCATGAATAATATTATCAAAACTAAACAATTATATCTAAATTAATCGAGTCTATCGACTATCGACTTTTTTCCATCTTAAATGATTTTACTGCTTATCGACGGAACAACATTAAAAAGCCTCATATGATTGCAGTTTACGATCCTGAATATCGAATGAAAAAAGCATTTTGTTACGTTAAACATCTTGACAATTTTTTTTAAAGATTTTCGAAGAGAATCATGGAATACCCCTGCAAAAAAAATCCTATTCAAATTCTATTCTATTCTATTCAATATGAACATTGACAAAATCAAATGTTAACAAAAAATCACTCATACGCCACAGTGACTCGTCTTTTCTCTAGGTACAGAAGAGGTACTAATTTGTCTTTGTCACTGGGAAGTTTATTCAATATTGAAAACTACGAACCTGAAGGAGGGTTGATTGCTGAAATATCACTATCCAAGAATGCAAAAACTTGGACAGATCAAAATTTGTGAGACCTTACAAACATTAAGTGGTTAAGTGGTTAATTTCCAAATATTTTCAATTTTAACTACAACAATCGGTGATGCATACTTTTATACAAAATTATCACACGAGAAAACTATGATGCGTGAAGTATATTACAAGAGAAATATATCATGCGAGAAAAATATGCGAAAAAACAATCATGCGAGAAATATGTGATTCGAGAAAATTATGATGAAAGAAGACTACCCAGTAAAAAACTGTAATGCGAGAGAAATCTTATGCGAGATAAATATTGTCAAACCACAGTATATTTTCTAGCATGATAGTTTTCGCACATGATTTATTTTTGGCTTAATAGATTTATCGTACGTAAGTTTTCTTGAATGATAGTCTTCCGGCATGATAGTTTTCTCGCATGATATATTTGTGCATGGTCAAAAATATATAAGTTTCTTAAAACGTTTTGATAAGAGGCCAACACTGGCCTCCTATACATTTATGATATAAAACATAACAGGTGTAGAAGTCGTTAAAAATATAAGTTCCTTATAAAGGGCGGTTAAATTTTAAGGGCCGATGTTGAATGTGAACCACACCTAAACGTAAATTTCATTTGAAATTTCTCAATTTCAGACTTACTCAATTTGAACCATGGAAAGATACACAATCGAGCAACGCGTTAAAGTTACTCATGCTTATTATTTGAAAATAGGCGTTCAAATCAAAATGCATATCGTGCACTTCGTGATTTTTTCGGTCAATTTAGTCGTCCAAATGTGCGTACAATCGGAAAAATCGTGCAAAAATTTGAGCAAACCGGGTCTGTAGGAGATGTGAAAACACCAGTGCATGCTCGTACAGCTCGTACTGCAGAAAATATTGCTGCTATTCGCGATAGTGTGGCTGAAGAGCCGTCCACCTCAACTCGTCGTCGTGCCCAACAATTGCACCTCTTGCATTCGTCGTTGATGAACATTATGCATAAAGACTTGCATTTACACGCTTACAAGGTGCAATAGACCCAAGAACTAAAGCCTCTTGACCATTTCAAGCGTCGTCAATGGTCAGAATGGTGGCAAGAAATGGCAACAGTGGATGATCAATTTTCGAAGAAAATCATCTTCAGTGATGATGATGGTTTTCACCTCAGTGGATTCGTCAATAAGCAGAATTGCCGCATTTGGGCGAATGATAATCCAAGAGGAACTTCTTCAAGAGACTATTTCGTTTACCAAATTCAACTCCAAATTATGCCATATACCTAGAATCGGGTATAACCCCTATATTTATTAAAAACCTTAAGGCCAGCGCCGACTATATTACTAAAGTAATGAAAAGAAGTGATTCATGCTCCGAGTAAATGCATCCCCTTTCAAAGACTGGAATCAGCTAGCTTTGCGACACGACAAATCACTGAACCTGTCAGAAAATAATGTTGACGAGTGGCAAGCCCAGTTTTCTGATTTAATGTCTAACGTTGATCATAAATTATTTGTAGATAATCTGTCTAGAGCAACTTCTTCTGAATCAAGATTTATCTACAGAAATTTAAATCATCAACTGCAATCGGATACCAATTACTTTCGCAATGAATATTCAGCATCTGTTATAAGCATTATTTTTAGAAAGAGAGTTGAAATTTTAAACCTCAATTTCATACCTCACAGCGATGAGCGATGATGAGAATGAAGATATCTACCATTTCGTGGCTGCGTGTCCAATTTTACAAGAAATTCGTCGGTTATATTTTCAGGAAAGTTATCTAACATTACAAAGACTTTATGAAATTTTAAACGGAGTAACCGGCTGGCTCAGCCTCTATAAATATTGCCAACATGCTCTCCAAGATCATGTGATTTGACACCGTTGGACTTCTTTCTTTGGGGTTATTGGAAAGAAAAGGTGTACGTCGATAAGCCAGCAACAATTCAAGAGCTAAAGGATAAGATAATTCGGCACATTAACGGCATAGAACCTCAATAATGCCTCAGCTTCATCGAAAAATTGGACCATCGGATGGAGGTGCCGCCGAGGTCGCGGTGGCCATTTGGCCGATATTTTGTTCCATACATAATTGAACCATACCAATATTACGAGTATCATAATAAAAAGAAATGACAATAAATTCCTCAATAATTTGTGTTTTATTCAAAATCAACATCGGCCCTAAAAATTTTACCACCCTTTATTACCCCAGGTTTTGGAATAGAAAAAGCTCTTACACATTATTTCATACTTATTTTTATTTTGTAGGTGAAATCCCTTAGACCAAATTAAAAATTACAATCTACTAGCCTGGCATCACTAAACCTAACTTAAATCGTCTTGACTAATACATATGGTGGATCATCTAGTGGTTTCTTTTTAAATCATAGTTTATTTTGACACTAACAGCTCGGAATCTTGACATAGAGTCGCCATCCTACCCCCGCCGAACGAAACGAGTCGCTTTACGCTACAACAAAGTTAGTAAATATTGAAAACTTATTTCCGAAGGGAGTGCTGTGTAGCCCAAACAGTGCGTTTTTTTTTTTAAAGAAGTTTTGGCCTAAACGAAGCACTCAACGCACCTGCTGTACGCTAGTTTGTGCAAAATTTCATGAGACTGGTATTCTAGTGGACAACACTCATGGTCCCCGTCGTCGTACGGTGTGCAGAGACGAGAATGTGGCTGCTGTAGCCGAGAGTGTGAGACTCAATTCACGAACATCAAATCGCCACCGATCTCAACAGCTCAAAATTTCACGCACTAGCCTGAGGAGAATCCTGCGCAAAGATCTCGGATTATTCGCTTTTAAGGTCCAAGTGACTCGGCAATTGAAGGC
Organism: Philhelius festivus; assembly: GCA_963931855.1. Taxonomy (NCBI): domain Eukaryota; kingdom Metazoa; phylum Arthropoda; class Insecta; order Diptera; family Syrphidae; genus Philhelius; species Philhelius festivus. The sequence continues at coordinate 19,178,269 of OZ007557.1, read as the reverse complement.
ACACGACCATCCACTTCTTTATCGTTTCGCAGTTTAGGCCTTAGAGCATCTTGAATTGGACAACGATTTTGGGCAAAAAATCATCTTTTCTGAAGAGGCGCATTTTCATCTCGGCAGCTACGTTAACAAACAAAACTGCCCCATCTGGGACATCCACAGAGAGCCACGGTTTGGTGCGGATTGTGGAGTGGTGGCATCATTGCACCATTTTTCTTCGAAAATGAGGCTGGGAACCACGTTTCGGTCAACTGTGGCTGTTACAGAGCCATGTTAATCGACTTTTTTTTACTGAAACTGAAAATACATGTATTTGGACGACCTCTGCTTCACGCAGGATGGAGCAACATTCCAAACAGCCCAACCATCGATCTTTTGCGCCCCAAATTCCCAAATCGTGTTATGAGCCGTCTTGGCGATGTCACTTGGCCGCTTCGGAGCTGCAATTTGATCCCTTCGGACTTCCTTCGGACGACCAATGTTATGCCAACAATCCGGAAGGATGCCGACCTTCTCCAAGGAAGGTGCCATCACTAAAAAACAATGCTCAGAAGTGAATTCGATTCGGTAAAATATTGCATATAAAAGACAATCCCCTTAAGGCTGTGAAACAGTGGAGGATCAAACTTTGGAGCGACAAAACGAATAAAAAAATTTACTCGGAATGAATGAAAAACAGATTGTCGCGGGCCTTCAATCCTAGGCACACCAAACCAAACCGTGAAGCATGGAGGTGGCAGCTTAAAGCTATGAAGTCGATTTTTTTTTTGGTGAGGAATAGGTCTAATACTTTTTAAAGTTGGTATAACAAGAGTCATATGTGGGCATACTGCAGACTGTTATGCTGCCATGGGCCGATGAAAATATCCCCCTTAAATGGCGTTTCCAACATATAACGACCCCAAGCAGACTGCAAAGTCAACGGAGCTCTGGCCTTCCCAAACACCGGATCTTAATCCCATTAAGAATCTTCCAACAGAGCGGATCCCTGGAGAATTGTCCAAGAAGTTTGGTATTCGTTTCCACAAGAAGTGCCAAAAATTAGTACACTATATTCCAAATCGAATACATGCAGTTTTAAAAATTAAGATTTTTTAATAAAATATTAAATTTTATGTGCTAATAAATAAAGAGGAATGACATTGGTTATCAGAATGTCTTTTTTTTTTTGTTAATTAAGTCCAAGTGTTGCTATTTGTATGTCCAGCTTGTGGGGAAGTTTAATGCCAACGGACTTTTTGTTAAGTTAACACAAAACAGATTAACAAAGAACCTACTTACCACTAATATATAACATATAGATTTTTAAATATTTTTTTAATGTAAGTAGGTACTATACAAAATACTACTAAAAATTAGAATGCGTTGCTGTTATGTTGATCATGACTGTACGTGTACATATGTACATTCCCACATTGAACATACATTCTTAGCTTAAATTTTAATAAATAAACATTCATGGATTGTTTTGCCGTTTTGACATTTAACATTAATAAAATTTATCTTATCCAAACCAAGACAAACTTATTTATATTTTTATATTCTTTCTTGTTGTAAATTTAACCTGTCTTGCTTATTAGTAGCACCGAAAATCATGTCTACCATTTACCATCCCCAAACACAATATTAATGACCAAATTAATAAAACCGTACGCATAAATAACATCAACGGATGCTTATCGGCACCTTTTTCTCTCTCAAAAAATAAAAATTTTAAATTAAAATATTATTGGCCATCTATAAGGTGGCTCCCATACAACCAACCACACAGACAGACGGAAAGACCCGCCATTAAAGCTGTTTTTGCTCTCAGCACATTAATTTGTATATTTTTTTTTTGTCGGGGGGAAAGATATTTCAATTTTCACTTCGATAATATCTCACCGTTTTTAATATGAAAACGAAAAGATACAAGAATTTACGACCAAACCATCTGTGGGTTGTCATCATCATTGGCGGGCAAAGGCGACATTGTGAACATGACAATTTTTCACTCGCAGATAATCAACAAGAAGAAATTACAATCAGAGGAAGCAGCATGAAAAAATGAAGAAGAAGAACATCTTGGTGCACAGTGAGCGTCTTCTTGGGCCTCAGATCGCATCTCTTGGCTCTGGATATGTCTTTGGGTTTTTTGAAATAAGATATCACAACAGTACGGGGTAGATAAATCATTTCGCCTGGTTGGATGCGTTCGTTTGGTATGGTGGCGATGGCGGTAAGAGAACGCTGAAATGTTCTCTAATTACCCCCGGAAAAGGGCTTGTCACATGCAGAGACCCCCACTGTACTCACACAGAGGGATCCTCGCAACAACCATAATTAATGATCTTCAACTCACCCCAGCTAGAATTTTCATATGGAAAACACAGGAGCGTATTAATTCGGAAAACACTGTAATAAGGCTCCATGATATTCTTTTTAACCTAAGGTGCAATAGATCCTTTCGTACAAGAAAAAAGATAGCTTAAAGAGCAAAGACGCCATTAGGAATAGTATCCCAGATGATTGATATCCACGGATAATATGCAGAGCTTTCAACTTCGATACCAAGCTTCGTATTAATTTCTGGAGTCGAACCCTTGGTGTTACGAAGTAAATATTGTCACTCGAAAGAATTTAAGATTTTCTGGCCTTATCATGTCTACTCTGTGAACGACTCCTTGGCAGCTCTAGGTTGGCCTTACTGCGTACTATAACAATGTTGGAAAGAGCATGATGTCATAAAAGCAACCAGTCTTAAGCAAAACAGGAAGAGTTGATAAGACATGTTCTCAAAATAATACCTCAAATGTCCTAAAGGCACTTACAAGGTCTAAGACGTAGACTTAAAATCTGTAAAGCAGAGAAGGATGAAGGAATGTCTTCATTAAAGTACTTGTCCAAGCGGAAGTAGAAGGATTCAAAGATGAAATCAACTATGGCATCTACAGTTCCAGTCACGCTGAACTACTTAGTGAACACCTAATAAGTAATTAAAGGACATATTCGGAGCCCCGGCCGATAAAGAATGGTATATCCGGTCTGGGGACTTAAATTAATAGACTGTTTCCCTAGATTGAAGGTCGTGCCATCGCGGTGACTTCCCGGCCTCTTTTCACCTATTTTTAGGCTCTTAATAGAACTTTTTACAATCTTCCTAATTTTATATAATGGTAGAAGATAATACACCTTATAATCAACAGCGAAATTGAAATCTTGTGGTATTCAAAACAGAGGACTTGGGTAGTAACAGCTTCAATAGCGCAATAGCACAAGTGATGTCACTTGATTTGAGCCCCTCACCTTAGCGGGCCCTATAGAAAATTTCATTTTTGAACTATGAACAATTCGGCACTGGCGAGAACTATGTGCCTTGCAATGCAAGGTGATCTTTCGGTTAAGTTTTAGATTAATGTCAGAGTTTATAATTAGACATGTTTCTTGCAACGCATGGCCTGGGCCCCGACAGACACGGACAGATCTGATTAATACTGGCGCACAACATCGTTCGCTCAACCTCTTCATAATCGCTGATTGAGAGATCGATTCTCAGCAGATCGATAAACTCATTAATTAAGAGTGAGTGAGAAAGAATGGACTGGACGTTGCCGTTGGTCGACCGGGCAAACCAAGGGGTCTTCTAGTGTGGGCTTCGCCCTGCGCTCTCACCTCTACCTGAATGTCTCGCGAACGAAATATAGTCGTTGTTTATGCCATCTGACATGGCCAACTGTCGGCTAATTTATTCCCAGTCCGATGATTTATAAGTGAAACGATTTTAAAATTCTTGTTAGCTGGCAAGCGATTGGGAAAAGGTTGGGGGGTAATCCCAAAAACCGGAGATCTTCATCTCTCTTTCTGGCTCTCTTTCCCGGCAAACCTCTGTATATAAAATATCAAACGCCCATTAACAGCACCCATTGTGACAATGATAAATGTCCAACCAGGGACCATTTAGTAGCTCTCTACCAGCAGCTAAACGGGAAGGGGTTAAGAGGGCGACACAGGGGATTTTAGATTTATTCGACAAGCACATTGTGTGTGGATATAAATCATCGAAAATATTTAGTGTCAGGCTATATGCATATTTACAACGGGATTTTGCATATTTATGTAATGTGAAGTCTATTTTCGAGATACAGTTGGCTTGATAGTGCTGGGAATTTATGAATACGGTTCTATGTTTTGGTTGATTGTCATGATGATGATAATGATGATGCAGTGCGATAGTGAGTGCCAGCAATCTGGTGTGTGGTTTGAGGTTGCTAGGATAGCAGTGGATATCTCTATAGCTACAAATTAAAAGGTACAAAGTAACTGCACATAGAGAGGTATTGGTATGATAATTTGTAGTATTGAATTTTTGGATAGAAAGACGGATGCAATGTTTGAAATAAAACAGGAGTGGATCGAGCTACTGATATTGAGGGCACTTTTAGTTAAGTTTTCTTGTTTATGATTTATTTATTTTCCCAAAACTATTTTATTCTAAATAACGTTCAGGCTTGATATCAGTTTTGTTTAAGGATTAAGAAAACCAGATGATGTATTAATGTATATTGTTTTAACTAGCGTTAACATTTTCCCAACAGCTTGCTAATGTCATAAAGATTTAGAACCATATTCTGTTATTATCAAGGTTACTCAGAAACTGCTTCATTAAATTCCTACCTGCCTCAATCGGAGACAAGACTGATAGTATGAATTATAATGGCAGCGTTCTGCAAATAAGCTTCATGTTGATTGGGGGAAAGGTACTCTCTCTATATAATTAAATGTTTAACAATTGTATCAAGCCCGAAATCTAAAATTGTGTAAGTGAGTGGCATGTGGTTTCAACATCAAGGTGTCACATATTGCAGGAAACAAAAGAGTAATTATTATTTTGGTGGTGTGAACTAGCCACCAAAATCATGTGATTTGTCGCCCGCTGCCGATGGATTTCTTTTTAAGGAGCTATCTAAAAGATCGTGTTTATATACCACAATCCACAATTTTTTGAAGCCAAATTCTTGTCCGATATTTGTGGAAAAGCCATCTTAAATTCCTTTGTCCCAATCGATTTCTGCAAGAATTCACATGGAGGACCCTTGGATAATGTTGTATTCCATACGGGATCCAAACAATGTATTGAAATACAATTTGTCGTGGTCCCAACTTTAAAAGCGCTTTCTTCAATTTTCGATCATTATAATCGCCATATCAGAAAGACTGTGCGCGTGATATAGTGAAGTTTTCAACAACATAACGCACCGATAGAAACCGAGAATCTTTAAAGATCTTGGAACCTTAAAAAAAATCAGCCCAAAAATTTCAATTTCTAAAGTTCCTATAATTAATAAAATAAAGTAAAAAATACCAAGTGAAAATTTCTAAAGCACCAGCAAATTTTTCGCAGAACTCACAAGCCTTATCAAAATGAAGTTTTCGATATATTAACATTCGAAAAACTCTTCGAATGCTAGCTAATACGAGGATACAATCTGAATTAGCTTAAAACCCACTCAAGCAATAGAAAAATTTAATTATATACAATTCAGTAAGGAACGAAACTACAGCTCGAAGTTCCACAATGATCTATTGGGGGCCATTGCTTTAAAATATAGGCAAACCAGATTCTTAGTGTGTTACATAATAGGAACGAAAATGGCGGATAACACGAAAGTTTTCGGGTCTGTGTTTTGGGGATAAAGTTATAATTCCCGATTTTTTATAAATTAAAAACAAATTTTATGGACCAAGAAAAAATTAATGAAAAATAACTTTAAATCTGAAAAAACAAATACATACATATGAACGGACATAAGGAAATAATTCATAGTGTTTCTAGTATTGCCTGGTAAAACCGTGAAATGACCGCGGATATACATACGTATATCAATGCAGAGAAATCCATTTTATTCCATATTCAACATTAGAGACTTTTTTTACAAATTATGCACTAGTAAATGATCTTCATTCATCCCAGTGCAATTGAATAGACAAAGAGTGTGCTGCTCTCCATTGTGCCAGTAATGAGAAAAAAAAATGTTATAATATTAAGGGTTTTAAATTTTTGCAATTAATAGTTACAAAAAAAAATACCCCCAGGGTGTGAAAAAAATTGTAGAGTAGGTCAATTTGGAGTGTGGTAATAGAAAAAATTAGCCCAAAATTTAAAACTGTTGCAACTTAAATTAATGTGCAAACTACTAATTTGAGATTATAAATTAAACATTAAACAATTTATTCCGGCATCCAGATTCATCTAAAAACTCACCCGAATTGGCTTGTCTTTCCATGATCTGTAAATAAAGAAAGATATAATTGAACAAAAAATCCTTTTAATTTGTTGTGTTTAAATAATATATAAAATTACTGATAAAAATGTGATGAAAGTCTGGTAATGGTTTTGTAAATTTTCGAAAATTACATTGTTTACCAAACCTGAAGAACACCGTCAATCAATATTATATAAAATATAAAGGGTGGGCCAAATACAAGTCTCTTTTAAAAAATACAATAAAATGAACAAAATTTAATTTTTACTTGTATTATGGCTTTATTAGTAAGAGCAAACATTCCCATTAATTATGGAACGTTTAGGTGGCTGCCTCGACTGGAGTCAATTGAATCTTGTAAGCGAATAATCCGAGATCTTTGTGCGAGAAACACCTGTAAGTGTCAAAATAACCTATGATTTATAAAGAAACCACTAGATGGCCCACCCTGTATGTAAACAAATAAAATAAATTATTTACACAAGAGCTCGTAGAACCTGAAGCCAGTGACTTACATTTCTCGATCATTGCTGACCTCTTTTTGTCGGAGGAATGACGGACTGGTAAATCAGATGATGAGGGCTGGGCTCTAAGCTCACCACATCATAGAATCAGAAGTGTTAAAAAAATACAGCTCTTGTATCGGAAAGGCCTCACTGTCCTTACATACACATTTAACCAAAGAAAAATTGGTGAAAAGCGGTACTTTAAAACTTTGATAATTTAACTTGAGTCAAACAAAGCGCAGAAATAGTGAGCCGAAGACATTTCAATGTATTGTTTTTTTTTTCTCTTTTTTTTATATTTTTCGCCCACTGAAGGGATTTTGACTACCCTTAAAATGTGCACATTGCGAGCGTTTAGGAAAGTCGGAGAGAATTGAAAAGGAGACACCGATACACGTGGATTTTGAATGTCTCAATATCGTAATGGGAGGGAAATATTGAGTCGGGTAAAGCATTCGACATTCCTGAAGTGCGGCTAAGGAAAGAATCTCTGGATTGAAGTGGTAAGAGAGAGTGTTCGGGAGAACCCATGTGCATCGTAACGTCACCACATATCACAACGTCAGAGGAACCACCTTGCGGCACATTTTGGAAAGTTGAACGATGATTATTATATTTCTTCGTATGAAGTGCAGCTAACGAAGATGAAAGCTCAATGAAGATATTCAGAAGGATAAGTTGCTAACGCCTACCGAACCGAAATAAGTAGCGTTTTGTGGCTCGACAACAAGAGTGTTGATCTGCTATCACCCTACATTGGTGTGAATCCATTTTTATCTGGCGAACGGGAACCACCACCTTTAAAATCTATGCAATGGGACCGAAAAAAAATACACAAATGGAAGTCGACTGTCCCTTTATTATCATGGAATTTAATCGTTCTAAGGATGGTCTTCTGGGTCGTTACCATATTCCTATGAAAACTGGAAACTGCTGGATGTTGCCATGGTAAATGCATACATTCTTTATTATCGTATACATAAAGGAGTGAACATCGAATTAAGCAGTTTTTGCACGAATGTTGCCGAATCATTGTGTATGCCAAACTAATAAAAAATAAAATGCACGACTGGGCCGCACGAATTTGCTCTTATGTAAACGACTGAGAATTTCAAAAATGAATGTTTTTAGAGAAAAACTGTTCATAAGCATAAAATTAATTTTTCAAATGACTAAAACAACTCCTTTAGTAGTTGGAGCTAAAAACAGGATGCCATGTGATTCAAGCAAATTTTAGCTTATGCAAGAAGAAAAATTATAAGTCTGTACTGTTTTTTTTTTAAATAAGCTTTTATATAAAAAATTTTTAAAATATTAAAAAAAAAATTGATACACCAATTTAAAGTTTTTATTATTGTTCTAATAAAATTTAAATTTTCAAAAAAAAATATTGAATCGTTTCTGAAATATCGAATTTAAAAAAAAAAATTGATTTTTTTGTTTTTATCAAAATATATTTTTTTTAAAGTTTTGAAATGCAATGTTTCTTAAACTTTTTAGGAGCTTTTCATTAAAAAAAAATGTGATTAAAATCCATTATGTCGATAATGAGAAGGTCTAAATTTAAAAAAAATGGTTCTATGGTAGGTACAGTCAATAATATCTATCTTGATTTCAATTTTTTTATTAAATTATAGATCGTAAAAATTAATCAAAACAAAATATATTTAGCAAAATTCTCTGAACCGTTTTCGAGAAAAATACAATTTTCTGTAAAATTTTGGGTAAAATAAATTTTTTTTCTCACATCAATTACAAGATGTGAAAAAAAAAATGTATATTAAGAAACTTTTATTTATTAAGTTTTAAAAAAATCGAGCATAGGGTTTTTGAAATATTGAGTTTTGAAAAAAAAAAATTATTTTTTTAAAAATCCGTTTTGAGAAAATCAAAAACCAACCATTTTCAACATTTTCTAGCTTTAACTAAGTTAATTTTTTTTTAAATCTGTGGGACAGGTTTTGAGAAAAAAAAAACATTTATAAAATTTCGAAAAAAAATCGTATGGCAGGTACCGTTAATTTCGGTCTTAAAGTTTTGGGAAAAAATTAAAAATACTATCTACCAAGTTTGATGAAAATCGGCCGATCTGTTTAGGCTGTAGTCGAAAAGACGGAGAGAATTGCGAGAGCCACTTTTTTAATCATCGCTATCATCGTAATTTCAACTTTGATCAAAATCTTGAGTCCGATTTTTTTTCGAATGAATTATAGTATGTATAGCTAAGTCGCAAATAAAAAATAAACAACGACATCGCCAGTTCAATTGCCCACGAAGACAAAAAAAAAGCTTATATTCCAACCAATGAAGTTCGTTGTCAATAGTGCACATTTCATGACCGCACCTAATATAAAATATAAATTTGATTAAAATTAAAAAAATATATATTTTTAGTTATACAAAATATAATATGGTAGTATCTCTTGGCGTAAAAGTTAGTGGATTGGACTTTCATGCCAGATTGGCGTCAAGGCCACTGATACCATAAAATTAAACAAAAAAAACTCTTTTTTTCAAAAGTACTGGTACTGGTACTGGGAAAGTGACAAATCCTCTACCTGGACAACCCTGCATTGTTTGCAATTTAAGCCATTCCGACTAGGCAGAAAATTGAAGTTGCCCTCCTAATCATTTCGGAAATATGCACAAAGGAATGGGTTGACAGCTTTGAGTCACTAGGTTCTATTAGATTAGCTGGACTCCAATTTTATTTTTTTTAAATAAAATAAATAATTTGTGGTCGTTCTTCTTAGTTAATCTTCGTTTCTATCGAGCTGTCCTCGTGCTTTTTTTCATTCAAAATTTTAAATTTACATAAACCTGCTAGCCAGCCCTGTTTATCATATTTTGCTCTTCGCGTTAGGTTGACTAGAGATCAGAGAATTCACTAAATTCATTGACCACTACCCATCGAACCTATAAAAGAACAAAAATATTGATCATATGTACATACATATTTATGTATGTAGTTTCATACCTTATGTACGACAAGTGGTGATTTATCAAAAAGGTTAGAACGGAGATTATAAAATTCACTATGCAAAACAATTTCATTTCAGTTTCCGGTAAAATGTTTCCCATAACCACACAACTCGTTAACATGCAGAAAATATTGCGAATCTATGCGGAATTAACACAGAGACACATACTCGTACATATTGAAATGAGAGGTCCATATAACTATGACCACTTACAGTTGTCAAAAATCGACCTAATCGTACACAAAATTTCTGACACTTGGTGCAAATACACCACCAAAAACACATCCGCTGTCCCGTGGTATTATTAGCTTCCATTTCCGGTGTCGTGACACAACCATTGTTCCTGCGAAATGATAACAATTTCAACATCAGTTGCCCTTATTTATTCGACTGTCTGTTTTTTTTTTTGAAAATTTATTGGTAGGCATACTCTGGACATTTCTAAATGAAAACTCATTTGCATTTTGTTTGTTTTGGGTTTGGGGAAAACCAAGGTAACTCGTGCACTACAGTTAACTGCGTTTATTTGAATTTCGAAATATCCAGGAGTGTTGACTTTTTGAAAGCGGGACGGATGGTGTTTATTTGCTTTTTTGAATAGCTATAGTGTGTTTGAATAGTTTCAACTGTTGAGTGTTTCACTTAATGGTTGGATAAGTCGAGAGGGTAGGTAACCTCATCACCATGCCTGAGTGGCTGACGGATGTCGATTTCACCTTACCGAGATGTTTAAATAACATTTTATCATAATTATTACTAATCTTCCTTTGAGTCTAGAAACATACGAGTATTCAACTGAAGATTCCAAGTGAGAAGACCCTAGTGAAAAATCAATTATCTTATAACTAAATGCGGTAAAATGTTTTTTTCTAAAGTGTTTGTTTTCATTTAAGACGTCATAAAGACTTAACTTTTTTACCTACCTGCCAGCGCTGGCAAATCTTGTAATGCAATCATTTAGGTAGGAATTCTTTGTTCTCTCTGTTTACTGGTCTTACTTAATTTGGGTTATTTTAATACGAGTAATCTATTGTTAGCAGTCTTCTAAAGAAATATGTACATACATATCTATGAAGCATTTAATCTTTATTTACCTTCATTAAACGCGGCGCCTTTTTGAAAACGATATTTTGTAAGAGAAAATATTTGGTAAAGGAAGACCTGTAAAACATTTGCTGGGTATTGTATTGGTAAGCCGCTGTTAAGAAATAGATAAAGTTATCTGATAGACCAATACCTATAATAAAATTTCTTTTATTTATCTTTTCCAGAAACTTGTAATGAAACAACAGAAGCGGAATTATGTGTGTTTTTATACGAATCAACCAAATATAGATGACTGTCATCTAGACAATTTGCATCATTTTCATGGAACTCAATTATCGTGATAGAATCAGCCCAATTTTTGGTCGATTTAGCATAGATTGAAAATGAAAACAAATGAAAACAATAATTATTTTAACAATTGAATACGTTAAAAATGATTTTAAAGGCCACATTATCTTATGATTTCTTCAGAAATGAAACTTAAAACAGGAAAAAACTTATACTTCCAACGCATGTAATTAATATGTCCCACAATTGTTTCTTCAAAAAGTTCCAACTTCCCAGTATTTTTTTTTTTTTTTTTTTTTTTGAAAATAAAGATTTTGAACTTGCTGAAGTTTTGAATCTTTTTTAATTGCGACTTATATGTAGGTACTATAAGGCAAGTTATGCATTCGCAAAAAAAAATCGAACTCGAGATTTTGATCAAAGTTGACATTACGATGATAGCGAAGCCTAAAAAAGAGGGTCTCGCAATTCTGACTGTCTGTCCGTTTGACTACAGCCTAAATGGCTAGGCCAATTTTCGCCAAACTTGGTAGATGTTGTTTGAATTTTTTCCCCCACACGTTTTTTTCTTTATTTTTTTAAGACATAAAATAACGGTACCTACCATACGATTTTTTTTTTTCGAAGTTATATAAATATTTTTTTTTTTTCAAAACCATTCCCACAGATTTAAAAAAAAATCAAAACATTTCGTTTAGTTTAAAAGTTAGCTAACGGTTGAAAAAAAAATCCAAAAAATTGTTATTTTTGGTACCCCCCTTGGAACTATTTTTGATTTTTTGATTTGCTCAAAAACGGTACGACCGATTTTGATCATTTTTCTTCTGCTAAAGGTCCTCAATAGTTTGAATATTATTGTGAAATCAAGTTTTCAAAAAATAATTTTTTGGATATTTAAAAAAATAATTCAAAATTTTTTTTATGAAAACCCCATGCCCGATTTTTTTAAAACTTGGTAAATAAAAGTTTCTTAATATAATCTACAAGAAATGAGACAAAAAAAATATTTTACCTAAAAATAACGGTACCCTCCATACAAAAATTAAAATTTTTTTTGGAAAATCGTATTTTTTTAGAAAACGGTTCCGAGAATTTTGCTAAAATTTTTTTTCTTTCGATTAATTTCTACGATCTACAATTTAATAAGAAAGAAATTGAAATCTAGATATTACTGAATGTATAAAACGATTTTTTCGAATTTGGTATTTCTCATTATCGGCATAACGGATTTTAATGAAATTTCTTATAGACAAGCTTATAAAAAGTTAAAAAAAAACATTGCATTTCAAAACTTAAAAAAAAATTAGTTTTTTTTTTGGAAAATTCGATATCTCAAAAAACGGATCAATATTTTTTTTTTGTAAATTTAATTTTTATTCGTAGATTAATAAACACTTTAAAATGGCGTTCCAAAATTGTTTCTTAAAAATGTTTTAAAATTTTGTATATAAAAGCTTATTTTTTTAAGAAACCACTACAACGAATTATAATTTTGCTCTTGCATAAACTAATATTTGCTTAAAACACATGGCATCCTGTGCTTATCTCCAACTGCTAAAAGAGTTGTTTTAGTTATTTAAAAAAATGAATTTTATCCTTAAGAACAATTTTCTTTAATAACATTCATATTTGAAATTCTTAGTGGTTTACATAAGAGCAAGTTCGTGCGACCCAGTTGTGCATTTTTTTAGTTTAGAAAGTAATACATAAGTAATAAATCAACAAATAATATTGCAGGTGTGAAATTTTTAACTTTACGTTCCACATTTCGTACTTAGCAATTATATAATTGATTGTACAATAAAGAATGGTTCTACACTATTTCAATCTTATCCCTTAGGGACCAACGTTGGAAAATATTTAAATATCAATGTCCACAATTCTTCGTGGCTGAGCTATTCTGGTCAGACAACACCCGAAGGGAGGTATGTCGAGATTATTTCTTAGTTAAACAACTTCACTCAGATCGTTCAAGAGCCTACTGGAATTCCTGATGTTGCAGGTCAATTAGCCAACTCTCTAGAGTTGTTCCTTACCTTTGACCCCGACAAATACACTATAAGTGTGCTATCACCAGTAGGCAAATCAGACATTGTATCATATGTGCAAATTTCTCAAATCAATAGAACCCAGTTAGAGAAATAATTCCTTAGAGAACCGTTTGGCAATACGATAAAGCCAACTGGAACAATCTCAATAATTTCTTCAGTAGCTAGAACTGAACACTATTGCTTCCTCGATAATGATGTGGACTCCAGTGCAGATATGATTTGCAATTTCACTCTTTTCGAAATGAGAACGTTTATCCTGAATTGGGAAAAATCTATCAAATCAAAACAGAATCCATGGTTTGATTCGAGCTGTACGGAAGTTATTAGAGTTAGAGAAGTAAGTTTCCGATGTTTCAAAGTCAACCCTACTAGAAAGACCTGTAACGGTCATATTCGACAAAGCAAATTTTTGAATGGCCAACAATTAAGGCAGAAAATACTACAAATGTCATTCGTAAAAAATGAATGAAATACTACTTCGTTTTCGGTTCCAACACTCGTCTGAAATGACACTCCTTATGTCAGCTCACAAGAAAAAGAGAATTTTCTTCGCCCCTCTAACTATCATCTAATTGTACATACTTCCCTTTTTTTCCAATGGCATAAAAACCCTAATAAATATCTTAAAGAACGAAAGCTTCTCAATGACCGGCAGTATGGCTTTCTTAGCAACAGGTCCACTTGTGATTTCATCGTAGATATATCTCATCGAAAAGTGGAACAAATCTTTACATCGTTTTGGAGAAAGTAATATTATTATTGCACTTGATATTTCCAAAGCATTTGATAGAGTCTGGCATCAAGCTCTCTTATCAAAAACATGTGCCTTGAACGGTTTTAAGACTGAAGTTAATAAAATAAATACTGGTGTGCCACAGGACTAGGTGTTATCAGCGACACTATTTTTCTATGCTCTTTGATCTTTCTGAAACTTCTACTCCACTTAATTGTTTTGCTGACGAGGGTATTCCCAGCTTCTCATATTCCTTTCCAGATGCACGTCCTTGTTCTTCGGATGTTAATTTCGAACCGCAACGTATGATAAGCTCATTAAATTCTGATCTTGATAGCATTGTCAAATGGGGAACAAGAAACCGCTTAGATTTTAATGCTCTAAAAACTCAATTTTATCTCATGTCGTTAATGCCGAGACTGTGTTTAAACAAAGCCGGGCAGACAGAAGGGGGCGTAGTCTACTAGCCAATGGAGAATACATCCCGGATAATAGCATCTTTGGCGTTGATGTACTCAAAAAGGAGTCATTGAAGGAAATACCATGATCTGGCCACAACTCAAAATTACTGGAAATATTACGATATAGCCGCAACATAAAAAGTCATACACTTCCGAAATAGGTGAACCAGCTTTGCTAGATGATCCGTGCAAAAAAGGTTTTTGTAGAGCCAGGGAACTTTTAATTTCGTAATATGGGGATGACTACATAGGAAAATCCAGAGGAATGTGAAAGAAAGCGACCATATTATTAAGGTATCGACCCCATGGCTTGGGATTTTATGGAAAGAATACTCTCTAAAACATCAGCGCTGTCGACCGCACCAAAACCAATATGATTATCCTAATCTGGAAAAAGGTATTGCGGTAATAGTATTGGAGCTATCTCCACTCAAATTCATGGAGACCAACATTTTTTTCAAAGTATGTATTAGCATCAATATCTGAAAATCGTTGGGATCTTGGCTGATCTATGCCTATGTTACGTAAATCGTCTTATAACTGGCGACTATCTAAAAATGTGTTAAGCTGTTTTGGGTACTACTTTATAACAAAGTAGGCAACACGTCCGCCAGTTCTCATTTAAACGGTAACGCTTCCATACGTTACCGTTGATGTTGACGCATTAGTAAACGTATATTGTGAGCAAACCATGGTTTATTTTTTGGTTTTATGATTTTAGTTCTAAGGGGCACATAAGTTTTGAACAGAGTACTTATTTTATTTGTAAGAAACTGTAGCTGGTCATTCGCTGTTTGTACAAAATAGTAACCATTCTAATTAGTTCGTCTAACATCTTCTCCTAAAAGCTGAAAGTTAATGTTTTGAAAACCACAATATTCGATCATTCGGTTGGTATCATCAAAACTGAACTCTACAGTTAGGAAAATCATATAATGCCTTGAGAAACTGGATGCAGAAAGCTGATCATATAAAGCTTCTTTATTAATGTCACAAAATACAAGTCCAATAGCGTTGGTTCACTCCAGGACTTGGCGTACTATTGTTAACAGAGAGCAAATTAAAAGTACGCATATTTTGTATAAAGCTAAAACGGACTTCATAATATTATATAGAAGACAACTCAGTGAGACCTCTTCTAAGAGCATGTAAAGAGGTAAAAGATCAGTGTTTCTATTGAGACAGAATATTGCCCCTAAAAGATCAAGTAATAGATACTCCACGGACCTGCATCAGAAGAAAACATAAATTTGCTTTTTAAACTTTCATTTACAAATATTGCTACCCCGCAAATGAACTTCATTAAAAGTTCGTAGCCTCTTACGCATTTTTTCATCTTTCTATTTGTTTTTATGGACTGGATTTATCGGCAACGTTTTGCGACTTATGTATTATTATTAAATAAAAGACATTCCTTTTAGCCCATAGCCATGTTAAGACACAAATGTCTATACCTTCCCAAGCAATCACCCTGTTTTTTTTCTCGTAAAATAAAGAAACAATTAAATTTACTACATCACACAGTTTATTGTGTCTCTAATTAATTTTGTCCTATAAAAACGATTTAAATTAATAAAGCCAGTCTCACACTATGGCCGAACAATAAAACGCATCACCACACCAACGACCGCCACCGTTGGAAACCATTATGGTGTGCGCGGAGCGGCAATGGCTGCAGAAGCAGCAGCAGCAGCAGCACACTGCTTGGTCTGGCTGCGAATACAATAAAACCCGATGATCAACTCAATTGTACTCCATGTGGAAATGGACACAGAGAGGAGCACCCTGTATATCGCACAATGCAGGCAGGCATTTGCTATAGTTCAAGCTGCACTACCGACTACCGTCAACGTCCGCAACCGAGGCCCCTTACTCGAGGCCGTAAATCATTTCGAATTATTGCCCAAAAAGGAGAACACATTGCACACAGGGGAGCGGATCGGGATAGAGTGGTGTACGCCTGTATTTGTGGACGACGACGACCGACGTCGACTATGACTCCGACTCCGACGACGTATACTGCACTGGAATTAAAAGTAAATTACAATTTCAGATCGGCTCTTTGATTTATGTGTTAATTAAATCATTTTATGGTCGCACTTAAAGCGATATGTTGCCTGTGTGTAGAACAGAGGGTATGAGTTGTGGCCGAGTGGTTTTATGTATAGTTTGGCTTTGTTGCGATGGTGTGTGCTATTGGAAAATGCAGTGTGCCGGTCCGCATGTGTGAGGGTTTGTGCATTTCCTAGACGGGAATAGATAAACCGTGCATTTGTGCGTTTTGCTTGATACATTGCACTTGCTTGTAGTTTAACAATAATTATTATCCCTGTGGAGAACTATGCGATAAAGTATTAGAGCGGCAAACGTGGGGTGACCATATTTCGGGACGTGAGTTATCAAAAAAAAACATGGATTAATGAAGATTAGATTGCCTTTTGAAAGTGGTGCTGTTTAAGTCTAATATTCCCTTTAAAATAAATGAAAACAAAAATAAGTTCCACAATCTTTTCAAGAAAAGAAAACTGATGAAAAAGTTGAACATCTGACAGTTACTTTATTGTGCTTTATAAGTGAAGCTACGTAGTTTGATTCATGGAAATTCAAGAAAAACGAATACGTTCCACAACCTTTCTCATGTCAAAACATGGATTTTCGTGTGAATATACAGACATATCAGGTTAAAGCTTGTAATTTAAGGCTTGTCTTAAGGATATGTATTTCGTTTTGGAACTTAAAGCTAAATGGATGACGTTTAAGTCTTTATTTGGTTAGAAATAGATTTTGAACTTGAAATGAAACACATTCTATATTAATGTTTAGAAATAAGAATACGTTCCACAACCGATTTAAGATCATATTTCAAATCGATAAATGTACGAATACGTATAAAACTCGTATTTAATCACCTTCCGAGAAGGACAATAAATCAATACATACGTTCCACAATCCATCTTAAGCCTCATTCCAACTCGGCGATAAAGGAAAATGAAAAAAAGGCTGGTAAATCATGGTTAAACGGAGAATCAGAGAAAACAAGTATTAAAATTTTGTCAATTGGTTAAGTTTGTTTAGATAATGAAGCTGTGAACAAATTTCACAGCAACGGCTGTATTTTTTTTTTTTTTTGAATTTTAATCCTAAGAGAACGTTGTTATGTATTATGAGGGTTTAGAATGGTCACCTTGATAGGCCACACAACTTTGTATTTAGGCACAAGAAACTCATTGAGTTATGTTTCCTCTTGTGCTTTATTTACAATGATAAATATTAGCACTTTAACCTGCCTGGAATTTATGAATGCATTAGAAACAATGAAATTTCTTTAATTTTTTAAAGCTAAGTAGTACTCAACTCTGTCGGGAATAATTTCACAATCCACATACTCAAGAAAAATTTTATTTTACTATCTAGATGCGTGTTTGTACAGAACTTTGAAATTTAAAAATATAATTTGTGGAACGTGAAGTTGAAATTTTTTCAAATGCTTATATTTTTGTCAGTGAAATTTTTTTTTAAAGGAATTTGTTGAACTTTTTGTGGACAATGTATCAATTCCATCATCCAATCAATTGAAAATTTGAGTGCAAGTGAAAGCACTCAAATTTTTATTTGGTGAAAAAGTCTGTTTTTGTTGAAAAGCTCTGTTTTTGTTGAAAAAATAGGTTTTTGTTGAAAAACTAAGTTTTTTTTTTAAATTAAGTTTTTGTTGAAAAACTTAGTTTTTGTTGAAAAACTTAGTTTTTGGTTGAAAAACTAAGTTTTTGTTGAAAAAATAAGTTTTAGTTGAAAAACTCTGTTTTTGTTGAAAAACTCAAAATTAAGATGTTTTTTGTTTTTATCTAAAACGTGTGCGGGAAGTAGTTTTCATATTTTGTGTGGAACGAAAAGTTATAAATTCACATAGATGTTCTGCTAGGGAACGCACAAATCTAAAATTCATTCAGAGGAAATCAATGCGATCCAAAAACTTTTGCCAGCTCTAAGCTTTAGTGAGAGGCTAAATTAAAAATGTCTGCAATATTTTCACGACATATGTACCTATTCCAAATGATGAACGAGTATACTTTTACGAAAATTGAAAAACTTCGATATTTTCATTTAAATAGCTATTTTGCTCCGCAGGCAAAAGATCTGAAATTGCAACGACAATTTGTTGATGTGGAAAGTAAACATGATTTTAATAGAAACTGATTGATGAATATAGTCCAGAAATATAGCTTTACTCTTTTCTCAAAGACATAATCAATACGTTCCACAAGCTCATTCACGCCGAATTTAAAAATTCACTTCGTACAAAACTTATTTTTAATAAAACCTGAACCGCAACAATCTAAATAACAAACAAATTTGTTTGATTAAAAAATAAACAACTAAAGATATCAGTGGAAGAAATAAGCATTACGTTCCACAAACTCATTCACGCCTAATTTAAAATTTCTCTTAGTACAAAACTTAATTTTAACAAAACCTTAACCGCAACAATCTTAATAAGAAACAGAATTGTTTGATTAAAAGATTAACAACTGAGGGAATCAGTGGAAGAAATAACCATTGCGTTCCACAAACTCTTTCACGCCATATTTAAAAACTTACTTGGTAGAATATTTTTTTTACATAAATCGTGAATCGAAGCAATCAAAATTACATACAAATTAATTGATCAATCAAGGCCAGGACTTTAGTTTAAGTATTTCTTGAAGGGAACAATAAGTTCCACAAATTCCTTTACCCCATATTTAGAACATTTCGGACTACAAAATTGATTAATTAATCGGGTGGAGTACTATACTTGAAGTCTTCCCTAATGAAAGATCGTGGATCGCATTGATTACGATCCACAAGCCTCATTTTAAAATTAATGCAAAACTTTCCTTTTCTCTTTTCTTTCAAAAAAAAACTTCAGAAAGTGTCAAAATTTTAATAATTTCATACAACATACATTTTTTTATAGAACGTTTCCAGTCGAGAATTTTATTTATTTTTTTTTTTAATATCTACATTTTGTGGAATTTTAAATTTAAACTTCTATCTGGACACTTACCACAGATTTTTGTATTTCCATTTGAATTGTGTTTTAGTATTTGAGGAAATATTTGTTTATTTTATTTAAGTGCAGTGGGTTCAGATGCGTACCATCTGATGGACAAAAATACCCCTTTAATGTAACGCTTTTTATTAAAAAGAAACAAAAAAAATTAAATCAATCTCCATAAATTTGACGTGTTAAACTTTGTAGCTCTCCCAGTTTTCCCTGTAAATGTCAGATTAAAATTTATTTTAAAACCTCCCTGAGTAACTAGTACTCGCACTCTCCCCTTGTAAACATTTCTGTCAAAAAAATAATACCATTTAACAATGCTCAATATATCTCAATTGACATAAGTCCTTATAAGCGGTAAAATATTTCCCGTTTTTCCACTTAAAGGAATTAAATAAATCCTCGTTTTTCCATAAAGCACGAGAAGAGTAGGTAGCAGGCACAAAGTACCCATATCATAACCCTTTTGGCTGCTTCTTCTGCAATTGCCTTCCGAATCCGAACAAGTGAGAGTAGCATGTGTAACATGCCTATTAATTTTACCCTGTCAACCCTCTCTTGGCCCCTTCCAGTTTCAATATCTGTATAATAAATGCGGATGTGAGCAATGTAGCAATGTTTATTGCGGCAAGTTGCGTTTTATTACCCTTCCATTACAATATACATTATACAATTTATTTCGTATAAGCTTTACACACAAACTCACGTCGAGCTGAGTATAGGGCATATAAAAGTCATAAAATAATTTTTATTACCAACGCTTAATGCCAGGATTTGTGTTCTTGTGATTCAACCCTCTTTATCGCCAGCCCTCTGTCACTGTACTTCGAACTGATCCGATCCCACTTCAACGCCCCTACGTCTTCGTCGTCGGTCGTCCACGTTGTCGTAGTCATCGTCAATACCATGAGTAACACAGTAACTCTGTGCATTTCTTGAGAAACAATGAAACAGTTTTGAAGTTTTATGACAACTGTTCCGATTGTGGGCTGATTTTTTTTTAATGAAATGGAAACCCGGAATGGAAAACCCCTTTAGCACTGCCATGTTTGTTTGTTGGCCTGTTTATTTTATTAATGTAATTTTTATTTTATTATATGCCTTAAGTGGCTTTTTTAGAACCCAAAATCCGGCCAACACTTGTCATCACAGAAGGGGTTTTATTATTTGTTCGTCGTCGTCGTCGTAGCTCTATGCCTCTGCTTTGTAGGAGGGTTTCTATAAAAACGATGTTTGGTGCGACAATAAAAGTCAAAAGTTATGATCCCGAGTAATTACGAAATCGCTGATTCTAGTTAATTCGACATTGATGACGACGGGGGGTACATACTTTATATCTTTTCTAAAAAGGGCCAATGCTTCTGCTCTGCCGTTATCTGCGCCTCAGCATTTAATCATTACCCATCCTAAAACGAGAATAAGAAAGGCACAGCATCTTACTTTATAGCACGATAGCAATGGTGGCACAGAGCCACTTTATGTTCTACTAACTGGGGACAGCTATAACTTAAATGGGGATTAATGGGATTTTCAAAGAAGTGATTTACAACCCGCTAGACGCCTTGAGGCGTTCGTTATTCAAGTGTTGCTGCAGAGACGGGGGTAAAAGTAAAATTATAGGCCGATGTTGATGATGCGTTTAGGCGAGAAATTATACGCCAAGAGTAATCCTAAATTCTCTTTCGGAGAGCTCTGCGAATGCGTTGATGTGTTTTGAGGTTTAATCATATAACCGAGTATTGTATGTTTCGTAGAAAGGATTTACCCTTGGAAATAATTAAACTGGAATGGAAGGAATTTTGAGTGAAGTTGAAGCAATTTACTGGTTGAAGAGAAGGGAATTTATGATTGAATCTGGTTTCGAAGCGGAGTGGGTTATTGGATATTGTTTTTAAGATAATTATTATGACTTGAGATGTTGTAAATTTTAAACGTTGAGGGTTCATATATGCTTTTGGTAATGGAAATTGAAATGAATCCCAAGCCGAACATACGAGTATACGTTCCAGAAAATGGTCCCTTTGTTTCGGTTGTAAATCGACAATAATGGCGAATGAAATTTTCATGCATGAAAACTGAATAATAATTTGTACAAACCCTCCAGTCTTCTATTGTGAAACCTTATTTCCATGAATAAAATGTTAAATATATTATACATATTATTTAGATTGTCAGTAAGTTGGAACGCTATGTTTTCTATGGAGTGTACATGTTAAAAGCTTCAATTATATTTAAATGGCAGAAATTGCTTTTATTGCCGCTTGGCTATCAATGAAAAAGGTGATATCAGCTTGTGGTATTGCCATCATTGAGACTTGTCTAGCAGCTTTCTTCACTACCAGGAGCTCAGCTTGAAAGACAATCATAAAGTCTGAATGAGCTGGCTAGTCCAAGAACAGAACACTGCACTAAGTGTATAGCTTCCAGACCCACTGTTGGAGTGGAAATCATTGCCCCAGTGATTCCAATACACGCCATTCTTTGTACCTTGGTCATGATTTTAAAGTTGGTAAGTTTGTCTAATGCATTTCACCAGACTACGTTACCGTATGTCAGTACAGGTCTGACTATGGACGTATACATCCATTTGATAATTTTTGGGCTTGGTCTCCAGGTTTTACAAAATATTCTTTTGCAGGAGTAGAAAGCAATCATGGCTTTATTTGTTCTTTCTTTAATGTTGAGATTCCAGCTCAATTTCTTATCCAGAATCACGCCACGATATTTCGCGTGATCGCAAATTTTGAGTTGGGTCCCTTCAATTAAGGGAATTTTAAAATTCGATAGGTTCCTTTTGTTCGTAAAAAGGACCAGTTCGGTTTTTTGGGGGTAACCGCAAGACCTCAGTTATTAGTCCATGTGTTCAGTATTGATAAGGCATTCTCATAAGAAATGCGTTCGTCACGATCAGAGAAGCGGAGAAAGGACACCACTTGTAGAGTCCCTCTAGAAGTAGAACAACGAGGCCTCCTCTTCTGATGGATAACTTAGAGAAGAAGATCCTAACTTTTGCAACAACTATTGAAGTATATCTCTGCTAAAGGACGAATATAAGATCATATAGCAGGTCATTTTAAGAAACACCCGCTGACCAAACCGATCGTTGGGATTATGTATGAATATTATATAGAAGCTTTCACAAGCTCCCTTCCGAGAAGGTTCTTGCTTCTGAATTTCTTAAACTGGTCATGCTGAGTGAAGGATATCAATGTCTTGTTGGAACCATATGTTTTCTAAAACTCAAGTCGTCAATTAACACCATCGGGTAGTTAAATTTAGGTAAGTAGTTTAAGTATAAATGATGCTAAGCTTTTCTGAGAATGTTTAAGATGTGACTAATGCACCCAAAAACTGAGGCACTGTTTTATAAGTAAGAAATTCATTTACTGAGATAAAATTTTCATTACAACGTATGAGTTATGAATTCTGAATTTTAACGAAAGACCTGGAGTTTAAAATCTGGGCAAATGTTGACGAAGTGATATACATCTTCTTTCGCATAAATATTACAGAGTGAAGAATTGATTCAAGATGCCGTTATATGGGATACAATTTAAGTACAGTAGCTCACATCTTGTTTTGAATAGGAGCGCGATTTCGTGATATCTTATATCACCTCAAAAGTAATTTTAACATGAAAGGTTGTGATTGATATGCGAGTAGATAATTCTGCTTTCAGATTCACAGGCTTCAACAACTGAGTTATTTCAACAGCATTTTTTTGTGGTTGTATAACGGTATTAAGATCTTCTTTAAGTTGTGCCACGTTTTTAAAGTTCCATTGAAGGTTTACTACGTAGGTTATAGTTATGTTCTGCCATTTCATCAACCGCGAGTCACGGCTTTTTCCTCTGATACATCAGCCATTTGTTTGTCAGTCGATTGTCTGAGTGTGAGGCGATTTTTACTATAAAATCTGCGCACAGACGAGAATGAGGCTGCTATAACCGAGAGTGTGAGACTCAATTCACGAACATCAACTCGTCATTGATCTCAACATCTCAACATTTCACGCACTAAGTCCAAATGACTCAGCAATTGAAGGCACATAAAAAGCTCTTACAATAGAGTATTGAAGAAAGCTGTCTCTATCACATATGTAGGTGATAGGGAAAGGTAATTGATGGTTCGTCAAACTGCTTTATCATTGCGTAACAGATATACAACCCCACGTACAAGGCACAACAGATAATGTTTTTTTTTTTTCAGGTGGAATTCTTCACACGAAAACGTCTTTGGAATAAAGAACATTTATGAAAGATCGATGATTTTTCTTTTGGAATTAGTATACCTAGCGGACTTCACAGTTGCTGAAAGTGTGCGTCCTACTTCCTTTTGGTACATCAGCTTCAATGAGAGTGAATAATCCTTAGTACGGAAAGATAAGATATTGATAACTGATGAGTCAAAGTGAGATTGCCGGGACGAACTACCAATTTTTTGTGAACTAAAGGCTATTTAAAACTATTTTGAAAACATAATAAATATAAGCAATATTGGTCTGTGAGCGATTCTCAGCAAACTGATTTCTTTATTTTTGTGACGGTTCCTTTTACAAGACATTTTTTTTTTGTTTGCAAATCTAGCTTTAGTGGCATTGAAAGTGCCTTGTATAAATGTGCACAGGTTTCTTATATATTTTTTCACAAGAATATGAGGTTCCTCAATTTTCATAAGTTTGGAAGAACGGAAGAAATATCATCCATCATGTCCTTCGCATGTTACGAAGATATCGTTTTGCAAGAAGAATTTTACTATACAGTATGATTGATGAAGAAATTCAAAGAAACTTTTTTGTTATTAATATTTTCGTATTCATTGATTAACTGAACTTATTTTATTAATTTTTTTAATTCCATCCTGGGCCCTAGTACGTAATTTGGTACAATCGAATTTGTCGATACAGTGGAGAATGGGCAGTTCCTTGTTTTGACCAATCAATTGTTTTCGATTCGAATGAACTAAACAAGGATTTGCCTGTACTCAATTGTATCAAGTTATGTGCTGATACCTCAGTTTGAGTAACACATGTGGTCAGAAAGTGAAAAATATCAAAAAGTTTTTCATCACTGCATGATTTGCAGTGGAAATTGCTTCAAATAATTTTTCCATGGATTGCTTCAAAACATTCAAGTTTGTTAACTTCTTTGCGGTTACAAAAATTACAACAAAAAAACGAACAACTGCAGCCAGGTCTTTCTAGAGATCTTGGAAGTCAACGAAAAGTGGAGTTCCATGATATAAGCTAATTGGACAAATTTCTAATTAATTTCGCCATAACGAGTCTAGTCATATGTGAACTTGTCTCAGTTGAAAAAACACTGAGTTCAATACAAATTCCATTAGCATTTTTGCTAACTGATATCGATTGACAGAGTGGACGTACATAATCTTCAAAAAAGATGGTCAGAAATAGGACACTACAATGTTACTCAAGCTGGATCAAATGCTGTATCGCAGAGTTTGTCCGGATTATATTCACTCTTTTTTCTACATTCAAAATACATATGGAGTAATGCATAGTTTTCAATGACGGTTTAAGCATTTAAATGGAATTTCTGGCAAAATAACAAGCGGATCAGCAAGCCTGCGGGGCTGAGTTTGCTTAGAATTTGAACTATGTAGGGAAACGGAACTGCAGAACTGTCTTCTGTGAATATGCTGATACCCATTTCAATACCTTGTCGAAATTATTTTAATAGTTGTCTTTGTCTGATGTTTAGAGGCCTTCGAGCGACTTTTCCACGTTCTTCGAGAGTTTACTAGTTTTATAACCTTTTATCTGCTCGAAGGAGCGGCGCAAAAAGTGTGTGGAAATGACATACTTCAGTGCCCGATAACGGCGCAAAACCGGAACTCCTGTTTTCCATTTTTATTTCACCGAAATCATATATTCAGGAATTATTACTAACACATCCAAAAACTTAAAATCACTTCTCGAGACACGTCAAAAATTACCTAAGGTACTCACTTTCTTAACGCAATCTACATACCCTCTCTGGAATTTTGGAATGTATAACTTCCGATCCTTCTTCGTTTAAGAATTAAAAAAAAATTAGTTTGAGCTTTAAAAGACTTAATTCTAACCTTATCTTAAAGGTGACCATGCAATTACTCCTACTTTCAATAGACATATGACGAAGTGACAGCGTTCAGCGAGTGATTTCACGAGTGCGAAAATTCTTCGGTGTTATTTTTTGTTCACTGACTTCCCCACTTTAAGAAATACAAGTAGGTGTCACAACGGCTTAGACTATAGTCTTGTCAGTTAAGATCAACAATTTCAATGTCTTTTAGGTTTTATTTGAAATCCGCTTGTGTGTTGACTTCGCGCCATTAAATCACATTAAATGTTTGGTTTGTGTACCAAATATGTCAATTTGTAAAATAAACTATCTATGTCACCTGTCACAGTGATATTAATTTTTCAATAACCGACTTTTATTTTTTTCTTGTATTTTTCTTACAAGTTTTACCGCCAAGAATTAGAAAAAAAAAACTGAAGTGATTTAGTGCAACACATGCCCATGTCCAATGGTTAGTGGTTGTATTGCTATAGGCGCATTACAAATCGTAGTAGAAAGTTTATGAATCTAATGAGCAAGACTGGTTGCCATGTCTAAGCCATTCTCGACTCGGTTTGTCATTTTTTAAAGAAAACGATTTATTAACACAGTCCGCGGTTGGTGAAGGTTAGGTTGTGGTGATGATGGTGGTGGTTTGGTTGATGGCAACCTTGTTTGATGGCGCGCGACGCCACATTTAGTCCATAAGTCAATTAATCACTGTTTACTGGGGCGGCCAAAATAACTTGTCGTTTCGTTGTAATTGCTGGATAGTTTACTTTAAGTTTAACAACCCAACGACTAATAAAATTGCCGTAAAACATAATAATAACAGTAACTGCAAACATGATAAAGTTGACGAAGTCAACTATATTCATATGTCCAGGGCTAAACTTAGTTATTAAGGGGCCTCTTTCATGGAATTTAAGGATCTTAGAAAGGTGACTGTCAAACAAAACCTTATATTGTAGTAGTTCATGTCTTTTGGGGGTGGCCGTGGCGCGATGGATGTGTGCTCGCCTGTGAACCTCATGATCACAGGTTCGATCCCTGCCGTCGTCTACGTCGTTTTAATTCCATTAAAAACCTTCTAAAATTGTCATCAATGGGTTGCTGGTTTACTCATTACATGTTGTTCAGGCATAACACTAACAACATGTAATTGAGTTAAACTAGTATGCCCAACAAGGATGAACACGAATAAAATAATGTGAATTATAAGCGACATAGAAATAAGACACGGCATTCTCCGCTTTAGTTCAGCCGCCATCCCTGGAGATAAAATATCTGAGACAACAACCTTCAGTCTCAGAACATCGTGCCACACATCTTTCCTATCCTTCTTTCTCTTCATTAACTTCACGCCCGCGCTGTGTTGAAACATTTAAAGGGTAATCTAATCCCTTGAGCGCGGGTAGATTATAAAAAAAAAAAAAATACAGAAAACTAACCGGAGCATCTAAGCTACTATTGTACAAGATTATATTATTTCCAGTCTTATTACATGGTTACATGATTGACAGCAGTCTTATAAGGAATGGTTTGTCTCTTAATGGAAAAGGATTGACCGAAAATGCTAGAACGATCGGGTTTTGAAGAACATATAAACACAACAAAAAAAAACTCTGTTGAGTTATAACACGCGCTCAAGGGTATGTTAAGAGACCTTTAGAATGTTCAACACAGCACGGGTGATGGGGAAATAAGGGGGGAAGAGAAAGGAGGTGTTGATGAACATTGGTTTTGAATGTTTCAAAATTGAAATGGCAAGGAAAAACCGTGCCGGGTAAGTTATTCCATAATTGTGTTGTGCGACTAAAAAACGAATTTCTATATTTGACGGTACGACCAAAATTAGGCTCGAGGGTGAATTGATGTGTATTCCTAGCAAAGCGGGAATCACGAGAGAATTGATAAAGGGGAGGAATGCAAATGGCTTATTCGATTAAGCATTGCTTGAACGTTCCGACGGTGCTCAAGAGATGGGAATTAATCCATGATAGCTCTGTTTCCTATCAGTTTTAACGCTCTGTTCTGAATTCTATCCAAAAAGAGTTGGAGAGTTTGTGCTCCACCTGCCAAAAGATGTGAGTTATACTCGAGTCTTGGACGTATACCTAAACGCCTTTTAAATAGTAGCCAGATCAGAAGGGGTGAAAAATCTTCTACATCGATATAGAAATCCTAAGCATTTGGCATCATTTTTGACGGTCTCGAAAATGTGATCATTCCGACGAAGATCTTCGTTGACACACATACCAAGTACTCGTACTTAGAGCTTTTCGGTTTCTTCGATGCAAGTGCCAATTAAGCACAACGACATAAGGGATTTTTTTTTTTGGGAAAGATAAGTTGGGTGAGCTTCAGCTCCACTATAAATTAAAAGTTTAGTAGAAAAAAAGTAAAAAAGTTATAAAAAAATAAGTGAAGAGAAATATGTATATATACTTCAATGCGATGTGGAGAACAGAACGAGAAATGACTACAAAAAGGAAGATTTCTGAGAATCAACTTAAGAAATCAAGCAAATATTTTGTACCTATAAGACTTTCTATGAGAATTCATTAATAAGATATTTGCAACATATAAATTATATACGAGTATTTCAGATTCTTGAAAATTTTTGCTCCATTTACCATCAGGACAACAGCTGATCGAAATGACATTTATGTCTGTTTGCTAACTTCAAATTTTCAGCAATTTTCACAAACTTGGGTAAGTGCTGGTAAGCAATCGTAAATTTTTAGCGATCACTTTACGCAGAACAAATAAAGGTTGATAATAAAGGCTGACTACCAAAACAGTGACAGTCAATTATCGTCTTAAGGGATTCAACCCCTGGACTCCATTTCCAGTCGCTGCCACCTAAAAACAAGAATACAAATTATCGTACTGACTTTTGCGAGGAAGTGACAAATCCTACTCACAAAAAATGCTGCATATCTGAGCAGTTCGGAATGTGCAGAAAATTGTAGATCCTTTCACTTCATCAAAACAAAACAACACGGACACAGGTATAGTTAAGAGTTGCAAGTCACCAGGTTCTGGTTTTAAGCAGTTACAATTTTTTTTTTTTATTTTTGATTCTTAGTAAACTTTTCGTCCTCAATACTTTTAGGAACTTATTTTGGTCCAAGTTTTCAGTTTTTTTTGTTAAAGTAAAAACATGAAAAAACAGATTTTTGAAATCATTTATGCACTCTATATATTTGCCAATAACTAGTACAATGAGTTTCGCTGGACCCACGAAGAATTCAATATCCAACGAAGATGCTTGGAAACAAATTGTTTTTCTTTTTATAAAACGGGAGGTCTAAGCGATGCAAACAATCAATCTTTAAAAAAAAAAACAACCACCCACTTTGAGTCCTATTTTTTTGTGAAAAACCTTGCCAAAGGTTCTGAACGTAACTTACATTTTGTACGAAATGAATAGATCGGTAAAAATGTAAATAAAAAATGACTTTTCTAAACCTAGGCACTCACTTTTTCCCTGGAAACTAACTTTAAGCAAATCTGACTATATATATATCAATATAAATTTACCACATCATTTTCTAACACTTCAAATAATGGAGCCCACAAATAGTTAATTGTTAACTAATCTAAAATCCCCCACTGTCGATGTAAGTTAGTTTTCTCGGTTGATTAAATGATTACTGTATTTGGTGGTTGAAGTTAGAAATTCGGACTTAACTACCTTACTGCATACCTATTTCATCAACCATCAATCAATTTTTATTAGGAAATAATGCTAGTAGCAATAGTATACTTCATCAGGATATAGTGGGGCAGAATATATGAAATATAAAAAAAAAACTTTTTGATTCATTAGATTGGTATAATCTCTACATTTACTTAAAAAGAGTCTTTTTGATTTATGAAATGAAATTAAACGCAACTTGATCCATAGATTAGACAACTTATTCAGCAATGTCTAACTTAGGGTACAAACAGAGTGGAGCGGAGAGCAAAGCTGCAAAATTCATCAGAGCAAAGAGCAAAGAGCTCGAGCAGCGAGCAAGGATGATGACTAGCCAGAGTGAGGAGCAAGGAGCAAGAGCAAAGTATAAGAAAACAAGCAAGAGATTATTCTTTTTCATTTAAATATTTGTATTTTTCAAATAAAAATGGGTTCTAATAATTTAAATCTGTACTTTATTGAAAACCCATTTTTAAGCATATGATATTTTCTGAAACGCGGAAACAGAAAATCATGTTAAGTTTCAAGCATATTTCCGAATGACAATGAAAATATTCGGTTATTTACTTGATAAAATTCAAAACAAGCTTACGGAAACCCGATTCTAGTCAATAAAACATCTTGCAGTAACCTTAAATACAAAAAACAGTTCAAAATTTCACCACTTCTAATTAAAAATCGCAGCGATGAGAGCGGAGAAATCAAACATGTTTGAAATCGCCGCTTTGCTCTCTTGACGGCTCTTTGCTCTATCTTTGAAATACGCTGCACTCTGTGTGCTACCCTTTCAATGCACGTGTTTGATTTCTCCGCTTTGCTCTTTGCTCGCTGCTTTTGCTCACTCGCTGCTCCACTCTGTTTGTACACTTAGGCCTCGGCCACGCAGTAAGCGGCTGAGCGGCTAAGCGGCTGAGCGGCTAGCGGCTGAGCGGCAGCTCTAAGCGACGTATGGCCAGGCACTGAGCGACTGCTTTTGAGCGATTAGTAAATCTGGTCGAGATTGCACACACGAAAGTAACAACTCAATGTTTACTTTGGCCATCTTTACTTCTTGCCGCTCAGAACATTACTAAAAATTAAAACAGGTTTGGTTGCTGAGCGGCGCCGCTTAGCCGCTCAGAATTTTGTTTCGCCGCTCGCTCATAGCGTGGCCGCTTCTATGTGATTTCATATGTTTTATATTTTTTTTTCCGCTCAGCCGCTCAGCCGCTTACTGCGTGGCCGCGGCCTTAGACTGCTCTACGGCAATAATAAAGAAAAACATTCTTATAGAAACAACACTTGGCTCCGGGCGAAAACACAGCTTTAATGATGAAAACTGTTAATCTTGTTGGATATAGTTCACATTAAATTTTCGTCAAACATTTCATGTAAGATTACAAAACTTATTTAAAAAAAAAGTCAAATAAAGAGAAAACTCACTAGTCAACTAATGAGATCAAGTGAGTTCACCAGGGCTAAACGCCAATTCATGTGCACTGAAAGCCGTTTATTTTGAATCAGTAATGCAAATGTTTATTAAAATCGGTGTTTTAAAGGCTATTTAAAGATAAACTAGGTTTACAAAGAACAATGTCGATCTTATATTTAATTTTCATTTACCTTTAAATTCAATAAGTGGGCATTCCATCAAGGAACTTGAAGGGCTTTAGACTCATAAAAAATATATTGCAAAATATCAACATTTCCTATTTCCAACTTTGTAAGAAGAATTATTTCTATTTTGTAGGCTAAATCGTCCCACTGTATTAGTGGCTATACAAAAAATGGCCCGCTTTGTCGTAAATGGTAAGAGGACACGGACAGCTGACACACAATACTCATTCAAAAACACACTCACACAATTCAAATTGAAACTATAAAGACTAAGATGTATTTATGTACTCGTACGTACAGTACAAGTTGAAGCATAAGGCTACCCATTGGGTGTCAACATTTGTTTGACTTATGATGACTAATGGTTTTATGACAGCTGGGAGATTAAGTAGCAAATGATGGAATAGTGTTTGGACTATGATTACAAGTTGCAAACAAACCAACAGACACACGGAGCAAGGGCCAACGAATTGTTGTTTGGTTGGGTTTGTCTAGAAATGACAAATGAAGTCAGTACATATACCTACATTATAGTTTCATGATGAACTAGCTATAGTACTCGTAAGAGGAGACAAAAGGGATTATGGACAAACCGCACCGCAATCAGTCCAAGAATGAGTAATGATTTTGAAATGTGCTGGGATATAGTTTGGATAGGATTACAAAGTGAATTGTGAATTTATATAGAACTTGGGTTTGTTATACCTATTCTGTCTTAAGGGTTAATAATAATGAAAGGAATAGAATGAACAATGGAATTAGGGAGTCTTACATTGCAGAGTGACTCAATTCGAGAGGATTTTATAAGTGAATCTATTTTAATGAGGGTTCATCAAATTAAGTTAAAAATAATTTAAGGAGTGAGTAAGCACGATCTGCTAGTTGAACTATCCAATAGCTCCAACCATCTTGAAAGCTAACAAGATATAAGAAACACCAAAGGACGGCAATTAAAAAAAAAAAAATATTTCATACCAGCTCCTGCTAAAATTGAAAAGAAATTTCGAATTCCCTAGAATAACTGGAAATGCTTCACTTGAGAAAAATTCGAAATTTCACTATGTACCGAAAAATTGCTCTAGAAGCCAATTATGAAATGAAGCAAAACAGTTCATGAAGATTTTGTAGAGACTGAGCCTTATAAGCACTCTCAAAAAATATGTACTTATATCGATTTAAGTATTTGCAGCGAGAATTAAAAAGCAAAAATTATGATGAATTTTAATCAGGTGACATGAAAGGTTTTACCCGTCTTTTTTCGGATTTGTTTGATATACCTACATTGAGACAGAAATAATGAGGTTTTATTTTATCGAGAAAGTACCTACAGTATCATTTGAAGATTTTTGTCAAAAAAGAATTCTTGGGCTCGTCCGGGATTTGAACCCGGGACCTCCCGCACCCTAAGCGGAAATCATACCCCTAGACCAACGAGCCAGTTGAGTGAAAATATCATTTAAATTCAAATAAACTCAAAAGTATAGATTTTTTAAACCTTTTATGAATACTTACACCTAAGAAAATACTTAAAACATCTATAAATTTATCGTGATCAAAAACACTTGCACAAACATTATAAAAAATATGTGAGGTATAAAAACTGATAATTTTCGAGTATGTTTACCATACTCACACCAACTCTTCGTGTAAGAAATTTAACGAAAAAATATGCCCATGAGTCAAAAGACAGGGTGAAGCCAATTCAAGTAATGAAAGCTATCTCTATTTTAGATATAATTTTTTAAAGTGTTTTTTGAAAATTTTTAAAAAGGATTTCTGAATAAATAAAATGAACGACTGTGTACCACGAACTTGCTCTTATGTAATAGACTTTGAATTTTAAAAATTGCTGTAATAAGAGATAAATGATCATAAGCCCAAAATTAAATGGCTAAAACAACTCTTTTAGTTGTTGGAGCTAAGAACAGAATATCATCGTGATGCAATTATGCAAGACCAACAGTCTTAATTCGCTGTTACAGTTTATAAAAGGATTTTTAATTGGCGCAGATAGATTTTGGCGGCCATGGTGTTTTGGTAACATCTGTCAAATCTCTTGCTTACAAGTTAGATATTGATGTCCAAAAACAATTGCAAGTAACCCGATTGAGCAGCCTATTTTAGTATGGACGTGATGGCCCTTCAGAGTCGACTTTTCAACGTCTGGTGACCAAATTTGAGACGACCGGTTGTGTAATCAATCAGCCAACATTCGTACGTCAAAGGAACGCAGGCTCAGCCGAGAACATCGACCCGGTTCGTAAAGTGTACAGCAGAACCCGCCGATTGCTCGCCGATCACAAGAACTCTGCATTTCAGACTTCGGATTCATCTTGCCGAATTTTGCGTCGGGGATTGAGTCTACACTCGTACTGACTTAAGAGCTCAAAGTTTATGTTCATAGACAATGAGTTTGTTCGCTGGCTGGTCTTAGGAGCGTTTGGAAGAGGATCCCAATTGTGGCCGAAAGATCATCTATAGTGACGAGGCTAATTTTTTGATGACTGGCTGTGTTAAGCAACCAAATTGCAATTGCCGTATATGGGAAAAGTAACCGTTTGGTTTGGATTTCGGGATATTGGAGGCATCGTTATTGGTGGGCGCTACAGAATGATGTTGATCAATTTCTTTTGGTAGAAATTGAACCTTATGGACGACATGGGGTTCTAGCAGGACGGCGCACAGTGGAACGAAAACATGAAAAAGTGGTCATCGGGCTGTAACTTTTGAAATAATGGATGGATTTTGAAACGGTTTTCACTATTTTGTACTTGAAACATTATAGTTTCATACTGTATTTCAAAAACTCTGAAAAAATGAGCAATTTTCCTAAAAAAAACCCCTGAAACTTTTCAAACTTAGCTTTAGGCAGATAAAATTAATTTTATGGAGGAAGAACAATTAATAATGTACTGCTCTTAATTCATATTACAAGTTTGATGTGCATTTTTGTACTTTTTTTTAAAATATGTATTTCGAGACATCGTTCACATTTTAATTTGAATGTTATTTATATTGAATATTGTTCTAGTTAATATATGTTTAAACAAAATTTCTTTTGCCTTTTCACGGTATTTTATTAAACAATTTATTACCTTTGAAGCATTAAGCTTAACTTCACCTTTCAGCTTCATTTTTTCGGCTAAAAGAAGCGTAGTGCTGCATGTACTTTGACGTAAATCTTGGGTTTTACGCCTGTTTTTTTCGCTCACTGAAGTTATTAAACTGTTCATTAATGTTGTTAGCGGTTGATGGGGGTGGTTTTATAAAGGTTAATTTGTAAAATTCTGCTTCAAGCCACGTTTTAAACCGTTTTTTTCGCATTTTATTGTTACTGCATTCTACAAATCCATTTTCCAGCTTCAAACAAAACTTGCGAAAAAATATAAACAAGTCCAATTTGTTTCCCGAGATTTTACTTTCGCTGTTTGGATAACAATATTTATAGTCAGTTAAGTCACGCCCGTTAGCCTTTAAAACATTGACAAAATCTTCGTAAGTAAACACAACCATTTTAACTTACTAGAAGGCTTCAAAATTATTTGTGTATACTAAGCGATCGCTTTGTTAAAAAAAACTAAACAAAAATGGCATTCATTATTATAAAATCACGTGATTACATTTGTTTAAATTAAGAGAGAAAAAATAGCCGTTAGCATGAAAGCCATACTTTGTTTTGCCATTTAGTCTATAACAAATAATGATAACCTAAATAAAAAGTCTCTTTAACCAAAGCAAATAAGATTTAATTGATAAAGGGAGAATCCCCCACCCCTCCTTCTTTTTTTTCATGTCAATGTATGCACTGTTTCATAGTTTAAGATTTCTTAATGCTAGTTATTATTATTAACAATGCAAACATGCCCCTACCCCCTTCTCCAGTTAACAAACTTATTTTATTTAAGAGTTCTCAGCTCTAAGGGAGATTTTTAAAAACCCTCCAGGAAGCGGGGTCGGATGCGGTCGGATCCAATTTTTTGAAAATATGACTCCAAATAAGTGCACAATTCATTTAAGAACCCAAAAACCGAGCATTTTTGAGCATTTTTTTAAAATCATCTTCAAACCCGAAATTTGAATTTTTTAAAAATACTCACAAAAACAGTTTTTTTTAAGGCTAAAACAATCTTGTTTTAAGGATTTTTTATGTAAAAGAGGCGACAATTTTCTATGCATATCAAACAAAAAATATTTCGAATAATGAAAACAAAAAATCACCCAATGTCCGGAATTTTGTACTAGACGTTCCACTGTGCGGCGGCTCTAAGTGCAACCCAGCGAACGCCTCTTTGGACATTATGTATGAACTATTTGGGGGTAAGGTCATCCATCGCAGAGGTTACTTGAATTAGCCACCAATATCATGCGATTTGACCCTAGACGTTTTCTTAAGGGGTTTCTTAAAGCCGCAGGTCTATGTTCATCGCTTTTAGCTCCTAAATTCAATTCAATTCCTTTAACTGGAAAATCTGCTGTGATTTAAAAGTCGTGGCTTTACTTACTGGCCTGCAGGGTGGTTACACAAAATACTGCTGTTTTTTGTGTTTTTGGGATAGCAGAGCAGATGAAAAGCATTTCATCCAACGAAATTGGCCACTTCGTGAAAATCATGTAGTAGGAAAGAGCAACGTTGCTGAAAAAGCACTTGTTGAAAAACAAAATGTAATACTTCCATCATTGCACATAAAACTCGGCATTATGAAAAATTTTGTAAAAGCCTTAGCAAGAGATCCCGAAAACATATTTGAAAACAAAGTTTCCCAAGCTGTCGACCGAAAAAATTAAGGCGGGTTTCGTTGGTCCACAGATAAAAAAAATTGTTTAGTGACTCCGGATTTTTTTTTTTTTTTTATAATTAACTCACGCTCAAGGGAATATGATTACCCTTTAATTGTCTAAAAAAAAAAGAGAAAAGAGCATGGAATGCTTTTCAAAGACGTAGTTCATGGATTTTTGGGAAACTACAGAAGTCCAAACTACCGTCAATTGATCGAAAAAATGATGATTACATTTCATGTTATTGGTGAGTATTTAGCAGATTAGTGTTTCAAAAACAATGAATTCTATTGACAACTAAAATTTAAATATTTGTATTCCTTTCAGGTGCTGGCATGTCTTTCAAAACTTCCTGCACAGCCATTTGGAAACTTTTCCCTCGAATTTAGGAGCTAAAAGCGATGAACAAGGTGAAAGATTCCAGCAGGATCTTGCTATCAATACTTCATATTTTCAATAAAAATTATGAAAAAAAGAAAAAAACCTGAAATGATCTGCCTTCACGTTATGTTTTATAACTTCCACATTTATTATCCGATTTCATTGATATTGTGCGTTTTAGCTTTGTAAAAACAATATCTTCCACCTGAGATCTTAAAACTATTTTAAATATTTTTTTTTCTATCCTTACGGAATGACTTAAAACAAGCGATTTTCAAAAAACGACGAAAAATTATGTTTTTTGAAACTTTGAACGGCTTTTTCTTGATGATTGTTGGGCCGATTTACACAAGTCGTATACTGTTGGAAAGACAAACAAAATATATGTTCAAAACTATAAAGTATATGTTAATTAGTTCAACCGTTTTTGAGAATTAGGCTTATACATGGAAAGGGAGCAGAAAAACACATTTTTTGGTCATATCTCGAAAACGCTTCTTTGGAAAAATAAATGATTGCCATTTTCGTGTTCAGAGAGCCAAAATTAGTCTAGAAAATACTTTTTTGTCGAGGTACTCGCCAAAAATCGAAAATTTGTAAACTAGTGTTATTGAGTTTTACAAAACAAGAAAAAAATATTCGAAAAATTGAATAAACCATACTTTTCAAACATTTAGGAAGCTGTAGGATAAATAAATTGACAAAAATTACTAGTACCGTTTTTGAGAAAATCGAAAACGAAATGGTGTTATAGGGGTATCATAAATCAATCAATAGCTAGCTCTTACTAAAAGAATTTTTTTTTGTAAATCTTGGGAACACTTTTTGAAAAATTTAAATTTTCATGGGTACCTGCCATGCTTAATATATTATAAAAAAAAATAAGCATAATGGCAAGTTATTGTACCTACCATATATGGGAAGTAGAAAATGTTATTCAATTGCCCGTTTTACTTTCAGTAATTATTGGAATTACTTAGTAAAAATGGACTTTATTTATTTTCATAAGTAAAACCTTTTATGAAACAAGGATTTAATGAGATAAAAATGCTCAAATGCATGAAATTGCCAGAAAAGTGTTTATTTATGCAAACAAAGCTCAAAAATCATTTTATTATTAAAGTAAATTTTTATGTAAGAAATTTCTTTAAAATTTTTCAAGAACAAAATTTGGGATGCCAATTTTAAGTATTTAGTAGTATAGACTTTAGGAAATAATTTCAAAAATTAATCTTTCACACGTTTTGCAGACATTGATTTTTCAACCCAAAAAACATTTGAATATTATTATACACAATCTTATCAAAAAAAATAATTAAAATCGTTAGGGCCGTGAATGAGAAAGTCAAAAAAAAAAATATAAAAAGAAATAAAAAAAAAATAAAAAAAAAAATAAAAAAAAAAATAAAAAAAAAAAATAAAAAAATAAATAAAAAAAAAATAAAAAAAAAAAATTAAAAAAAAATTAAAAAAAAATAAAAAAAAACGGTTCTATTACAGCACACCTAATTTTATCAAAATCCTTAGAGCCATTTTTGAAATAAATCAGATTTCACATTCCGGGCGTATGGGGGGTGCTGTTAGTTTCGGAGCTGAGAAAAAAACCAGTGGTTTAGACTGTATATCGAGGTACAGACATACAGACGGAATTGCCGGTACCCACTTTTTTCGTCTTTGCTATAATCGTAATGTGAACTTTGATCAACATGTCGAGTTCGATTTATTTTTCAAATGCAGAACTTGTCCTATAGTACAGTACCTATACTGATCTATAGGTCTATTTCTTTCGAATATTTGATATACACTATATGGCATGAGAAGCAACACCTTTACCATTATGCTAGAGCCAGCAATGTTTGACAGTTTTCTCGTATACCTAGGCGCGTATTGAACAATTGGTGGGAATCGCATATATTCAAGGGAACCAGAGCTTTGCTATACAGGACGATTTTTTTTAATCCGCGCATAAAATATTTTGGCAATCCTGAAAAGTCCTATCAACATGAGTTTCAATAAACTAAGTTCTTTTAGTAAAGAATTCTTGCTACGACTATGGCTGTTAGAAGGTTACCAGCAGTACAGCTTTCGTAGCAATAGGACTACTTGTGATCTGATGCCATATCTCACCGAAAGTGCAACCAATCCTTATCCTTACATCATTTTGAAGAAACAAAGAAAGCTTGGCACAAAGCTCTTTTATAGAAAATTCGTGCATTTATTATCGAAGTCTTTTCTTCGTTGGATTAGAATTTACCTTTCGGACAGCTCAATACTCAATAATAAAATAAATGCTGGTGTGCCCCAAGGCTCCGTTTTGTCTCCTACACTATTTCTTATCTTCATAAATGATCTCATGTCTGGAACTTCTAATCCACTTTATTGATTCGCTGACGGTGCACTGAGGATAGTCGGTATGTGTTAATGTCAATCCCTTATGCAATGATCATATACATACATATGTAGGTATATTCAACGTAGCAAAAATCGCAGTGAAATGCTTAGGTTTTCTGATCTGGCTACGATCTATAAGGCGTACATCCACCCAAAACTTGAGTATAACTCTCTCATATGGGATGGTGCTCCCATTAATCATTTGAACCTGTTGGATAGAATTCAGAATAGAGCACTAAATCTTATAGGAGACACATCCATTACGGAAACTTTTGTTCCTCTTAACCAGCAATTGTGAACTTGCAAAAGCTTAGTCTGTGAATACTAAACTGCTATTTATTTAACAGCGAAATCTTGTGAGTCGTTTCG
This sequence comes from Philhelius festivus, assembly GCA_963931855.1. Taxonomy (NCBI): domain Eukaryota; kingdom Metazoa; phylum Arthropoda; class Insecta; order Diptera; family Syrphidae; genus Philhelius; species Philhelius festivus. Next base: position 19,139,641 of record OZ007557.1, on the reverse strand, counting down.
TTATTAATTTAATGAGCTTGGGCGCCTTTTAAAACATGAAGTACCTCTTTGCAAAATGGTAAGTCCATTGGACTGTCATGTTGGAAGTCTTCTTACGATTTTTTGGGTTTTAGGTAGCCACCTTTAAATAAGAAAAAGAATCTCATTTAGAGTAGAGTTCTATTTTATAGAGTACGCTCAAACGTTCTCCATACCGAACGCGCTTAGAACGCTTTAAACTATTTTTGAAGAACACTTGAGCATGAAATTATTTTTAAAATAAATCATATTTTTCGACCATTTAAATCCTGAAATAAAGATAAATCGCGAAAAGAATATTCGTGACACTATTTTTAAATACCTCATTCGCCATATTTAAGTATTAAGCTATTTTATTCTGAGCTCACCGAGCGTCCTTCGACCATGTTCAGAATGAAGAAATACAAATTTGAAGCTCTCAACTCTCAAAAAGAAATAACTAAAAAAGAATACCGTCTTTGCCTTGTTTAAAAAGTCTTAATTTAATTATTCCTCACGTCATCACATCTTGACCTATCCTTTCTTCCTTTTGATGGCAAGAATCCCGAAACGTTTGTCCCCATATCTTTTGGTCACATATTGCATTGAAGAAACTGTCATCTGGGCAATTGGTTTGTCCGAATGCTGATGTAGCTGAACGAAACTCCACTATCACTCTAGGCAAAGCTATGAATGTACGAGTACATAAACAGATAATATACACAAACGGAAGAGTCAAACGATATATACGACGTCCTGGATCTGGACCTGGTCTGCCATCAACAACACAGATTGAGATGCAAGGTCCCTGAGGTGGATATAATATAAGGGATAGGTTAATGGCGAGTGGAGAGGAGAAGCCGTAGCGGAAGGTGGAACAGTGCAACTTCGTGAATTACTGACTGAGTTTATTTATTTATGGAACATGGCGGCCGACAGGCTCTGACTGCTTTATGGATGGCCATCAATTTATCAGTGCGATGTATTGCCGGTGCTTAAGCTATCGTCAAGTTAGATATTGCTGCTGTGCCGTTGTGGTGCGGTGCAGTGATGACTGTGTGCGTATATCCACATGGACGAGGGGGTGCAGTGGGCGGAGAAGTTCCAAATGGTTTATTGTCAGATTCGTATTCGTTGCAGTGTAATGGATGCGATGTGAATGACTTGGCAAAGAAGCACACAGGTTCCATCAGAGTTTCAACATGCAGCGCGGAGCGACTAACGAGAAGAGAGCGGTTGTTGTCAGAGTGATGGATTGGCTTGAGCCTGAGAGCAAACACTCTCTCGCTCCTCAGAACCGAATGAACAAACTGACAGATGGATTGATGTTGTACCGTATAAACGATAATTACTGCACTGCATTTCATTTGATTCGATGCATGCAACTTTGTGTGTTAATGTGCTTCTCGAACGAATCCTGGATGGTTCGCATGTAGGTTTCCTATGCACATATCAGTCAGTGCGTTGGTGGTAATGATTGAATTAATTACCACCCTCTGCTCTGATGTGTACGGCTGGTGGTATGGTGTGCAACGGCATGTACAAGTTTTACTCAGCTGATTTATCAAGTAATCACCAAGCCAATGCAACGGAAGTGAAAGATGTAGTTTTATTGTACAATCGGCTGACGATATAATATACGCAAGTGAGTGTTGTGATAGATGCAATTAACACATCTTTTCGTGAGTTATATAGAGAGGCGGCACGCTGTTGGGTGTTAAGACAGATGTTTTGATAGATTGATCAAAGAAATAGGAAACGCGATCGAGAACATGAACACCACAATGGAAGAATAACTTTACGAAAAGAGGTTTTTATTTCTCTTTTGATCAAGTCAAACGAAGGACTGAGCCTCCAAGTAGCTTCCATTGTTCAAGGTTTTAAGTTGGCTATGTATTAAAGAAATACATAATTGGTGTACACAAACAACGTAATCGGAAAAATACTGAAGTATAATTAAGATCATTAGAGCTAGTTTCAAAATCAATATAAAAAAAATCGTTCTATGGAAGCTCTTCTAGAAAATTATGTACATATTGGACATACAGACGCAGAAAGCATTATATGTAAAGATGGACTGACGTAAGATGCACTGTCTGAAAGGTTGCATGTCGAAATCCACCTTTTCGGACAGCTCCATCAACAAGATTGATAAAAATCTTGACATCTGTTTACATTAAACCAATTCTACACATATAGAACAAGTTAAAAGTCTTATCCTCCGATAAGAGGGAGGGCGAATTCCTCAAAGAAACGCAGCTACAAATCTTAACTTTTACTTATAAAGCTACTGTTGTAGGGCCGTTTTAACCGACCATCGGCAGCCACCTCGTATACCTGATTGATGGGTAAAAAACGTTCTGAACTATTATTCGCTTAAGAGATATATTTTTACGGCGATTTATTGTTCCCGTATTTGAAAACGTGCATAAGTAACCCATTTCACGGATAATCATGAATAAACAGACTTTGCATAGACTGGAAGGAATTTATCATATCGACATCGGCTCTGTATCTTGAACAAACCCTCAAAACATTTTGGCACACTAACAGTTGATCTAGAAAATTTTCTTTAAGAAACACCATAAGTGGTGGAACCAAGCTGAATAGTTTTTCTTGTTTCTTCTGAGAAACTGCTTTTCTGATAAATTTGAACCACTCCCAAAATTACCAAAAATGAGAGGTGTGCTCACATAGATCTAAATTAAGGCTCTCCATTCGTCTTTTCAATCACAGTGGAGTGTTCCTTTGGCGATTAGAGAAGTCCTGTCTTAGCTTAGACGAAACATCGTAACAAAAACAAATATCCGCATAATCTCGGACAGAACCTATGTTTGGTTTAACGTGAGCACCTGTCAGTTAAGACTTAATCCCACGGAAGGCCTACCTTCATCGGAGTCAGATTGGGTACTGACCATTGACCCCGAATCAGCCGAAGCCGGTTCAGTAGCAAAGTTGTGACATGTTGCAGCATGTGCACACCTCTTGCTTGGAGGCGAAGTCTATCTAACACCTCTTGAATTCAAGCAAGCTTGAAAACCGTAAGTGTCCGCATTCGGAATAAACCACGCCACCACGATACTCCCACAAAAGGGCCTACTTCATAGATAGCTTGAAGAAAGAGGGGTAGACATGGGCCAAGCAAGCACAACGGCCCTCAACCTCACTATCATAAAGATAGTTTGGGGAGAGGAGTAGGCACGAGCCTAGTGTCCAATGACGCAACAGCCCTCAATCTTCTGGGCATTATCTCCCGTGGCACCAGAATAGAGCTACGCAACCGAGGTCACTTACAGATGAGTTCCTGCAAAGCTCTGGGCCTGTCAACCCTTAGGATACACATACTAAGAAGTTGGTCGAAGTAGTAACCAACAACTAAGTGTTCTTCCTTTTGGCCTTCATTCGCCTTGCGACGAACTAGAAAGACTCCTAATCTTTTATTCACCTTACGGCAAACTAGGAAAGATACTCCTAATCTTTTATTCACCTTACGGCAAACTAGGAAAGATACTCCTAATCTTTTATTCACCTTACGGCAAACTAGGAAGGACACTCCTAATCGTCTGCTCACCTTACGGCAAACTAAGAATGATACTCCTAATCTTTTGCTCACCTTACGGCAAACTAGGAAAAATACTCCTAGTCTTTATTCACCTTTCGGCAAACTGAGTAAAACAATCCCATCTCCTATTTAGTTGGTTCAGTTACTTTTGTAACCTATCCACAGGCACCATGAGGAGGTCGATAGGAACCCGGAGCACTCCTCCGCAGACTCCAGGAGCGCATTGGATTTGCGCATCAGTAGCAATTACCCGGTCCATCTGAAGGAAGTTCTCAGTTAGACGAGCAGCGAACATTCCAGTCAAAACTCATGATTTAATATAAAAATATCAATAAACCTTATAGTACGGGAGGTAGCGCTGCAATTTTTTTAGGAATTTTATGCCGAATGAATTTTACTTCAAACAGTTGTTTAATGTTCGAAATTCAGTAAAGTGAGCGTCAGTTGTCGCACTTGTGGTGGAGCTAAAGGAGACAGCATGCAAAAGTCATTGGAAAAAAATTTGCTCCGATGAATTTTATACCAAGCGAAACTGTATTAAATTATTGTTTTAATCATATTTCTTCAAAAAATTATCGTCAGCTGTATTGCCGAGGGTGGGTTCAATGTCAGTCACGGGCATAAACCTCATTTAAAATTTGAAAAATAAATTTATTTTATACCTTATGAAATTTATATATCTCAATTTTTATACTTTTAAAATAATAAAGAAAATAGTCAGCTGCACTTTTGACGGGGGTAACACCGTCAGTCAGCGCGATAAACATGTCGCGCACTCAACGCATTCGAGCGTCGCATAGTATCTTTGGAACATAAACTGACGATCTTTACACCCACAAACAATCAGCTGACGACGATTTTTTGTTTCTTTAACATTTAAATTATGTTATACTTAAAATTCAATAAGTATAACATCAATTTCATATAAATAACATCACAGTTTATTTATTTATTCCGTGTAGGTTTCAAATTACATATACAAGGTGATTTGCATAAGGTGTGACAAAAAGCTAGGGCATGTAGGTTGGACTTAGACAAGAAAAAAATCGTATGGGAGGGGGGGAGTCTATTTCCCCCCGTTTAGGCGGGAGGGGCAATTTAAGAAAAAAATCACTTAAAACAGAAAAAAAATTATTAAAAAATAACGGTGATACCTACAGAAAAATGCTATAGCATTTTGAAAAGCCAGAAATACATTCTTTAATTCTGTTTTTAAATAAAGTTGTTCGAGTGAATAGTTTTTGAAAAATTAATTTTCAAAATCGAAATTTTGAAAAAAAAATGAAAATTTTTTTTTAAACAATTTTTTTTCAAAATTTTACGTAATTAAGTATTATTTTTTTATTCAATATTCAATGCTCTTATTAGTTTTTGATCAAACACAAAAAACCGGATGTCAAAATGTTTTGCAGTTTTTGAGAAAATCAAAAATAACAAAAACTACTTTTGTTCTAAGAAAAGCCTTTTATTTTAGTTTTTTTTGGTTTTTGGATTCTTAGGTGAATTTACGATTGAAAGGATTAACTTTCTTTTTACTATTTTTTTTTATTATCGTCTTATAAGCATACAATAATGTGACAAAGAACTGGATTAACCATATTTCACACATTTTTTTTTGAGAACACCTGCGTGAGAGCATTGGTTTAAAATTGACCAGTGCTCCAGTACTCCGTATTCTCGAAGACGTTGATGGATTCTTGTAAATATCGTATGACTGGGACACCTCCTATTGGGATACATTTCAGCGTAGAGTCTTTGCGCTTCACGACATCTACCATGAGCCATACCGTAGCAGTAATGCATATCCGTTAATCCGGTACAAGAGTAATTTGACATCGTGATATGTTGACGACTTGACATTCAAATTAGAAATAATTTGTACAACTCCGTTAGATTTTTATGCTTGGGGATTCATGAAGAACTATTTGTACGAAGTGGAAATAGAATCTTTGGAACAACTGAAACAACGGATTGAAGTGGCTGGAGTCAAATTACAGGAAAATTTATCAAGTATAAATTTATGTGCAGCAATAAGAAGGCACTATAATCTTTGCCTTCTACAAAATGGGGATCACATGGAAAATTTTTTGTAATAAGCTTTAGTTAAATAGTTAAAAATTATAATAAACAGTAATTATGTATTTTATCTAAAAATGCATGTATTTCTTATTTTAATTGATTTCAAGATTCAGGAACATTTTTGTTCTTATTTCGCAATTGCATTTTTCTGTCACTAGTTAGGGCGTGTAACGTTGCATTATTTAAAAAACATTCGCTGGTCAATATTAATCCAATGCTCTCACGCAGGTGTTCTCAAAGAAAAAATGTGTTAATCCAGTACTTTGTTACTTTATTGTATGCTTATAAGACTGATAATAAAAAAATTGTACAAAAAAGTTAATCCTTTCTTTCGTAAATGCACCTAAGCCAAGCCGACCCCACCATAATAAAAAAGTGGCAGGTCAATTTTAAACCAATGCTCTCACGCAGGTGTTCTCAATGGAAAAATGTGAGAAGTATTGTTAATCCAGTACTTTGTCACATTATTCTATGCTTATAAAACGATAATAAAAAAAATTGTAAAAAGAAAGTTAATCCTTTCAATCGTAAATTCACCTAAGAATCCAAAAACGAAAAAACTAAAATAAAAGGCTTTTCTTAGAACAAAAGTAGTTTTTGTTATTTTTGATTTTCTCAAAAACTGCAAAACATTTTGACATCCGGTTTTTTGTGTTTGATCAAAAACTAATAAGAGCATTGAATATTGAATAAAAAAATAATACTTAATTACGTAAAATTTTGAAAAAAAATTGTTTAAAAAAAAATTTTCATTTTTTTTTTCAAAATTTCGATTTTGAAAATTAATTTTTCAAAAACTATTCACTCGAACAACTTTATTTAAAAACAGAATTAAAGAATGTATTTCTGGCTTTTCAAAATGCTATAGCATTTTTCTGTAGGTATCACCGTTATTTTTTAATAATTTTTTTTCTGTTTTAAGTGATTTTTTTCTTAAATTGCCCCTCCCGCCTAAACGGGGGGAAATAGACTCCCCCCCTCCCATACGATTTTTTTCTTGTCTAAGTCCAACCTACATGCCCTAGCTTTTTGTCACACCTTATGCAAATCACCCTGTATATGTAATTTGAAACCTACACGGAATAAATAAATAAACTGTGATGTTATTTATATGAAATTGATGTTATACTTATTGAATTTTAAGTATAACATAATTTAAATGTTAAAGAAACAAAAAATCGTCGTCAGCTGATTGTTTGTGGGTGTAAAGATCGTCAGTTTATGTTCCAAAGATACTATGCGACGCTCGAATGCGTTGAGTGCGCGACATGTTTATCGCGCTGACTGACGGTGTTACCCCCGTCAAAAGTGCAGCTGACTATTTTCTTTATTATTTTAAAAGTATAAAAATTGAGATATATAAATTTCATAAGGTATAAAATAAATTTATTTTTCAAATTTTAAATGAGGTTTATGCCCGTGACTGACATTGAACCCACCCTCGGCAATACAGCTGACGATAATTTTTTGAAGAAATATGATTAAAACAATAATTTAATACAGTTTCGCTTGGTATAAAATTCATCGGAGCAAATTTTTTTCCAATGACTTTTGCATGCTGTCTCCTTTAGCTCCACCGCTTTCGGAGCAGCTGACGTTCAGATCTGTTATGTGTTAGGGGAAAACTATTATTGTTATGATTTTCAGCCGGGATGAAATGACTTCGTCAACTATAGCGCTACCTCCCGTACTATTATGAAGAGTATAGTGGACGCAGCAGAATATGTTAAAATTCTCTACGAGGTCATGTTGCTTAAATTTTACGACTTTATCTACTCTTTCATTAGAAATTCTCTCAAAACGAAACAAATTCAGTCGCCCTTCAATCAGTCTTACTGTGAAACCTAATGGCAGGTGAACTGCCCAGATCTCCATCACTTGAATCGAGTCCAACCTACCCCTGGGTAGCAAGCACACTGCAAGAGAAGTGTAAAGATCAATATATCTTCCACAAAGCCGTAAAAGACAGATGATCAATAATGGACACTTCCAACATTGCGAGAAACCTATGGGATAAGCCTTAAAAAAAAACAGACTACTTGAACAAATCAGGGCTAAACCGATCGATTGATTTGGGGTCCTAAGAGGTCACAAATCAATGGGCACCAACATAAGTGGATTCGGTATCAGAACATATTATGTAGACTATGGCCCATCTCACTTCTTTTGGTATGTCCCAGGCAACTTAGGCCTGGAAAACAGCCTTAGAAGAATACTTTTCCGGCTCGATCCAGCCATTAAGGAGCAACCTGAAAATCATCCAGAGTATAGGATGGTTCAGGGAGGCACTTATGGTGCAGGGAAATAAGTCCACGGGAACTAAGTCCACTGAGGGACTCAGTTCTCACTTAATAGGAACGAAATCCTTTTTACTAAAGTGGTCTGTGTTCACATGCAAGGTGGGAAATTCAGTGGACTTAGTTCCCGTGGACTTCTTTCCCTGCACCGGCACTTATTTCCACTCTACGTACCCTCACCATTTTTTTTTTTTTTGATCACTTAGATCCTATCTATTTTCACCCGAAAACAAATTTAATATAATATAATATAATATATAATTTGAGCACACTTCGTAATATACGTAAAAATTAGTAACCCCTTCATCAACATCTCACCGGTTTAAGTTAAATTTCATAGAGATTATGGAAGCACAAACCACTTATTAACAACTTTCCACCTCGTTAGGAAAAGGATCTTTTATCCTTCTTTCCACCACCACCCCCTTCGAATCCACAATCCTCCTTACTCCAATGCGCAGAATAATTCATTTTGCAAAGTTACCTGTACCTACCGTCGGAGTCGTTGCAAGCATTTACAGCATTTATATCTATCTCTCTACACTTCACTACTCGCTGCTCGTACACAGTCAGTTAGTTAGTTAGTTCAACGGGGCCATTTTGCTTGTTGGTTCGTATGCAATAAATTGCCACATGAATGTTTAAATTATAAATACGAGCAATTATTTTAACTGTACTTAACAAATTACCATGCCGCATATGGGTTATAAATTACTCTTGAATCTTGCGAGAGTGTGTTTGCGTATGTGTTTAATTGTGTGTGCTAGAGCAGCCGGTTGTTGTCTGGTTCAACTCGTACGAGTAAATGTGTAACTTCCTTGTGAATAAGCTTTTTGAATGTTTTCTATATAACAGGACTTTCCACTTGCAAAAATGTATTTAGGACATTTTTGTTTATGCAAATTTAATGTTTGGTTAATTTATAACTATTACTTTCTCAGCACCAAAATGACACTTACTCATGGTCAAGGAGTTGGGAGTTGTAGATGGATAACGAGAAAGTACTTCCACCAAATAGTGACATTTTAAACGCTGCTCATAATGTTGAATTACATGTATGTATTTACGAACATAAAACTGCACAAAATTAGTTTTTCTTCTTTTTGACATTTTTTTTTACTTCAAATTCATGTGTTTTGACAGCCACACATATTTTTAATTATATTTGTTTTTATTTAGTTAAGAATGTAAGTGACTGGATTTCAGATCGATATCCTATTCTTATCTAATACAGTTTTTTACGTCCGATAAATACATACATATGTACATAGGTTAGGTACTATATAGCAAGTTATTTCGAGATTTTGATCAATCTCAGCGTTGGTCAGTTGGTCAGACCAGGCTGAATAGGCCCTAGTAATTCTCTCAAACATTTAGGGTGGTTGGGTTGTGAACAGGATATCCGGGTGCAAGGATAAGGAGCGAAACTAGAAGTATTTACTCGACCGATTTAGAACATTTAATGGCTAGTTTGCAATTTGCACAAATTTTAGACAATTTAGGAAGCAATCTTTCAGAGAGAAGTTGCTAGTTTTTCGAGATCCTCATTCACGCGGCAAAGACCAAGAACGCAGCCGATTTACATTTGCACATCTTCAGGTTACATATGTAACAAGCAGTTATTAATGAGGGAGGGAATATCATTGACGTAAGGCGAAAATAGTACTGGGCCAAGAATGGATCCTTGATAGTGGTAGGGAGAGAAAATTGGATAAATTGTTACTTATTTCAACTGTTTGCATTCTATCGGATAAATAGGTCGAAGAGATATAAACTGGAATCGCAGGGTTAGAAGGATTATGCATTGAAGGAGAGAAGAAAAACTTCCTACTTAATGAATTGCCGTCAACATTCTCAATGTGATTGTGTTTGGCCATACCAAGCCCACAACTGTCGGCTATTAAGGGAAGTATTGAGTATGACCATAACCAACGTATCAAGCCAAGTAAAAATAGCCGGATTGCTATCCAGATCAATCAACATCTTTAATGGACTCCGACAAGGGGACGATTTGGCCTGCCTCCTCTTCAACCTGGCGTTGGAGAAAGCAATCCGTGACTCTGGCACGGCAACAAATGGGACCATCGTCAACAGGTCCAGCCAGTTACTGGCTTACGCAGACGACATCGACATCATCGGGAGAACCGAACAAGCTGTACACGATTCCTTCATCCAGATCGAGCAGGCGGCACAAAATCTGGGGCTGCACATTAGTGAAGGTAAAACAAAGTACATGGTGGCGTCGAATGCGAGAGGAACAGTTGGTCATACAATCAAGGTTGCGGAACACGAATTTGAAGTGGTGCAACCCTTTAAATACCTTGGGTCAATAGTAGCAGCCGATAACAATATAGAAGAAGAAATACGCGGGCGGCTTCTCAAATCCAACAGAGCCTACTATAGTCTGTCAAAGCTCTTCAAATCCAGAAATCTCACCATAACTTCAAAACTGCTGCTGTACAGGACCATGGTCCTGCCAGTACTCACATATGGATCCGAGACTTGGGTGCTTAGCAAAAGGCACTCCGACCTCTTAGCTGCGTTCGAGAGAAAAGTCTTAAGGAGAATTGTTGGCCCCGTATGTGAGGAAGGACGATTCCGGAGACGGTACAATCATGAACTGTACGCAATCTACCTTGAAGCAGATATCGTGACAAAAATTAAGCTCGGTAGACTCCGGTGGGCAGGGCACCTAGCTCGCATGAGTGCAGAGGAACCTGCTCGGAAAGTTCTTTGTGGTACATTCTATGGTAGACGACAGCGTGGTAGACCATGCTTGCGCTGCAGAGATGGCGTAGACCAGGACGCCCGAAGCCTTGGGGTGCGCCACTGGATGGCGTCGGCTAGAGACTGGGATAGGTGGAGAGACTTGTTGAAAGAGGCCAGGACCGGAACCCGGTTGTCGAGCCGATGATGATGATGATATTGAAATGGATATCAAATATAACTCACTCAACAATACCAAGCCTTTCAAAAAAAAAAAACAATTTCTTCGACACGTGACTGCACTCTTATTCGACTAAATTTCGACAGTTTCACATCATTAACACAGAACCTGGTTTTATTAACATACAGCTCTCAGCATTTAACATTGATCCCATTGATCCGTCTTGCAATAATCCTTTTAATGAATTATTTGGGGTTTAATAGACCTGCGACCTTAACATTATTGTGTTTCCAAGTGATCGTTTGATCTTTCAAAACCATTCTCAACTTATGTTGGATAAATGATAAATGAAGTGAAATAACATACATTATCTTCAATAATTGACTGCTTTGAGGCTCTATTGAGTGATGCAACACACTTTACAGCTCTAAGAGCTATTAACGCTGAACATAAAAATTCCTGAAAGCACTGTTCATTTCCAACCAAGAGCCAATTTGGAAGCAGACTTAGGATGTCATCTAGTTTGACAGTAAGCAAAAGCCTACTTTTATGCCCAACGGGCACAGTTTCTCACCGAGCATCAAACCTTCATTCTAATGCCCGTTTATTAAATTTTTTCCATAAATATTGCTACCATAAGGTAGGTATGTTTACTTGAGACAAAATAAATATACATAAAACACATTGAAGTCATTGGCTTTAAGCCCTGAACATTTTAATTAAAGTTTGTTCAAGTGTTTTTGATTTAAACCACGTGATCTTTTTTCGGCGATAGCTTAGGTTAAGGTATTCATAAAATTTTATCAGATAAAAGGTTTAAGCAAAGCTGTTTCTTGGGAAATAAACAAAATGTTCACTCAACTGGCTCGTTGGCCTAGGGGTATGATTTCCGCTTAGGGTGCGGGAGGTCCCGGGTTCAAATCCCGGACGAGCCTAAGGTAATTTTTTAGCATGATTCAGTTTGTTGATACAATTAGTAACATATAATGCTCAGTACCTCTAAAAGAGCGTTGTCTTTGAATTTGAGCTTTTACAGGTTTAACGTTACTTCTCGTAAAAGCATTGAGCCTACAAACGTACTAACTTCAACTGACCCATATGAACTCGGAGTTAACGACCATAGACAACGGCGTGTGTTCAAAGCAGTTGGAAGTTGACTCCAATTTCGTTCGAGAAATCATATTAAATGACGAAGCTCATTCCTGGATGAATGGGTTCCTCAATATTCAAGAAGCAAAGTTGTCGAATTTGGGACGATCGCAGTCCACCAAATTGCAATGCATCCAAAGAAAGTCACAGTTTGGTGTGGATTTTGGGCTGGCGGCATCATTGGTCCATTCGTCTTTGGAAAAGGGCCACCATCGTCAACGGTGAGAGCGATCGTCATCCCGAATAGCTTTTGTTTTTTGTTTATAATTCTTACGCGCTCAAGGGTATATTAAGAGACCCTTATAATGTTAAACACAGCCCGACGACGGGGAAATAAGGGGGGAGAGAAAGGAGGTGTCGATGAATATTGGTATTGAATGTTTGAATTGGAAAATATGGATATCAATAACAAGTGGTTTCAACAAGACGACTCGCAGTACGTGCCACATACCCCGTACCACAATGAACATTTTGCACGATTTTGCCTATCTCATACGAAGGAAATTTGAATCGGCCACGGAAATCTGGTGATTTGACCCCGTTCATTATCGACAAACCACCACTATCCAGAAAGCCAACAACGTCAATGCCATTGGTCAAATTCAGCATGAGTTAATGAAAATTAAACCTTTCAGATGCGCAACATCCAGCGAAACCTTAGGCGGACATGTTATTGATGATATATTCCATACATAATGACATACATGGGCCTTCTAAAAAAATAAAAAAAAAAGCCAATGATATCTCATTCACAATCAGTTTCATTCAAATTTAAAAATAAGAAATCTTTAATATTTGGAAAATTTATTAAAATCTTGTTGACGAATGGGAAATTACCATTTATAGCCTCATATTTGGAATTTTTCTAAAAATTAAATCTGAGTCCGCCTAAAGCAGTGGTGCATAGCAAACAAAAAAAACTGTATCCCTTAAAACCCGATTAGTCGAAAAACTAGAATTTTATTGATTTCTTTTTCGATAAATCTTTAACAGTTAGAACTCTGACTTAGACCTCGGTTTAATTTGAGCACTTAAGAAGGTATAAGAACATTGTCATTTCTTCAAAAAATAATTTTGATATAATATATATGTACATATTTCTAAAATTAAAAAGCACCGAACTAAAATCGATTTGGAATACATTGAAATATTTATTTATTTATTAGGAAAGTTAGTCTCCAGCATGCTGAAATCGAAAATGTCAGCTCCTAAAACTCTACAATAAGTTTAGACCGAGTTCGAAGGAAATGAAAAGAAGCTTGTCCCTTAAGGGTTTTTAAAACCAGTTCGAAAGATTAGAACACAATTATTGGATCTAGTTTTAAAAATCTCTCACCAAATTTATCCCTATCCTTTCTAAAAAGGATTGAGAGTTCCTTTGGTATAACAAATCTTCACATAAAACAGATTTCAAGCATTTAAAATCTTCAATAACGAACGACTCTGCATAGCTAGTATGTCGTTAAATTAAATCGAAGGAATGCTCGAAAAAGGATACCCAAAAGACGCCAAGCGAAAACGAACAAAAAAATCAACCCAGATAAACGACTCTATTCACCATTATCCTCTTCCTCATCCGCCCTCTATTCGCACCCAAAAAAAGCCATAAACTCATACCAAATGTTCTCTCTATCAGCGTTAATGTCTTCCACATACTGATAAAAGAATTTATGTCCATCGTTTTAGCCTTTTTTTTCTCGCGGGTGGATTCTTTTACATAGTTGTATAGTATAGCCCACCAACGCTCTTGTAGCATCACACCACGCCATCGAACGACCAGCCAACGAGAAATTCATTTTAATGGCTGTACTCGTATGGCTGGTGACTTGGTCCTTCATCGTCATTGCAAAGTCCTTAACTATAAATTGATTTGTGGGATTTTCATTTGCTGACATCGCTATAAAAAACCAAGAGTCTTTCCGCCACTCAGCGGCAGCAACAGCAGTTAGTTCCAATCTAATTTACTATCGCGTCGATTTATCACAATTTGTTTGTCGAGTGGGAATATGAGTTGGTGTTCTGTGTTCTGGTATTGGAATTTATTCCGCTATAGAATATCGACCTTCGTCCTGATTGAAATTTATTTCTATGTTTCCAGCGATAATTTCGAGTTGTTCGATGACATTATTTTCAATATCAAGGCTACGATCATCCTCAATTTTAATTGAATCAGATTTGAAGATGTTTTTGAGGAGGTTGTAATGGATCTGCTATAACCAGTGTGTCCAACAGGTCGGGAAATGTTTGATATATGTACTGCTGTGAATTCCAAAAGGAGTTGTCATCCAACAATAAATTACTAATCGTCCTGTCTTGGATATGGTTAGAACTCTAAAACTTTAACTCAGGATAGAGTTACATAGGCATAGGTATGGCAGGAATCTTCAACTGTTCTAGCTGCTCTTAATTCCCAACATCCAAGACAACAAGACATCTGAATTGGATGGCAGATCCCGCCACAATAGTTAATACTCGTATATCACTCCTTTTAAATACAAGGGTCTGAAAAAAGAAACCTATTATAGGGATTTTAAGGTACCAAAGAAAAGTGAGCTTATAAACTGTAATAGCTGTCTGTTTCACGGTTCGTTTGTTTTTTTTTTTTTGGTGAAACTTATTAGAAATATCATCATTTGAATCATTCATAGGATGAGTTCCAAGCTTCTAAGGCAGCAAGCAGACCTTTCCCCAAGTTTGTTTTTGCACCATAGCGAAGGTTAGAAGGACAAAGTCTCTTTACTTTGTTCGGATATCAATTGGTTTATTGCACTCCTTAGGATGTAATCCAGAAATATACAAAGGATTGGAACAGGAAGCAAATACATAAGTCGGAAGTTAATCATGAAATGTCATTTATCCCTGAACCGTTCTTAATTCTGAATGAATGTTAGGATTTTATTTAGTGAAACATTCGAGATATGACCCAATAAAAAAATTTTAAAGTAAGGTGTTCCCAGCATGAAGTAAGGTTTTCTCAGAAAGTGCAAACGGTAAGGTTTTACCAGTAAGTTTTAAAATCTTCCGAGTAAGAAGTTAGGTGTTCCTAGCTGCACAATTGAAAAATCTATCGAAGATAAACAAGGTATTGATCATTCCCTAATCCTGTTTGTAAAGCAGTAAAGATGACACGCAACAATAACCGCCAGGTCAACAAAGATTGATTTAAAGGTGCCTCGAGCTCTTGAGAACAAATGGAAGGAAATTGAAAACCTCTATAGAGAAAACAATATTAGCAGACTCTGGGAAAACAAGGTTCTACAGTTTTGTTTTGTTCCACCTTCGGTACAATAGTGAGGATAGTTGGAATAGTGAATAATAGAGGATCACAATGGACCAATAGGCCCCCCTGTATGCAACAGCATGTGCTGTGCACGCCCCTTCTAACCTAACCTAACCTGGAATAGTGATGATCGTTCGAGGCCTGCTTTCCGAACGGATATTCTGTGATCGCGAGAGCCTTTCGAAACCATATCACTGTACCTCCGTTGGGTCCTTCCTGTTCTAGACCGAAAATCAATTGTTACAAGTTCAGACAAACTATTAATGGTACACAAAGGGTGATCTAGTCTGGAGTCCCTCAGCCCATCAGACATCACTTGAGAACATTGAAGCAGTCTGAGCTTCAATCATGCAATACCAACTACCTTCTGAGCTCAAATATATAGGTATCCTTATTTATTTATTTCATAAAACGCTTACAAGGTAGAAAATAAGTCATACAAAGTTTTGCAAGATTATTTTCAATTTCAAAATTTTATTACAATTATATATTTATATTAATAAAATAAAAAAAAAAAGAAGAAGAAGATGTGAGAATACGATTGTATATTATTCCTAGGTTTTTAGCAGTGCCAACATACTCAATAGTAAGTTCCAGTGGATGTAAAACCGATAAATCAGAGGGTTGTTGATTTGAGAGCGTTCTTTCTAGACTACTGTGAAATGAGGAGCAAATCCTAATTCACTAAAGCTACGGTATCAATTTTTTCCCTGAAAGGCCTATTTATCAAGAGCTGCAAATTATCAGCGTAAAGATTAATCAAAGAAAGCTTAGCAACTTGTGGTAACTTATTTATGTAAAGTGAGAAGAGAATTGGTCCAAAAATAGATCCCTGTGGGACTCCACCTTAAACAGAAAGATAGACGAGTTTCCATTTGCCATCACATATTGCTGCCTTCCGATGAGGTACGTAAGAACTAATTAGGACGACTATAAGGACACAAAGATATTTTGCAGCTTTCTACATGGTTAACACGGTGTTAACAGACTTTAAATAATCTAACAGCGTTGGCAGTATAATATGAACAGTGTTCATTGCCATTCTTATATCATCAGTGACAAAAAGTTACACGGATTGGCAGCTGCGTTTAGGTCGAAAATCAGACTGACAGAACAGGTTGTTGTTCGCTAGATATTTTTGAACCTGCTTGAAAATAGTTTTTTTCAAACATCTTTAAAAACACCTAATAATGGCCATTGTCTGGAACTCTGTAGCAATACCTGTTAAATTGTTTGGTATGGGCATAATCTTGGCCTTCTTTCGTTCAAAAGGTAGCTCGGAAGTAGTACATATGCTAATTAATATTTCGGTTATATAAAAATGTATATATCGAAGTAGTAGTCTTAGGAACTTAGGGTCTATTAGGTCGAGGCCAGTAGAGAGCTATTGATAGCGATTGAATCCTCTTCAATAAGGAAATTAATGGGGAAAGCAAAGGCGATGGCATGGACGTGAATTTTTTTGTTGAATGCATCAAAATCGCCAACTGGCTTTCCTTAGACTTTCCGATTACTTTCTTCTTTACAGCTCAATCAAATGGCCAAGGGGATATATGATTTTAACAGGATGGCAGCTTTGAAGGAAAAATTCACAGAACACTTCATTTCCAAAGCGGGCAATTTGGAGTGACCAGCGCGTTTTCTCTGTGGCTTTTCGATTTTTTTTTTTGTAAATTCCATTGCAAGGACCCTCAAAGCTAATATCCTGGGAGAAATTGTCAAGATACCCTCTGCTATGGGGATTTATGAAATGGATTTCATTGGGTTTTGACAAAAGATAGTTATGTCTATGTATGATAATTATTCAAATCTGGAAAACCATTGCTAACAAAATAATGATAACTTATGAAAAAATGAAATAGAGCAAAAACTAGCTACACTGGCAACACCACTAAGCCCGCATAGTTTTATTTTTTTTTTACTTCTGACGTTATAAAGACTCAATTTCACTATCAGCTCAATTGATTTTTATTAATTTACAACTTTGACTGTCATAGTCATCATCATCATCATCATCAAGGCATCATTGATGCAACATAAAATAACAGACTAAAAAAAACGCTGAACAACTTATTTTTGATTTATAACCTTGCTTGACACAAGACTGTTCAATTGGTAGACAGAAGTTGGTGTATAGTATTGCACCGAAACAAACACTTTGTTTCAATTGTCTTAATGCCTTTTTTTCGGATCGGTACTGAATTGGGGTGTGTTGATTGGTGATTGCTGATTGTCACTCTCTGATTAAACAACTTTTAATTTGTAAATTTATGACACACCATGTGTCACAAGGGGGGTTAAGTAAGCCAGCAAGCAAGCAAGCCAGCAAATTTAGTGTAGACAGCACCGAGAAACAAACACAAATTGAACACCGAACACACAATTATGGAGAATTACTGACATGTGAACATGCTGTCGATCGTGTTCGGTGATACTGTCAAAATGAAATTGAAATCATTTCTAAACAATCTACAGGCAATTACAATTCATTAAAATTAATGTACAAAGCACATTGTTTCGTGTTGATTCCATGTTTTTTTTTTTTTGTTTTCTTTGGTTTATTTTATATTAATTGAGGGTGCTGGTGCTGATTTGTTGTCATTCGGGTCTTTAAGATTTGACAAGTTGGATAGTTTTATTTTTCTTTTTTTTTATTGAGTAATACGTTTGGGTATCCAAAGAGGGTGTCAGCAATTGAATAGAATGCTGGTTGAGTGATTAGAGTTTTTGTTACTTTAAATTGAAACTCTGATTGCACATCAACAAATTTGTTGTAAGACAATTTTTCATTGCAGCAAATAATGAGAAATTTAAAAACTGGCGCCCAACGTTTGGATTTTAAGTGAAATTCCGAAATTTCACGCCCCGTTTGGAACAAGTAAAAGTTAATTATTAATGAAATGGCCATGAGCAAAATCTTCCAGCGTTAATGATTAGAATTTTAATCTTGGTGAGATATATTTAGTTCACATTGGATTTTCGTCAAAAATCGATTTAAAATGAACTGAATTAAAAAAAAACATCTCTTATTAAATCTTCTATACTTTTCATAAACGCTCGCACTGTGTTACATCATAAAATTGATGATACTTGAATGATACTTTCTCCCATTTCAAGCAAATTTGTACAATGTTTCCTGAGCATTTTTGAAAAAAAAAAAATTGTATTCTAATAATTCGAATTCTATCTTTATTATATTTCGGCGTTTGCCTAACATAAGAGGGCTGTAGGTCGAAAAACTGGTGCCCATCAATTCCATGAGTTATTGATTTAGGATACTGCAGGATAATGGATTAACTACTTAAAGGGACTATCAATGGGTTTATTCTTGTAATTGCTGAATGGTGCAGCGTGCCGTTTCTGTATGCGGCATTACTAGCAGTTGTTTGATGTCGAGTTGACCTTTAATTAGTCAAGGGCTCTCAGGGTATTATCGCGTCTCAACCGACAGCACTTTTTCGTCGATTAGTCAAAGTCAGCATAGGTTTTCCCCTTGCATTGATAAAGATCAAAATTCTTCGGTAAGTTACAAACTCTGGAATTCATAATTTCACTTCTTATTGTTGCTGAACCCTTTAAAGGTCGGTGATCAGAGTCCCCACACTGTCCAAAAACAAAGTGCAAAAGGATGTGTTTTCCGTACTGCAGCGGAATAATAATTGTAACTTCGGTACAAAATGTGACCGTGGCACGATGGTTGTGTGCTCGCCTGTAAACCTCATGATCACAGGTTCGATCCCTGCCGTCGCGTCGTCTATGTCGCCTTTAATTCCATTAAAACCTTCTAAAAATTGTCATCAATGGGTTGCTGGTTCACTCATTACATGTTGTTTAGGCATAACACTAACAACATGTGATTGAGTTAAACCAGTATGCCCAACAAGAATGAATACGAATAAAATAATGCGAATTATAAGGGACATAGAAATAATACACGGCATTTATCCACTTTAGTTGAGCCGCCATCCCTGGAGATAAAAAAATCTGAGACAACCACCCTCAGTCTCAGAACATCGTGCTACACATCTTTCCTATCCTTCTTTCTCTTCCGTAACTTCACGCCCGCGCTGCGTTGAAAACATTTAAAAGGGTAATCATAATCCCTTGAGCGCGAGTATATTATAAAAAAAAAAGTTCTTTTGAACTCCTTTTACCTATTTCTATTCCCTTCCATTCCATTCTGACTGCTAAGGTAAAGGTTTTAGTTTCAAAACACTATTTTTATTCCGAAAATAAATTTGTAGAAACTGGCGCCCAACGTTTGCATTCCTACTTACAAATAAAAGACAGACTTTGATTTGAACATAGGACTATGTCAGTGTTGATGGTGGTTTTAAATATTTTTTATATTTACAAGAAATTTGTTTTTAAAGGGCACATTTTATATTTACAATAAATTTTTTTCGAAAAAAGGCATAGAAATAAAATGGCGCCCAACGCTTAAATTTGTTATATTAAAAATACATAAAAACACTTGTTTTTTCCAACAACAATTTTAATTCAATCAATTCGGATATTAAATAGCCCTTGTGCTTGTCTTGCATGTCAGCAATGCAAAAGTGAAAGCTCGTCTAAAGAACAGCTTTGTCCAGAACCCTTAAGATGTTAACTAAATCTTTTAGATAAATATCTGGAAATTTATTGCTAAGTTAATGCCATAAAATTCTTTACAGGTGATTTTTTTAAACAATGTTTCTCAAATAAATAATCGTTTAAGCTTTGTTATCGCGAGGAGAACTTTTAAGCATAGAATTGTTGAAAAAAGCCGGTTTAATGTCAATTGAGGATAGAGGATTCAATAATTTTTCCGAACCTGGGGGTCTTTCGCCAAGTGTTAGAATTTACATTACATCTTACACTACTCCGTAGATAAATCAGGGAAGTAGAGACACTGAAGAGCACTGGCAACTGAGGCCATCGGCATTAGACGATAAAACAAAGAGACACACAGAAAGAAAGAACAACAGAAGAAACACATGTCAACAGCACACGGTTGGTATTTGAACGGTCTTCCATCCATGTACTGATCGATGGGAAGCGATGCTTTCATCAAAGCCAAGGCCGTTGACGTGTTAGAATTTATTTCAACACAAGTTGAGAAAATTGAGTGCAGAGCTATTTTTTTTTAATTTTGCCTGAAACAAACGGTGATCTAATTGGGTATTATGAATCTCTGCATTCAATATGTTTCATCAGTTTCTTCCAAATCCAAAGGAAATATTTTTTCATGAATGTGATAATCAAGTTACCTAGTTAAAATCTTTCTTTTGTATTTTTTTTATTTATTTCGAATAAATTACGTCTTGAAATCATTTAATTTAATTAATAAACAAAGTTCACATGACTTTATCAAAACTGTTTTCATTATTCTCGTAACTAATAAATAATACAATGTGTCAATTCTCTTGATATTCATAAAATGACTGCAATAAATTCACATGTCACCACCAAAATGAAAAACAATAAAATTGTCACAATTTATTGTTATTATTCCTTTATTTTTAAATCACTATATAAACCTCAACAAAACGAATGAAGTGAATAATAATAGAAAACTGTGGACCAATTTAAAATGACAAATGTGTCTGCTCAACTCTATAGATACTATAAGCTCCCTGCATACATGTACAGAGATACAGATAAACGAACCGTTTGCCCGTGTCCA
The DNA here is from genome assembly GCA_963931855.1 of Philhelius festivus. NCBI lineage: Eukaryota > Metazoa > Arthropoda > Insecta > Diptera > Syrphidae > Philhelius > Philhelius festivus. Next base: position 19,118,725 of record OZ007557.1, on the reverse strand, counting down.
CTTTCGTGAGACAGCTCCATTGAACGGTCATTGAAATAATTTATGAAATGAAAAAAAAAAAAACACATAAAGCGAACGCATTCACATTGATTAAAATGTCACTTTTCTTCATTTATTTTGACGTAAAGTGACGAGGGCCATTAGAGGGAGCATTTCAAATGAGTACTGGGTTCTCGTGTTTTGTTCAAATTGTCATTACTGTCAAACACCGTGCGACTCTTATATCTCTCGCTGGACTCAACAATCAAATTTATAGCAATATTAACAAATGACAAGGGTTCAACTCTCTCAACTCAATCGGCGCGCAGTCGTAAACACTGATTAAGAGATCCGTCCCTTCAAGCCCGCATCGTCAAATTCATACCGAACACCATGTGTGTAAAGTCATAAAGATCTGACAACTTAAACCGCAGTGCACTTAAGTGAGCTGATTGTCTCTTACCGAGACGGGAGAGAAGAAAATGACAACGACAGCGACGATGCTGACGCTGACGACGTTGATGATGATAGTGATCACTTTTGAAAGCAACATCATACACAACCACTCAGCAAACTTTCAAGAGCCCCATAATAGACGGCTTCATAACCAAGTTCACAAAAAAGCACTCCACTGACATTATTCCTGCACAAGTAGACGACAGTGATATGTTGAGAAGGCTTGAGAGTGCTGTCAGTGCTATGATGGTGTTTGCATTCAAATGATGTCCGCCTCGCTTGACGCTTGACCCGAAAAGGTTGATGATGTGTTTTTCTTTCTTATTACTTTTTTTTAATTTGCTCAGCATTGGCATCACTTTTGGTCCGACAAAAACATGTGGGCTGTCCTTAAAAATTGAGTACACACACATGTCAAAATTTTATATTGACATGACAGATATGAATTGCAAATTTGACAGCTATTATCGCATTTTTAATGTGTGACGTGAGTACAATCTGAGTATAGAGCATCTTTAGATCACAGAAATCAGCTTTTTAGACACAATGCTTTGAATAATTAAATCAGAGTTTATAATAATAAAATTTGCTTTTTTATAAGTATACTTTAGTTCTGTTATATAATCGTTACACATATGATTGAAATCTCTTATACTATTTGCATTATTCTTTCAGGGCAAGCATTCGCCCAAACTGGCGCTCAACGTGGGATAATGTATTTTTTTTTTAATTCATAACTTAATTGGTGTTCTTTTAGGAGAAATACGTCTTTTCCAACAACTTGAATTTGGAGTGGCGCCCAACATTAACTTTTCTTTATCAATGTGAAAATTTGAAATTTAATTTCGTACGGTCATCTGTGTTTTAAATTTTCGTGTAATTAACCGTTCTTCACGTCCTTGGGTGAAAATCAAAACTTAACTTTCCACAAATTTTACAGCTTCTTTTTTCAACAAAAAATTTAAGCTGCGAAATGGAAATCATGCCATGGAATATTGGTACAACTTTTTTTTATTTTACAAGGAATTACCTTTTTTAAAATTTATGCATTGCAAATAAAATTTTCGGGAAAACAAACTGCGCGAAAATTTTTAATTTACATTTTTAGATTGACCAAAACGTTTTGATGAACAAATAAATCAAATTTTTCCACGCTTTCTCAAATTTGTCCATTAGGGTGGTAGACTCTGAAATGAAATCTACGAGTATAACTCGAAATCTCGAAAACAAAAAACCCTTAATTGCGGAAATTTTTGAAAACACAATGAAAACACTTTTTACCTGCATCTTGTCTGACGAGTGAAATGGTAATATTTTCAGTTTTAAAAGAAAATGGATCGAATACCAAAATGCAAGTTTTTCAACACTCCTCATGCTTTTTCCCTCAAGCAATTTTAACATAACGATCAGTAAGACGCTGAAGAATGTAAAAATTGAAACAATCCACAATAGTTTTCGTATCTCTCTCAATTAGCAAAATGACAATATGGTGGAAAAGGTTGCCTTAAGCCAGCAGGGAGAAATTTAAAAAATTACATTCCACAACACCAAATTTCACAAGTGACTGTAAAATCGAAAATCTGACGTGAAAAAGTTTGTGGAACATACTTACTCACTAAATATTTTACTACTAACATTACATCCAAGTATTCCTTTTTTGTCGTATTTGTAATTTCAAGGGGCAAAAAGTAAATTAGAGGTGAAAACTTTGACACTTGTAAATGAATTCTTTTTCAAGTTGTAGAATTTTTACATTCCACAATGTTTTAAATTTCACTTGGAGACTCTTCCATGAATATTTTGTTTTTCCCTGAAATAAAATCTTAATTTAACAATTTTACTTTGACATTTTTTTTTAAGAAAATTTCATTCGACACACATTTTTCATTTTCCCAAGAATTTTCTACGTAAGTGTGAACAAAACTTTAAATCATTTTAACCCTTTTTCGTTGAGTTGTTTATTCAGATATTTCCTGTCATCTCATTTATATCTGATGATAGCCTTATTTAATGTGCAACATCAAATACACTGACTTACTCATCACCGCAATCATCATTCGCGTCACGAAGCCATTTATCGCACCGCACTTAATTTAGACCCACCGCGTATGCCATCCGACTGTCATTATTTACATTTATAGTCCTGCTGTTGGATATTGCTGGGCTTCAGAGAGGGAGAAGAGCTTAGAATGAAGCATTGCATATCTTTTGCTCGTTTGACAAATTAATGGTGCACAGCAGTGAGCTCTGGAGCGCTTAAGAAAAATATCCCGATTACGAGATGCTTTTCATCACGCGTAAACAAATTTATTTATTTTCGACTCCATCATAATCCCCACGATCGTGCAAACGCAACGTAGCTGCAACAAGAACGGCAGCAGCAGCAGCAACAGCAGCAGCAGACCCATTCGATATCAAAGGGCAGTCAGTATACAATTCTACATGAGGCATGTTCTTCCCGCCAATGTGCTGTGCTGTGCCCCAGTTCCTTGCCACCGACCGCCATCGCCATTGCTATTGTGTGTATCTTTGAAATTTATGAGCTCATTCTACATGCTGTTCCACTTTGGGCCCAAATCTAAATACTTACTCGTAGATGATAGAAGAGAGATTTGGAGGCGCGGTACGAGATCAAAGGAAAAAATCTTTATTTCGTGCCGTTCGCTCTTCTTGCCATAAAGTCATATCATGAAAGAAGCTGCGTTGTCAAGTGGCACACAAAGTCACATTCAAAGAAGCGATATTAGAGGACAGGTCCGTACAAGGGGGGAATTTTCCAACACTTTTCGATTTTCTTTTTCTAAAAACAATGTTGATAGTAAAATGTCTCATCGTGTAAACGCATCTCAAAATGGTATTTGCAAATTTATTTTTTGACCGGACAATTTGTTGTTTCCTTTCCAGTTTTTAAAGTTAGAATCAGTGTCAACAAGGAAAACTCTAATATAACATACACTCGAATCAGGAGCAACAAATAGAAGCTGACTACGACGAGTAGTTTTTGATTTATCTCATCATATAAACACATCTCAAAATAACTTCCACATTAAAATATTGTGATTCTGCTGCAGTTTGATAAGCGAAACAGTTACTGGCGACAAATTGAAGCTGTAATTGTCTCATATAATTGTCCATCATTATTGGGAGTAACGACAAATCGCTTACAACTAATTACCAAAATGTCTCGTCGTGTAAACACACCTTAAAATTACTTTAAGACATTGGGTGTTCTAGTTCGAGATTGATATGGAAAGCGGCAGCCATAGTATTCACCTGAATCAGTAGCTACAAATTGGATCTTGAGAACTCAACCAGGATTTTAATATGAAAAAGTTTCGTGCAACTAATTGATAGTTTCAGTGATCGAATCGGGAGCAACTAAAGTTGCTGGCAAACAATTATCTACATTTTGCCTTAATTATTTTCAAAGATTTTTTGTTCACCTTCCCAAGAACTAAGCACGGACCTGTCCTTTTTTTTAGCAAGCAGCAGTGTTATAGAAAAAGAAGGATACTGTGATGCCGGTGTTAGTTCTTGTGGCATGTGGAATGAAAGGGAAATTTATGGCAGAAGGATGCAATCGCCGCCGCCGCCGCGGTGCAATCAGCATTTTAAGTTAATGTGAATGTGTTGGCTCTCGGAAAGACAAATTGCCTAGCGGCAAGCTCGGTGCAAAGACGAGGGTGTTCTGCGTTTTTCTCCACATCCATATCTCTGGGAGTTTGTAGCAGCAGCAACGAGCTCTCACTCTTAACTTGACACTGTGTGTGGATTTCCTGCTTGTTTTGTCGCGTTGTGTATACACGAAATGGATTTTGGTAAATTTATTATTTGACAAGAGTCATTAGTTAATAGGAGCACCACCACACCACTAGCAACAGCTCCACCAGTGGCAATCTACTTGAACTACAATGTTCCCTTCCCATGGGTCGTCGAGTAATCATCTCCAGCCCAGTGTGTGATAGTGACAGCAGAAATAAGGAGCACCAGGAGTGAGGGAGGATATTGTGTTTTCTATGTGATGGCCGCCGGATCTGCTCTCCGTAGGTAGATTAACGTTAATGGTTGTCTATGTCTTTTCCTCCAAAGATATTTTTTATTGCATCACACTGTATCGCGCAAAGACTTCGCAAGTGGGTGGCCGCAACCGTACCAGCGGGACAGGGAGGGCGACAATTTATTTGATAGTTGACAATCGAGCACGCTAAGCATGGGAGTGTTTCACTAATGGCGGTAAATTATGTTTTTTGATGGGGCAAAGCGCTGCAGCCGATCTGTTGCATCCACATTTCTTATTGTGAATAAAGTGGCTATACACAGATACTCTATGAATAAATTCCCCGGCCCGGCCCGGCCCGGCCCGGCATCATGACGACTCGTTTTGGTTGTTAATTTTCTTTGATCGCTCATTTAACGAACCATTTTTGGTTTGACATCTCATAAATTGTGATGGCAGTTTTGACAGTCCCATAAATTATTATCAATGAATATGAACACACAAATAAAATTAAAAAAAACATTCCCAACGAACGAAAGATGTGAACAATTAATTTACTGGTTGGTTGAAATAAATCAGAAATGTGTCAAATTGTGAATTCCAACGAGAGTGTATTTTATAATATGCGTTGTTATGACAGATAAGTGTATTAATTTATGTCACTAATTAGAAAATGATTTCCCTTTTTGAATTTTCACACACAATAATTAGCTATTAGGTTTTGAGAATGGAATGTAACAGCATTTTTGGTGTTGTGCTTATAAAACCTAAAAACTAATTAGACGTGAAACATTGTTTTCTAAAAGGTGTTACGAACTTTTAATTAGTTTAACAAATCAATTGCATTTGACACCAAACATAAATGAGCTTTTATGTGATAACACCAGTAGTATTAACGAAAATATTAGAAATTCCTTTTAAAAATAATAAAGGTCGTGTCGAATTATGGAAATTAATTAACGATTCTTTTTTGCGAAGTGATAAATTTTAAAATATAACAGATATTCAGACAAATAAATCTAATTAGCTTGCAACTAAAGCTTGTTGTACGTCAGCCACACTGATTAGGGTACATCGAAATTCTGACGGTTTTAAGTCCCCTCGGAACCGCCCGGCTTTCACTAGAGTTGGTTATCATATTGAAGTTTTGAAAATTTTGTTTTAAGTTTTGTATGCCAAACAGTAAGTCAAAATTTTCGAAAATTACATTAAGGTAAGGCCTAATACGAATGACTACAAATGCAAAGAAACGGTCAAATTTATAACAACCTAATTTTTGGTATACACGTTGGTATTAATTTAACTTGTTACCAGAAAATAGTCCTAAAATATTCGATGACCTATGTCTTGCATAGGGTGTCAAAGTTCATCAAAATGGATTAGGCTTAATGTCTCAAAAGCGACGAGTTTTGAAAAAAAAAAAACTAATTTATTAAAAAGTACAAAAAAGATCTCGTCAAGTTTGGACATAACATTAACTGTTAAGAAATTAAATCATTTAGAAATAAACTTATTATACCTTGATCGCCAGAGTTTAGAGATTTCCAAGTGTTCGTGGGTTAAGAAAATATTGTTTTTATGTGTTCGCCATTCTGTTAAATACAGGTCAGCTGTTTTGGCACTGCTTGGTGGGAATACTGATCTTTCAGAATTTTTCCTACCTGTTTATAAATTTAATGCCACTATTCTTTCGCCATCGTGGCCTTTTAGTTTATATTAGATATGATGTTGCTTGCCAGAGTATTCATCAACACGGGAATTATTTTAATACAAATTTTAAATTCATGGGGATCAAATGTCCGCAAGCACACCATCCCTTATTGTTTCATTTATAGGAATCCTTATCTTGAAAGTTGAATTGACAATGAATTTGATAAGCTGTCAGGTTCCATTTCCCGAATAGTTTCCCCGTACCCTCACACTAAAGTCATTATTGAGGACGACATCAATATGGCAGACAACCCCCGAAGGGAGATATGTTGTGAGATCTATGCTGAGATGTACCACTTTACCCAGCTTGTACATCAGCCCGCTCAAATACTTGTCGCCACACTCTCCAATTGATTCTTACCTTGCAGCCTCCTTAGTATATCATTAAAATAAGATCTTCATTTGGCACTTCGAACAATATGTGAAATATCATCTAATTTTTCGTGTCCCATCCATACAAATAAGAGAGAAACATCCCACTAGGACCGTTTGGCAATACGCCAAAGCCAACTGGCTACTATGTTTTCTCAATAATTACGTTGATATGACCACAGAAGTGATTTTTCTTGGTATGCGTACTAACAAAATTAAGAGTATAAAACCTAACGAAAAGTCTTGGCTCGATACAAGCTGTAAAGAAGCTATCCCGTTAAGGGAATTATATTTCCGCTCTCACAACCAAACCCCTACTGTACTTGAGAACGTAAATTAAATGGGACAATGCATTTGTACAATTTCAACAGCACTCTGTCAGTTCTGATGGTATACGTATACTCCACAATTGGGTAAGCTTTTTCATTGTTCTAACTGTTTGTGAATCTTCCCTAGAAGATGGAAAACACCATTTACCCTATTACCCCTAGTGGGGCATAGGGCATCCACAACGCCAGCTCGCCATCGTGTTCGGTTCCTGGATATGAGTCGAAACTCCCTCCAACTCTTGCCTAGTTGGGCTGACTCCTCCTCGACTGTGTCTCCATAAGCTTCTTGGTCATCTAGCTCTTCTTCCTTCTTGAGTGAGCGGATTCTATAACATTGCATGCGCCGCAATACAGTTGTCGGCTTTTCGAAGCGTGTGTCCGATCCACTGCCACTTTCGAGTATAATAGAGTCAATAGGTTCCTGACCTGTTTGCCTGAGGAACTCTTCGTTTGATATACGATTGGGCCAGAAAATCCTAAGGATGTTTAGTAGACATCTATTAATGAACGTTTGCAGCTTCTTAGTGACACGTACTGTTACTTTCCAAGTGCTGCAACCGTAACGTAAAACGAATTCGACGTTGGATCGAAACAGCCGTAGTTTGGTTCTTAAGAGAGTTATTCCTCTATATATTTCTAAGCATATCGAAAGCAGCCTTGGCCTTCCTGATTCGACTGCTGATGTCTTGTTCGGTGCCACCCTCGGTAGAGATGATACTTTCAAGGTTGAAAAATATTTATGAGAGAAGATGACTGGGTTCCTAGGCTGATCATCTTTGTTTTGCCGGAGTTAATTTTCAGCCCCACGATTTCTGCTTCTCTCTCCACCCCTGTTGTCATTTGGTGGAGATCCATGATCCTATGAGGGAGCAAGCACACGTCGTCCGCAGTCAAGATGTTTCAAGTGAGACGTCAGAGTCCATCGAATTCCTCCGTTTCCCGTCAAGACCGCTCGCAGGACATCGCTTATCACCAACAGAAACAATATTGGTGACAGAATGCAGCCCTGTTTGAATCCACTTTGGATTTCAAACTCTTCTGACTCTTCTTATTTTGAAATTGCCAACCCCTATTTACTTGCGACATATAGGTACGAGGGCGGGTCAATAAGTCCGTGACTTTTTGAATTTCTGACCTCTTTACTGAAACAGCAACACTGCTCCTGTCAACAGGCATCTGTCAGTTGACTCCTGTCAAAATTTAAACTTACTGCGTCAGTTAGTTTGTGTTTGACAGCTATTTTTATCAGACTACTCACTAATTTGAGGTGAAAATGGAAAAAAGTGAATTTCGTGTGCTTATTAAGCATTATTTCTTGCGAAAAAAAACCATTACCGAGAGCAAGGCTAAGCTTGATAAATGCTATGGGGACTCTGCACCATCGATTTCAATGGTAAAAAAGTGGTTTACTGAATTTCGTTGTGGCCGTACGGCGTACAAGCACTGAAGATGCCGAACGTCCTGGACGCCCAGTTGAGGTCTCTACACCCGAAACAATCGAAAAAATTCACGATATGGTGTTGGCCGACCGAAGATTGAAAGTGCGAGAGATTGTGGAAGCCGTAGGGATCTCGCATGGCTCAGTGGTTTCAATTTTGAATGATCACTTGGGCATGAGAAAGCTTTCCGCAAGATGGGTGCCGCGTTTGCTCACAGTCGACCACAAACGCAATCGTGTAACAACTTCACAGGAAGGTTTGGCGTTGTTTAATCGCAATATGGAGGAGTTTTTGCGCCGTTTTGTAACCGTGGACGAAACATGGATCCATCACAACACACCAGAGACCAAACAACAGTCAAAACAGTGGGTTTCTAAGGGTAAATCGGCGCCAAAGAAGGCCAAGGTGGGTTTGTCAGCCAATAAAGTTATGGCGACTGTTTTTTGGGATGTACGCGGGATAATCCACATTGACTACCTTCAAAAGGGAAGAACAATCAATATTATGCCAACTTATTGGACCGATTCAATGACGATTTGAAAAAAACCGACCTCATTTGGCCAAGAAAAAAATTCTTTTCCACCAAGACAAATCCATGAATTGGGCTATGAATTGCTCCCTCATCCACCCTATTCTCCAGATTTGGCTCCGAGCGACTACTTCTTGTTCCCAAACCTGAAGATGTGGCTTGGTGGAAAAAGATTTGACTCCAATGATGAAGTCATCTCGCAAACAAAAGCCTATTTTGAGGACCTCGACAAATCATTTTTTTTTGGAAGGGATAAAAAAATTGGAGAAGCGTTGGACAAAGTGTATAGAGCTCAAGGGAAACTACGTTGAAAAATAAAATTATTTTTTTATCAAAAAATCTGTGTTTTATTCCAAAAGTCACGGACTTATTGACCCGCCCTCGTACCACATATGTATATGGCAAGTTATGCATTCGTAAAAAAAATCGAAGTCTAGATTTTTATCAGATTTAGCATAACGATGATAGAAGAAATTGCGGTTGGCAATTCTGTCTGTTAGAAAAAAGCCTAAGCGGTTAGACCGATTTTCTTTAAACTTGTTAGATAGCATTTTAAAACTTCCCCAGACAGGTTTTTCTTCTTTTTTTTTTAGACCAAATATAACTGTACCTACCATACAATTTTTTAAAATAACTGAAAAATGGTTATCAATGGTACTCCCTAGAACCATTTTTTTTTTTTTTAATTTTTTCAAAAACGGTGCAACCGATTTTGATTCTTTTTTAAAGCCGGAGCTCAATTTTTTTTTGGAAATTCGGTAACTCGAAAACTGGTCAGTATTTTTGTTTTTGCAAATTTAGAAAACAATTTATTATTATTTATGTTCTTGCATAAACTAATATTTGCTGGAGAAATCACATCATATCATGTTTATAGCCCCTTATTACTAAAGGAGTTGTTTTAGTCATTTAAAAAAATCACATTTATTTTTGAAATGTTTAGTCTTTTACATAGTAAGAGCAAGTTCGTGCGATCAGTTAGGTTTTCCTAAATAAAATGTTTGGACAGTTTTTGAAAAAAAAAAATGTCCGTTTTGCTTTGCTGGGGAATTTAATCGCCAGGTTCCGCCAGTTTTGGAGTCATTGAATAAGTTTAAGTTATAAGTATATAACCGTTTCAATACGCTTATTAGTCTTCACCTGAACCTATTGAATTCCTAAAAACTATTCTTTATTAAAAAAAATGCTTCACTTTAATTTTAGTCATAAGACAGGCGGCACCATTAGGTTCACCGAGTTAAAATTGGGAAAGAATGATAACACTGAGGTTTTCTTGAAAATCGAAGGTTTGGCCTCCACGGTGTCAATGTTGGTTTGTTTTCTTGGTGATAAACAGAATTAACATGGCATTTGCCCTCATTGACACGGTAACACATCTTTGGCGCTTCCGTCTCAATACTCAAAAAAAGAGATTCTTTCTTTTAACGCACTACACGAATGCGGAAGGATATACCCGGCTGAATATTTGTGTCTCGCAGCTATCTATAATCAGACATTAGAAGCAAGTGTTCATCGGTATCTCCTTTTAAGTCTTCGATAAATTTCAGCACTGTGCTCAAATATTTTAACATAAGACTCTTCATGAACGAACAATTTCCAAGGCTATACTTTCCAATAGCTTCACCTAACTTAAGCGAATTATCCGACGTCACAGTCGAAGAAGTTAGTGAGGCGGTAAAATACTCCAAAAAGGGAAAAGCTGTTAGCCCAGACGAAATACCCTCAGAGTTTTGGAAAAAGATGGGAGACATCGGGTTTAGATGGCTCATGATTCTTGTCTCCAAACTTATACGAGGTGATCGCATGCCTAATCAATGGAGGGAAAGTTACCTTCTTCCAATTTATAAAGGAAAGGGTGGATACTCGAAGCTGTGATAATTACCGTTCGATTAAGCTGATGTCACACACCATGAAGATCGTTGAGCGAGTCTTGGGTAGCCGACTGCGAAAAATAATTAGGCTATCTGATGACCAGTGCGGGTTTGTCGGGGGTAAGTCAACCACGGATGCAATCCAGAGTATAAGAATAATTATGGAAAAACATCGGGATTCTTTGGAGGATTTGCATGTCGTATTGGTTGATTTTGAAAAAGCATTCGATCGGCAACCACGAGATCTAATATGGGTGGCCCTCAGGCAACGAGGAGTTCCAGAAACCTATGTGCGGATAATTATGGACATGTATGATGGAGCAGTTACTAAAGTAAGATGCGCAGCTGGAGTCACCGAAGAATTCGAAATCACAGTAGGTGTACACCAGGGAAGTGTCTTGAGTCCCCTGCTCTTTATTACAGTTCTTGATTACCTGCTTGAAGGCAAAGTGACGGATCCAAAAGTGCATCAGTTATTCTTTGCTGACGATGGAGCCATCATAAGTGAAGACCCGATATCCCTACAACGAGCACTTGACGTATGGGTGGATGTTCTAGAAGGAAGTGGGTACCGCATAAGCGCGAAAAAGACAGAATACCTATGCTGCCCATTTTCTGATCCACACAGGCCTATTCCAGACATTTATTTGAATGGAGTAGTGCTTCCCAAGTGTGAAAAGTTTAAATATCTGGGGTCTATGATAAATAACGAAGCTACTTGTGATGACGATATCAATCATCGCGTAAGCGTAGGGTGGATGAAGTGGCGGGAAAATTCTGCTATCTTCTGTGACCAAAAAATGCCCCCTAAGCTGAAAGGAAAGCTCTACACTTCAGTTGTGCGTCCAGCACTCACATACGGTTCACAATGTTGGACAATGTACAAAAAGTATGAGAGTAAGCTAACGGCAGCTGAGATGAAGATGCTTCGTATGACAGCAGGAGTTACAAAGTTTGATTGAATTAGAAGTACGAAGATCCGAGGAAGCCCTCATGTAAAGAATACCATTTCCCAAAAAATTGAACACGACCGACTCAGTTGGTATTGCCATGTTCAAAGAAGAGATCCTGAGAACCCCGTCAAAAAGGCAATATCATACAACGTTACAATTCGGAATAAAAAGAAAGGTAGGCCTAAACACTCCTGGTACAAACAAATGCAAAAACACCAGCATTCAGTTGGCCTCAGAAATGGAACAATACAAAACCGGGAGGCTTGCCGCCGATTTCTGAGGTCAACCCGGCGAACCCCACAGGCGGATCACTAGTGTGAAGCAGATACGTGGGAGAGTTATGATCCCCTCGACATCGAGATCATAACAGCGCCGAAACAAAGGAAGAAGAAGAAGAAGAAGACTCTTCATGCTGTTTTCTTCCGTTTCAGTATTCTTAAACTTGGTGATATGTAAACTAATGAACATTTTCTGCGATTCTTTAATCTAACTCCCATTTTTTTGTAACAAATTCGAAATGTCCTATTCCTTCGCAAATTCCAAATCTTTCAAAACAAATCCTTTTTTACGCTTATTTGGAGGACTTCACAGCTAATTTAGTTCCGAACATACAGAGCCATATTATTATCACAGTGCTTACAAAAGTGTAAGCAACAAATACGACAACAATGTAGCGTTAATGTTCTCCGTTTCGGTCATTAAATTTAAATATGAAAAAAAAACTTTAATTAGTATTTGACACGCGGCATACCACAGACTCAAAATGCAACAAAGTACTCGTATTCTGAAGTTTTATGTGCAAAATGTGAATGAGCAACACAAACTTAACTCAGTCAGAGAGAACTGACCCAAGTGGACCAAAACGCTAATTCGTTACGGCCAATTGCATTATTTCATAGCAGCGCAGCTGTTGTTGCGCTACATGAGTTTAAATGTGTCACAATGTTGCGACGACACATCGTTTTTACAGCCTTTTGGGCATATAACAATTTATATAAAATATATAGGCGAGACAGCTAATGGACATTTGGACTTGCAAATGCGTTTCGCTGCTTGGCGACTAACATAGATGTCAAATTGTCTACAAAAACAACAAAATCAAAAAAAAACAAAACCCTACTGAACCCGATTTGGTAGCTGACACAACATGTTAAGGTCGATCGACTTGAATTAAATTTGTGATAAAAAAAAACTTATCATATTTATAGAATATGCATTAGAATTATATTCGTGTTCCAGTCTCATGGACAGAATTTGAGCTTTTTTTAAAAATCTCTCCTAACTCGTTAGGATAGGTTACGGTGACTAGCACTCTCCGTAACTGAAAACCATCTTGCTACCGAAACGGAAACAATAACTCGGATAACTAATGATAATATGTTGACGACTTTTGGCTATCGAATAAGAACAACGATTGGTTTCTGGAATGTGAGGGCACTCTTGGATGATGGCAATGAAGGTCCCCACAACGCCAGATTCCTCCAACTAGAGAAGGAATTCATGCGGTACAGGCTGGACATCTTAGGCCTTAGCGAAATACATTGGATGGGCTCGGGCAAGTTCAAGTCACCATCGCGTAACACTGTACTGCTCTACTACGGAAAATTGCCAGGAAGCACACGTGAAGCTGGGGTTGGGCTGCTGCTAACAAAAACAGCTGTCGGTAGTCTGATTTCATGAAAGCCTCTTGGAGAAAGAATAATAAAGGCACGATTCCGGACAAGAGTACGTCCCGTCACCATCCGATGAGGAGAAAAAATGCATCTACAGTCGGCTAGGAGCCGCTTACAGATATTAAAATGGTTACAGGAGATTTGAATGCTAAAGTTGGCAGCAACAACGATGGACTCAAACATGTGATGGGAAACCATGGAGTTGGGAATTGCAATGATAACGGTAAGCGGTTCATTGACTTCTGCAATACTAACAGACTCGTCCTTGGCGGCACCATGTTTGAGCACAATCCGTGCCACAAAATAAGTTGGGTGTCGACGGACAGGCAAGCATCTTCGAATCATATTGATCACTTCGCGATTAGCCGGCGCTTTAGAAGCAGTCTCCTGATGGATATTCGAAATAAAAGATGAGCCGATATGGGACTTGCTCGAGACCACCACCTTATGGTAGCTACTGTAAGACTTCGTACAGCTGCAGCTCGGAGATCCAACGTCATAACCCGCTTACACAGGTTCAACGTCGACAGACTAAAGGATCTCTCAACACGCCAACAATTGAGAGACTACCTTTCACACGGAATGATTACAATCAGCAGCACGGAACCTGAATCTATTGAAAACCACTGGAATGCTGTGAAAAATTTTCTTATATCAGCTGAAAGAATAGTCGGCCGAGCGAGGGGAAACAATAACGCTTGGCTTTCTGAGGAAACCTGGATACGGATTGGCGAACGGCAAAAACTCAAGGCCCGCACTGCAGCTGCAACTGGAGTAGATAAAAGAGAGCTAGAATCCCTGTACCGCATGAGAAAGAGAGAGGTTTACCGCCATGTAAGACGTGACAAGCGTAATCACTTTGGCCCAACAAGCAGAAGATGCTGCTAACAGATGCGACAGTAAAACCGTCTACAGCGTTACAAAGGAACTGGTTGGTACTCGCAGTTCCAAACAACACCTCGTAAAAGACTCAGACGGCTCGCTACTTAGTTCGGATGAGAATCAGCTGAAAAGGTGGAAGGACCATTTTGCGTCGGTATTAAACCGAGTTACCGACAGCAATGCGCAACTGATACCTGCTGAGCCGACAGTAGAGATGAAATCTGCAACGCAATCAAAGCAGTAGGACTTGATGGCATTCCTGCAAAGCTTCTACAAGCGGCGCCAACGACATCGAGCGGACTCCTGCATCCACTCATAAAGAAAGCCAAGCCAAGTCTCTGAAGGATTTCCGAATGAATGGAAAAAGGGAATGATAGTCAAGCTCCCTAAAAAGGAGACCTAACACAGTGCGAAAACTGGAAACTTTGCACGAAGGCAGGCTGCCAGAAGAAACAGAGTGCGGAAATTCATTACGTAATCCTATACCTTGCCAATAACCGATTGAATTATGTAAGTCCCATTGAACTAATTGCTAATATTCTTGCCTTTTTCGATGTACTTAAGAATGTTAAGAATAGAGTTTCCGAAGTAAACTAAGGGAAATCTATTAAAATCAAGTTTAGATTTGTATACGACTAAATCGGCGGATTCTATTGGATTTAAGCAGATTTTCGCAGCCCAAAAGTTGACTGCTTCTAAATCTTTCTTTAATTGGTTAACAAATCTTTTCGAATATCAGGACGGTGTCCTTATGGTCGGAATCCGCTAAGGAGTGTGTAACAACTCACCAGGGGGGTGCACATTCTTGGTTGTGGTTTCTACCTCGACTATAGCTGGGTGTGTGTATATCTGGGGTTGACAGGCCCCGAGTTTTGCAGGAACTCTCTGTAAGTGACCATAATGGTGGCGAAGCTCGACCGGAAGCTATATTCTGGTTCCACGGGAGATAGTGCCCAGGAGCCTGAAGGCTATAGCGTACGTCTTCTGGCTCTCCTATTCTATCTTCGGATAGTGAGGTGCAGCTGTCGCGTGCGTGCTCTCTTTCTCAGACTATCTATGAGGTAATTCCAGGCGTGCCTGGATTCAAGAGGTGTTAGATAGACCTCGCCTCCTAAGCAGGAGGTGTGTTCCCTTTCATGCCTGAAACATGTCACAACTTTGCGACCGAGATGGCTTCGGCTATGTTGGGGTTAATGGTCAGGACCCAATCTGACTCCGATGGAGGTAGGCCTCCCGTGGGGTAGAGCCGGTAATCGGCAGGTATCCACGTTAAACCAAAAGACGATTCTTTCCGAATATCAGTTTAGCTACTTAAACATAGTTGTACATCAGCCATAGGTATTGATGAGTATTATACGATATAAAGAAAATCATTTATAGAAATTACGAATGAAAGGGGACCTAGTATTAATCCTTGCGGAACTTTAATTCATGTAGAAAAATTAATTGGATTTATTATTCAGGTCTTAGATGAGCTACTTTCTATCCGACAAATATTATTTTGTGCGGAAGTTAAAAAAACCACAGAAGCCTTAGATTTTGGAGAAGTAAGTTATAGTGAAGGGATCAAGAATCTAACAAAGTTTTATCAATAGCAATACGAAAATTATCGATTACCTTGAAAAGTGGCTCTCGTGCAACTGTGTATTGTTTCAATATCATCTTCTTTAGCTGCTTTTGATTATTTTTTTAAGGATCAAACACATCTGTTTGATTGGCAAGTGCATTTTGAATCTGGGTAGAATAGAGTAGGATGAGTTCTTGAAAAGTAAATAAATGGTATTTGGAAGAGTTTTAAAGCTTTAAAAAGTTAGAAATTACTTTTGAGTTATTCCGAAAAAAATTCATAGCGCTTAATATATTTTAAGGGTCGAGCTCCAATTCTTATTAAATCATTCCGAATAGTAAGATCGTTTTGCCTGAAATAAAAAACATATATTCCAACCTTATAATTTATAAGACAATACAAAAACTTAGACACATGTCTGCAAAATTTTGACGAGTGAGGGAAACATTCTGTAAAAAATGTCAGCCTGCAAATACCAGAACGCAAATTTTGACAACAACACAGTATTCCACATTTCATGTATAATGAGGCGCACGGTACGATGGTGGGCTTTCATTATTTATCTCATAATATTTTGCTACGAATCTATTTTCATATATGTAAATATCTTGCAAGGAAAATCCCAGGTACGAGCCCAGATAGACGTACCATCAAATACAGAGATTCGTTTTTTAGTCGCACAACACGATTATGGATTTAATTTTTTTGGATTTACACAAATCGTTAGTATGAAAACTCAACTTATATGCAATCTACGAAGTCTGCCAGTGCATTTCATGCAGCAAAATACATTTAAACCATTGATTTTTCTGGGTTTACACGCCAAATTTCAAGCGTAAGACAATTGTCAACGTCGACATGCATTCCAGACGACAGCTGAAATTTAGCTGTAACTCTTTTCTCTCAATTTGTGTGGGGGATGCAACCAAACAAAAGCTTGTCTTTCAACCTAGCACTTTACGATCATTGCCTTCTATTTCAGTGCTGTTGTATCTCATGTTTGACATGTCATATTCAATAACACACTTCAACCGGAAGCTGTCAAAATTATTTTTATTTTTCTTAACCCAAGCAAAACATCACATCAGTCAAAAATACAAAAAGAAAAAGAAAAACAGTTCAATCATTTTAACAACACAAAACTAATTAATCATTTTTATTTTCCATTCTGAGAGCACTCAAAGTCAAAAATGTCTGAAAATTCCCGGGGGCTGGCACAGCGAACACACATTTATGTACAAACAAACAAAAGAAACGCTCCAATTATGTGCACAGCAGCATGTGTAAACACTTTGTTACAATTTTTCTTAATCACTTCACTGTCGTCCACGGTCGCGTCGTCTTCTGTTGACTCAATCGCTCACTGGCGATGGCGATGCGATGGCCCACTCACACACACACCATACCGCATACGACATGCCATAATAACCACAGCTCACAACAATGCACACACTGCACGGCTACGGCTCATGACATTCGGCAAGGCACGGCAGCAAAGCAAAAACAACAACGGCAACACATATATCGGCGGCAGCGGCAGCGGCGGCTGTTATGAATAATTCAAAATTTGAATTCTTATATTCGAATAATTCGAGAATCGTGACTAATGGCCGACATTGCGGAAATTCATGTAACGCTCTGTTGCCCATCTGTCGTCTGAGTGCGCGTTGCAATCGCGGGCTCGGGCTTCATGCTACAAGCTAACCTTATCCCATTCCACACACTCTGGCAGTCTTGACGATGGACGATTACTCAAAACGACCGCAAAACAAATGACCAATTGTCAGTGGTCATTAAGGCGATTCATTTGCAGAGCACCAAAGCCATAGCCCCTGTGAACCCAGTGAGGCGATTTTAGTAGCAAACCAAGCAACAGCTAGTCAGAGCCACGTCCATGTCCATGTCCACGTCCACGTCGCCGATGTTGTCGCGGAATGGACGCGGAAGGGTGCACAGGCATTCTTAGAGATGACGACCACGAAGGCGCACACAAAACAACATAGGCCAGCGCGCCAGACAGGGCCGCCAAGATATCTCTGATGGATGATTATCTAGAGTAACCACCACGGAATGGATACCCCGGCTCTCTGATAAATGATAAATTGTCCCATTTAGGTTCAGATGCGAAGATGATGGGGTAATTATTATTTTTATTTTGTGGGCATTTTTCACAGGATTTCCCGATTTGAGAAATGGCCGTAATAAAATTCGTTTGAAGTGGCCATAAAGGAGACCCCTCATGACAATTAGGCGCAAGGTGAAGTCGCTGGACTCGGAATCAGCAGACCATTAGGGACATGAATGGCTCCCAAGTAGGCTATAAAGCTTGTGTTATTAATTGATTCATACAATAAAAATAAGGTATACACATATCTGACCATTTCGTGCCGGAGGAGATATCTCTATGGTCTTTGTAAAAGGTAGATACTGATTACATTAATATGATAACGATTAGTTCAGGTAACCGATTTGACCATTGACTGTGAATTTTAGCCCCTTGATTCCATGTTTTCTAAGTTATATCAAAAATTTATTGAAACAAGCTATGTTATAAGAATAATATTTATTTTTTTCACAGTATTATTGTTTGTATTCGTTAGTTTTATTCATTCGTTATTTCAGGTTATTCGTTTGTTCTTTTTAATTCTGTTCTACCAATTAGTTGACCAAAAAATATAAGGCTTTAAGTTCACTGCAACAGACAAACCTATTGTGTAACATATTTATTCAAACATCTTCCGTTTCTGAAGAAAATATTGACATATCAACTGACAGCTGTCACTTTAAATGAAACGAAAATCCCGAAATCTATGGTAAGCAACTAGTTTTTAATTTATACGAAATGTCTTATATGACGAGTTTCCGGTTCAACATTTTTATTGTCAAATGAGAAAGGTAAAATGTTAATAAGGAAATAAGCCAACTTTCTGGTTCATTCCCAAGTTACTCAGTGCTTCTTTGTTCATTTCTAGAAAACTCGATCCATCTGTTGGTAATCTCTTAATCACGAAATGTGTGCTTAAGAAAGGAAATTACACACAGCAATTAATCACTGTCTGAGATAACAAACGCCACTTAATTACAACCCGAGATAGCAGACGTCTCTAAATAAGATAGCTTAAGAGAGCAAACGTCACTTAATTACCGTCTCAGATAGTAGTCGTCACTAAATTAATTTGTGACATACTAGTAGTAAACGTCAATAAATTAAATTCTGAGATAGAGTGAGAAATAGCAGGTCTCACTATAGTATAGTATATGTAGAAGACTTCACTAAACTATAGTGTAAGGTATATTGGAACCTGGGCTTCGAATGGGACTTCTGGAATCTTACTTTTCGAAAGAAGAGTCTGATTATGTACATTTGTATGGTACCCTCTACGCTGTGTTACTCGTATCTATATGAATTTTTGGTTCATACTGAGTGTGAACAATAATTTCGCAAGAAAACACAGAATAATAGTCCACTCTGCAATTCACTAGTGAAGAAACCTGTGGTAACGAAAGATGTGTAGGGAGCGTAAAAGGATATTTATTGGGATAAAAATGGTATACTAATAGGCTTAACAGTCTGTAACGAAGTCTTACAAATTGCACATCAGCCCACCGACCAAGCGAAAGGTAAACCAGTGCAATAATGGTTTGTTCGTTGGACTTTCACGCGCCGCAGAAGATCTGGGATCGATTCCCAGCCGATGTCAAATAAAACAAAAACAGTTATCTTTAGGGATGCTGCCTCTTATCTCTTGCCTAGAAAATTCTGTTTCATCTTAACCGTTCAGACTCGGCAAAAAATGCACACAGGTGTTGTTGCGTTGCAAGTCATTATCTAGAAGCTGTTACCCCATGTTGTTTAACCATATAAATACATAATAAGCTCATCAAACTACTAGGATACTAAACTGATATTATTCACGATCTTTTTACTTTCAGTAGCCCAGGACATCTATGGATTCATTTTGAGTCGGTTTCAATGCCCTATACCTACTATGTTACGATGAAAAATTTGATGACCACTCATTCAAAGTGGACTTTCTGCCAAAGTTAACATTTCCAAGAACACCATTTTGCCTGGTACTTCTTTCTAAAATTTTTCGACGCCATCAATATCATTCCTGCATTTCTAGAATTACTCGTACCCTTACCAGAAATGGAGATCAGGAATCATTGGATGCTCTAATCAAACTGGATCAGTCGATTCTTGAAATATATACAGAAACAACCTCCTAAATATCAAACGATTCCAAAATAAAATCAAGAAGACAATCATGATGTCGGACATCAACAGAAACCTTGGCATCAAACCTCGAGTCAATAATTTATTTGCTGTAGCAGATAGACACTGGTATTGACATTTTACCTATATTGACGCCTGTGATAGCGGCTGTGACTGACAGCTTTACCAATTCCGAAGATGTACCTGAGTTAATTCATCCACGGAATCCACTTGAACCGAAAACGACAAAACTACTTCGCCAACCCAAGGCTCCATTCGGAATCATGGTCATGGTAAAAGGGGCAAGAAAATAACGAGTAACCTGAAAAACCATATCAACCCACTCGTGAGAGCTATCGCAAGAGAACTACCTGAGACGAAGTCCGTTCTGTCTGTAAACCAGATGAACCCACACGTTTTTGCGCTTGAAAATTGCCGTTTCGATTTCATTCACATTGAACTTCTTAATGTTATTGAAGTTAACACCAATATATTCAGTAGTGCTTCGAATTATCCAAATAGTTCGGATACCCGAAACAGTTCCGGATACAGGATCTGTTATCCGAAGGATGTCGGAAATCCGAATAATCCGGATAATTGAGTTCCGACACTATCCGGAAACGTTTCCTGTATGTATTTAAAATAGAGGATTATAAATAAAAACAAAATATCTTACCCTCTACTAAGTAGAATACGTTTCAAGAACAAACCTTAAAATATCTATGTTTGAAGGGTATTTTTTTGTTGAGAAGATATATGGAATTAAAGGAATATAAAACTGAAAAATTTACTATCTGGACAGTGTCGGATCACAATTGTCTCATTTAACTATCCGGATATACGAGTACACTTTTCGGATAGTTCGGATCTCAATTGTTTTACTCATATACAGATATCCGAATAGTTTAAAAATTCAGACATTGTTTAAAGCACTAGTATTTGGTGTTGTTTGTTCCAACTTCTGACTGAGATATTTATTTTTGCTCATTCTTTTTAAAGGGGTCTTAGTGTGTGTAGGCAAAAATGTTAAAAGCGAAGTAGGAAAGTTCATATTTTTTTTCGAAACCTATAGACCTAATTAATGTCTGATTTCCGAAGTAGAAGACCTTAAGAACAAGCTTTCAGCTGCTTTTGATTAATAGAATCTAAGATCGCTTCAGTATTACCAAGTGGTGTAATAATTAGTGCTTTGGATTATAACAAATAACGTATGGCAATTGATTCCCGACCGCTGGCATTTAAAACAAAAACATTTTTTTTTTGGGTCCTGCCTTTTACTAATAAGTAACGAATCCTCATAAAAAAGTTGTTCTCGTTCGGCCTTCACAGAAAATAATGCGTCGTCTCAATTACTTTCGAGGACGCACTGCAACCACACAGGAAAGGTTGAGAGTTATAACTTAAGTCACTAGGCCCTAGTTCCATGGGCTTTCGGTGTTTTTAAGATCGCCCCATATATGTAGTGCATTTGGTCTTGATTTGTTTGCCTCTGCTTTTGCGCAAGAAAGTAGCATTGATTGCATTTTGGGACACTCTGCTTAGCAGAGATTTTTGTATTTGCATTTTGGAACTTTTTGATTAGCAGAATTTGCGCAAGATATGCGTTAAGGAATTTGCCCTATGATTCCTACCGAAGCGACGTCTGCTCATTTCCAAACGTGATTATGTCCTTTGTTTTTCCCTTCAATTAACCTTGGGCTGGAATTGGAAAAATTTCCCACTTTACTTCCTAGTTCAAACCTTGTAAGCTATCATCGTGACTTGAGTCTATAACTTGCAGTGTTAAACAAACAAGGCCACACAAAAACTTCTGTTTATCGAACAAAAGTGCCCACCTTATCACTAGAATATTCTCCAATCCCAAAGGTGAAGGTGTTAAATATTTGTTCACATCCAAATATTTTTTCTTTGAAGAACCAAATGCTGTCAATTAATGTCGATCCTCAAAGCATTAACAATTCCAAATATGCTGTCGACTCCATATTTGATTAATTATATGATTAACAAACTGTCATGTCAATTTGGGGCAAATTCAATTGTCATTATTTTTCTCCCCTGGCATCATCACTTCAAAGAGACGATACACGAGTATCATATGAATGAACATAATATTTGGAATGATATTTTTACTTAATTTTTTTTTTTAGAAACGTGCGTCGTCGCTAAAACGAAAAACAGGCGTTTATATTCATTTGGAAAGCTCAGAGAACCCATCCTCCTTTCACATTATTTCAAAAGAAATTGAACTCAACAAGAGCTGACAGACAAATTGAAGTGGAAATGGAGATGTCATCTAGTTGGTTGGCCCTTTGCTTCGCAAGACTTGGGGTTGACGGCACAATTTTGGTGTGCATAAGTTGTGTCCAAAGGCTGATTAGCAGACAATGTTGAGTGCTTTTGGTCAACCTTATAAAGGGTGGTCCAACCATAATGCGCGATGTTAATTGTGTGTCACACCTTAACCGTCAAGTTTTTTGCCCAACTTAATTTGACATTGTTTTGTTTCAGTGTTTGACAAATTCAACCATGGAGAGCTACACAATTGAGAAGCGCGTTAAGATTGCTGAAGCCTTTTACACAAATGTGCATTCAAATCAAAATGCATTTTGTGCACTTCGTGATTTTTTGGTCAGCATAATCGACCAAATGTGTCCACAATAGGTAGAATTGCGCGCAAATTTCAGCAAGCCGGGTCTGGAGGAAATGTGAAAACACCTGTGCATGCTCGCCCAGTTCGTTCTGCGCAAAACGTTGCTGTTGTTCGCGATATTGTGGCAGAAGAGCCGTCAACCTCGACTCGTCGTCGTGCCCAACAATTGAACATCTCACGAACATCACTGATGCGAATTTTGAATAAAGATTTGAATTTAAACGCTTACAAGGTTCAATTGACTCAGGAGCTGAAGCCCGTTTCAAGCGTCGTCAATACGCCGAATTGTTGGTTGAACAAACAGAAGTGAATGATGACTTTACAAAGAAAATCATCTTCAATGACGAGGCACACTTCCACCTCAGTGGATTCGTTAACAAGCAAATTTGCCGAATTTGGGCAAATGAGAATCCACGAGTGATTGTTGAAAAACCGATGCATCCACCAAGAGTGACTGTTTGGTGCGGTTTATGGGCTGGCAGCGGCGTCATCTTCTTCGAAAATTAGGTCGGCCACCGTGAATGGTGAGTTTGATATTTCTAAAATAAACAGAAGCGGGAGACAGTAGGCATTTTTTATCCAAAACTAAACAAATAAGCGAGACATAGTCTGCACATCAGTCTGTGACTATATTAAATATACACACCACTCAGTCATGTCAATTTTGATGTAGTTTCCATCCCCGCGCACAGCCCAGTACCAACGCATTTGTCAACACAAGACCACCTTTTTAGCCAAACAAAATAAATGTAAATGTGTATATGCATGTGTGATGTTTAATGAAGAGAACCCCAGAGCCAGACAAAAATAAACGAGTGAAATAACAAACGTCAAATTAATGACACACCGTAATGTGCTTACAAATTCGAATGTGGTTTTAAATTGTCAAATAAATTCATTAAGACCGCGAGTATTTAATGGCAGTTTTACGTGCCTTTGCCGGATGTTTGTCATCGGCGGCGCAATGAAGGGGAGTTCTTTTGCATCTTGCTCTCTCACACCCAAAACCTGCCAGTCAAGACCAACCATTATGCATATTCGCAATATATTTTGCGTGCCGAGATCATTAGCACCACCAAAAACAAAACAAGCCGCGCGAAACTGAAAGATAAATAATACAAAAAAAAAACGTAAATAAAACAACAATCCACTTAAGCAATGGCACTTTCAGCTGTCTTTAGCTGTCAGTCCTCTTCGATGCTGTCAGGGAATTTTTGTGTGTCCTGTCGTTGTGCCATGACTTGGGCATTTGTATCAACCAGTTCAAATGTGTTCATTTCATCATTCATGTTTATTTTCGTATGACAGCAAGGATTACAGTTAAACAACAACATAATTTTATTTGTTGCTTTTTAAATTGCTTTTTTGTCTTGCTTGTGGCTAAACCTCTGTTGATGGGGGGCTCTCAATTTTGGTATTATGTTTAGACTTTATTTTTGAAATGTATGTAAAAGGCAAGTCCGACAAAATGTCTTTTTAGATTGTTGAAATAATGGAGGAGTTTACCGGTAGGTGGCGTTTGAATGGATCAAAAATTTTTCACGTTTTGTGTGGATTTTGGCAAGATATTCGAACAATTTGTTTAGGATTTTTTTAAGAGAGATTGCTCCGGTTTCTGCCTTGACGGTAGCGAGGGGGTTTACGTTTGGCTCTCCAGCAATCCAGCTGCAGGGGCCTACAACTAAGTGAAACCAACAAAAATCAGGGATGTTCATCCAAATTAAAAAAAAATATGGAAAAAAGTTTACTAAAAAATGAAAATCGAGAGGGGATGTACACTCAAGTGTCGGCAGAAGTCACGGTTGTGGGCGAGGGCTTGGCTTCGCAAGAGGCTAAGTCACCAGTGACAAAAAAAAAGTAAAGAAACCCGCCTTAACTATAGACAACACAACATTACAGCGGCTTTTCTCCCTGCTATTGACTATAGGGAGACCTCGAATAGACCTCCTTCTGTAGGAAGTCGAACCTAGTACGAGTTGCTGGAAGACTCAAGTCAAGAAGAGACTACGCTAAAGTCTACTGCACCGCTCAAAGCTTCAAGGCAACGCAGTAACTACAGATCCTCTAAAAGATTCGTGAGTGTTACAGAGAAAAAGGACCCAACTGCTCTGAGTTAGAGAGACAGGGCCCTTTTAAAGAAACATAGAAAATTGGTAAAGAACTATGAAAGTCAGTTGGCAAAGGCTGGCACTGTACCCATTGCTTCCTCCCAACAACAGAGCGACAAGAAACCGGACAGCGAAAGAGTAATTGCTGCCACATCTAAGTCTATCCCTAAAAAGATAAACCGAGAACAGGCCAACAACAACTCTACAGCTCATACCGGCTCAGATACGAATATGTCGGCTTCCAGCAAGAAACAGCAAACCATCGCCTACATCGAACCTGAAGGGGAACGAGAAAGTAAAGGTAGGCAAATCTTCTGGGACAGTCAGTTTCGTCCAAGAGGGCAAGATCGGAGGAGACAACCAAGACTGATGGTTCTAAAAAGCTTAAAACCAACAGCTTTGACAACACCCCGATCGATCCGCAGGTGGCCATTATTAGTCGAGAGGATCCGGAGAATGAAATTCTTAAAGCCATGATGGCGACATCTGAAGATGATAGTTCTGAGGACTACACTCTCGATGGAGCTGGTTGGCGGAAAGGAGTAAAAGTGGTTTGATGTGGAGACCAGACATCCCTGGAGTTCCTCACTCACACAATCGCCAATATTGGTGAACTGTATGAGGGTGCATCTCTCGGGGTTCTTCCTGTCAAGGCTCTACCACTTTGCCAGCAGGTTAAGATATGGATTCCTCTTCCTACCATGCACGAGGATTCATCCATTATTAAACTGATGGCAAAACAGAATGAGTTACCCATATTAGAATGGAAGCTCCTGAATTCTAGGAAGAGTCTTAACGAGGAAGGTAAGGACCTCGTGTTCGTAATTGACAAGAGATCTAAGCTCCTCCTGAAAGAGAAAGCAGACGTGTTCAGATATGGTCTCGGAACCGAATGGTAAAGAGGCATGAAGGTAAAGGGGAGTCAAAAGCTGCTGGTGGTGCAAATTAATTTGCAGCACGCTAAAGCAGCAACGCACGACCTAATGCTCTACATGTCTCAGGAGACCGTGGATGTGGCCTTAATCCAAAAACCGTGGATTCGTAAGAACCAGGTACGAGGGTTGATGTCAAAAAACCACAACCTTTTCCACTCCACGTCAGAAGGTTATGTTAGAAATTGTATTCTAGCCAAAAAATCTTTTTATCTAGGTACAGCAAAAGGAATAACGTGGCAATCAGCGTTGAATCCAAGGAAGGCAACTTAGTCTTGGCGTCAGCGTACATGCTGGGAGATGAAGAAGATCCTCAATCAAAAAAAGGTTGAACATTGGCCCAACATAGAAATAGAATCATCGGAAACAGATGTGATGCCCCAAGATTTGTTTTGCATTATAAAACGGATGTACCTTAAAGCATACGAGCCATTCTGTATTTCTCCGAAGGATAACCAGAACTGTGCTAGCTTACAATACACTTTAATTAAATCAAAAACGGAGAATTTACTTCCTAATTGTCTGCGATTCGTTTTTTTTTTTTTTTTTTTTTTTTTTTTTCATCATGTAATATACAAATTTTTCATTATTTCTTAAAAAAATTCATTAATTAGTCTTAGCGGCCAATCGCTTGTCACGCTCCTCAGAAATACTCAACTTTACACCCTTTACTGCCCTTTGGCAGAGAGATGTATGGTTTGTTGCCCTTGCCGATGACGAAAACGTTTGTTAATCTGGTGGCAAACACGTGCCCTTGTGTGTCCTTAACGTGCACAATATCGAAAGAACCTGGATGCCTTTCGCGGTTGACGACTCCAGTAATCACGCATAAGTTTCCTGAGTCAAATTTAATGTAGTCAGTCACTTTGCCGTTGGAGATGTCGACCTGGACAGTGTCGTTGGCCTTGATCAATGAATCGGGGTAGCGGATGGTCCTGCCGTGCGTCGTGTGTTACCAAGAATGAAAATCCCTTGGCACCCAGCTGGATCTTGCGAACTTGCACAGCTTGTACTTAGCTTCCTCGGCAGAGATGCGGTGGATTGTGAAACGTCCCTTGACATCATAAACCAAACGGAAGTATTCGCCAGTCTTCTCAATGGTGATAACATCCATGAATCCAGCTGGGAAAGTAGGGTCAGTGCGTACTTTGCCGTCGACCTTAATCAAACGCTGCATAACGATCTTGGTTACTTCAAAGCCAGTAAGGGCGTACTTTAGACGATTTCTCAAGAAGATCATCAAGGGCAGGGATTCCCTAAGTTTGTGTGGGCCAGTGGATGGACGAGGAGCAAAAACTCCTCCCGATTTCCATGCCTTGGGTGCTGCTAAACGCTTCAAATGTTTTTTGGGTCCTCGCGCCATCTTGCAAGAGAATTAAAAAAGGAAAGGAAGATGGCCGGATGTTGTAGTGTAGAAAGGTTAAGTTAAGACCTTCATTGAATCTTAAGACATTCCTATGAACCTAAGATGAGAGTAACTTTAATGTTGATAAAAAAAAGAAGAAAATCGGCACAGTTCTGGCGAATCGGGTATTGCGTTCCATACAAAAGCGTGCCTCTAATCAACCAGTCAGTCATACATATACATGAATCGTTCTACAAGATTATGGCCTATTCCTGTCACAGTGTTATAGTCAAGGGTATATATGTATGTCAAGACCAAACAGAAAGAAAAGAAATAGCCAAACTTCTGCCTTATGAATCTTCCAAGTCTCCTGAAACCAAAATCTCATTAGGTTAATATTGTAGTAGTGTTGGTTTGGATCAAAAGGAAATGCATGGTGCATGGTGGAAACCTATAGATAGGACTAATCCAAGAAAGTCTACGAAAATTTGTTGTTGATGAAATCGAACCACGGATTAGGGAAAAATAATTATAAGTTTAACATACCAGCGTCATGAGAAAATGGTTGAAACCAGACATTTCATAAGAATGCAGTCTCGAAGCGAATCGATACGTCCTATTGCAATCTCAATTCGAGAAAAATCCGAAACATTCTATTATTGAAAAATTGCACAAACTTAACCAAAGTGATCCTGAACAAGGCGAACTATTACAAGATGGGTAAATATAATTTTGGAGCAATATAAGATCGATATTGGGTATTTGAAAGCTTAAAATCACATGTGTTTTGACAACAATTTTGGGTTATTTTCTTCTTGGAAAAGTTTGTTAAAAAATGACTTAAAATGAAAAATACTCAAAATCACATTTAGCATAAGGATATGAATAAGAGATACAAATGTGAATGGTCAAGGGATTCAAGAGTTCATTATAGTGATAGGGGAGTTCTTCAACTGCCAGAACCGAAACTGATACAGTTTTACAACCACCAAGCAATGTAACATGACCAGAATGTTTCATCTTTCTGAAGAGGTTTATATAGGAAAAAGATATCTTACTGAGTTTTGAACATTTCCAGCCCAAACACTTAGCCACGTTGAGCTTTTTTGTTTAACAGAACCTTACCTAAAAATTTTTTTAAATATTGTCAACAGCCTGGTGCGAACTCCAATACTCCTGAGCAGGAATAGAATGTATTTGAGCACCGATTCTTCGCCAATTTCGTGCAGTCTGATCTTCTATACAATTTACAATCTTGATTAAGTTGTTAGGTGATAAAGTCACACCTTGCGATGAAGGAGGGATTTCACTGTTGGAAAATGTTCAGCCTTATATGCAAGCTCAAACTCATCAACACCACTTAAGAAATAAGCAAAATAATAATCGATTACAGAACTACCTTGACACGAAAGTAACCTCATCTCTGTTTACACTTCTTGGATCTGAAGAAAGAAAATTTGTTTCACAAAGTCAACTCAAAAAATGTAAAACAGAATTTTGTTGCCTTTTCGCGAAAGAATCAAGAAATCAGTTACAACATTTTCCTGATAGGCGCAGATTTTTCACCTATTGTTTTTTAATATTAAGTGGCGCCCGGGTAGTAACCCGAATGAATAGTGTGCTGAAATGACATACTGAAGGTCTTCTGATCAACTTCAAGCCGATACGAACTAAACAGATTTTCTTTAGAGACACCTTTTACAGCTTGCGAGAAAGTGACAAATTCGCCAAGAGTATCTCTGGAACAGGTCTTCTTCTCATCTTAGCTGTTCGGACTTGACGCAAAAATTGTAGGTCTCCTCCAATCGTGTCGACAACAAATACAGATAAGGTTGTTAGATTTTAAGCACTAAGTTCTCTCTCGTTGTTCACAAACTGTTGTCCCACCAAATTTATAATTTTAATTGGCGCCCGGGCAGAAGTATTTAAGGTCAAAGTTACAATCTAGATTGAAGAAGGTTCTATTTTAATAGGACGAGTATATTTAGGATCTCAGTCTAAGAAAATGGCGCTCGAGCGGAAATATAAACCACGACAAAATTACAACGCAGCTCAAAAAATCAAGCCTTTGGTAAATCTTTGAAAATGTATGCTTTGCCGACTTGTTTTTTTTTTTTTTTTTAATTTTAATGATTCTCAGAAATTTAAATATACTCTTCGTAGAAACCGTACAAAAATGTTCTCGCATCTCGTCATAATTCCCTGATTGCACTACCACCACACCGCAACACCCATCGCATAAATACTTAAAACTGACAGGAACTTATCTTCGCAGTCGTTTTCTTTAAGTGACAGTTCTGCTCTTTGGCGTCCATTTGAGTGAAATTAAATTATCCGAAATAACAAATGACATTATAATAATTTAACAAACTTAATGAACTGAAATTAATTCGCTGCATTTTACGATGATGTGGATGACAACGCCAACGACCATGGTGATCATTATTGCGCTGTGGTTTCATTTGGTTGCGCTTTCACTTCAGAAATGACGCTGTTGCGGTGCGGCATGGTAACGGACCGTCCGAAGGAGCTTAGCCTCGAGGTCTCCTCTTGTTGTGGTTGTACCGCGCCGGCCGCCATATCGCTGTGACCAGCTTATTTATTAGACGCGTCGAGATTTTGCTTTCAATTTGCATCCACACCACATACTCGCTGTCGCTACTCGACCAGCACATGGCCGTGGTAAGGGGCAAGAGACGACAAGGTGTTAGCCATAATCGCACGGCTAATTTATTAGTTGTTTTAATTTTCAGGCTTGGCCGCCTTATTGCCATCAGTGTGTCAGTGACAAAACACAAACACTCGGCAAACCAACGGCAGCCAGTCAGGCTAACTGTCAACTTTGTGACATTTATTCCGCATTATGAAGAAATTTATGCAGCCTCGCTGTTTCGCTGTCTCGCTGTGTTGTGTTTGTGCGTTTTGGGTGCACGATTTGTCGCCCGCTGACCGATCTTGACGCTTGGGCTGTGTAAATTGTGTGCTTAAGCGACAAGCAGTTTTGTTCGACAGCCAGAGCGAAAGAGAGATATAATGTATGTTGCTAACAGCTGACTGTCAGTCGGCCATTTGCGGTCTCGGCACGACTACGGGACATAAATTCAAGTTTCGTTGTTTTATTTTTGTGACCGGCGGTAAATTTATGACCGTTAATAAAATGTTGATGGCGGATTTAAATTGGGTGTTTAATGGTGCGGATTATTTTGAACGAGTCAGTTGTCATTGTCAGTGGCGTGGGTTCTTCATCGTTGTTTTAATTATAATCGATTCGTTAAAAGCTATTTGCCGGATAATTTAAAATTAATTTTTTTTTCTTTCAAAATTGCAATATATTATCCTTTTTAAGATACGAAATACTGAATGGCAATGTACAAAGATTGAATTATGATATTTGGCAATTTGATCACAAATCCGATCATAAAGATCGCAAATAACGAATGGAATACAAATTCGAACGATTTAAGATATCTTTCGCGAACATAAGAGTACGTTTCGTGAACTGAACGTTTCTGACTAACTTTTTATTAGCAGTACTTTTAATATGTCGAAAGAGAACATTTGGCATTGGTTGATTGAAGAGCAAAGGCTACGCAACCATAATGTTAAATGCTACAAAAACGATATTCGCATGGGTAGGTGGGTAAAAAAGGCGTCCACTTGCAATTAGCGATGAAGTGCACGGTATTGATACCATTGCTTGTTTGAAACTGTGAATGGAATTGAATATGGGGAATTATGGACGCGCCGAGTTCTCCAATTTGAATTGATTTTAAAAGAAAAGATGTAGTAGGTGCCGAGGTAGGCAACTTCTTGATTGGTGCTGAAGCAGGCGCTCATCCGATCGAATGGTCACGGGAGAACGTCTCATAGATAACCGAAGTCCGGACTAGAGCCATTTCTTCGCGTTGAGAAAAAAGATCAAGTGTTGGATCTTCATTTCCGAAAGTTCGTCATGTTGTCAAAAAATGCACTTCGGAATGATTGGGCTCTAATTTAGGCCAGAGCGGGACATTTTCAGGGGAAATGAATGAATGTATCTTTTTCCTACTGGTCCACAAAGCTACGACAGCGAGTGTTGCGAGGAATGTCCATCTCATCTGCATGCACACCTATTGGCCAGTGTCTGCTAAAGGTAACAACAATCCTGGCTTTTCTAGTTTTGCATATCAGATCGAGCGATCGGTATTTACTATAGGTGGACCAAATCTTTCTAGATATAACGCAATTGGTTAACCTGTTGCACGGTTTTATTCCTTGATTGAGAGAATATTGCCTTAATAGCTCCGAAAGGAATTTTGACTCTTTCCACAAGTGAGCCATGAAAGGCTGATTCTGTCCAAGTTCACAAGTTCATTCCGACACTGCTGGACGGATTTGGAGGATGGTATACTAGAATTAAGGGCTTTGACAACCACCTGACTTTTTGTTATATTACCCGTACTCCAGTTCTGGCTTGGACCTTGTTTAAGCAATTTGCATACTTCCCTGATGGCCAGTTATTCAGCTTGAAAAACACTAGAATTCCCGATTTGTTAAAAATACATACCTAGATATATAAAGAAAAATAGATTCTCAGATTCCAAAATAAAACCGCTACTAGACTTGAAAATTGTTGACTATTTGGACGGAAAAGAGCATGCGCAGCTTCTCAGCTCAAGTATCCCGAGGTATCTCTCTAGCACCGCCACCAACACCCGCCGGTTCTATGTACAAAACAGCCAAGCAACTGGCATCAGGTTATAGGACAGGCACGCAAGCTCTTAGAGGGAACCTAGGGAATTGAAGATATGTTTAAGCAGCATTTCCAGCAGCTGCTTAAATGGCATTATTTAGAGGAAGCCACAGGAGAGCAAAGGAGCATAAGACCAGTCAATGAAGATCCAGTCCCAGTACCCAGTACTGAAGAAGTTAAGAAAGCAATCCACAAGCTTAAGAACAAAAAATCCACAGGCTCGGATGGTCTACCTGCAAAACTCTCCAAGTTTGGAGGAGATGTCCTGATAGGGTGCATGCATCAGCTCATCAACAAAGTCTGGGAGGTGAAAAGTATGCCCGCCGACTGTTCAAATAGCTCCATATACCCAATCTACAAAAAAGGCGATCCTATGTCCTGCAAAAACTACAGAGGCATATCCCTGCTTAATGTTGCCTACAAGATCCTATCCACCGTACTATGTCAGCGTCTAAAACCTTTCTGTAACAGTATGAGCGGCACGTACCAGTGTGGCTTCAGGACAGGCAGATCAACGATAGACCAAATATTCACATTGAGGCAAATCCTGGAAAAGACCAACGATTTCAAGTCGAGACCCACCATCTTTTCATCGATTTCAAAGCCGAATATGATAGCATAAGCTTCTATTGGCGATGTTGGAACTCGGGATCCCGAAAAAACTGATCCAGCTATGCCGCATGACGTTACAAAATACGCGGTGCAACGTGCCAATGTGTAACAGCTCATCCGAGGTTTTCCAGACGTGCACAGGGCTCAGACAAGAAGATGCGCTATCATGTAATTTCTTCAACCTAGTCCTAGAGCAGATTGCGCAAGAGTAGTGTTAACCTGGTAGGCACTATCTTTAACAGGTCTTCCCAACTGCTTGCCTATGTGGACAACATCGACCGCTCCAAGCGAGCTGTGCTAGAAGCGTTCACACGTTGAAGAACAGGCGAAGAACAGGCGAAACGCGTTGGCCTTGAAGTTAATGAGGACAAAACAAAGTATATGCTATCAACAAGCAAAGCCTCAGCTGTTCATCGCTTAGGACAAAACGTCACTGTTGGCGGCAGTAATTTCGAGGTAGTCAAGGAGTTCACCTACCTCGGAACAAACATCAATCCCACGAACGATACATTAGTGAAAATCCGACTAGAAATTACTCTAGCGAACCGCTGCTACTTCGGTTTGGCCAAACAAATGGGTTCAAAACTCCTTTCTAGAAAGACTAAGTGCACCATTTAAAAAAAAAACCCTAATTTTACGCCGCCGTAGAGTAGGGCGGCGAGTGCTGGACAATAAGTATAAAAGGGGAATTGATACTGGGCAATTTCGAGAGAAAAATTCTTCGAAATAACTATATGGTCCTATATGCGAAGAGGGCGAAAGGAGAAGATTCAATCGTGAATTATTATAGGAGGTGCACCAAGATGTGAATGTAGTCCAAAGAGCCAAAGTACTTCGACTACACTGGCTCGGTCACATCGGGCGAACGGACAACAACGCTCGAGCCAAGAAAATCTTCGAATCCCAGCCCCCAGGTTCAAGACGACGAGAAATACCGAACCTCCGCTACAGGGACCAGGCGGTTACAGACGCAAGAGCGCTTGGTCTCAACCACTGGAGGGAGGGAGCGGGGGATCGCAACCGATGGAAGACCACAATATCTCAGGCAGAGACCCTCCATGGATCGGGAGCCGGGTAAGTAAGTAGTATTGTTTTATGTGCCCTAAGAATAGAACTACGAGTACCAAGAATACTTTTAAGGAAACGCCTTTTCCTAGCACACAAACTTATCTTAACTTGGACAATTAATTATTGGTCGGAAGAAGGATTTAAATAGCAGATCTAAGGGAAGATTCGTGGAGACTTTTTAATATGGGAAACTCGTTTTTATGACGCACGTCTTGGAAAAAGAAACCTTTCGAGAGCTTAGTTCATTGAGATCCTTGCAAATTGTCAAGATTAATTGAAACGCCAAGGGATACAAATAAGTTTATATCAAATTATTTCGTTGTCAAGAGGGTATTATGGTGCCGAGACGACAAGCTCATTCGAAAACTGTGCTAAAAGACTGCTCGAAGAAGCCATTTCCAACTGCAACCTGCTGCAAACACTTTTTTCAAAGTCAAATTTGTACATTAACCCTACCACTTTCTATAAAATAGTAATCTTCAGTTACAAGAACAAGATCTCAATTAAAAGTGACAGAAATATCTAAAGTGCCTTTTCAACTTCAAAGATTCAAGACTTTCTCGCCAGAGAATACTTTTCAACTGACATATGTTTATGTAAGCCATATAAGCATTCCCTTCCGACAACATGACAGCTCTCAACTTACTTCCTACATCTACGAAGCATGCCTTGTCATTCCACCTTAACATCCCACTCGATTTTGTTTTTTTTTTTTTTCTATTATCTTCCACTCTTTTTCTCTCTCTCTTTCTCACATTTCATGATCCACCATCACTAAAACCATCTCTCATCAAATGAATTTCACTCGATAAATCTTTTTGGCGAAAACAATAAATCGCTTCAAGGGGTTGCTTTTCTACCAAGTGTCCTCCCCCATTATACGCCCGCTCACTTCGAAATTCTGCTGGTTCCCAAGCTTATGATGGGGGTGCAAAAAAAATCCCTGTAAATATCCTGCATTGTTAAAATTTATTATGCCGTCAGATTCTGTCTAATAACCGAACCGAACAATCTTCTTATCGGAAATTTCATTGCGGGTTAAGTTCTGTTGTTGTTGAGAGAAAATTTATGGCCCCGTGTCTGGCTGGGATCCCAAATAGGGGTGCTTGGGGGTCACATACATTGGCTCGAGTCGAAAGTCTTTTGCGAATTATTTCATTTCTCTCCGGGTTGTCTCGAGCACGTTTTCCTTACCTTAAACTGCACCAGTCAGCAAGTCTTTTCGTTTCGTCCCCTGCCACCCTGATGGCTTGCGATGTGAAAAACCTTACCTCTAGCAAGGGGATATAAACATAGAAAGAAAAGTCGTTTATTATCATCAGGCGTATCTATGTAGGAGATAACAGCTTTACACCAAACTCTATATAGACTCTTCAAGTTGTGTCTTCCACCAGTTTGCTGGGCTATACCTTGTCCCTTTTCCAATATGAAAGAACAAGGGAGGGAATTCCCTCAAGGAGCAAACAGTTTGCCGCGTCGAGAAAGTGTCTAGGAAGAATGTTAAATCGGAAAACACCTTGAAAGGTTCCTTTGATAAATTGCGCTAGAGGTTAGATTTATTTTCCTGCTCTTTATCTTGACTTTTTTGCACCCTTCATCCTTTGTTGGGGTTGAAGGTTGAGTTGGAGGTTGAGGTGGGCTTGGAGCTGGAGTTGACGATGGCAATGGCGACAAAAACGACTTACTAGGTGGCATTCGCTGCTATCGATACCATAGACTATGGTTACTCGTTTCTTTTCCGCCTTAGTTTTATGTTGACATGACACAGCTATGTGGTGGCAAAGTGGCAAAGCGGTGAATTTAAATCAGCACTGAATAATTGAAGACTTTGACACAAGGACTTAGATTTGTCTTCTTGAACTTTGTAAAGTTTGGTAAGTTATTGGGTTGGCTGGTTGGATGGCAAGTAAATATTTGATGTTTTTTTTTTTAATTTTCACTTGTATGTATATTGAATTGGGTTTTAGGTTTGAAAGGAGACAAGATAATTATTATGGGGTTGTTAACGTAGTAGAAGATTAAAATGATAAATATTGGTAGGGAGTTAATGTGAAATGAGTTTTTGTTAATTAAAAGAAATACTTCACTTCTAAGGAAACACATTGAAATACCTGAGTTCCTCATCAACAGATCCAAATATTATTTCCAACCTTTTTGCTGATTTATTTAGTCAAACAATTGTTTCTAATAACACTGATGTACATAGATGTAGAAAACTACTTCAATTATATGACCAACTGCAGTCAAACATCCTTATCGTCTACTAACATATAATATTCTTCAATAGTAAATATTTGCTTTATTTCTGGCCTCGATGGGATTCCTTCTATTTTTTCTTAAATGTGTCTATAAACTTGTCAAAACTCTCATCTTTTTCAAAGATCTATCTCTTGGGGTGTGTTTCCTATACAATGGAAGGACTCGTCCACCATCCCTGTACACAAAAAAGGATGCAAGAATGATTTAACTAACTATAGGACCATTACCAAACTCTCCTGTATGCCTAAAGTTTTTTAAAGTACAATTCACGACACTATACTTTTTCATTGTGAACAACTATTTTCTCCGAAACAACATGGCTTTCTTAAAGGTAGATCAACGATCACAAATCTTATAGAATTTGTTTCCAAAATTGTATGTGCTCTGGAATCTGACCATTAAGTGGATGCTATTGCAACGGGTTTCAGCAATGCATTTGTCAAAATCTCCCATGACATTATTGTTTTAAAACTTAAAACATGCGGGTGTCCTTCCCTCTTTTTATCCTGGATGCAATCCTTTCTCAACAATCGTCAGAATAAATTAATTGTCAGGTCATGCACTTCCAACCCTATATGTTCAAATTGGGTGTCCCGCAAGGAAGTCACCTAGGGCCCCTAATTTTCCTATTACCTATCAATGATGTTGAACTTATTCTTACAGGATCTGACTTTGAGATCTACCCTGATGATATGCGCATCTCAAAACAAATTTTATCCGTTTCAATCCGTAGCAATCGCTACAAGTAAAATAAATAAAATTTTCGAGAAAATCAGAAACAAAAAGAAATTGATCCAAGAGGTCTACCAAAAATAGCAATTTTTTAGAAAATTTTTTTCAACCTTAACTTTGAGGAAAAATAATATTTAGAAAACTTCGAAAAAAAATCGTATGACAGGTACCGTTGTTTTAGGTCTTAAAAAAAAGAAAAAAACGTGTGGGGGGAAAAATTCAAAGCGATATCTACCAAGTTTAACGAAAATCGGCCGAGCCGTAAAGGCTGTAGTCGAACAGACAGACAGACAGAAAGAATTGCGAGACTCACTTTTTTAGTCTTCACTACCATCGTAATATTTACGAATACATAACTTGCCTTATCATCATCATCATCGGCTTGACAACCGGGTTCCGGTCCTGGCCTCTTTCAACAAGTCTCTCCACCTATCCCGGTCTCTAGCCGACGCCATCCAGTTGCGCACCCCAAGGCTTCGGGCGTCCTGGTCTACCTCATCTACCACATAATGTACTACAAAGAACTTTCCGAGCAGGTTCCTCTTCGCTCATGCGAGCTAGGTGCCCTACCCACCGGAGTCTACCGAGCTTGATTTTTGTCACGATATCTGCTTCAAGGTAGATTAGGTACAGTTCATGATTGTACCGTCTCCGGAATCGTACTTCCTCACATATGGGGCCAACAATTCTCCTTAAGACTTTTCTCTCGAACGCAGCTAAGAGGTCGGAGTGCCTTTTGCTAAGCACCCAAGTCTCGGATCCACATGTGAGTACTGGCAGGACCATGGTCCTGTACAGCAGCAGTTTTGAAGTTATGGTGAAATTTCTGGATTTGAAGAGCTTTGACAAACTATAGTATGATGATTCATAGTACCTATAAGTCGCAAGTAAAAATTTAATGCAACGTAAGCCAACGTAATTTTAGAACCATACCACTTTTATGTATTCCCTTCCATGGAACTGAATACGGCCAGAATGAACCGTTTACTAAAAAGCTTCGGAAATCTAAAAGCTTTACTGTTCCAACGCATGATCACGAACGATCTGGAAGAAAACAAATTTTAAACTAAGCCAGGCGAAATAAGACCAATCCTACCGAGCTACGGCCATCACAGTATGAACGATTTCCGTTCAAAAAAAAAAGTTATTTTGCCTCACCCTGTATTATATACAGTAAGAACCTTCACTTATTTCATCTTTAAATCTTTAAAAGTATGATCTTTAAATCTTTAAAGGTATGATGGGGGTGGCAGGGACTTGTAAGCTTGGGCTAAATATGAATATATAAAATTGGTGATTACCGAATTGGACGGAGATTAAATCAACGCAGATAAACGTCTCTATTTTTTGTAGAAATCTTGCTGTACTTGTATATGCAACCAATAGGCTTCAGTTAATTTGTTCAAATTATGTTAATTGCAATGATTGAAGTAATTTTAGTAATTGTTGATTTTTGTATAATCTTTGACAATATTTGGAAGAAATTTCCGTGTGTCAACTGATTTTAATAGAAGAGTGTTCAAATAGAGTTATTCATTACTCCTAAGGTTTTCTCCTGAGAAGTTTTATTAATATTTGTGTCTTTCGCTGTTCTTGTGAGAAATTATTTTTGTATTCGAAGAAATATGAAAGTTATTTGCCTAGTTAACAATTTTATCCGCTACTTAATAATGACTAATACCATTGGCTTTCTTTTCGGAGTGAATAAAACTGCCGTTGCAATGCAATTATTATACAAGGAATCACAATTAAACACTAAACTGCTAAGTTTTCTTGAGGAAATTCACAAAATCCAGCAATACGAAAATGTGTTTGTTATGAAAACCTCCGAGACAATATTTTCGAACTATATCGACGACCAATTAATAAAAGACATTTCAACTTCTCTTGATATTCCCATCATTCTAGCCACCGACATGACTTCATTCTATTTGAAGGAACAATTCCATGAGAATCTTCTGGCTTTAGTGGAATTTGATCAGAGGGGTGTATTTCTTGAGCGACTGTCGGAATATCTTCATCATTTTCGGTTTGCTAATATGATTTTTCTTCTAAATAGTCCTTCAAAAAATGTCAAAGTGTTGGAGTATCTCTTTGACTTTTGTTGGAAGAAGGGCATGATAAATGTAATGGCTGTTTTTCGAGATTTTCACATTTCTTCGACCTTCTTTAGCTATAGCATTGGAAGTATAAGAGTTATTGAAGAAACCATCTGGAATGGAACTCAACCGAAAGATGGATATTTCCCTAATCGCATGCGGGACTTGAACGGGATAACCCTGCCAATATTGTTCGGAGGATACGAACCAGGAATCATCATTTCACAGAATGCGAACGGCGAAAACAATCTCCACGGGCCGTATGGACACTACTTCGAAGCACTGGCAAAGAAACACAATGCTAAGTTGAACACTTCTAATATTAACTTATCGCTAACATCACACGAACTATACCAATTTGTGTCCAATGGAACAGCTGAAATATCTTCCGGCGCTAAATATCCCACATTTCCAATAGAATTTTTCACACTGCCTCTAGAATATGTCGATTGGTGTATTATGATTCCAGTGGAGCCCACCATACCCATTTTTAAAATATTTACCAGAATATTTCAGGGCCAAACTTTGTTCATAACAATTGCGGCACTAATCATGTTCTCAGCATTACTCGAAGCAGCTACCTTCTTGGCAGGAAAAAAAACCTCGCCTATCA
Organism: Philhelius festivus; assembly: GCA_963931855.1. Classification (NCBI taxonomy): domain Eukaryota; kingdom Metazoa; phylum Arthropoda; class Insecta; order Diptera; family Syrphidae; genus Philhelius; species Philhelius festivus. The sequence continues at coordinate 19,079,602 of OZ007557.1, read as the reverse complement.
ACTACTTCTTGAATGACAAATGCTTACGTGGATTAATTGGACAGTCCTTCAGAGAGTTACCGAATGCTTCTTTCAGCCTAAGACTGATCTATTTGTTGATGTTTATGTTCGGAATACTATTGGTCACTTCGTACGACGCATTTCTCCAAACCAATCGGACATCTCCACCAAGTGAAAAACATCTGAAATCATTCGAGGATATTCGTTCATCGAATTTGGAAATCGTGGTACACAAAGTTGAATTGGACTTGCTTTATGCGTACGCACCCGAAACCAGGTCGAAATTGTCTTTCTTTCGCATCGAAAACGATTATCTAAAATTTATAAAACTTCGCAATTCTCTCAATACCTCATGGGGTTTTACTTCATCAACTGATATGTGGAATATTTATAAAAATCAACAAAATCTATTTAGTCGACCACTGTTTCGTTTGCCCAAAGAATTTTGCTTGTACAGAATGATTGCTCGTTCTTTTCCGATTAATGAGAATTCTATCTATCAAAGAATTATGAATTCTGTAATCTTGGAAACACATTCGTCGGGACTTTTCGACTTCTGGAAAAAGAGGGTTTTCTTTGAATTAGTCGAAATTGGAAAAGTTAAACTGACGGACTTGGGACGGAAGACGGAAATACAACCGATGAAAGTGGAAGATTTCAAGTTGATTTGGATCGCAATGGTTGTGGCTCTTTCAATCAATAGTGTGGTTTTCGTTGGGGAACTTTGTGTTCATAAGTGGAGGAATGGGTAGATAGAATTTAAGAAGTCCAAATGGATTGCTAAATGTTTGCTTGATCTTCGGTCGTGTTTTTCTTCAAATACAAATATTGTATGTTAACTGAAGGAAATTTTGTTTGCTTAAGTGTTGTAATAGATACATATTTTTGACGCACTCTTGATTGCATTTGCACAAACAAAAAAAAACTGTAAGCTGCATTCAAAATTTACAATAAATGTTTTGGTTCACTGCGCATTTTAATTTTTTTTTTTTTTTTTTTGAAGACTCCTATATAGGTAGAAGAAACAAGTTTCTCAATTAAAATTTTGAAGTGAATTTTGAAAGTGAATGAAAAGTAAGTATTATAAAACGAAGAAAATATTAAAAAAAAAAAACAAATTATCATGAAGATAGTGAAATCTGCAAAATATTGCTCCCGGCGAATCGGCAACTTTTCACATTGTTTTTGAAGCTTGTACGTTCCGAGCGTATTTATTATTTTCAATTCACAGCACTTTTCAGAACGGATTTGAAAGGAAATTTAAGATAAGTTTGCCAAAGATCTTCAGAATTTGAAAATCTGATTTTGGACAGGAACCTTCATTGACATGTAATAGTTTTGTGAAGACAAAAAAAAAAAACTATATACACGGTTTTCTTAAAAATGTGAAATATGTAATTTAATTTTGTTAAGCTCATTTTCATACTCAGTGCATCAAAATCATTTAAAAAAAATTAATTTTATATTGAACGTTTTAAAAATATGTTTCGAATATTTTTTTCCTTTTTGAAAAGTAGTTGATATGATTTTTAAAATTTAACTTCTATAATATGCACAATAATAACATTTTACTAAGGAATAATTTAAAAAAAAAAAATAAAAAACTCCATCAGCGAATTCAAAGTATTTTTGGGACTTTTTATTAAGACAATCGTTGTTTTATAATCTTAAATTAAATTCAAGACTACATCGTCCGCATTACATACTTGATTTTTAGTAAGGATGTACTTTGAATTTAAAAACTTTATAATACACATGTACATACAATACATTTTCCCATCGTCGCTGTAGTTCTAATACCTCGTTACTGATATTTTTTACTTGCGATATAGTTACTATAGGGCAAGTTCTGCATTTGGAAAAAAAAATCGAACTTGAGATTTTGTTCAAAGCTGACATTACGATGATAGCGAAGACGTCTGTCTGTCTGTATGACTGTATGTCTGTACCTCGATCTACAGCCTAATCCACTGGAGCTATTTTCTTCAAACTCGGTGCTTAAGGGTCTTCGGTGATTCCCTAGAGGGGAAATTGAAATTTTCTTTAGCTTCAAAACTAACGGTACCCCCCCGTAATGCAAAATCTTATTTTTCTCGAAAACGGCTCTAACGATTTTGATAAAACTAAAAATACATAGACGTATCTACTATTATGGTCACGGACTACATACATATTGGTCGAAAAAAATTGGGATAAAATGTTATTACCGGTACCAGTCATAGTAAGTTTTTTTTTTTTTTTTTTGATTTTCGAATTTCTCATCAACGGCTCTGACGATTTTAACCATATTTTTTAAGCAGGAGCCCCCTTAAGTTTAAAATAAAATTGTATATAAAAATATTCGCAAAATTATTTTTTTGGGTTTAAAAAAAAAATGGATTTTTTTTCTTTTTCAAAAAACCCAAAAAATTGATTTTTTTTTTTTGAAAAATCAATATCTTCAATTATTTTTTGGAAATTATTTCCCAAAATCGATATTACTTAATACTTAAAATTGGTATCCCAAATTTTATTCTTGAAAAATTTTAAGGAAAGTTCTTATATAAAAAATTTACTTTAAAATTTAACTTTTTTTTATTTATAATTAGCACACACTCAAGGGGTTATGAATACCCTTATAATGTTATAAATAAAGAAGATGCCGATGCACATTGGTTTTAAATACTTGTACATCACAATGAGGGAGAAAATCGAGTGGGGTATAGTACTTCAAATTCTAGTAGTACCGCTAAAGAATGAATCTCTGTATTTTACAGTACGCCCGAAATTAGGCTGAAGGGTTAACTAATGGGCATTCTTAGCAAGACGAGTGTTACGGCGAAATTGTTTCAAGGGAGGAATGAAAATGGCTACTTCATTAGAACACTGTTTATAGAAGAAGCGAAAAAACAAAGTAAGACAGGAAAAGCACTAATTATGGTTTTTTGTAACTCCCGAAAATTCGACTTATCTAGGATACGAGGTATTAGAACTACTCGATCATAATATGCAAATAAACATTAGCAAACAATTTTCAAATGTATACTGCTCTACGAGCAGAAGAGGAGAGAAGACAACCGGCTTCTCAGAAAGAAAAAGAGTGCTTGATCGAGGAAATAGAGGGATGCCATAGCAGAGATGAGGCTCGGAAGTTTTACCAAAAGGTAACATAAAACATCCCAAGGATACAAACCCCGAACCGAGGTCTGCATGGATAAATCAAGGGAACAACGTAGTAGAACCGCAGTCCATGCTGAGAATATAGAAACAGCATTTCTCCCAACTTTAAAACGGCGATGAAGAAAATTTCTCTGCTATAGAGAAAGTACCATTGACTTATGCGACGCAGAGCAACAAAACTGCGGTCATGGATCTGGACGAAGTGAAAATAGCTATATCGAATCTCAAGTCCAACAAAGCTGCTGGAGCTGACATCCTCGCTGCTAAACTGTTCAAAGCGGTAGACGATGACTTGGTTGGAAGTATGCACCAGCTCATCTGCAAAATATGGTCGGAAGAAAGCATGTCCGATCCTCAAGAAAGGAAACCCTCTGAACTGCGTCAACTACGGAGGCATAAGTCTCGTGAACATTGCGCACAAGATCCTTTCTGCCGTATTATATGAAGGTCTGAAGCCTTTTGCAGCTTTAGACAAGGAAAGTCCACCATCGATCAAATATTCACATTACGGCAGATCTTGGAAAAAAAAAACCTAAGAGCTACAAATCGACACCGTAACAAACTTGTCCGTTTGGTTTGTACAGGATGACGATGGAGAACGTACGGTGCTCCATCAAAGTCGGAAAAGATCTCACCGATGCAAAAAAGTTTTTAGTCAAGGCGATGCTCTACCGTGTGACTTCTTCAACATAGTTCTTGAAAAAATAGTGCAAAACTCAAGACAAGACGCACAATCTTTCAAAAGTCCGTCCAATTACCCGGATACGCCGACGACATTGACATTATAGGAACAACAAAGCTTGATATCAGTGGAGCATTTGTGAGCATTGATACGGAAGCGAAGAAGATGGGTTTAGCGGTAAATGAGGGCAAGACCAAGTATATGCTGTCATCAAGAAAGGACACACAACACCGACGCATTGGACAGAACGTCATCATAGACAGCTATGAGGTAGTTAAGGACTTTATATACCTAGGCGCCGCGCCGCTATAAATTCAGACAATAACATCAGCGCTAAAATCAAACGGAGAATAACCCTTGCCAATCGTTGCTTCTTTGGACTAAGAAGGCAATTAAGTATAACAAAGTCCTCTCTCGTGCAACTAAAGTGTCTCTCTATAAAACTCTCATCATCCCGCTCTTTGTCTATGGTGCAGAAACATGGACTTTGTCGAAAGTGGATGAACGCGCTTTAGGATGTTTCGAGAGGAAAATTCTCCGTGTGATCTTTGGTTCTGTCTACATAGACGGAGAGTGGGGGAGAAGATATAACCATGAACTGTACGGGCTGTACAGCGAAATTGACCAAGTCAAACGAATCAAAGTCCAACGACTGAGATGGCTAGGCCATGTACAGCGAATGGACCCAAATGCTCAAGCCCAGAGTCTTCGAATCCAACCCCTAGGGACGGCGCAGTAGAGGAAGACTAAGGTGGCGCACACAAGTGGGAGAAGACCTCAACCAAATTGACGTGCGAAACTTGCCTTATAGGACATGAACATATAGACAGTTGCGGTCAAAATAATAGTAGTGCAAAAAAGAAAATTGTTAAGATCCTGTTTTGTCCTATTTAGAATTTCCTTAATAGCCAAAATTGTCACACTTTGACAAAATAAAAATGTATGAACGTTCATGTATGCAAACATTTTTTGTCCCTATGATATAAATCAAAGCTGCGAATTTTTCCACTGAATAAATAATATTTTTTCACCTTAATTTAAGAAGCGAAAAGTTTTAAAAAAGGTTAGCTTTAGTTCAACTATTAGATTTTCAAAGACTCCAATGAAAATTTCATTAGATATTTTTCAACAATGGGAAGAAGCAAGAACTACACTCCTAAACAGCTCGAACTTTTTATAAGAATTTTTTCGGAAGACAAAACTTATTCGGAGGTTCAAAGCTTAGTTGGATGCTTACCAAACTTGAAAACAGCTAAATTCACCAAAGGAATCCATTATGGAATCCCATTATTTTTTTTTTCTTCCAGATCAACTGACAAATGATACATTTCTAATGAAAAAAGACACCATTGTATTTAATTAAAAAAAAAAAATTTGACAAAAAGGTCCCAACATCAATTTATTTGATTTGATTAAATATGAAGTGAATTATTATGGCACTTTATTCTGCAGAAGTCATTACTCATTTTCGCAAGAAAAATAAAACAAGAGCTTCTGTTTATAGACGACATCATATGAAACCTTTTGATATCCAGCATTCACCCACAATCCATCAGGAATTGCAAAAATAAATATCAAAACGAAGACTGATATCCATTTCGATGTTGGTGAGGAGGAACGACATCAGAGACCTGAAGCCAATCGACATATTCATAGATGTTTGGTAGAACTCCTTTTTATAGGAGAACTTCTTTGGTGTGTGCCATAAATAAGCAAAGTCTCACACTCCAGAACCGAACCACACCGCACCGCATCGAACCGAGAAGAAAAAGGAGTGAACTTTCAAATTGAAGGCCATAAATAAAAACCCCAACGTGAACGTCCTGACGTTAGATAAAAACCTCATCTGAGGATTGAATTATGGGGTGTGTGTGCAGTATGTGTTTTGCTGGGTGTGTCGCACCGTTGTTGATATTTATGATCACGTCAAAATTCTGGCCCAAGACGACCGACGACGACTACAACTACAACGACGACCATGGAGCCGATTGGCATTAGGTGATTGTATCACAATTTATGGCCCCCCTCGTTTTCGTTCTCGAGTTGCCACAGCACAACCAGAGAGAGACCGAGAGAAAGAGAGTAGGTAACAATGCACACATGAGTGACACACTTGACGGACAGATGCATAAATGATTGGAAACACTGCCATTATCAGTCCCTGTGTCAACACATTACCATGGTGTACACTGTACACACATCCATCAAGGTGTGAGAAGGCGGCAGGCAAACAAATGAAAATGTCACCATGACAATGAATGATTTCTCTTCATGTGACATCTAAGTGACACGACTGACAGTTGACAGATATCAAATCTAATTTTGGTTCAAATAAAAGACGAAAATGACTCCGACAACTGAAAAAAAAACGAACAATAGTATGAGTACAGTAGTGTGGATTGTGATGGAGTATAGAAATAAAACGAGAATAAATGAGAAGCAGAAACAAACTGTCAAAGTGACAGCACACTAACACAATCTGACACCATAGTCGGTGGATGTCTGACACTGTCGCTGCTGCTGCTACTGTTCGCCCCACATCATTGTGTCATCGTTATGTTAACCGAAGGTGGAGCAGCACAAATTGCATTTGCTGTTGCTGTCCACCATAGCCATCACTATGGCTGCCGTGGTACTTCCAGCAGTTGACTTGACACAAAATGCACATGCATACTCAAACTGACACACACACAGTGCACATTTCGTTGGTATATCGGGTGATTGCATGCACTCATGTGGAAAAATCATGGTGTCATCTAGCTGCCACCTAAGTGCGCTGCCATACTCACACACCATCCTGCTGTCTCCTGTCTTTTATGTCTCCTGTCCCTGCAGCGTCATTCTCATTGGAAATCGGTAGCGAAAAAATGTGTCTCCCGTTGAATGCAGGGGGCATATGGTCCCTCTCTCTCTCCCCGCTCCCATATCTCCATATATATTGCATGTGTGTGCCTGTATGTATGTTTGGAATGCAAATTGACATTTGCATACGACGCCCTAGAGTAGACTTCAACCCTCTTGGCATGTTGACAGCAATGTCAAGTCAAAAGAAATGAATGTACCGCTGCCGTGTGAATCCAGGGATGGAGTCGGGTGTCGGTGTCGCTGTCGGGTGTTGGATTTGAGTAAACTCTTTGCTCAGTATACAGCTACACAAGGACTCTGCTCCTTTAACACATAAAACTCATTTACACCGAGAGAAATATGCGCATATCCTTGGTTGTTGTTTTTTTTTTTCTCACAGTGTAGAGGGTGCACAACATCTATTATGTAGAACACTAAAGGGAATCGGGGGCAGCACGGGATGACAGCACCAGGAATATGGGTGGCCATGCAAATGAAATTGCTTACTTTGTACTTTGTATTGGGATTTTGTTGTCTGGTACAGAGACGACTGTCATAATGTCTGATGCCGTCATCGTCGTTGGCGTTGATATGTTTGTACGTCGGTGTGTATATGTTGTGAACAGCATGTGAATAGATGTAAAGTTGACAACTTGACAATGGATTTTTCAATTTTTTTTCCTCCTTTTTGATTTCGCACATACTGTGTGTGTTAGAGCTCACAATATTCTATACCCGAAGCCCAATCTGCATTCCAAGCCAAAAGTGTCACTCAAGTGGGATTTGCTTTTATACTGCAAAATTGGAGCAGTGAAATAGTGAGATATGTGGCACAATAATGCAAGTACGAGTATATGCGACACATAAACAGGCGTCAATGTCGGCGTTTCTAAATATAATCACATTCATACATACTCATAAAATGCTGATATCCTGGAGGGATATTTCGAAATCAATTTTGGAAGATATTTTTGACACTTGCGTTGTAAAGCTGATGTTGACTGAAGCAATGTCGGGGTTATGCTTATGGGGTATGATAGGTTTTCTAGATTGGTATCTATGTGTTGTGGGCGAAGGTAGTCATAAATATACAATTGTATAAATTATAAAATGAAAGTATAAATGCATAAGGGAAGGTTGTCATTGTCGTTAATGCTTGTTCATAATATCATATTATTTTAAAATGGTGACAACGGTATCCTTCAACAAATGCACCACAGTTGTTGCATTGTTGTTTTTTTTTTAATAAAAATGTGTCCATCTTTCACTTAATTAGTTATGAGGTGACACAAACATTAAACGGAGGCAAATTTTTGATTGTTCCTCTAAGCGGTTTTCGTAAACTATTTACTCTTTGAAAAACATTTAGTTAGGTACATTTTTAATCATTTTTAAGAAAAAAAATGGAAGGCCATTTGATATTATTATGCGAATGAGAATCAAATTTAAAAACAAAATTTCGGACCCATTTTGAGTTACTACAAAATTATAATTAAAAAAAAGTATATATTTTTATTAAAAATATAGAAAATTTTTTAAAGGTTTTGGTATGCAGGGTTATTTAAATTTTTGAGGGGCTTTTCTGTATAAAAAAATACATTTAAATACATGGTATAGGTTATGTTAGTAATGTCTTAATTTCAGTTTTTTTTTGTTAAATTATAAATCATATAAAAATGTTGCGAAGCAGAAAATTTTTTATCAAAATTTTACAGACCATTCTTGAGCAAAATATAATTTTCGAAAACCATCTTCAACAGTAGTGAACAAGGGAGTTGTCTTTAACTAATCACTCTTTACTTTCATTAAAAGAAAAACTATCACATTCTTTGACCATGTAAAAGGCAACTCAACTGTAGAACTTAGGCTGGGTATACTCTTTGAGCAATGACTTAACAACTATGAATGATATGATCGAAGTTGTCACAGATCTTTTGGTGCTGGAGCGTCGACGATTTCCTCCATATTTGGGTTGCATTCCTCTAGGAGAGATAGAATGGCTTAAGACCTTAACTTTTAAAAAAACTAACCTTTCTGAGATTTAACTTTAACATGATAAATTTTAAAACTTGAATTTTTCTTTAAAACTATTCAAACTTTATAGGGGTTTAAGCGAAAAAATTCATCGAAATCAGGTGTATACCGTTTTTGAAAAAATCGAAAACAAAAAATGGTTCCGTGAGAGGTATCGTTATCATTAATAACCGACAACCATTTTAACCATTTGCTAGATTTTACAAAATAAAATATTTTTTGTTTTTTAATCTGTGAAAATTTAAAATTTCCAAAAAAATTATGGCATGTTCAGCTGCTTTCTGTCTTAAAATAGGAAGAAAAGAAGAATTGGAGAAAAATTAAAAATACTAGCCACCAACTTAAAGGAAAATCGGTTGAGGCGTTTAGGCTTGTAGACTATTGTAGGCGGACAGACAGACAATATATTTTCCTCTTCCCTATATCATCGCAGCAGTCAAGTCTGATCAGGATTTTTAAAAATTTGGAAAAACATGAAACCCATTTTAGTGCTAAGAATGATACATTTGGCAGTTCTGACAGTATTGTATATTGTTTTGAAAGCGTCTGGCAGTAATTGGTAGCTTGAAAAAGAATTCTGGACAGAAATTTTTACAGTAAAAGTTTGGCCTATTCAACCTATGGATCAATTAATGGAATTTGGCTAAAATCAACATACAAAGTTGTGCGTCTGACATTAAGATCATTATAAGGCATCTAGAATTCAAATATTCTTTTTAGGATAAGGAGTGGCGAACTGATAATCTTTAAATAAAATGGGTAGCAAACATTACCGTACTAAAATTAAAGTCAACATATTTCATGTCTTGGAGGCATTTTGAGTGTATTCAACAAGAAGGATTATATAAACTCGTCTAGTGAACGCTTAAATGGATGCAGCCATTGATTGTCTCGAACTGGCAGTTTCTAATGCACTGGACAACCAACCAAAAGACAAAAAGCCCAAGACTTCAGTGGACAAATAGCGGTGTATGTACAGATTATGCACATATACTCATAAAGAACGACTCAGGAAACGTCTTCATAGGATCTATAAGCGAGAAATTCAACTACCAGATAATGATAATGTGAAGCGAGCTTTAGAGTGCCAACATGAAGTTATGTAATTGAAGCTTGGTAGTTACCCTTGGCATAATAGTTAGTGCGTTAGACTGTCATGCAGAGGGTCTTGGATTCGATTTTAACCCGCTGCAAAAAAGATTTTCAGGTGTGTACTTTCTCTTCGAGGAATTGACAAATCGTCCAAGAGTATTTCTTGTCATTAAAAGTGCCTCTCATTAGCCGTTGGGAATGGTCAGAAAATTGTAAGACCCTTCCATTTCTTCAAACACGGACACAGAAATGGTTGAGAGATGTAAGTCACTAGGTTAAGGATCTCTATGAGCCGTCATGGCTTCTAATTTTAACTGAAGCTTTCAAGAATATCAGCAAACTAGTTCAACAAAAATCATTATCACTTAAGTGGAGAAGTAAAAATCCAGAACAACATATTTGAGTTTTGAAGCAAACTGCACAACCAAACCATCGTCCTTGAGGAAGTAGGACCATCGGTCGTGTCTAACTTGAAAAAAAAACTCTGTTGAACAACAATCTTGCGCGAGACCTAGTTTAGGGTAAATCTGAGCACCCAATAGGATATACCCAAGATAATCTACAACTGCAAGCCGTTGAAGCACTCTATATCGTCCATCCAATCAATCCATCTATCTTCCACAACTGTGTTTAGAAAATCTACTTCCCCCACGAAGTAGAAGAAAAGTATTAAATCTTGAAACAAAGGTCGATATTCCTCCAACTTAAGTAAGAAGAGTTGATACTCGAAAAGCACGTTATTTCTGCAAAAAAATAAACAACATCATCCTTAACATACAGTACAGTTTTCGGGAAAACTTTTCCACACTACAACCTGCGCTGAAGCTACAATACGACTACACCATAGGCCTTAATAGCTGAATACTTTCTGCATGTCGGGAAAGGATTACCTTGCTTTTCCGTTGCTAGGCTTTCGTGGCACTAGTAAAATTATTTATTTTGCATTTCTTCAAGAGCGTATGTAATATGTATTCGTACAACTGGAGAACTGCAAATCGACAGTCATGAGCGTTATAGCTGGAGGTGTCCAAAACTCGAAACAAGATCGAAAAATTCTTGCTGCGAAGCCAAATTAATCTGATCAAATAATGATAAGGATGACGAACCAACAACGATATCTGGAACCAAGGTACCTCAGGGCTAGGTAAAACCTGGGCGAGGATATCATTCCACAACCAACGATAATTCAGTACCTTTCTTTCAGTACCTTAATATACAGCAGGATGGGAGATAATATTCTAAAAACAAAGCAGGGAAGCTTTGGGACCAGCAAATGTTGGTTTAATGTGAAAAAAGCGCATAAGAGGGCTAATAAAATGTCCAGAGTCTAAGTCCTCAAACTTAAATGACAATGGTAATCTTTTGTCTATAATTTTAGAGCAACAGATCATAGGATTTGTGAATTTATCCTAATAGATAGAATAGTTACTTTGTTTGCGTTGTAAGGTTCATTTAGTTTTTTTTTTACGAGAACAGTTGGGTACATACATACATATGTATGTCAGTCTATTAAGGAACCAATTCCAGTTAATGTCATTTATAACCTAAACTAAAATTAATTAACCTTTGGAAAAGCGATCGGGAATTTGTTGCTGATGAAAAACAAAGCTAGAGCAGCAACTACAAAAATGTCTTGAAAATGTTAACAATCGCTTATGCTGCAGATACTAGATTAAAAACTGTATCAAAACGTCAGCCCCCATCAGCCTTAGACTAGGAACGAACATGCGATTTTTTAAATTCATTTGGTCTATTTAATTTTGCGACAAAAAAAAAAACGCTTGAAAAAATAGATCTTGTCTTTTATTTTTATAATCGCTATGATTTTTAAGTCGCATGTGTGTGCATTTACATTTAATTCCATGTATTTTACTCCTTGCGGCTAAAAAGTCGTGCGATTTAAAACCACAAGTGCGTGCATTTTAATGTGTTATTGCGACTACGACATTTATTTTTACTCACGACAATTGGATCGCCAGAAAAATTAAACGAATTTCGACCTTTAAATCATCACGATTTTTTGGTATCAAGTGCGTTCATTCTCATTAAGGCGATTTGAATCGCGCAGTTTTTTAGTCGCAAAAATAGAACACATGAATTTAAATGAGAATGAACGCACTTGATACCAACAAATCATGACGATTTAAAAGTCGCAATTTGTTTCATTTTTCTTGCGATGCGATTGTCGTAAGCTTAAATGAAATAAATGTACTCAAATGGATATGCACACACTTGCGATTTAAATTACTACGACCTAAAAATCGTAGACGGAAAGAGGGCATGCACGCACTTGCGATTTTTAATCTACGATTTCATAGCCGCAATGAATAAGACACATGGCGTTAAATGTGAATGCACGCACATGCGACTTAAAAATCGTAGCGATTATAAAAATGAAACAAGTTCTATTTTTTCAAGCGATTTTTTCGTTGCTACTTATTTGTAGCAAATGCGTGCACTCACATAAAAAGTAGTGTGTTTTATTTTTTGCGATTAAATAATCGCGCTCAAAAAAATCACAAGTGCGTGCATGACAATAATTTGTAGCGACTACGACTTTTTAATCGTCTCGACAAAAAATCTCAAGTGCGGTCCTAGCCTTAATCTCATGAGACTGAAAAATCGGGCGATTGAGATTTCAAGTCCTTTCTTAGCCTAAGGCTGACAGTGCACAGTGCGAGCGTTAAATGTAAAATAAATTTATTTATTTCGCCAATAGAAATCGCCATTTTTGAACTATAGTCTTCTAAAATAATATTCTTAACTTCGGTTGCAAAATATTCGCCAAAAATGTTGGAATTAGTTGTAAATATTTCAAGATGTACACGAAGTTGCTCTGGAAAGATTATCAGTACCTTTGATTGTTAAAATTGGCGATCAAGTCTGCTTGACTGATCTTGAAATAAATCAACATTTGACTCTGACAATTTGGAGAACCAAAGTGTAGCATAAATCGAGCTAGTTGGTTTCTGGATAGGCAAGGCATTCATTATATTAGACTGTTTTTTTTTTTTTAAACGGCTATATGAAGACACCTTAAGGGTAAGTAACTATGTATACATGAGACACTTTAAGTTGGGAGCTTAAATCAAAAACGCAGTCATTTGAAACTATGTATATTTGATCCAAGATTCATATTGAATTAAATCCTCTCGCTGCATAAATAATGTCGAATTTTTTAACCCGATATCCTATCGTCGCGTCGGAAAAGGGGAATATAAGAAAAGCTCTCTGAATATCATAAGGATGGGCAGAAATCTCATACTTCTTATGACAACTACCGGAGATAAATAATAACAAAGGATTTACGTCGTCGTTCTTCCGCTAAGTTTATAATTTATACAACATTATCCCCTTCACAAGGGTCTCCATAGATACAAAACAAATATACACAATATCCTTAACTCTAATTATTCAAGATTAAATCAGGATCAAGTGTCGTCGTTCCCATGGATCACACTTTCATCATTTCCGCTAGTCGTCCACGTCGTCATTGCATAGCTAATGGGTATCTAAAGTACGCCCTTGAAAATGTTAGTTTTACATTAACTCCTTTAATCTCTTTTTAAAATCTCACAATCAAACGAAAACATTTCAAAGGACGACGACAATACTCGTATAATAATTATATACTTTCAAGTCGTGTCGGTCTCGTCGTCTCTCAGATATTTGATGCAACAAAAAAGGGTCTCTTCTGTGACCTTTTACGCATCAGGATAATTGAAATCAGATAATACGACAACGAGTGAATTTAAAATAAACAAGATTTCATGAGCAAAACAGTGCATCACCATCCCCTTTTCCACACTAAGTGGGCAAAAAAAAAGAAAAGAAAAAGGAACATTACGAATTATCCTGTCATCGCACATATATTATGACAAACAACAACCAAATGCTCATGTGTACACACCATTTTCACATCTCTTATCTGCCCTTAGTCCAACAGCAACAGTACCCTTAACAGGGTACTTTAATCCGATCCAATTTCGCAATTGCAAATGTATAAATACCAACAAAAAAACAAGTGACATGCCAACTGCCAACATGAGAACCTGCAAAAGCGACAACTAAGCAAGAAGAACTCCTCTTCATAAACAATAAATTTTCAAAGGATGTTTCCAAGGATATAACCATCACCACACAATGAAAAGAAGAAAAAAAAATATTATTTACAACCCTGGTTGGGTCTTCTATTCTGAATCATGTCCACCTCCTTTCCTGTTTGTTCACTTCCGTTTCACTCAAAGAGCAATGGGAGGCGGAGACGGTTGATCATATATAGCACAATCGAGAAAAGGATTTCAAGGATCATTGATAAAATATAATAATAATATATGAAAACTGTAGTCGGGTGGGTCTAAGCAACAAACGGGGAGTGAAAAATTACACACATGGCCAAGGGGTTGACTGTCCTGGTTCCATCTTGATTTTTTTTTTTTACTTATTTTATTAAGAAACAATAACATTAAATCAAATCTCAATAAACAGGATATTGTCAGGGTAACCTATCTAAAAAGGAAACCGAACAAGAAAAAAAAATATTCTATTCTTTGCAAGAAAGTAAATGTAAATTGAGAATTGGTTTAAAGGGGAACATACACAGAAATCTATAAGGACACACAATTGCAGTGCTAAATCAATGTTAAAAAGAAAAGATATGACAAAGTCGAAGGACGAAATGCCGCACCTAGAGGCAGCTATTTGGGTACGATTAGGGTGGCCATTTGATATATTTTTTTAATACATTGGTTTCCAGTTTTGGTTTCGAATTTTTTTTAAGCATAACAAAATGATTTGTGTTAGCTGGATAAATAGAAAAATTGTATCTAATCGTACACCGTAATACCCCTTGGCATATTGGAAATTAATGCGTTGGACTGTCTCCTAACAAAAATGTTTTTCAAAACAAAGTGACAAATCTCCCTAGAGTATATCTTGTCATGAGAAGCAACCTCATATTATCCGTTCGGACTCCGCAGAAAAGCGTAGGTCCCTCTATTCCTGAGGACAACTGCTCTTGATTTATCCGGGAAACCCCCATCTTAACAATTACTCTAGAACCTAGATCCCCTAGCAAAGCGACAAACACCCAAGTTTGCAGGTTGATAATTTCTAGTAGAGCATTTGATTTTACCCTAATAACACCCATCTTCACAATTGGAGGGCTCACAGCTGTACCGAACCAAGTCATTTTAAAGAAATTCAAAACTAACGCCAGGATTTCCGTAAAATTGACCTCTATTTAGAGCTGTAATGAACTACATAGTTCATTTAGAGCAATATTGTGTAAACCGTGTGATGTATAAAATTGATAGGCTACATTAGCTTTTAGAGGTAAATATAGACCACATAACTAGCGATAATAACAAATACGACAATGGTTGGGTTTATACTGAGAAGTCCCAAAACATTTTTGATCTAGTACTGTCCACTATTCTCAACTTAGAGTTCATCGTGTCAGCACGACTGGTAATATTCCATCAGCTAGCTGCTTACTTCCGACGATTCTTAGTTTAAATTGTCTCTGAACTGAAGAGTACGTTTCGTTTTAATGTCTTAAATGTTTATGTCAAGTATAAGAAATATTGCGGGTGTCTCCAAACGTTACGGACACTCGACATTTTAATGGCCGGAAAATACGCGAAAAAAACATGGACGAAAACTCATCTTTGACAGTGTTGTGTTTCAAAGTCATATCGTGGCTAGACTTTGAAGCAATGTTTTAATAACGTTTAACCCATTGTCAGAAAAAAAAAAACATTAAGATCCAGTTTCCGTATCTAGACGAACTCATCAAAAATATTCGAATCCCTTCTCTAAGTGATCACATCAAAATGCTTTTTCCAAGTTTGTGGCAAATCCTAACCATCTTTAAGACAGACAAACAGATCGACAAATGGTACGAAGAAAACCGTTTTTTGGGTATCTGCCATATTTTTTGATTAAAACGTTTTAGCTTTTTTTGAGACGAAACTTAGTGTATAGAGCAAGTTGAAAATGGTTTGCAGGCATACTTATCTCATCATTATTTTGCAATGGACAGCTGAGATCTTCCATCTTCAAATGAAGTGATTTCGAAATTGTGGAAATTTTTTCGAGATTGTCGAAGTGATTTCGAGTTCGTCGAAGTGTTCCACATTGGTATTGGCAACTCTCATTATGGTTTAACGCTTTTATACTAAAAATTAAATGTACTCGTATATTATAAAAATGGCTGATCAACTTCACTGTATCTGAGAAACGGGAAGTTGGCTCTTGGCGGCTACCAATCTACAAATAAATAAATTTGGTGGTGCAACAGCTCGAAGAGAACCAGGACCTAGCGACTTACAACTCTCAACCATTCCTGTGTGCGTGTTACCAGGAATGGAGGGGACCTACAATTTTCTACCGATTCCGAACGGCTAATACGCAGCACTTTTTATGACAAGAGATAATCTTGAAGAATTGTCAATTCCTCGCAAAAGAACTACACTCCTGAAAAAAAAACTTTTTTGCAGCGGTTGAGAATCGAACCCCAAGACCTTCTGCATGTCCATTTATGCCACGTTGTACTACCAATCGATTGTTTGAAAAAAATATGGCTTTCGAATTCGTAATGGCGAGTAAGTTTTAAATAGCCGTTGGATGTTAGTTCACCCTTTTCGTGATGTATGCCATTTTTTTTCAGTTGTAGGATTTTGTGTTATGAACTGATGATTTGTTGGATGGGGTTGAACTTGTTCTAAGTACTTATTTGATTAGTTTCTTAAAAAGGTTCCCGAGGTCGTTTTCCATCTTCTAATATCATTATCACACTGCTTCAAATCAACCAGAATAATTGCTCTGATATCCGATATGTCTTAGCCTTCCAACCGAGAGGCTGGAAATCGAAGACTCTCTTCACTGGAGCATTGCTAACCATAGGCTTAATGTATAATAGCCAAGGGATTCAATGTGTTTTGACTTTTTGGACGATTCTTATAGATACATACGTCACAGTTGTACCTTTTTCTAGATTTCCTTTTAGAATTTCTTTCGAAAGACCCCAACACCATCTCGTTTTTTATATACAACTTCTATAGTGAGAAGTGTGTTAAATTCTTGATTTATCACTCGATCTACATGATGCCCATCTAGGATCTGTGGAAATACTGCTTCACCAAGTGATTAGGTTACCTTCACTATATCGAAAGCCTTTTTTATAAACCCTCCGAGTATTGTTTCGATTACGAGACACTTCGGTCTCCTAGAATTCGCTGCTCTTGTTTTGTGATGTATCATTTTAGAATCTACATTTGCACTTGTTGATGCTGCTAGCTTTCTGTGGCGGAGGCTAACTCTTCGATAACCTCGCAATACTGTTGTACTGTACTGTACTAGTGATTCCTGACGTCTATAGTTGGTAAAAACGAAGTGGAGAGGTCAGGTGTTTCTGTAGATTCTGACAAACGTTTTACGTTGAATTTTTTCATCTGGAACGTTCGCAATTTCTATCCATGTCGTCTACACAGCTCCTTAATTTTTCCTCGTTTCCCATTCGTTATTTACGCACGTTTCAGATGTTGGAGAGGTGCTACGCATCGATTAAGAAATAGTCGATTTGGAATTGGATTGGATTGCTGCACGGGTTGCTCAAAATTCTTATTTACTTCAACCAAAATCTTCAAAACCTTAAGGGTATCAATATTTTTGAAGTGGGTCTACAGTCTTATTCATTTTGGTCATACGCACTGGACGGGATTTAATAAAGGACTACTGTTTTGTAATGATCGAAATGCAATATATTCATCCTCGTGCTTTGAGAATACAGACGATTTTTTGCGAGACGTATACAATATCAAAAGCATCTGTTTCTAATATTGGTTAAGTTATGATTTCGTGGTATCTATTTTTGTTTAGAATATTATTACTTTCTTTGTCTATTCACTTGTCAAATATGTCATCGTTATTATCATCATCATCGTTATTAATGCCAATAAGTTTACAGATTCCAAAATTAAAAAAAAAAGAGACAACGATAATATCCACTCGGGTAAATAAATGTTGGCTATGGAAAAAATGTTCTCTAACTGCCTAGATTCGATAAGCTCAAAGAATTGTTTGGTACACATGCACCGAATAACAATGGTTTTTCCCAGCGAAAGAATGTGTTTTTAGGTTATTGACTAAAATATTTGCATTAAATACTTATTGTTTCGAAACCTACCGAATCAATTTCATTGTTTCCAACAAAAATAAAAGGCATCACTGGGTCACACGAACTTGCTCTTATGTAAAAGATTACGAATTTCAAAAATTAATGTTATTACAGAAAAAATGTTCATAAGCATAAAATTATTTTTTTTTTAATGACTAAAACAACCCCTTTAGTACATAGTTGGAGCTTAAAACAAGATGCCTCACATGTGATTCAAGTAAATATTAGTTTATGCAAGAACAAAAATTCTAAGTCGTTGTAGCGGTTTCTTGAAATTATAAGCTTTTATATACAAAATCTTTAAAACAATTTTAAGAAAAAATTTTGGTACGCCAACTTAAAGTTTTTATTATTGTACGAATAAAAATTAAATTTCCAAAAAAAATATTGAGCCGTTTTTGAGATATCGAATCAATCATAAGAAAAAAAAAATTTTCAAAATTCTAGGCGCCGTTGTTTGTTTTTTTTTTTTTTTTTTTTTTTTTTTTTTTGATAAAAAGTACGATTTTCGGAAACCAGTTTTTAACATTTGTATAGTGGGTACCGTAATTTTTAGATAATATAATCTATAGTGAGGTTTTCGAAAAATTAGGTTTTGAAAAAACAAATTGATTTTTTTTTTAATCCAAAAAACTTTTTTTTTTTTGAAAATTTGAATACACAATAATATTCAAGGACTTCATATACCTAGACGCCGCTATAAGCCCAGAAAACCACGCCGGACTGTAGCGCCACCTTAAGTAAGGAAAGCAATTAATAGTATTCAAACTTTTGGGGAGCTTTAACCTAAAAATTCGATCCAAATTGGCTGTACCGTTTTTGAGAAAATCAAAAACAAAAAATGGTTCCAAGGAGGTGCCATTACTAGCCATTTTTTGGAAAAAAAATGTTCATTCATTACCTATACGTTTAACTAAATAAAATTTTTGAATTTTTTTTTAATCTGTGGAACAGTTTTTGAGACTAAAAATATTTTTAAATTTCGAAAAAATAGTATGGCAGGTACCGATTGGGGAGAAAAATTAAAAATGATATCTTCCGAGTTGGTAGAAAATGGGCCGCGCCGTTTAGGCTGTAGTAAAACAGACAAACAGACAAAATTGCGAGACCCACTTTTATCGTCTTCGTTATCATCGTAATGTCAACTTTAATCAAAATCTCGAGTTCGATTTTTTTTAAGGAATGCATAACTTGCCTTATAGTACCTATAAGTCGTAAGTAAAAATAATTTAAAAAAATCCGCCAAAGCTTTCTAGTTCTAGTGAAACATACTTATTTCAGCAAATAAAATTCCAATTTGATTTTTGCCTTAGACCAGTCTATAACAATCAGCTTATATATAAACAAACAACTATTTCTATGTTTAATATTATTGACATTTACTTGATATTTTGCTTAACTGGTATAATCAAACAACTTACTACCAACGGAACATGTCTCGAAAATCAAGTGTTTTTCATTAGATTATTACAATAGAAATATAAGAAAAGGTCTCGATTGGTATAAAATACAATTTGTGCATGTTAATATTTAGTGAAATCAGGTCAATAATATAGACTCCCGCCGCTGCTGATAGCTATAAACTGGTGAAAGTCGCTTATCGAATATAACAACTCTTAAAATTAGTGTTAACATACACAAAGATTATTTATTAAACACTAGAATTGAATTGACAATTCTTTGACAAACACAAAATGAAAAGAAGTGGTCTGGCAACCTCGGTCACCTATGAAGTGTTTATTTTTCCTACACATAACCGATTTGATTGTTTATGGAGTCGTTTAAAAAGAACAAACAATTTCTGTTCAATATTTTATTTTTTTTTGCATGATTTGTGTGCTGTACGGACCGTTCATTCGGGTAATTTATTTATTTAATATTCTTTTTCTTTTTTAGGTTTGTATTTTTTCAAAAGACATTGCACTTAATTTATTGCCAATAATGAAAAATGATTAAGCTATTGCGTAGCTTTATATTTTATTTAAAATTGTTTTTTTGTTTCTCCTTCTGTTGGTTCAAAAAAAAAAATAAGATAAATTAGCCACATCCTGTCGATGTTCCCTATTTGGAATGTCTGAAGTTATGTTGGACTTTTTTGGCTGAATTGATGATTAATAGATTTTTTTTTATGTCGTAAGAATTACTTAATAAAGCGACTGAATGTTGTTAATTTGTATGGGATCACCTTGTTCATATGTATTCCCCCCGACGAGTTTCACCTTGTCGTGGTGGGGGTGCTTACGTCTATTCTCTCGCTGCTTGTTCAGCTAAGAGATTTAGACAAACTAAGAAAACTCAAGGGAGTAGTAGGGTCATTACGGGTGTGTGTTGGTAAAATCTCCGGCTACTTACTATCCAGGTTTTTGAAGGTCTACTAGGGAGGACTAGGTTGAAATTGTGAAGTCTTTGGTTGCTCGTGTTCGGGCTCTGGAGGGATTGACTGTTGGAAGTGTATTGCTACTGAACTACACATCGGACCATGGCAGCAAGCGTAAGTCTAAGATTATGGTCGTGGTGGCATACCCTCCTGAGTGTGGCTTGCGTAATTCCCACGATCATAATGGGTGGCGGGGAAGCGTAAGGTCATGGTTGTTGGATGGTGGTGCAAGTGGTTAATGCATGGATGATGGTCTTGATTTTGGGGCTCTTCACTTGTGACTAGAGACTTTTGATGGATCTCGGTTGGTAGGGGGAGTGGGACTGGTTAAGTCTTCGGCTGGGCAAGCAGCTGGAGATTTCTAAGGTCTTACTCGAGGGAACAGTGAAATTAGTAGTGTCCCCGGCTGCTTTTGTGGCTGGGGATTTCGAAAATTTCACTGGTAGGGTGTTTAAGGTTGATCTTGGTTGGTATGAGTAAAGTCTCCGGCTGCTTATGTGGTTGGAGATTTTGAAAGTCTTGTTAAGGTTCAATAAGGGTTTCTTATTTGTTCCTATTTATAGTAGCAAATAATAGGAGGATCGTCGTCCTCGTTCTTCAGAACAAAGACTAGGAGCGTCTTTCTTAGCTTCCCGTAAGGTGAGCAAAGACAGGAGCGTCTTTCCTTGTTTGCCGTAAGGTAAACTAAAGACAGGAGCGTCTTTCTTTGCTTACCGTAAGGTAAACTAAAGACAGGAGCGTCTTTCCTTGATTGCCGTAAGATAGACTAAAGACTAGGATGCACATTGAGTGTTGGTTTCTACCCCGGCCGACTTCTTGGTGTGTATCCTAAGGGTTGACAGGCCCAGGGTTTTGCAGAAGCCCATCTGGAAGTGGCCTTGGTCGACCTCGGTTGACCTTGGTTGCGAAGCTCCACCAAAAGCTATATTCTGGTACCATGGGAGATAGTGCCCGTTCAGGCCCTAGGCTTGAACCCTATCTATGTGGTAGGCCCCCTAGTAGGACCATCATGGTGGCTTGGTTTACTCCAAATGCGGAAACACATGGTTTTCAAGATTCTTTTCTTGAATTCAAGAGGTGTTAGATAGACCTCGCCTCCAAAGCAAGAGGTGTGCACATGCTGCAACATATAACAACTTTGCGATCGAGATAGCTTGCTATGTCGGGGTTAATGGTCAGGACTAAATCTGACTCTGATGGTGGTAGGCCACCCGTGGGGTAGAGCCATAATAGGCAGGTATCCACGTAAAATAAAAAATATTTTATTAGCTGCTCAAAGCAGCAAGAGATAAAAATTTTGTTAACTTCTTAATGAGGTTCAGACGAAATGTAAACTGGAAAAGTATTTAGTATAACCTCTTAAAATAACACCATTTCGAAAACCAAAGTAAGCATCAACTTTAGTAATCGCCTGTTTCAAAATCATTCTAGCCTCATTGTATGAAGCAAAAGAATGGAACTTGAAAGACCTTATGAAAACTCTCCAAACGATTTTCAACGAAAAAAAAACTTCTGGTGTACATAAATCGAATGATTGTATAGAAGAATATCTAACCACAGGTTGTATAAACGACTTTGGCTTGGTAAAAAATGTTTAAATACAACAACTGAGATGGCTGGTAGATTTAGACAAACAGCTTCGAGGCTTAGATGTGTGAGTTGAACTTCAGGTTACGTTCTTCATGTTCACCATTTTAAACATATAATGAGTTTTTCGATAGTGACGGGTCGATGTCTGTCCACAATCTGTGGCATCCATGTTGTTTTGGCGGCGTCTGTCAAATCCTTGTGTATTATTCAGTCACTGATGCCAAATCACCATGGCAAGTAACACGATTGGACCCTAATGTTTAGCAGTTTTGAATGAATGGCTTTGTTAACAAGTAAAATTTTCATACACATATTTGA
Organism: Philhelius festivus; assembly: GCA_963931855.1. NCBI lineage: Eukaryota > Metazoa > Arthropoda > Insecta > Diptera > Syrphidae > Philhelius > Philhelius festivus. The sequence continues at coordinate 19,057,327 of OZ007557.1, read as the reverse complement.
CGGCGTCATAAAGTTCGCCAAGTATAGCTATGCATTCACAAAAAGTTATTGGTTGGTGCGGACTTTAGATGCACAGCATTTTGCTCCGTACTTTTTCAGCGAATGATGGTGGCCTCCATCACCTTCAACAGCGAGTGCTTGAAATCAATTGGCAATTTCTTTTGACAATATAAGCGTGATTCAAGGGGAACGGAGCTAGATACGTGCCATACAGCTAACGTCACAATGAACGTTCTGCAACAACGATTTAATGATAGGGTTATCTCTGGCGGAGGTGACGTAAATTTGCCACCAAAATCGTGCAATTTAACCACGTTAAACTTTTTTCTGCAGACCAATTATCTCACTATCAACATAATTCATGCCATGGCTCAAGTTCATCCGGATTGATGCGTGCAGAGTTATTGGAACTCGGACACCACGGCGAGCAATTTAATGATGTCTTTTAAGCAAAGAAAGAAATTCGTTAATACAGTACACATCTTTTTGTATTCTATTTCAAATCGACCGAATTATATTAGTCAACTCAACTCAAACTCAACTGGATGGCATTTCTCGTAACTCGAGTTGGAATTAAGACGGTTTACAAATCACTATTTAATATAAGATTACTAATAACTACTTCGAAAAGTTAGGAAAATGCCTCAAGGGGCTTCGAACTGATCTTCCGAAATGTCATGCTCTCGAAAAATCATATACTTAACTTAAATCCTCATCAAAAAAAATCATTTTTCCTAAAAATCAAAGATTTTCTGTTTTTCTTTTTTTTTGGATTTCTCACCACTCCTCATCTTGCTACTTGAATCAAAGCTTGTCACAGATATTTAAATGAACTCCCACATCCTTATTCTTGAAGCTCATAGCCACCTATTACCAAGAGGTTTCCCTAAAAATGTCAAAGATGTCACCATCACCACTCTATCATCATCGTGACATGCTAATTGCTTATCAAATCCCGAGCTTATAACATTTTTTCCAGAGACGAAGTATGGAATATTGCAGATAAATTTGAGAAACTTTCAACGCTCACGCATTTCTATATACAGAAAATCGCCGTTAACTCCGGTTTATCCTTGAAACCGAAGACGAAGAAAAATTACAAAATGATTGATGACTTTGCCGCATGTTTCTCATTTGTTTTGTCAGTTCTTAATGAAAATTAAACACATTGCCGCCAGTTCATGCTCGTTAACACACACCACACGCATAGAAAACAGAGACGAAACTACTAAAAATCCTAAAAGTAGCCCACGCCGCAATCCATCATTTCGTTAGCGAAGCACCCCTGAGCAGATACACACAGATGTAAGCCAACATCGACCCCTGATTACCTACGTTTTATGTTTTTTTTTTTTTCTTTTTCGCTGTCATCCCTCACCACCAAGTCACTAATTCGTTGGCCAATGTCATCATTAATTTTCATTAAAGTCACCTGGAGATACAGTCTCACATTGAGACTTGGACAGAGTAAATGATTTAGCGTTCCATTCGGTCAGCTCCATAACTGACAATCCTTCGTCGTTGTCAATGGCAGCCCTTTGGCCAGTGTAGAGATTCATCATCCACAACGAGAGACATGTCATCCATCAAAGAAGATAAATGATGGTCTAGCCATCTTTTATAGTCCTGTCCATACACACACACACACACGCAAACCCACTCATACACAATCTGTCTTATAGAAGAAGAAGCATGCCAAACGAACGCTTGTCCTTTCATCTTCAGATGGGGCGGCGAGCACCCGCTCCAAACGCCATCGTCAGTTACCAGCAGTTGGTCAACATGTTGAAGGCTGCCTCAACGTTGACATGACATGAGACACGACTCTTCATTCCACATCCACATCTTTTCCAGGAGTTCAATTGTAATAATAATATGTTCTTCCTACAGAGATACTCTCGGGACAGCGTCAGGATCGGCATGAGAAGTGTACGGTGCGGCGCATTGCTGCTGATGATGATGACTCCGAAAGTGGCAAGAATCTAACAAATAGGTTTATTTCACCAGAACAATTGTTTGCTCTTATGTGGATATAATCGATATATTGCTTTTCAGTGATACCTGTGGCACGTACATAAATATGTACCTATGTAGTTAAGGAAATGGCTGTTAGTACAGATTAATTTTTTTTACAAAAGACTAGAAGAAAACTAGTATACAACTTTATAAAATTTTTGAAAAATATGAAAATTTCGGGAAAATCGAGGATTTTTCAAAAATTAGATTTTTTGAAAATCAATTCTTAAATTTTCAAATTTAATTTCAATAATTCCACAAATCAAGCAATCTGCCTAAGAAATCGGTTTTTGAAAAACTAAGCATCAGCTAACTCGAACTTCATAAAGCAGAGGTTGCTTCACATTTTGGAGATAGATTTTTGCCGGCCAAGGATTCAGTTATTCAGTAGAAACAGATTGCACAAGCCAGAACAAGCAACAGGCAACCTGGATTAGGTAAGTGAGTTAGGTACAAAATGGCGACCACTGAAAGTCTATCCCTGTGGCGCACTGAAGTGCGCCATTTTGATACCATAACTCGATTGAATCTGTGAATGGAATTGATATGGGAAATTTTGTGGACATTCTCACGGAGTCATTACTTTGGATTAAGTACAAAAATATGAAAGGATCTAGTAGGTCTCTTGTCTTGTTGTGTCTCTTGTGTGTTTGCTTTTGCATTCGAAAATTGGATCACTTACTCAACTGGGCCACCACAATCATCCGACACCATCTACACTGTGCCAAGCCTAGGCAACTTCTTGACTGGTGCTAATACAGGATCCAATCCGATCCAGTAATCATCCGGCTCCCAGCAACGTAAACTTAACTTCCTTCAACGCCCTCATTCCTCTAGCTCAGGATCTAAGGATTATAACGGAGGGCATGGTACAGAAATGACCGAAGTACGTCCTAGAGCCATTTCGTCGCGTTGAGAAAAAAGATCAAGTCTTTGAAATTCATTTCCGAAAGTTCTTCAATATCGTCAAAAACTGCCCTTCCTAATGATTGTGCTCTAAATCTGTCCCGCTGGTCTCCACAGCTATGACATTGAGTGTTGTGAGGAATGCTGATCTTCGCTGCATGCTACAGGTAGCTAAGATCCTGGCTATGACTTGCCTGGATCTGCATATCATATCAAGAGCTCGGGATTTATTATAGGTGGGCCAAATCTTCCTACGGTCTGATTCTTGAAGAAAAATTGAGAGAATATTGCCCTTCATAACTTCAAGCGGAATGTTGACTCTTTCGGCAAGTGAGTTACGAAGCTGATACTTGTCTTGCCAGATCGTTCGCCCGTCCATTTCCATCAATACCACAATGACCCGAAACGCAGATAAGAGTGACCTTTTGGTTACTATTGAACCTGGCAAGTTTTTTGGTTTTAACAGCCACCTGACTGTCTGTGAAAATAGCCGTTTTTCGGTTCTAGTTTGGGCCTTGTTTTTTCATCCTTCCCTGATAACGAGTAATTCAGCTTAAAAAAAAAAACTAGCCTAAACAACCCAGATGTATCCAAAGTCGCAGAGAAGATTCCTGAACGAACACCACACTTTTTATTTGAGTCATCAGTAAAGAAAGTTGTGTCGAAGTTTTTCGTCACGACACGTCATCATCCCAGTGCTTTCTTGATGCGACTACAACCTTAAAATCTTTAGTACTGCCCATTTTGGGGGTGCAGTATTCAGTCTATTAAACACCTAAATCAGTTGTCTAATTTTCGTTTTTATAATTTTATGTAAAGGTAGTCTATTTGAATTCACATTTAAGAGGGTCTTTGTTTCAACTGCAGCCGAAAATTAGGCATAAGAGTAAGCAAGAGTGGATTTGAACAGTCTCTGGCCTTCATTAAGAAAATTTTAAACAATTACTACGTTAAAGATGTGCGAGTAAGTTTCCGATGTTATAAAACAAACCCTACTTAGGAAACCCGGAATAAGTTCAAGCAAGCTAGAAAAGACCAACAATTAAGGCAAACAATACTAAAATGTGCGAAGGAAAAATTATTAGCCCTTTGTAAAGTGTACGAAATCTAATCCGTCATCGGTTCCTACGCTCATCTTCAGTGATAGTCCTTTTGTCAGCTCATATGAAAAAGCGAATTTACTTGTAGCAGAGTTTGCTATTTAATTCCAATGCTTGCTGACAAAGAATATCGTGACTTCTCGTGTATCTGAGAGTGCAAGCGATTTTATGGGACAAATCTTCTTTAGCACTCTAACCCCCAGTTTCACAGTGAGAGTTTAAACTTAAGTTCTGCTGAACCTGAACTGGAGTTTAAATTAGAAGTTCAACTCGCCCGGTTTCACAGTCTTATCTGAACTTCAGTTTATCAAACGTAGTTTAAGTAAATTGTTTTCTCTTTCTATCTCAATAAAAGAAAAAACAATCAAGAAAATTTGCTTTATTTAAGTTGTGACCTGTGACAGGAAACAAAAATTAAAAATGAAAATAAATTATATTTTCAAATGTTTGAAGGGGTTGTCGAACTTAGATTTAAACGGCAGAATAGTGTCGTTTAACTTGAACTACAGAATGAACTCTGTTCAAGGACTGTGAAACCAAATTTATTGTTGAACTGAAGTTTAAACCAAAAGTGGGGTTTAAACTTCCACTGTGAAACTGGGGGTAACAGTTGCAAGCGCAATGAAAGATCTTCGATAGACCTAAATCCTCGGGACTGGATTGTTCTGAAGAGGTGTTCTTCAACACTAGCAAAACTATCTTTCCCATTATTATAATTTATTTCTGAGTGGACGACAAACAGTATTTGTACAGCCTGTTGATGTTTATAAGTTGATTTTTTCGCCCCTCTAACGCCCCACTTAAGGTGCGTGTCCATTTGAGAGCAAAAACACTGAGAGTACCTATCAGGCCACTCTTGAGAGTAAACTCTCAAGTGGACACAGCCTTGAGAGAAGCTAGCGGAGTGTTGACTTTTCACTCTCGACATACGAATTTTTTGAGAGTTACTCGCAAGTGGACACACTTTTTTATTACTATCGGAGATGAGCTCGCAGAATTCCAACATGGTTCGTATTTTGCGATTAGCTGTCCGAGAGTTGACATGTAAAAACATTAAACAGAAGGGGACAAACAAACTTATGAAAATAAAATCAAGAGAAAGCTTCATAATTTGCGAAACCAGGTAAAGAAAATAATTTTTGCCAATCATATTGAATATATTATGCACATTTAATTAATAATCATGAAAATATTAACGGATGTCACAAGAATTGAAAAAAAAAATAAAAAACGAAAAGTGGAGCCGGAACTGATGAAGTATAGCACTAAGCGGCCATATTTTCGGGGTTTGCAGGTTTTTATTCCATTTTTAATGGCTGCTTCAACAGTAGCAAATTTCTTAGAACCATCTACATATTTATCATAAAACAAGTTATAAAATTCCACCTTTCTACTCTTGTTATATCTTAGTATTGGAAATGGTAAAGAGTTGGTCAAATCTGGTACGTATTTGATTTCTTAATTATTTTCTGTGATGTGCCTGTACTGCCAAGGAACTTCACCTTATGGGCTCATAAAGTAATTTTTGAATTCATCCCTGAAATCCTTTTGAGAAGTATTATAGTTGTGCCTTCTTCCATTTTGAAGATCGGAAAATGAGTTTTCGAAACTGTTGTCTAAACGCCAGCTTCTATTCAGTACATCGTGAGTTTCTATTTGTTCGGGCAAAATTATAGTTTTGCAAAAATAGTCAATCAAGTGGACACGGTTATGAAAGTACTCTCAGAAAATCATCTCCCAAAACTTAAGTAGTAAACTCGCGATAGTAAAATCTCAAAAAAATTACTCTCAAATGGACAGGCACCCGAGAGCAACTCTCGAGAGTTTACTAGCGAAAGAATCTCAAATGGACACGCACCTTTACATCTCTTCTCTTCAGGGTTACCTATGGAAAAGCTGATAAATTATCAGCTCAAGAAATATCCTGAAGAATGAAAACTTCTCAACTACCGGCAATATGGCTGATAGGTGGTTCATCTAACCGAAATCAAATATTCACATCGTTTTGGAGAAAGTAAGATTTTTTGACTTGATATTTCAAAAGCATTTTATAGAGTTTGGCATCAAGATCTCCTATCGAAAATAAGTGCATTTTGTACTAAGGAATCTCTTTGTTGGATTAGAAATTACCTTTGGAACAGCTCTATACAAGTTGTATTGGACGTTTTCAAGTCTAATAATCATAAAACAAATGCTGGTGCCCCACTCCTACACATCGCCAAAAACGCTGCTAAGTGTTTAGTTTTCTTGGAATGATGCAAGAAATTCTTCACTCCTTCTGATCTTGCTGTAATATAAAGCCTGAACATAACTCCCATATTTTGACAAGTGCTCCAATAACCTACTTGAATATCCTGGCAAGAATCTAATAAAGAGCTAGGTGATGGAACTAAAACGGAAACATTTTTATCTCTCCAGAACCGCCACAATGTTTTTGGTATGTCAGTATTTTAGCGTTATTTTTACGAACAATATTCTAGTGAAACAGCCAGTTCCAAGCCTCCCCTTGAACAATTCAACCGTAAAACTCGGACTTGAGGAAATGTCCAGGGGAGTCAAAAACGGTTTTTTTTTACTCTAAGAGCCTGAGTTTTAAAGTGCAGGTATTTCTGGACTAGAAATGTTCTCCATCATGGAGAAAACGAATACAACAATCAAAGAGAACGTTCATTTTAGTGGCTTAACCCAGGATTTAGAAAAAATCGAAGATGGCGGGGACGGTCTAGTGGTTAGAAAAGACACTTCATGTACCAACCTACTCACTTCCTTAAAGTTAAGATTCGAAGGTACTTGACCTAACAGCTTCTCCAGCCAGCTCAGTTTCTAGCCAGTTGCCTCCATTTTGCGACGCTATAGGATGTTATCACCAAATAGGCAACAAATTAAAATGTTCGAAAAGTTATTTGAAAACAATTGAACTTATTATGAAGAAAATATACAAGTACAGAATCAATCACCTTCAACTAGAAAGCTTGTGAAATTAACCTTTTATAACATCTCTACATTCTAGAGGACTTCAAAGTTGAGAAGATGCATTGAAGCTACAAATACCGATAGACGATAAATCAAAATGAGATGTCATAAAATTTACCATTATCATGTGGCAGAGCATGTTGCATGTCGAAAAGGAACGAACTATATGGAAGTAGCAGCAGCACCAGCAGAAGAAGAAATCGACCCAGGATATGAACACGAGTACTGTCCGCTGTCCATTTATGTCAGCAACATGATACTCTCTTTCCATTCGATATGTTGTGTCCAGGGTATACCTTCCTCAATATAACATACGAGTACATCTGGACAAGGTTGCCCTGGCCCTCTGGTATAGTATCATCTCCACACAGCAGTCTACACTATTTATACACAAGACAGAGCTGCGCTGTGTTGTAGGCGTGGTGCATGTGGCAGCAGACATACACGGATAGTGACATAACTGAAACGTACAAATGACGACGCCTGAAACATTGTGAAACTGTTCTCGATTTGTCCTGGTAATTTGAGATGCTGTTGTCGGTTGGAAATGCAAACAGCATAAAAAAAAAACCCAAAGGATACTCTACTCTGGCATATGAAGGATTCTTCCTGTGCACAATTGGTGGCTATATGTGAATTATAGTTCTTGCGTTTTGTTCACTTTTTAGTTCGCTGTTTGAAAAGGAATTCCAATTAAAGTGTACAAACAATGAGAATCCTCGACGAGAGACGTGTCGAAGCTGCATCATCTGACCCCCAATTCCACTTAATTCCACAATCATTACCACCAGTGGAAATGCAACAGCACGATTTTTGCTTCACGGCTAATAAGGAGTCATAAATCCTCATCATGATTCCTTGTTGCTTGGCTTATAGTTGTGGAGTCCAAGTTCAGGCTTCACAGAAAAATATTTATGTGAACAGAACATACATAGATATTGAAAATTAAAATTGCCACTGTACCGCTCACAGTGGATCAGTTGTGAACAAAAAATTATGTTCATTTTTTTTTTTTTTTTTGAGTTTATAGTGCACGGAATTCAAACATCTTATCACTGATTTCGCATATCAAAACGAATTCTTAAAGCTCAATAAAATTAGTTGAGAAACAGTTGAAAATACCCAGCAGACAACATTTTCATCAAAAACGTCTTCAAGAAGTGGGCGTAATTGAAGCATATGATGGTGAGTTGCTTACTAATTCTGGGATATGGTAAGCTATTGTTGAGAAGTTTGAATCGCCTATTAGAAGTGGGAGCCGTTAAAATATCATTCAAGCGAGTTTTAAACTTTTCCTAGTTATTTTTTTCAATCTTTGGAATTACTCAACTTATTTTTCCACCAACAACTTATTCAGTGAGGTGATGTTATGTAAAAATGGACGTGTCGGAAGTGGTTTCTGTGATAACTATTGAATTGTAGTAAAATATTCAAAATTTTATTGATTTTAGATCATCGCTCCATACAACTTAAACCACTGTAATTCACACAAATCCTTCGATTTTGGAAGCTCACTATGAAGGAGTCAAGGAAATCGTATTGTTGTGTTTTTCTTCTTTTTCAAGCATTTCGCGAAAATGATTTACAACGACACTAAAACTATTGTGGTTTTATTTTTTTTTTAGGTTTGTTGCCTCCTCGGTGCCTTTGGATTTCTTGACTTTTTCTCATGGTAATGAGCCGAGCAGTGGCGGCAGAGTTTTGATTCTGGCAACAATCGGCACAAAGCTCTCTTTCGAACAAAGACATATCTGCCCTTCGTCGAAGAACAAAATGCAGAGGAAAAACCAAAAAAAAAACAGCAAGAAACGCGATGTGACATTCGGGCAAACGCTTTCAATACACATGCAATAAATAACCACAAATCTGATGATTTATTAGGTGAAACAAATCATAACTATTTTTTTTTTAATCCTGTAGGTAGGTAGATATAGGTAGTGTCTTGGGGTTTCGGCTTTAATTCGATTTGAGATTTTATTTTGCTGAGTTATTGGCATTCGGGAGGATTTATGGAGAAAACAAAACAAAAGGACATGCCACATGGCGAAAACGCGGCCCATAGTATAATGAGAACGTTGACTTCACACAATAGCTGAGATAAATTAGGCTATAAGGCGCCACAACCGGAATCCATTTTATATTTCTTAAAGATTTCACTAAAATTACCTTATTAACTTGAAAGACTTTAAGACAAGACAGACTATCTGTTGATGGAACATCACCATTATTGGAGGCTGGTGGGGAATTCAAACGTAGAAACCGACGACGATGGCCCAACACGAATTCCGTTCAGTTTCTGGTTGGATTGAAATTACGGATCATTGTCCGATCTGTTTCGAATCAACACGTCTATTTTAGGCAACTAGTACTATCTGATGGGAAGTTAAAATAGGAACCCTCCCTTTCAAGCATCTTTTCTTTAGTAGCACTGTGGCCATTTTAAGCGGAAGTCACAGAGATCAGATGACTGGTTTGATGAGGAATGTCAACATTCTACAGGAGGTAATTTGGTCCAAGCATCTTTCGGCTTTTATAAAGAAGGCCCAGAATTTAGGGAAGTGAGCAAAATGGCACTGGTAAAAGACCATATTTCACTTTTTGTGCATTCAAGAAGAATAAACCATCGAAAAAGACACAAAAGTCCTTATGATATGCAAGAAAATTGCAGGTAAATCATGAGGGTGCAAACCACAAAATAACTGAGTTACAAACAATTAGGATAGCACCAGGAAAAGTCCAAGAACTCGCTTGTTTATGCTTGTGCAGCGATGGAGGGTATACTTCATCTATCCCTATTACATGTAGTAATTGGGTCCGGCAAATTTATAAATCACAGGGAAAGGGACTGCCTCTTAAAGTCGGCAGTTACTTACCTTATCGACATTCCTAGGGATGAAATGACTACAAAATACAAGTTTAAAGTTTAAATCTCAAGTCATTAAGTGGTAGAGGAATGGTTCGAAAACGATAGAAGGGGCTGGTGCTGGATTTTTTAGGCCTAGAACCAAACTTTCCATACCAAGGGCACAATCCACTTCCACTAGAATTTTCCAGACTGAAGTCAATGCCATAGCGGAATGTTGGGGTCGAAATCTCAAAGGAAATAACCGAAACCAAATCATTGAGATTAAGTCTGATCGTGTGGGAATGTGAAGGCAGGCAAATCGAACTTGGCAAAAACAATATTGTCTCACTTCATTGGGTGCCTGGACATGTAGGTGTCCATGGAAATGAGGAGGCAGACTTCCTAGCTAAAATAGAAGTAAGGACTAGTGTAATGCGGCTAGAGTCCTACTGCGGAATAGGAGAAAACAGGATTAAAAACGAAATCAAAACAGAGGAGGAGGCCAAAAGATCCAATAACTGGAAACAACTCCCAAAACTCAGACAGGCTTAACTATTTCTTGGGAATTATAACTAAGATCGTTTTAAGAATTTGATCATTTTAAGTAGGAAAAATCTACGAATAGTAATGGGACTCCTCACGGGTCACTGTAAACTAAGAAGACACTTGAGTATTCGGCAATACTCATGACGAAACGAAGGAACACATACTTGGCGCTTATGCATTAAAGAAACAAAATACCTGGGTCGCCACCAACAGAAGAGATTGATTTATTCTCTTTGAAGTTACTCCAATCTAAAACGGATGAAAATCTGCTTGGGTGCTTTGAAAGAAAAGTTCTTCGTTTGATCTTCGATCCAGTCTGTATCGATGGAGTATGGAGGAGAAGGTTCAACAACGCGCTATACGGGCTTTACAGCGACGTTGACCTAGTCAAGAAGCTGAAAGTACAACGGCTGAGATGGCTGGGACACGTGGAGCGTATGGACACCGACGTACCAGCCCGTCGAATCTTCGAATCCACCCCTGATGGTCTGCGCAGCTGGGGAAGACCCCACCTCAGGTGGCGCGCACAAGTGGAGAGCGACCTCAACCAACTTGGAGTGCGTAACTGGAGGCAGCTAGCTAGGGACCGAGCTAGCTGGAGGGGCTTGTTGGTTGAGGCCGTAGTCCATCCTGGACTGTGAGCGCCATCTAAAGTAAAGTAAAGTAAAGTAAGTAAGTAAGAAGGTACTCCAATAAATCAAATTCCTCAAAGGGATAAAATTCGAGGAAGAACTGTAGGGTTAGCAACTCATCTAGCTCTTGATGCGGGTAATATCTCAATATTGATATTCATGAGCTCTAAGAAGACACAAGAGAGATGAAATAGGTAGACAAACCTGAAACACTTTAGTAGCAAAAAGGTAAAAACGGAGAGGAAAATCTGAAAATCACTGTTCCCGAACGCACCATTTAACACAGCCAAAAACAATTGAACGAGGAGATATATGGACAAATAACCGACAAATTTGAGGATCAATCGGTACGAGGAGAATACATATTTCATATTATAATATTATGATACAAAGGGTTTTCCGTACTTGCGCCCATATTGTTGAAGCTACATCTGTCAAATGAGCTCTCATTTATTTAGTCTGTCTTGCCAAATCAACATTGAGAATTACAGCGTTCATCTTCTGAGCAGTTGAGCGGTCGAAAAATTATGTTCAAGGCCGAGGCCAATTTCAGAATGAATAGGTTCGTCAACAAGAATAATTGTAGAATTTGGGGCGATCACAATCCACACCAGTTCCACCAAATGCCACCAGGCCAAATGCGGCCATCATCATCGGTCCATACTTCTTTGAGAACGGCGTTGGCAAAAATCAGTGTCAACTGTGAGTGTTATTGGTCGATGATTACCAATTTTTTTTGGCACGCACAGCCGTACCACAATGGACATTTTGCACCAGCGATTTCCGAACATAGTCCTGTCACGCGGAGACGATGTGTATTGGCCACCGAGATCGTGCGATTTGACCCCGTTAGACTTCTTCCTGTGGGGTTTTCTTAAGTCAGAGGTCTATGCCAATAAATCACAAATCGTTAGAATTTAATGCTGCAAAAACTCAATGCTGTCTCCAGTCTTTAAAGCGAAATCCACCTTCCAAAATTTGTATCGAGGAAGTTAAAAAAAACTTTCAGAACTCGGTATGTACTAAACAGACCACCTTCTTTGAAATGTTCACATATTCGACGTTGTCAAATATTCAGCTGGAGTGTTGAGGTTTTCTCCGATGATGCGAGAAATTTGATAACCCTTTTGACAACTCCCACACCTGGGAAGTTGCTCCTATTACTCACCCCTTCTTGGTCTCTTGGATATAATTCAAAATAGATATAGAACTAAATATAATGGAAGCCTTTACATTGCTCGAACAGTTCCAATCCCTGGCACAAAAAATTGGTTAAGATCGAATGACGGCGATGGCCTGGTAATCCTTGTTCTTAAAGAACTATTGACCGATGATACTGCCAGCCAAAATCCACACCAAGCAGTGACTTTTTCTGGCTTGTAATTTGGTGCATCTCGTGTTCATTGTGGTCAAATTGCCATCCTGAAATTGGTCTCGTCACTGAATATGATTTTCGAGAGCAGCGAGCAAATTGTTGCTGAAACGGAAGACCCACTTTCTTTAAAAAGTTTAATCATTTGAAAATGTTCAACGCTATAACTCTCCATGTTGATTGGGCAAGACTTAATAAATAACAGCCAATTTGACAGATTTGGCTTTAACAATATTGCCGCAATCACCTGCCAAATTTCAGAAATCCCTATATGGAAAAACTATTTACAAAAGGACGACTTATCGTGGAAATAGCAAAAGCTAAGAACCGACTGGCTGGGTCATATAGCAGAGTGGAGCATTATTGTTTGGGATTTGGTAACCTTCATTAAGAAATGAAGGTTTTTCCTTATGTGGCGATTCCAAAAGGAAACTGCAAGCATCTAGCTATAGACCAAGCTGGAGGAAGCTGGCTCAAGTCCAGCTTGGAATCATCCCACATCTGTCATTTTATTAAATAAAAGTATCTTTTATAATAAAATTAAATCATACAAGATTGCCTAGCCTCAAAGACTTAGAATAATCTTCCAACGCACCCGAGTGCTTAAATTTAACCCAAAATAAAAGTCACTTATGGTCTATAAACACAAGTGACAAGCCTTATCTTTGCAATCAAGTCGAAAACGAATCAAACAAAAAAAAAACACCGACAGAATGTGAAACATGACAACTTCAACGATATACGTCAGATTAAACATCAAACGCAGCTGCTCCCTGTGTTCATCTCAGTTATCTAATCCATCAAATTACTGAATGATGTCAATCAAGTGAATTGTAGTGTAGTGTAGGTAGTTCTGTTCTAAAAGGATCTGACAGAACCATCACAGTTCAGAGAAATTGCCAAAGATAAGATCTCTCTCTCTCTATCCGGTGGTATATCGAGTTCTTTTCTTTTTTTTTGGATTTGCTCTTTGTTCAATCCTGGTGAAACTAATTTAAGCTATCAACACACACCTTTGCATCCGCTGATGCTCGAGTGGATTTTCGCAAGGATTACCTAAGTTCCTTTTGTTCGAATTATAAAACCACACAAAGGGATATATTGCTCTCCATGTTGACAGACCACAATGAATTTATTCTCACATCACTTGACGAAGCGGGCAGGTAGCTAGAGCAGACATAAACATTCACATAAGATGGCACAACATCCTGCGCAGGGATAAAAGTTGAAAAAAAAAGACTTTTTTTGTTCAGTTGTCTGGCATTAATGATAAAAAATATTTTTTTTCTTTCTTTTGGGAATCTGAAACGATTATGTAGGGCAAGTAGAGATTTTAATTAAACTTGAGATAAGGACTGTGAAGAACCTAAGAAAGGATGCTTCGACGGGTTTTCTGCTGTTGGTCTGCAAATCTGGGTAAAGCGAGATATTCATTTATCTCACAGTATAGATATAAATAGTATTCCATTTGAATTATTTCTGATTTGAAATTAATACACAAGGTTATGATCAAGTCTTACAAGTGAGGATTGACCTGTCAAAAGGAGATAAATATATATTTTTCACTTTATACTCTGCTGCCCAACTGCCCATTTTAAAGTTGAATTTTAACACAAATTGAAACAATCAGACATTTTTTATTTTTCAGGTAAATTACTAAAAATGTCCCCTTCTAAAAAGTCACTCCTCAAGTTTCCTTTTATAAAAGTTGTAGGTAGCAAAATTCCAAAACCAAAATGAGTTCTCAACTCACATAGTCTTTTGAGCCAAATTCACTGCAATAATTGTAAATTTATCATTTAACGTGCCAAGGCAATTGATTTAACTTAAATCGAAAACATACCTCATAAGACCAGTGCTCTCGCCACCTCAAGACATTTTTACAACATTGCGCCGACAGCACCTAACACATTTTCTCCATTTTAAACGCCTATCAACGCCATCTGTGCAACAACATTCTGTCAATTGGCATTGCAAAGTGGTCCGACCCAATACTGCCACGAGTGCAATCGATATCTATACAATATCCAATTGGAGAATATAATGTGGCCGCCGCCACAGAATGCAATTTGTATCGTTTCTCACAATCACCCAGCACCAACACCAGCATCATAACCAGCAGTGGAATAGACTGTTTCAAAGCGGTAGCGACTGTGCGGTGCGTCAATGACGACAATGAGTATTGTGATAAATGTCCGATGTCTGCACTAGAGGCAAATTTTACGAACTCGTTGCACCGAATGGAACTTATTAATTAATCTTTGCAGGACCGCAAGCGCAAAGTATCAATGTTAAACATGCATGCCATTTGCCTCCTCCTTCTCAGTGTTCAACAGCAATGGGAATTTAAAGTCACGACTGGGTTACATGTAATTGCTTCACGATTTCATGAATTTTATGAATCTATGGAAATATGGTACAATCCGACATGTCTAACGCTATCGTGTATATGTATGGTCCCAAATTCAGGTGAACAATTTAGAGTTTGCTGAATTCTTCAACTTTTCGATGAAACATGAGACTTTGTCTTTGTAAAAATTCCGGCAATGCTAGGCTTTAGTGTAGCAGAACCTTGTCTTGACACCTAAAGCATATCGTATTAAAAGTTTCCTATATTTGAACCACTACCTAGTTGTAATCAAGATATTTACAAACAAAAACTGAATTCATCCCCCTTTCAACCATTTTAAAAAATGTTCCCCTTCACAAAAATTATTTTGGATACTTTAGGACTTTTGTCCGATTTTTTTAAGTTTGGAAATTTTTTTGTTTTTAGGGATTTGCTTTATTAACCCTGAAATAGGCAGAAGCCATGTTCATCGTTTTGGCACTTTAAAATTTCTTAGGCGTTCAATAACCCCTCTTGATTCTTAATTTTGCTTCAAATCCATTGAGTCAATACAAAATTATAAAATGTCATAAATGAAAAACTGACCTATAGAGAGAAACATTTATCATATCTATAAACATTTCTGGTCTTGTAAAAGGGGTGGCGAGATGAGAGCTTTAGCCAGCTCTAAATCTCAATAAAACGTCTCAAATAAACATGCACCCTGTACTTCGAATAATTAACTGTTCTTGGAGATATAGAATTGTTAAATTGAATTTTTGTATACCTTGGCATAATTTAAATGCGTTGGACTGTATTAGGTTAGGCTATGTTAGAAGGGATGATAAATCAAGTCGTACCATCTCAGTCGGATCTCAATGGATCCATTGCGCTCACCAGAATGTAGATAAGTTAGGTGTCCGGAAGTATTCGATGCTACCCTGAACCATCCTGAATTCTGAATAAATTTTAGGAACAGAGATGTCGCCTAAGGCTAGGACCGCACTTGCGATTTTTCGTCGAGGCGATTAAAAAGTCGTAGTCGCTACAAATTATTGTCATGCACGCACTTGCGATTTTTTTGCCGCGCGATTATTTAATCGCGAAAAATAAAACACACTACTTTTTATGTGAGTGCACGCACTTGCTACAAATAAGTAGCGACAGAAAAATCGCTTGAAAAAATAGAACTTGTTTCATTTTTATAATCGCTGCGATTTTTAAGTCGCATGTGCGTGCATTCACATTTAAGGCCATGTGTCTTACTTTTTGCGACTAAAAAATCGTGGATTAAAAATCGCAAGTGCGTGCATGCCAATTTCTCTTTGCGACTACGATTTTTAAGTCGTAGTAATTTAAATCGCAAGTGTGGGCATGTCCATTTGAGTACATGTGTTTCATTTAAGTTTACGACAATCGCATCGCAAGAAAAATGAAACAAATTGCGACTTTTAAATCGTCATGGTTTGTTGGTAGCAAGTGCGTTCATTCTCATTTAAATTCATGTGTTCTATTTTTGCGACTAAAAAATCGTGCGATTGAAATCGCAAGTGCGGTCCTAGCCTAATTCGTGGAAAAAATATTCTCTGAGAACTGCTTTTCAGTTTCGGGCTAGACTCGGGTTTTCACAAAGTTTGTGAAAGAAGGGGTTCACCGCCTCTTCACTTGACACCCACTACACATACCCATTCTCCCAATGTGGGTTCCAATAAAGATGATAAATGATGATTGATTATCTTGAGTAAATATTTTGTTTTTTGCCTCGAAATATTCGACCATAAGTTCCTTGAAATCCAACATTTTTCGATACGTGACCATCGGATCAATTAAGCTTTACTCAGGCTTTAGTGGCATGACCGCATGAGAACCGAGGTATTGGTTTGATTTAGATCAAGAAATTGCGTTGATGGCTTCCATGCAAATGGTTTTGGTTGATTCTGAGCCGCTCCAAATATGTTTTTCAGAGGTTTACTGCCTCTTGCGTAGAAGTGACAAACCCTCTAAGAGCATTTCTTGTCAAAGAAAGTTCTGCTCATTAGCCATTCCGAGACTGCAGAATAATGTAGGTTCTCTCGATTTCTGCTAACATGCACATAGTAAAGGATGAGAGTTGATTATTACTAGGTTAAGGCTCTCTACGAGTCGCGATGACCTCTAAATCATTTTTCTTCCATAACTATGTTATTATGTAATTTGTTAAAAATCTTTGGAGCCAATATTATTAATATCATAAATAAGTAAGAAATATCTCAAGAGAACGGCCATGCCTACTCATTATTTTAAATGCTAACTGTACTTTTAATAATATGAAAAAGAATTGATTTAGTCATTTCTACAGTTCATTTTTTCAAGAAAAAATTTTTGGACCTTTTAGACTTTCGGAGAGATTTGAGTGAATTATAATAAAGCACCTATACAAATTGGGGTCAGTTTAAAAATTGTGGGCAATTTTACGAGTATATAGAGCCAGATCGCCTTTAATTTAATTTTGGGCTTAGTGACACTTTTTTCCACATTTGTTCAAATACGTTTTGGGCGTTTCGGCATAATGAGATATTCACCCCTATTACGATTGTCTTTTTAATTTAAACGACAGTAAAACAACAGCGTCTAGAAGCAAAAATTCAAACTTTGACATTCTCTCTGCTCTTCACCTATCTTCCCATTACAACGATAGGTGTTTTACTGACACGTCAAATGTCGCTTCTAGAGTGAGTCATTTTCTTGACGTTTCAGTCAAAACGACTATCGTAATAGAGGTGATTAAAAAAAAGTACGGGAATGTGACAAATCATGTTCGTGTATAGTATTATGCTTGCGTCAAAAATCTAACTTGATATTTAAATCAAAAATGACATACCTAACGATGTAAAATACGAGAAAAGTTGACCCCAAATTGATTTTAAGTTGATTTCCCAGAGATGGAAATGAAAAATTTTTAGCTCCAAAATTAACGTCAACTTCTATATCACCATTAAGAAAAAGTTATTTACCTCAAAAAAATTTTAATACAAACGAAATATGTAGTTGCGTAGGACCCCATTTTGGCAAACAAAAATTGCAAAAATGTATTGCGGTTTTTTTTTCGACTTTTTCGTACCTACATGATTTTCATCAAAATTTTTAAAATGGAATCTCGCCTTAAAATTTTGAATAATATTGCATATAAACAATTTCTAAGCAATATTTTTTAGAATTTTTAAAAAATCCAATTTTATTTTTAAGTTTAATACTTCAAAAATGTGATATACAGTGACGAGCAAAAGTGGTCAAATGATTTCGCTTTTTTTGAAAAATTTATTTAAGTAAGGATTTTTTAATGGAATTAAAATCTTTTTTTATTTTTTTTATTTTGTTTATTTAACTCACATTTATAATTCATAGTAAAATTTTCAAAAAATAATATATTATACAAAAAAAAAATAATAATAATTTTCTGGATTTGTCCAATTATGCACGTTTTAGTTTCAAGAGATTTAACATCGTTTGTTGATTGAGAGATGTTCCTCTCTATTGTGCTTTGTTTATTTTACAATTATTTAACAAGTAACAGTTAAGATAATTTTATTTGTTGCTAGTTTGTTGTGGGTAAATCGTTCATTTTAAAACGTGTAAAGCTGATATTTGTCGAAATGAAAAAAAAATTGTAAAAATACCGTTGACCGCGCTATTTTTTTTAGTAAAAAGTGGTGAATCATCGCGTGAAGTGTCCAACATTTTGAAAATTTCAAAAACTTCTGTGCTTAATTTAAAAAAAAATAAAAACATCGATGTCCCCCCAATGAAAAAAGGACGGAAACGACTACTTTCTGATTTGGAAGCTAGAAGAATGGAAAGAAAGTTGAGAAGTTGTGGGTCCAAAACACCTAGGCAGGCAGACAAGCCAGTTAGTGAATGGACTGCACGCAGGGCACTAAAAAAAATTGGGTTTAACGCTAAAGAGAAACCGAAGAAGCCTCTGCTTTCAGCGAAAAATATTAAAGCCAGGTTAGCTTTTGCTAAAATGCACAAACACTGGACCATTGACCAATGGAAAAAAGTCATTTGGTCGGACATGACGAAGGTCAATAGGATAGGAACGGATTGTAAAGGGTGATTTTTTTGAGGTTAGGATTTTCATGCATTAGTATTTGACAGATCACGCGGGATTTCAGACATGGTGTCAAAGAGAAAGATGCTCAGTATGCTTTGACATTTCATCATGAATAGACTTACTAACGAGCAACGCTTGCAAATTTTCAGTGAATGGGCCCTAGAAAAGTTGGCAGAAAATCCGCTTTTTTATCGACAAATTT
Organism: Philhelius festivus; assembly: GCA_963931855.1. Lineage (NCBI taxonomy): Eukaryota > Metazoa > Arthropoda > Insecta > Diptera > Syrphidae > Philhelius > Philhelius festivus. Next base: position 19,038,313 of record OZ007557.1, on the reverse strand, counting down.
TGTTCAGCGATGAGGCTCATTTCTGGTTGAATGGCTACGTAAATAAGCAAAATTGCCGCATTTGGAGTGAAGAGCAACCAGAAGCCGTTCAAGAACTGCCCATGCATCCCGAAAAATGCACTGTTTGGTGTGGTTTGTACGCTGGTGGAATCATTGGACCGTATTTTTTCAAAGATGCTGTTGGACGCAACGTTACGGTGAATGGCGATCGCTATCGTTCAATGCTAACAAACTTTTTGTTGCCAAAAATGGAAGAACTGAACTTGGTTGACATGTGGTTTCAACAAGATGGCGCTACATGCCACACAGCTCGCGATTCTATGGCCATTTTGAGGGAAAACTTCGGAGAACAATTCATCTCAAGGAATGGACCGGTAAGTTGGCCACCAAGATCATGCGATTTGACGCCTTTAGACTATTTTTTGTGGGGCTACGTCAAGTCTAAAGTCTACACAAATAAGCCAGCAACTATTCCAGCTTTGGAAGACAACATTTCCGAAGAAATTCGGGCTATTCCGGCCGAAATGCTCGAAAAAGTTACCCAAAATTGGACTTTCCGAATGGACCACCTAAGACGCAGCCGCGGTCAACATTTAAATGAAATTATCTTCAAAAAGTAAATGTCATGGACCAATCTAACGTTTCAAATAAAGAATCGATGAGATTTTGCAAATTTTATGCGTTTTTTTTTAAAAAAAAGTTTTCAAGCTCTTAAAAAATCATCCGTTATATGGTTTTATTGGTCACATCCTGGAGAACCACTTCAACAACATCAAGTTCAAAAGACCGTGAAACATGCAGGAGGTTCGGTGATGGAGTGGGGCTGTTTCTCGTGGAACTCTGTTGGTCCTTTGGTGAAAATCGATGGCATCATGAACAAAGAAAAATATTTGGACATTTTGAAGACAAATTTACCACCTTTTACTGCATCAACAGGCTTCAATAATTGTGAAATAACTTTTCAGCAGGACGGAGATCCAAAACACACGTCAAAAATTGTCTCGGAATGGCTGAGAAATCAACAGTTTACGACGATGACATGGCCAGCACAAAGCCCTGACTTCAATCCAATTGAAAATGTATGGTTAATTGTGAAGCGACGGTTGGGGCAGCACAAAAATCACCCATCAAACACTTAGGAGTTTTGGCAACGAATGGAGCTGGAATGCGGCCGTATTCCAGAGAATTTCTCCATAATTTGGTGGAAAGTATACCAAAGCGTTGCTCCCAAGTAATTAACAATAAAGGTTAATAGACTAAATACTAAAGAAAAAACATTGATCTTAAACGTGCATAATTGGACAAGTCTAAAAACTAATCGAATATTTTCTGTTTCGTATAATATATTATTTTTTGAAAAAGTTATTACAAATAATAAAATTTAGTTAAATAAACAAAATGAAAAAAGATTTTAATTCTATTAAAAACTCTTACTTTAAATCAATTTTTCAAGTAAGCGAAAACATTTGACCACTTTTGCTCGTCACTGTATGTATAGATAAAATTATAATCTTCTGTTTTTATTTTTTTTTTTCTTTTTTAAGGTACTTATAAAACAAACTTGGGAGATTTACTAAAATGAACTACAGGGCTTTAGAAATCACCAAACTAATTGAATTTTATTTTGAAAATAATTAGTCGATTATTTTAACCAAAAGAGATTATCAGCGTCATTTTAATGTGTGAAATCCACCCTCTGCGTACATGATTACGGCACTGGTGGCACGATTTCGTCAACAAGGAACTCTTCCTCTAGCTGGAAGACCTCGCACTGCCCGAACTGAAGCGAATTTGGAACACATTCTTGCAAGTGTTATGGAGAGTCCAGAAACATCGACACGAAGGCGCTTTGGTCAACTTGGTGTATCCCGCAGTTCATTGGGAAATGCAGATGTTTCCATACAAAATCCAATTTGGGCAAGAATTAAAGCCAGGAGATTCTCAAGAACGTGTTGTTTACGCTGTTCGTTTACAAGAAATGGCAAGTCAGCAAAAGGATTTTATTCTTCATCTCATAATGAGTGATGAGCCATTTCCACTTAAATGGATTCATTAATAAACAAAATTGCCGTATGTATATGGGGTACTGAGAACCCAAGGTTGATCTATCCGCGGGAATTGCATTCACTTAAGTGCACTGTTTGGTGTGGTGTAACTTCAGAAAACATTATTGGGCCATTTTTCTTTCAAGACGATGTCGCCAATACTGTACTCACATAAAAGGTGAAAGATATCGGGCTATGATCGAATATTTTATGAGGCCAGCGATTGCTGATAGTCCTGAGATGTTTTTTCAGCAGGATGGATCTACTGCGCACACTGCTCGCGCCACAATGACGCTACTTAGGGATTCAGGATTTAATTGATCTCCATGTTCTCCGGAATTGACTGCAGCAGATTTTTTTTCTGTAGGGTTATTTGAAGAGTAAAATGTACGTTAATAAACCCACCACTATCCCGCAGCTGAAGGAGAACATTCGTTCTAAGCTAAGCCCAGATGTCCTACGAAGTGTAATGGAACATTATATTCTATACTTAGCTCAAAAAAAAAATCTCCAAAAATCATACTTTGAGATTCTTAAACAAATTATTAATGAAAAATTCAATCTATAAAAGTTATTATCACTTTAAATTTGAAAGTCACTTTTGATCCACCCTATATTTCGTAATTAATTTTTTCAAACAAAGTCTATGACCGCTGAATATGTATACAGATTGTACAAGATTGGACCAAGAAGTGAACATGAACTTCAAAACATCTACCGGACAAGAGACTTTTGTATTATTTTGCACAAATAAAGTGGAAACTCAAACTTTTTTACCACTAAAATACTTAATTAAGCATAAAAAAAAATTGTTTAAAACTCATTTGTTTGTGCATGAAACAGTTTTTATTGATTCCTGAAAAATTCTAATTGAATGACTTATGAGGTTTTTGAAATTGCCGATGCAATTATTTTTTTTTTTTTGTAGTTTTATCTCGAAAAACACTTAAAATTAATATATCGTCGTCGTTCTATGTATGAAAACTCCCTAAGTAAATTTTTTGTGTTTTGAGATACAGTCGAACTTCGATAAGTCGAACTTCGATAACTCGAATATTTGATAACTCGAATGAAATTGGTTGGCAATAGCGTGAAGCCTGAAGTGTACATGTAATTTTTGTTTGATAATTCGAACTTCAATAACTCGAATGTCTCGATAACTCGAAGATATTATTTGGTGTCAACTTCGATAAGTCGAATTTTTAAGGGGAATTCCCGAATTCTGTGGATTTTACAAATTCATTTCATAATGCATTGACTTTGTGGGCACTGTGTTTAATGTTCCATGACTTTGTACATATATGATTGTATTGAAAATTGTGATTCCGTTAAGTGTGAGTAAAAAAGAAAGCAATAGTACCTAGGCGTCTTGTGAAAAATTCAAAGAAAAGTGTAAAACAACTGAAATAAATATTAGCAATGACAGCGATAGTGGATCGAGGATTTTTAGGAGGAGAATTCGAGTCAACCAGCTTCAAACGAATTGATTGCAACTTCGTTAAGTATTTTGCGATTATGCTCAAAAACAAATGAAAAAAAAACCGATTCTTTGTATAATGGATTAAACTCCATTAAAGTTTTCTTTAAAAACCAAAAAACCAAATGCACTCGTCAGTGCTTTTTTATTCGCAAATAAATATCACGTACTTTATATTAACTTGATAACTCGAAGTCTTGATAACTCGAATTATTGTGTTGGCAAGTGATGGTTCGAGTTATCGAAGTTCGACTGTATTTGCATTTTAAGTTGGAAATTAATATAAAAAAATCTAAAAATTATCAGAATAGCACGGTCTTGGGCTTCAATTGTAAAATGGGTTTGGCGTAGCCATTGTCCAATGAATTTTTTTGCAAATAGTTTATTCGGAATGAATTAAATAAGAATTAAATCACATTTTTTTTTTTAAATGGACTTAGGGAGTTTTCATAGAACGACGACGATATTATTTCCATTTTTTTAAAGGTCAGGAAATTTTGTGTATAAAAACCGAAACCGCTCTAACGATTTTTTTATTGTTTTTTTTTCATACATTCATATTTAGCGGAGAGTGGGGCACATTTGAACACTTTTTGCTTTACAGACTGATAAAACCTAAATCTAAAACTTGGATTTTTAAGTATAAGCTGAATTTTTAGTCAATAAGAATAAGCTTAAGCTAGCTAGTTAAAAATGCTTTCTAGTAATAGCTATCTTAAAATAGCTAACGCTAAGTTCATTTAATTTTAGCTTGTCTTCCAAACCTAAGCTTCAATTTGTGTGAATAAAAATAACTTAAACTAGAATATTTTAGTTAAAGCTACAAAAATTTCAAGATTTGTTCAACCTGTCTAGAAAGCTTTAACTAGGTCTTATTTTCAGTATTCAATAGCTCAAAAATGAGACAGAGAACGGATAGACGCAGAGACAGACGGACGATATGACAAAAACATTTTTTACCTGAAACCAATACTTGCCCTATAGAACAGATAACAAATTGCTTAAATATGTTAAAAAACACTAATCGGGGCAGCTTTGAACATGTTCAAAAGTGCCCTAACACGCTTGTTCAAATCTGCCCAAACTGTTCCAATGACATAAAATTAATTTATAAATATTTAACTGAAATATATCCAGTAACAAACTTATTACCGTAATTAAGTTTAAAATTTATTTTTCCTCCAAAAAAATTTGTTCCTGTTTTAAAATCGCGCAGTAATTTTTTTTAACTCTTTTTAAACGAAAACAAAACACTTCCACTAGGAAAAGGACCTTTCACCTCTAAGTCCCAGAGAAAACTGAGAGAATCAAGGAAAGTCAATGACGTTTATGGATATGGTACTGACAGGTTAAAATTTTAAATTACTTTTAAAAAAAATTAATAAAGTAAAATTTTATAAGCATTGTTCACATGTGCCTTGTGTTCAAATGTGCCCCACTACTCTCCCCTACTTAAGAAAAAGATAGCATTGTTTTTTTTTTAGGTCAAAAGTATTTATTTTAGCAAAATAAAGTTTTATTAAAAGACCTTATAAATTCTGTTATAATTCGGCATTGATTTTGTAACAGTTTCGCAATCGGATATTTTTATTTTATCATCTAAGTAAATAAATGAACCTTATATGTACATATTTTAAATTCTGGCTATTCAGACGAAATTTAAAAAGAAAGAGATTTCGAAAAATGTATTGAAAATAACGAAGCAACGTAAGACCGGTTTACCTTATCACGTTATGACTGTGTTTTAATTTGCTTTTATTCAAAAAATGTAGGAATGATAAAACAAGCATTAATTTTATAGTTTATACAAGTTATTGCTATGAAGTGGGGTTATGAAAATAATAGACGGTCCAATGCAATTGATAAACATAAAACCTACACTGAAGCTACGTATTTCTTACGAAGTTTCGAAACATTAAAACATTTTTTTACGAATGTATAACATGTCCTTTAATTTTCTACCACGAAACTAATTGGCAAAAATTATGGCTCACATTTAATTTACGCAAGTGACGGGTAATAAATTTTCCAGCCAACAAGTGGTCGACAGGAAAGGAACACACAGAAACGGACAGATAAAATGGGGATTGAATAGGACACATTTTTCTCCGACTCAAAGTCACGACAATTATTCCCTGACTTTAACTGTATCTATTTACCAAGCAACAAGCAATCCTCTAGCGTCTAGCTAATTATCATTGCCTCAATAATTAATTGTAACTTGAATTGGATTTCGTTCTTAAGAAAACATACATTTCAAGGGCAACAAGTCGTAGAAAATCAGGACCTAGTATGTTACATTTCTCAATCTTTCCTGTGTGAGTTCCTAGGAATGGAGGCAATCTACAATTTTCAACCCAGTCCGAACATGAGGAAAACTTTCCATGTCAATTGATACTCTTGAAATATTTTTTTAATTTCCTCGCAAGAGGCAGTACCCCTGCAAAAACATTGTTTTTGATTTTAGGTGGCAGTGGATGGGAGATGCCTATTCATAATATTTTTTAAACTGACTATAATGTCCAATTGATTTTGGGAATGTATGGAAGAGAATTCTGACTATAGTGGAGCTCGAACTCATATCTCCAAATATGCCATCAAGCCTTTCATCTACTGAAAGTCAAATGAAAATAGACTTTTAGTTAAGTATTGATATTTCGAAACATTATTTTTTATAATTTCAGAAGTCACCTTAATTCGAAGGGCTTTAAAAAGACCAAGTACATACGTGCGACCCAGTGATGCACTTAATCTCATTCAAAATTTTCAAACGAATCGTTGACAGATTTTTCCGCGTGAATGTCCTTTTGTCATTTATTTTTTTGTTCACCACATCAATTCCTTGTGCATATGGGAGTGTGTGACAGTCTTTTGATATGACAACGCTCTTGATATGTCATCATGTCTTCTCCGTCTTAGCTGTCGGAATTTCATTCGGAAATGAATCCCGTCTTGAATAATTTTTGACGCCTACAATCCACGCCTCCCGGTAATTCTGGTTTATTCCGCACTCGGGTATAAAACGTTCTTTCCACCCTGTTTCCTGTTTGTTGAAAGAAACAGCGCGGCGGGTATTTCGTGTGCTCGATTATTCAAAAAAAAAAAAATTGAGTGACAACTACACTGAAAGTTGACACGTTATTTCGTTTTCTGTTTTTTTTTTATTATTATTTTTATATTCGCTTGAATGTGCAGAGCTCCAAGGAGACAGAATAAGATGGATTGTCTTTTACAGGGAGATGATTTTTTCACATCACAATAAAAAAAAACGAGAAGAACATGCCAAAAGGATTCCCAAAGTGAGAATATGTGTTTCAAGGAAGTTACACAAAAGCATAGAATGATTTGGAAAGAAAAAAAAAAAAAAAAACAAAATAAGGAATATAACACCAAGTGAAACCCCGAAGCACGAAGGAAACTCAAATGACAGCTACCCCGCTGAAAGCTGTCAGAAAGAACAAAACGTACATTATCGCACGACATATCATTATTATTTTTTTTTTGTTACTTATCTTGATGTTGTGTGTTCTCGCTGCTACTGCTGCTGGTTCTTTCCACCATCACGAATATTAAAATAAAATTATAGATTGAGAAAAAATAATGGGACCAGCGAAAAGAACTCAATAGAGCAAAAATTACAACAACAAAACAAAGAGAAGTTGAAAATAAAAATAATAATAATCAGAGTAGCTGAAGACGAACACGAAGACTACGAGCTATGACAATGACTGACAGCTAAACGGGTAGATAAATGGAAGAGGTAGAAAGCAAGTGGAAACAGGAGCTGGCATCGCCTGTCTTCAGTCAGCAACACCGGCAGTTGTCAGTCAATTTTGTCTGTCAGAACTGGGAGATAGTTTGTCTCTTACAAATAAGGACAATGGTTTTTTTAGGGTGTATTCGATTTGTCAATTGATAAGAACCTTTTGGAAACCTCTATAGGTTTGCTTGTTTGTTGCCAAGTATAGTGAGAAATTCCTAAAAGACCTTTGTACGCATAGGTTTGGTTTAGTATTTGAAATACAGTGTTGATTCAGAAACGCATCGTTGCAGATATGATGAGCAATCAGGACACTTCATGAAATCGATTTAAGAGTTTTCACTTTTATATGCAGCTTGAGTTTGAATTCCAGGCGAAGAATTTTTACTAGTTCTGTTCAATTTGCAATAGTGTAGAGGAAACTTTGTCAATATTTGAGCAATAGGTATTGTTTGCCTGATTGCAAATATGATTTCATGTAATAATTCGCCCCTTGAACGCAGAAATAAAAATTTGCAACCATTTGTGGAATGAAAAAAATTGCTTATACATATATCCCGGGCCATTTTCGTCAAATGCATAAAACCCGAAATCACTTTTTGTGCGTAGTGTGTTCGTGTGATTAAGAAAATTATTGATGTATTGTTTCTGACCCATTGCATCAGCAACACCTGCCTTTAGCATTGACATGGCGAAATTATGTCTTCTTTGAAACTCTCAATACGCATTCCTTAAGGTTAAGTCCACAGAAACGACCCTTCATGAGGTAATGCCTACAATTTAGAAAACTATTAAATTTAAAGAACATATTCTCGCTAACTTTCCTAGATTTAGAAAGGGCTTTCAATAAAGTCGTTATCAAATCCATTCTGGCATTACTCCTCGAGTTTGTTGTATAAGACTACATCAGGGGATTATATCCATTACATTATATAATTTAATTTAGTAGAAGAACACTTCAGGGCGGACTTCTGTCTCTTCTGTCCCTCTTTTTTGGCTTTTGGTCATGAAAAAAATTATTGTTAAGTTGCAAAAGTATGCAGATGCCTTAGCACTGCTAGTTTTAGGAAAATTTAACCAGAAATGGCTTTAAAAAAAGTTAGTTAACCAAAGCAAAACTGAGCTGGTGCTATTAACTACCAAAACTAAGCTACTTCTCTCTACCCCGACTAAACGACCATACACTCTTGCTTTCTTCTAGTGCAAAATATCTAGGTGTTATTCTAGACCCTAAGTTGAACTGGAAACTGAATATTTAACTAAGGGTTAAGAAGGCTTGCATAGCTTTCTATACCTGTAGTACAACATTTGATTGAAAGCTTTTTGTGAACTCTGACATAGCCCAAAGGCGTTTCGCCCAGGCACGACAGTTGTGCTCATCAATTAGATGCTGTCTTACTCTTCTAAGACGCAATATATAAATCCATGGCTATCAACACAAATAAGATTTACAGCGAAACGCATTTGGACTAGAGTTCACAAAGAGCTTTCAATTGATTTATTCAATATAGTCGGCAAAAAATTTAAATTTTTGTTTGCAAAAAATGGGGGTCTTCAATCTAAGATGATTTTGTGGAGATGCAAAACCGTGGTGCGACCGATTCTTACGTATGGTTCGATTGTATGGTGGCCCGCGCTTACCTATTTATGTAACATCGACAAACTGTAGCAGATACAAAAAACTGCTGGCGTTGCACGACAGGGTCTCTAAGATCTAATGCATTAAGCTTTTTTCTGTACCTTTTACCACTTGATTTACTCATTAAGTTTCTAGTATCCTGACTAAACCTTATGGACACAGTTATATTAGGCAAATAATTCCAAACGAAATTTGTTCGAATCCCGCGGACTACTGCACCCCTAAAATGGACATCAGTAAAGATTTCAATGTTATTATCCCATTGAGAAAGGATTGGGATAATGACGTAGTGATGAAATACTTTGACTCAACTACCTTTACTGATGGCTCAAAGATGGAGTGTGGCTTTGGTTCAGGAATCTTTTCTGAGACTTTAAATATGTCTATGATCTGAACTGCTGAATATCAGGGAAGCATGCAAGGTACTCAAACAAGATCCAAAGCAGAACCCGAATACGACTTTTACCCCAGACAGTCAGGCAGATTTTAAGGCAATTAATTCTAGTACATAATCCTCTAAATTGGTCAAGCAATGCCGAAATGAACTTGCCGGCCGCCATATTAACCAAAATGTCACTCTTATCTGGGTTCCGGGTCATTGTGGCATAAATGAAATTGAATGGGTGGACAAGCTGGCAAGGCAAGGATCAACCCTTCATAACTCAATTGCCGAAAGACTAACTGTCATAGCTGTGGAGACCAGCGGGTAAACAAAAGAATCAGTCCTCCGTTTCCTCTGCAAATGCTCTGCTCTGGCCAAATTTAGAGCACAATCATTTGGAACGGCACTTTTTTACGACATTGACGAATTTTCGAAAATAAAGATCAAAGACTCTTCTCAACGCGCCGAAATGGATATTTCTAATGGATATTTCTGTGCCGTAGCCTCCGTTTGATTCCTTAGATCCCGAACTAGCGGACAGAGGGCCCTGATGGAAGCTTACGGAGCGGAGGGCCGGTCGATTACTAAATCGGATTGTCTATTGTATCAGTACCAGTCAACAAGTTGCCTAGGTTGGCACAGTGTAGATGGTGTCGGATGAGTATGATGGTGCGGTTGAGTGAGTGATCTAAAGTCCGCATGATTTAGATTACTACATCCTTTTTGCTTTTTGAACTCGATCCAACCTGGATGACTCCACAATTTTCCATTTCAATACCATCCACAGGGTTACACGAGCTATGGTATTAAAAAGGGTGCACTTAAGCGCCAATTAGGTCACAGCCACTTTGTCATTTCCTCGCAAGTCGCATTACCCTTGAAAAAAGGTATCGTGTTAGATGGAATAGGTTAGGTTTCGCCAGACCAAACTTAGGTACCATTTCGTTAAAGGGTGCACTGCTGATGTGAAACGAAATTTTCTTGTAATCTGCAAAAACAAAAAGCAATGTTTGCGAAACACAAGACAGACAACCACATGGAGTTATTTTGTAATGAAAGGAACAACAATAACAAATACGAATGCCATTTTTCGACAATCAAAATCAATGACCCGCGAAAAAAATTGGTGAGAAAAAAGAAAACTTCCAATCAATTTCGCACGTCGAACTGCGTATTGCAGAACGATAAGCAGAACGAATTCTTTCGTTCGTGATTTCTTTGTGTCAATTTTGTATCGAAGTTTTCATCTTGCGTAGACAGGGCTAGAAATACAGTCACTTCCTTGTTTTTGCTGTTATACACGACTCAGTGATTAAGCGTGCTATATTCCAAGTTGTTATCATTTGTTTTTGCAAAGCTATATTTCCTTTTCTACGAGCGACACAGCGTGCTACGGCCTAATAGCAACTGTTTGCATTTCTAAACAACACATTTCTTCTCCATTCGACATTACACGAACAAAATCAGGTTCTGCGCATATTAAAAAGCTGAAAAGATGGCTCGAAGGATGTCTAGTTTATCGCTGTGAAATTTGATAGGTGGAAAACAGAAAACGTTCTTTCGCCCAAGAAATTATGATATGAATCTGAAGCTTGCAAATAAAGGTGTTATCTATAGCTTTGGGCAACTATAAATTTTGGCCAGATAGAGATAGAATCTAAGATAGACCCAAAAGTAGGATTTCTCAGTTGTCGATCGGCCAGCGACCACATCAACAAATTCACCAGAATCTTTGTATTAGGTGGTAGCGGGTTTGAAAAAAAAAAAAAAAAAAATAGGGACCATTAGTTAATTACAACTCTCAATCATTATGAAATGGAGGCGATCTTAAATTTTCAGCCAATTCCAAACAATTCCACTCTTGCAGGGTGGGGTCACTTCCTCGCAAGAAAATCGAACCCAAGATCCTCTGCATGATGATACAACACTAACCATTACTATTCTATTCCTTTAGTCCACAAAAATTGGCGTTTCCTTCCGGCGATTTCACATGGGCTCATCAGTTAAAAAGGCCAAAAAAAACTATTTTGGATTTATAATTCAATAAGTCCAATAAATTTTGCCGAGTCTTCTACTTGGCTTATAAAAACCATCAAATAATAAAAAAAAAAATATTGACTAACTAATCGTTGTCTGCGATATATTCTGGGCGAAAATTTAATCCAATCAGGAAGTGAGGAGTATAGAATGAGTCGAGAGCTTTTTGATAGAGAAATAAGACACCGAAAATAGCACTAGATTGGTACCACACAGAGGGAGCGAGTTAATAAGATTCCGAAACAATCATGTAATAGGGATTCTCGCTTGGAAGACCGTGAACAATATTATGAATATCTGCAATCTTAGTTCCAGGGCCATTACAGTCATTACGGTTAAACCACGAACTATTTTTAACGATGATTGACGGAAAAGTATTAAATGAAATCACTGAAACAAAGTCGGCACGGTCATGTTCAATTTGCAAAAGAACACAAAAAAAACTTCAACAATGAAGACCAGTGTACAAATGACGAGCATAATTATGTATGTATATGGAATATCTCCATTACATGCATGAATCTGATGCATGGAATTCATTTTGAAACTTGCATATATACACTCAAACAAGATGGAGAAAATATTGATGAAAATATTGGAACTAAGGAGACAGAAAGAATAAGGAAGGAAGCAAGATATCCAAAGGAAATTTCGCGAAGAAATGGGACTCGATGTGGATAAACCAAAACAAGGATTTGGAAACACAAACGATGGAAATACATCGAGAAGATTTTTTGCAGAACCAGATGTAACAGCTCGTATAACTGGAGTCAATATGGAGGTGATAAGAACGCTTCAAGTAATACTTAACGTTCTAAACTGCAGAGAAAATGTAGACGGTTCAAAGTTTGGAGTTTATGCAATGAAAACAACAAATTTATTGAAAGAAAAGCATCCCTACTCTTCATAAAATTTTGGCTCATTACCAAAGTATAATCGAGTATCAGTCGTTAAAAATCGGAGAACTGTCAGAAGAAGCTCAAAAATAAAGACTACAAAAAATATAGGTACCAAAATATCTGTAAGGTTTCAAGGATGCGGCAAAATGAAGGATCTTTTTAACATACCTGCAGCCTCATCGGATCCTCTTATTTCTTCGCTAAGGCATGTTAGAACCGAAAAAGACCTCAAAGCTCGATACTCTCCAGAAATGATTAGTTTATTAAAAATTACTTCGGACTTTGACGAAAGTTTCTAAGAAATCTAGCGAATAATTGAACTTTAAATTTCTGCTACTCAAAAAAAAAAATGCTATTTAAAATTCCATCAAATTGCACACAAAATAGTGTAAGGTTTCATATGTTTTACAATCTATTAGTTTTTCTGTATTTTATTTCCAACTCCCTTAAACTAAACGAACACTTTCTGAGGAGGCACTCCTTGTGCTGGAATAAATTAAGATCCTGTTGACAGTATTTCCTTACATGTCATTTCTGTGTCAGTTTTTGATGTGTCTATCTATTTTCTTCGAAACGCTCTTGACTGTCGCAAGACGATCGTGTTTAATTAAAAAAAAAAAATCTGAAAGATAATCATACAAAGCAATCCTGCGATTTGAATGTTGATGCTTTTAACGAAAATCGCGCAATAATTTTGTACGATTGGTAAATTATGGTCGCATAGTGATCCTATTCTATTTTGAACGGTGATTTCAAGAGAAAAAAAATCGCGCGATTTTTTATAAAAAAAAAAAAATAAGAATGCCACCATTTTCATTTAAAATTGTTTACTCAGATATTTCAAAATTCAAAAGAATTAATCCTAGGAATGACTATTTAATTTTAGGTCAAAATTTAAAAGGGTCTTTCTGCGACAGTGATAATATAATTGCGTGGTAGATGAAATATTCTTAAAGTAAATTTTCATCTGCGATTATTAAATCAGATTTTTAAAAACTAAAACGGATCTTCCACAATGATTTATTAATTGAACACAAAATCGTGCGACTTTTTTGCGCCATTATTAATATATTTCAAAAATTGAGAAGATCATTCCGTGACACTGATTACTTAGTCGAACAAGAAGTCGCGCGATTTTCGTTCGCTATACGAAATTTGAGCATTTTCATTTTACCTAAATTTAAATGATGATTGAAACCAAGGTGTGAAACAATCCGAAAATTCAATAGAAAAAGCATGCAACTATTATAAGTTTTCACTTGAGCGCCTTTTTGTCCAACGTCAAAGAATTTTAGAAGCAGATTTTTCAAAAATTAACGTTGACAGTTGACGCCAACTGTCACTTCTTTCCACATAACACCGAAAAACTGAAACTCTCCATGACACAGACTTAGTTTTCCTCACACAATCCCAACTGCAAAACATTTAATTTAACTCACTGACTCGTTTTCTTGCAACAACTGTAAATGTTTCTTCCTGTCAAGAATTTCAAAATGTCTCCTCCTACAGCAATACTACTCTATCCACTCTTTTAAATTTGCCAATTACTTTTTTGACAGTTGTTGCTAACAAATAACGACATAATCCTTATAATAAACTATCTGTCATGGACAAACCGTACTAAGTGCTGCGTCTTGCAGCAACAAGGCCGACGAGTCATCATCGTCGTCGTCGTCTTAGTCGATGGTGTGTAAGTGGTAAATGGTATTGGAAGTGCTCTTGGAATTTCTCCTTCAGAGCTGAAATGAAGGCGAACCCCATGCAGAGCTCACTCTGAGAACGAGAACGTGTCGCCCGTGGTGCAAGCCCAACGATGATGAAGATGAAGTCGATTCCATCGCATTGCTGTAGTCCCAGTACCAGTCCCAGTCCCAGAGGATGATGCCGATGCGATGCCTCAGATGCATACAAGTGCACCATATCTGCTAATGTGAATCAGCAAAATTTTCTTTGAAATTTCTGGGCAATTTTTTTCCTTTTTTGGCAACAGAAACAAAAAAAAAACAACCCTCGTCCTTGTCATAAGACAATAAGGACGAAACATGAAGCATACACAACAGCTAACGAAGAAAAAATAAAAGGATCAATTGAACCCTGGGACACAGACGAGTGCACAAAGTTCAAGCTAATTCCGTTTGATTAACACGATATGACATAACTGACATGACAATTTTCGATCCCTGTCGCCCATACCCACAGCTGGAGTAATTCCCATTGACTTACACGTCGTTCGCACTGAGCGAGTATCCTTCTTTGATGGTGTCAAATTGCTTTTGAGGGCTATGGCAAGGCGCAAAGGAAGGGAAACGAGAAAAGTGGACTTCTCAAAGTGGATTCACTGAACAAAAAACCATTGCCGGGGAATATTTGACCGAAATTATTTTGACGTCTCTGGAGAGAGAGATCAGACCGAGGATGTCATGTCAGGCCACAGTAGGTACAGCGGGACACATACAGCAAACACGACCGAAATGGACGGCTGGCTATATAACTTGAGTACTTTCTCTGGTCCCAATCTTCCAGCCCGATTGCGACAGTGCATGGAGTGGAGAGGGTCCATGCATGATTTCTCGAGCGAGCGCTTTTCTTGATGTTTTCTCGCTTCCTTTCGGATTGGGAACGCTTCGCTGAGCTGCTGGCTGACTAGAGTCACTTCTCTGTCGGTCGTTCGTTTGGTAGATTTTTTTTTTTTTTTTCATTTTACGTAGCATAAATTCAGAGTGAGTATATTTAATGTGACACTTTACAAAACACGAGTATTTTGTCTTCGAAATTGGCCCCGAATGCTCGAATGCGATTTTAATGCGTTTCGACATATTTGTCAGAGTGTACCATGCGGAGCGAAACGACAAAATAAATATGAATCGTGACAGTTGTTGAAATGGAAAGCATGTTCGTCGCGTCGGCCCGGTCCGAACGGGACTTGGGTTGGGATATGTCATACGAAACTGTTTAAATTATGATGTGAATTCGAAAAATATAGGGGAGTTCTGATATGAAATATAATTGTATTTATGGGCATTGACATGCGAAATGAATAATGCTGTGAAGTTTTTATGTGACAATTAGCTGTGATAGCTCGTTCTCGTTTTATGAATATGACAGTTTTTTTTGTTTTGTAAATATTCATAAGCACAAGTGTGTAATCATGGCATGGTATGGCGGATATGAGAAAAATATGAAGAGGTCTGTGATTGACAGAAGCGCATGTGGATGTCTGTTAAGATATGAGTTAATGCAGTGCAGAACAGTTCTTCTGCGCCAGAGTCCCATTATCAACATGTTAATATTTTTGAAAGCGTTTAAATGTGTAAATATTTTCAATAATGGAATGTAAATGGGAAATTAGACAGTTGATTGACTATTATATAAATGGTTATAATTCAGCACGGCGAAAGTTTTTGAATAAAGACTATCTAGCTAGATAACATTTTTGGAGTTTTATCAAAGGTAAGAAATGTTCCAATGGCATTACTTACAGCATGCAATACTTGAAGACCACTGCCAGTGATCTAACAACGATTTTAACATGTCTTCTACTTTTTTTCCAGTCGGTCGCAGCTTTAGCATCATGGAAACTTGTTGGATACTGTTTTCATAAAAGCAGGGTTATGCTCCAAAACCCTTTTGTGTACAGATTAATACAAAAACCTTTTGCTCCTCTGCAAATCCACATTGTCGATCATATCATAGGTAATTGGTTTCCAGAGTCGGTGGTGTTCTAGTTATATTTCACATACACTAGCCACTTCCAACCATTATTACTCCTAATTGTCTTGAGTGCAGCTTGCTTTGGCAGTCTTTCGTTTGCCATGTTCATCGCTTTTAGAATGAAACCCACTTGTATGTAACTTGATAGTCTCGTTTCCAACATAACTACATTGTTTGGTTTGCAAGGCGCGAAATAGAAAATCCGTTGTATGAAGTAACTTAATAACTTATCCACTGTGTCATATTATTTGGCACCCGGACAATAAAATTGACTCTGATACCGCTTCGAACACTCAAAATTTGCTGCTTTATGCTACGTGTTTGTTTGCAAAAGAACCTTTCTAAGAAGTGCTGATAGCCGTTTTGGCATTGGTTAATTTCCCATGCAAGTGTCTCTCCCTGCTTAGGTTTTGCGTAAAATAAATTCTGAGGTACTTTTATTTTTTAACCACTTCTATTCGTTGGCCACTGAAAGTCCACTGCTCATTCCTACTAATTCTTCCTGTTTTTTTTTTTTAAATCCATCGCTTTTGACTTGTCAAGATTTACAGTCAAGTTCCATAATGTGCAGTACTTTTCGAGTCGGATTATCATCCGTTATAGTGTGTCATGTGAATTGGCTACGAGAGCAACGTCATCCGTAAATAGAAGGGCTTTGATGCTTTGATCGATCCCTCCTGGTAGGTAGACTGTATTATCATACATATATGAATAAGGCGAAAAGTAGGGAGCTCAAGGAACATCCTTGTCTGACACCAAATTTTGTTTGAGATGCTTCAGAAGCCTTATCACTGTCCGGATCGCTGATCAAGTATCATCGTACATCTAAAAGTCTCTTTTATTTTTCATATACGTAATAAATCAGGACCGAATCAAGTCATAAATAATTATCGTCCCATCAGTTAACATTCTTTGATTCCTGAACTATTTGAAAAATTAGTTTATGTATAGTTAACTTTTTTGTTAAGGAACTTATTTTAACATGTTTTTGTTTTTGGCAGAACGACAACTAAAAATCGTTCAATACTGGTAAACAGCTTACTAGGCACCTTTAAACTACTACCAATGTGATTGCATATTTATAGATTTTTTCAAAGCCTTTGATAGGTAAAGCACGCACTATTGATTAAGAAACTTTATGCGCTAGATTTCCATTCGAATATGTTGAAATGGTTTAAACCATATTAAGTTGGTCTTACTCAGTATTTTCGTATTAATGATTTACTGTTTGATCCCATCACCGTGAATTCTGGTGTACCACAGGGAAACCACTTGGCTATACTTCTTTTCTTGGTTCTGATTAATGACATCCCTGATACATCAAACCAGATGTTTCTAAAGGTAATTTCTGATCTTTCCGTCGAAGCCTTTCCCTTGCAAATTTCTTGTATACTATTGATGGTATAAAATTGAAAATGGTCGTTGCTACAAAGGATTTCGCATCTGCTTGATGATGATAAGTAAATAAATAAAATATCGTTCTAACGGTATTTATAAAGCTTAAGACATCGTTAACTGCAGGCACTGGATTTCTCTTCAGGTGACAAATTTATTAAGTACATCACTATTTTAATTGTTATAAAAACACTAAGCTTAAAGTATACAGAAAAATGTACTAGTCAACATTTCCAGAATAAAATAATGCGTTAGAAGCAAGTGCTGAAAACCCTTTGATCGGATGGTATCCAACTATGGGGTTTGTACAAAGAACACAAATGCTGATCCCATCCAGGAATTTCAAAACAAGGAATAGTACCTAAATTGTTCTTGGTATACAAAAAATGGTCATCTACTTCGTGACCTTCAAAAAGAAATGGTCACAGAAATGGTTAAAATAAAAGGTAAACCGTCTTAATTATATGAGACAATGTTTGGAGAATTAAAAGAACCAAGCTTCATAAGACACCAAGCCACGTTGCGTGCTTGCCCATTGACAGTGTCCTGTTGTGACACCTATTAGGGAGTCGATGTGCGATGTGCTTAAAGATATCAAACACCTATGAAGGCGGTCCGATAAATACTTAGCCTCACCGCCCGATGGTGCCAGTATCGCAAGAGAGATCGTCAAGTAAATTCTCTTAGAAGGCTACTGTCAATTTTAGCCGAATCGGACTCCTACTTTTGTTTTGACCACGTGTGAAAGCTAGCTTGTCCGCAAATTTTAGAAAAATTGGAAAAGAGCAATATCGGTCGGTGATTCGATTCTTGTTTTTGGAAGGAAAATCGCGCTTGGATGCTATGTACGTTGACTCTTCTCCTTCGATGGCGACCGTCAAAAATTCCAATAACGAGTTTCAACGTGGTCGAACATTGGTTTTTGATGAGCCCCGCCCAGGTGCCCCGAAAATGACTACCACGGAGGATAACGTCTCAAAATTCCACGATCTCGTATTGGCAGACCACCGATTGAAGGTGCGCGAGATGGCTGAAACAGTAGGCATCTCAAAAGACCGCGTGGATCCTATCCTCCATGAAATTTTGGGCATGAGAAAGCTGTCGGCGGGATGAGTGCCGCGTTTGCTCACTTCGGACAACAAGCATTGGCTCACACCTCCGCCGTAGTCGCCACGGCCAAATTGGTCGAATTGTACTACGAACCGTATTCTCCAGATTTGGCCAAGTGCGATTTTCTTTTTTGTTTGCAAACTTGAAAAATCACTCACCGGGTAGAAATTTGAGTCGAATGAGATCATCGCGGCCACGTAGGCCTACTTTGCAGACCTCGAGAAAACATATTTTTTTGATGGTTTAAAGAAGTTGGGGCATCGCTGGATCAAGTGAATCGAGCTAAAAGAAGACTATGTTAAGAAATTATTCGCCACTTTTCCAAAAATTTTGTTTTTCTTTCGTAGGCTATGTACTTATAGGACCGCCCTCGTACTTTGCTGTTATTTAAATTGTAGAGATAGAATCCGCGATTTAATGGCTGCTTGGTTGTTGGAGAAGTTCCGGATATCTGTACTTGATATCACGTTTTCTTTAAGCTTATAGATAGGACTTCTTACGTGCCCAAAATTTCCGTCTGGAACAAAGTGCAGTGACTTGGAAGATGAAAAGAGTCTGTCTGAGTATACACCTAAAATACGTCAGTATATAAATGAATTGATTCATCTTCTAGTAATGCCATGTCTTCCCGGATAGATCTGGAAGAGATGGTATAAAACTGTAGCTGAGCGATGGTAAAATCGATATTACTTGGAAGAGATTGGTCGGAATGAGCTCAGACTGATGGAGTGGACAAGATCCACTGTGAAGAGAAGATGCTTTCAGAAGAATTGCTGTATTGACAGCCGTTTGTTTCACAAAAAAAAAAACAAGATACATAAGATGGAACAGAATGTACAATGCAGGGGAAGAAGTCGTGCATAATTCTCCGTTCAGGAACCGACAAATCCGAACATTAGACCTTGCTTAGTCAAATCCACAACTTATAAATGAGCTTTTATGGTCCGCTGGTTTACCAACTCGCCTAGATATCAACTCTTCTCTTCTATAACTTAAAAACGGCTTGTCCTCTTATAAAAATAAGAGGTAAAAAGAAACCACACTGGTGGAACTCGGGACTAGATCCGCTAAGAAAAGATTGCAGAAAACTGTTTAATAGAGCAAAAATGATTGGGATTCCTATAAAGATTCCCTCAAGATATATAAAAAAGAACTGAGGAAAACCAAGCGGTTTTCTTAGAGAACTTTCTGTAACAATATAGAAGGCAACTCAGATGCATCAAGGTTACGAAAAATCCTCTCCAAAAGTACAGTCATGCCAAGTTGCTTAAAAAACACTGACGGTTCCTGGACAAACTCAAGCGAAGAATCGCTTAATCTGCTCCTGGTTGTACACGTTCGTTAATAACACTGATCCTAATAACATCGACAGTAGCATAACTCCTCCACAAGGTCTTATTACAAAGGAAAAATTAAAATGGGCAATCAATAGCTTCAATTCATACAAATCTGCTGGGCCAGATGAAATAATTCCAGCGGAATTGCAGAAAAATTACGATATTTTAATACCCATTATCATTAACATCCTAAATGGTTGTATCATTCTGGCTCACATTCCTTTGTCATGGAAAGAAGTCAAAGTTATTTTCATCCCCAAAGCTGGCAAACCTAGCCATGTTAACCCTAAAGATCTAAGACCTATTAGTCTTTCATCATTCCTTCTTAAAACCTTTGAACGTCTGATTGAAATCCACTTTACTATCCAATGCTCAACATGCCTTTAATAAAGGGAAATCTGGAGAAATCGCTCTACATACACTAGTTCGCACTATCGAACATTCCCTTCATTACAAGGAATTCACTAGTTGCTTTCCTAGATATGAAAGGAGCTTTTATCAATCTCGACGCTTACGCAATCACATCTGCCTGTCATCTATGAAGGTAGATAAATCGATCAGTACGCTGATAAGCAGGATTATCAATTCAAAACTGGGCGATTTTACTACTTGAAGAACTGTCAGTAGAGGTACGCCGCAAGGCGGTGTCCTCTCTCCTGTCCTTTGGAACCTAAATGAACTATTAACAATTCTAGAAAAAGAGGGGTACAGAGAGATTGCCTATGCGGACGATGTTACGATAGCGGTATCTGGAAAGGATCCCAACACACTGAAGGAATTCCTACAAAATGCTTTAAACAAGCTTACTACCTGATGGGCAGATCAGTGTGGACTCGGTGTCAACCCCTACAAAACTGAGCTTGTCCTCTTTACTAAGAAATATAAAATCCCATACCAACTCCCCCCCACCATAACAAAGGTATACCACCAAGTTTTCAGATAAAGCAAAATATTTGGGTTTAATGTTGGACAAGGAATTAAGCTGGAATCCCAATATTCAAGAGAGAATTAACAAAGACAATGTAGCCCTATTCTCTTGCAAAAAAGTCGTAGGTAACAAATGGGGTCTACAAACCCACATTACACACTGGCTACACATCTCGGTCATTAGACCGAACATCAACAAACCGTGACAAGCTCAAGAAAGTCCAACGAACAGCCTGGTGGAGATGGCAAAACAGTTTCACTTTGACCTTATATGGGTGCTGGGTCATAGAGACATTCCAGGTAACTGTAAAGCTGACGAACTTGCAAAAAATGGAACAGTCTTACTTTTGTCAGATAGAAAATCTTATTATGCTAAAGCATGATACCACGAAGAAAGCGAACCACAGATGGACCAGCACCTCAACTTGCCAGTCCACAAAACTAATTTGACCATTGCTTAATGCTAAAAGCTCAAAACAACTTATTTCTATTGGCAAATTGCACATTAGCTCCGTTATAGGTGTTCTTACTGGACACTACCTAAAAGGTAGACATGACATGCTTTTCGACTTGGAGCTCCCGAAAATGATTTTCGCAGAAGCTGCATGGATGAAGAAGAAGAGGAGTCAGTTTCTCACCTTCTATGCTCTTGTCCTGCCCTAGCACAAAGACGTAGACTCCACTTGGGAGACTTCTACTATAATGATCCTAGTGATCTAAGAAATTCCGCCATCTACTGTCTCAAACGCTTCATTTTTTTTTATAATCTACACACGCTCAAGGGAATATGATTACCCTTCAAATTTTTCAACACAGCGTGGGCGTGAAGTTACAGAAGAAAAAGAAGGATAGGAAAGATGTGTTGCTAGCTCCAAATGGTTTAACGAATAAGGGAGATCTTTTGAATCCTGTGGTATCACAACGGACCAAATTTTGAACTTAGTGTGTTGGCCTTTCCGGTCAGCAGGCACCTAAACCTAACCTAATCTCTGAACTGCACTGAATTATAGTGTTAAGAAAATTTCTTTTACAAATGTGGAATACATTATCAAAATTTATTTTTCTCTTCCATTTGAATATTTAGTACTTCAAAACTGATTTACAACGATACTCGTATATAAACTATCTATTTTCCTAACCTCTGTTATTTTCACCATGGTAAACAGAACCTCCTTAAGTGCCCCAAAAAAACATTTTAAGAACGAGTTCAGAATATTTTTTGTATAGTTTTATAAATTGCAGTGGGATTTTTATATATATAGGCGTGTTCGGTTGAGGTTCTTAATATGACTGTGTACATTCCGAATCTTCCGCAGTAGGTCATATTTAAGTGCTCTGAATTTGTTGCTAGTAGCATTTGCATATCTGCATAAATCACAGCCTTAACGTGTGACATTTGTTGATGTAAACATTTACGAATCCAGGAAAACAACGAGCATAATCATAATGATGAAGATTTAATTTGCCTTGTCACTGTCTGTCAATCTATATATCTCCGTTAAATAACTGTCCACAGCTAAAAGCAACCCCTGGTAGAAAATTACTATATCGTAAATAATTGTTGTCTATGCTTCGAGTCATAAATGTCCCTTAATTACTCACTTTTCACATATTTCATTTCCTGAATGTTTTTTTTATTTTTTTTTTAAACATCAACATCAAGCATGAAATCTAAGCGTACCATTAACATATCCAATTAATTAAGGTGTGTGCACAGTTTCTCGATCTCTCCCCATCCTCCGTTCGAGAAAAAATTATGACATTCGATTACAGACGACATATTAAAACGCAAAGCTTACCTTTTTATTTACCTGCTTGCTAGCTGCCATCCGAAATCTAATTTATGACTTAATTATCGGGCCATATTTAATGCGATCAATAAACCGCTTTAAAAAGGAAACCTCATCTAAGCGGGATTCCCGGTTCTATCCCGCCGAGTTGCCGATCAATAAAATTCCATTTAATATGGCAGCGATTATGTATCAACAGACCATTAATGTCATGGAGTATGGCGCGCTGGGACAGCAGCCGCACCAGAGAACGTCTTTCTGAAGTCACTCACTCGCTCGCTTGGGAACAGGGGAGATGATGTGGAACAAAAAGGTTTCTACACAGCAGCGTCACTCTCATTATAATAGAGCCCAACTATTTGTAACCTGTGAGTGCCTGTGTGTGGTGGAGCTATTAATATTATCGGGGCCATTCGATGAGTACAGAAGAGGACATCACAGAACGCTCATTTGAAGAAATTCAGTATCGTGATTTTTCCTACTGTCCAACCGACAGCGATGTTATAAATTTTTAACAAAAATAAAATAAACAGAAAACTAAGAAATAACAATTAAACTCCTGGGTTTAGGCCATAAATTAAGTTATTATCAACCTACTCACAATGGAATTAAATTAATGGATAGATATACGAGTACATACTTATGTGGGTTGATTCATTGTGGGACACAGGATACCGTCCATTAAAGGAATCTCGTTAAGTAGGTAAATGAATACTCGTAAATTAAGGCGTTTGACAAAACTCGAACTCTTTACATAAAAATTAGCTCCTTAAATTATTAAGTTTATTCACGATCTGAAGTTAAGGGTTGTTATGTATAGTATTTCTTTTAAATACGGTCGGAGTCGATATTGCACTGACTTTTAGACAACGATTCTTAATCTTTTAGGATGCTCATTGTTCGCGGTTCAATGAAGGCAATATTTAATTAGAAGCACAATAGTCTTAAGAAGAGTGTAGATCGGTTTGGGTCTAGGGAAATAGCTTTTTCTTCAGCCTATGACCTTGCTTGTATCGAACTCGAAGTTGTTCTTGTTTCACTTAAACAATTTTTAACTTAATGAAGATGTAAAATCAAATGAGTTTTGTTTTTTGACAACTTATTATTCTTGTTACATACTTTCATACTAGCAACACTGACAGCTGTTACCCCCTTCGAAATCTTGAAAGAAAGTCAGATCATATCTCCCCCGAACGAAATGAGTGGCTTTACGATTGAACAACGTTGAGAAATATTTAAAACTTGTTTCCAAAGTGAGTGCTGTGCAGCGCCTGCTATACGCAAGTTTGTGCAAAAAGTTCTTGAGACTGGTATGCTAGTGGACAACACTCATAGTCCCAGTCGTTGAACAGTGTTCATAGACGAAAATGTGGCTGCTGTAGAGTGTGAGACTCAATTCACGAACATCAACTCACCATCGATATCAACAGCTCAATATTTCACGCACTAGCCTGAGGAGAATTCTGCACAAAGATCTCGGATTTTTCGCTTACAAGGTCCAATTGACTCAGAAATTGAAGGCTCACAAATATCCACTTCGTTGTCGCTTGGCAGTTTGGGCCTTAGAGCAGCTTGAATTGGACAACGATTTTGGGCGGAAAATCATCTTTCCTGACGAGGCTCATTTTCATCTCGGCGCCTACGTCAACAAACAAAATTGCCATATATGGGGCTCGGAAAACCCGCACGTTATTGTCCAGAAGCCAATGCCTACACAGAGTGACAGGTTGGTGCAGATTTTGAAGTGGTGGCATCATTGGACCATTTTTCTTCGAAAATGAAGCTAGGAACAACGTTTCGGTCAACGGTGAGTGATGCAGAGCCATGTTAACCGGCCTTTTTTTTACTGAAATTGAAGACATGGATTAGACCGACTTCTGGTTCATGCAAGATAGTGCCCCATGCCACAAATGATCTTTTGCGCACCAAATTCCCAAATCGATTTGACCCCTTTGGACTTTTTTTTGTTGGGAACCGTGAAGGGCCGATGTAATGCCAACAATCCGGAAACGATTCACTTAAGGCCAATATCATCCAAGTAATCAGTGAGCTACAGCCCGAAACCATCAACAACGTCTTGGAAAATTAGAATGACAGAATGAGCTACTGCGAAGCCAGCCACTTGAATGACGTTTTGAATGACGTTGTGTTCCATAATTAATGGGAATGTTTGCTCTTACTAATAAAGCCATAATGCATAGACAATATTTAATTTTGTTCACTTCATTGCATTTTCAAAAGAAACTTGTATTGGGCCTTCCTTTTACATGATATGTGAAAAAAATGTATTTCATCTAAAAATAACACTACCCACCATACAAATGCTAAGAAATGAATTTTGAAAATCTTATTTTTTCTCGAAAAGGACTCCTAGAATTTCGCCAAAAAAAATTTTCTTTCCCTTAGTTCTTACAATACTCAAACTGCAGCAAACTATAGTTAAATCCAGAATCATTTATTTACTACGAGATAAAATTGAGGTCAGTTTATTCAGATGGAAACAAAACTTGAACCATACTATTTTTAAAATTCATTACATATTCAATCGAACTTTGGTCGTGTGTACCCTTTTTTTAAAAATTCTGTTTTTGACGTAAATTGAAAAGAACACAAAATCCGATGCTTTGCAGTTAAAAAAAAAAGGACATCCACTTTGATAAGGATTTTAACAAAGTGAACATTAACACAGGCTTTTGACAAAAAAAAAAAAAAAAAAACATCAAGCACAATGACGAAGGTACACATTTAGAAAGCAACAAAGCAAAAGCAAATCCTGAAGTCCTATATCTACATGACTGTGTTATGAAGTGAAATTATGGTGACCATATTTCTGTTTTTTATACCAAAATTTAATGTTGAACAATAGTGCTCTATAATAACTCTGATCGAGCAAGATTTCTTTTTTTTCCGGTGAGGAAATCAGGCTTTATATTTCTAGTCTTATTTGATATAAACCTGCACGCACTAGAAACTTGATTTTTTTTCAAATTTTTTCTTAACCGCCGGAAATGAGTATACCTTATTATGAACATTGTAATATTTACGAGCGGCAGAGATGAACAAGACCGTTCAAAATTAAGGTTTTTTTTTGTAGATTTTAATTTTTTTGTATATAATTAGCACACACTCAAGGGGTTATGAATACCCTTTTAATGTTATAAATAACACAGCGCGAACAGTTAGGAAATGAGGAGGGCATTTAAAAGGAGATGTCGATGCACATTGGTCTTAAATGCTTGTACATCACAATGAGGGGGGAAAATCGGGTGGGAAATAGTATTCCACCTTCTAGTAGTACGGCGGAAGAATGAATCTATGTATTTTACAATACGCCCGAAATTAGGCTCAAGGGTAAACTGATGGGCATTCTTAGCAAGACGAATGTTACGGCGAAAGTATTTCAAGGGAGGAATGCAGCTGGCTATTTCATTAGAACACTGTTTATAGAAGAAGCGATAAAACAAAGTAACACAAGAGACATTACGACGGTGTTCGAGAAAGGGGATAATTTCTAATCCAATGAAGTAGACATTCATCGATGCCAAATGCACGCATCTTCGATAAGAGAGCTTCATGCCAAAACTCTATCAAATGCTTTAGAAATATCGAGTACAATAACTTTCGTTTCACCAAAATGGTGCAAGGATTTGTTCCACTTTTCGTTGATATGCCATCAGATCGCCAGTACTTCAACAAAAGCCGTACTGCTGGTCATTAAGAAGCTTTCGTTCTTCCAATCTTATCATCAATCAAATCTTATTAATCAGCTTTTCCATGACCTTGGAAAGAAGGGACGTAAGTGCAATTGGTCGGTAATTTGTGGGTTAGGAGGATGCGCCTTTTTTGGCGACTGGCTGGACAAATGCTGTTTTCCATCCACTCGAAAAGAGTCCAGAGGAGTAGGATAGATAGAAAAGCTTCCGCAATGGTTTTTCCAGCGTAGAAGAATTCCTCTTCAGAACAATAGGGGATATACCATCTGGGCCAGTAGATTTGTGTATTTCAAGGTCTTTTAAGACTCTTGCAACTGCACGAGTGCGAAAGAAGATTCTTCCCATAAAAACATCTACGCTCTCAAGAACGGGAGGAGTCATAACACTATGCGGCAGCGTCGAACTTGCAGAAAACAAGGTTGCAAACAAATTTGCCTTTCCTTGAGAGCTAGTCACAGGAGTGTTATTGTAAACGAGTGTCGGAACAGACGAACAGCGGGAATTTCTAATATTTTTCACAAACGACCAAAAATTTTGACTACCTTTGGGACATTGTAGTATTTTTTGCCGTGTTTTTTGATCATATAAAAACTTGGTTTGTTTGATATGAGCATTACAGGCGTTCCGCGCTTGTTTGTATTTTGTCCGGTTTTCCTCAGTTGGAATTGTTTTGTAACAACGGAAGCTGTACTCTCTGAACCTTATAACCTCCTTACAGCTATTATCGTACCATGAATTCTCCTTGAGTTTTATGCTTTTACTCCTGTTAGGGAAAAAAGTTTTCATTCCGTCGATAATAATACCTGTCATCATATCAGTGTTAGGATCTACGTCACTATCGAGAAAGCATAGTGACCAGTTAAAATTTCGAAAGGAATTGTTGAGACCGTCCCAGTTGGCTTTCTCATATTGCCAGACAGTTCTCTTTGATATTTGAGATACATACATGAGAAATTAGATGATATGAAACCGTGGTCTGACTTACCTGGAGGTGCTAGTACACTAATAGTGTATTCATCAGGGTCAGAGGTAAGGAACAAATCAAGCGTGTTTGCGAATTGCCCGTCAATGTCGGGAAACCGAGTTGGCTCATTCAAGGAAGCAAATGATAAAAATCAAATCTACTTTTGCAACACAGACCATCAGCCGCTTGAAGTATCGATTTTCGAAAGAAAATATGAAAATATGAATTAAGAGCTATAGCTCGGCCTTTTCTAAGCGGTGATAAAATAAGAGGACATAATATCTCAATTGATTTACAAGTGCTGGCAGCTGTACGGTATTGGGGACACAATGTGATTGGTAGTGGTACATTAATTTATAGGACTTGAACTTTAAACAATCCAATTTTAAATTTATCCAATTTTAAATGTATCCAATTTCCAATATGCATACAATTACTCGTATAATAGAATGAATAAAACTGGAAATCAGCTGCGGTTTGCTTACGTTTATAATAACCAGAGTTGGTGATTTTATCGACATTACTCGTATATAAGGACTTTTTGACCTGGCGTAAGACCAAACCAAGTGCTTCGGCTTGGTTTAGGTATTCCGAGTATTAGTGAAATCTAATAAATAAGGCTGCAAGAGATCAAGTTCGATTCTCACCCACCTAAAAACATAATTTTTTTCGAGTGTACTGGCTCCTGCGAAAAAAAGTGCTTTTTTATATTAGGCTTCGAACTCTGCAAAAAGTTTAAGGTCTGTCTCCTCTATTCCTATTGATATCACACGCACAGAAATGGATGAGAGTTGTGAGGCACTGTCCACGAGCCGTTTCGTCTAAAATATAGTGTTTTATTTTTTAGGTTGCACGCCTTGTTTTCTCAACGGGTTCTACTAAATCAGTATCTACAGGTAAGCACAATACTTATTTCAGCATACAAACATTTTTATTATAAAAATCGTCGAAACCGTTTTTTTGAAAATACATATAAGAATTTCTTAAAATGCCTTTTTTTCAGTGCTAGTCGTTTTCGAAATAAAAAGTTTTTCTTATTATTTTGTGTAGCTACAGTTTTTTTTTATAAAAAAGACACTTATATGGCCTATAGTTATTAATTGTTAAAATAAATATAAATAGGACCCACCTATACACACATTTTTTTAAGTAAATACAATAAGCTTTTCCTAGCAGCTGCAGAATTTGATTTGGATACTCCATCATGAATTCCAAAACTCCGAATCCATAATACCTAAAAAAAGAATAGCAAAACCGATATACCAAACGACTTAAGGTACACTGAGGAAACTGTACTATGAGTTATTTAAATAGAAACATGTTTAATTATATGTTTAAATAAGGACAAACAGAATTCGTTTATAACTAAACTCAAATCTGTTTAGATTCGAAAATACTATTATTTTTCAGTAAAATATGTTTAAATCAAACTCATTCATGTTTAAAAATTTCATTGAGATCTGCACTTCATTTTTTGTAAGTATTCAAATTAGTTTGAGTTTGATTTTTAAAATGCATGTTTAATTTATTTTACTTACTTGAAAATTTTAACATAAAATGAACATGAACGAGTTTAATTCAGATATAAACGGAGTTAAAATATTTACAAGAGTAAGAGATTAAACATAAATGTTAAATTTAAGCCCGAACAAGTTTGAATTGAATTAAAATGAGGTAGCTAAATACAAAACTTTTCTTATTTTTGGCATCGAAAGTCATGGAGTGTGTTTATGTTCCGCGAGTGTTTGTGATCTTACTAAAGTGAGTAATTTATAAAAAAAAAATCATTAAATATTTGATAAATACCAATATAATGTTAGATACCTGTTTCACGCAAGAACATAAATTTAAGATTACTCGAGGAGTGGAAGTTAATATCATTGTTCCCAGTTCTCTTTTGAATGTAAGTGTAAAAAAAAAATATTTGTTTCAAAAACTGATTATTTGTAAAGTTTTTTTTTTAAATACTGATTAATAAGTATGTATTATATTAAATTATCATTTGACTTCTATATTCTTTCCAAAGGACGACCAGAAGATGACGAAAGAAGCAAAACAAGAAGCAAATTCCAGAAGACAAATTACATATTATATAAACCAGAATTTGACGAAGATGTTTTCAAGATGTGACAAAGATGAGATCTCAAAGCACTCCACAACAATTTAAATACTTTTTGGAAAAATGTAATCACAAAATGTTACTTAAAATAAAAATATAAATACATATGCAGGTACTTATTATATAATTTTTATTTGTGTTGAGTAATTTTTTTAATTTCTGAATTTCTGAAAAATCTGAAGTCAAAAAAAATTAATATGATTCTATTTGAAACAACATCAAATAAAGTTAATAAAAACAAAGATAAGCATGTTTAAATCAAATAGAAAACGAGGTAAATTTAAACCAAATCATGTTCAAATCGGGTCAAACATGGGTTAATACGTTTCTATTTAAATTAAATAGATATCGATTCCATGCCAAATCGTATGTGTTTGAGTTTGATTTAAATATGAATATGTTTGATATTTTTCTCAGTGTAATAATACGGTCTAGAACGCCAAAAAACGCACGATTTTTGGGAATTTTTTTCTCAGAAACCTTATTACGTAATAACATAATTTTTTTTTTTTAATAATGAATACATGCGTCAAGAGTACAAAAAAATTTTTTTTTTTTTAAATTTGAGAATTTTGGCCGAATTATAGAAGGCCCAAAGTCGACTCATCAAAAAATACATTGTCCCATGGCGGACAGTTAATCTCAGGATTGGCTGGACTGAAACAAAAAAAACCAAAGTGGGTTATTTAAAGGAAGGTTTCTTACGAGACAATTTACCACAATTTGTTTAAAAAGTCAAAACAAAACAAAAATATCGAGCTTTGAAAAAAAAAAAATTTTTTTTTTGGCCATTTTTGGGTCGCCATTTTTTTTATTCATAACTTTTTGGTCAAATTGTGGTAAATTGTCTCAGAAAACATAAAAACAATCTAGTTGCAACAAGTTTTTTGAAAATCGGTTCAGTAGATCCGGAGATTAACTGTCCGTCATGGGAAAATGTGTTTTTTGATGAGTCGACGTTGACGCCCTCTATAATTCAGCCAAAATTCAACAAACAAATTTTTTTTGTACTCTTGACACGTGTATTCATTATTTAGAAAAAAAATTATGTTATTATCTTATAAAGTTTCCGAAAAAAAATTCCCAAAAATCGTGCGTTTTTTTGCGATTTCTAGACCGTACTAGTACCTTAACACTTTATTTGGTATTGAAAATCGCACTACGATCCTCAAGAGCTAACCATTTGTTCCTGCCAATGAGGTCGATTTAGGCTTTCGCAAAAATTCTATTCGAATTTTCGAACCCAAGTACATGACAGTATGCGAAAAGTTTGGATCTTTAAAATTATTTATAAATGTGAATTAAGTTTAATGCCTAACACCGTTGACTTCAGGAGCCGAAGCGGTAAGAAATGATTCATTGCTCTGCTATTTATATTATTTTATTTCTGATATAAAGTGTTTTTAGCATAAGAACGTGAAGTTTGGGTCCACAAAATAAAAATAAATCTATCGATGAAGGTACATAATGTATAAATGTTTATCCGCAAAGGGGTAATTATATAAGAAATTTACCTAAAATAGCAAAAAGTATTAAAAAACAAAAAATGTAAAAAAAAAATGACTAAGTACACTTGTACTGTCAAAACATATCTACTTTAAAGCCAAACGTCCAGTCCTTCTTTTAAAATCCAAATGCTTAAATGGATAATTTTTGAAATCGAAATTCACAAAAAAAAAGTTATAAACATTTTTCAAAACATCGTTTTTAAATCCCACACATCATTGAATGCATTTATTAAATTTCAATTGCATGAAAAAAGATTTTTTTTTAAATTTTAGAAAATTGGGAATACTTTTTCCGTAAAAAATTAAAAATGATAGACACTGGTTTAAGTATTAAATAACAATTTTCCTTTCTTATCAAAGCTTTTAAGTAGAAAACATCCAATTGTTATATCCCCAACATTTTCCCGACACTTCTTCTTAATTCTTGTTTAGTTTTACATACTTTTATACTTCTGAAAAAATATCTTGTGAAATATTAATGTAACATTTCAACGGACTTATGACAGATTTGTCGGTATCATAATCATGAATTAAAATATGATAATCACAATTTTGAATATGACATCTTTAAAGTAAAATTTTGTAATTAAATTTTTCATAATATTGAGACGGGAATTAACATTAATCAATTCTAGATCTGGACAATCTTCTTCTATTGCATCGAATAATAAATTTCCATATTTAGGAAGATATTTTAAGAATGATTTCTTTTTTCATTAGAAAGAACATTAAAAACAAACTGCTGGTCACCATATTTATAATAATATAATGGTACCTTTATGCAATATTGTAAAACCAACACTCTGTCCATCTCTCTTTTGACCTCGCCATCTCTTTCTCTATCCCTCTCTCTATCATATTGCATGAATGCCTATTTTATGGCCTTTCAGTTCAAGTCTAATTGTCCTCAAGTGGTTGACAGGAAGGTGTCACATAACCATTCATCCTTCCCATTTCATTTTCATGTGAATGTCAACTCTGTTTTAAACAGGATGCTGACATTTTTATGTACATGTCTTGTTTTCTACCTTTTCTCTCGTTTTTTTTTATTTTTAAATTTATTTGTCCTTATTCTATTTTCTCGACATGGGGTTGATATAACATAGAATACAACTACCTACAACAACAAAAAAAATAAAACCCAATGAAATGGACTATAATGTGTGGTTGAACTGGTATATTAGCTGTCGTGACACATGAGTGTCATTAGAAGGGGATGCAATCTGCTGACATCGTTTAAATGCCAAATGAATGACAGGACACTTCAAATAATGCTTGTGCAAAGAGTGGTACTTTTTTGACAAGATTGTCGCTCCGTGCCGTTGTGTTTAAGGCAAACAAAGTGGGAAATATTTGTTTTTAGAATGTGCTTTTTTTTATAGAGAATCTTTTATGCAGCTACACATTAAAACAACTCAATACGCAGCTGAAGTTTGAATCCTGCTGGAGTTTTACTGACAATGTATTGATGTGCTCATGATTGAATAAGCTGAGTCGAGCTCGGTCAATTTTATTAACGACGATTTCTTCGCATATTACCTTTCCTGTTTTTTGTATAAGTTGTGGGAGTACAGCTCATTTCAATTGTATCTGTCGGCGTCCTTAGCCCACTCTTCAACATTTTATTCGTGTAGCCAGTCCCAGGAAAGGCTTGACGAAATCCTCACTTTAGAATGCGCTGTGGTATCGGTTGCATATTACCCTTCTGCACGGTTTTATGAACCATTAAGAATTGCAATTTAAAATTTTTTTTTCGACATTTCAATTTGACAATAGTTAACTTAACAAAATATAAAACGACATTTCATAAAATTTACAAAACATTTTTCTATTGATATTTATAACTAACTTACACCGTACGACTAAAAAAGATAGAATTCACGACCTTATTCGAAAATAAGGGACAATTAGTGGGATATGATCTGTGGCCCTAACCAAAACCAAATAGAAATAAAGTGGGAGAGTCGTATTAGCAGAAGTCAAAGCTGATAGAGACCTCTGCCTTGAGATAAAGTACACAAATAAGGTCGAAATAGTCCCGATACCGTTCTGAACTAACGTAATTTTAAAGCGGTATAGAACCCCCTTAAGAATCCGAAAGTAAGTCACAAATAGGATTGGGAAAGAGGCATCGGCTCATGCGAAACTAAAGCACCACGCAGTCAGTGGTGTGTTTCTTGGTACTTTTTCCTTTTTTTACACGAAAATGATACAAATTTCACCTTTCCGTAGCAAATTTTGAGGAAAAAGTAGATGTGAATTGTAAGAATGCATAAACACTTGTGGTTTATGACAATTTTCTTCATGTCGATTATCACCGCCGGCTTTTATATCTTCGTTGAATGCAATGTATGGTGGAAGCCACCTTGTTCCGTTGGGTTGGGTGTCAAGGAAAAACTGTGTAACTTAGTTACAAAGAGACTAACTCAATTATTTATTAACTTCATGAAATAGTCTTAAATAAATATAAAAATTCGTTATGATTGGATGTTATGAATGTCCAACCATTTTAAAAACACTGTACAAACTCGGTCTAATGGAACAATGAAATGTGGAGCTTCACTTAGCCATGGCCAAAGCTGGAATAGACGGAACGAGAATTACCTAACACCTTAGATGAGAAGCAGTTAACTTGATAAGAGATTCTCGTGGAAGATTTTTCAATTCCGCGCAAGCGGCAGTAAATGACTTGAACCCTTTGTCAAGTACCGATTTTGATCATTCTTTTATGTTAAAGCTCCCCAGCAGTTTCAATATTATTGTGTATTCAAATTTTCAAAACTATTTTTTTTTTGGATTAAAAAAAATAATTCAAATTTCGTTTTTGAAAACTCAATACTTCGAAACCTCCATGCTCGATTTTTTTTCAAACTTGATAAATAAAAGTTTCTTAAGATTTGAGAAAAAATAATTATTTTACCTAAAAATAACGGTACCCTCCATACAAATAAATGGTTTTCGAAAATCGTATTTTTCTCAAAAACGGTTCCGAGAATTTTACTAAAATATTTTCCTTTCGATTAATTCTTGAATTTATGATTTATTAAAAAAAAAAAATTAAAAGCAAGACATTACTGAATGTACCTACCATAGAACAATTATTTCGAATTTTGAATTTCTCATTATAGGCATAACGGATTTTAATGAATTTTTTTAATTTTTAAAGCTTCTAAAAAGTTTAAAAAACATTGGATTTTTCAACTTTAAGAAAAATATTTTTTTGACTTTTGAAAAATATTTTTTTTTTTTTTGAAAAGTCAATACATATCTCAAAAACGGCTCAATATTTTTTTTGTAAATTTAATTTTTATTCGAACAATAATAAAAAAATTTAATTTGGCGTACCAATTTTTTTTCTTAAAAATATTTTAAAAATTTTGTACGAGTATATAAATATTATTTTTTAAGAAACCACTACAACTAATTATAATTTTTTTCTGACATGAACTAATATATGCTTAAAACACATGGCATCCTGTGTTTAGCTCCAACTACGAACGGAGTTGTTTTAGTCATTTAAACAGTGAACAGTTTTTCTCTAATAACATTAATTTTTGAAATTCTTAGTCTTTTACATAGGAGCAAGATCGTGCGACCCACTGCACTGGAAACCTTCGATTTATACACCAAAAACCACTTAACCCCCGTAGAGTAAATGTATAGTGCGTCGTTTGGCGTCATTGGGCCAATTTCTTTGAGGATGCCATAGGGAATGCTGTAACCCTTACTGGTGACCGCTATCGGGACATGTTGGAAAACATTCGATCAATTAGGCTTAGAGAACATGTGGTTCCAACAAGACAGTGCGACACTACACACAGCTCTTGCTACGATGCGAATTTTACGAGAATATTGTCAAAAAGTGATGATATCTCGACTGGCCCCTACGATTCCCTGATTTTACAACTTCCAATTTGGGGTATTTGATGATTTCGATGATCAAGGACAACATTAGAAACGAAATTGCTGAAATTACAACAGTAGTCCGCGAAGTTGTTATGCAAAATGTGCTTAAAAGAGGTCGCCTTGGCGCCCACTTGACTGATTCTATATAGTTATAATGTTAAATATTATAAATCAATCAATAAAATATAAATTATAAAAATTATATTTCATTTAAAATTTATTGAAAAAATAAATGAGTCGAAAAATTCGAATTAATCGAACTGATGGACTTTTATGAGCACCATAAAACGCATCTGAAATAAATTTAAACAATTTGCTAACATTGGTCCGGCAGCGTGAGGCTTTTCACAATGAATACCCAAACCAACCTCCACACAACCGAGAACTTTCAAATCCTTTGTCAAAGTAAACTGGGTTCCTACTTAAAGTTATCTGCTTCTATAAAAACACCCTATAGTAGTAGATACTGGATTAGTATAAGTGAATTCATCAGAAATAGCCAGTAAATATGTTAAGGTGAATTGGAATCGTTATTAACGGTTAAAACAATTTTTTTTTGTAAACACGCCTAGGATTTTTAAACTGTTAAGCACTTTCGCCATGTCATAACATGAAGTTTTGATAGCTTTAGATTTTTTAAAGTCACCGAGGAACAAAAGTGAATTTTGATGTTCTGCATTCCGCATAAAATGACTTTTGTGATTTGTTCACTCCGAATGTGAAATGTTCGTTTTCTGAATTCCACCCGAAATGAACATTGTGAATTGAGTTTTCGTATATAAAAATTTGTGTTCTACGAGTATATTTCGAATACATAACGTTTTACAATGAATTCAATTCACTTAGTTTTGTTTGGTGAAACTTTACATTTGCGCGCTAATTGACAAATGTGTGTCATAAGTAAAGCTTTGAAATTTTGTCTTGATTTTATTAAAATAATTTGTTGTTAACAAGGAAATACACAAGAACTCACGACAAGAAAAAGTTTGTGTTAAGGGAATTTAAGTCGATTTTATTAAGAGATTTATTTCCAAAATGTAAACAAATGCTTCTTCGTTTAGTCTAAAGCTTCCCCATTTCAAATTACGCTGCTTCTGGAAGATCTAAAATTTTAGCTTTACCACGAACTCTCTTTTCTTGATTTTCGTCCCTTCTACAACTTATTAATAATAATTGTGAATCTATTTTCGT
This sequence comes from Philhelius festivus, assembly GCA_963931855.1. Lineage (NCBI taxonomy): Eukaryota > Metazoa > Arthropoda > Insecta > Diptera > Syrphidae > Philhelius > Philhelius festivus. The sequence goes on along the minus strand of OZ007557.1, from coordinate 19,002,403 downwards.
TTTGCACAAGAAACAATGTTTGAATAAATGATGCTGCAAATTGTCTTTCAGGTGATTTTGACATTTCGAAAATAAATTCAGAGTGAATTGAAAAATATTGAATTCACTCGGAATGCAGAACATGCTGTTTCATTTGAAGTGAAATTGAAATTCGTTTTCAATTCACTTTCATTTGGAATACAGAACATGGGCGAGTTTCTTGTGACTCCTAAGCAAGTTTCAACAGTTTCATATTAAAAAGGCGAAGGCATCGGGTCTTTGGCTTTTTTTACCGATGTTTAAAACCGGTTAGTCATTTTAAAATTGATACTTTTTTACTGAAATTTGACTCATGAATGGGAATATTTCGGTTTTCAACTTACACTAGTGTTTACTATAAAATATTAAAGTTGGTTTTAACTTGAAAAAATTGCAGTTAATGCTAGAAAAAGAATAAGTTTTTATGCATAACATTTTAAGAATTTATTAAAAAAAAAAATCACCGGAAGCTAATAAATACTATTTCTTTCTAGTTTGCCAGAACTTATTTACTCTAATTTTATGGATATGATATGACAAATAGAAAATACTACGAAAATTTAAGCCATTTAATAAAGTTTATTCATATGAGCCAATAATAGTTATCATTTGTTAAGAAAAACATACCCAAATTCTTATTCAAAATCGTGGGTACCAAACTGTTCAGAAATTTGTTTTTTAATTCAGTTAAAGTAGGGGAAGATGGCCTAAAATGGCCCATCAAGGTAAAATGGCCCCCTTGCTAGAAATTGTAGAATCGAACAGAATCAGAAGGTTTTGGTAGCACAATTTTTTAGTTTATCTGGCATCACTGACATAAACGAAATATTAGCAGTTTCAAGCTATTGTTTGAAATTTTACAGGTCAAACTGTCTCTAGCCATCTGAAAAAGTAGAACCAATAAAATGTTGTAAAAAGTTTGTTGACAAAAAAAATATAAAAAAACATTCAATTTTGGAGAAAACAGTAAATGAATGTAAGTATTTAGTATTTCTAATTAATTTACTGAAATTAGTTGGCCAATAACCATTTCAGTGTGTTCAGAGTTAAAACTTAAATAAAAGAACCCTAAACGGGCAAAATGGCCTACTAAGCACTCGCCTAAAATGGCACAGTGTGGCATTTTATACTTACCCTCATATTTTCATTTTCTTTATAGTGAAAATGGTTGGAAAATATAAACGATGTACAGTCCTGGAATGATAATGCATCAACAAAAGCCCTAAATTGAGTATTTTTTATTTTTTATTTATTTATTTGTTTATTTAGCATACTAAAGTATTAAGCTATTATATTACATAATTTAATATCTTAAAAACTATTTTTTACAAATTCTTTAACATGAAGCTTATAATTATTAAAATTTGTTTCTAATTTAACATATTCTACTTTTCCTTATTTTTTTTTAAGTGAAGTTGTTTTAAATGAATTGTTGTTTTTATTTTTTTTATTGATTATTGTTTATGTTTATTTTACTTTCAACTATGATTTATTTAAAATAAAGTTTGAATGAAATTGAAAATGGGTTTTGGTTAACTTGCCAAGTTGATTTACTTGCAAGATTAAAAGGCATACCAGTATGTCATTTTACCCGTACAATTTTGATCGTTGGAATTTGGAGAGTTTTTGAAAATTAAATACTTTAAATATTTTTTGAAACTTTTTAAACTCGTAAAGCAAAAAAATGTAAGCGTTATTAATTAAGCTTTGAAAAGAATATAACATTTAAGTTTAAATGTCACATTTTTGTGAGATATGACACATTTTCCTTAGGGGGTCCATTTTAGGCCACCTTCCCCTAGAAAAAAAAATTGCGACAGCTGCAATTTTTTGGACACCATCATTTGGATGTTCTGAATTTAACTTGTCAAATATTCTTATTTTAAATCATCTTTTTTGTGATAGGGTACAAGGGAGTAAGTTTCATTATTTTTTTCAAATTTGACTGAAGTATCAATTGTATTAGGGAAATTATTGAGGAATAACTTTGAAGTTTTGCAGTAATGCAAAAACAATGGCGCAAAATTTTAATTGAATTAGTACGATGCTTAAGCACGATACCAATTAGAAAATGTTTAAAATTAAGAATGAGTTAGTAAACTACTTTCAAGGTAGCAAATTGTTTAGTAGTATCATACTAATACCATAAAAATAGGCTGTTTAAAATGTTGCACCAATAGCTTTATTCTTAACAAACTTGATAAGACACTCTTGTTTTTGGGGTCGCAACTTTCGCATACAAAAGATTTTTTGGCTTTTTGTTTTCTTTAATGGTTTCTTATAAAAATTATTTGTACAACTTTCAAAATTTAATAGATTATGAAAAAACTTATATTCGTTTAAGTTAGTGTCAGAAAAAGCGGCTTTTCGCAAGAATAAAAAATATACAACTTGGAAATGTGGAAACCTGCAAATTCTCAGCGCTGTTTCTTGATTATTAGTATTGAATTGATGTGATTTTTTTTCTTCTTTAGAAATTAATTAATGCGCAAGGGGCTCTTGCAAAAAAAGACAATAAAAAGTGTCAAATTTTATATGAAGTAAAGAAAATAACATACATATAAAGATAAGACGATGATTTTAAATTTAATAAAATGTCAAATATCAACTGAGAATTCAATTATTTATAGTTGTTGTCTTCTTGTTTTTCCGTGATTAGGCGAAGTTAAGCTATTATAAATCACAGCTCCTTATACAAATACCATCTGCTAGGAACATAAATTTATCTGACATTTTCTTTGGTGCAATTAAATCTATTTACCTAAGGTTGAGTATATTTACTTAATGAGATTCGTCACGTCGTCATTGCAAAACACAACGCCCTAAAAGATTGCTATAAATTTAATGTCAAACTTTGTATGAAACAATAAATTTTGCAATAAACTTTATGACCCCAGGACTTTCACAAGAAACAGAACTTATCTCTCGAATCATCTTTATTAGTATAGTTATCATAGTTCAAATATAGGAGAAACAAAATTGCAAACAATCAAAATAAATAAGTGACATATTAAATCAAGAACCTTTTTTAATCTTTTGGGAATTATAGGTTCAGAATTATTATAATACACAATGGTTTACGATAATTCAGTGGCTTCTCAAAAACTTGGCTGTCTTTTGTAATTAAATCTTTTAGTTCTTAAACACACGTTTGTTGTTTCTCTTTGGGGTAGACTATATATCATTTTATAAATAAAAAATAAATCTACTAAACAGTGTGCGTCGTGCGTCATAGAAGTCAAATATTTTGGTGTTAATTGTTTTTAATGACATAAACAAATCTGTTTGACTTACCTTATATTTTATGGTAATCGAGATTATGAAATTGTGTGGCGTTAGTGAAATTCGAAGATAAACTTGAGATACGACCACCATAATTTAAAAGGTAACAGGTTTTTCTAAAAAAAAAAGGAGTCGCGAGAACTGGAATTATGTATGCGATAAGAAAAGAATATAAGCATAGCGTTTATAACGGATTCCGCAGATAAAGTTCAAATATCTATCCCTAAATTTGTCAGGAACTATGTTGTCGCCCTGTGCATTTGAAGACAATCCCTTGGTTGCATCCTGAAAAAAAATTTCTTTTCCTCTCTCTTTATCATCAGTGAAATCGCAATGCCTCCTCTGAAATTCGAATGAACCTAACTTAAACCCTGCAATATAGGTCTCGTGCAAGAAATGAGTCGACTTGATTAAAATTTACAATTTAGGGGCTTATCTACATCTATATACCCTCTCACATTAAAGCTATATATCTAGAAGATGCTGCTGGACATCCTTTACAAAAATATTAAATGAAGGGTTGAGACAAGGCTTCAGCTTAAGTCCTCTATTGTTCGCTCTGCTCATAGACGACATAGAAGAGGTTTTGCAAGGCGGAACACGCGTTTCAGCTGATCTTTTAATCAAAGTCCTAATGTTCGCAGATGACATCGTTGTATTAGCTGAGTCGCCTGGAAGTCTCCAACTGATGATCAATAGATTGCTCGAGTACTGCAACAAATGGAGACTGCAGGTAAATCTCTCCAAGTCAAAAATAATGATCTTTCGCAACGGTGTGGAGGTCGCAACTGTCGCAATGAAATCTGGAAATTTTGAGACTAAAATATTGAGGTAGTTATGGAATACAATTATCTCGGAGTAAGGATCTCGAGAAATTTAAACCTGAACAACCATATGGTAGGCAAACTTGCGAAGCCCTAAACTGTCATAAATGCAACTTGGATGCATTGCAAGGATGTTGGATACGAAGCAAATTATCGAATTTTCAAAACAACAGCGAGAGCAATCATGTGTTATGCATCTCAAGTTTTGGGACACAAGCAGTTTGAAGAAGTGGAGCAGCTTTTGAGATACTTTCTAGAGCGAACTTTGAGGTTACCAAATAGTACAGCTAACCACATTCTTATGCTAGAGACGGGCATTTCTCTTTTGTTCATATCAACACTCAAAATGCAGATTGACTACATAATAAGAACAATAGAAATGGAGGATAGTCGCTTAACAAAATAAAATGCACGACTGGGTCGCACGATCTTGCTCCTATGTAATAGACTAGGAATTTTAAAAACGAATGTTATTAGAGAAAACTGTTCATAAGGATAAAATGAATTTTTAAAATTCTTTTAGTATTAAGAGATACAAACCGAATGCTAAGCAAATATGAATTTATGCAGGAACAAAAATTATAAGTCGTTGTAGTGGTTCTTAAAAAAAATAAGCTTTTATGTACAAAATTTTTAAAACATTTTTAAGAAAAAATTTTGGTACGCCAACCTTTAGTTTTTATTATTGTACGAATAAAAGTCTAATTTCCAAAAAAAAATACTAAGCCGTTCTTGAGATACCTATCGAATTTAAAAAAACAAAAATGACTTTTTTTTCTAAAAATTGAAAAAATATTTTTTCTTAAGTTTTTAAATGCAATGTTTTTTAAACTTTTTAGGAGCTTTTTTATAAAAAAAAATCATTAAAATCCGTTATGTGGATAATGAGAAATTCAAAATTCGAAAAAATCGTTCTATGGTAGGTACAGTCAGTAATATCTAGATTTAAAATTTTTTGTATTAAATTATAGATCGTAAAGATTAATCAAAAGAAAAAAAAATTTAGCAAAATTCCCGGAACCGTTTTCGAGAAAAATACGATTTTTGAAAACCATTTTTTAAAATTTGTATGGATGGTACCGTTAGTTTTAGATAAAACAAAATTTTTTTTTCTCAAATCTTGTAGATTATGTTAAGAAACTTTTATTTGTCAAGTTTGATAAAAATCGATCATGGGGTTTTCGAAATATTGAGTTTCCAAAAAAAAATTTTGAATTTTTTTTTAAAAATCCAAAAAATTAAAAATTGAAAATTTGAATATGTAATAATATTCAAACTTTGGAGGACCTTTGGCATAAAAAAAATTATTTAAATCGGCTGTACCGTTTTCGAGAAAATCAAAAACAAAAAAATGGACCCAGGGAGGCTACCATCGTAATGTCAACTTTGATCAAAATCTCGAGTTCGATTTTTTTTTACGAATGCATAACTTGCCTTATAGTACCTATAAGTCGAAAGTAAAAATATAAAAGGTTTTTCATTCAGGGGCGTGGTATCCGCCCACTGCCTCAGAACTGATATAAATTATATATGAAAGTTGGAAGAGGGGTATAGTACATTCAAAGCGAAAAATAGAAAATCTAAGATCTTGAAAATTCATGACTTTTCTTAGAACTAGAATGCTCGATTTAGTACTCCATGTTATGTTTTTTTTTTTTATGCCCAATTCGAAAGCTTTTAAAAACTTGACCAGTGAACCCATCAAATTTTAGTCAGTAATCATTAAATAATAAAATTTCTCTATTACATTGTAGCTGTTTCAATATTATTCTACTCTAAATATTCGCTATTAAACCTTCATGAAATAAGAACTTGGTGTACTTTTAGATCTTAGTACTTTTCACGGCTGACTTGTTACACAAAGGTTTTTGAAAGAAGAACTTGGCTCTTTTTTTTAACATTTATGTTTTTGGTCTGATTAACCTTTTCTTAAATCCATTAGCTCATGCGAGCTAGTCATGTATTTCATTTCTTTATTCAATGTCTTTTGAGATATACAGGGTGAGCCATCTAGTGGTTTCATTTTTTGAACCATAAGTTATTTTGACACTGACAGCTGTTTCCCGATCGAAATCTTAGCAAAAAGTCAGTATCATACTTCCAAGGAATGAAATGAGTCGTTTTACGCTTGAACAACTTTAACAAATATTGAAAACTTATTTCCAAAGTGAGTGCTGTGTAGCTCAAACGTTTTTTTGAAAATAAACTTCGGCCGAAATAAAACACCCACCGGGCCTGCTGTACGAAAGTTTGTGCAAAAAGTTCGTGAGACTGGTATGCTAGTGGACAACGCTCATGGTCCCCGTCGTCGCAAGGTGCGCTCAGACGAGAATGTGGCTGTTGTAGCCGAGTGTTAGACTTAATTCACGAACATCAACTCGCTATCGCTCTCAACAGCTCAACATTTCATTTACTAGCCTGAGGAGAATTCTGCACAAAGATCTCGGATTATTCGCTTACAAGGTCCAATTGGAGTAACAGAATGCGCTACTGCGAAGCCAGCAGAGGCAGCCACTTGAACGACGTAATTTTCATAAAAAGAATCTTGTATTTTCCCCACCCTTTACATATAAGGATATCATTTTAAAAAGAACCAATCTTTCCGTCGTTTTCAAGAAATTGAATTTTCAAAAAAAAAAACAAAAATTTTCGAGTATCTTTATGCAATGTTATTTCAAAATCAAATAAGCTTCTGTATAAAAATTTTCGTTGAAATCGGCAGAGCCCTTAATAAAAAAAAATGAAAATCAAAGAAAACGGATCTATGACAATTACCTTAATAACTTTTTTTTTCTTTAAATTTTTGTTCACCGAAATTCAGATCATACAAAAATCGTTAAAGCCGTTTTCGAACAAAATAAAAATTTTCATAATCGCTGTATGGCAGGTACTTTAAATATTGGAGCAAAAATAAATTCAATACCTTTTTAGGGAATCACCGAAGACCATTAAGTACCAAGGCTGTAGGTGAAGGTAGACATATAGGCACAAGTGCGGGACTCACTTATTTCATGTTCTGCATCATCGCAATGTCAACATTAATCAAAATCTATTACCTTAGTTCTATTAAGCGACATCATATAAATCATATCTTCGCCGGAGGTGGTGAGACACACATCGGTTAATTTTATGGCTATTTTTTAAAATACAAACCTTTACCTTTCATTTCCATCGAATTTCTAATAGACTTTCATGTTACAAAGTGTTATAAAGTCCTAAGGTGGATAAACCCCAACAGGTTGTTATAAGTCATTTTAATCCACCATACTCTCGAAGATACAAATTATCTCAACCTGTCTTTTATGTTTGCCACACTTAATAACGCTAATTATAACATTTAACCTGAGTAAACTAGCATTTACACACCTTGTCATCTCGCATTTCAATTTCCTGTCACTTACGATAAGCAATTACACTCAACTTAAATAGAACGTCTTCTACCCGGCTGGGTTGTTGTTGTTATAAAGTAAGATAGATCTAAGCAAATGACAAATAACATACGAGCCAAAATATTGACTTTGTTCAAACCAAACACTCATGGAAGATTTATTTTTCAATTTGCAACCTCGTTTAGCTATAGGCTGCGATAATATAGAAACCATGGGGCTATAGAGTCATAGAGAGTGATATTTCTCATCGAGTTATGTATGTTTAGCTATACCCATATAATATTTTATTCCCTCATAAATCCATCCCGTTTTAAAGTAGAATAATAAATATAAAAACTGAAAGTCATAAATTATATCAGTAATTATTGTTGGGGGGTTATCAAAGTATAATAAATCACATTTGGACATGCTCGCATACAAAAGATACCCCACTCTCTGCAGCACCACCACACCACATCGACACCAGAGAGCTCTCTTCTCTGTCCCAGTTCTGTAGTCAGAGATATACCTATACTCGAACAAAAGTCGAGGCAACTACCAGTAAACAGCACTCCTCTCCACATTCGATGACAGGCAAAATTTTTCTTTGAAAATGAGAATACAAAAAAAAATAAATTATATAAATGTTTAAATCATAAATAACACAACACACCGCACAATGCATCAGCATCATCAGAGTAAGTGGATGAAGCAGCAGTTGTATATAGACACACAGCCATAGCCCAGACTCAAACCCAAATCCACAACAAAAGACAGGACAGGATAAGTGAATAATATATGAAGAGAAAAAAAAGGAACCTGGAACGAAGCGGAGAAGCCCGGTGGCTTGACTTTGCATCGACAACGATGTGGCGATGATTTATTATTCCTATCAGTTGCAAGCAAAATAAACTAATTGCCTTACGGTGTCCGATATAATCGTATACGGGAAACCAGACAAAAAAAAACACAAACAAAAATTGACAGTTTCAGCCCGGAAGGGGGGGTCCCAACCACTATCATTGACGAAACTTGAAGTTTACTTTGACAAAAATCAGCATAATTGCTTTCGTTTATTTCTAAGGCAGGCTTCAGCAAATAAACGAATATCACTTTCTTATCAAACTTGTGATTTGAAGTTTATTTTCAACTTAGGGTATAAGGGCAAGTTTTGGATTTAAAAAAAAATCTGCAGATTTCAAATTCAAAATTGACAATTCGCTATTGGGCTACAAATCGAGTACAAAAGGTGTCAACATGTGTTCACCAAATTGTTTCGTTTAAAAGAGAAAAGGATAAGGTGAATCTATCAATCGAATACTTTGATGGAACTTTTAGAACCTTCGAAAGTCAGGAATAAAAGACTGATCGTATTTTATGGACAACTCAAATTTTAAAACTAGAAATGCTTCTTTGTTTTAACTTTACCGTCAGATATTGAAAAAAAAAACTAAAAATTTACAGAATCACCTTATAGGAAGATGTTATAATTTTTGCAAATGACGTCGGTCGTACGTCAACCATATTTGACATTGAACTAGACAGCTGCAGTATACAAACAGACAAGCGATGGAGCGCTGGAATAATTGTGTCGATTTTTTACCCATAATCGGTCGGTGGTATTAGCACAGCGAGAATTTCGGCATCGATTTCCTAATCGTGTCGAGCCAACTGGGCAAACATTCCGGCGCTTAGAAACTCGACTTGAACAGACTGAAACCACAGGATCTCGATGACAGGGTAGCCATGTTGAACGAATCAATGTGGGAGGTCAACGACCAACTCTTCCAGAGGAGCCGTATGGTGAAGAGTGAAGTAGTGGACGCCTGCACTGAGTGCAAAGCGTTTGCAGGTTCGGAATTTGCGTAAGCGGTTCCAAACTTGCAGACGTGGTGGGCTGGAGGACTTAGATCGGGCAAGACTTCCTTACAGGCAGAGCTTGGCCGAACACAAGGGAATGCTTGCCGGCAGCAAAAATGAGGAGTGGAGATCCTTCACTGATGAGCACCGTTACGACCCTTGGGGTCAGTTATACCGTGTTTGTCGGGGTAGGAAATCTCTGGAGGTAGCGACCATCCACGATGGGGGTCGTGTACTCACATCGTGCAAGGATTGCATAACTGCCCTGATGAAGACCTTTTTCCCGAGGAGCGAGCATTCGATGAGTCCACCTGTGGATTTACTTGATGCAGCGCCCGTTGTGGAAGAGGGTGAGATTGGCTGTGCCGTAGCTAGGCTTAAATCGAGGAAGTCACCGGGATTCGACGGACTGACTAGCGGGATGGTGAAAGCCATCTGGGTGGCGGTTCCTGAATATCTGATGGCTCTTTACTCGAGCTGTTTCAGGGAGAGTTATTTTCACCTGGAGTGGAAGTGTGCGAGACAGTACAGAGCGCGGCCGCCATTAACCGACAATATCGCGGCTGTGACTGCCGATGTCGCTGAGAACGAAGAAATATCAACCACATGACGGGACACGCAATTGAACATCATCAGGCGGACCCTACAGCGAATTTTAGTGAAAGTTAACACATGTTCTCGTTCAAAGTGGAAACAGTTCTTCAGTTGATGCTTGCTTGCTGAATTACTGTCAAGCCATCCACAATCTCAACGATGAAGAGGACGATTTTGTGTCGAAAATCATCATGAGCGGCGAGCCACATTTCCACTTAAGCGGTTACGTCATTAAGCAAAATCTTCATTGCTGGGGCACTGAAAATACGCGTGAATTGCCATCACATCCACCTAAGGTTGAGGACGCCATCGGCAATACAGTCACTGTTACTGACGAACTCTAAAGAGCCATGATAAACTACTTCTTTTTGCCGGAATTGGATGAGTGGGTCTTTGTGAAGATGTGGTGTCAACAAAACGGTGCAACTGCGCACACAGCACGAGCAACAATGTATATTGTGAAGGAAGCGTTTCATGGTCGCGTAATTTCCAGTTTTGGCGTTTTGGCGATTTGGCAAGGCCAGTCAGACCGCCCGATTTAACCATCCCATACTTCTTTCTTTGGCGTACTTAAAGTGGGGGGTTTAAGCCAATAAGCTTCAGACAACCGCAGCCTTTAAGCGACAGGATAAAGAACAGTTATCACTGGAAAGTCATGGAAAATGCGATAAAACGTGCAAAAAATGTGTATCATCACTGGCTCAACTTTTACCTTTTATATAAACTTTCTCAAAAAAGTAAGATCTAAAAACGGCTCAGGTTTTCAAAGAAATGCCTTCATTAGGCTTCAAAAAACTCAAATTTATAATAAACGCATTCCTTAAGCTTAGATACGAGTATGTGCCACATAATTGCAAAATTGCGAAAGTCATTCTTATACCTAAGCAAGGTAAGCCACCAACCGAAGTAACATCTTACAGACTTACATATATCGCTTATACCAATCATGGCCAAAGTTCTCGAGAAGCTGCTCCTAAAAATTCTTAGCAAAATAATTCCGAACCATCAGTTTAGATTTAAAAATAAACATTCCACGATAGACAAAGTGCATAGAATTACGGATGTTGTACTCGTAGAAAAAGCACTTATAGAAAATCAAGTATGTTCAGCTCTATTCTTAGATGTTGCTCAAGCTTTTGATAAGGTTTGGCATTTGGGACTTGAGTACGAATTGCATAGTGACCTTCCCAGGCAGTACTACGAAATACTGAAATCCTACGTTACAAACAGACTCTTTACGATTACGGTACGACCAAAATTACTCAGGAGTAAAGAAAATCCGGTGTACCACAAGGAAGTGTCCTAGGACCAACTCAGTTTTTTTTTTATATACAAGAGATATTCCAGTGGAAATCAACGCTTTCATGGCCACCTTTGCTGACGATACTGCGATATTGGTACCTGATAAATCGTTAAGAAGGCTTCAGAAAACCTGCAAAATGCATTCGTTAAAGTTAGAGATTAGACGCAACGATGGCATATCAAACTAAAAGAAACAAAATCGACACATATAAACTTTACAACCAAAAACTAAATACGCCAATACTGCCAAATACCTTTGAATGACTTTAGATGCAAAGCTAAAATAGAAAGATCACATCAAAAAGAAAAGAGTTGAACTGAACTTAAAGCACAGAAAATATACTGGTTACTTGGACCAGGACAGAACTATCCAGAACAAGCAATATATAAGCAAGTGCTGAAAACATTTTAGACTTATGGTATCCAGCTATGGGGATGTACAAAGAAAACAAATGCAAAAATTCCAAAACAAAGTCCTTAGTGAAATAATAAATGCCCCTTGATACATAAGAAATAGCGATCAACATCGTGACCTTCAAAAAGTAATGGTCACATAAGTGGTTAAGAAACACGCTGTATCATTCAATCAGCGACTGCGAAGTCACACTAACTCCGAGATGGAAGCCAACTCACATGTAAGAAACAATGTTCGGAGACTTACAAGAACCAAGCTTCATGATCTGATGGTCTAAAAGCTATAGGAAATTATTAAAAGTTTAAAATTCCCCCAAGTGATTTTAAATTAAGAAAGAAAAATCATTTTTCGATTATTCATATATTGACCTAATCCCTGTGGTTTTCATGCGACAAGAATCTTACGCAACTTGATACCAAATATTAACAAGTGTCTCTTAAAAATTGTCACCCGAAAAAAAAATCAACGAATTGTAACTATTCAGCGTAGATTTTACTTTACGGTGCCTTAGTTGATTTAACTCCCTTATACCCTACTTTTTATCCTACCAAAATCTAGATTTTTAAATTGAAGTCTTGGCAACCTAGACCAACGTGCAAAGTTCTATGGAATGTTAACAAGCGTAGTCTTAGGCCAAATTCTTAAAGCAGATATGATAGCATAAAGTACGAGTAAACATTTGGAAAAATGCCTCTGCGTTTGTACAAGAAATAAGCAACCACTTCATTTTGGGACACTCGGCTTAGAAGTGTTTCCATTTTGAAATTGCTTGCTTAGCATAATTTGCACAAGATATGCTTTTGGGAATATGACCTTAGGTTCGTATCACCATGCTGCTGTTCCTTTCTTCGTATTGGAGTATGTCAAAAAAAAACTCATTAAACTCTAATTTTTATAATTTTTATAATTAGCGTGCACTCACCTACTCAAGTGGTTATTCCACCCCTTAAAATGATTATCACAATACGAGCGTTAGGAAAACAAGGAAGGGTTCAAAAGGAGATACCGATGCACATTAGTTTTAAATTTTTAAATATTACAATGGGAACAAAAATAGAGCTAGGCAGAGCATTCCACATTCGTGTAGTCCGGCTGAAAAAGAACGTCTGTATTTCATAGTACGTCCGAAGTTGTAAACAAGGGTAAACTGATAAGTAATCCTAAAAGCGCCAGTATTATGGTTAAATTGTTTAAGCGAGGAATGCAACTGGCTATTTCGCTAGAACACTGTTTATAGAAATACTGATAATATTAAGTAAGTATGCGAATAATACTCAAGCTTTGGACGAATATAGGCTTTATAGATTACAACCAGATCAGAAAAGGAATTTGAAGCTTTTGAGACACATTTTATGAAGTTGAGTATGTTGAATGTTGGCGATTTATAATGCAAACTAGGGAAACCCTGTGAGAGCTTTAAAAGGCGACACACTTATGCAAGCCAATGAAACCAGAGTACTGACAATTTTTGTTGAACAGAGTATAGCAGCATTTTCATGGAATATGTGGCCATTTCACACAAGGTGGTCTGCGATGGACATACCAAGAACTGAAACTGATGTTCGGTTTCCTCAATGCAAGTGTCACTCAAGGATAGTGGCAAGTGTTGGATTTCACTTCAAATATAGAAGATAGCATTGGGTTTTTGAAGCATTAAATTCTACACGGTAAAATGTTTTGGAAATATTTGTTTTTAAATGTCATTCGTACTCTTTTTGTGAGGTTTTGTTTTATAATTTTGGGGCGCACTTGAGGGATTATGACTTCCCTTAAAATGTGTGAGCACAGTGCGAGTGTTTAAAAAAGCGTTGATGGGTAGCTGTATATAAGCTTCAGTCAGAATTCTATTGACATAGCCCCACAAAACAAATTGCTTGACGGTAAAAAGTAAAGTCATCTGATCTCGTCAAAACCATCTTATTACCACCCGTTGTCAAAACGGATAAACATTAACAGTTTCTTGTAAATGAAATTATAAGTAAATCATAAAATTTTAGCAATATCGGACTCACATACGTGTACACTATCTTCTGTTTCTTACTTTATTGTAATAACCTACTTTTGCCCTCTGTCAATATTAATAGGCTGTTCAAAGACCAGTGACAATTTAGTAAATTATGTGATATGAAATAACCTTGTCTCTGCTTTTTCGAAAAGCGAACTTGTCCCTCGCTCCAGTTTTGTAGTTTTTAATCTTCAAAATAACGAGGACTAACGAAGATCATGCATTATATGATGTGGCTTACAATGCCTTCTTTAGTGTTGAATATTTGTCCTTCTTTGCTTATCTCACGAAAATTCTTATGCCTTTGAGAGCAAGAACGTGAGACCTCGTGTAATTGGTCAATGCATTCCTCTTACCTCGAACTCGATTTAAAAATATTTATAAAAACAAAATCGGTTCTTCTTTGTGTCGTTTTTATTTTTTTTTTTATTTTTTTTTTTGTTTTTCAGAACTCACTTCAAATTTATTATAAATGACAGGCAGACACTGTCTTGACATATTGATGTGTGTCAAACGCTATTAATTAGCGGACGTAGATTGCTGGCGGCTGAGGCGCAACGCTTCATCAGATTGGGCGAATATTTTTCATTTCATTTTTGTTCGATTTGTATTTTTTTTGTATTTTTTTTTTGTTAAATCATTTTAAAATTTCTGGCCTTGAAGCTACTCATCAATTCAAGGAAAGTGGATTGTTTAAATGGGAAATCTACTTTGTGCGATTTTATTTGAAATATATCAAATGTCAAGTGGCTAAATATGATTGATTAGCTGTCAAAGGAGAAATAAGAAGAATTATTGGAATTTTGCGAAAAATATTTTTTGAGTCGTCATTTTGCGTTTTTAATTTTTGTTCTTGTTGTTGTTGAATATTTTGTTTTGAAAATTTTATAGGGGTAATAAACCTCGTTGAATTTCTATTTTTAATACAATTACGATTGCAGAAAATTGACACATATCAAAATAATAATCATCATACAAATGTCGCATCATACACAACTTGAACTTGAATCGCAATTTGACTTCAGAAAACAAATGCAAATTCCAACCCAAACATTAAAGACTTTCATAATGAATATGCACATAGGTTTAAACAGTTTTTAGGTAACTGGGTCAACACTATGGTGTAGCAGTAGTTCTTCTTCGTAACACTGTCGAATTTGAAAGGTCAGTTCTTCTTCGTAACACTGTCGAATTTGAAAGGTCAGCGGTTATAGGAAGTTAAATTTTTTGGAAGACGAGGCTTCGATACAATACAGGCTTTGGGATCTGAAAAGTGTTGGAGAGAAGAAAAACATTAATACAGTCGCATGCACACCTCGCAAAAACTTCAACACCGATTTTTGGAAGAAGCCGTTAAGACTGCACCATCCAAGAATTTACAGAAAATATAACCCAGCATCAATCTTGAAGACTGCATTTGAACTGTTTACCGGTGAAAAACTCGATCTTATTCTCACGTCTGGGTCAAAGGATCAATTTTATTTTTAATTTATGTGGGGACAACATCACCATTTAATAGGCTTAATACAAGCAAATTCTTCATCTAACTTTAAGATAGCTCCTATACCTAGCATTGGAGTGAATTTGAAGGATGATTAAGAAGAAAATGATTAAGAAGATATTAAGAAGGTATTTTAGACTAAAAGAGTTTCAGGTCGAAACAGTTAATGTAATGTAATGTAATCGAGCGTATTCAAGTTAATTAATAGAAGTTTGTCTCTATACGGAGGAAGAATCAAAGGTTTATTCCAAGACAGACCACAAAGGGCAGAACGTAGGAAACGACTCTGGCTATATTAATTTGTTGATAAAGGGACCATACTTCACAGGCTTATTCAAGAAATGACCAATTGGAATATCGTTTCAGCTTTTGCCTTTGCGAGCAAGACCGTGAGACCTCGTGTAATTGGTCAATGCATTCCTCTTATCTCGAACTCGATTTATCACATAAAACATCAAGGTCGCAAATTGACCCAGAGGTGGATATGGGTAGATAATGAAGGGTGAGGAAGTTGGATGCATTTTTTGTGAAAAAATTGATTGAATGGTACGAGTATTTGGTACAATTTAGGTCTAAGAAATTTTTTTGGCACAAGATAGAGAAAATCTCGTATCAAATTTGAAGAAGAGAAGAAGAGAAAAAGAATTTGGTATTGTCTGCTAAGAGTGAGATATGGAAATATCTGATGATCATTTCAATATCGCTAATAGTAAGAATTAAAAAGAGGAGGTCATCAGTGGCCGCCTTGTGGGCACTCGGATGTAACTAAGAAATCATCAGATAAGGTAGATCTGTCTGAATAGAACGTTAGTCACGGTTTTCCAGGTTAGAAGAAATTCACCTTAAGAAGATAGGTTTAAGCCAGTTTGAATAGAATAAGCCAGGTTCCAAAAATGCAGTGAAATTTAAATGAAAACAAATTTCCAAATCAAGTGAAATTGTTTTCAGTGTTCTTCATTTCACTCGCTTTCATACTTTCGAAATCACTTTAAGTGAAATTGAAAACAGCTGTCATCTGTCACTTCTCAGTTGGCAAATATAGAAATATTTTGTTTGTGAAGTTTTTGACTGCTATTAAAATTTTGTGTGTAAGTTTTGATAAAATTGATTCTATAAAATATTGTAATGAGTGCTTAATTGCTGGCAGTGGCTTTACAATGTACCAAGCTTGAATATGCAGAAGAAAAAAAAGAAGACAAGAAATCATTCAAGCCCATTAGGTTTTAATGACGTTGGGTCTTGTTTTGCAAAGATCAATTGGAAAAGCTTTTGAATATCGGCCTTTGTCGAAGTACTGTGTGAAATATTTTGAATGCAGAATAAAAGTTGAACTGACCAATGAAGGGGCATGAAAATCTAAACTTATTTTTTTGGAAAAAAATTAATACTCATGGAGTCATAGAGTGCACCGATGGGAAGCAAACCAAGTTCCAACGATATTCTTTATATAAAAGGATATTTTTCATTTTGTTCATATTTTTTTATTGTGAAAATTTCACACAACTAGATCTGATCGAATTTAAATCACCTGAAATCGAGAAAATCGAAATCTGGAATACAGAAATTCACACCAATTTCACTTCAAAAAAAAAAATGAAATCCATATCAGTAAAAGTGAATGAATGAAAAATAGAACACCAAATTCGAAAACCTCTTAATATTTCATTGCAAGAAGAGGACAAATAGAAGAAGCAGAAATATTGGGAGAAGTTTTGTGTTGGAAACATTAGGGAACATCAAGTTTGGACTCTAGCGAAAACAACAATGAGCTTCAATTAGGGTTTTTAAACCAAGAATTAAATCAGATGCTTGATAAAAACACTGGAACGAAAACAATGAACGTTTTGTGTCAACCGAATAAAAAGGAATCGAAATTCGGTGGTTAAGAAATATACTTGGACTGGAAGAAGCCGATATTTCAAGCTGTCAATCTTATTGAATTATCTTGTCAACGATGCTGGGACAAAATATGAAATTTTTGAACGGTACTCTTTATTTACATGGAGAGGTCTAACGAGATTTCTTCCCAGGCAGTTTTTGCCATAAATCAGTTTCCCGAAAAAGCGACACTGTCAGATTGTTTTAAATGATTTTTGTATTTTCAATTCAAACAGCAATTTCAAAGCTGGACAAAAACTAACCTACTGGCCCTAATCGGCGTAAAACACTAAACTTCATACTAAAATCCAATGTGTTTTTTTTATTTTTTCAAGAAAGAATTAAGAAAAAGTATTCATAGTCTTATGCAATCTCACGATCCCCCATAACGTTTTGTTCCCAAAACTTAAGGTAAATTACCTACGCTACCGATTTCATGCGCTTCATGGATTCTGAATCGTCAGTTTAATGGTCTAGTTCGCTAGTTGATCCGCATGATTCGTTCGCCAATTTGTCGAATTTTGCTTTTGATTTGGCATGTTCGTCATTAATTTTCCTGGCTGATTTGACAGTTGACTTCCCGGTTTCGTCAATTAGTTTTCCGAAATATATCAATGATTTTCGCCAGTTGACTTCACACATTCAGCTGTTGATTTGTCTGTTTCGCCAGTCTACCTGTTTGATTCATCAAATTATTTGCCTTTTTCGTCGGTTGATTGTTCTTGATTCGTTCGATAATAACATGGATTTTGTCAATTGATTTGCCTGGTTCGCAAGTCTGGTTACCTTATTCGTCAGATTAATTGCAAAGATCCCCAGCTGATTTGTCTCATTCGTTCGTCAATTTGTCAGATTTTACTATTGATTTGGCATTCTCGTTAGTTAGTTTTCGGGTCGCCAGTTTATTTGTCTGATACGACAAATGATCCTCCGGGTATGTCACTTGATTTTCCTTGTTCACCAGTTGGTCTTTCATTATCACCAGTTGATTTGCCTGATTTTTTTCAGTTGATGATCGTGGTTCACCAGTTGATTTGCCTGTTTCTACAGTTGACCTGCCGGTTTCGTCAACCGATTATCCGAAATCTCTCATTGATTTTTCTAGTTCGCCAGTTGATTTACCTGATTCGGTAGTTGATTTGTCAGCATCGTCAATTAATGTCCCGAATTTGTCCGTTAAATTACCTGGTTCGCCTGTCGATTTTTCTGATTTGCCTGGCTCACAAGTTGATTTGCGTGATTCGCCAATTGATTTTGTCTCATTTGAACCAAAACTGTTAAATATTCAACCTTCCTTTTATTATTCAGAAATTCAAGTTCAATCTGCATCATTTCAAACATTTCGCTATTTTCCTAACATGCCCCCATTGTGTAAATATTTTTAATAATAGATAATCAAAAGTTGATCAAATAGATATTTAACTCCCAAAAACTTGTTCGATAAAAGTCTTAAACTCATTTTCGTTGTGTGTTACTAAACAGAAAAATGTTAGTATGTAATTCCTGAATTTTTTACATTTATAAATAATTGGTAGGTAATCAAATCCACTCGAGAGTGCACATGTCGACATAATCAAAACTATAAAGCATAAATTTTCATTTTTAAAGTGAATCACCTGAATAAGGTATTTTATTAGTATTTGCTATCAAAGCCCAAACTTAACAAATCACTTTCTAAACTAAAGATATAGATTTCTACTCAATCAATCGGTTCCTACTGCTGTAATCTATTCCAATATGTTAAATTATGCAGCATGCATCCAGCCTAAACAAACAAAATATATTCTATTTATTTTATTTTTAGATATGGCACAATTCAAACATGGTTACCTTTCAAACAAAACAAATCTTTCTACTGAAAATTTTAAAAGATCTACCAATTCAATACACTATTTCACCTACGAAGATGCTTTCTAAAGTTCACTTTTTAATCAAATATGTCCCGCTATTTAGTGCCAGTTCCATCAAATTCTTCTGAACAATATTTTGAAAACGTTAAATGTGCACTCAAACACCGACTCAACAAGAGTTCATCTGTCATTCGGTAAACCGATTGCACTTTTCAGAAATAAACATGGGAATACAGCAAAAAAGTAAGCATTCCGTAGCCCAAATTTTGAATTTAAAAAAAAAAATCTACCAACCAACCAAAGCTTCAGAAAATTCAGAAACCTTACAAGAAATCCCCCGACCTATGTGGTAACCATAAATACAAAGCCCTTTACCAATAAATCCAAACACACTATCGCTAAGCTATCACATTAAATGTCATACATGAAATTGTGGTGGCGCCAACGACAACGCAACGACCGCCATGCTCTCACAATTTCTCGTTCCTGCCGATCGTTTTCAGTCTTATAATGATATCGGTTAGCAGGGTATCAGTTTCATAAAGGGCCATTTACATCTTGTAATAATTAATAGGGCAGATGGCCCACTTTAAAAAATAAGAATAAAATCCCATCCACATGAACATTAAATAAGTTTTATGACCTCTTATTTGAGATTCCCCATTTCTAAGCTTCATAAAGTTTACCAAAAATGACAGAACTTTTATTTATATATTAAAAGAAAATAAAAAAAAAAACAATAATAAAATGTTTATTAAGCTCAATTTAGTTTGAATAGAAAAAAATATAAATAAAAACGAAAATGAAAAAAAAAACAAGCTAAGCATGGAAAGACAGAGGTCGTTAAAAAATTGTTTCTGCGAGGAAATCATAAATTTCCAAAATGTCCGCGATAATAATTGGGTACTTAATAAAATTTATTATTTTCCACAATTGGCCATTCGCGCAGAATGGTAGCAGCAATAGCAATAGCAACAGCAAGCAGTGGCATGACTGTCTGGACTGGCCTGGCCTGACTTGAATATGGCTGTGTAGATCTGGGCTGCCGTTATAAAGGGAGAACGGGGGGGCTTCTGGACCATGGCGGTGGTCTACCACAGCTACAAATCAATTCCGGAGCTGTGTGATAAGTTTGTTATTTTGCGACGATTTATGGCATACCTACTAGGTGCTTTCTGTAATTTTTTTTTTTTTGTTTCGCGAGCAAAGCATGGCGCAGAGCTATATTTGCGCGCGTGGTATCAGACTATCGGTCTTGAGTTATAAATTCGTCGTTGAACTCTCTGACTACTGTAGATACGTGTACCTACTCACTTTTGACCAAAAACTAAATTTTGACCATATTTGTGTAGGAATACAAACATTTTTTGTTGTTTCGGCTACCGTGTGGCTCAACGTCTGAAACTCATATATATTGTTGCATGCCTCGTATCGTGGGGTGGATATGGATATATTGCGGCATGAAAAATTCCCAAGTCGACTTTTAACGCGGCGGCGAATGAAAAATGTATTTCAAAAAAACAAAAAAAAATACCATGTGTCTGCAGTGGTTATACCTACCTACCTACCTAACCAGCTAGCTATACTTTTACCCCCTTGTCCTGTAACTTCGTAGCTAACTTACTTGCGGTTAACTTAATTTATGACTTGACAGTTGTTTAATGTCTTTTTCTGTGAACCATGTTTTGACACACAATTGTGCGCATTGGCCTTTTGAAATTAATGTGTTTGCATGTTGTGTTAAGGCAAGCACTCACTGCTGGCTGCCGCCATCGAGTTTGTTGCAGTGATGAGTAATGTTATTGCAACGCAAATTAGGCGAATTCAATTGCACTTTTAATTGTAAAATTTGTCTTCTTGCCAACAAAGAAATTCAATCTGCAGTTTGTTTGCATTTGATAGTTTGCAAAAACTTGGTTGAATAACAAAGTTTTCCATACTTTTGCTAAGGCCAGGATTACGCACATGAGTTTTAATCATGTAAGTTTTACAAGTCGCCAAGTTATACCTTCGTTTTGAAAAATTAATTTCAAGCAGTTTCTGTTCAATTCTTTGTCATTTTTTATCAAATATTTTGTGTCAAAAATGGGAGGCGAAATTTCTAATTAAAAGACTTTCGATAATTACTATTCGTTTTATATGTTGGTGTATAATTGTAACAACTTTAATAGGCGCCATCTATCGATTTCGACGAATTATTGAACGAACAGTTTCCCTTAAATTTTGTGCTGGGAGGAGAATTTTGTGAAACATGTCAAACAATTTAGAAAATGTTTTAAGCGAATCGGATTTACAGCTAGTAAAAAGATGTAAAAGAGGGCGAGTAGATCGTCTAAGAAATAGCACGTCTTAGACTTCAGCCACGCACTGAGCGACGAGCGACTGAGCGATTGAGCGACGCAAAAAAATTAAAACACATTAAATTGTATGGAGGTGGCCACATATGTACATAAGCACTGAGCGACTTGTGGTTGTTTTAAGCGACAAAGCGACGTCGCTCAATCGCTCAGTGCGTGGCCCAAGCCTTAGACGACGTGACCTTCCACATATGTATATAGATATAGAAAAATTTTAAGAAATACTTGGGGTCAATATAGTATCTCAAGAGTCTATCCTTTGGACTTTGATGGAAATTCAATTTTAATAAATTTTGGGTGGTGACAAAAAACCTCATTTAAAGGGGTAGAGCTTAAAAAGTAAGACACTAAAAGCTAAGACGTGGGTTTAGGAGGATGATTCAGAAGACTCAGTATTGAACAAGTTATACTGAGGTTGAAGTGGAAACAATTTATTGTTCATATTAACACTCCACGAGTACCTACGAGAGATATGTATGTATGTTCGCTGGAACAATAAAGGGTACAGTGTATGTGTGGAGAGAAGAAACTATACTACGTTTGTTAGTTTTGAAAAAGGTAAAAGGAAAAGCTGAGCGTGGTCAAGGGATCCAGAAAGAAGTCGAATGATGAAAATGATATTAAAATATTCAACTCGATTATATTTCAATGCAGTTTTGAGAGGGAAGTAGGATCAAAGGATTATTCCATGACATACTTTGAAGACGAAAACAAAGAATTCGATGCCGGATGCTAAAGGGAACACCTTTGACAGGCATATTTTAAAAGGGCGAACAAAGGTTGTATGGGAATCGGGTAACAAATGTGTTTTAAAGTTCCTTAACATTCGACTAACGATGACAAGTGCTGAATTAGTCTAAACTCTATGCGAAGGAAAGTTAAGCTCTGGTCACATAATAAGCCAAGGTTGTAAATTGTCTGAAAGTTAAATATGGGTTGGATTTAAAGAAGGCCAGAATGGGGATGGGATTTGATGCGTTTACGTGAAAAAATGATTGCTTGTTACAGTAAGCACCAGACTGAAAAACTTTCGAGATCCTGTTGAGTAAGCGAAGAGTCATGTGTCAAGGAAACAGTTTGAGAAACTAGGTATATCCGTAATACAGAGATTTATTTATGATTGATGAACATTTCACAAGTAGTGGACCTAAGTATATGCCTTGGGGAACGCCAGAGGAAGCCAAGAAAGAGCTAGATCTCAAACAATAACGATTTTCCAGGTAAGAAGAACTGTACAAAATGGTTTTAAAGCTGAGAGGGAATTTACATCGACTTGACAGTCATTTTCTTAAACTGAAAGTAGAGGACACAAATTCAACCAGGTTAGTGGTTATTGACCCACATTTGAGAAGACTGTTAGCAATGTTTAATGGACATAGTTTTTGTGTTGGAATTATAAAAGAAGTTTTTTTCATATCTACCTTAGAATATTCTGCTTAAAATAGGGATAAGCTGAATATTTTTGTGCTAGGAAAAGGTGGAGAAGAATTTTTTGCAAAAATAAAAAGGAGACCGTC
The DNA here is from genome assembly GCA_963931855.1 of Philhelius festivus. NCBI lineage: Eukaryota > Metazoa > Arthropoda > Insecta > Diptera > Syrphidae > Philhelius > Philhelius festivus. The sequence goes on along the minus strand of OZ007557.1, from coordinate 18,979,632 downwards.
AGAAGCATGAATGAATTCGTCACAAAATTGATTTCGAGGGAAAAATATTCCAAGACAGAAATTTTTAAGTAATTGAGCTAATCAACGTCAGATGACTACACAAGAGCCACTGGTGAAAGAAAAAGTAGGAAAAACTTGGCGATTATGTGAGGATCATTTGAATTTTCATTATTGGAAGAGATCGGATAATTGGGTAACTTTCGGATTATCTTTTGTAGATAACAAACTGAAAAAGGTCTTGCAAGTCTTTATAAAGTGAGCAGAGCCCAAGCGAAGCGAGTAAGCTCTGTTCAGAGTATGATCGGAGCCATCCAATTTAATTTGGAAATACACTTGTGCACTGAATTGGCATATGTCTGAAGACTGTTAATTGCATAAAAAAAGAAACAAAGTTGGCTGCGCTCAGCTTTTTGCTTCATCTGCTGTCATCATTGATCGACAGAATAAAAGTTGGGCGCTCACTTGACTCGGTGCTTTGCTAAAAAAAAAAACAATTATTGATAATTAAAAAAATATTAATATATTTTTTTAATTAAAAAAATATTAATATATTTTTTTAATTATGAGAACACAAAAATAACAATTCAAATCCCAACAAATTGTTCCTAAATTTCTCATACACCAACCCATGCATTTGTGGGTGGCACGCTTCGCTGGTTCTCATGATTTTAACTCCCTTTTCGAGGGCCACACCCTGCTTTTTCCTCCGCCCAACGACCGTTTCTTTTTATCGTATAATTATAAAATTTTCATTTTTTTATACTTCACTTTTTTACCATAATTTGATGTTTTTTATCAACAGCACATTTTTTTATCGATTCATTAAAAAAAAAGTGAATTTTGGTGGGGGGGAATTCCGAATAAGGACCGGAAAAATTATGTAATACATTTAAGTCAATTTCAGTCTAACTTCTCGATGAAACACAAGTTTGAAACGAAAGAGATTTCATCTAGTTTTGAATTACCGTCAAGTTAGTATTACCACTTCAAAATTTGAGGATATATGTACATAATAGGTTTGTTCGTTGAACTTTACCCAGGGTTGACCCAGGTTTTCTTGACAACCCTCAGAGTTGTCAACAAAAACTGGGGTTTTCGGTTTTCAAAAAACACCCAAGGGCTATCAACTGTTTTGTTGACAACTAAAAGCAAGACAAAATAATTTTGTGAACTAATAAAACTTTTAATTTGTTATAAATTTGTTTTAAAAATGAACGAAAACGATTTCGCATTGTTGCTGATTGTTTATCTGATGAGTACAACAAACATCTAATTGCAAATACAAGCAATTACATGCAACATGCGAATCGCCAAACGACAACAAAAGAAATCTCATATGACTTTTGACAGTTTGATCGTTACCTGAACTCACCCCAGCAAAATACCTAGATCTACTTCATGGCGAGTTCAGGGCGACCCCAGGTCTCAAAAAACACAGAATTTGTTCACCAGGGTGACTTCAGGTTTTTCAAAAAACGATTTAGGGCGACCCCAGGGTGACTTCAGGACTCAACGAACAAACCTAATAATTGAATGAATTGTCGTTAATTTGTGGTGAAACAAAAAAAATAATTTTACTTCACGGAGAAGTTAGCACTACCACCCCTAAAATAGGGTAAAATTAACTTCAAAATATGCCGTAAAAAACAACAATGCTTACATATTTATCTCAATGCTAACGCCTCAATTTTAATTCCACGAAGCAAATGTCTAACGGCTTTTTTGCCAGTTATCACTTTACACATAAAGAGTACAGTGCAAAAAAACGAACAATGCCGAAAAAAGCATATTATTTGTACAGAAAGCCTTTCTACCATCAGAGCTGTATCAAATACAAACAACAATAACAACATCATCAACAACATCCGATCCTTGTTAATCAAAACGAATCAATACATAAAACTTATGGGGATTCCAGGACATCCTGGCATTCCAGGCAATGAAAAAGTGGATCAAGCTGCTAAGCTTGCTAGCAGATCACAACTACTTCTCTACAGGGTGATTGGCATAAGGTGTGACAAAAAGCTAGGGCGTGTAGGTTGGACTTAGACAAGAAAAAAATCGTATGGGAGGGGGGGGTCTATTTCCCCCCGTTTAGGCGGGAGGGGCAATTTAGGAAAAAAATCACTTAAAACAGACAAAAAATTATTAAAAAATAACGGTGATACCTACAGAGTAATGCTATAGCATTTTGAAAAGCCAGGAATACATTCTTTAATTTTGTTTTTAAGTAAAGTTGTTCGAGTGAATAGTTTTTGAAAAATTAATTTTCAAAATCAAAATTTTGAAAAAAAAAATGAAAAAATTTTTTTTAAACAATTTTTTTTCAAAATTTTACGTAATTAAGTATTATTTTTGTATTCAATATTCAATGCTCTCATTAATTTTTGATCAAACACAAAAAACCGGATGTCAAAATGTTTTGTAGTTTTTGCGAAAATCAAAAATAACAAAAACTACTTTTGTTCTAAGAAGAGCCTTTTATTTCAGTTTTTATACGTCTTTGGATTCTTACGTGAATTTACGATTGAAAGGATTAACTTTCTTTTTACTATTTTTTTAATTATCGTCTTATAAACATACAATAATGTGACAAAGTACTGGATTAACCATATTTCACACATTTTTTCATTGAGAACACCTGCGTGAGAGCATTGATGGTTTAAAATTGACCTGCCACTTTTTTATTATGGTGGGGTCGGCTTGGTGTAGGTGGATTTACGAAAAAAAGGCTTAACTTTTTTTGTAAAATTTTTTTATTATCAGTCTTATAAGCATACAATAACACATTTTTTCATTGAGAACACCTGCGTGAGAGCATTGGATTAATATTGATCTGCGAATGTTTTTTAAATAATGCAGCGTTACACGCCCTAACTAGTGACAGAAAAATGCAATTGCGAAATAAGAACAAAAATGTTCCTGAATCTTGAAATCAATTTAAATAATAAATACATGCATATTTAGATAAAATACATAATTACTGTTTATTTAAAGTTAATCCTTTCTTTCGTAAATGCACCTAAGCCAAGCCGACCCCACCATAATAAAAAAGTGGCAGGTCAATTTTAAACCATCAATGCTCTCACGCAGGTGTTCTCAATGAAAAAATGTGTGAAATATGGTTAATCCAGTACTTTGTCACATTATTGTATGTTTATAAGACGATAATTAAAAAAATAGTAAAAAGAAAGTTAATCCTTTCAATCGTAAATTCACGTAAGAATCCAAAGACGTATAAAAACTGAAATAAAAGGCTCTTCTTAGAACAAAAGTAGTTTTTGTTATTTTTGATTTTCGCAAAAACTACAAAACATTTTGACATCCGGTTTTTTGTGTTTGATCAAAAATTAATAAGAGCATTGAATATTGAATAAAAAAATAATACTTAATTACGTAAAATTTTGAAAAAAAATTGTTTAAAAAAAAATTTCATTTTTTTTTTTCAAAATTTTGATTTTGAAAATTAATTTTTCAAAAACTATTCACTCGAACAACTTTATTTAAAAACAAAATTAAAGAATGTATTTCTGGCTTTTCAAAATGCTATAGCATTACTCTGTAGGTATCGCCGTTATTTTTTAATAATTTTTTTTCTGTTTTAAGTGATTTTTTTCTTAAATTGCCCCTCCCGCCTAAACGGGGGGAAATAGACCCCCCCCCTCCCATACGATTTTTTTCTTGTCTAAGTCCAACCTACACGCCCTAGCTTTTTGTCACACCTTATGCCAATCACCCTGTATAATATCTACACCAGGGGCCTGTAACACAAAGCTACAAGTCTACAAGTCAACAGCCACTTGTAGGATTATATTAATCTTACAATTGTAGATTATTTCTGTAACACAAAAAAAAACTTTACACTTGTAGAAAACAAAAATTTCCCTACACTTGTAGGCATTCTACTTACAAGTGCTCATTGAAAGAAAGATAAGCAACGTTAAATCATCTTAATAAAAATAAAATGCATGACTGGATCGCACGAACTTCCTCTTTATGTAAAAGTACTTTGGAATTTAAAAATTATGCATGTGTAAATATAAAACATGGACTTAATGAGATAATAATGTTCAAATGCATGGAATTGCCGTCTGATTTCCGCAAAAGTATGCCTTGTTGCAAACAAAGTTTAAAAATGTTTTATTATTAAAGTATTTTTTTAAAAACCCAAATTATATTTTTTTCGAATATTTGTATACATATACAATATTATTTTAAACTGAAGGGGGCTCCTGTCGTCGGTTCGACTACAGCCTAAACGGCTCGGCCGATTTTCTTTAAACTTGGTAGATATGGGTTTTGATTTTTTCCCCCCACACGTTTTTTTCTTTTTTTTTCTTAAGACCAAAAATAACAGTACCTCTGCCATACGACTTTTTTTCGAAATTTTATAAATATTTTTTTTTCTCAAAAACTGCTGGACAGATATAAAAAATAAAAACAAAACAAAATTTCATTTAGTAAAAGATAGGTAATGGTTTGAAAAGAAATTTCCGAAAAATGGTTATTGAGGGTACCCCCATGGAACCATTTTTTTTTGTTTTTGATTTTCTCAAAAACGGTACCACCCATTTTGATCATTTTTTTTTTGCGAAGGCTCTTCAAAAATTTAAATAGAATTGTGTATTCAAATTTTCAAAAAAAATTTTTTTGGATTTTAAAAAAAAAACTTCAAAATTTATTTTTCAAAACTCAATATTTCGAAAACCCCATGCTAGATTTTTTTAAACTTGATAAATAAAAGTTTCTTAGTATAATCTACAAGATGTGAGAAAAAAAAATTCATTTTACCTTAAAATAAAGGTACCCACCATACAAATGTTAAAAAATGGTTTTCAAAAATCGTATTTTTCTCGAAAACGGCGCCTAGAATTTTGATAAAAATTTTATCGTTTCAATTGATTTTAACGATCTTTAATAATATGAAAAAAATTTGAAATTAAGATATTACAGTTTGTACCTACCATAGAACCATTTTTTCGAATTTTGAATTTCTCATTATCCACATAACGGTTCTTAATGAAATTTTTTATAGAGAAGCTTCTAAAAAGTCTAAAAAATATTGTTTGAATTTTTGAAAAAAAAAAACTATTTTTTTCTTTTTTTGAAAATTCGATATCTCAGAAACGGCTCAATATTTTTTTTTAATTTAATTTTTATTCGAACAATAATAAAAACTTTAAATTGGCGTGCCAAAATTTTTTCTTAAGAACCTTTGAAAAATTTTGTATATAAAAGCTTTTTTTAAGAAACCACTAAAACGACTTATAATTTTTGTTCTTGCATAAATTTATATTTGCATAGCATTCTGTTTTCGTCTCTTACTATTAAAATAATTTAAAAAATTAATTTTATCCTTATGAACAGTTTTCTCTAATAACATTCGTTTTTAAAATTCCTAGTCTATTACATAGGAGCAAGTTCGTGCGACCCAGTCGTGCATTTTATTTTTTATTAAAATCGTTAGAGACATTTTTGAGATAAATAAGATTTTGCACTACGCTTGTATGATGGGGTGTACCGTTAGTTTGAGAGCTAAACAAAATTTCAATTTCCCCTCTAGAGAATCACTGAAGAACTTTAAGAAAATAGCTCCAGTGGCCTAGGCTGTAGATCGAGGTACATACAGACAGACAGACGGAATTGTCGGACCACTTTCTTCGTCTTCGCTATCATCTTAATTCAACTTTGATCAAAATCTCCAGTTCCATTTTTTTCCAAATGCAGAACTTGCCCTATAGTACCCATATCGCAAGTAAAAAGGATAAAGAATCCGTTCGAAAATATGTAATTGCCGTCTTGGTAATAATCCATGAAAAAAAAACATTTTTTTTGGTGCCTTTTTGGATTGGGATTGTATTTTTAATACAATTAAACATGTTCTGTTCCTGGATCATTTTGCTTAGATTTCATATGTTTACCATTGGTACTAATTTTTTTTAAATACATATATCATTAAATAAAAATTCAATTATTTCTAAGTAAATCTAAGAAAAGTTATAGAATGCATTATTTTGTGTTATGTTTATTTTTTTAGTTTACTGAGATTTAAAAATGTTTAACTTTTCAAAACCCTATAAAGTATAGGTATATTACGAGTTAATTACCTATAACACTTTTCTCTAATTATGCATATAATATTGTATAACAATTACTACCGAAATAATTTACTATTGAAAAAAGATCACAAATATACACTTTATACAAAAATATATTCACAATTTGATATTGTTTTTTTGGTTAAAAATATCATAAGTACGAATAAAAAAATAATGGAAATGCTAATTATTTGAAAATATTGTTTTTTTCGTACATTTAAATACATCTTCTTCATCCTACAAGTTTTGAATCACCTGTAAGATTTAGCTGATTATTCTACAAGTAGGGTTTAGTTTTTTTCTACACTTGTAGCTTTGTGTTACAGAAAGAGGGAAATCATATAATTTCCCACTTGTAATGTTCGTTCATTACACTTGTAGAAGAGCCAGCAAACTTGTAGCTTTGTGTTACAGAAATTTGTTACACTTGTATTAATTCACTTGTATTACAAGTACTTGTAGTTTTGTGTTACAGGCCCCAGGGGGGATATTGTTAGGAATCGTATGGAAGTGGTCACTAACACCGAACGGGGCAATTGGCTTACATATCTGCACCATTATAGCAGGGTCAATCTAACAAAATCTCCACCAAGCTACCCAGCAAGAGCTCCACATTATCAAAAAAAAACTCCCCCAACCACCTGTCCCACCTGCGCACTACACTTAACCTGCAACACCTCCTCTACAAATGCGATATGGCTGAGTCAGCCGTCACGGATCCTCTAGCAGACGATATTATCGAAATCCTTAAACATCCAACCGCGCCAAATGTAACCAAAACTATTTCACGAATGTGAAGAATCAAAGTGATAAACTCCGGTATATTGAATTTTCAATGATAAAAACTAATTGGTATTGTGGACGCGTAGAGTGAGTTAATATATGGGTGATTAGTAACTGTGATATTTTTAGTAATTTATTCTATGAAAAAATTTAGATTTTTCAACCTAAGAAATTTTGCGAACTCTATCTCCCGATCTCAATATTAACATTTTTACATTCGCTTTTTGAAAACTTCTGTCAAGTACAGTGTCCTTACCAACAAATTCACATTTCCATAATGTAGAGTATATTTTCTGAGATCTTTCTTTGATTCTACATTCCTATCAAGCAAGATAAATATTCCTAAACCAATTAACTGTTTCAGTTCATTGTCTATAGTTCTTGTCAAAAACTCCATCTTCTAAACCATCCTCCTATTCACCCAAATCAAAATTATAAGTTTCCTAGTTTTTAAGCTAGATTAAGGTGATTGGATTTTATTATGGGCCCAGCAAATAGAAATAATTTAAATATAAACTTTTGCCAAACAGCTGCTTGTATTTTATTGAATATGACGTATGACTTTTTTTGATAAGATCAAGATGCATGATTGATATCAAGATTACCAAAAGGTAACCTTTTTCTTTTTTGCTTTGTCAAAATACGTCTTTCTTCACCTAGAAAAGTCAAATCGAGACTGAGTATCCACTTATGTCGTTTTTATTTGGCAATCCGGAAGCCTTCCGGACTCTTCTGAAAGTGTTCAATTGGGAAAAAATGACAGTTCTGATTCTGAAAAGAAGAGAAATTTGCTTCTGGATTTGAAATCAGAAGCAAAATCAGAAGCACCCACACATTCATATACTTAAACGTCAACCTCAACAGCTGTGATTTTTGGTATCCAAATTGTGCGAACCAGGGTTGGCCGAATTAACTACACTACATTTTCTACATGATTTACTACGTTTGTATGAGGTGTTAAAGCGAGCTTGAAGCTCGCTTCGAACCTTTATATACCTGTATTGAGTTGAAATGAGCTTCGTTCGACTCGATTCCAATCAATCAGCGGTGTCGAGTAGAAATGTGGTTCGAAAATCCGACCCTAATCCAACTCGATCTTTCGATACTGCATATAAACGTAGTATTTAACTACGCGTAGTTTATTGAAGAAACTACATGCCTAATTTACTACAATTTGTTACGTCTGCTACATATGTATGTAGTTAATTCATAAAAACTCAATATAATAAAGGAAAAACAAAACAATTTTGCACTTTTATGATCTAATGAAGGTTTGTAAAAAAAAGTTTCATTTACCATAAGGATGAAGAATTGTAGGAATAACTGAACGTTTAATTTAAAAATTCAAATTTCAAATGCACAACCGACAATTAATTGACAGCAATGCTACAATTTGTTAGTCTACAATTAACTACATTTAACTACATTTAACTACATTAACTACATAAACTACGTAGCAGACATAACAAATGTACTTATTTCTAAAAAGTGACAATTCGGCCAACCCTGCTTTCAACAAACATTTTTCTTGATTTTGATTATTGTACGCATTTGATGTTTCACATATACAATCAAACAAAACTTCAGAATCATCAGAAGCAAACAAAAGTGTTCAATTGGGATTCCGGATCGGAGAGAGATTCCGGATTGCCAAATAAAAACGACATTAGTCGGTGGAATACTTGGCCCCAATCAGAATGTACTAAAGCATATACTCGTATGAGACAGGTTTCTGATACACCTATATGTGAACGAACTTCTTAAAGATGTCTTCAGGCGTTAAGTCTTATTGAAAACATGAGACACTTTTCGCATGGTTAGATACATTCTTACAACAGTGTCTGTTTGAACGAATATTGAATAAACAATTTTGCTTTATCTATTAGTTTCTATCTATTCCAAAAAAAAATGAAAATAAATTTAAAAATAATTTTTGTCTGTCTCGTCCAATTAAAACACCATTCGGACAAATGACTAATGACAAACTGATGGCACACTGACACTAACAATTATTTCAAGAGGGCGTCCGGCACTTCCGTTGAGTGTGTGAGAACCGCTTGCTCAAAAGTTTATTTAATATATGTAGAAAAGAAATCTTTTCATTTTTTTTTTGTTTAAATGATAATTTATGGTTGGCGATGTCCATCGACAATGACTCTAATAAATTTCATTCTGTTGTTCTAAGATCACAAAAACAGTATTTTTTTCGAGTTTTTATTCGATGTCGTTTTGTTTCCCGACGAATAATAATTTTTGAAGCTTATAACGAGCGCTACCATTTGGCCTCTAGTGGTGTGATAATATGCGGCTGTTCGATGGAATTAAAACACTCCTCGTCTTAATGACACAAATGACAACTTTTTTTTGTCTTTTAAATTTTTAATCGTAATTTATATTCGTTTATTTCTTCATTAAATTTTATTTATACATTGTATTTTATATTATCATATTAATTTATTTCATGTAGGTTTCCTACCTTAAAAAAAAACCCGGACTAGAGAAACTGCTACCGCGCGTTCGCATCCATGTCCGCTTCCATATTCCCCTTCGTGTAACTCAAGGTGTCAGTATAGCCTGATCATCAGGAACGGATTGTCTACGCGGCAAACAAAGTATCTACCTAGGGCCCCATGTTATGAAAGGTAGTTAACATCCCATCTTATAAAGATCGCCTTAAGCATAATATAGACATGCAGCAACCCCTTGATATACGAGTATATACGTCAAAAAGTTGCTGACATTGTATTTATTCATGAAATTTTAGCTGTTAATATTGTCCCAAGAAGTCTAAGATTAGTGCCACTCTTTGTTGTCAACTTTCAACAGCGCTCTCCAATTGAAGAAGAATATGGAGAACTTCTACATTTGCTAGGGCATAACTTCCTTGTTGGTGGCGACTTCAATGCTTAACACATTACTGAGGATCTAACGATAAAAGGGAAACGACGAAAATACCAGACCTTATTGACTTTTTAGTATCTAAAGGATTAAAACGAAATTATGTATATACATAAGTGTTGAAGGTTATTTCGATTTATCGTTAGATCTCCTTATGCAAAGCATCCGATTGTCTTAAAACACGGCTCACACAAAACCCGCTAACAAAATCTAAAAATGGAAAGTGAATCGGAAACCCATAACAGAAGGCTGATATCTTCATTTAAACATCTTGCGAAAGTCTTTAAGCCATACTCAGCAAATACAGCTTAAGATGACTTTCAGTTTGTTGATAAAAACGACGAATGTGAAATTCCCATTCTCGCGCTCAAAGAAGTAAGTGTCAACATAAGTTATGTATATAACAAAAAATCACTAGGGTAGATACTCAGGTTTTCAAAGAAAAGCTTTCAATATCCTTCAAAAAACTACAATTTATAATAAACACATGCCTTAAGCTTTGATGTGTGCCACATCATTGCAAAATTACAGAAGTCATTGTTATACCTAAGCCGAAGTAACATCTTGCAGACCTAATACACTTATAACAATCGAGGCAACATTTTCGAGAAACTACTCCTGAAAAGACTTAGCAAATTGATAGAACAAAGAAGACTAATCCCGACCCATCAGTTTGGATTTAAAAATAAACATTCCACGATAAACCAAGTGCATCAAATTTCGGATGTTGTAGAAAAATCACTTGAAGAAAAACAAGTATGTTTAGCTATTTTCTTAGCTGTTTCTCAGAGCTTTGATAAGGTTTCGCATTTGGGACTTGAGTACAAACTGCATAGGGACCTTCCCTCCCTGGCAGTACTGCGAAATACTGAAATCCTACGTAACAAACCAGCTCTTTAGAGTACGGTACGACCAAAATTACTCGGAACTAAAGAAAATTAAAACCGGTCTACCCCAAGGAAGTCTCCAAGGACCAACCCTGTATTTGTTATATACTAGGGATATTCCAGTGGATGTCAACGGTATCAGGCCACCTTTGCGAACAATATTGCGATATTGGTGCCTGATTAATCTGTTAAAAAAGCCACAGAATAAATTGCAAAATGTAGTCAATAAAGTTATAGAATTGCATATCAAATTAACCGAATCGAAATGGACGCATATAAGCTTTAAAAACAAAAAGATTTAAGCTATACCTTACGCCAATACCTTACCAAATACCTTGGAATGACTTTTGATGCAAAACTGAAGAGCACATAAAAAAGAAAAGGGAAAAACTGAACTTAAAGTACAGACAAATGTACTAGGACAGAACTCTGGCCTATCTACCCAGAACAAAATAATGTTATACAAGCAACTGCTGAAACCCGTTTGGACTTATGGTATTCAGCTATGATGCTATATATAAAAAAAAAAAAAAAAACAAATGCTGAACCCCTCCCCAAAAATTTCAAAACGTCCTTCGTGAAATAATAAATGTGTCTTTGTACAAAAGAAATAGCGCTCAACATCATGACCTTCAAAAAGAAATGGTTTCAGAAGTGGTTAAAAAACACACTGTATCACATAAACAGCGACTGCAAAGTCATACTAACTCCGAGATGTAAACCGTCTTAAATGTAAGAGATAATGTTCGGAGACTTAGAAGAACCAAGCCTCATCAGCTGATGGTCTAAAAGCTATAGGAAAGTATTGAAACTTTAAACTTCCCCCAAAGTAATTTTAAAATGAAAAAGAAAAATCATGAGTCGATCTTTCATAGATTGGTTCTGATCCCAATGGTTTTGGTGCGGTAAGAGTCCTGCACTACTTTGTACCAAATATTACTACCAAGTGTCTTTTGAAGATTTCCACCGACAATAGAAGTACACAAAAATATCGACATCGCATCTCATGAACTAGGAAAGCTTTACCCTTATTTTGACATTTGTAAGCACATTTGAATTTTTGGGTGAAGGGTACGATTTATCAATCGAAACTGCTACATAATTTGTAAATTTCGTACAAATCATGTTATAATCCGAACGGATATGATGATTGCCCCATTAAACAACAAAAAAATGACAAGAAATTTGAAAAAGTTAAGGCCTCCTCCCAACCTATTCCTACCGTGGTGAATACAAAAAAAATCTCAAATTTATTGAACGCGGTCTTTCCTAATTTAATTTTTATTATTTTATATTTTGTTGTTTTGCTTTGTTTTAGTAAACTTAAGAATAAGATGCCACATAAAATTGTTAATATATTGTACTTCAGTGGCGATATTCGAAATCAATTGAATTATATTTCACAGACAGCATTTTGCGATTTAAACGCGTCTTCGTTTCGAGTTTCGAGTAGGTCTGCTCCTATACAAAATACCTAAACAAATGCCAACAGTGAAGATTTTGTGAAGAGATCTGTCGAAAAGATAAGTGGATTAGAGTCAGGAATAATAATAATAAAAAAAAAAAGAAAAATTGTTGAATAGTGTATTAGCATTAGGGAGCCATAACAATTAAACGAGATATTTATTGGATAATCGAATCAATGTCATGTCTTTTGTTAATTCGTATGTCATCGAATTTGAAGTGAGTCGCGTTCTCAAAATAAAAAAAAACTGCTACACCAGCTCAGTCGCATTGATATTGAGTGGTAGTTGTGTATTGAATAATAATTTATTCAACCACAATGGTGATTTTGATTAAAATTTGAAATGAGAAGCATAAATTTTATATTAAATTGAAATTTTAACCACCCAACGATTATTGCAAATGCGAAAGTTTGTATTTTAGTTCTTCATAAAATGTATATTCTTTTGAATAAGTTTAAGCTGATGGGAGACACGTGCTAAGAGTTAAGGAGGAACTTCTTTTCTTTTGGTTTTGGTTTGAGATTGTCTTTCATTTCATTTTGAAATCGATAAATAGGTACCTTACAATGAAGCTTTGCGTTCAAGACTTATCAGTGCCACTTACTCCAACTGTAAGACTAGATCTAAGGCGAAGACTAGACTAGACTATACCTACATTGCATTCAAGTATTTTAACCCTGTAAAGGCAGTATGTATAGTAACCTCATGTATGTACATCAAAGTCTGCTTATCGTCTATTGAAAAACCCAAAGTAATACCTACACAAATCAAAACTAATAAGCTGATACAGACAAAAATGTCTATATATGGATATTCGGCACTTAACCCTAAGAATCTGCATTAAAATATTCCATCATTTAAAATTAAAGATTTTTTAACATCAGAAATTATAGATTGGTCTCGAAAATTTTATTTTTCAAAAATACAAAAATAGAACTTATAAATCCAAAATTCGTCAAATATGGGGTAGGAAAATTATGGAAAATTATTTATTAAACGTCTTTCTTTGATACTTTCCTAATTTAATTTACACTTTCATAGGTACTACACATTTAAAAAATCAAAAAAAATGTTTTCTAAATTTTTAGAAAATAGCAAAATACTGAGTTCACTCTCAATACACCAAAAATTTGCAAGGGGTTGTTGGTCAAATTTAAGTTTCCCAACGATGGCAGTGTTCTGCCATGTGTAAGAACGGATATGTCAGTTTAGGGGCCATCCTTGCAAAATAGTACGAGTAGTAATGTCGACTTCCAAAACCAGTAAACATTGTACAAGTGCCTAGAAAGCTTAAACCTACCAACTATTCTTGACAAAAGATACTCTTAGAGGATTTCACACCTGAGAATCGGACCTAAAGACCCTCTGACATGACAAGAGATACTCTTGGAAGATTTCACCCCTGAGAATCGAACATAAAGATTCGCTTAATATGATGGAAGAACATAACATCCATATATGTTATTTAGAAATGGTCAAAAATGCTCTATGAGAAGACAAAAAATTAGCCTCAGAACAAATTATTGGTTTCTGTAGCTTCCTATAAGCGGAATATGTATGTGCTTAATGAGAGCTTTCATAACCTTCACGACAACAAAGTTTATATGTATGCATGGGATGAAACTGTATGATCTAGGGGTGCGGAAGTGGTAGTTTCTTGTTGCCAAAAAAAAAAAAAATATTCAGAATGTTACAATTCAAGATCACATCATACGAGTAGCTTACGGTGACATTTATACCGGACAAAATCGAAATATAAAGCTCGCATTATTGTGGTTAAGGATTGTTGAGTTAGATGACAACACAGAAGTTATTGACCACAAATTCATTCATTTCTTTTAAATGACTGAGATTTCCGAGTTGTAGAAACAGTATTAAGAAAGAAAGATCATAAATCTACTCGTATGCAGCTCAAGACTTCTACGTAGTTATTAAGAACTACCGAAAAAGCAATAGATTCATTCTGTATGAAATGAAAAGTTAAGATTTTGTTTCAACTAAATTTTTAGAAGCGGCAATATCCAATTGATTGACAACTTCATAAGATCAGAACTGTTAATAAGTAGGCATATAGGGCGGGCAGATCAACAGAGGTCCCCCTGTATGAACTAACAAATAAGATACAAAAAGCCTTAGATGTAAAGGAAACAGTATTAGCTGCGTTCTTAGACATAGAGGGAGCCTTCGACAACACATCCCTCGAGGCTGTAGGCAACGCTCTTGTTAGGGAATGCGTACCCATAACCATAACCAGATGGATAAAAGAAATGCTAGGCACTAGAAATGCAAGAGCATTGCAGGTAAGTCATGGGGGTGAAAAGCGAACATCCTCAGGTTGATGTACACCCATCATTACCTATGGTGCGGTTGCATGACACAAGACAACTGAATTATGAACAACTAGAAAAACCCTAGATAAAGTCCAAAGGCTCGTGGGTATCTGTATTACGGTAGCAATGAGAGCCTGCACTGTCATCAGAAGTAAAGAGATCATGAGATTCTTAAAGGAAGGAACTGGGAAAGGCAAAATCATTGGTCTCAGAGAAAAGGACTTAATCAATAGGTCCACAGTAACAAACCTTCTTGACATTCTAAGAGATAGGATGATCAAAATATATAATTTCGAAAAAAATTGTTTACAGCTCTCAGCTACAAAAAAAGATTGGGTAGGAGAAGAAACAAACTACACCCTCGAAATAAATTCCATCAAGTGGTACACCGATGGATCGAGAACAAGCGAAGGGAATGGTACAAAAATCTTTGGGCCAAGAACCAAACTTTCCATTCCAATGGGGCAGTCCACCAGCATCTTCCAAGCGGAGGTAAACGCCATAATGCGTGGATCGAGATCTCAAAAAGAATTATCGTAGTCAGATATTCAAGCGGCATTCAAGGCACTAAGTTCATATACCATCGGCTCTAAGTTAGTGTGGTAGTGCATAAGCAGGCTAAATAAACTTGGAAAACAGAACAGGGTCACACTTCACTGTGTACCTCTGGGTACTCCCTAGCAAAAATAGGCGCATCAACCCCTTTAACAGGGCCTCAGCCCTATTGCCGATTAGGAGAAAATGTATCAAAGACAAAATTAAACAAGAAGAGAAGGCAAACAGATCAAGGAATTGGAAAGAACTCCCACATGTATATTCTGCAACATGCATGAGGAAACAAAGAACCACATACCTACTAGGAAGATGTTGTCCACTCATGCACCAAAGCAAAAACCATATGGGACAATACCAGGTGGAAGAGAGCGACCTATCCTCTCTGAAGGTGCCCTAAATTCTAAGGTTACTAAGACAAATAGATTTGGAGAAGGTACTGTAGGATGAGCAAGCTCATTCATTTTTAAGTGGAGGCACAATAAATCTCCAGGTCACGTTAACACATAACAAACATAATTAAAATTAATAAGTAGGTACATATATCCATAGATAGGTACATCCAACAGATTACAAGTTATCATCATTAAACTTTGAAGATCTTATCCTGAGATTGGCATTTTTTCAATATTAAGGTTTTCTATTTCTAGGTATAATACAAATTCTCCTACATATGGATGTATTTATGTATGTTTGTACATTATGTTGCTATTTCTATAATAGCATTCCAATTGGAAAAAATGTTGAGTTAATTGAACAAACTTCATAAAATGTTATTTTCAAATTGAATTGAGATAGACTTATAGAAAATTTCAGATCAACAATTTCTTATACTTATACCTATCTAGAATGATAGGTGGTTTGAATCAATAATGAGAAGTAGGTATACAATTAAAGTTTCGCATCAGATCAGCGTACTACAGAGCTAATTGGACCACAGGTCTAGGCTGCCAGTGGCCGCCAGTTCTACATAAACAATTTAGGACAGAAACAAAAATTTCTATAAATTTCAAAAATGAGTTTAAACGAAGCGTTAAGTTCTTAGAACAGTTTTGTGATTCATTAAGAAAGTTATTAGTCTTAGACTTGTGAGCGTTGAATGCAGTTGGATACGAATACCCAAAACGTTTTTGCTGAAATCAACGGAATCCCTATTTTGTTAGGAAGAGGAAGTAGATATGCGATGTACCAATATATTCTTTACCCCAACTTATTACTAATCTTACAAATAAAATACTAAAATATAATCTTAAATTAATGTATGTAGGTACAAATTTAATGAATAAGTATTTATCATGTACTACGAACAAATATTTTTCAGATTTTTATAAAAACAACTCACCACTGGAAAGTCAGCTTTGTATCGGAAGTGTAGAGCTGGGAATCATGATTTAATTTCATCCATGGGATGGTTGATAAATTATCAACTATACTCGTACCCACATTCAATTACAATTCACTAAAAGCCACAACGAACCGAGAACATATTTTATCTAACTATTTAATTAATTGAAGGATATGAATGATTTTTTTTTTGATTGACACTAAAAACAAACACATTTGAACACAAAATTACATTTAAGAACTTTAAATTGAACTTAATATTTCTATTTTAGGAAAAAAAGAATATTTTATAACAAACGCTTACCATTTTTGCGTAATTACACGACCCGACCGCGTACCCACTGCGAAATCGATACGACATGTCCCGTTAGATTTTTTCTGCATGAAAAAGAGAAAATTAATTAGAAATTATCAAAAAATATGAAGGGCACAATGTACTTCGAGTGTAAACTTACAATTTAAAAATGAAATTAAGAATTTTATGAATATTTTTCTTGTCGATTGAAGCATACAAGAAAAAATCATTTTGACCAAGAATTATTTTCTACGTTAATCCACTTTGCACTTTACCTTTCAAGTTTCAACATGTCCTCTTAACGAACTTTTTTGGTACCAACGAACCAACTAACACACACACACAAACAGAATTGGGTGTGGATCGTTAAATGGTTGCTGTTTGGTGAACTGCAATAAAAAGCTCGAGATACATGAGTGATAGGATTACACTGAAGAATCGATGGATCGAACTCTCATTTCAGTTTCCATTGGTGTTTGGGAAAGTTTGAATCTTTCCGAATTATTACATTTAGGTCTGTCTATTCTGCCACATATGTTATTCTGTTATAGTAGATTTTTTGTTTTGAATTATAAAAGATTTCCACCTTAAAAGATCTTTTATGATTGGTATTCAGTGGTTCGAACTTTTATAAAAGTCTGTTATGCTACTTCGAAAACGAGATCTGTTATGAAACTGAACTAAATCTGTTATCATAATCAGCTTTGATTATGTAAAATATTTCATCTGACATAATTACAATAGATGACGAACAAAAAAGTAAACTCTTAGGCTAGGCGCGCACATTCAATTTTTAGTTGTACAACTGTTTGGTTGTTTATAGAAAACAGAAGAACTATTTAGTTGAATGTCCGCGCAGGTGCATATAATTATATGTTACACAAAATAGCGAATTCATTTTAGGCAATCGCTTTGTTTGTATCAAAACACAAGCTTTTAGTTGCTCGAACCAAGCAGTTGCGAAACTAAAAATTGAATGTGCGCGCCTAGCCTTACACACTATTGCTATCCATACAATGGAATACGATTTTACCTCATATGTTTCTGGGAATACCATGGCCATACTCTACTTATGTTTATATGATATGTGTTTTAATATATTTTCTTTCATTTGTCTCCTTTAAAGAACATTTCGTTGACGAAATAAAAGATAAATATTCATTTTTACTTGATGCACCTGTGTACTTATTAAAATCTTTTATGATAAAAGTCACAGAAGTTTGTCTTTTATTCTTTTATGATTTTTAACAGATTTCATAACAGATTTTGGCATGCTGAATACCAAAAATGCTATTCGTAAAAGATTTTTTCTATGTTCGAACGCTTGACAGTTCATAAAAGTTTTCTTAGCAGATTTTATAACAGATTTTAGTGTGCTGAATACCAAAATTAAAATTCATAAAAGATTAGTTGACAGCTCAAAAATTTGTATGGGAATTCATAGCAAAATAACAGAATAGAAGAATAAAAGATCTCGCCGAATAGGCCTAATTATGCGGCTTGAGCGGAGAATATTATTCTCGTAGAGGTATTTAAATAACAACTACAGGTCTATCTTTTGACACTCATAATTGGAGATTGATATTTTTCGTGTAGTATGAATTCATTGTATTTGTACTAGAAGTTAAGTGCTCCTGCTCTACAAATTGTATCTACTTTTAAAACCAAATGATGTCATTTTATCTTGTGTAAGATATAGAAGTTATAAAACATGTCTTATATTCTTGCAAGTCGAGTTGAAAAACCAAGTAGCTAATAACAAATAATATATTGAAATTATAGTTCAGATAGATTTTTGGGGAATATGGCCTTTTGGATTGGCTATTTATAAGGACTCCCTGATCAGGGATGTTTTTGATTCTGAAATCATATTCGGAATCGTACTGTCATTCAGAATCTCAATAGAATCTCAAGCTCGCTTCGACCCTTTGTATACCTGCATTAAGTTGAAATGAGCTTCGTTCGACTCGATCCCACTCGCTCAGCGGTATCGAGTCGAAATGTGAGACGAAAAACCTGGGTGGATTAGTTGTTTTTTTTTTAATTATTAAATAAAATACTGGTACAACATGAGCGCCATTCCCTCAACACCATTTCAACTCAACTCCAAATCGAGCTCTTAACTCAAATGACGAAAAACCTGGGTCGAAAATGTGACCCTAATCCAACTCGATCTTTAGATACTGCATATAAACGTAGAAAAAGTCCCCCTTAAAGGCTTTACAAAACTTTCGTTCAAAAATTTACAAACAGAGACTTTGCTGCTGGCAACGTTCTTATCATCGGTCATAGCTCATAGGACTCGATGGGTATTCTCATTCGCCATCACAGATAATGCGCGAAACAGATTAAACCAGCAATAGCTGGTTGCTGTTGCTGGTTCAATCTGTTCCGCGCTTAAAAGTTAAGTTTTCGTTTCAAATTTTTCACATTAGGGGAGTTCATATTAAATATTAATTATTAGTTTTAATATGAATATTAAAACTTAAAAAAGAGCCTTCGAAAAGGATCAATACCGAGAGCTTGCATAAAATAACATACTGAAGTTCATATCGTCTGAAATAAACGATTTAACATATAATCTAAACCAACGTCTTTTGTTAAATTTAGCTTTTTACATTTTTATATTCTTACCTGTCTACGAAATGTAAATTTGGTGTTGTTAGATTGGCATTAACAGATGGAATTTTATATTTAGCTGAAGTTTATCAATTGTTTTTTACAAAAAAAAGATGTTTCAAAAGTCAGATCGTGACAAATCTGGCAATTCGAAAATAAAACGTTTCATTTTTTTAATCCCATCACTTTAATTCTGAATGCCACATATTTATTCCCCTTTTGAAACTCAACATAAATTTTCACTTTATATTCTATATATCTATCCTATCTATAAGTAGAAACATTACATTCAACTCAACTGACACTAATGTTTTATCTGTCTAAATTCAAAGAGTTGACACGCTGTCATTCCATACATTTCGAATCACTAATTGCATCTTCTAGCCACCGCGCATCTATAAAGTGAACATAAAAAATAAAATGAAAAGTCTATGACATATGACACACAAACTTAGACATGATGTTACTTTTTGAACGTCAAATTCAGAGACATCAGTTCAGTATAGCAACATAATCTGCACACAGTGACTCCCTAAGGTCCCCATCGTCATCATCATCATCATCTCAGAAAGGAAGACATAAATTTTGTCGTGTTCTTGTACATGCAAACAGTCATTGTGTCAGAGTCAGTGCTGATGAGTGATCCCGTATTGTCAAAAATACCCGCACTAAGTGCCACATATTTTCATGTTGCACACTGCTGTTGTGTCAGTTTTTATTTTTTCGTTCCTAACCGAACCTAACTTACGTACAAATTGATTCAATGAAGAAAAGCAAAAGTCCCACAAGTTGCCACTGCACAAGTATTTTACTCCTTAAAAAAAAATCTTTTAATAAATATATTTAGTAATAATTAAAACACATAAGGAAACATTTTAAAAATACAAATGATAAGGTTTAAAATAATAACAAAGCTAAAAAATGTATTTACACGACTAAGGTCTACGTAATTGCACATATTTATTAAATAAATTTACTTAAAAAATTGGTATCTCTGAACTTGACAACTCTATAATAAAAACAATATTGGAAGTGTATAGGTACGAGTAGAACTCAGTAGGCAGTAGCAAGGAATAAATCCTGCAAAAGTATCTCTTGTCTTGAAAAGTGCTTCTCATTTTAGCCTTCGGAATCGACAGAAAATTGTAGGTCCGCGCCATTTCTACCAATAACACGCCACAAGGATATGTTTTAGTGACTTAAGCCAGAACCACACTTATCTCGTTTGGTATATTGTGGGGTGGTATGGCGATATCCAACCCGTGTATTTCATATGCGTAGAATCATATTTGTGAGATCTGGTGTGTTGCGAAACGGTGTGTTATGGCGAAATCCCTTGAGTTAAAATTGCGCCATACCACATTGTGCCGCTGACATTTTCTTCTTTATTTGACAGAGAGAAGATAATGCTCTGAGAAAGATAAATAATTGTATTCAATAGTGAGTGAAATCAAATAATGACAGTTTGCAAAACAGTAAGCCTGATTAGTGTGCACAGTCAATGACACAACACAGCTTTCCACAACATACCACACGGGATAAGTTTGGTTTGGGCCGATAATGCCGCTGGTTCACAATTCACACCATCCAGTGTGGTTCTGTGGATCCATTGTGACTTGATGGACCTCATGTAGCTTTAAATCTTCACAAATCAGGCTATTTTGTCTGTCGATGTACCCTTTTATCCAAAAGTGGAGATCTTTAGGGTCTGCTTCGACTGCTTCAAAACAGACACTAGGCTAAGCTTTTGGAAATTAATCTGTTAAAGAGCCTTATGAAGAACTTTTGCACAAATCAGTTACAAGTATTATAAATGAATAGATGAAAACGTGAAGAAAAAGAACAATAATAACCTCTAAAGATAGTTTTACTACTTCATAGCCGTTGCAATATCGATTTCTTGCCATTGAAGAAATATCATTCTCGACTTTGCCCAGGAAAGATTGAAGACAGATTGACTAGATTGCTGCTGTTGCACTTTGACAAAATGTTAATAATATCCCTTGCTGAAAAGAAATCGAATCGCAAAAAAACTACACGCTTTCAATGGAGAGTTCAAATCACCAAATCACAAAATAACTCGTCCTTGTCGGTGACGAAGAGGAATGGATCAATGAACCCAGCCTAATAAGTTGTACACCATTCAGTGACTTTTTGTGGATACAATATCCTTTCGACAGTTATATGTGACGACCAATTTTTTTGCTAACATATTCACTCATTGAAAAAGAATTGAAATGTAGATGCACATTCAAAAATCAAATGAGTAATAAGAAAACCCCAAATGCTGTGATCGATTGATTTAAATTGAATGTCCACGCAGGTGAATATAATTATATGTTACACAAAATAGCGAACTCATTTTAGGCAATCGCTTAGTTTGTGTCAAAACACAAAGTATTTAGTTGCTCGAACCAAGTAGTTGCGCAACTAAAAATTGAATCTGCACGCCTAGCTTAAATCTACTACAGAATCACTATTTTTGTAGTAAATTTTCACAACTTTAACACGTTTATAGATATCGAAATTTGAAAATTAAACAATTCATAATGTAAAATAGCAAACGGTAAACTCAACATACTCAGTCTCTGATGACAATTCGGTTTGACGTTTGTGAATGAACAAGGGATGTCTTATCCAGACCTGGAATTAAACGACCCTATACTAAGGTATGTTTGTTTTTTGGTTTAAGGTTTTATTACTTTGGTTAATTCTAACCTAAAACACAATTTTTTGAATATTTATTTAACGCATTTTACTTTTTGCCAATTCTTTACACTTATGGGTATAGATTTTATTCCTGTGGCTCAACTCATAACATAATTTAAAAAAAAACGTAATTATTATGCATAATCTGCTGTATCAATAAATATTTATTTTGTAAAAATTTTGTTTTATATGACTCGCCCTCCCACTAAAGAAGTAATTGTGGATTTAAACTCAAAACAATTTGGACATTAGGTCCGTATAAAGTGGGAACTCTGAATCCGACGATGATGTGATGTTTCACGCACTGAATTACCATGACTTCGCTCCTATCCTTAGATACGCATGACTTGTCATCATCAAGTCTTATAATTTACGACAAAACCGTTAATTACCTATGACATCAGCTGTTTTAAGGAAGAATTTATCGCTCAAAATTGAACAAGAGACCATTCATTGTTACGAATAAGGGATGCCTCTTTCATTTTTCAGAGTCACGGTTCGTAGAAAGCGATTTTCTGATAATTTTTCATTCTGTATGTTGTGCAGGAATTCTATGAGCTGTTGCACTTAACGCATTTTACTGTGTGTAATGATATATCAACAACTGCGATGACAACATGAGACTTCATGGTGCATTGTGAATGCTGGCTAGAATTCTATAGGTAGGGTACCTATACACATAGAGGTTTCAAGATAAATATTATAACTTGCATCATCAGAGATGTATGTAGATGGCTAGAAGGCAGAGGGAGGGGTGTGTGTTTTAATTTCATTATTTTTTTGTCTTCACTCTCTGTGACTGCGGGTGGTATTTTTTAATGGTAATGAGTGTGTTGAGTGTTGCATACAGGGTTTGCCTCCTGGATGGATTTATAGAGAGATGGCTGTGGCAGTTTGAAGTGCATAGAGGCAAAGAAATCGATTTATCTTTTCAGTGTGTTGTCAGATCAGATTCTTGGCACCTTAAACATGGATATGTCAATTTTTTTTCTTTTTTTGTATTTCGTTTGGCGCATAATAGATTGAGTTGTTGATTTGTTTATTAATGGTGTGGCAAAGCGATAAGATATTCAGCAAGTGGGGTTTCTTTTTTTTTTAAATTGTGTTGATATATTGGCGGAAGTAGATATTGTGTTATTTGGGTTTAATCTTTTTTCTGTGAAGATAAGTAGGTGTTTGGTGATTAATCGGTTTAATGTCTCTGTTAACTCCAAATCGTGATTGATATTTTGATAATAGATTGGCAAGAAAACTCTTTATATCTATCTGGACGGTTACTTCAAAAGAAAAATCATTGTGGAATTAAAATTCAATTTCAGATTCTTTTAAGGCCGCTTAAACATTTGAAAGATCTAAGATGTGATACGTTTTGTCTTGATAACAGAGTTCACTTCACAAATTGGGGGTGGCCGTGGCACGATGGTTGTGTGCTCGCCTATCAACCTCATGATCACAGGTTCGATCCATGCCGTCGTCTATGTCGTTTTAATTCCATTAAAACCTTCTAAAAATTGTCATCAATGGGTTGCTGGTTTACTCATTGCATGTTGTTCAGGCACAACACTAACAACATGTAATTGAGTTAAACTAGTATGCCCAACTAGATGAACACAAATAAAATAATGTGAATTATAAGCGACATAGAAATAAGACACGGCATTTCTCCGCTTTAGCTCAGCCGCCATCCCTGGAGATAAAAATATCTGAGACAACCACCAACAGTCTCAGAACATCGTGCCACACATCTTTCCTATCCTTCTTTCTCTTCATTAACTTCACGCCCGCGCTGTGTTGAAACATTTAAAGGGTAATCATAATCCCTTGGGTAGATTATAAAAAAAAAAACTTAGTGGATCCCAGGGTAAGATTGACATTGTAAAGGCGCCGTGGTACATGAAATTTTCTCCAAGTTTCTCTTAACTACGGCTTTTGATTTCAAATTGTGAAAATTTGAAAGAAATTTTTCAAATCATGAAAAATGTACATAAGAAAGAATAATATTGCTGATTTTTTTCAGACACATTACCAGTATCTTCGGAGCACCGATATTTGATTTCGTGCCATTCCGAATTGATTTTTTAATTATGTTGCCAGTCTTGTGAGGGAAATTCTGTTCGCCGTTTAAATCTTGCATAACGATTTTGGTATACAAATGAAGCTAATCAATTATGTATTTTACTTTTGCAAATAGAAATAAAAAATTATGTTAAATATTTCTCATACTACTCCTTTTAATTTTTCAATGATGAAAATCGTTTTCAATGAACAGCTGATTTTCGTTCCAAGAAAGTAGAACACAGTCGTTCCAATGATTTGTGTTCGATTCTCTTTCTATTCTCATGTGTCAGTTTTTTTTTTCAATGATCAACTATAACCTCAAAAAGCTATTCAGTATTCAATATTTGTAATTTAGCAAGCATCCGAGGGACAGATTTTTTCAATGACAGATCTTTTCAATGACAGCGAAATTATTGATTGCTATAACCGATTTGTCAACAAATATTCCACCGTTTCACTGATTTGTGTTTCAATGATGGTTTTCAATGATAGCTATAACTGGTCCCTATAACTCTAGTGCCACTCAACCAGCATATAACTAATAGTTTCAGCTCTAGTTCAACTTGACATATAATGACGAATACTTTTCTAACATATACCATAACTTATTCAAAAGCAAATTGGTTGTTTTGTTTTTCATTTTCTGATTTTCTTTCCAATTACTTTGTTTTTTTTTAATGATGAGTCTAAAACATCTTATTAATAAATCAGAGTTATTGAAAGAAGTTGGCTTGTCATTTAGAAGGGATTTGTTCGATTCCCAGACACTGCAAGAAATGCACTGTGCTAATTCAAATTTTATCGAACATCTTTACCGATTCTGACATACATATGTACATATACCAATATCAATATCAGTCATACTTCGTCTTAAATTTAATGTCACCAGACTTGTGCAATCGAATTGATTTTAAATTAATCGATCGCAAAATAAACAACCCCATAAAAATAACTTGACATAATTTTATTAGCAATTTCATTGGAACAATAAACTTAAAAGTATAATATTATGACGCAAATTCAAGTTTTGTTTATAACACTGTGATAAATATACTCGTATGTTAATTTTTTGTAATAGCTTCACTAAATCCGATAACTAATTGATTTATTATTTGATTTTACCTTCCTATCGTCGCGTCTGCCATTTCAAATTGGTTACAATTTTGTTGTTAGAAATAAAATAACATTGATTAAACATGATCAATCAAATATATAATAATCTATTCGTTGTCTCTTTTAATTGATAAATAGATTTTGATCTAAAACACAACTTATTTTAATACACTCATTGACTTCTAGTTAGATACATACGAGTATAGGGTATGTTCTCCCATTGATGGCATATATTAAAACGCTCCATAATATTTCTTACATTACACATTATTTCTTAAAAAGATGTGAGCAGGCTCGTATAAAGGGTGGGGACTGATACAAGTTTCTTTTTAAAAATGCGGCCAATTGACATCACCAAGACGGCTGATAACACGATTTGGGAATTTGGTGGGCAAAAGATCGATTGTGGCATGGGCTGTGTGGCATGGGGCGCTATCCTGCATGAACGTCCAAATCCATGTCTTCAATTTCAGGAAAACAAAATCGGTTAACATGGCTCTGCATCGCTCACCGTTGACCGAAACGGTGTTCCCAGAAGAAAAATGGTCCAAAGATGCCACCACTCCACAATCCGCAACAAACTGTCAATCTCTGTGGATGCATTGGCTTCTGGATAATACGAGTAACGTGCGGGTTTTGCGAGTCCCAGATGCAGCAATTTTGTTTGTTGACATAGCCACCGATATGAAAATAAACCTCGTCAGGAAAGACCATGAGTGTTGTCCACTAGCATACCAATCCTACGAACTTTTTGCACTTTTTTGGTTGTTTCATTTCGGCCAAAACTTTTCTTCAAAAAACGCACCGTTTGGGCTGCAAAGCACTCACTTTGGAAATAAGTTTTCAATATTTAACAACGTTGTTCAAGCGTACAGGGCTTTTGCTACGAAAGCCGTACTGCCGGTCATTAAGAAGTTTTCGTTCTTCACGATACTTTTAAACTGATAATTACCTATTCAGATTTTCATGACCTTGGAAGGAAGGAACGTAAGTGCAATTGAACGATATTTTGGGGGGAATACGCCTTGCTTAGGAACAGGTTGAATAAATGCTGTTTACCATCTACTCGGAAAGGGTGTAGAGATAAAAGATGGAAAAGCTTACGCAGTGGAAGGATACCATCCGGGCAGCGTATTTGTGTATTTCAAGATTTTTGAGAACTCTTGTAACTGTACGAGTACGAAAAAAGATTGGACCCACCGAAACGTTTGTGTTATCAAGTATACAGGAGGAGGCATAACACTCTCTGGCATCGTTGAGTTAACCGCAAACTATTCTAGAAGCAAATTGGCTTTATCTAGTGAGCTAGCAAAAGGAGTGACATTGAGTCGAAATTAGAGTTGTCAATTTAGTGTATATTGTTCAACTGACAATAACGATGTGATTTACCCTATTTTCTTAAAAAATTATATCTATCAATCACATAAATACTATTCAAATTATCAAAAAAAATTAAACACAAACAAAAATTAAATAATATGTTAATTTGCTTTATTAGAAAATAAAGTTTTTTTTCATGAAATATGATCTTCATGGAATATTTGATAAGAGCTTCTACATTCAAGTTTATAAACAAACTATTAATTTTCCAAAAATCGTTAATTCACACAACACCACATTTCAAACTTCATACAAATAAATTTACCGAAATTCATCATACCATCAATATGAGCCCAAGTATAGTTACGAAAATAAATATATTATTTATCATTCAGCAATCAATTTATCAAAGTTGTAATCGATATCGATACATCATAATCAAAAGAGCAACGATAAACTCTCTGGCATTGGCAAGTAAATCTCCATTTGAGTGGGCAACCATATGCCCCTGGCTTTCTATATTCTATGTGGTAATTCGTATAATGGGTTTTATAGAGGATCTCTGCCAAACGCAGTTTATGACAGATTGATTGAGGGGAGCCCGAGGTTGGGGAGGGGTTTGGTGTAGAGTGATGGTTTTAGCTAGACCTCAATTGCTTATTGAAAATCAAATTCAATTCGTGAACGTTAAAGTTATTAATATTACTTTGATTGATTGTGCCGGCGTTGCCGGGTCGCATTAGTTTGTGATACTTGCAGGTAGGAATGATACACTCCGTGTTACTTGATTGAGGTAGTATTGCGTGACTGTTTTTTTTTTCGTTATTTATGTAATTTTTAATTTTATTTCATTGTAAGCATTTCGAATGAATATTAAATTTTCAAACAAAATTGTTAGCAAGAAATGTTGCAGCTCTTCTTCATCAGCTTTTTCAATGATATATTTTATTCTCTAAAATCTAATCTGTACCCCTTAAAAAATTATGAAAATAATTTATTTTTCAATTTCACGAGATTTTTTATTTGAAATGTTTGAAATTTAATGTAAGCTATCTATGCAAAGTTTTAACGAAAGCCGAAAGCAAACACAATTCAGGTGAAAATAAAATTTTATGCAAAATTTTGTAATTTACATTCACCATTTTTTTTAATGTGCTTCCAATAAAGGGATTCAGAGTTACCTTAAGATGATTAACACAGATGGAGCTTCATGAAAATGGGAAAGTATTTAAAAGGAGGAAAACAAGCAGGCAAGGCACTTCACATTCCTGTGGTACGGATAAACAATTAATCTCTATTCTTAAAAGTGCAACCGAAGTTTGAACACATACTTAAATACTGAAAATTTTAATTTAGGGTATGTAAAACTTTGGCGAATGCAGTAATTTTGAATTGCTTTTATAGGAAAGTATAAAATATGTGACGGAAAAATGAAGAATGATTTGCTTTAGCACCAAAAGATCGAGAGAGCTTAGATATTGATGGCATTGAATTTGGCTGCGATCTTGCTTGCTGATCAGTCCATACTTAAAGCTTTGAATCTCATTGCTAAAATTGATACACAGTCAATTTTAGCCTACGTAGTCATTGCCTTTGCGATTGTTATTAAACTTACCTGTTTCAGTAGCGATAGAAGAGCGAAGAGTCTTGAAACTAAAAATCATCAAAAATTATCAGCGGTTAACAATGAGGCAGTAACACTCATTAGGATTGGCCACCAAGGCAGATCAGTAGAATACCGAATAAGTGACTTTAATTTAATTTGTAAGTTTTATAAATAAAAACAAAAAACAAAAAAGCTATTCATCTACAGGGTGCGTTTGATATTCCAAAAGTGGATGTCTTGTAGCAGGAGCTATGTGTGATGTGGCACCGTCTTTTTGGACCCACATGCCTAATTGATGGAATTAAAATAAATTGTTAAATTCCAATAAATGTCAAATATGACAAAGTTCATTCACACAAAATTGGTGCTGTGTAGCCCAACCAGTGCATTTTTTGAAAAGAAGTTTTGAATGAAGAACCCATCGCACCTGTTGTACACAAGTTTGTGAAAAAAGTTCGTGAGACAAGTATGCTAGTGGACAACACTCATGGTTCCCGTCGTCTTACGGTGCGCACAGACGAGAATGTAGCTGCTAGCCGAGAGTGTGAGAACATCAACTCGCCATCGATCTCAACAGCTCAACCTTTCACGCACTATAGCCTGAGGAGAATTCTGCACAAAGATCTAGGATTATTCGGTTACAAGTTCCAATTGACTCAACAATTTAAAACGCACGACCATCCACTTTTGGCCTTAGAGCAGCTTGAATTGGACAACGATTTTGGGCGAAAAATTATCTTAACAATCAAAATTACCGCATCTGGGGCTATAGGAAAACCCGCACGTTATTGTCCAGAAGCCACAGAGAGTGACCGTTTGGTGCGGAATCCGGACCGGTGGCATCATTGGACAATTTTTCTTCCAAAATTATGCTGGGAACAACGTTTCGGTAAACGGTGGGCATTACAGAGCCATGTTAACCGATTTTTTTTACTGAAATTGAATACATGAATATGAACTCTGGTTCATGCAGGATGGCACGCCATCGATGCAACACATCCCATACCACAGTCAATCTTCTGCGCAAAAAAAACATGTTATCAACGTTCTTGAAGTTATCAATTGGTCAGTCTGAGCTGTGATTTGGCCTCTTTGGAGTTTTTTTGTGGGGAACTTTGAAGGCCCGATGCTATGCCAACAATTCGGAAACAATTCAAGCAGTTAAGGCCAATATCATCCAAGCAATCGGTGAGCTACAGAAAGGTGCTTCCAACTTAGGTTCCAACTACAGGCCAATATCACTTCTCAACAACATCAGCAAATTACTGGAAGAATTAATCTTACGAAGACTGAAGAAATTCTGCTGTGAGAATTCAATCATCCCTGACATGCAATTCGGCTTTCGAGAAAAACACTCAACCTTGCATCCACTGGTAAAATTCCAACATAATATCAACACAGCCCTCAACAATAGTCGTGTCACCGTCGGATGCTTTCTGGATGTCGAGAAAGCATTCGATAGCGTGTGGATAGACAGCCTAATCCACAAACTTCATCTTATGCAAGTAACTCCGCCATTAATAAAAATTCTCTTTTCTTTCTTATCTTTCAGGAAATTTTTCGTTCAAGTAGATAACTGCAAGTAAAACATGAAGACCATCGGAGCTGGAGTCGCCCAAGGCTCAAAACAAGGCCCCTTCCTCTACAACTTGATAACTTCAGACCAACCTTCACCAATTGGATGCGAGAACCTTCTGTATGCTGATGACTCACTCACCTACGCCACATCAATGTCACCACTAATCGCTGGCCAAAGAGTAGAAACCCACATTAACAGACTCTTCCAATTCTACCAGAAATGAGGCATCCGAATCAACACTTCCAAATCGGAACTTGTCTGCTTCAGGAGACCTTCAACTGGTAGAGGCCCTCGCACCGCAACAATTTGCAGAAATCTGGTCCCAAAACTTCCTGACGGATCCTCCATAGTGGCAAAGCCAAATGTCAAGTACCTAGGAGTGCACTTCACCGAGTTGCTAAGGTTTAACCTGCACTCAAGAAATGTTCTGAAAAAGGCCAGCTGGGCCTTCAGCCGTTTGAACCCATTGCTGAAAAGAAGATCAGGTCTTAGCCAACCGACAATGATATTAACCTAAAAGCAGCTCCTGCGACCAGTGATCAGCTATTCCTTCCCAGTCTGGTTTTCCATCTCGAAGACAGCTATGAAGGAACTTCAACTATTCGAAAGGAAGATACTGAGGATCTGCACTGGACTCTACTTCGATCGTCAACGACAGAAAAACTACAGGAACGAGCATCTCTACACAGAAGCGAATTTAATCCCACTGGACAAATATCTAGTTCATTCAACGAAGAAACTAATGGGGAACATCACATCGACTACCCGAATCAGCTTATGAGAAGTATGACCACAGAAAAACGGCATCCCGAACCGAGGTACCTCAGTGTGATGGAAACTCTGGATGACAACGTAATCGTGGACAACGAGGAAGTAGTCTCGTTTTACGCTGACATTGGGTCAGCCTACCACCGCGGCTATCGCCATCCCTGCCCACAACCCACAACAATCGCCACTGACAACCGGGAATGAACACCCTGAGGACAATACAGTCAAGCGACCTTTAACATTTAATTTTTTTCGTCATGTAAATTTTATATAAAAATAATTAAACTTAAGTCACTGTATATATGTAGTTAGGCCCTCTATGAGCCAACAAATGTAAATTTTCATACATACATAAATGTAGTATCTTATTAGTTGTAAGCCAAATTGTAAAAAGTATGTTCAATAAAACAAAATTGATTGAATTGAAATCTGTGAGCTACAGCCCGAAACCATCAACAAGGTCTTGGAAAATTGGAATGACAGACTGCGCTACTGCGAAGCCAGCCACTCAATGGGAATGTCTGCTCTTACTAATCATGGAAAAAATTAGATTTTATTCATTTTATTGCATTTTTAAGAAGAAAGTTGTATTTGGCCCACCCTGTATTTGAAGGATTTTTTAATAATACAAACTCTATTCTGAATCACTATTGAATTTATCTCTTCTTTTCACAGGGTGTGAAATTTACAAATATGACGTGAAAAAAGATTTGAAATACATTGTCTTGCCATTTCCGTGGGTGAGTACAGGAATACGAAAGTGAATGTGTAACTCAGTGATCAAACCGGACTGTTAAGTAGTTAAGTATACTCAACTAGCTAATCAACATTCATGTCAATTAAAAAAAAAAAACATTTTTGCAAGAGTGTTCACCTTTCAAACGACATATCTTAAGCATTCTAAACACTCATTACCGATCATATCAAATCTGCAATCAGATTGCGATTAAATGATTTATTGAGCCGCTATAGTTTAATATTTTTTTTGACAGAATTTTGACAACGCCCTTTAAATTTGTGTCGTTAACGAGCTATCAACATTAAGGTGAGTTAAGTCTGAACAATAATAACAAGACTACTCAGTTACCGTTATGGTCCGTTGGCTTCGGGTAATTGCGATTTAAATCGCCGTACACCATTCAAACTACTCACTCACAACTTCATACATACTCGTAATTCCTAGCCCAGCCAAAATGAAACCCACACCACACCCATGTTTCTCACGAATAAAATTACAATAATTACGTTGGAAATCGTGTTAACCTCAACCACAATCGTCGTAAAAATTTAATCAGATTTCCATTTGTCAAATCGCCTATTTCTATTTCTACTAGGAATGCCAACTCTCTTAAGATGTTTGAATTTTTTATTATTTTCTATGTTTTTTTTGAAATGTCGAAAATAATAATAAATTATTTTGACCTGACCAGTGGTGTAGGCATTGTATAATACTAAGTTGTATGTTATTCGATTACACTTTGACAAGAAATCAGTTTAGTCAAAAAGTGTAAATTGAGTTTAATTGAGTCGGTGTCAAGCTGTGAGTGTTTTAATATTAATTAATAGGTAGATTTTATAAGCTTTTGCAATTTGAATAAGCTTTTATTTTAATTTATTTTATTTTTTGTTGCTTTCTAGTTTTTCTGTCGTTAATTTATTAGATCATGCTAATAAGAAGTAGAGATTAGTCTGATGGCCAATTAATTGTGAATACATTTTAGCACGAACTGTTTTGTTGACTATAACGATGGTGATGATCTGATATTCATTATTCCGCATATTCAATTTAATTGGCTTATGCATATCAATTTTTGCATATTTTGTTTCTTTTCTCTTTTTTTAACTGTCAGATCCTTGAATTGACTTTAAGACTTATTTATGGGCTTGGGCAATTCGACTGATTTTTGAAATCGATTAAAATGCCACCAATTTGTTTTAAGTCTCTAATTTGCAGAGGGAACGTGCTCGATCTGTTGTTTTATTTTTTTGGAAATGCTTCCATGTATTTTATTTTATATTTTGGTTCACTAAAGGGATTATGACTAACCTTAAAATGTTTGAGTACAGTGTGAGTGTTAAGGAAAGTTGGAAAGGACTTTAAAGGAAATACCGATTGACATTGATTTTGAATGTCTAAATATCGTGTTAGATATAGCACAAGTGTAGTTAAAGTAAATTTTAATGTCAAGCTAACGTGATATTTTGCTGTAAAAACCCGGAGATAAATGGTCTTACTAATTATGATGGTTACAGACCATGATGGCCCGCTCCCTCAATCAGTAAGCCCCACTAGTCAGCTCCGGTTTTACTTTGCGAGGTAGGTAATAGTGACTCATGCTTGGCCAATTTCCATAAAGTCTTCGAAGTTATATACTATTTAGTATATCGTATACCGATCAGATTTCTGATATAAGATCTTTGGCCTTGACACGGTAAAGCCGATAAGAGTTTATAAGTTTATATAAGAGTTTAAAGTCTCTATTGTCTAAATAGTGCGGATAATCTTGATAGCTCAGAAAGTCTAGATGGTCTCTAGATAAACTTGATTTACATATTAAATATTTAGTATCTTGCACGGTGGTAAGCCTAAAAGAATCGGTTTGCTAACTTGCCAAACCATAAGGACTCAGGAATATTAAAAACTTGATCCTAGCTGACATGCTTTCGACAGACAATGACGACTGCACTCATACTTTAGGCCTCAGTAGATATTTAAAATTTATATTTTCATAGAGGATGGGAGGATATCATTATGATGCGAGCAGGGTTGCGAATTTTTGAATTAAAAAAATCATAAGTCATAAGTCTGTAGATGATTTGTGAATTAAAAAAGTTTATTTCATAAGTTAGTTAGTGACTTATGATTTAAAAAAAAAATTAATTCATAAGCTTTTAAGTGCCTTATGAATTAAAAAAAAAATTAATTCAGTACCTATAAGTGACTTATGAATTAAAAAAAATTTAAGTCATGAGCAAGTTAGTGACTTATGAATTTAAAAAAAAAATAATTCACAAGCTACGAGTACTAAGTGACTTATGAATTAAAAAAAAATTAATTGATAAGCTAGTTGGTAAATTGTAAATGCTTAAGCTTGTTTTGACTACATAGTTATTTAATTATTAACAAAGGTAGATTTCAAGCATTTATGTGTCATAAAATTATCATGCAAGCTTATAAATTTTCCAAATAATAATTTTTTAATCCATTAGCTTATGAATTAATTTTTTTTTAATTTGGCACACTGAACAAGAACTGAACAAGACATGCTCGTGGCCGCCTTTTCAATTTTCCCACCTAGATAATGTTGATGGTACAGAAAGTCTATATTATCCTCTTGTTGGTCTCCATGCTCTTGAAGTTATATTTGGTCTAGACAAGCATCTCTTCTAGATGGTATAGCTAATATACGTACATGGTCTAAATAGTCTAGATTGTCTAGATGTTTTATTGGAGCTATGGTATAGCTTATCTGGATGGTTTATGCGGTGTTTTAGCTGTGCGCGAAAATTGGTATTTTGAATAGTCTAGATGGGGTAATTGGTCTAAATGATATAATATCGTTACGTTCTGTAGGTATAACAAAAGTTCCCATTTATGTTTCATATATTAAGAGCGAAGAAAAATGTTTCCTGAAAAATTGAATATATACGAATTTTTGATGTGGAATATAGGTATAACGGAGGGCCATGTGAATTCACACCATAAATCGTAAGACCAGTTTAGAAAATCGGACAAAAGTCAAACAAATTGGCAGCTTGGTCTTTGTCAAACGACGAGTGCAGAGCTCTGTTATTTTATGCAAGACGTTCGATATGCTTCCGTTTGGAGCCCATGACTTGAGATTAAATGCTCGGATCTCAAAAGTTTAAGAATAGATCTTGATCGATAGAGAATAAGATATTTTAAAATTCAAGGGGTTGTAAAATAATTTCAACACTTCTCGATTATGTTGAGTGTTAATTTTACATCGTTAAAAGTCCTTTTTCATCGTAACTTTAGATTGGACCAAATAATTAAATCAAAGAACTAATTTCAATTTATTATTATGCTCAATATGCATGAAATAATAATTTCACATAGATAATATGATAAAGTCATCCCTATATACATAATAACCTTCATTTATGCAAATATTTATTCTTCGACAACACATAACTAAACAAACCCCCCACATATTCAACGATACAACGGATTAGTATACATGATACTATTGTCCTGTATTCTTCAAAGTCCCGAGCCGCCAACGACAAGTTTTGAGCTAAAACATCAGAAAATGCTGTCACTTATTATACATTATAGACCTCCGCTGCTAGACAAAGCGTCATCATCATAATAGTCATCACATCAAAATCACGTGTAGGTACGTGCTGAGGATGTCATCGCTTGTCATCAGCAGCTGGAGGCTGTCCTCGACAGCTTCCTTCTTAGGTTTACGCAAATAAACAATTCACCTTATACAAAATATACAAACCGAAATGTACATCTATTGCCAGTGCCGCATTGACCATTTTGAGCGCCTGTTCTGTGCCCCTTTTTGTTCTTTTGGTTAATCATTCAAACCAACACCAATGAGTATTATTGATTTGTTTAAGAAAAAAATCTAAAATTTTCCTTATGGGTGTGTGACTTTGTGGTATAAAAAGTCATGTCGAGCACTTTGCTATGACAGGCCCCTTTGTTCTAAGCTAACTTTATTTTTGCAGTGAGTCAGTGTGTCCCTGATTGTTATCATTATCATAATGCCATCGCAGAGCTTGCCATATTGTGGGGGCCATTGGGCTTGGTGGGCAAGACGCATTAATAAAACACAAACAAAAAACATACTTGAAAAAGCTACAAATGTCAAAACACTCGGCGAATTGTTGTAAATCAAGAAAAATGTGAAATGCGATTGTGTCAGATTTTTATTTATTTATTGCATGCCGCGCTTGGTTTATGGTATTTCGGTTGAAGTTTTCCTCTTTAATTATACTCTCCTCACTCTTTAACTCTTTCGATGAATTCCAATTTAATCATAATTTATACCATTTTTTTTTATTTATTTTTCTAGTTCTAAATAATTTTGTATTTTATTTTATCAGTGTTTCGATGTCATATTTTGAAGAGCAGTCGGACGAACCCATACAGAGAAAGAGGAAGTTATTTGTGCATGTTGAAGATATTTATTTTTTATTTTGTGTGTAGCTTCAACAAGAATAACGACAACGACATTTTCAAAATGAATTACGACCTAATAATTCGTTTGGTAATTCTGCAGAACAATTTAAAGATTCATTAAGGCTGGAATGTTGAGCATGACGAAAATGATGATGGCAATTAATTTTGAATAAAATAAAATTTTTGAAATAATTAAAAACAACCAAAAGAGAAATAATGAAATAAATAAAAAAAAACACATAAAAATATACGAGTATGTGTAGGAGAAAATAAAAAAATAATAATAAATTTATTGAGGGAATTTTCGAAATTTTTAAAAACCTACTTAATTAAAAATTTCTTTACAAAGTTGTGGTCACATATTTATTATAATAATTTGTGTATCATTCGGTTGAACTGAATTAGATTTTAATTTTTAATTACGAAGGCGCAAAATTTTAATTGTTTTAGTATGAAACTAGGTTAAAACGACGATTTTGCAAATTTTAATCGAATATAGCTTCACACTTTCTCTATAATTTTATTAAAGTTGAAATAATCGAATACCCAATTTATTTTTTTTTGGTATCGTGCTCACTTCAAATGACTCTGACATTTACAAACATCAAAACAGGGGCCAAATTACCGCATCAGTTTTCGAGTAATATGTAACTGAATTATGTGAGTTTGGCATTACCTCTTACGTCATCGAGCAATCGATTACACTAATTTGACATTTTCATTCGATCACTGATGGGACTCACTCACTCACGGAAGCGGTAATTTGGCCCCAGGTCTGTTTACTTAGTTTTTTGCCTGAACTATCATTACGAGTACTTTAGGTGTGTTCAGAAGCGATTTATTTCGAAAATAGTTCTAGCACGATACCTGTTAGAAAGAATCTACTTAAAAGTTAGCAGATTGTTAAGTAGTATCATACTAATATGAGTTTCTAAAATTTTGCAGTATAGTCAAGATAGTGAAAATCAATATTTAAGTTATAAGGATCTTAAGGATTTGTGTTAATAAATATATGCTTCTCCGTTCTATTTTGAATATTCTAACAAGTAGCAGTCTAAAAACTTAATTACTTTTCTCTCGAGATCTTGAAAGTTCTTCGTTGCCGAGATTTATTTGTGAATTCTTCCCTAGATTGATATTTTGCCTTTCTGTCACGTCATCCTTAGATAAATGTATAATATCCATACTCAGGAAGTGATAGTTTCAAGTCATGTTTGGAAATATAAATTCTTATTTTAGAAAGTGAATACCTCGAGGTGGTATTTTATCTCCTCTTTTAGTCATTGATATAATTCTTGTAAAGATGGAGATATATTGAGTTGCGTGTTCTGGGGAAGGTTAGTAACTGGGCTACAAACAATTTGTGCACTAGTAGCTTACCAAAGGAAATCTTAACTGATGATATTTACTCCCAAAACTAAGGTACACCTTTTCACTCTTCCCCGGGTCAACCGTAAAATATTTTCACTTTCTTCTAATTGTATCTATCTAATTCTAATTTTCCACCTTAAATTTAACTGGAAACTAAACATTGACTTAAGGAAAAGGAGAGCCTGCAGAACTGTATACGCATTTAATATAATATTTGGTTAGCAATGGGGCCTCCAGTCAAAAATGTTATTGTGGACATAAGCAGCTCTGATACAACCGATCCTCATGTATAGTTTGATGAGGTGTGTTGGGTATCATTTAACAAAGCGAATCATATCGATAAACTTAAGAATTTTCAAAATTGGTACCACTGGGCTCTAAAGCTGTTAATTACTCAACATGGGAACACGCAAAATACTTAATCTATTATTATATATTTATATATATTATAGGTAGAAGAGTTTAAGAAACCGATTTATATCTAAAATAATTCGACCCATCTGTAATAAATCCAGACAAAAATATCTAATAAATAGACAAAGTAAAATTGCTTGCTAATAGAAGAATATGCTTCGAAGTTAGAAAACCCTCCCTGGACTGCGAGAAAGTGACAAAACCTCGAAGAGTATCTCCTGTCATATTAGTCATTCGGACTTGACTGAAAATTGTTGGTCCCATCCATTCTTGGCCGAAAAATGCACACAGGTATGGTTGGGAGTTATAAGTCACAAGGTTCAGATTCTCTACGAGATGTTGTGCCTCGTATTTATTTCGTATCGTATTTATTAATACATTTTAACATTTGATGGTGCTACATCTCGAACAGAACCAGCAACCAGGACAAGTGACTTACAACCCTCAACCATTCCTGTGTGCTTGTTACCAGGAATGGAGTGGATCTACAATTTCCTGTCGATTCCGAGCACCACTTTACATAACAAGAGATACTCTTAGAGGATTTGTCAATTCCCCACAAGAGGTAATACATACCTGAGATGGCTGAAATCAGCCGAGCGGATAAGCCGAGACAGTACAACGCACTAACCACTATTCCAAGGAGTACTACATTAATACTAGTTGTTCCCTAAATACAATTAAAGACTCTAGATTGGCTTCAGTTGAATCGGATATTGCAAGACAAGCCAATCATACCTACAAAATGGAAGATAAACGAACGAGGAACAATTCTCTACAGAGATCCGAAATTTTGTTTTTCTTCTAGACCGATTAAACCCTTCTATACTTAACTTGGAATAGTAGTGTTGAAGTTAGCATTCCGTATAATATACTCTCGCAGTCGCAAAAGAAAATGGTCAGTGGTGTCAAATTTCGACAGAAAGTGAGGCTAGTATACATAATCGGCCCTAGCGAGGTATCCGTTCGGAGCGGAAAATTCTCCGATTTCGTACGATTCGGAGGATTTTTGCTTCGAGGTATTCTTACGAACAGCTGTTCGGAATTTTTCTCCGACATTTTTTTAACGCACCCGGCGAACTGCGTTGAAGTGCGATCAAGTCCTTTATTTTGTTTCCGATTTCGTCCAACTCTAATTCTTCACGGAACAAATTATTATTATTCTTTCCGATAGGATACCTCGAAAGCAATTTGAACCTCAGACAAAGTATGCGTTGCGGACAATTTTTCGCTCCGAACGGATACCTCGCTAGGGCTGAATGTAAATATATTTTCGGAAGAAATTTTGTTACTTGAATTTAAGATCTCTAAATATTTTAATTCGTTTATCTACAGGATCGAAAGATCGAGTTGAATTGGAGGTGGATCGTTGCCACACGTTTTACGTCAAATGAGTATAGCATATGCTCGATTTTTTACTTGAGTTGAAATGGTTTTAACACCACACTCAATATCGCAAAATACTCATGATAATTTTTGTACGGAATAATTTTTCAGGTGAAGCAGATTTACCAGCCATAATACACCAAACTGATCAAACGATCACTTTCATTTAGAGTAGTTGATTAATTCAACTACCAAATTTAATGAGATATGCTAAAAAGAAAACTAAACGCAAAGTATGAAATCGAATTTATTTATTGAAAGCTACTGACGCACTAAAAGAATGCAACAAAAAAGAGGTGCTGGCATACCTCTTTGTGGCTGAAGATGTCGTAGATGAATCGTCAACTTCGACTAGACGATAACGTCCTAAAACATTGAATATTATTTGTTCGTCTATAGGTAACCCATTTTGGTGAAAAACTTGAAGATGTGCCGGTACAAAGTGCAGTAAGTCCATCAGCTCCTGATTGCAGTGCAACGATCGTGGTAAAACTATGCTCATGCTCTCCTGAATCCCAGCGAAGGCGACATCCATTTTCATCTAAACGGATAGGTAAACAATCAACATTTGATCTTCGGGGACTGTAAGAATCCACGTACGAGTACCTTTCACGAAGGGCCAATAAATCCACTCAAAGTCACTACATGATGCGGCGGCGTGGTTGACACGGCTACTGTGGATAGTGAGTGAAAGAATACCATGATCAACGAGTTTTTAAAGCCGCAAATTGATGGATTGAGACTGGAGGATAGGTCATTCTAACCGGAAAGTGCAACCGCACACACAGTTGGCCGGATAATGGACATTTTGGAAGATACGTTTCTGGGTTGCTTATTGTCTCGTTTTGGTTATTTTCAATGGCCAGCAAGATCGCCGAATTTGATCGTTTCAGACTTTTTTTTGGCTTTTTCTTATAGCCACACAATCTGGAAAGTGTGAGAAAATTTATCTTCCCAACTAATCTCAAATGTAATTGATAATGTAGTAAAAAGAGCCCAATTGATGGTTCTTAAGAAAATGCAGGTTCAACTTGTAATCTTCTATTAAAAGTGTAAGCACAATTTTAAGAAGTTTTCGAAGAGTGTTAAAGCCATTTGTAAGCTATTAAATACCAGATCTTAAAAAACACCTGAAGTCTTTCAATTTAAGTTTTTTTTCGCCATCAGAGATGATGATAAAAAGTTAAATAATTTCCTTAAATAAAAAAATGTCAGTTTATTTTTTCTTTTAATAATATTTTTCATTTTATTTTCTTGTTTATTATTATTTTTGTTTTTTACTTTCAAATTCGAAATTTAAATTCTTAAAACCTAATTCATTATAATAGTTTATTTATTTTTTAATAAAAGCAATTCACTTAATTTTTTTTTATTGAAACAATGCAATTCTTTTATATTACTTTTATGATACAGCAATTTTTTTGTATTTAAGATTATATTTCCATTTTATATATTTATATCTGTTTACACTTTATCAAGTCTTTTTTTATTTACATAAATTCTTTTATATAAAGAAACTTAAACTTAAAAAATAAAAAACAAACAAAATTTTAAAGAACTATTTTTAGTTTCAAATAATTTGTAATTCATGTTTTTTGTTGTTTTTTCTTCTTTTGTTTTATATCCTTTGGCGGAGTAGAAATTATTTAATAAAAAATAACATAATAAAAATCAAATCAAATTAATGATTTAGATTAATTAAAATCGCTTTTTCTGCGGATTTTTTAAAATATTTTTTCAAAAAAAAACATTCTGTTCTTTTTTTTAATTATCACAGGTGAAACTTCCAGCTTGAAAGTCGGAAGCAAGATGCTCTAAGTTTCCGGTTCATCTCTTGTTTTTGGTATCCAGTTTAGAGGTGATGGGCTTGTTGGCGGGTTGCCACACAATTATTGGTGCACCGTGGCTGATCCAATTCGCTGGCCGTACATGGCATATGGGGAATAGTAAGGACCTAGAGCAGCGGCAGCCGCTGCTGGGTTGAAGCCACCACCGCCTCCGAATGGTGATGGGAGGGAGCCTGGTTTCGCGTATGGATGGTAACGTGCTGCGGCAGCTGCGGCGGCAGCGGCGGACATGGGACTCAGTGGAGCATTGGGGTAACCACGTTGTAGTGCCGACGGAGGAAACAGTGAGCTGAGCAGTGATTGTGTCTGTGATTGTGCTAAAGCTGCAGCGGCTGCAGCTGGATCGGACAGGTTGCCGGTGTGTGTACGCAAGTGCGAAAATAGTTCGTCGGATGTGTTGAAACGCTTGCCGCAATACGAATCGCCGGCGATCCAGCTGCAGACATATGGCGAAGAACGCATTTGGGCGGCAGAAGCAGCTGCAGCAGCAGCGGCAGCTGAGTACGGATGGCCTGGTGGCAAAGATCCAGCCATTGATGCAGCCATCGCCAGACCGTATTTCTGGTGTTCACACTGTGTGCAGCCACTTGGACACGGGGCACCCATGAGCATTTGTTGAGTGTGCTGGGAGTAGGGACAACCCGGGCAATAGGGATCTTTGCAAACTGGAACAATGGCTTCGCCTCCCGATGGTGTCTTTATCCTCTGATAGCTGATATACGGATTTGGATTACCCTGACCACCTGGATATCCATTAGCAGCTGCTGCGGCCAACATAGCTGCATGATGATGGGCAGCGTATCCACCACCAAATGGTGGACGGAAAGCGGGATTGGCATGTTGCTCCATCCCTGGAGGGCAACAAAGCGCCGACAAGGGGTTCAAGGGTCCGTAAGGCCCAGCACTCGTCTTATAAGCCGAAGGGTGTCCATGAAGGACCTCCATTCCGGACCGGACAATGGGACTTGCTCCACGCTGCGAAGAACCCGAAGGAGACACAGTCTTGCGATTATCACCGTTTGGCGTTGATTTGCCATTGATGTGATGTTCGTCAGACGTCCTAGTTACACTTATTTCAGGACTGCAATTGGACTTGTTGCGAGATGGAACTCGACCACCACCACCACCACCACAATCACTTGAACTTGAGCTCTTTGAACTTGGACGTTGTTGTTGTTGTTGTTGTTGCATTTGCTGTTGTTGATGCTGCATTTGTTGCTGTTGATGCTGCTGCGAATGATCCTCAGACTTTGTCATGTGTTGGTGATTCAAAACATTCGCTTCGTATGGCTTGAAAGCTAACTTAATCTCAGTCGATGCTGCCTGAGGTGTACTCGACTTGGGTGTTTTCACTTGTGATGGTGATTTCGATGTTGAAGATGATGATGAAGACGAAGACGACGAAGAGGATGAAGATGAATCATTATGATTACCGCCACCATTCTTTTTCTTATCAATGCCCAAAATTGGTTTGACAGCATTTGAATCGGCTCCGATTTGGCTGCAAGTCTGCGCCAAAAGTGCAAGAGGGGATTTTTTTGAATCCATCTGGAAATTAAAAAGAGGAAAATTAAGAATTTCGTTTAAATGGTTCTTTTGGGTTTGATTATAGATAGAGATATAAGTTCGAGATTAACACAACTGTCAAAAATTACATAATTTTTGGCATATTTGTCCCTTATTGACATGATTGTAATTTATGATAGAAAAAAAAACCAAAATGGTAAAAAATATGATGATCTAACAGTCGGGTAAGCCCAGCTTAATTGTTGGAGTTTTTGCTTAAGAAGTTTTGAATACGAAAAAAAACGAAAACAACTTTATATTTCTAGTCTTTTGACAAAAATTGTTTGAATAATTTAAAAAAAATAATCCTATAATCTTTTATCAGTATAAGCTTTGTCTAACTTTAGACAGGTTTTAGAACACTGTTTACATTCTAATTGTTATTGATTTACACATTTTTATTTTTTGATTATGCAACTTAGAAATCGAAAGCGATTGTCTAAGCCGTAACTTAAGTGACGGGCGTCTTATTCCCTTGAATACTGTACTTGTCAAACTATATCGACAACTTCTTTGGACAATTGTGTAAGAAAATCTAAAAATAGTACTTTAAATGATTTTGAAAAAAATCTTAAATCGCAACAAAATACGAGTATTTCTACTATCCTTCCTATTACTCTATTGCTTAAAAGAGGTCGATTGCAATCCACAGGCTACAATTAAAAGCTCTTAGATCTAACAGGTGTTAATAGATATAGCTTCTATAATTTATCATTTTTAGTGTGAAGGTTTTTGGGGCCAGTTTCACTGTGGACAAGTATAGACGACATTTCAGTCTCCCAAATTGGGAACTTAAGTCCCAATGAATGCGACTGTGAAACTGTGCCTTTAAGTCTTGACAATGTCTTAGATTTTTTGGAAGTATTTCAACAACAAGAAATGAACCAAATCATAATCGATTCAATAGGTTCGTTCCAAAGAATTTGCTTCAAATATAGAAAAAGTCACTTCTAGTTCTCTTTTTTCGTTTAAAAATAATAATAATAAATAAATTTTTTTTTCGTTTAAAAATGATAAAATAACAGAAATTTTGTTTTACGATAAAGTATTCTTCGTTTTTGATAATCGCCGCCGGAATTTCAACAATTAACCAGTTGCCGTCGGTAAATTTACGTATTTAGGTATGTGATCAAAGTTTCTATTCTTGCTAAAAATATTTCAATTTTATTATTAATTTAACTTAATAGTAAGAACAAAAAAGTGGAATGTGTATTGCTTTATTTTTATTAATTTATTTAAAATGTATTGTCCTTCTGGAAATTTTAAACTGCTTTCTTAAAAACAAGAACAATTTTAACTTAACGTACTGAAGACCGTTTTTATTATTTGTATATTATACCTTCTGACCATTAACTTTAAAATTTATAAGTTAAGAGGCAATAGCATTTTTAATTCGCACTAAGTCGTAAGGAGGAGTTATTGATTCAGTTTTTAACAAGGTAGCTCTTTATTTTGTACTATAATTCTAACAAATATAAGGTCAACAAAAAAGTATAAGTCTATCTATATTTTTAAGTCCGTAAAAGCGTGAAGTTGGACAATGTACCCTACCGCCTATCTAAATTGAACTGTATTTTAATAGACTCGTAAACATGGATTCAAAGAAACAATTTCTGTAAGATTATTTATATCTTTATAGACAAATTCGAACTTTTATAAAATTGTTGAAAAAATTCTTTAGCATTCTAAATGCAAAAGACTTGCTTCCTGTT
Organism: Philhelius festivus; assembly: GCA_963931855.1. Lineage (NCBI taxonomy): Eukaryota > Metazoa > Arthropoda > Insecta > Diptera > Syrphidae > Philhelius > Philhelius festivus. The sequence goes on along the minus strand of OZ007557.1, from coordinate 18,935,753 downwards.
TAAATTTTGTCATATCGATATCTATCTAAATAGATTGATGAAATCAGAACTTATCTTGTTTTCGCAAAATATCTTTTCTGTCTAAATTACTTAATAGAAGTTCTATAGAGATATTCTGATTATGAGAAAATCGTCCCAGACAAAAAAAAACTTCATTAAAAAATGTATCTTTCTATTTCAAGCATGTTTTTTAAATATATCTTTCATTTATTGCAGTTTAAAAAATTTAACTTCTAAGACAATAAAAAAGAATCTACACAAAAATCTATATCTCCCCTTATCTACTGATAGATATTTATCTCTTATCTTCGAAACCATCCTTTTGAAAAAAAAAAAAATCTTTGACAAAAACTCAACAATAATCAAATAAAAAGTATTTTTTTTTTTCATTTTTATCTCAAGTACTTTAAAAGTATCTACAAAAAAAAATAATCTTCAAACTAACCGTATTTGGTAATGGTGATAGGTAATCCGGTTGAAGATATTGATTGTTGCCGATGGTAACAACACCACCGCCACCTTCTAATACAACCATATTTTTGTTGTTGTTGTTCAGAAAGTAATTTGAAAAGATGAAGAGTTTAAGATAGTAATCCTTTAGGTTTTAAGTATGCTGAGTAATAATAATCCAAAGGGTATAAGTAAGGGAAGTGAGATGTTATCCTTTTTTTCCACAAGTCACAAAGTTTTTTCTGATTTTATTTTTTTTTCTCAGTGTAGATATTCACTTTTTTTATTTATATCACTTAAATCACTTGGTTTTTGTTTAGTTTTTTTTACCGAACCGGCAATTTTCTTTTTGTATCTTTTTATTTTCTTTATGGGAAATATCTTTTGTTTTTTTTTATATATATTTTCAAGATTTGACACGGTTTCCAATGAACGTAATTGGGCTTCCGAAAAACAAGTCTTAACGCAAAGAAAGTCGCACTCGAACTGATTCTAGAATAGCAACCTCAACTAGTCTTTAGCTCGTCTGAAAAGTATCTGAGTATCTAAGTAAAGTATCTGAAATAAAAGAGGGAAACCGAAACCAGAATAATACCAACAATAACAAAAAAGACACACATCTCTCTTTCAACATTATTTGTATGAGTGAGAAAAAATTCAACTCCGGAAAAAGAGAGAGAGAGTGTGAATAACCTGAAAATTCCAACATGGCGTCTTTTTATCCAATCAAGTGCCATGCGCTCGAAGTGGGGGTAACACGGCAAGGATGTATTTCACGAATTTCTAGAGAATTTCATTAAAATCCTCATTATTGAGAATGACTCTCTTCGTCAAGACGAAATGTGATAAGGTGATCTCTTTCGGGAGTACTATCATCCCCTCCAGTGGTTCGATTTAATCACCAATCACAGTGGACCGGCGCAGTGTTGCCAATTGTATCTCATAGATACCAAACTCTCAATTTCATATTTTTTAGTTGGTAGGTAATAGGTATTCATTTTTAACCTGTTAATTTGCTGTAAAATAAATTTTTGTGAAAAAAAAAATTAATTTGTTTATGAGGTGGTGTTGGTGGTTTGTTGGAATTATTTTTTTTTTATTTATTTTGGGGGGTTGGGTCTGGTACACACAACAATTAGTGGTTCTGGATTTGTGTCTGGGCTCTGGGGTCGAGATATAGTAGTTATGATGAAGAAAAACATTTGATTTGAAATTGAACTCTGTTAATTATGTGGAACTAAAAAGGCGTTCGCGGGGGAAATGCAACGATGAATTAATGAGGCACATTTTCAGTTTATTTTTTTTTATTTCATTTTGCATTTTTGTTGGAAATGTTGATTGGTTTTTGATGTTAATTTTTTGGTGGATTGTATAGGTTTACCGCCACTGCCACCACCATCGTTGTCGCGGCTGCCTGGTGGATATGTTGTGTTCGTCGAGTATCTATGGCTTTTTAACTTAATGAAATTAAAATTAAGTGGGCGAACACAGGTGATGATACAACGATTAGTGTGTTTATGTTTTTTTTATGTTCATTTAAATATAAGGGTAGAGAGAGAGGAAGTAGATATTCCTAGGCAAATCGATTTTGTGGTAAAATGCAAATTAACCAGAGAATTGTGGCGGTAGTGGTTGATTATTATGGTTTTGATGTTATTTTATTTTAGTTTTTTTTTTTTGGAATGGGTGAACATGGTTGGTTGGTTAACCTATAAATATTTTTTTGGTATTAAATTATGTTCATTTTAATATACAACGGAATTATATTATTTTCATTTTGATATTTTGTGGGTTAACCGGATTTTGTTTTTTCTGTTATAGACATGTTTGTCACTATACAACTTTTATTTAAATGCAAATAAACAATAATAAAACATCTTTAAAATAAAAAGATTTATTGTTTCTTTATTCGCTTAATCTTTTATTTGATTTGAAATAAGAAAACAAGTTGGTTTATGTAAAACTCAAATATTTTTAATAGGTACCATTTTCTTCTATCAATTTGAAGATTTATTTCGTTTTAAATACAAATTGGAAGTTGCCATTGTCGACTTTTAGTAAGAAAGATTGTTAAGTGGATATTTATGCTAATAAAGAAATGATAGCTATAAGATTACACCCATATTTATTGATGCATTTAATAAATAGAAATAGATAACTATAGTACTAAATTGTGCATTTGGTTTCACTTTTGTATAAAGTATGGCGGCAATGTGAGTTTTAGTTTCTAGGAAATCATAATGATTGATGAAATATTTTATAGGAAGTTGGGAGTTCTGTATTGGTGAAAATGACAGCCTCTTTCAAGCTTTTTCATTGCCTTTCCAACCATTTCATCCAGTATTTTATTAATTGTCCTATATTTTCATCGAATATTGATTCAACCGTAATATATTCAACAGGTCTAAGTTGTACGATAAGCAAAATATGAATTTTTAAAAAGTTTTTTTTTTTTATTTTTAGATGGCGCCCAATCGAAGTAGTAGGTAAACATTCTTACCGGTTGGTAATTTAATTTTAAGTTGAACTATTCTACCTATTTTCTCTTCATTATTTGATTGGTTTGGATGAAGTTTTCTATTATCTGTACATTAACAAGTGAACATGAATTCTGTCCGCCCCTTTTCAACTGATTAAACGTTTACATATTTCCACAATTTGTATATTGCTTGAAAGGTGCAGGTGGCGCGGCAGTCTCTCTACCATAATTTAATTTGTACGTTTACGCTATTGTTACAGTGGTCAAAATGGTTAAAAAAAATCAGGTAGTTTTATACAAATGAATGCTATAGATACAAAGAACATGGCCTTCTGTTATTTTATAACTATACATTATATTGTATTTATGTAAGTATTATATCTAGTGAGGTTGTTTTAATTGTTCGTATGAAACCTTAGCTCTAATTTAGAATTCACTGAACACATTTATCAGGGATATGAATCGTCTGACCCGATAAGTTGATGCCAACTATAATTCGCGAAAGAATAAATTCAAGGATAGAGTTTACGCTTAAGAGGCACCAAACGGGCTTTCGCAGTGTTAATCTTGCGTAGGTCACATTAACACCTTGCGAACTATAAGTACTTAAGCAGTCATCCGATTATCAAACACCGCTCTACCTCATGTTTGTTGATTTCGAAAAGGCTTTAGAACTGGTTAATCGAGAACGTATAGAGTCCTACAATAGCGTTAGGTGTTTCCTTTTGCACAATGGACAGCTTTCCGATTCTTTTGGGATGCGTCATGGAGTGAGGCAAGAAGATATTCTTCCACCTATCCTGTTTTTACTGGCAATTGATGATGTGATGATTGTTACAGGGAGTTCAAACTAGAGGCCTGGAATACAATGGAGACCGTTTGATAAGCTCAGCCATATAGACTATGCCGATGATATTTGTCTCATGGTAAATAGTAAATGGAGAGGTGGCTGGCTAAAGGATTAACGTCAACAAAACCAAAGTAATGCCCACCACCGGCCAAAACATTCAAAAGCAAATTATTTTAAGGCAGAAGATCATTGAAGAGGTCAAGCAGTTTATTAATCTCGGTATAGTTGTGTAGCAATTGATGGTGAATGTGGACCTGGATGTAAACATCAGAATAAGTAAAGCCCGACGTGTTCTCTTCTGTGTGGAACACTATAGTAAAATATCACTACGCGCCAAGTTGAAACTCTTCGAATCCAACGTAAAATCTGTGCTGTTATACGCCTGTGAAACATGGAAGTGCTCTGCTTACATCTCGGGCAGGTTTCAGGCTTTCGTTAACCGATATCTGTTATACATTTCGAAGTTCTACTGGCCACAAATCATATCAAGCAACGAGTTGTGGAATAGAACCGGTCAGAAAAAACTGGAAATCAGTGATGTGTAGTCTTTACGTTGAGCCATTTATGTTTGGTCATAAATAGAAATATCCTTTAACGTTTTTAACACTGGAACTAAATCGAGCTACATGTCTGGCTTTTCAAAGCAATATGGAGAAATGAAGTATCTAAAAATCCATATTTTGCTCTTTCCTAATAAAATTGTAATGTTCTACTGACTCTATCTTTAGTATGCCTCACAAAAATGGACTCTCTTCCACTAAATTTATAACAGTCGTGTTGAATTTGAATCATTACAAAACAAATTGCTTGGCTTTGCTTTGAAAAGTCTTCCTTAGACTGATCCTTAGAATCTCCCATCATACGAATATCGGATCCAGTTTCTGCAGTTCCAAATTCGATATATTTAGAAGATGTTATAGTAAACCATTTAATATATTTTTACCATCTTATTAAAGGCCATATTGATGCTTCTGATTTGAAAGCTTCCACTAACCCTCTACCCTGTGAAGATTTAATCTTACAAGTCAATTTTTATAGGAATAACAATGGCATACATGAGCCTGACTTTGTGCCAGCTTTTTAATATCAACACCTCCTCTGTTGACTTGGTTAGGGCGTTGAACTATCACGACGAAGGTTTGGGATCGTTTCCACACCTTAAAACAAAACAAACTTTGTTCAAGGGTACTGCCTCTAATGAAGAAATGACGGATCTTCCAAGAGTACATATCTCTTGTCATGAAAAGTGATTCTCATATTCGTTCGGATTCGGGAGAAAATTGTAGCAACGGTCATGAATTTTTTTTTTTTTTTTTTTTAATAAAAGGCATTTGGTAGAAACTAAGAATCTGAAATTATAAATGAAACTTTTCTTAACTAATTTACAGACATTATTTGAATATTAAGACTTTTTAAGCTTCCATATACAGCTGAAATCCAAGTAACAAAGTCATAGTTTTTAAGAAGCCACAAATCTTTTTTACAGCCAAACATGGTATCAATAATGCTTTGAAATAACTATAAAGGAAAGACTAACCCGGCTATACATCTTTTACAGGAACAAAAAAGTAATAGCTCTTTATCCGAACTTAGCTTGCCTTTATTCTTCACAATTTCAAAGCATGGATTAGGAATTAGGACTTTCAAGTAATTAGTAGATACATGGTATTTTTGATATGTATTCAAAATAAGAATTTTGACGTCTTATTGTCTCAAACTAACATTTGGATTATCCAGATCGTTATTGTTTTCACCATACTTCATAGATTAAAATTCAAAAACATCTTCCCTTTCTACTTATAACTAAATCGCTCATTAAGATTGTAAGCCATTGTATTAATTTTTCGGCTGCCAAGGAACACATTATAAATCTTACCAACTGCGTGTAATCCATTTAAATTTGTTTAACAGAAAAAAAAAAGAAAATACAAAATAAATCCATAAGGCAGCAAATAAACCCATAAATATACCTTTTTCCGCAAATTAACCTTTTCATATGAATAATGTGTTCCCTTCTTTGTTCTTCAAACTCCCGCCTAAGACCGCAAAGATTCAGATAATTTCCCAGATAATCCATTAAAAAACAAATTTCAGCAAGTCCTGCAAAAACCTATTTGGCTAATCCCGAAATTGAAGTTGTTTTAAGGATAGGATTATTTTTAGGGCTATACTTAATACACTTTATCCTCCTTCTGTGGTTAGATGAATAATTTGAATATTTGAAAACAAAAATAGAATTCTTTGGGCCCATACGAGTATAAACTGCATTATATGAATAGGCTTTCCGAATTCCAAGAAGAATGTCTGGTAACTTGGTTATATGATTTAAAGTCTTTCTGAAAAGTATTTATCTATAGATAGACTGAGGGATTAATAAGGTCGTTAGAGGTTGAATTCATCGTGCTTATGCTAAAGCAAAATAAACACTCAAAGTCAATCGATTGATGAATTTAATTTTCGTTTTGTAACCGACATAAAGAGTTTAAGTGTGATTTAAGTTGACTTTTTCACACTCCAAAATATATCATCCAATGAATACATTCTAAAGTTTAATTTGTAGGATATTAGATATGTCAGAATATATACTGCCCACACTTCTGTCAAGTGAATACGAAGAAAAAAGTTTAAGTTTGTCTGACAATACCTCCCAACGGATCGATCTAATTTTAATAAACAAGTACTGGCAACCGTCTGAACTGACAATTTTAACCCGACAACTGTGTCAGAAAATTCATTGTGAGGCCAAACTCCTGATGAAACCGACAATCCCGTATTGTAAGGTACTTAGTTTGTCAGATCATTGGCAGCTCATTGTCACACATTGATAGATCTGACAATTTTGCACAAGGTTTCCTAAGCAAATGCATACTTTTTGCACTTGCAGTCAACCATGCTCCAAAATTGATAAGGTGCTTAAAATCTGGGAAATATTATCCGTATTCATAAAGTGTAAAATTCCCACCATATTCATTATTATATCAGAATTAATATCATAAAGGAAAGTTCACAGATTTTGTTAAAAAAATTGTCAAAAAATAAACTTACATCAATCAAACGACGCAGAGTGTAGGTATAATTGTTTTTATTAAAATACTAATTTAAAAAGAAAATCAAATTCAGTTCTACGTATCTTCGTCTTAAATGGTTATCTCAACTAAAACAGACATGTGAGCTGGACTGCTAAGTGAGAGGACATTACTTTTGTCGATCTAGATAGTGAAAGTCCTAAAACGTTGACACTTCAAAACGAAAAAAACGCACTTCTTTGGTTTATTTTTATTATCCCTTTGGAGTTAATTTCATTTTTATCTTTTCGAAGAAAGTCACGACTTTGGTTTGTTGGTTATATTTTTCATCCATTTCGAATTTCTTCTGTATGGTGTGCCTACCGACAAACACACACACCGAGACACAAAACAATTATCCTCGCCCATTCAACTAATTTTATTGTCCTTGCGGGAAAGCAAAATTGTTCGATGTTGTTAAAAGATGATCCCAATAACGCTGTTGGGTGGTTAGGGAATCTCTTTTTTTTTTGCAACTGCATCCATAAATCTCCTGGTAAAAATAACAATACAAACAATGGAAGACGGAAGAAAGGTAAATAGCTACAGCAGCAGAAGAAGAATAAGCAACACAAAATAACAAAAAAATGTTTTTGGAAGAAACGTGACGCGTTTTTCTATTGTTTTCTTCAGATTCAGGATGCTGAACTGAATCTTCTCGAACACAACATGCGTGTGTCTCTCTGATGGTGTGATGGTACCTTTATAAATATTACTGGATGATGCTTAATGTCCTTGGGAGATATTTATGTGTGTTTGCTTTTTTTTTTTTGTCTTTCGTTTTATGAAAGTCTGTTGAGAGGAAAGATGTTATCTTACCGAACAGTTGACAGTCATTAATAAAGATATTGTCAGCCATTATGGTATGTTTTGTTACTTGTAGGTATATGGATATGGAATTTTAAGGACGAAATTTGAGCACGCATCATAAATAACAAAACAAAAAATTGTATATTATTCTTTTGACTGTATGTGAAATATGATTTTTATGACCCAGCTATAAAGTCTTTCTTTGAATTCATTGTAAGTACCTACAGTTAGGTATTTTGTTTTTATGCCTGATGTAATAAAAATTATGACGGGATTTCTTTTTACTGTTGTTAGTTTATGAGAAAATTGTTAAACACTTTGAAATTTATTGCGGATTAATGATCTACTTGAAGAATCTTAAGACCCAGTAAGGTGAACTTTTATGAGTATGTACTTTAAAATTATATCTACAGTAGGCATCTGCCTACTCAGTTCGAGTGCAAATAAAATGTTTATACGGGCAAATTTAATTTTATGCAATTCCACAGGTTCTTTCTTAAAACAAAGCCAATTGACTGTCAAATTTAAATCATTTTTACCCACCATTAACTTTTTTCTTGTTCAAAAATTGAATGTAAATGTCAACTTTGAGATTAAGGAAATTCATTAATTTTTCATTTGGCAAGAGGTCAGTACTTAGATGCGATCTTCGTTGACGAAAACAGAAAAGTTGAATCCTCATTTCGTTTGTCAATTATCAATTGAGGATAGATAAATATTAAATTTATTTGTATTAAAAATTCATCAATTAATCATTTAAAGATGTTTAAAATCACCTTACATTACATATTACACTACTCCGTAGATAATATTTGTTTGAGACAAGGTTCTTTCAAACCTTTACCAAATGCTCTGGCACCCGCAATTACTTGGTCAAGTTCGGTCTTTAATATATTCTTAGTATAACAAATTATAAATAAAAAAAAAAATGTTCTAAATACACAAGTTATCAGTTTCAGACTTCTTGTTCTTCATATTTTTAAATTTCATTTAAATTGTATACAAGACTAAAATTTAAAGTATTCGTCTCCCTTAAAAACAAAAAATTATACAATCCACAATCTTCCTCAGACACTATTTTTCACGACATTATGTAATCTCATGGTTTGCAGTGAAAATACTGTACTGAGGAACTGTGTGTGTAAAATTTTTCAGTTTGCATACCAAAGATTCTATTTGGCAACAGAATTATTTGATTCACAAATGCCAATTTCGTCTACATTATGTCAAATTTTCACTTTTGATTTCGCTATCTAAAGCCTAGTACTCAGTTCAAGTGAAAATGAAAATTTCATATAAATGTGGCGGCTGGTTCAATCGCATGAAAACCCCAACGAGAGGTGGATACCAAAATGTGGATTGGAAAAACAATTATGTTCCACAACTTTTTCCATACCAAATTTTCATTTCTCAAGAAAAAGTTAAAGCCTAGTACTCACCTAGCATGAAATGAAAAATAAATACGTTCCAAATTACACGCGAAGAATAAAAATGAAAATAGAATAAACTTTTCCACGTGAATTTTTGATACTCACTTTGAATGAAAAAAAAAGACAATTATTTTTTAACTGATTCGTTCTTTCTGTTTATAAATTTTCAATTTTTTGTTTTGAAACAAAATATTCAAATCAACTGACAAATGTCACAGTTTTTCACCATGCCTTAAACTTTTTCCTGATGGTTGTACATTGAGAAATGAAAATCATAGCGTGGAAAAAGTTGTGGAACATATTTGTTTTTCCAATCCACATTTTAGTACTCACCTCTCGTTGCGGATTTCATGCCAGTGAACCAGCAGTCACTTTTATATTAAATTTTCATTTTCACTTGAACTGAGTACTAGGCTTAAGGCAGCGTGGAAAACTGTGACATTTGTCACTTAATTTAAATATTTTGTTTCAAAATAAAAGATTGAAAATTTATAAACTGAAATAAGGAATGGATAACGAATTTTTTGATACTGCTCTCGAGAGTTTACTTAATGAAAGTAAAAAATATGAGTATTCAGTATTTCAGGTGAGTATCAAAAATTCACGTGGAAAAGTTTATTCTATTTTCATTTTTATTCTCCGCGTGTAATTTGGAACGTATTTATTTTTTATTTCACGCTAGGTCAGTACTAGGCTTAACATTGAGAATTTGGTTCTTAAAATTGTGGAACGCATTTGTTTTTTCATTTCATTCGTTTCATTCATTTCAAGTGAATACTAGTAAGGTAAGAACTATTTTTATAAAATCATTTGAAAATGCAAGTTGAATAATGTTAAGCCTACATACTCGTAGTAGAGTTTAGATCAAGTAAAAATGAAATGTTCATAGAAATTCCAACTGTAAGATTTTTAACTTTAAAATCCACAGATTGTGTTTTCAATAAAAACTTAATTGAGTGCAAACATGTCAAACATTTCTCTTCCTAATGTGAAATTTTTTTATCTTTAACGACCAATGTTGAAAATTCCAAATAGTGAAGTAAAAGACTGTGGAACGTATTTGTTTTTCATTTCACTAGATGTTAGTAGCACGTTTTTTGGTAATGTTTTGCTTGCACTATATTCTTGTCGTCGTGATGTTATAGGTTGATATAAGATTTAATTATTTTAAAATATTTATTTATTTACGTCTAACAAAAGAATATAACTTTCATAGACTAAAAATTTTTTAATAAATGTTAATTTGTAAGAGAAATATGTGGCATCTTTATTCGCTTTAAAGATATGTATATCTAATAATTTTTAACAAATTAATACTTTCCATAATATTGTCCATTACGTATTTGAAAGCTTAGAGAATGCGACAATAAAGAAAAATTCCCAAGAGGACTCACAATCAGGAATGTTTTGTATGCAGAAGTATATAGGTTAAGTAGCTCATCAATTAACCTATATTTCGCAGAATAAATTTTTGTACATTTCAATATTTTAATTTTTAGTTCAACTTTAAGCCAAGTCACAGTTTATTTCTAAATAAAATACAATCGGTTTGAAAATCAAGAAATTTCATTCACAATTTTATATTGATAAGAAATTTAGTTGATTGGCAAAAATGTGTCAAACTTTCACTGATTAAGAAATTTAAAAGTTACTAACGTGAACAAGAATATGAAACGTTGTTTTTCAAGATTTTATTTTAAATTAAAACTAAGGAAATCGTGGAAGTTAAAACACACTAAATAATAAATAAATAAATTTGGTGGTGCAACAGCTCGGAGTGAACCAGGACCTAGTGACTTACAACTCTCAAGTCTCAACCATTCCTGGTGTCCCTGTTACCAGGAACAGAGGGGACCTACAATTTTCTGCCGATTCCGAACGGCTAATGAGCAGCACTTTCCATAACAAGAGATACTCTTGGAGAATTTGTCAATTCCTCCCAAGAGGCAGTACACCCCTGAAAAAAACTTTCTTGCAGCGGCTGAGAATCAAACTCGAGACCTTCCGCATGACAGTCCAACGCACTAACCATTATGCCAAGGGGTACTTCAAAATTTCGCACTACTTTATTTTGATTCCTTGTGAGCGCATGCTCAGCTGTAGAACAGCTGTAAGACAGTTGAATGTTTGAATTCTTTGAATTCCCATATTTGGAGCCGGGTCAAGTAAATACTCACTTGTTAAGAAACTGCAAACGAATAGGTTCCACAATACGATTCACACCATATCTAGGTATTTGAAAATTTGAAGGCACCACTAAATACGGGAAAAATTGAGGCATTGTCGTAAAGATTAGTTTAAAAAAAAAAAAACTTAGGCACCTAATGCCAAGAAAATTAATACGTTCCACAAACCATATTTTCAATTTGGATCACCACGAAGTGAAGAAATGTGAAAAAGTCTTTCATTGGCTATTCAACTAGATTTTCTCTTAAGAAAGTATCTTTGGAAACTTAAGTCATATACCTACTACATAATTTCGCTTTGCCGCGATTTCACATAAATATTTTATTTTCACTCGAACTTTATTCTAACGAAAGCTCTATCAAACTTTCTCTCTTTTGTTTTTCTTTATTGATTCATGGGAACAAAAGTAAAATAAACGTATGGGTCGATACATACTTGGGTGCCACTTCAAAATATCAAGCCCTCAGCTTATTCGTCTATGTCCCATAAATCAGAACGGAAATAGATCCACCTGTCCACCTTGAATTTTCAGCATCCACATTAATTCAGACAACTTTGATTGATTTTCATAAATGAAAGTTGTGGATTTTCGGGGAAAAATACCTCATTCATCGCCTATCTAATCCCATAAATCACAAAACACGAATCCAAAATTGGAATTATCTGTACTCTCGCATTTCCATCAGGCACTCGTGAGTCCTGCTCGGTATAAGTATGTATGCCTGTACGGGGGCAATATATCTAAATTATTTTTCTACAGCTTGTATGAAGCTAACATCTTGCCGCCGTTGTTAGCTGAGTTGCCTACACTCACTCTCTTCCCCTATTCGGATAAGCTATTTCATGCCAGAAAAAAGTTATGACTTCTCATAAAACGGTGGAAAATCATATCGAGGCGGTGAGGCTATAAAAATAAGATATAATATCTATAATTTTTCTTCACTCCGTTTAGATTCCACACACTCGACGCTCTCGCTATATGCCAAGACCTAGGTTTGCTTAGCTCTCGCTCTGCGTATGAATGCTTTAGATCGTTGTTGCTGTTGTTTTTTTCCAGGATGGGTTTCTGGATAATTTATCTATGTGCAGATGTGAGCGTAGCTAATTTTGCTGTCATAACGAACCCATAAACACATATTAAGGGGGCACATTAGGTCCATTTTTCTTTTTGGATTTTTCTTATTCATACACAGATATGTATTTTTGAGGGGAAGGCAATGAGGAACCGAGAAATATTATAGCAAACTCGAGAAAAAATAACGAATGAGTAGAGTATACAACATTTTTATGTTCGGTCATGAAGAAAAACAAGGAATCCAACAACAACGAAACATATTTTATATGTCAGCCAGCCGTTGCGTTGCTTTTGGTTAATACAATTAGATAGAAGTGGTGTGCGGATGAGGAGCGAGGAGCGATCAACGAGTCAGGCTGTCGAACAAAATTAGTTTCCTTTGATGGTGGAAATTAATTTCATGGTCAATTAAGCTTTGATTTATGTTTGCATGAGCTTTAAGAACACGATTTGCAGTTAAATATAAATAATGTCGGTACACATCCATATAACTACTTAATAACTTAGGAACCTCTGAAATGGATCGTATGTTTTCTGTTTATGAGAAGCTGTCCCGCATACGAAAAGCTGATTTTTATATGCATTTAAATATTCAAAACTTTCTACTTATTTATTGCTTTTTTAGTTTATGTTTAGTTTCAGTCAGTGATCCTAAATCAATTTAATTTAATTAAATTTTATTGTTTAAAACTGGGAGTGGTACATTTAACATTTATAATACTGTGCAATTTTTCTTGAATCTCCTTCACGGTGGTCAGGCGTTAACACCGAGGACATAATAACAAATCTGTCCAAGTATACCGACAACATCGACCTTCCTCAATGTTTCGTAAAAGCGTTTTAAAAATAGGCGAAACTTATTGGTATTGAAGTTAAACAAAGACAAGACAAAATATGTATACATCCTTTGAACGAACATTTCTCCACTGACGTCACTATTAGCAACAACTTCGAAGTAGTAAAGGAGTTCATCTACTTTGTAATTAATATTAGGTTAACGAAATGAGCTGGTAATTCAGTTCGCCAAACAAAACAGCTTAAAAAGTCTTCACGTGTAAAACGAAGTACACGCTCTACAAAACTCTTGTATTATTAAAACCAGCTTTATGGTGGCGCCGGAACTGGAATCTTTATGAGTTGTAGCTTATGTGTAAGATTAGGTACAAGTGGTAAGCCCGTTTTTAAATCACATGGATCTAAAAAAGATTTTCCCTATAGGTACTCGTTAAACCATTTTAATGTCTTTATGAAGCATGTTAGACTACTTATTTGATTATGTATTAGTTTGATCTCCCGAATCGTTTGGAAGAAGTCTTCCAAGTGGAGTCTACGTTATAGGGATAGAGCAGGATATGAACATAGAAGGTGAGGAATTGTTGTGCCCTCCTCTTTATCTATACAGCTTCCGCAGAAATCTTTTGAGTAGACCTCCAGTCGTGTGCTGTGCCTACTTATTATTATTAGACAGTGGCCGGTTATGACACTTATTACGAAGATTATGTATAATCTGCTTAAAGTTATCAAACACTCTGAGCGCTCGTGGTAATGTTGTTCCACCTAAGCCTTGTACACTCTATAGCATTTTGCTTCAGCATATGTAGGGATGAATATATGAATATCTGCCCTATTTATTGAAAAAGGAATTGCTGTTCCTCTTTTGTCTACATCAACAAGCAGTATAATATAGATTAGCAAGTAAAATAATTAAGCTAGATTCAAATAAAACTTTAAGTAAAATTCCAATATTGAGTGAAGCATATAAGATAATAATTTTTTTAGGGGAAAAGAAAATCACGAGGTTAAAGTTGGAGTGGGAAATGAAGATGAAAAGTACTTGGTGTTCGCGATTGCTCTTATATTTTTGAACAAAATTTAATAAATAAAAAACAGTCTTGATGAGTTCAAATTCGATTCGAGCTAGCCGAATTCGGAGACGAACTCTATATATTAAACTTATTTTTGTCTAGCTTAAGTAGGCGTTAATCTTGTAGTAATCCATGGCTTGCATTTTATTACAACATAATTACTATAATCATATTCCGATAAGTTGTAGCCGATTACATTGTAGAGGTCTTAAGCCGAAGGTAAAGTTTTAAGCTTTATTGCAGATAAAAATACGTCAGGGATGTTACTTAGAAGTTGTAATTCATTGGATATCTAGCTTACAGCCGACTCAATCGGATTCGGTAGCAATAGATTCGCATCAGGAAACGCTTAAATGCTTGTTTGGTCAGGAATTACACAGCACAACATAAGGCTCTGTTGGTTTCCTGTTCACAGTGGTGTCTTAGGAAATGAAAGAGCTAACGAGCTGGCAAGAACAGGGTTAATACTTGATCTTAATCAGGAAACACACAAAAGTTTATGTCACATCTTGTAATTTTAAATATAAGTAACTGAGTTCTAGTTACAACAAACAAGAGATGAAGCTCACTTAATACTTGTTTTATAACCATAAAACTAATGCCTTGTCGTGAGCATCATCACCGGACGCAAACAACTGGGTTACCACAAGAAATAGTTAAAACTGATTATGGGTGAATTATGGAGAGACTGCGGCGACGAGGAGGATACTCCTCATTAACTGTGTCACTGTCCTGCGCTATATCATCAGAGAAACAGGCTCCTAGGGAAACACTTCTTCAACGTCTTGGAGGAACTCTCTGACATTTCAAGCAAAAACCTTTGGAAATATATTTAAGCTAAAAAAAGGGCTTGACAATTTCTAAGCTCTATCAACCAGCCGACCACGAGATTGGAAATCGCCCCCAACCAAAGTCAAAAGACAAAGAAAGTGCCCAGGACGACCATGATATAACAAGACTGAACAATATAAGTGTTTCTTGTAAGAGCAGCAACAAACGTAAAATAGGCACCTCGCCTATACACTAAGTCATACGGTGCACAGGAGCGTCAGTGAGTTGATAGGGCAACCTTTCCCTAAGATTGGTAAAGTCCTTTTGTGGAAGAGACAGCCCCTTGACTAATTCAGAAATCCTGACCAAACAAACGGACACATACACCAACCACCGACTATCATCTACCAGACGTTGCAAAGAGCAACATGCTCCTAGGGGCCTGGTATAGGGATAATTTCTCATGTGAGGGTCCGGGTGGAAAGGAACAGGCCATTAAACGGTGTCTAACTCTGTTCAACTAGCTGATTATGTGACGACAGAAATTTCTTTAATGACTTAGAATTACCCTCCGACATTTCAGTCTATAGCTTACTGAAACTCATCAACATCCCTAACGGGCTTGAATGACAAGGATTTATCATTTGGTTTCATAACATGGGAGTCACAATCCCTATAAGGTAACACAGCGGATCTAAAGTGATCTAGGTGTAACGTTATCAAGATCAACTGTCAGCCCATTAACCTAACCTTATGTATCGAAATATATATGGAACAGACTTAGTTTAATAAAACGCTTGGAGATCACTCACTGTCTCACTCATTGACAGTTTCCCATTCCCTCTCAGAAAAAGGACCGATTTAAGGTTTTAATAAAATCAAAACCGATTTCATTAGAATTTGTACCAGCACAGCTATAGCTTGTCTGGAAACAGACCCAGATCGATTAAAAACTTCCCTTAGAAATTTCAATTTGTCGAAGGTTGCAGCTTCAAAGCATTTTTGAAAACAGAGGTGCATTCAGCATCAATTAAACTTGAAAGAAAATCTTTTTAGGTACATTGTTAAAGGGATAAGAAACAGAAGACGTTAGTACAAAACAGGAGATCAAAAATTCAGAAATGGCATAGCATTTAAAAAAAGCGAACATTTGAAATTTAAAAGAAATCTCGAAAAACGTCTTTCAAAATTGAATTGAATTGTATTCTGCTTTCTATTTCCAATTGATTTTTAAAATTTTGAAAAAATATATCAAAAGCATTTTTAAATAATTTGCTTCACTATGCAAACGTTGAGCAAATTAAATTTCTTTCAAAAGCAAACGCAACAAACTTGCAGTATTCTTTTACAATTTCGCCTGATGCACTGCATATGGAAAAGAATGGAAAACAATTTATTAAGACTTTTCATTTTAGAAAGATGAATGAACGTCGGACAAGGGTAGGTATATATAGGGGCAGCACAATGGTTTTAGCTTCTGTCTAGCTAGCTGGCGTCCGCCACAGACAAGTGCCAGATGAAAAGAGGGTGAAATTTATGAGTCTGAGTTTTGAAATACTCTGGCGGTGTAATAATTTCACTTCTATCCTTCATAAAATATAATTTACGACCTCGTTGCGCTGACGGACACAGTCCGGCTAGCTTACTTCGTATAACAAATTTCTTTACAAAAAAAAAAAAAAAAATTAACGAAGTAGGTAAACGATCCAGAGATGTTGTTTGATGACGTGGAAAATTTTACTTTCCCTTTTTAATTGACTTTTCTTGATTTCACGAGTAGGTATAACTATAAACCCATAACCCAACCCATCCGTATGCTTAGAACCCAAGGGGAGGTTTTCCTTTTGATAAATCGGACATTCAATAATATAATTTACCCTCCACTGCTGCCAACTGAGATTACCCATCAAATCTACCTATCAATGGTGTAAATGGGTCAGCACAGCAGGACACATTATTATAAAGACGGGACGTGAAATTTATGTTTATTTCCAGAGACGGGACAGAATAAAATAAAATATTTCTCGCGTCATTTTTATGGTCATAAAAAAATACATTTATAAAAATATGAATATAATTTTTCTCGTTTTTTTCTATAAAGGAGAAGATGTAAAGTCATCGTAATTTTCAATTTCCACGCCGCGTAATAAATTTCCGCCGCCACACCAACCAACCAACCTTTGCCAGTTGCCATTGCACTCATATTATTCCGAGACTACCAAGGGAGAGATTACGTAGGTAAATAAAAAAAAGAAGAAAGAATGAAATTGGAAAATTTATTAGCAATGGTAATAATAAGGATAATAACAGTGACCGAACGACAGCAGAGCAGGAGCAGGCAACAGGATTTGAATTATGGTATGCATTTATTTTCATCGTCCTTAACAAATTGTATAATCCTCTCTCGAACGACCGACCGCGATGACGACGACGACGACGAACCATCAACCAACCAATGATAAATTTGCTTCTCAGCAGGAATAATGTCGGGGAATGGCGTTGGTATAGAGAAACTTGAAATGGTTTAATATTTATGGCATTTGTCATTCTACTATGAAATGGTATAATAGGGGAAGTGGCGTGCAACAGTTAATTATCATTGTTAGACTAAGGGATAAGGGGCGAAAAATATGCATAGGACGATTTGGTTAAATTGGCTTATGTTGATGGAATGATTTTTATCGTATGGCCTTAACGTTTTAGAGATAATAAGGTCTAGTTTTCTAGTCAGTTTTCAAGCCGGGAAAAAATGTCATTTGGGTTTTAAAGGGCTAAGAACATACGATGCCAGATCTTACCATAATTTCAAATCTGTCAGTAGATGTAGAAGATACATATCTCCTAATTGTCTTACAACCGCCTGAACTTAAACGGACAATGAAAAAAGATCTTGCGTTGAGAAAGGATTTAGTGAAAGCTTCCTGATTTCTGAATGAAGTTAAGTTTTTAGTGTCAAAATAAGATGTCGCCCAATTCGTTGAAAAAATATTCTCTTTTCTAATTCTGGGTAGGCTGGGGCATTCATAAAGGAAGTGATTTGAGCCCTCTACGTCCTGACACCCTATGTACAAGTCAGATGTGCTGATGCACCTTCTGCTCATGTCGGTTCCCATTGAGTTGTCACTCCTAAAGATTCCAGCTAAGAGAGACGATTTACTCGTAGATCTGCTGAGCTTCAGTAGATACTCTGTTTTTTTTTTCCTTGATATACTCGTATCTGGCAAAAGATTCCTTAAAAACCCGACAGGTGTCAATTGAGGAAACTTGTGTGAATTCTACACTTTTCCTGCTCCAGTGGCATGAGTAGTCAGGATACAATTTGGCACGGTTCAAGTGATGAACCGTTTTTGGCAAGTTCATCTGCCATTTCATCTCCATAAATGTCACGGTGTCCCGGGAACCAACAAAGGATGACTGAATTTGTTTCGCCAAGCAATCTTAATTCACTACTGACGAAAAGGCCCCAGTTGCCGCCTGGCTATCCATGGAGATATAAATGTTCTTGTTCGACAGTTCACATGTGAAAATAAATTTTGCGGCCTCGCAAACTGCAAGTACTTCCGCTTGCAAGACACTGCACGCATTTGGTAACTTTAATGATCTATATATGGGTGTGTTGTCTGAGAAGACATAAAATCTCAGCCTCCGTTTTGGAACCATCTGTAAAGACCGATACATGATTTGCGTTTAGGACTGGGTTTTCCATCCAAGTCTTTCTTGGATGTGAATATAGTCCGTTCGAATGTTTATGTCAATGAAGCTTAGGATGATTCTGTGTCCACAGTAGCCCCTTTTCCACACAGTAGCCCCTTTTCCAATTTGTACACTCCTTAAGTCGTAGAGCACTTTTGGCTGGATTAACAAACAAAAACGCTATTATTCCTCAATTTTGCATGACATATTCCCATAATAAAAGGCTAGATTTTGACAGTTCATGTCGGCCATGTTGCCTTATCAGATGTAATTTTTCTGTCTTTTTTTTTAATTTTTTATCAGAGCAATCACCATTGCAAGTAACAGCCACCCATTTTTGATACATCCGTAGAGTAGAAAGTCATTATTTGGTGTGGACTGTGGACCGACGACGTCATCATCGGTTCGTACTTCTTTAAAAATGATGATGATATTGCCATCACCTTCAAATGGAAGCGCTACCAATTTCTTTTGGCCCAAATTGAATGATATGGATAGAATGGCGTGTGTTTCCAACAGAACAGTACTAAGTGCCACGCAGTGATGGATGGCACAATAAACGGACGAGTGATTCGAAGAAATGGTTGACTCAAGCAAAGGCTACGTGAATTAGCCACCGAGATCGTAAAATTAGACTTTTTCTTCTGGGGTTTTCATAAGTCACATGACTACATGCCAGTAAGCCTAAACGACCGTTGCCCTCACAGTCAACATAACCTGTGCCATCGCTCAAGTCCCATGCCAACTTATAAATATGTACGTCGGAATCATCAAAAATTGGACCTCTGTGATGCGCGCTACCCAGCGAAACCGTTTGCACATTTAAACAATGTTAAATTTCATGCACATTAGCAATAATGTCTCTGAAATAAAAATATTGTTGATATCTCACACACAGCTTGTTTTATTCAAATTAAGTAACTACCCATCCCTATTGGAAACCCTTTTATTCCTCTCTCGCATTATAGTTTTCTTAAATGAGAGTTTTCGCGCATGATATTTTTCTTTCCTCTAAGTCCACCGGCTAAAAGAAAACATCTTTATTAAGCAGCACTTCTGAAGGAATAATGGAGTCCATCTACATCGGAGTGAAGAGAAATGCTCAAGTAGAAATCTTATGAAAAATTATACTAGGAAAAGGCTGCTACTTTCGTTTGGGAAAACAAAACTCCTTACTCTCACGCGTAAAATAATAAGTAAATAAATTTCTTTTTCCGTTTGAGCTATTTTAAGGTGGTTACATCACCAAAACATACATATATACGGTTATACACGTGTTGAACGCAACTCCTGAGCCCTACATAAAGAACGCAACCACCTTGTAGCTTGTAAAACGTCAGATGGATGTCAATTCTGATTCTGACTTGAATTAAACGTCAGATTGTGTGTGCCGCTAAAAACAACACGAGTGTATTAAATAAATAGATCTATTGAATATTTCCAAAAATAAAATAGACCCTAGAATCCAAGCCTGTGGAACACCATCTAAACGCCAACAATAAATCATCATCATTGTCAACTATTTGCAATCTACTATTTTTATTAAGAAAACATCTTTTTAAGTTCAAAACCCTTATCGTTAAGACCTATGAACGTTTCTATAAATGGATGTATGTAGATAAAAAAGTATTATAAGTACAATATGACCTTACACTGCACGACTTAGTATCAAGTTAAGAATAAATATAATGAGCGAATTTTAAGCACACAACAAGAAGAAGGAGAAAAAAAAAGAAATAATTCGACATTAATGCCCTCAGCCCTTTAATTATGTCCTCAGGGTCTTATGTAAGTATAGGTACCTACAGTTCAGAAAACATTCTTAACATACAGGATCTAAAGAAGCACTCGAGTATGTTTTCCTCGAGTTCTTACAATCATGTTACGCCCTCTCTGCTCACCTTGAATTAAGCCATCACACGTCTTATCTCCAACCAAACGCACATCGCACACTGTTTGCCGTACTTCATGTCGAGAGTCTCTCAAATTAAAATGTTAATAAAAAAAGAAGAAATTCTTCTGGAACTCAAATAACATGCAGGGAATTTACTGAGAGTCCTCGAGAATTCCTCCTTAACTTGCCACACTGCTTTCAGCTTTTCGTTTCAGTTAAAAATAAAAAAAAAAAAAACAAAAGTAGAACCCATCACCGCGCAGGATAGAGAGCCGCCCATTTAACCTGTCCAACAGCTGTCGCGGTGGATATTAAATGCCAAAGTGGCAAATGGTTTGATTACACACTCGTTTCGGCCTTGTTGCCCTTGTTCTTAACCTGTTGTCGGATAGGGCTCGGGTCCTGTCGGTTTGGTTAGGTCCTTCACGTTGTGCACTTGAAAACTTTTTTCTCTTTATTTTAGGTATATCTTTATATTTTTCGTGTTTTTTTTTTTTTTCTTCCAGAAGAAGATGACACACGGATCTTTTTAACACGGATTCAAATGCGATGTTTGCTTTCAGTGTATACCTATAATTTTGTTGTGTTCGGTTTCCACCATTACCGACTACGATGAGTTTTTTTAATGAACGACCTGCCAAAGTGCATAAATGACAGTTCCCTGCCAAGTCACCTCCGCATAAAAGACAGCATAAGGAGGTGGTAGAGCAAGCGGAGATGAGAAGCAAAAAAAAAAGCGCTGAAGACCTCTAATTTGAAATGTGAAACGAAACGCATTTTACGGCCAAACATAATAATATGGAAATGACATTGCCGCCAGCCGGCTGCGGGAGGTTCCGCAGATATAAATGACGTCCCAACAACAACACCAAATAGCTCCTAGTCACGGCCGGACTGTATATAACAGCCCATGAATCTTAGAGGGCTCTATGTGAATTTATTTTTAACCATTGTGAATTTATGCTTGAACAAAAATTTAAAATCGTTTCATCGGTGTTGTTTCAAACATTTTTAAGATTTGAAAATTGTACTATAAATTAAAAAGCCAAAAATCAAAAAATTATACTATTTATTGCCTAATATAAAATTGTCATTTTTTTTAACCGATTAGCCGTAAAACTTAAGGAATAAAGAAAATATTTTATAAAAGTTCTAAAAACTATTTTTGAGTAAAAAAAAAATATGTTCCAAATCGGAGAGAACTTGAAAAACTATTTCAGGCAGGTTTTAGAGGTGATATGTTTAAATCGGTTCAATTCCACTTGAGAGAAAGAGAACAAGAAGTTGTTGTTAAGACTAGGCGCACACATTCAATTTTTAGTTGCACAACTGTTTGGTTGCTTATAGAAAACAGATGAATTATTTGGTTGAATGTCCGCGCAGATGCATATAATTATATGTTACCCAAAATAGCGAACTCAATTTAGGCAATCGTTTAGTTTGTGTCGAAACACAAACTTTTTAGTTGGTCGAACCAAGGAGTTGGGAAACTAAAAATTGAATGTGCTCGCCTAGCCTAATGGTACATTTAGCAATTCCCAAGGTGATCCACAAGGCTCTGCACTTGGTTCATTATTTTTCTTCATTTACGTAAATTCAGTATTCAAATTGAAATGTAATGGCTCATCTTCTGTATTTGCTGACTATAAGGCTTTAACCTATCAACACTTTGACTGAATATCTAAAATTGAAGAAGACCTAGAAAATTTTGGAACGTGGTTTAAACTTATTATAAGCAAAAACCTAAACTGCTGGCTCTCAAAATATCTGGCAATAATCTCCCTGATTACAACCTGTACTCTCATGCTCATTACTGCAAATAATATAGTCTATCCATTCACAAGTATGGTAAAAGCAATTTCAATTCTCGTATTTAATGCTTCAATAGTTGCTGTAAAATTGAACCAGTTTAAATATTTAGGGTTTTGAATTGATTCAAACATAAATTGGAAGCAACATACTCGTATAAGGACGTTGAAATCGTATATGATGTTGGTTTCTCGCAAAAAGTATCTCATTAAGCAATTTTGCTCGAAAAAAGGTATTCATTTTAGTATTTTACTGCCTGGCACAGTCAAAGATACAATGTGGTATTGCCAGATGGGGCGGATGTTATTGTAATACTCGTAGTTTTAGAACTCTTTTGACAGCTCTAAAACACTTAATACGAATAATTTATATTAAAAATAGGCTTGATCCAAGTTGGCCCCTTTTGTTAATGAAACATTTCTACTCATTTAAAGTATACACATTCTTTTAAACGAAGTGGCAATACCCCAAGTAGAAAGTCGCAACTTTACATTCTGCGAATAAGCAACTTGCATCTTGCGAAAGAGCCATTCACACATCACACGTAGAACACACTTTTCACAATTTTACACTGTCATAGCTCTTTAAATTTTCAACAAATTACTGATATTTTTCAGCAGTCCAGTGGCCCTCACGCGTTGTTTATTAACTTGTGGGTGATGACTTCACTCCGGCCCTGCTTCAACTTGTCAAGTTTGAACTGCCCCGCTGCCATTGCCGCCACTGGCCAACAGGCTGTAATGGGACGTCATTTCCACTTAAAGATGTCAGAATGTGTAGTAAAGCAGACACCTAAAATCAATGGCGCAACGTTTGATCTTTTTCATTTCACATCCACACTTTTTCTTCGAAGTGTTTTTTTTTTTTTTTTTTTTGTAATTTTGCGTTTGGGTTCTAATTTGATTAGGAAGACATTAACAGACGGACAGACAGAATACCACTTGAATATGTCTACATCGTCGTCGTCTTAGTCGTCGTCGCCGTCAATGTTCGTCGGTGTTAAAAGTCGGTGAAATGATAAAGGTACCTTTAATAACTTTTTTCACGGTGATGATGGGTGCGATGCACGTACAGTAGCCCAAAATGACACAAAGCCAAAGTGGAGGAAATCGCTGAAGCAGACAAAGATGGCTGCTGACGATGATGATGACGACGACGATGGCGAAGACGATTTAACTTCTGTCGAACGCGTTTTTTTGTTTTTTTTTTCTCTTTGAGTTCCCGAAGGATTTAATGGATTTTTGTGTTTTATTTACACCTACACTACACACCCACCCAGATGCATTCAATTTGTCAATTTCGGAATTGATGTGTTGTGAATGGTTGAGTGAATGCATGATTGTATCTTTGACAAAAGGGATTTTTCATGTTTGCCGACGAAATGTGCCCTTAAAGGTACCTACGTATACATACATATGTGTAGTGTCTGGTTTTAGGGATCATGAATTGAATAGCAAAATTGGTGTTAAATTAAGATGGGCACAGCTTAAATCGGTATATAATTGAAGGGGTATCTGAATCGTATTTTAAATAGGCTTGGATAATTATTCGGCGTGAGAAAGAAACGAAACTCAAAATTGATTGGCGATAAATCTGTTTGTCTCGGAGCCAAAAAATGTGTGTTTTAACACTTTATTTATCTGTTACGTTGGTTTAAATTAATTTAAGGTACCTATTAGTATTCAGTTAGGCTAACATAGAACCGAATAAAATTCTTTTGCGTTCGCTGTCTTCTAACGACTAGATTATTCGTCATTCGACCCTATAGATACTTTTGTCTATTAAACATTCAACGATGGAAAGATGACGCTATAAAAGGCTAGCTTAAGATTTATGTACATAGCTGTTTAAATTAAATTAATCTTAAGAGCTTGACATACAAAAATCAAAACATCTCGATCAATTTAAAATATAGACTCATATACATAATGACAATTTCCAATCTTTCAGTTGGGTTCTGTCTGTATCTTCCCGAAGGGAATTGAGCAAAAAACGATGATTGGGCTAAGTAACTCACACAACTAATTCAAATTTCAAAAAATACTTTGTTATCGATAGTTTTTATGCAAACGTCAAAATATTTTTGAGCTATCGAATCAAAGATTGTTTTTTGCTCATTACAAAATGGCCGATCAATGTATATCTACCAATTGAATTTTATGTGTTTTTTTTTTATTGAAAATCGTTTTTGTTGCAGTTACTACAAGAAACGATTATCTGTACGTTTTTGGCGATTGTCGCAAAACAGATGTGCTAGTCATGGTTTATTTTGTGTTAGCGTGGCTAAGCCTCTATGTGATTTCAGGAGTTAAGAGGAACTTTGAACTCACAACTTCTGCAGAAATCATGTTATATGTAACATTTTATAAAAAAGTCTCTTGTTAAAATAATAATAAATAAAAAATAAATAAGGCGAATAAACTAAATCTTCAACAGCGGTATCACTTTGCTGCAATTAGAGCAGAACTACTGCATTTTCCTCAAAACATAAATCCAATGCACATTATTTCAAAATTCCTACTCTCAAACTGTTATAATAAGTAAATCCACAAAAAACGGCTGCACATTTTCTTTAAACATCAGCTTATTTGCTGTGAATTCTCCAAAAAGCCCAAAGGACAAAAGAAATTAGTTCGATGCTTTCAGTCATTGCAAAACCTCTGTTGTTTTATTTGTACTGCTTCTAGGTTTTGTATAACTAACGTGCCTCTAACTAACTAAGGCCGGTATTCACCGAGCGCTCATAACTTAAGAAGCTCATAAACCTATTCACCAAGCAATATTAGTGAAGATCTACGAGCGCTCTTAAAAGTTAGGAGTGGTCCCGACCACTCCTAACTTACGAGCGCTCTCTTCGAAAGTTTGTTCGCTTGTGCGTGTGCCACGCACGCATTTGACTCGAATCCATGTGAGCAATGCCAAGTAGAAGAGTATCCATTTGCTGTCAAGACCAACATTCCACAATATTTCACAGTTTGGGTATGCCTGAATAAGAGAGAGTGGCTCTCATTTTCGAACTTCGAAAAACACTTGCGAGTGGTTGGTGAATACCCCACAGAAATTTCAAGTTAAGAGCCTCGTAAAGTTAAGAGCCGTTTAGGAGCGCTCGGTGAATACGAGCCTAAATCCACAATAAATTTAGAGTCAAAGATCTTAAGAATGTTATTCTTTGAAAGGAAATGAGTAATGTTGAGAAAGGTTGTTGGATTTCAATAAACTCGCCACAGGATTCCTATACACTTCTTTAAAAACTTTAAATTTACAAATGGTGACCTCAAATTATTGATTTAAGACTGATTAGTTTTAGTTTCTATATGTACCTATTTTGAAAAAAATTCTTACCCCTAGTTTCACTCTGAAAGATAAACCCAACTTTTGGTTTAAACTTCAGTTCAACAAATTTGGTTTCACAGTCCTTGAATAGAGTTCATTCTGTAGTTTAAGTTAAACGACACTATTCTGCCGTTTAAATCTAAGTTCGATAACCCCTTCAAACATTTGAAAATATAATTTATTTTCATTTTTAATTTTTGTTTTCTGTCACAGGTCACAACTGAAACAAAGCAAACTTTCCTTGATTGTTTTTTCTTTGATTCAGATAGAAAGAGAAAACAATTTACTTAAACTACTTTAAATGGCGCAATTTGTTCAAAGTGGCAACGCGCTCACATGCCATATGTCCACTCTTGTGTCATTTTTCTTTCGACGTCCGGAAGCGTCCAGAAGTCTTCGCACACCATTCCCATGGAAAAAAATACTCTTCCTACGATCCTGAGAAAGAAATTTCGCTTCTCCATTTCAAGTCAGAATCCACTCAAGAAGAATACAGAAATGTCAAAAGTTAAACCCTGCAGCATTTTTATTTGATTTAATTTCGTTTGAGTTTGCTATAATTTAGTTCGTTCGGAAAAAAATTATTTAATCCAAAATATAAAGGCTATTCATGCAACGAGATAATTTTCCGCTTTGCAGAAAGATATAACTTTTCGCAATATGTTTGCATGAAACCCCCCTAAAAAATACTTTCTTAAAAGTGGGAAATATTAAGCTGTTCGTCAAATTTCGAAGTAAACTCATAAAAACTGTTTATAAAAATGTATTTCATACGATAATTCAACTTAAAAAGTGATTCTGTTGATTTATGAAGAAATTACTTTAAATAACTTAGCGCTTTTGTGAAATGTCAAATTAAAAGTCCCAATTATGTTTATTTCTTCTCTTTCGGCATCAAATTCGTAAGATAATTTTATCAAATCTGAAGAAAGTCGCATATTTTCACCAATACGACTATTTATTAATATAAAAACTAAATTTAAAAGTTGAGTAGAAGTAGTTAGCACCTTCGAAAACTAAATCTATGATCAAACTGAATTAAAATCGCTATTTTAATCAGCTGTGACTAAGTTAAATATTTATATTTCATCTTACGTAATTAAAATGGGTGATGAACAAAAAAGTAACTTTTCTACACACTATCTGTATCTGTAACATGGAATACGATTTTACCACCTACTTTTTTTTTAAGAACCTAAAAGTGTTATATTTGTCCCGTTAAAAACAAAAAAAATGAGTATACCACAGAGTGTCCGATTTATTTTTTGATATTAAATTTGCGATTATTTTCTTTTAAATTAAATTTCGATGACAATTTGTTAATAAAACTGTAATTTTTGCTAAATATCCAGAGTTTATAGTAAAAACTATGTATAAATGCAGATGTACTCTATTTTCAAAGCTATCATTTAAATGCATTATTGAAAATTTTCATTTCCATTTTTGAGACGAATAAACAAACCGCAATGGCTTTAATAGGTACCAAAACGATGGTAATGAATAGTAGAATTTTTTACTCTATAAAATACAAAATTCTGATTTAAACTTCCTTTTAAATCCAAATTTATTATTTCACTGATAGAAATCAATTTCAATGAACAGCTGGTTTTCGTTTCTTTAATATGGAACACAATCATTCCACTGAATGTGTTCGATTCTCTTTCTGTTTTCAAATGTCAGTTTTCCTTTCAATGATCAACTCTAACCTGAAATGCATAGAATTGGTTGTAATCAGCCACTGACAGGATCTTTTACTGAAACCAATTTTTCAATGATTGCTATAACTGCCTTGTCAAAAAAATGAAGTCAGCATTCCACTGATTTGTTCCAATGATGCATTTCAATGAAAGCTATAACTGGGGCCTTGAAGAGAAAAAACTTGTATGTCCGATTTCTTTTTTGATCCACTGTATGTGTCAGGGAATAAACCATGGCATTACTATTCTTATTTGCATAAGATATGTGTTTTAATATATTTTCTTAAATTTGTCTCCTTTTAAGAACATTTCGTTGATGAAATACAAGATAAATATTCATTTTTACCCAGTATATCCATGTATTTATTGGAATACCTTATAATAAAACTCACAGAATTTTCTCATTTATTCTTTTATTAATTTTAACAGATTTCATAGCAGATTTTGACATGCTAATAGCAAAAATGCGATTCGTAAAAGATTTTTTCTGAGCTCGAACGTATGACAGTAATTAACAGATTTCTTAGCAAATTTTATAACAGATTTTATCATGCCGAATACAAAACTATAATTCATAAAAGATTTGTTGACTAAATTGTATGGAAATTAATAGCAGAATAACAAAATACGAGAATAAAAGATCACGGCGAATAGACCTAATTGCATCCTTTAAATGAATTCAATCTGAAAAAAAAAAATAAACTGTCCGAAAACCCAATAGAAACCGACCAACTAAATGGATCGGTAAGACGATATACTGAAAAGTGTAAGCCCAGCACCTGAGCTTTTTATTGCACTTTGCAAAACCGCACGAATCTTCACCGACCCAGTCATGAGTGCAAGAAGTGCATAGGCTTATTCATTTTCGTTCAGTTCAGTCTTCCTCTTCAGTGTTCGGTCAGTGCACGCAAAGTGTCGTATCGTGTCGTGATCGCTAATAATTAATATAAATTCTCCCTAAATTTCGCGGTTTAAAACGTAAAAAAGTAAATTAATATTCAAAGTGTATGTTTTTCTTTTCTTTTGATCCGGAATCAATAGCTTACCCTTTGTTAATTTAGAATTTTTGCTTCCTTCAAGCAAATTCTAACGCGATTACCCTTCCTCAATTAGAGCGCGTGTGTGTGTTTCCATGTCGGCCATTTGCAATTTTTGCAAGAAATAGTGTTTTTTTTTGTGAAAAGGCAGCAGTAAAGTTTAAATATCGAATTTCAAAATGTGTTTTGTCTTTGTTAATAGTAAAAAAATTAGTATTACAAGAGCATTTGCCTCAAGAATATATCCATGTCATTAGAGTTCCGTTAAATATGGGTATTTTTTGCACCGTCATATCCGTCACCTGTTGTTCAATGGCGTCGAAAGTAAATTAAATTTCGTGTTCCCCTCATTTAAAGTTATCGGTGTATGTATTGCTATTCGTTAATGCAGTTGTTCGGAAATAGAAAAATATAGGGTGTTTCATGTCGTAACTGATTTCTGCAGAAACAAAATTACTAAAAATTACTTAATTTTAAAGGTACAGACAGACATACATTACATACTTGCATACATATATGTATGTATATATGTACCTAAATATTTTCCTCCTTTGAAATTCATTGTTGTGACTGCAGAAATCATTTAAGTCAGATGAAACTCCCTTTTGTGTTGCCGGCACACAGATTTTCGTAAGATAAAAATTAGCTTATCAAAATCCGAAAAATTAAAAAAATATATAAAATAACAATCGCTGCTATCCTTCTTTTAATTATGTTGTGTTAGTATTTTTTTTATATTGTGTTAGTATTTTTTTTTAATTGTGTTTTTGAGTGAAGTGTGTGAATCTATGTTGAGATTTAAGGTCAACCGTCAATAAATGGAAAATGAAATTAGGATTACCAGCCAGCCCTACGCCTACGGTCTGAAATATGAAAGTTGGCTTTTGCAATGGTGAGTAGTTTTGATGAAATGTATGTTAAATATTGCTGTCGGATTTATACAGGTACTTCTTTCATCATCGATGAATCCAAATACGACTTCCAAACAAAAATTATTTACCTTGTTGTTTTTATACATCCATTTAGTCTAAGCAAGTACAGATAGATAATCGATCGATGAACTGTCTAATTTAAGCCTTTGAAATCCAAAAACATGCTACGTTACGAAAAACCAATAGACACACACCGGTCGACATTCAGAATGCATCGCAATATACTCAAAAATGTAAACCCATCTCTTGAGCTTTTTATTGCACTTACGCTATTTGACTCACACACACACAAATCTCCTCCAACCCACTGCCATTGTTCTTGTGTATTTGTGCAAGAAAAATTAAAAGCGGGTCATTCACTTTCTTTTGTGAAGCGTGAGTGAAGGTGGAGTTCAATCGTTAAATTTAACATGTCGTGTCGTGATCGCGAATCGGCAATTAAAAAATTCCCAAAATCTCGTAAATTAAAAGTAAAGTTGTTGTAAATTAATGTTCAGTGTAATCTTATCCCCACTTTTAATCCGAAATTATTAATTTTCCCTTTGTAAAATTAGAAAATTTGGCTTCTTCATCTGCATCTTCCTCTTCAAGTGAAGCAAATTCTAACGGGATTATCCACAATTTCAGAGTGTGTGTGTGCGTACGTGATTTGCAGTTTTTGCAAGAAATCGTCCAATTTTAGTGTGAAAAAGTTTTTCTTTTTAGAAAAAATTGGCATTTTAGTTGCAATATTTAATTTAAAAGTTTTTTTTTTGCCTTCAATTTAGCAATAAAGGTGTTCTTTCCCCTAAATGTATCCATATTTGTATACATGTGTGCGTTGTAAGTGAAAATGGTTGGCTTTTTTTTGTGCGCCTTCATATCCGTTATGTCTATGGCGTTGGCCGCTGATTAAATTCCATATCCGTTCCCTATAAGTTGAAATTGTGCAATTATTCTAGCTGTGTGGCAACATAAAAGGTGAGGTTTTTCTTAAACACCTACATGTCTAATTCATTTCTCTTAACAGAAAATTAATAAAATAAATATTTATTATTATTTTTAAAGGTACAAACCTAAGTATTTTATTGGTTGAATATCAACATTTCATTTTGAACAAAACACCTATTATGTTGCCAGCACACATAGTTTGGCAAGAAAATATTTGTTTCCCACAATCAGTGCTTTCCTTTTAATTATATTATTTAAATTTTTTAAATATTTCTGTAAAAGTTGTGTTTTCAATGTGAAGTTTGAAAAAACTTATGGTGATATCAACTAACAATAATGGGAACATGGAGTCCTTAATACCAGCCAGCTCCACAGTCTGAAATACATATAAAAGATGATTTCGCAATGGTGAGTTGTTTTTATAAAAAGTTTAAATATTTTTGTGCATATATTTTAATCATGTTTGTATAGCTACTACCTAGCTTAACACCTACAGCTGTGTTCATAAAAATAGCAGTGCTCCCCAAATAAAACAAAAAGGCTTTCATTATCAACGTTATAATATATTTCACTTAACTTCTAATAACAATTTAAGGTATTTCATTTATACTAACAGAAAAAATTAAGATTGATTTTTTACCGTTACTTTTATCACAGTAAGAAGCGTTTTTAAGATTTATGGCTGTTCACAAAAATAGCAGTGCATCCGAATGTTCTGAATCTATAACGCAAAAAGTTAGAAACACTGTAAAAAAGTTATATGAAACTATATTGATATTTTAGCTTACCATTAATACTTCGTAGCATAACCATTGTTTTTTATAACGGAAATGCATCTGCTTGGCAGGGAGTCCACTAAAGTTTGACACCTCTCGACTGGTATTGCGTTCCACAAATCTCGCACTACTTCCCACAATTCTTTCGAATTCTTCGGTTTCGCTTCATGAACCGCGTACTTAACATCCCCCCAAAAATTTTCAATAGGGTTAAGGTCAAGGGATTGAGCGGGCCACTCCATAACGCATAACTTGTTCTCCTGGAACCATGATTTTGCCCTGTTTGAAGTGTGCTTTGGGTCATTGTCTTGTTGGTATACCCAAACCAACGACATTTCGTCTTTAGCATAGGGTAACATGACCTCCTCGAGAATTTTAACATATTCAGCTGCATCCATTATACCCTTAATGGGATAGATAAGCCCAAACCCATAGTAAGAAAAGCAAGCCCATATCATAATTTTCGCTACGCCATGCTTCACTGTTTTCACAGTGTATCGTGGATCGTTTGCTGCATTTTGTGGTCTTCTCACATACTCCCGACTACCCTTGGATCGAAAAAGAACGACTTTGCTTTCATCGCTCCACAGAATATTCCTCCATTTCTCTCGTGGCCAATCTCGATGCGCTTTGGCAAACTCCATTCTCTTTGCGACATGCCTTTTTGTCAACAATGGTACCTTGCGTGGACTTCGGTCTGGTAATTTGGCATCCAAAAGACATCTTCGTACGGTTACAGCGCTTACAGACAGTTCAAGCTTATCTTTAATTTCTCTGGAGCTTATGGAAGGGTTCTGTTTAGCTAACATTTTTCTGCATAGCATAATTTTTCTGTTAGTTCTAACACTCGTCATCCTTTTTGGGCCGCGTGTTTCCGGTTTATTCTGCCATTTTATAGCGTTACTTATCTTTTTTGCTGAACATCCTAGGATTTCCTTAATATCGTTGTAAGTTTTACCCTCCAAACGTAGTTTTCTTATTAAACTTAGAGTTTCTTTGTTGCAATGTTTTGACCGACCCATTGTTTATTTTTGAGCTAATATTTTATAATTTTTTTTATAATATTGTCTTGAGAATACTAAAAACTACAAATAGTAAAATTTTTACTTACCGAAAAACAAAAAAAAATAGAATGTTTAACACTTTTTAACTTTAAATGCAAGACACTGCTATTTTTATGAACACGCTATATTCAGAGAGCTTGAACAAATGCGTCTACAACAGAAAAAGTAAGGTTCAATTACAAACTTAAAGCCTCAAATATAAAAATGAAAGATCGTTAGATTCAAATAACAGATTGTTTTTTTTTTGTAAGAATCTGCGTCTTTAAAATTATTGACTTATTAATAAAGTGAGACCAGCACTGCTATTTTTATGAACACTACTGTATGTACATTATGTACAGCTGCGGTCAAAATAATAGTAGTGAGCCTATTGACACAACAAAAACTAAAATAAATTAATCTACTAATTTTAAAAAAATAAATGGTCATCTATCTGATTTTCAAATTAATGTTTTTTAGGCTTTTAATTTCAGAAAAAAATCATTTTCAAATTCAGTAAGTTAGTTGGTAACTTCAAATCTATCCAAGTCATATAGAAAAACAGAGGTCAAAAAAATAGTAGCGCATTCAAAATTCACCTTTAAGTAGGTATTACGAAAGGGAAAGTTAATAGATAATTTCTGCCATAACTGATAGCCGAGTGTTTTAACCTCAAATTAATATTTAGTTGCAGGTCCCTTGTTAAAAATAACAGCAGCGCAAAGACGTTGCATCGAATTAATAAGATTTTCACATCTTTCTACAGGTATGGACCTCCAAGACTGCTGTATAGCTTTCCAGAGGGCTGTATTAGTAGTTTGGCTTACAACTAGCAACATACTTCTTGACATCGCACTAAAAATTTTCTATAGGGTTGAGATCTGGGGACTGTGCAGGCCACTCCATTTAACCTTCTTTTCTTGGAACCACTGCTTCGGAAGTTTACTTGTATGCTTTGGGTCGTTGTCTTGTTCAAAGACCCATTTCAGTGGCATTTCATCTTCAACATATAGGAACATAACTTCCTCCATGATCTTCACATAAAGATGCTGATCCATAATGCCTTCAATCCGGTATATGGGACACATGTCCAGACCATTATGCTGGATTCTCCATGTTTTATTGTCTTAGCTGTGAAGCTGGGATTATATTCCGTGTTTGGAGGCCTTCTTTGGTATTGACGAGACCCCTTTTTACCATATAACACAATCTGGGACTCCTCTGACCACCCAATATTCCTCCACAAAAACATGAAAATTCAGGGACTTAGCAATATAAAGAGCTTTTCAGTAAAGGCTAGATGTAGAATTTTAATTAAACAAGCTTTTTGTGAGGTACTAATCAAATTCTTATTTTTATTGAAAGGCCCATGTTTATACCATTATGTATGGAATATGTCATCGTTCATAATATGCCTGTCTCTTCATCTAATTGTGGTACGGATCCGAGTGGTCCAATTTTCAATGAATCTTTGCCATAGATCCAGCTGAATTCGACCGATGGTTTGTGTTTTGTTCACCTTAATGGTATCGATCGATTGTTTTTTGTTTGCAGAGACCTGCGACTTCAGAAAACTTCACAAGAAATAGTATTGCGGTCAAATCACGTGGCCTGCGAGAGATTACCTTTTCTTCAAATTGTTCATTCATACAGAATGTCAATCGTGGCGTCCGTTGTGAGGCACGGGGCGCCATTCCGCTGGAACCACATGTCATCTAGGTTCATATGGTTCAATTTTGGTAATAAGAAATTGTTTTTCATATTACTGTAAAGCATTCCATCGACGCTGACCGCCTCATCTACGTCGTTTTCGAAAAAGTACGGACCAATTTCGCCACTGGCCGAAAATCGACACTAAACAGTAACTTTTTGAGGATGCGGATGAACTTTACGTCGGGTGGTGTCGTCCCATATACGGCTATTTCGCTTGTTAGAACAGCCAATCATTCAAAAATGCGCATCGTCGCTAAAGATGATTGTACGGCCGAAATTGGGGTCCACTTCCAAATGCACCAAAGCTTAGTCAGCAAACAACAAACAGCGTTGTCATAAACTTTGGTATTCTAGGTCAATAGGATCTTGAACGGATGTAGGCCAAAGTCCCGAAGCAAAATTTGCCAAGTAGAAGTCTGGAAAGGCCGAGTTCTTGTAGAAAGCGACGAATCTACTTCCTCGGCATCTGCTGAACACTCAGAATTTCACACTTTCACATATCTTGCATTCCTTTGGTGTACAAATATTGGCTGATTGATTACCGAACCGGTCTTCTCAAATTTGGCCACCAAACGTTGAAGAGTCGACTGAAGGGCCAACACTTTTATCGTAACGCAAAGTTTGCATTAACGAACACTCATTATGATAATGAAGATTTATCATTTGGACGTGCTTTCCAATCGTGTTACTGGCCATGGTGATTTAGCATTATTAACTGAATAATAAACCACAGAATCGACAGATGTCATTAAAAGAACATGGCCGCCAAAAACATATATCATACATATCTTTTTTTATTCCTTAGATTTACAATGATTTGATTAAAAGTCAATTTTGAGTAGTAACTTAAGACCTTTCACCGGTGCTCCCGATAAAATCAAAGCCAGCGCGAGTAATTTCTTTAACGTGCGGCCGAATTAAGAGCATCTCCAGCTTTCGACCCCCTAGTTTGTTCTTGAAAAGAGTGAGCTGAATACCTACTGGTATTTAAAAATAAATTTCTAAAGGGGGTGGGGTTATTGATCAACTCGGAAAGTCCGGGGCAAAATCATAAAGGGTCCTTAGGTACTGGAGACTGATGGCACACGACTTTACTTTAAGGAAACTGTAAAAAGTGTACCCACATTCATTTATAATAATTATAAGAAAGTGAGGCAGGAAATATTGTGTTGCTTCAAATTGTTTAGGGTGGATCCATCTCATTTCTCAAATTACCCACATATGATCTGTAGTAAGGAAGCTTCTTATTATTTTAAATACTATTGAACTTGGCTAATCATCAAAACTCTTAAATAAATTGTATTGAGCTCTTTAACCGAATGTTTGATCTTTTTCATGGAAATACAAAACTGTTAAGTTGAGAGACATCCTTTTATCCTTTGTATTTGAAATCTTCTTAGATGTACTCTGCTGACTTCTCATCTAAAATAAAAAAAAAAATAAAACACAATTTAGGATCAAATGAAAAGTAACTGAAACAACAACTGTCTGCGAGGATATGAATTTATTTATGCAATATATTTCATTCTCTCATCGTCCTTGTTGGTGTTCTACTTTTTTTTGTCTGTTGTTACCAGAAACGTACAATTTATGAACTATATCCAGGATACAAACATGCATACACAGACATCGAATGATATCCATGCGGGAGACAAGCGACGACCAACCACCATTTATTCCAACTTAAAATGTCCAATAAATTTCTCTCGCGCTCACATTCATACTTAACTAGGGTTGAGTACGTTGGTGGAATGGGGATAGTACATTACAACGTACATACATATGTATACTAGGAGAAAGATTCGTCCTGGTGGGGATCATAATACAACACCATTTAAACGGCATGGGGTTCACAATTACCCAATTTATCTTTTTTCGTCCCCCCGTTCCGTTGTCATGTTCGCCTCTTGTTCTTCCTTCTTGGTTTGCTCCTTGATCCTATC
Source organism: Philhelius festivus (assembly GCA_963931855.1). NCBI lineage: Eukaryota > Metazoa > Arthropoda > Insecta > Diptera > Syrphidae > Philhelius > Philhelius festivus. Next base: position 18,899,971 of record OZ007557.1, on the reverse strand, counting down.
CTGGCCTGGCACTCACACAAAATGATGACTGTAGTACTATGCTCTCAGAATGAGGATTGGGGATGCTATGCGCCATCATTTGATAGTCAGGATTCAGGATCCCAGAACCAGAACCCCCAGTAGAATGTAATGGTATCTAAGAGCGATTTATTCTTGCCGCATCTCGAACGGGATCTTGTCGGTTGTCCTTTGGTTGTTTCATCTTGCGCTCTGCTTTTATTTGGTGTAATAAATTGCATTTGACTTTGTCGGCGATAGTTTATTGCATTTTACCAACACTACCAACAGCAGCAACATACGTGGATTTGAATTTATGTATTCGAGTCTCGGAAGTAGGTAGGAAGCGAGAAACAGTGTACATATCTGTTCGCCGCGAACAAGGATAATGAATGACATAACTTTTTCGTAAACAAATTAGGATATTCTTTATGTTTACTGCCGACGGCGGTGCGGCGCGGCGTGGCAAAAGAACGAGCAATTTAAAGATTTATTAACTTGGCAAAGTATTTTTATGTTGGTTTGAGATACCTATGTGTGTGTAAACATAGATGTATTCGTCCTGCCATATATCCTTCTCGGATTTTATTGTTCGCTCAAGGTTATATTGCCACGAGAGATAACAAATATCTACTTGATGATCGTTAAGATTTTATAATGTTTATCCCTTTTGAGGTGCAAATGAAATTGTGAAACAAACTCTTAACTGCTCTAAGTGTCTAATGATGGAGTATACTAAATTCAAATAATGCCGACAAACAATGGCTGCCGCCTCGAAGTCGACTCCTGTCGGCTTTTTTTTTTTTAAGATACCTACGTTCAGTAGTATCTCATTAATCCTAAGCCGCGTTAAGCTGATTTTTCTTTGAGTCTTTTAAGTCATCATCGTTGAGGAATTTAGGACCTCCTGTCTGCGCCCTAATTGAAGCTATGTAGGTATGTATATTGTAATTCGATATTTGTTTCAGAAAGTTTATATTTTTCTAAGATCAGAATAATGGCATGAGATTGAATTAGGCGGTGATGCTTAAACGAAGTAAACAAAAGAATCATTTGGGATAAGCGAGAGCGTACTGTAAAATATCAACATCACGTTCATTCCGAGTTTATGTTTCCATTATCCTTAGTCATTTCAATTCAGGATTATACAATCGCTTAGGACCTTTTTTTATTATTGGTTAGAGGTTAGGTATGCTTGCAGTTTCTTTGATACCTGCTCATAAAATTTATTACCTTGAAGGTGTCCGGTCATTCTATTTGTGATGTGCGGCGGTAAGCTGTAACAATGAATGATGAATAGTTTGTTTGTATAAACAAAAGTCATATAAACGAAAAAATGTGATTTGATTACGAGGGATCAAAAATGCCGAATTCTTGTTTTCTACTGTTAATTGTTTTTTTTTTTGCTCATGTTTTTATGTAAATTTTAGATATTCTGAATTTGGTGTGATGGAATTTTGGAATAAGAAATAAAAATCTGAGTTAAGTTGCAATGATTTCTTTTGTCGGTTACATAACACCAGGTTCAAAATTGCTATGATCGTTGAAATTTGTTCGAGGTAGGTATTGAAATGTATCCGAAAAAGTTGTGAATCCATCACAATAGGTAATTATTATCCCAATGAAGAATTCACTATTGATTGCCAGGAGGGTAAAGACAACATTTGATATGTTAGACTGGCTAAACTACTCTCCGATTTATAGTCAGGTAAATCTTAGTAAAAAGACGGCCTGACTTGAAACAAAATTTCGCAAAAGTAAATTCTTCTTACTTTGGCGGATTAACATGTAGAACATACATAGCTGCGCTCAGCTCACAGTCCAACTCTTTATTGAGCTAGCTAATATGAACTGAGCTGTGCTGAATGGGCTAAGCTGAATTTTATGATTTTGGCATAAATGATTTTAACTACATTAGAAATTTTTGAGAATAAGCAGTTCGGATCAATAAAAAATATTTTCTTAGAACACAACGTAGCGCTTCCAAGCAGTGCCGCAGTTGAAAGGTTATTCAGCACTGGTAAACTCGCGTCAACTTAAAAACCAAAATTTCGAAATGCAACTATGTTATGTAGAATAATAAAAAGAATTAGCAGTATATTTTGCTGTTTTGATTTGGATTAAAATATTTTCGTATTTATTCAAAACGATGATTTTTTGTTATTCTTTGTCTCAAATAACTGAAAATTGTTGCTCTACATTTTACTGCTCAGGTCAACCTACTGCTCAACTCAACCAACACCTCAGCTCAATTAAATTGTGCTCTAATAATTGTGTCAAGCTCATTTGAGCTAGCTCTTCTAAAATTTGAACTTTTGGCATCCCCGGAAAAATCAAAGAAATCCGTATTGTGGTTGAAAATGAAAGTTTATACTACTGAGGTCCATTTGCTGATACAGAACATAAATAACATAAAGTATTTTTGAATGCTGAATGTGTCAAGACCAAACGAGCAACTTTAGGAAAGTAACGATTCTTTTGTTTTTTTGAGAGGAAGGTAATATTTATTTATAACTGTTAGAATTCAGCAAAAATATCGTGATAGGTAATAATGACCCACTAAAAACTACCCATTCATCTGGGTTATTCGGCATAAAATGATACTGCACTAGGCGGACATGTCAGCATAAGTAAAATGCCAATGTTCCCCTAGAACAGTGTCAGGCGTTTTTCTTAAGTACCAGTTTTCTAGTCAGATCACACCGGATTTGTTTTTGTTAAAATTTCTTCAGGGAGGAATCATAGATACCCTTGTCTATAGAACGTTTTTTAATTTTTTAGGGTTTGTCTTTTGTTAAAAGTCGCTCTTTAAATTGAGTAGGTCAGGGGCCCTAGCACGTAACTTGATACGATCGAGTTAGGTCGATACAATCGAGAACAGGCAGTTCTTTCTTATAATAAGCCGATTGTTTTCGATTCGATTGAATCAAGTAAGGAACTCCATATACTCGATTACATCGACTAGACTGTTGCTTGACTGAAAAGCACCTGTATGTAAAAACATCTTTTTGTGTATCCAATTAGTGGGTAGGTATACTTCCTTTTTTGTGTTTTTGCTCTGTTAAACCTGATTTTCTATTAACTCAATATGCGTCAAAGATGACCTAAATTCCAGATTTATAAGTAAATTAGAGAATTGATTTGAACATTACATTTCTTTGCAAATATGTATACCTAGGTATACAATTGACAAAAACCATCAACCAGACTGACTGTTTTGTTGAATAAAAATATTCATTTAAGATTATACGGGGTGCGTTTTATGTTCCATGTTTTTTCAAAAACTTAAATATACCACTTTAATTTTATGTATGAAATATGATGTCGGGCAAATTGGCGCTTCTGGCCCTTTCGTAAAAACGAGCTTTTTCAAGCACATTTGGCTTAACAATTTCTCAGACCTCTGTTGTAATTTCAGCAATTTCGTTTCTAATGTTGTCTTTAAGCATCGATGATTGTGATTGGTTTGCTGATGTACACCTTTTCCTTCAAGATGCTTGCTATTTTTGATCAAAGTGATCAAAGGTTGTGTCAAATGAATTGTGTACGGGTATAAATACGAATATTTTTTGAGAATTTTTGCACGGCGTCGATAAGAGGTACCCGGACATTCAACATCACTCTGTCTCATATCTCATTGCATTAATCTTTTCTGGCGTAACTTGGTTTACTCGTCGCCCTCCTCTAAAAAGTTTTCAGGGCTGTAATGCCTCTTGAGATGAATTGAAAAATCCTCTAAGAGTATCTCCTGTTATGTATAGTGGTGTTCGGAATCGACAGAAAATTGTAAGTCCGCTCCCTTCCTGGTAACACGCATACAGATATGGTTAAGAGTTGAAAGTCTCTAGGTCCTGCTTCTCTTCGAGTTGTTTCATTAAATAGTTATTTAAATAAAATGATCAATTATAATTTGTTATCTTCCACTCTATGGCTTTTAACTGCCGTAGTTTAAAATATTTTTTGTTTGTTGATAGTTGATACTCTTTGTGGTGATTAATTTGGAATCAATATTTTTTCATAAACCATGTTGGAGCTTACTCTTTGTTGGCGATGTATAGCGATGACTTGCAACATAAAATGAATGTCTAATATCCGATATGTTGGTTATATAGAGAAGATGATCTAATACAAAGTGAGAAAAAGCATTTTAGTTCGAGCCGTTCAAAATGTGTACTAAGCACTTCATCCATTGATAAAAAAGATTGATTTTATTAGTGTCTTCTAGTTTTCTGTAAAATTGGTCATTTACTTCTAACATGAAAGACATCCTACTTTCCACGTAAAGTACACTGTGTACAGACTATTGATAAATCGGTTCAAAACAGGGTCTGAAGTTCAGAGGCATCAATTCTCTCCTAGAATTTGTTGTTTATTTGCTGCGTATTGTAATCTTTATGGAAGCAGTTCCGTTCCAGTAGGATATGATAGAGTTCTTTTTTTACCTTTATGAATTTTCTCATCCAGTTTAAGTAGTTCTAATTCCCAATATGATGTGAAGTCTTAATTTGAACAGCAGAATTGGTGAACAATATTACATTTCCGTGGAAGTATACATTGGGAGTTGTTTATTGATGTGTTTTTGAAGCCTTCATCTTCATGTTCTTTATAACCCCATACCTGTCTGAGTAGCTCATTATTGATTGGGAAGTTGCCTCAAAGAGTTGGAATTTCCCTTTGCATTTCTTGTGAAATCTTTTCTACGTAAGATGTTTTCCATGCGCAACTTAAAGTTTTTTTTTTTTGAGTCTTTGGTTTGCTTTCCAAATGAAGATTAAATGTTAGTTTCGGAGTTGTGGTTTCCTTGTTGATACCGTACTTATTGTCGAGCAGTTTGGTCCCCAAAATCGATTGATTGATTTGTGCTATTATTACAAAATATTGTTTTTTTTTTTAATAGAGGCACAATCAATGCAAGAATTTGTTGCTGTATCATAAACCCATATTTATCAACCGGAACAAAGGTTTGTAACTGAAATACAATTTTTTGAAAACTCTAGCCTCAACGGTTTTGGCTGTTGCCCAATATAGTTAGAAACGTCACTACGATTGTGAGTTTTGTGGATTAAAATAATGAAATATTTTTATTTTGCTATAGAAAGTGCTTGATTAAAGTGGTGTCTAATTCTTAGAGCTAATGCTCTTAGATCGATCAGAGATGTGAACCATTGTTTTAACAAAAAGACAGATACCGTCATATCCACTGGGACATCAATTTAAAATGTTTTTTTCACGTCTTCCACAAGTCGACTCTTGATAGTAATATCACTCAATAAGCTTTGAGAAAAGCTATTGAAATTGATATCTCGAGGTACACAATATTTATTACAAAAAAAGTTAAAAGAAGGAGGAAAACAAATTGCAAATAACAAGGGGGTTGTTGCTTATCTCTTCCAAGTACTTCATTCTTGATGAATATCCGTTTCTCTTGTTAGTATTGACAAATTTCTTCTAACCATGAGTGAATGAATTAGGAATTGGGTGTATTGCACTGCGACCTGGAGATCTATTGTGTCCCACTTAAAAATACATGAGCTTTCTCATCTTATAGTTCTTCCACCAAATCTATTGCTCTTAGGAATCTAAGTATTTGGAGCACCTTCAGAAATGATAGGTTCCACTTAGTTTTGTCCCAGATGGTTTTTTCTTTGGTGCTTGAGTGGACAACATGTTCCTAGTATGTGCTCCGGTGTTTCCTCATGCATGTTGCAGAACCTACATGTGGCACTGCTTACCATACCAATTTAACCTAGGTGTCTTCTAAGTTTGCAGTGTCTAGCTAGGGTACCTTTTGTTATTCTTAGGTTATTTCTACTTGAGTAAATGCAGTTTTCGAAACGTTGCTGATTGTAATTGCCCAATAGTAGTTTCGCTTGCCTTAGCTTTGGGAGTTCTTTCCAATTCTTGGATCTGCTTGCCTCATCTTCTTGTTTAATTTTGTTTTCTCTAATTCCGCAAAATGGCTCAAGCCCTGTTAAAGGAGTTGATGCGCCTAATTTTGCTAAAGAGTGTGCTTCTTCGTTTCCATTAACATCCACGTGATCAGGTATCCAGTGAAGTGTGACCCTGTTCTGTTTGCCAAGTTCATTAAGCCCGCTTAAGCACTCCCACATCAACTTAGAGCCGATGGTATATGAACTTAGTGCCGCTTGACTATCTGACATGATTGAAATGCTCTTCTAACCATAAAACTGTTGTAATCATCCAATCCATCAACGATTAATTAATTTTTCTATTATGTGTTTCTTAAACTACCTTCATTAGAAAAAGGTCATATTAAATCAAGAAGATTGAAATCTCCTGCTGGAAGGATATCGTCGAGATATTTGAAATGAAAACGAATTTACTTCCGAATCCAGCCGCGACACAATTTATATTCAGCATCGACGATTGGTCACATACAGCTGTGCACAATACTTCGTACAGCAATAATAATTTCACTTCCCATGACATCTCTAGGTACTGAAATTTACATCTGTCAAATGGAGCTCATAGGTGACGGGAAAACCAAGAAGATATTAAAGATTTTGTATAAACCTATCTAATCTTTTTTTTATATTTTTCTTGATCATTGCAAGTCCTACATACGAGTATAGTACTCTTAACATGTATACAAGAATACAGCGTGCTAATTTAATTTGAAGTTTATAACTTTCTGTCTTGCAAAAATAAAACCAGACTGGCTAATAAATTGCCATTTATTTCAAACACTTTGTAAGCAATCTTTTATGTTGTGTCCATTCCCGGTTATTTATGTTTTCTTTTTATGTATTTTTTTTTCTCGAAAAATTAAAATAAAATAAAATACTTCCCCTATTATTTTCCTACATACTATATAAATGTAACAGCTTCTCTCCCATTTTCAGTCGACAGTCAACGTATTTCATTATGCCAAAGGAAACAAAAAAAGGACATAAATTATAATTAAGCATCCTTTTTCACATTACAAACTGGCGAACACATAAATAAATACTCATTGTCGACATTAATCTCTCTCTGTTTGGTCTTTTTTTTTTATGTTTTCTCTTTGGGTAGTATTTTTTGTTTATTCATTTTTATTAATCCGGTGTCCTTGGCTCCTCTTTATGGAAAAATTGTTGTTTTTTAATTCTGCTTTTTTGGTCATTGTTTCTTTGTTGAAGTAAAACTTTTATATACTGTAGTGATGTTAGTTTAAGTTTGTAAAGCGGATGCAGAAACTAAGGTTAGGGTTTGTGGGAGCATGCAATTTTTTTTTTGAATACATAGCTTGAAAAAATAATAGGGATCTTATCTTCAAAGAGAGGGTGTCGGAAATGTGTATTGTTTTTCTTTAAATTCAATTTAATTCAATCAATTTAAATGTCGGATCCAATTGTGGAGGTGAATGGTACCTATATAACGGGTGATTTTTTAAGAGCTTGAGAACTTTTTTAAAAAAAAAAACGCATAAAATTTGCAAAATCTCATCGATTCTTTATTTGAAACGTTAGATTGGTCCATAACATTTACTTTTTGAAGATAATTTCATTTAAATGTTGACCGCGGCTGCGTCTTAGGTGGTCCATTCGGAAAGTCCAATTTTGGGTAACTTTTTCGAGCATTTCGGCCGGAATAGCCCGAATTTCTTCGGAAATGTTGTCTTCCAAAGCTGGAATAGTTGCTGGCTTATTTGTGTAGACTTTAGACTTGACGTAGCCCCACAAAAAATAGTCTAAAGGCGTCAAATCGCATGATCTTGGTGGCCAACTTACCGGTCCATTCCTTGAGATGAATTGTTCTCCGAAGTTTTCCCTCAAAATGGCCATAGAATCGCGAGCTGTGTGGCATGTAGCGCCATCTTGTTGAAACCACATGTCAACCAAGTTCAGTTCTTCCATTTTTGGCAACAAAAAGTTTGTTAGCATTGAACGATAGCGATCGCCATTCACCGTAACGTTGCGTCCAACAGCATCTTTGAAAAAATACGGTCCAATGATTCCACCAGCGTACAAACCACACCAAACAGTGCATTTTTCGGGATGCATGGGCAGTTCTTGAACGGCTTCTGGTTGCTCTTCACTCCAAATGCGGCAATTTTGCTTATTTACGTAGCCATTCAACCAGAAATGAGCCTCATCGCTGAACAAAATTTGTCGATAAAAAAGCGGATTTTCTGCCAACTTTTCTAGGGCCCATTCACTGAAAATTCGACGTTGCTCGTTAGTAAGTCTATTCATGATGAAATGTCAAAGCATACTGAGCATCTTTCTCTTTGACACCATGTCTGAAATCCCGCGTGATCTGTCAAATACTAATGCATGAAAATCCTAACCTCAAAAAAATCACCCGTTACATAAGTGCGTAACAAAATTTAATCCTGAGACTTAAATCAAAAATAGTAATGGATACCTACGAATGCAGCATACCAAAATTATCTCACCGCATAGTGTCCGGTAGGGGGGCAGGGAGTCAAAGGCCCCAGGCGGCACTTATTTTTCAAATAAGCGGGGGTAATTTATACGCTTGGAGATTAGAAAATGGGCAATTGATGGAAAAAATAGTAGGTGTGAACGAATATACGTACAAATTTTAATATTAGTATTTTTTTTTGATATGTTTATTTCAGTGCTATAAGTCGAATACCATTATTTAAAATAGTTACATAGAAAACATAAAAAAGTAGTTAATTTTTCGTAAACAATAAAATTTTATTTTATATTTTGAAAAAATAATAGGTGTTATTCATAGAATAAATTAAAAATTTATAAGCTTAGAAGATATCGGTACAATACTTAGTTTTAAATTAAGATTTGGTTGGATGTGCTTTAGCTTTAGCCTCATAACGACGCGGTTAGTATTCCATTGATTTTTTGCACTGGAACTCTTTCCCAAGCTTACTTGATCCCAACCCTTATTCGAACATTTTTTTTTTGAGACAGCACATTCTTGACATCAGACGACTAGTTTTCGATCGGGTTTAGATCAGGTAATTAAGCTGGTCGGTCAATAACTGAAATCTTTTTCGCCAAAACCAAGCATTAGCTTTTTTCGAGGTGTGCTTTGGTTCATTGTCTTATTGAAACTTCTAAAGTCAATGGATTTCATCTTCGGCGTAAGGCAGCATCTTTCTAATATTTTTACACTGATTCGTAGTTTCGTGTGTTTTGGGTCATTGTCTTCTTGAAACTTCCAAAGCCACTGATTGCATTTCATCTTCGGCGTAAAGCAGCATCTTACTTTCTAATATTTTTACATATTTCGCCTGTAGTTTCCTTTATCCAAAATAATGGCCGTACACCATACCAGGAAAAACAGCCCCATACCATTATGCTTCCGTGCCACCGTGCTTAATGGTCGTTTTGGTGTATTAGGGGTTACAAGGAGGTCGTCTTACGTAATACTTATTGCCCCGACCAAATAAATGGACTTTCGTTTCGTCACTCCGCATAATATTTTTGAAACTCTGTATGCCCCATTCGTTAAATACCTTAAGCTGATCTTCAGCAAAAGCTTTTCTGATACAATTGGCGTCTTCCTATCCGATCGAGAACGTAGATAAGCTGTTATTAACCTGTTTCTGACAGCTGTTGTCATCACCGTCAAATTAAATGTTTTTTTAGTTTCAGAAAAAGTCACGAAAGTGTCTTTGAAGAAGCCAACAAAAATTAGAGGCTGCAAAAATTGATTCTGTTACGGGCGACAAAAACACGTGCTACGCCACTTCGCACCTACAATTTTTTTTTTTCAAAATATTGTTGTTCGAAATATAGAAACAAATACATATATCCACATACATACATATTAACATATTCACTTAACAAATATTTACTAAATTTGAAACTTTTAATGTAATGACTTCAGCGATTTTTTAAAATACAGTGCCGAGCATAAGTGAAGGTACTTCATTTATGTTCTTATGGAAACTGAAAAATATACTTAATAAAAATAATGATGGTACCTTTAAATAAAACATATTTGTTAGCCATTTTATTTCCTTAAAACAATTCAAATTTGTACCTAATACTTAGTTGGAAATCTCTTTAACCTCAAAACTTCTTGGCAATTAGTGGACTAGTTTCTTAGTCGCTGAGGCGTTATTACTGGGCATTCTGCAAGATTTAATTCTTTTAGTTTGGGATTTATTCCTTATCTCGTGGTTCCGTATACGCTTTTCAAGGTGGTCTTACAAGTGCTCAATGGGATTCAAGTCAGGATTTTGTGATGGTGTTAAAAGCATGTGTGGTGTATTATACGCGATCCACATCTTCACATCTAGAGCGGTGTGCTTGAGATCATTGTTTTTATGGAAATAAAACCTGTCTCTGATCCCCAATTTCTCAGTGCTTTCGTTAAGGTTTTCCTTCAAAATGTTAAGGTAAACACTTTTATTCATTATTGCCTCAATGATTACCAAATTACCAACACCGCCAGATGACATAGACCCCATACTATAACACCACCACCCCATGCCTCACAGTTTTTATTGTATTCTGGGGATTGAGGGCTTCTGCCTTTTTCTGACACGTATGTATATGTTGAACTTGGACTCATCTGAGAATATGACGTCATATGTATACCCATTAGCAAAAGTTATTCGTTTTTTCTTGTTGACATCGCTAACACAAGGTTTTTTACGAGCTACGCAATTTCTGTAGTCAGACCTATGGCCTTCTAACAGTTCACTCGGAAACCGTTTTGTTCAAATTACTTGAAATGTCGATGGCTATTTTTGGTGCACTTTTAAATGGATCTTTTTGAATAATTCGCTAACGAGGTCGCCCTGATCGTTGCTTATCTTCAATTCTTTTTTCGTTATTGATTCGATTTACCACCTTCTGCACCGTTGCTTTTGATCTGCTAACAATTTCATTGATTTCTTTACAGGATTTACCGTTTTAATGGTGGTTTATTATAATACTTTTCTCTTCAATGGTTTTTTCTTCAATTGATAATGTTAATTCTCTTCTATTCATTTTGTACGTCTAACTTTAAACTATTTGCAAATATTTAAAATATTTACAAACATCAATTATGACACAATAAACAAAGCTTTAACTGTTTTATTTTTAAATTGCATTATTTCTTTTTAAAATGAAACAACTGTATAAAAAAAAAAACAGAAGGTACCAACACTTTTGCTCGATAAAATTGAAGTGCATTTTTTTAAATTGCGTTTATTTATAAACAATTTTTTTTTCGGTTAGTCAAATAATTCAGTAATGCTTATGAATAAACTAAAGTATACATTTTTTTCCTCAATTCTTGTTTTCATTTAGCAGAATTTTTAGATTTTACAAGATTTGTAATAGGGTACCTTCATTTTTGCTCGACACTGTATATTGTTTTTCGTAACATCCCGAGAATTATATGTACTTCAAATCATTCTGGGTCGGATTGATATTTATTCTCGGGCTCATTCTTTTCCTACGAAGGTCTTTTGCCCGGCTTCAGTTAGTCCAACTTCTGAAACATATCTAAGGAAATTTCAACATTGACTTTGGCTTAATTATAGTCTCGTCTATTGATATTCTCATAAAATTATTTATCAAGGACACACCCAACTCAACAGTTTATCATCCTTTTCATTTAAAATGAGACTCCTTGGAATTAAGGGAAGATAACAGGCAAACAAAACAACTCATATGTGAACCACTTATAAGATTTCCTTCTCTAATAATATAATTATTGTCCCTCACTAATTGTCGTTTATTTGGCCTTTGGACATGGGATGTCCATCCATATCCTGTTAAAATATATTATTTCTTTTGTAAGAGTGTCATTGTACAAGCACAGATGACAGTGTCCTTTCGAAAAAAAAGGAAAAAGTTGACCCTCTTTAAGGGGAAAAAGGATAGAAAAGTATAGTAAGTGTTGTTTCCGGGATCTTTTTCTCAACGGACATTGATGCCGGGATACAAAGAATGGATTTTGAGGACTTCGAAGTTGTGGATAATTTATAAGTCTTCTTCAATTAATAACTCAAGTAGAAAAGTTGACAAGATGAAGGGGCGATATACATATAGTCATACATAATCTTTGAAGTGAGTAATAGGAAGTAAGGAATATTATTTAATTTTGGTTATTTATTAAAGTAAAGTCAACAGGCAGTTGAAAAGGATGTGTGCATTTTTAAAAAGGATTTAAATTTCAATTATTGGATATCGAAACTAAGTTAAACCTTAATTTTCGGGACTAAACAACACGTAGTTTGGCCGATATTTTGAAAGAGGTGTTATTGGTTCTTAAGTTTTCGTCAATTTATACTGTTTACTTCAACGAGTCCAACGCAGGGCAAAACGGTGACCAGACTTGGCTTGATTATATTCAAGATGCGATATTGAGAGATATAGTGACATATGGGTGAGAGAATTTTTTAGACCATCGTTTCACAAAACCGAGTGTAGAGTAGACTGTAGAGTTAGTTAGCCTTCTTGATGGACGTATCGATGTGAGATCGGAAATTCAATTCCTTATCACATATAACTTCGAGATCAGCCAACCGGGGAAACTGCTTCATTTCATTTTTGATAGGATACGTTCAGGAGGAAGTTGAAAACTTTTACGGGAGAAGTTAATAGCTTGGCACTTCTAACAATAAGCTCAACAAAGTTTTATAGGCCGCAGATATAAGTCAGGAAGGTAGTGTGTCTAACTATAGGCTTTTCTATCATCGTCGTAGACTGATGTACTGTACAGTGCTTGATGCAATCGACATCATTGTTTCGAAAAATAAAAATCAAAGGGCAAGTTGATTCCCCTGTGGAACACTAGAGTTTGCAAGGATTGGATCAGATTCGGAGAATCTTTATATTTCAGGTCTCTCAAGTAGGATTGAATCCATGCAATAAATGTGGCTTGAAAACAGCATTAAGCTTGAAAAGGATCAGAGAGTCGGTGACTCGGCTGAGCTTGTTTGCATGATCTTTATAACCTTCTTCGAGGCTGCATAAAGTTCCAGAGAAAAATCCTAATAAATTAATGGTAGTACATAAATCTGTCTTCAAGGATGTTGGTTGCTATGTTGGTTGCGAAAGACTATTTATTTGCTGTGAGACATCATTATGTCATAAACCATACTTTCGAAAAGCTTAGTAATGCAAGAGAGTTAAGCATTAGGTCGGGGTGGGTCGGTAGTTAGAGATTCTTTTTTTTCAGGCTTTTGGATTTGGATTATAAAAGTATGTATATAAAAGGATAGTTTTTAAGGGACTTAGCTTTGTTTGAAAGATAATACTTGGCATTAATGTTTGAATATAATTGCGGGCATGTGGCTGGTGCGTACATATCGTAATCTGGAGATCCAATTTTCTGTACTCGACCTTCTCCATTAAGTTGCTGGTACAAGTTATTGATCACGAAGACGAATTGACACATTTCTATTATCTTTACACAATGCTGTACATCGGCAATCGTGCACTGCACGACGAGCGACGACGCCATAGTTTCTCGAATAAATCGCTCTGATGGACGATTATGAGCACTTTGCTCCCGATGAGTTTCTCGAATTGAACAATTTGTTCAACATAAATTTGAACAGTTTCAAGACGTCATTGAAGACTTTGCATCTACCAAAGCAAGAAAGATAGTTTTTTAATAATCAGTAGTTTTGTTTTATTATATTGGGGTCATCGGAAATTCAGTTCAAATAAGATAATGTGAAATGATACGAGTAGCTATCAAACTTTCTTTTAGCTTGATAAAGTGAAAGAATCTTTTGAGATTCGTTTTGATACATGATTGTTTTCAATTAAAGTAGCCTTATTCTAGTTCCGAAAAAGGATGGTTGGGGGTTTAATAATTTGAAATATCAGAACGAGATCCTAAGTTAATCCCCGAAAGATTTTTGTTCTTATTTCTATGAAGACGACCTAACTTCTCCCGTATCAGGAAAGCATCCTTTTATATTGAAATGAGGACTTTGCTGGGTTGCCGAACCCTTTTTTTATCAAAAAAATCGTGGCAATCACAGTGACTCGTCTAAAATCTGTATATAATTCTTAATTCAAATCAATTCCAAGTAGCACCCAATACATCATCCCGCTAATTCAAAACTTGTTTGGCAACAAAAGACACCTGTCATAACCGGACACTGTCTGATAGTGCAAACAAGCACGCAACGTGGCTTGAAGAACATGGTTTGCCAAATAAGTTAAAATAAAATAGAACGCCAAAACGGCTCGTAGAGAGCCTAAACCTAGTGACTTACAGCACTCAACCACTCCTGTGTGCGTGTAACCAGGAATGGAGGGAACTTACAATTTTCTGCTGATTCCGAAAGCCTAATTAGCCTCCCTTTTTATAACAAGAGACCTTCTTAGAGGATTTTTCAATTCCTCTCAAGAGGCAGTACACCTCCGACGGCTGATAATCGAACCCAAGACCTTCTGCATGACAGTCCAATGCACTAACCATTATGTCAAGGGTATTATAATGTTACCAATGCTAAACACATAACTTTTATATTAATCATGAATTTTACGCAGCAGGTCCATAGTTTGCCTAGCAGTGTGCGCAGTCGCTCTTTCTTGTTAGGTTGCAAATCATTGTTCTGTAAGAACCGCCGGAAAACGTTTCTGTCGTTTCATATTTATTCTCGGAAAAATATTGGCCGGTAACTTTTTCCTCCATAACACCGCATCAAACGGTGCATTTGGATGGGTTTAACTAAAGCCGGTGTTTTGTCCTTGGATCTTCGGAGCCCCACAATCTAGTTTTCGGCTGACCAAACTTCTAGCCATGAAGTCTGTGGGAGCTGATCTTGATTTAAAATGTTGGCGATATTTGCGCTGGGTCATCACAATCGTTGATGAATAAAAAATAAAATGCACGACTGGGTCGCACGAACTTGCTCCTATGTAATAAACTATGTATTTTAAAAACGAATGTTATTAACGAAAACTGTTCATAAATTTAAAATGAATTTCTTAAATTCTTTTAGTGGTAAGAGATAAAAACAAAAATTATAAGTCGTTGTAGTGGTTCCTTAAAAAAATAAGCTTTTATGTAAAAAATTTTTAAAACATTTTGGTACGCCAACTTTAAGTTTTTATTACTGTACGAATGAGAGTTGAATTTTCAAGAAAAATACTAAACCGTTCTTGAGATATCGAATTTTCCAAGAAAAAAATGACTTTTTTTATCCAAAAATTGAAAAAATATGTTTTTTTTTTTAGGTTTGAAATGCAATGTTTTTTAAACTTTTTAAGAAATTCTTTATAAAAAATTTCATTAAAATCCGTTAGGCCGATAATGACTAATTCAAAATTCTAAAAAATCGTTCTATGGTAGGTACAGTCAGTGATATCTAGATTTAAATTTTTTTTATTAAATTATATATCGTAAGAATTAATCAAAAGGAAAAAAATTTAGAAAAATTCTCGGAACCGTTTTCGAGAAAAATACTATTTTCGAAAACGAGTTTTTAACATTTGTATGGAAGGTACTGTTAGTTTTAGATAAAATAAATTTTTTCTTTTTAAATCTTGTAGATTATGTTTCTTTATTTATCAAGTTTAAAAATCCAAAAAATAAAAAAATGAAAATTTGAATATGTAATAATATTCAAACTTTGGAGAAGCTTTAGTATAAAAAAATGTTGTTGGTTGTACCGTTTTCGTGAAAATTACAAAAAAAAATGGAATGGGCTACCAAAAATAAAAATTTTTTGGAACATTTTTTTCAAACATTACCTACATAGTTCTCACTAAATAAGATTTTTCAAATTTAAAAAAAAAAATCTGTGGGACAGTTTGAGAAAAAAAAATATTTATAAAATTACGAAAAAAAAATCGTATGGCAGGTACCGTTATTTTTGGTCTTTAAAAAAAGAAAAAAACGTGTGGGGGAAAAAAATTAAAACCCAATGTGCTAAGTTTGAAGAAAATCGGCCGAGCCGTTTAGGCTGTAGTCGAACGGACAGACAGGCAGAATTGCGAGACCCACTTTTTTGGTCTTCGCTATCATCGTAATGTCAACTTTGATCAAAATCTCGAGTTCGTTTTTTTTTACGAATGCATAACTTGCTTTATAGTACCTAAAAGTTGCAAGTAAAAATCGCTATATATTGGAAAATATCAAATTTATTCGTGTTTTGGATTGGTAGGTCTAATTTGGCACACCCTGTATTTTTAAATTTGCAAATGATTTTTGCAGAAGTTGTATAGCTGAGAAAGATTCCATTCCTCACGTTTTAGTTACTTGTCCTCCTTTATTCTGAAGACGTAAGCTCCATTTGGTAGATTTGTACTACAATGATCCTAGTAAATAAAATATTAGCGCGACAGTCCAACACGCTAACCAGTACTCCAATATTTTCTATCTCACAAGAACTGACCTTTTAGATAGTTTTTTGTATTCCGCCATCTGGCCATGCTTAATCCTTTTAATTTGTCTTAACTGCAGCAGCACTATTGACCATTCACAAAGACTTGTCACCTCTTGGCTTGTTACTTAGAGAGTCCGCTTGTATTATTTTTGGAATACAATTTACTCTTCTATCTCCCTCTTTCTCGCCTCATTTCTCCACCCATCTTGTTAAGTAATCCATCAGGAGTTTTGCTTACTTTTTTTGGCATTACAAATTGAAAGCATAAAATTACAGACATCAATCAAGGGTCCTCCAGCACAATCATCATCATCATTGCTTTAGCCGACGAAACAACAAATTCGACGCATCCTTCCATCAATTTGTGTAGGGCTAGGATGGAATGCATGCACAAGCACACACTGCCCAATTTGTGAAGTCATGCGATTTATAATTTGCGTTCCATTTGCAATTGCGTGCTCATTTGACTGTTGTGTCAGTTTGAACCTATATGTATGTACGTATATCGAGGACGAGGAGGATCCCTGATGGAATCATTTAGATAAAGTTTGCATGCATCAGGCAATTGGTTACATCATGTGTGTAGTAGCGTACCACCAAAAGCTGATGGCGGTTCTACTAGTACTCGTACATGGTTGTGGTTGCGGTTGTATAGTAGTGTGCTTTCTCCCAAGTCTGTCGCCCAACAAACACAAGCAACAAAAAAAAAACATGTTTCTACAACGACTGTGGCCATTGCAGTGTAGCTGCCTCTGCGTTAGCGGTTTTACTGATGATGATGATCAAGACGATGATGGACACTCTCGTTTACATCGTTAATCTCGCGTGCATGCTTAACTGCCATCCTGTCTTCTCGAGCGCTCCTCCTATGGTAATCGACTGTCCATCAATGCAGGAGCGGACAAACGGAAAGCTGCAGAGATGGATGTGGATGGATGGATGCGATGCGAATGGGCGCGAGGAGTTTCGGTTCTGCATCTAGTTTGTGCTGTTTTGGCATTTGGAGCTGTGATGGAGAGAAAATTTATTCATTCATCTTTTGGCATATTTATTCATCCGTCCATTGGTCTGTCCGTACGTCCGTCCGTCAAGTTAGTCAGTTCAAGTTATGTGAGTCTATTTATCTGCAGTCTGTGTCTGTTGTGTCTTTTGTTGTTGTTTGTTAGTTTGGCCTGGTCTGGCCGAGTCGGTCGCCTGTCTGTTATTTAGCAATTGATTTGGCATCACCTGTCACGAGTGTTTACATTAGGCTTGCCAGTTAATGGTGGTAAATTGATTTTCTTCTCGCTATTGTTGGTTGTTTTTTTTTGTTGAGGAAAAGTCCAATAATTATCGTACCAACGTAAGTGACATTTAAGATGGATACTTTTAGAATGCCACCTCTTGAATGGTTGGTACATATGGACAAAGCAATAGACAGATAAGGTCGCAACATCTCTATATTGCCTAATAAGCTGTCTAACTTGCTACCTACCATAGTGATGACAAGCTATAAAGCTTGTAGTGATGTTTCAATTGTCGGCAGAGGATACTATTTAATAATTTCAATATCATCTCAGCCGGCAGAGGCTCATATATTTCTGAGACTATGTCGATGATAGTTCTTTCCAAGAGGATTCTGAACGATAAAAGTGTTTCTCGTGGGTCTACCAGAATAATGGCTGACTTTCCAGAGCTAGGTATGCCTTTGCACTGTTATACCGCATCATCTTCAGAAATGTATCGAAATGTTGGAAATTTATGTTTTACAATTCTTATTGGAGAACGACAAATTCTTCAAAAAATTTGGTCCAAAATTTTATTCCCCTGGCTATCGGGGAAGGGAAGCATGTCACCTAATCAAACAAGACCAAAACCAGACTCGGAATACTGCTATTATCATAGACATTCAGTTGGCTGTTAAAGCCATTCATTCTAGTACACCATCCTCCAAAATGGTCCCGCAATGCCGGAATGAACTTTCAGTCTCAATACTAGCCACAACGTTACTCTTATCTGGGTTCCGGGTCATTGTGGCATTGATGGAAATGAACGGGCAAACGAGCAAGGCAAGGATCGGCCCTTCATAGCGGAAAAAGTCAACATACCGCTCGGAGCTATGAACGTCAATATTCTCTCAATTTTTCTTAACGAATCAAAACGTAGGTGGAGCAGTTTAACTTACTGCATTATATCTAGAAAGATTTGGCCCATCTTTAATAAATTCCGAACGCTTGATCTGATATGCAGACCCAGGTAAGACATAGCCAGGATCGTAGCTACCTGTTCCGGACACTGGCTAATAGGAGAGCATGCAGCGAACTAGGCATTAATCACAACACTCATAGCTGTGGGGACCAGCGGGAAAAGGAAACAGCCTCTGGTATGGTCAAATTTAAACTCACAGGATGCTGTGCATTTTTTGACGACATTGACGAACTTTCGGAAATGAAGATCAAAGACTTGATCTCCTATCTCAGTGCGACGAAATAGCTTTGGGACGAACTGGTTACTTCTGTGCCTTGCGCTCCGCTTGATTCTTTAGATCCCGAGCTAACTGACTGAGGGCTTCGACGCAAGTTTACGGTACTACTGTTTCAGCACCAGTCAACAAGCTGTTAAGCTTGACACAGTGTAGATGGTATTGGATGAGTATGGTGTTCCGGTTGAGTAAGTTCCGGATGATTGTGCAAAAGCAAACACACAATAAGAGCCATCAAAACCTGCTAGATCTTTTCTTAGTTTTAAACTCAACCCAATCTGGATGTTCACAATTTCCCATATCAATTCTATCCACAGGTTGTGGTATCAAAATGGTGCTTCAGCGCCAATTGGTCGACATTTCTATCTACATATCATTATTCCCCTAAAACCAATAGTTTCCAAGTTATGGAAAAATTCTGGTTTTGCAATATAGTGAATTTTTACACAGACATGTCTTCCTAAAAATCTGGACTTTAGTTTTTTCAATAGCCCTCTTTCAGATATGTAAAAAACTCGGTCTGGTACGAATTTAATTACTCATGTTTAACGCTTAAGGGCTATTTAGAGTTATGTATTTAGTCAACGACACAGCTAGTCCTGTTGCGCCGTCTTGTTGGAAATACAGCTAGGATTGATTGATGTGAAACTCTGGCCACCGAAAGCCGGTTTACTATACTACTCGTATATATATATACCTATATACCCGATACCATTGACAATAATGGTGTCTCTTTAGTCATTTCTAAAGAATTAAGGTCTGATGATGCCGCCATGTCGTAAACCGCACTAGTGCGTTGCGTTTATCCGGCTCCCGATCCTTGGAGGGTCTCTGCCTGAGATATTGCGGTCTTCCATCGGTTGCGATCCCTCGCCAGCTCCCTGCAATCTTCGAGACCAAGCGCTCTTGCTTCTGTAACGGTCTGGTCCCTGTAGCGAAGGTTCGGTCTTCCTCGTCGTCTCGAACTTGGGGGCTGGGATTGGAAGTTTTTTTTTGGCTGGAGCGTTGTTGTCCATTCTCTCGATGTGGCCGAGCCAGTGTAGTCGACGTGTTTTGGTTCTTTGGACTACATCCACATCTTGGTACAGTTCGTATAATTCACGATTGAGTCTTCTCCTCCATTTGCCCTCTTCGCATATAGGACCAAATATCCGCCGAAGAATTTTTCTCTCTAAAGTGCTCAGTATCAATTCCCCATTTTTACTTATCGTCTAGCACTCGGCGGCGTAGAGTAGAACTGGTAAAATTAGTGTTTTGTATAGCGTGCACTTTGTCTTTCGAGAAAGGAGTTTTGAAGTTTGAGCCCATTTGTTTGGCCAAAACTAAGTAGCTGCGTTCACTAGGGTAATTCTTCGTCGGATTTCCACTAAGGTGTCGTTCGTGGGATTGATGTTTGTTCCGAGGTAGGTGAACTCCTTGACTACCTCGAAATTACTGCAACCAACAGTGACGTCTTGTCCTAGGCGATGGACAGCTGAGGTTTTGTTTGTTGATAGCATTATACTTTGTTTTGTCCTCATTAACTTCAAGACCAAAGTGTTTCGCCTTTTCATCAAAAGCTGTGAACGCTTCTAGCATAGCTCGCTTGGAACGGCCGATGATATCGATGTCGTCCGCATAGCCAAGCAGTTGGAAAGACCTGTTGAAAATAGTGCCTTTCAGGTTAACACCACTCTTGCGCACTATTTGCTCCAGGACTAGGTTGAAGAAATCACATGATAGCGCATCTCCTTGTCTGAACCCTGTACAAAGTCGTATCTGGAATAGCTCGGATGAGCTGTTACCCATTTGCACGTTGCACCGCAGCGCAGCTGGATCAGTTTTTACGGGATCCCGAAATCCGACATCGCAGATAGAAGCTCTTGGCGACTTATGATATCATATGCGGCTTTGAAGTCGATGAAAAGATGGTGGGTCTCGACTTGAATTTCGTTGGTCTTTTCCTGGATTTGCATCAATAAGAAGATTGGGTCTATCGTTGATCTGCCTGTCCTGAAGCAACACTGGTACGTGCCCATTATAGTGTCGCAGAAAAGTTTTAGACGTTCACATAGTACGGTGGATAGGATCTTGTAGGCAACATTAAGCAGGGATATGCCTCTGTAGTTTTTGCAGGACATAGGATCGACTTTTTTGTAGATTGGGCATATGGAGCTATTTGACCAGTCGTCGGGCATACTTTCCTCCTCCCAAATTTGGTTAATGAGCTGATGCATGCACTCTATCAGGAGTTCCGCAGGTAGACCATCCGAGCCTGCGGATTTGTTGTTCTTAAGCTTGTGGACATCCTTTCTTAACCTCTTGAGTACTGGGTAGTTGGACTGGATCTTCTTGACCGCACTTGACAAATAATCATTTTTGGCCAAAATCCCGATATCCACATTTACACATTTACAGCTCCTTACTGACGAACTCGGAGCGTTGTCTATGGGTCTTGACACCTGAATGTCATTGACAACTGCTGAAACATAACAATTGGAGAAACCATCATTCCTACCTGGTCACCTTTTAGGTTATGTAGAAGAAAACGAAAAATGATTGAGAAATATTTTTGGGCGCCACTTTGACAACATTTTTAAAACCTACGAGTAACACTCCTTAATGGGTTTCAGGTCTTTTTTAAATTTTTAAGATTTAATGATGTTTCGAACGCCGTTAAGTTTAATTTCAGGTCTTAAATATTTTCTACAAAATTTTTTAAAGTTTGCTAGGATTCTGAATTCTCTGTTATGTTCTTTTAAAGCAGGGTTATTATTAGCCTTTTAAGAAAGTCTTGAAATTATCAGAATTTATAATTGATTGACAATTAATTCATGGATTAATTATGTTGAAAGGAATATCACTCTCTTCAATTCATAATCACTGTGAACTTCAAAACTATTACAGCTTACGCAAAAAAAAAGGGACTAAATAATTTCAGATATTTACAAATGGCTTTCATTATTCATTGGTAACTTCGTTACCTTTAAACTAACACTATCTTATCTCTACCATATTCCTTCATGAGGGAAGGCTAGACATCTCCTTCAAATTGATAAATCGAAAATGCTTTTCAAAAGGCATCTTCTTCAATTCGGTATATCCTTCAATATCTTCCGTATCCCCAAACCCCGATAAGATAGGAAGGTATGTATATCCAGAAATGAAAGTTAAGTTTCCATGTTTAACTGACGTTGATAGATACACTTGCTGCGCGCATCAAATCTGTATCACCATCAACCCCTTCTCGGTCTTTGACTAAATCTATCTTATTATCTATCAACGACGTCGACGACGATGAGGATGAGGATGCAGCCCGCCGGCAGTGCTCTGTAGCTGAAGTTGAAGAAGTTGAAGCCTTGGAATCCTAGTTTAAACTTGCCGTCGATATAAAAATTCCATCAAGGAGTTTTGATGTTGTTAAATGTGGTGTCTCGGTTAAACCCACTTGTCATTGGCGATAAAAACCATTCCATCTCGAGCTCTAGCTATACTCCTTGCTGTTTGCTGGCTGTTGCTGATGGCTTAGACGCCACTAATACACCACCAATTCGAAACGATCACATACACACGATGATACACGTGGTTCTTATGGTTCAGATATACGAGTAGGAATAACTACATTGCCGTAGCTGTTGGTTGCATGGAAGGCAATCGTGATGTTTAACGGCAGCTTCGTGTGTTGTGAAATGAAAATTAATGACGTGCAATCAATTTTGCTAGTCGACGTTATTTGTTATGTTGATGGCTCACCCTTGGAATCATTTGTCAAAACCGAGTCTACGTCAACGATGAGGACGACGATGACGACGGTTGAGGGGGCAACGCCAAGGGATGCCATGAAAATTTATCGTGCATTTCCAAGTCACATATAGATTGCCTGACGACTACAACGACGACGACGACGATGACGCTTTATGGTGATGGTTGATGGAATGGTGGTGGTAGTGGTGGCAATGCGATGGTGGTATAGTTCCACTAGTGTGGTAGTAAAGAGATGGATGACAGCTCTCAGGCAACTGAAGCACCGCAGAGGTTCCCAAGTCAGGGGTAACCGTATACTGCTGAAAAATGGACGAAAGAGTAATAATTTTTAGCAAGCAAATAACAGGAATGAAATATGTTTGGGGGAGGGGGAGGGAGGATCACCCCTTCTCACAAAAACAGCAACCTAAAGCTGGTGATGGTGGTAGCGTGTGCTTTTTATTTCTTGTAAAGTAAGGGCAAGTTTTGGATTCGCAAAAAAATTCAAATACGACATTTTAGAAAGGGTACGGATGGATAAACAGAGCTATCTCCAGTTGGTCAGGGAGGTGAAAAGGATGGTCATCGTATAGGTAGGTATGATTTTTAGTCCAAAAAAGTAGGTAAAGTTGGACTGGGTGATGATAAATTATAGGATGCACTTAAATGACATTTTCGAACGGCCATTAAATTCCTCCAACAAAATTTCCCAGGGTCTCTTTTTCTAGCCTAATCTAGTGTGGGCATTCACAATGAAAGCGGAGCTCCATTTTCACTGCTCCAATTTGCCAACTTCTTGGAGGTCCCATGTTTACCTGGAGTAGGTCAGTTTTAATAGTTGGCAATTATCAATTGTTAATCGTCTTTTATTTTGCGGAGGCTCTTCTTCTGCTTCAGTGATCGTGGAGAACCAGGGCTAAGTGACCTAAAACTATCTGTTGGCAGAAATGTAGGGATCCTGCAATTTTCTGCCGAGCTGTAAAGGTTAAGATAAGAAGCACTTCTTCCATGACTTGTTTTTTTTTCTCGAAAGAAGCATTTTTTTTTTGGTTAAGGTGTCTGGGAATTGAACCTAAGGCTCCAGCTTGATCACTACGCCAATGGATGCCATTCTTTTTATTGGAGAATTTTATCAAAAGGTGTATTTCTCAATTCCTCCTATTCCAAACATCCATAGAGACCGAAATATGCTCTGAGTGAATGAAGCAGTTTTTCTTCCAATTGGTTGGCTGTTAGGTAAAGCTCCAGCGGCACAATAGATCTCCAAGTCGCAGTCCAATACCCCAACTTCATGATTCAAAGATCCAGCGGATTCTTATCGATGTCACGTACAATATACTGCGATACTGGTAATTGAGCTACTGCGATTAGGTTTTGGGCCCACAGAAAGAGCGGACTTCCCAGAGGCATGCTTGGCGTCTATCGCAACATGATTCCTTTTTATGACGGACCGTTGATCTGGGGACCAGCAAGTTGTATAAATTAGGTGCGGGAATTGAGTGCTTGCTATAATGACATTTGGAACTTTTAAGAAGAAATCAGATAGTCTCCACTACCAGAAGTATTGTCAAGCCACCAGCTTTCCCCTTCACTCTGATTTGATTCTAAAAGTCTCCATGGATTTTTATCACAAGCTTTCTTGAGAAGATAATATTAAATACTCTCCCTTACTCTCTCGGGCGAGGGTTGAAATCATCAACATTTAGATCGTCAATACCTGTTCTTTATTTCACTATATTAAGTTTTCTAAATTTATTGCTTCCAAATTAGATCAAGAGACCAGGCGCTCGAATTAACTTTCTGTCCTCAAGAAGCCGAAGTACTATATTTCGGAATCAATAACTCCCTTATGAAAGGTAAGAGCTCCTTTTGAAATGTTCAAGGTTCATCTGTCGGGAAATTCTGAAATTATTTTGAAACTTTAAAATACTAGCCTGCACATTATACACCCTCTTCCTGATTATAAAAGGGTTATGCTCATATTCCTGCAAGCCTGAAGTTGCAATGTTGCTATGGGAAAGAAAGATTACAAGGTTAACAAACAATGTTGAAGAGCCCTATTAATGTTTCTTAAAACTTTAAAAACAAAACTAAGTCCAAATATTTGTGCTTAAAATTTTTGAAAATTTTACCCAAAGAGCTAGTTCGTTCGACCTAGTCGAGGATTTTATTTTTGAAAAAAATCTAAGGGAATGAGAGAGCTGTCATTGAATACAGATTGGCAGAGAGAAGGAGTCAAGTTAACTTGGCGGGAAGTCACTTGCATATAAAGCTCCTCGCAGCGCCACCTCTACACCGACGTGTATTCCTGCGGTGGCTCTTCAAAACGCGGACGATCATCAGGACGAAAACTCTTGGTGTGATGTGACAGAGAAGAGGAAATTTTGCAATTAGGTGAAACTCACAGAAAAGTTGTTGTTATAGGTGGGACATATAGTGTTTGTGTGTGCAATTACACACATCGACGACAAGACAACAACAACAACTAACTACCAGTGCTCCGCACACCGAAAAGGAAGAAGGACATTTTGATTAAGGAAATTGCTGTTTTGTACACTTCCTCTTTCCTGACACTGCCACAAGAAGATTGATTGATTTTCTTCTTCCCCCTTATTTTTTTTTGTTATTGTTGTTGTTGGTCTGTGTTTGTGTTGAAATCGTTTTCGTTTGCATTTCCCAAGTCCTTTTTTTTTTGCTCTACCCGCAAGGATGACGACGATGGATGGTGGAAATGGAAGTGATTTTTGATCGATTTTTCTTTTCTTTCCATTTTGGTAGGATGACAGGATAAATTACGACAGAGGGTGTCTGAATTAATAGGCATAATTCATGACAGAAGTTGATAAATGACGACGCGGTGGCTGAAGCGGACTCTTTTAGGTTACGGAGGTGGAGAAGAAGATATATACACCAAGTAGGTGGGTAGTTATTAGATCTATAAGGCTGGATATTATGGTTTTCATTTCAATCAAGAATACTTTAGACTTCAAAAAAATATAAATATTGTTGATGGGGAGACCTTTTGTGTGGTGGAATGAGTGAAGTACTTGGTGTCGCCTTCAGATGACAGGATTAATATTTTTAAAAATTAATTGAAATTTTTAAAGTTCCTTCAGATTAGAAGTGACAGAAGAGCTGAATTGATTGGTTTTGGTTGTTTGAAGGGCATTAGGTTAGGAAGGCAAGTAGATGGGGTTCAAGATTCGAAATAAGAAATTATCATCTGTATGTATGTATGTCTTACCTGTCTAATTTTTATTTCGAGAAATCTCAAGTGCAATAATGGTGTGAAAATTGACAAGCCTATTTGTATAGTGCCAACCTGACAGTTGCCAAATTTTGCTCTCGACTTATTTTGATATCTTGGTACCGTATCTGACTCATACTTGACAGTGCGAATTAGAGTAGGATTGTAAGAAATTTGAAACAAAAATACTGCAGGATATTCCTACTTATGTTATTTCTACTCAAGTTAATGCAGTTTTCGAAACGTTGCTGGTTGTAATTGCCCATTAGTAGTTTCGCCTGCCTCAGCTTTGGGAGCTCTTTCCAGTTCTTGAATCTGTTTGCTTCATCTTCTTGTTTAATTTTGTTTTTGATAACATTTTCTGCAATAGGTCTAAGGCCCGATCTACGCATTTTCCTATGGCGTTTACCTCGCTTGGAAGATGATGGTGGACTGCTCCATCGGTATGGAAAGTTTGGTTCTAGCCCCAAAGATTCCTGCACCAGTCCCTTTGCTTTATCTCGATCCATCAGTGTACCACTTGATAGTATTTCGTGGGTGTAGTTTGTTGTAGTTTTTTCGAAATTACAGTTTTTGATCATGTCATGACATCATGGCATGCCAAAAAGGTTTGTAACTGTAGACCTTCTGATTAAGTCTCTTTCCCTAAGACCAATGATTTTCTGTCTGGTTTTCTAACGATTCATGCACTACAAGATTCCACAAACAGGGTGATGACAGCTTAGGACAGCTTCTTGTTGTGATTATTTTTTTAACATTTTGTCTTGCTTGTGCCTCTGCATTTCTAGTTTCCCATCTGGCTATGGTGATGGGTACCCATTTCCTAACAAGAGCGTTGCCTACAGCCCCGTGGGATGTGTTATCGAAGGCTCCCTCTATGTCTAAGAACGCAGCTAATGCTGTTTCCTTTCCATCTCAGGCTTTTTGTGTCTTATTTGTTAGTTCAAATCAGGCGGATTGAGAGGCCTATTTATTAAAACTTCTGATCTTATAAAGTTGTCAATTACCTTTTCCAAAGTTTTCAGTACAAAGGATGTAAAGGTTATTGGCCTGAACGACTTTTAACGGGTTTCCCTATTTTGGGAATGAAGATTATCTGCCACTCCAAAAAATATTAATGATATAGGGCATAAGGTCTTCTTTTTTCAATGTGGAGCGTAGTTAGAAAAATTTAGATTTTTTCCTCTAAAAAAGGACAAAGATTGGCATTTAGATATATGTATTTAATAACAGATTATTATAAGAACACCAATTAGAAAAAAACATTAAGTCTTGAAAGGATACAGAATCAATTTAGTCTGTGATGAGTTCAAATAATTTAATTTAATATCATCGTAGATAAGTACTTTACAGGAATTTACTACTGCAACAACAGCACTGATAGCAACTATAAACAGTAGTGGACTAAGGTGACTTCCATAAGGCACACAAGAGTCTGCGTTTATCGAATCAGAATCGATTCGTTTAAAGTGAATTTGGTAAGTGCTTCCCTTCTAATACGATCTGATCCAATGAACGAAAGCTGAAGAAAAACCAAGCGATGAAAGTGTGAAAAAATTAGACGGTGAGATATTTTTTCGAAGAATTTGAAGAAAAAAATAAAATGCACGACTGGGTCGCACGATAAAATTATTTTTTTAAATTCTTTTAGTAGTAAGGGACAAAAACAGAATGCTATACCAATAAGATTTTATGCAAGAACAAAAATTATAAGTCGTTGTAGTGGTTTCTTAAAAAAAAAAGCTTTTATATACAAAATTTTTAAATCATTTTTAAGAAAAAAAATTGGTATGCCAACTTTAAGTCTTTATTACTGTACGAATGAAAATTAAATTTCCCAAAAAAAATATTGAACCGTTTTTGAAATATCGAATTTTCCAAAAAAAAAAAAATGGATTTTTTTTTTAAACTCAAAAAATATTTTTTTTTTAAGTTTTTAAATGCCATGGTTTTTAGACTTCTTAAAAGCATCTCTACAAAAAATGTCATTAAAATCCGTTATGTCGATAATGAGTAATTCAAAATTTGGAAAAATGGTTCTATGGTAGGTACAAGCTGTAATATCTTAATTTCAATTTTTTTTTATAATATTAAAGATCGTTAAAATTAATTGAAACAAAACAATTTTTATCAAAATTCTAGGCCCCGTTTTCGAGAAAAATACGATTTTTGAAAACCATTTTTTAACATTTGTATGGTGGGTACCTTTATTTTTACGTAAAATAAAACTTTTTTCACACATCTTGTAGAATATGCTGAGAAACTTTTATTTATCAAGTTTTAAAAAAATCTACCATAAGGTTTTCGAAATATTGAGTTTTGAAAAAAAGAATTCTGAAATTAATCAAAAATAAAAAAATTGTTCTTTGGGGGGTACCCTAAATAACCAGTACCTAGCTTTAAATAAATGAAATTTTTTTGTATCTTATTTTTAAAAATCTGTCGAACAGTTTTTGAAAAAAAAAAAATATTTACCGGTACCGTTATTTTTAGTCTTAAAAAAAAAGAAAAAAACGTGTGGGGGGGGGGGGGTAAAAATTAAAAATGATATCAACCAACTTTGAAGAAAATCGGTTGAGCCGTTTAGGCGGTAGTCGAACCGACAGACAGAATTGCGAGACCCACTTTTTTAGTCTTCGCTATTATCGTAATGTCAACTTAGATCAAAATCTCGAGTTCGATTTTTTTTTTTACGAATACATAACTTGCCTTATAGTACTCGTACCTACATATAAAGGCCCAACTATAATACACTTAACCGAGCTTAAGCTAATGTCAAAACCGAAAGAAAAGTTTTCCAAAGTTATCGTTAAAACAAACAGTAACCATAATGGATTCTGGTTACTTAAGCAAATGTCACAATTCAATTTTGCTGATATAAACTTTGTTTCGTGAATTTTTTTTTTTTTGTGAATTGTTTTTTTTGAAAAATGTATTACAAAACCAAACTTAAAAAGTTTAAAACATTGAACATTGAATTGACAAGGAACAAAAATTATTAATAAGAGACAACAAAATGTAAACCTGCGTTTAGTTGAAATGCGTTCCAAATTTGACATTTACGTAAGTTCGAGCCATTTTAATGGCTCTTGCTTAATTTGGCGAAATTTAGAGAAACTTAACGAAACTGAGTAGAACGTCTAGTATGGTTAGTGAAATATAAGACAGTGTATTGGCTCGTTCGCTTAATCTTGCTTAAGCTCGGTTAAGTCTATTATAGTTGGGCCTTAAGTCGCTAGTAGAAAAATACAAACGCTTTCAAAATTTACTATCAGAGTAACACTAAAAGTACAACCATACAATGCACATCTGCTCATATTTTTGTTTTTGTAACCCCTGTTGATTTATTTGAATTAAATTATTTGACATTCGTTTTTAAAAATAAATGTTGCAACAACTATTTAGTAGACAAGTACAATGTAATAATAGATAAATAGATATATTTTTTTAGAACTAGATATTTTTGCATAATTTCTCTAATTAAGGAAATAAAGTACCGAATTGGATTATCATCAACACCCGCCTAATATAAATTTTTCGTCACCCATTTCGCCCAATGAAGTTCGGAATTAAATTTAGTCCAAGTTCTGTCATAATAGTTTTTATTGTAAAGAAAACTAGACGCGAGTTATTTTACAAGAAATATTATTTTTTTCTTAAAAATAAGATTATATAGGTATTAAAGAAAAAAGTAAATGTTAAGAAACTGTTAAGAGCGAAGTTTAAAAAATCGATTATGTGGTTTTCGAAACATACAGGGTGGCGCATAAGTAACGTTATGATTTATTTGATGAATAACATTTGTGTTTCGTGCTTTATTCAACTTTTGATTTTTTTTTAAATTTAGATATTCGGCCCTAGCGAGGTAACCGTTCGGAATTCGGATACGGAAAATTCTCCGATTTTGTAAGATTCGGAAGATTTTTGCTTCGAGGTATTCTTCCGAAAAGCTGTTCGGAATTTTTCTCCGACATTATTTTAACGCACCCGGCAAACTGAGTTGAAATGCGATCAAGTGTTTTATTTGTGAAATTTCTGACAGCTTAATGCAATTGTTTTTCCGATTTCGTCCGACAGAAATTCTTCGAACAAATTGCACCAACGCATTTGTGTATTATTATTCTTTCCGATAGGATACCTTGAAAGCACTTTGAACCTCCGACAAAGTATACGTTACGGACAATTTTCCGCTTCGAACGGAAACCTCATTAGGGCCGAATGGTTTCGAACATATACATTATTTTCTTAAGATAATACCTCTCAAATGGTGCCCATTGTCTGTCCCAACCTGACGTGCTATTTCCAGAGCATTTTGCATTACTTTTCTTAGAATTTCAGGTCCCAGCGCTCTCATTTCTCCTCGGATATTGGACTCAAATTGTTGCACAGTTCTTAACTTATTGGCATACACGTTACTTTTTAAGGTATCCACAAACTAAAAGAATTTGATCCGTTAAATCAGAAAAAGGTGATATTATCGAATCACCACAAATTTCCATAGTTGGATTAGTTGTGGCTCCGTCTTGTTGGAACCACAACTCTGAATTGTTCTCTAGATCTGGCCTTAAAAAATTAACCGCAATAAGTTCGTCATTTTCTAAAATATGGTTCAACACATCATACTGTGCTTCTCATTGGGTCCATTTGACGTTCAACAACAATTCTTGGATTTTCTAAGTTTCCGTTGAAATGAAAATCGGTCTCATCGCTCATTATGGGTTGTTCGGTGTTCTTGAAAAAGCCGACTTGTGGATCATTTGCTTTCGACGCGTGATCAAAGACAGCTCTTTGTTGCTGGACAAATCGGTAAATTGTTGGATCACTGGGCACTATTTCGAACATGAAATAAATTTCGTTATGATATTTGTTTCTCAATAAATTGAACAATTTTGGTTTTTGTTCGGGTGCTGAGTCTTTCCGTCATAAATGTCTGATGTTTTTCAAAGTTAATTTCGCAAAAAATACGTAAACTAAAAATTATTCAATAATTTAATCAGAACATTACTTCTGTGCCACCCTGTATATATGGAAGTTCTACACAGTATAAAGTGAAAAAATGTACCTCAAGATGAACCCCCACCAACCGTCCTTCACTGAAAACTCGATAACGTGAGATTTTCTTTGACACATTTGTAAAATAAGTTTTCGAAGAACCCATCACCAGATTCTGTCATTCTTGTTTCTTTTTCTTTTGTTAACATTTCCCGTTTATCGTTTCAACTTTCCGTCTTGAATGGTTGGTTTTGTCCCCACTCAACAATCAACACACAAAACAAATACTATAATCGCCCGCTCAATTGACCTCTCACACAGTTATTGGCACAAAACAACACAATTAGCCAGGATCCAAACGAAAATATCCTGCCATTTGTATATAAAGACGGTACTGGCTTACCCTCAACCCCTGTGAATCGTAGTTTTTTTTCTTCTTTTTTTTAAAAAGAAAAACGGGACAGTTTTAGTGAAAATTACCTTCTTACCTGGGCGATGTCAAAGTGCCGCATTAATTATCCTGTTTCTTTTTTTTGCTTTCCCTCAAACAAGGATAAAGTGTTTTTTTGTTATGGGTCGGGGTCCTTTGGGTGACACACCTCCGCCCTCGCTCGATTCCTTACTTTTTCTTTCCTGGGCTAATATCATTTATTTCCTCATTTTGTCGTCGTCAGCGTTGTTGTCGGTGTAGTTGTCGTTTTTCGGATGGTTTAGTCCGTTTCCATTGAGAATTTACACGTCCTCTTCTCTTATGAACTTCACTGTGCGATTGTTTGTTGGTCCTTTCTCTCCTCATTTGTCATTGTCCTTTACTACTCTGAGGGTGTTTAGAAGTTCACGTGTACAATTTTGTATGTGAAAGGTGAATATTGTTTGCGAAGAAGACCGTTAGAGAAAATTGTTTTATTTTGTTGGAAGGAGTTTGTCGGCTCCTTCTCTTTGGTCCATAAATTCCATGAAATCTTTCACATTTTCCTGAGACTTTTGAAACCTTGAAAGGATATTTGCCGAAAATAAATTTGCAAAAATATTTTCGGAACTGAACAATGAAGGGATGATTTTTGTCAGGTTTCTTTTTTTTTTCCCTCCATATCCTGCTATTAGTTTTGTTATACTCGTACGGAGTCAAAGTGGCGTTGAGATTAATGTTTTCTGTCAAAATATACAATTGGACAATCTCTTTGTCCTGTTTTCTCAATGGTTTTGAATGATTTCTAAAGGAGAAGCATCCGAATGGGCTTCATAAATCACCAAATTGTTCATTAAAAGCTTGTGAGGGTAATAAATCTTGAGATAGTGCGGGCTAGAGGAAAAAAAAAAACAAGAACAAGAAAAAGAAGAAATAGCCTGAGAGAAAATAGTTTAGTTTGACAGGTATAGAGTTCTACCTCAATGTGTCAACTTAAGGCCACAAATCAATGGGGCAGAGTAGTCATGGTTTTAATTGATTTCGAATGAGGTGACTGCCTGATGGTGGATTGTCTAAAGGCATTTAATATGCTGCGGGTATAAGACCGAAAAATAATAAATAACCAAATCGATAATGGATATTTTGTTTTGGGTCATAAATATCGGAATTTCAAATCAAATCAGGGTCGCGCGTTGTGTGTGCCTAAAATCTCTAAATGGATTTTATTTGAATGTCTCTGCTTGTATAAGATTTTATAATGTTTGTTTGATTTTTTTTTGTTGGTTTTATTGTCACACGCTATCAAAGTTGTTAATTCACCTTTGTATATATTTGAGAGTTCATAAAATTTAATAGGTCCATAGTTTAGAGGTAAAACATTAATTCTATTGGTCTTAATAGCTTGAGATTTGTTTTAATTTTGAAGTTGACAAGGTTTTTTGGAATTTTGTCTTTTAAGTTTTTCTAAACAACCTCGGACAATTTAGGGAAAGAATTTTATCCTTCTTAGAGGGAAATTAAGTAATTAAATATACATGAAACTTTCTCAGAAATACAAATGTTTGCGTGTAGATATGAAAAGTTTAAGTAATGAATGGAAAACAATTTTTTCGACAATTTTTAGTGGTTTCTTTTCAAATCATAGGTTATTTTGACACTAAGAGTTGTTCCCCTCTCGAAATCTTGACAGAAAGTCAGTATCATACCTCCGTAAAACGAAATGAGTCGCTTCAAGCTTAAAGAAAACTTTGGGAAATATTGAAAACTTATTTCCAAGTGAACGCTGTGTAGCCCAAACAGTGCGTTTTTTAAAAAGAAGTTTAGGAGGAAATGAAGCACCCACCGCTCCTGCTGTACTCAAGTTTGTGCAAAAATTCAGTGAGACTGGTATGCTAGTGGACATCACACATGGTCGCAATCGTCGTACTGTACGCACAGACGAGAATGTAGCTGCTGTAGCCGAGAGTGTGAGACTCAAGTCACGAACATCAACTCACCATCGATCTTAACAGCTCAACATTTCAATTACCAAGTTGAGGAGAATTCTGCACAAATATCTCGGATTATTCGCTTACAAGATCCAATTCCATTTTAAAAAAGAAACTTGTATTTGGTCCACTTTTTACAGTAGTGGTCGTATTTTTAGGGACCGTGTAAACTTGACTTGCTAGTTTCATCACATTTAAACAATGTGTCAAAGTTTCTCAAACTATTAATTTATTTGGTTAAGATATCAAAGAGCTTATTAAACAACTAAAATTAACTTTGATATTATTCACAGATTTTAATATAAACTAAAGAGTTTAATTATATCCTTTTTTTCCTGGCCATATTTATAGACACATCATTTTAGTTTTCCGAAAAATTAAAAAAATTAGCAATAATTTTCGGTGCATAATTTTTTTAACCGACTATAAATACTTAGTACTTAGTTGCATGATCACCGTTTTCTGAAACAGCTTGGCAACTGCGAGGCATAGACTCAATAAGTTTGCTACATGTCTCGATTGGTATTGCTTCCAATATTTCCCGTACTCTTTTCTATAAACTGTCTTGATTTTAAAATTTTCCTTTTCCAATACGATCCTTAACATACTTCCATAGATTCTCTTTCGGATTTAAATCCGGACACTTTGCTGGCCAAAACATACGAGTAACATCAATATTATTAGTGCGGAAAAAGTCTTTTGAAACAGTTGATGTATGTATGTTTTGGATCATTATCCTATCCTGTTGGTAGATCGAAGTGGCATATTCTCCTCAGCATACTGCAACATGACACTCTCCGTTTTATTTTCCACATAAAATTTGGCAGTTATTATTTCGTGAATTCAGAAAAGAGGTCTCACTCCATGCCAAGAGAAACAGGCTCATGCTTTAATATTACCGACACGATATTTAACGGGCTTTTTATTGTATTTGGGGTCAAACTGTTTGTTTTTTGGGCTCCTGACATAGCGCCGATAATCGGATTCAAGTAAGTTTAACTTTGATTCATCGCTTCACAAAATGTAATTCCATATTTACTTGCGGCTTATATGTACTATAAGGCGAGTTATGCATTCGTAAAAAAATCTAACTCGAGATTTTGATCAAAGTTGACATTACGATGATAGCAGAGACGAAAAAAGTGGGACTCACAAATCTGTCTGTCTGGCTGTCTGTTTGTTCGACTACAGCCTGAACGGATCGGCTGATTTTCGTCAAACTTGGTGAATATCGTTTTTAATTCCCCCCCCCCACACGTTTTTTTTTTATTTAAAGACCAAAAATAGCGGTACCTGCCATTGGAATTTTTTTCGAAATTTTATAAATATTTTTTTCTCTAAAACTCCCACAGGTTTGATAAAAAAATTCAAAAAAATTCATTTAGTTAAAGCTAGGTAATGGTTGAAATTTTTTTTTCCAAAAAATGATTATTTTTGGTACCCCCCTTGGAACCATTTTTTTGTTTTTGATTTTCTCAAAAACGGTAAAACCGATTTTGATATTTTTTTGATGTTAAAGCTCCCCAGCAGTTTCAATATTATTGTGTATTCAAATTTCCCAAAAATTTCTTTTTGGATTTTTAAAAAAAATTTCAATTTTTTGAAAACTCAATGTTTCGAAAACCATGATCGATTTTTTTAAACTGTATAATCTACAAGACATGAGAAAAAACAATTTATTTTACCTAAAATCAACGGTAATCTCCATACAAATGTTAATAAATGGTTTTCGAAAATCGTATTTTCCCCGAAAACGGTTCCGAGAATTTTGCTAATTTTTTTTTTCAATTCATATTTACGATCTATGATTTAATAAAAAAAAAATTGAAAACAAGATATTATTGACTGTACCTGGCATAACGGACCTTAATGAAATTTTTTATAGAGAAGCTTCTAAAAAGTTTAAAAAACATTGCATTTCAAAACTTAAAAAAAATCTTTTTTTTTTTGTAATTCGATATCTCAAAAACGGCTCGGTATTATTTTTTTGTAAATTTAATTTTTATTCGAACAATAATAACAACTTTAAATTGGCGTACCAAAATTTTTTCTTCAAAATGTTTTAAAAATTCTGTATAAAAAGCTTTATTTATTTAAGAAACCACTACAACGAATTATAATTTTGTTTTTGCATAAACTAGTATTTGGTTAGAACACATGGCATCATGTGCTTAGCTCCAACTACTAATAGAGTTGTTTTAGTCATTTAAAAAATGAGTTTTATGCTTATGAACAGCTTTTCTCTGGTAACATTCATTTATAAAATTCATAGTCTTTTACATAAGAACAAGTTCGTGCGACCGACCCAGTCGTGCATTTTATTTAATTATTTCTCCGTCTATCCAATTTTGATGTTCTCTAGCTAATGTTATGTAAATATTGGTGATATTGCACTGCGACCTGGATATCTATTGTGCTTTGGGAACTTTTATAGCTGATCTCCTAAAGAGATTTTATTCTTGTATTCTACGGCTGAAACATCACCATTAATTTTATTTTTAATGTCCCGAGATGACTTAAAACTATCCTGCTTGGAAAGAAGAATGATCAGATGGTCCGGTCGACTGAAGCGCTTGTTTTTCTCTTAGGTCCACTTTTTTGAGGTTTAGAAGCATTTTTCAAAATTGATTTGGAGGAGCCCACAATATCAGCTATCTATCTTAAAGACTTACCCTTCTTTCTCAAATTAATAATTATTTCGTGTAAATCTGCAGTGCAGTTTCTTTTTTAAAATCTAAATAATTTTTAACTTTTCTGTCAATAAACAACAAAGTTCTTGATGTACTTAAAACGGATTTTTGCTTTTTATTAATGCATCCAACAATTTTCTAGGTTTTTAAAAGTAAAAAGTAGTACCCCTTGGAATAATGGTTAGTGCGTTGGATTGTCATGCAGAAGGTCTTGGGTTCGATTCTCAGCCGCTGCCAAAAATTTTTCAGCGGTGTCCTGCCTCTTGTGAGTAATTGACAAATCCTTTAAGAGTATCTCTTGTCATGAAAAGTGTTGCTCATTAGCCGTTAGGAATCGGCACAAAAATTGTAGGTCCCTTCCATTCCTGGTAACACAACACGCACACAGGAATGGTTCAGAGTTGTAAGTCAGTAGGTCCTAGCTTTCTTCGAGCTGTTGCACCAACACATTTCTGAAATTCTTTTATCAACTTTACCGTGAAACATCTCACTTGACAAAATTTGTCACTAAGCCTAGTTTTTCTACGAGCTGTCGCGTCAACAGTTTTTGGTGAGACACCAGGTTTGCTGTTTTCAAACCTTAATTATTCAAGGTTGTGCAAAATTAATCATCCAATTTTGTCTTTATTTGGACCTTTAAATTTTTTTCTGTTATGTGGTAAAGATGATATCCGACAAGTGGCTGCTGCCAGTTTTGATACACATTTGGTCCGGCATTTTCGCATTTTCCATGACCATGAAGTCTGGGATGGTTAAATCGGGTGATCTTGGTGACCATGCTAGATCGCCAAGCCCAAGTCATTAACTGATGCACTGTTTGCAATATGTACGAGAACATGTGTAAGCCTTCCACCAAAATTCGCTGTCTGGTGATAACCAATTGCGTGGCCTGTCAGCTGGTTGATATTGCTTCGTTCTCAGCGACATCGGCAGCCAGAGCCGCGATATTCTCGGTCGAACGATAAGTCCTGTGGCGGCCATGCCCTCAATGGTCTCCTGTGGTACCAGTCTGTTGTTGTTCACTTTTTGAAATAGTTATTTTTCGAGCAGCTCTTCTCAAACAGCTATTGTCGGATATATGGATCAACTTTACGTTGTTGGACATCAGATCGAAGTACTCCAACAGCTTTTTAGTCTAGATCTATAAAGTATAAAGTGGGTCGGAGTGGAATTATGAATGAAAATATCTGAATCTCTTTGATATAATCCAAAAGGGAGCTTTAAATATGATAGGTGATAGAACTATACCAGAAACATTTAAATCTTTCGAGCGCCGCCGCAATATTTCTTGTATTTCATTATATTACCGTTATTTTTATAAACAGGGTTTTAGTGAAATAGCCAGTTACATTCCTACCCTTAAACAGTTTAACCGTAATACTCGGGCTTCAGTGAATGTCCATCACTTTATCCTTGAGCCCAACTTCGGACGTACTCTTAAATTCAGAGATTCTTTCTTTAGCAGCACTACACGAATGTGGAATGCTTTACCCGGCTTCATTAAAATCCTCTCCAACTTTCGTTAACGCTCGCACTGTGCTCAAAAATTTTATGGGTACCTAGTCATAATTCCTTTAGCGCGTGCAAAATATATAAGCAAAATTTACAAGCTAAAGGCTGTACCTAAAAAGAAAGCGGCACACCTTCAATATCTCTGAAACATGGATCACAGAGTCCACCGAAAGTCTACATCACAATTTGCAGAAGAGGCTGGTAGTTGATATCCCGGTTTGTATCGAATCTATTCTAGCAGAAGTAATAGCTGCGTTGAAAATGATCTATGTGATCTGGGATGATAAATGTAAAACTTCGCCAATTTAGGTCTCGTTCCCCAGATGGGTACACCTCTTTTTAATATCTTTATTCTCATTCCAGAACATACATACATAATTGCATTCTTGAATAGAAAATTATATTTGCTTGCCATACCTGTCTTGGCTCATAAACCCTTATTAACTCTATCCCGCTCAGTTACAAAAAAAAAATCATCTCAATTTCAGTTCATTTTATTCAGTCAGTTCCACCCCAAAGCATTCTTCCACAAAGTAATTTCCCAACTTGAAATTGGATCTGACACTGACGACGACGATGATGATGTTGAACACCTTGCTTGATATATCTAGCTTACCTTCCTGTTCCTATGTTACTCTGCAAAGCCATTATCAGACAAGCCAACCGAAGCTCAATTGAGCAAAGCCGCGAAAACAACTTCACGCCAACGTTAACCTGTCAAAAGTCATTATCACCGTCAAGTAGCAGTAGAAGTGAAGCTTCAATCTGGCAACTGGCTGACAGTTGCTTCCTGCCATACAAAAAAAAAGCTCTGTAGGTATGTACCTACCTATATTGTTATACAGATTGCCAGAGCAAATGAAAGTTGGATTGTTGGAGAAAAGTTCAGAAAAAAAAAAATAGGTCTCATTGCGGGGAGGATGTGCAGAGAAGGTTACCACTTGGTCGGGTTTTGTTTAACTAATTTGGTAGATTTGTACAGCTTTAAGCATTGTTAGCAGTTTTTATATTAAATTGTCAGTACATTTTTAACTTTCCATTTCACATCTTTATTATATCCATATCCCAAATCTATTTAAATTCGTATGTAACATAAATCTTATCTACAAGGCATCAGCTTGTTCCTTTGGTAAAAAGTTCCCAAAAATCTCAAAATAGCAATAGGGTCACGAAAAGATTGTGTGGAATGTATTAATTTTTCATTTCACGAGACGTCATTTTAAGAACCTGTGGATTATAAAATTGATAATGATAAAATTGTGTGGAATAGCTTGTGGAAGGTATTCATTTCACTAAGTGCATATTATTAGATTTTAGTTCTATTGGCAACCGTGGCGAGGATAGCTGTTTGTTCCAATATGACTTCCCTGCCATGGCACTGCCGGTTGGCGTTGCCGGCTTGTCCGTGCCAAGTTCTTTCCTGTTTGTTCCCATTCCCTGGCAGAATTTCCGGTGTGCAATTTTCAAGTTCGTGCTGTCGCAACCTTCAACCCTTGCAGCGAAAAGGAGAATGGCAGTTTTTCTAGCTTTTCTTTTGTTGCTTTCTCCGGCACATTGTCTTCTGCACTGGCAATGGCACCTACCACTGTACTCGTATACACCTCCATCATACTACATCCCCTATATTAAACACCCTGAGGCAGTGTTCGTTGGGGTTTGCAGCTGTCAAGGGGGAGAAAAGGAAATTATTGTGTAGTTTCTTTCGTGTTGGATCATTATTCTTTTTCTTCTTTTCTATAACTGTAACTGCCACCATATCGCTACGTCTGTGCTTTCTTCTGCTGTAGTACTGTTGCTGTCGCTGTTTGCCTCCCCAGCAATTTCCAAGTCGACATCCTGTCATCGTTGTGTCTTGTTAGCAAATCATGTCTGTCACAGAAAATTTAGTTCCATTTTTTTTTCTTTTCTTTTATTTTTCTCTGTGCTTTTCGTTTTGTACTTGATTTTTTGACAGCTCGACGGGACAGCGCACGGATGAATAGTTGATGTTGGTGGGTGTGTTGCACATTTCTATGAGCGACTGTGTGCTATTTCTCACTCTTGGGTGGTTGATGGGTAGGTGGAATGTGATGGAGAACCGAACAACATACATACCCACCTCCTCTCTCTGTCTATACATACATATACAGCTGTCTTTGCACTGCAACAACACTTTTGGGGTAAAAGATTGAAAGACGGCATAATGTTCTCTTCTGCTGCTAAGGACATGAAAATTTCAATTCGTCCTGACAACTGTCATAAACAGGGTTTGAGATTTCAGACTATGTCAGTTGGGTTTTATTTCATTCGTTTTTGTTTTCTTTTTTTTTTTTGTTGTCTTCTAACAACTGACAGTTTATCTTGACATTTTGTTGTTTTGGGGGGAGTTGTGTAAAATGTCATCGTATTGTGAATGCTAGATTATAATAGTCGTATGTATGAAAACCTATGCGAAATGTCACAGTCGTGAAATTCTGAGTTCTTGTGTCGCTTTTCATTTTGGGCCAAGTTGGAATTATGAGTCATAAGTGTTTTATAAACGGATTAGTACAGTCTAATGAGAACTACATAGAAAACATTACATAGGCAAGTATTAGAAGAAGACACTTTTTTTTTAAATTAACCTCTTAGGACGGTGATTTTCGATCACTATTAATTATAATTTCATCGCAGTCGAGGGGTTATGACTACCCTTATAATGTAATCATGTAAAAGTGCGAGCGTTTAGGTAAAGTGAAGAGGATTTAATAGAAGATGCTGATGCACATTGGACTTTAAAACTTGCAAATTACAATGAGGAGTGAAATCGAAAAGGGCAAAGTATTCCACATTAAAAAAGTGCGGCTGAAGAAAGAACCTCTATATTTGACAGTTCGTCCGGAGTTAGGCTCAAGAGTAAACTGATTAGCATATATGGTAAGACGGGTATTACCGAGAATCATTTGAGGATTATTGATCGAGTGCTCCTCGAGGCTCATAACTCAAATATTGTTATATGTACAATTTATTTTGAAAGTTTTTGAAAACATTTTCGGGAGTTCCCTATCTTAAATAAAGCGCTCTTTACCATTCATAAACCTATAAATACTGATTTTTATAGCTTAAAGAACACGTTTTGACATATTTTACTGAAGAATGCCAATAATTTGTCAAAGAGAACTTTAGAAGGATCTCCAACTGAAATGATTAATGAATAGATTCCATAATCTTTTGCATGCAATATTTTCAACTTTGAAGGGGACGTCCACGGGAAAAAAATCAAGATCGTTTATATAAGGGTGGTCTAACGAAAACGCACGACGGTAATTTTAGATAAAACAAAAAGTTTTCAGAGAATTATACTAATATTATGCTATTATTTGTGAAACAAAATATCGGCCAAATGTTCGCCACAGTTTCGGTGGCATACTTTATCCGATGGTCCATATTTTCAATGACTCTGGGACATAATTGTCTCACATAAATGTCGTTAATGTGCCGAATTATCTCATCTTTTAGGTCTTGGCTTATTGACGTAACTTTTTCTTTTAAATATCCCAAAAAAAAGAAGTCCAACGGTGTCAAATCACATGATCGTGGCGGCCAATTAACATTGCCACGACGACGTGAGACAACACGGCCATTGAATTTCTCGCGCAACAGAGCCATTGTTTCTTTGGCTGTGTGGCAAGTGCCACCATCCTGTTGGAAGCACATATTATCCAGGTCCATATCCTCAATTTCTGGCCACAAAAAGTCCATTATCATCTCGTGATAGCGAACACCATTCACGGTAACTACTTAGCCGACCTCATTTTTGAAGAAGTAGGGCCCGATGACACCGCCAGCCCATAAGCCGCACCAAACAGTCACTCTTTGTAGATGCATCGGCTTTTCAACAATCACTCGTGGATTCTCATTTGCCCAAATGTGGTAATTCTGCTTGTTAACGAATGCACTGAGGTGAAAGTGTGCCTCGTCGCTGAAGATGATTTTCTTTGTAAAGTCACCATTCACTTCTGTCTGTTCAACCAACCATTCGGCGTATTGACGACGCTTGAAATGGTCAGTAGGCTTCAGCTCTTGAGTCAATTGAACCTTGTAAGCGTGTTAATTCAAATCTTTATTCCAAATTCGCGTCAGTGATGTTCGTGAGATGTTCAATTGTTAGACAAGACGACGAGTCGAGGTTGACGGCTCTTCTACCACACTATCGCGGACAACAGCAATGTTTTCCGCAGGACGAACTGGGCGAGCATGCACATGCACAGGTGTTTTCACATTTCTTACAGACCCGGTTTGCTGAAATTTGCGCACAATTCTACCGTTTGTGGACACATTTGGTCGATTATGCTGACCAAAAATACCACGAAGTGCACGAAATGCATTTTGATTTGAATGCACATTTGTGTAAAAGGCTTCAACAATCTTAACGCGCTGCTCAATTGTGTACCTCTCCATGGTTAAATTTGTCAAACACTGAAACAAAGAAATGTCAAATTAAGTTGGGCAAAAAACTTGACGTTAAGGTGTGACTCACAATTAACATCGTGCTGTGAAATGTTGTACCATGATGTTTTGTATGAAAATGTCAAAAAAATCGCTAAACTTAAAAAAACAGAATCTGCAGAGGAATCAGTCTCTCACCTTCTTGTTCTTGTCCTGCCCTAGCACAAAGACGTAGACTCCACTTGGGAGACTTCAACTAAAATGATCCTAGTGATCTAAGAAATTCCGAAATCTACTGTCTCAAACGCTTCATTGCTAGCTCCAAATGGTTTAACGAGTAAGGGAGAACTTTGGAATCCTGTGGTATCACAACGGACCAAATTTTGGTCTAAGTGTGTTGGTTTTTTCCGGTCAGCAGCCATCTAAGCCTAACCTAACCTAAAAAACGAACCCTACAAATCTGAAAAGACGGAAGGACAAAAGGGCGGAAATTTTAAAGACGCAGTCTTAAATAAAATGGGTTTTTTGATATATGTACATAACTCTTCAATTCCCATGCTTATGTTTATGAACAAAAAAACGATTTCTTCTTCTTAATAGCATAAATGGATTTAAAATAGACAAAAAAAAATTATAAAAACAAAACACCTTCCTCCCCCTTTTTTTTAAGGGGGCGTCACCTACAGGTGACACTGGGCACTGCGTGTATTGTTTTCCTCTTTTTGCTTGTAGAAATAAAACCACGTTTCTTACAATAATATTTATTTTTAAGTAGAAATTTTCGGCGGAAATAAGACAGTGAGGCCTATCGGGTATTTCCCTGGAAATTTTGTTTCTCTCGGAATTTTTTGTGGCCACGGAACTTTTTTCGTCAATCGTAAATCTCCCTCGAAACTTTTTCCCTCCGATAAAAAGAAAGTACCATACATCTGTTGTCGAAAAACACCTTTGAATTAGGTATGTGTAGTTTCAGGGCTTCCAATAACATTAAAATCCTTCAGAAATGGAAGAAAATCACGATAGCCATAGATTACGCGGGAATATTTCAAACTCATTCACGATCGCGATTTTTTGAAAATTTGAATTCTTTCCAGGGGAATTTTATTCACGATAGCCCCCAATATCACCTGGATCCTTCAGCGTGCAAATCCTCAACAATCTCATCTAAAGTCAATCTGTAAGACGTACAATAGCTCTAAAATCCCATCGCCATCAATGATTCAGTAATTGCTCTAATACTACTACTACTATTACAGACAATGCCCAGTGTCACCTACAGGTGACGCTTAACATTTTTACCGTTGTAATAATCATTCTTTTTTTTAATTTTGTCCTGAAATGCATTTATTAACAACTTTATATATTCTTTTACCACATTCAATTAGAAAAAAAACAATACTTACAATTTAGACATTTTTATCTCAATTTATATTCCACTAAATCACAAAAAGTAAAAACACTACAATTATACACGAAACAATGAATTGAAATGAAGAAATGACGTAAAGCTAGTATTTTGAAAAAATAATATGGCCTACTAGGACCTTTTGGCTTTGCATAAGTGAAGGAAGAACAAAAAAAATCGTTGCGGTATGGTTGGAAAAAAAATATATGTATATGTCACCCATAGGTGACACTGGGAATTGAAGGGATAATAACATTTTGGTCATTCGTAAAAAAAGTACGAAAAACTACTTCGTCTTCGGTTCCCATGCTTGTCTTCAATGAAACTCCTTGCTTCAGCTGCCAGCTTTCAGCACAGTCTTCTGTTAATTCGACGCTGCCATAAAGTGTCATAACTCCTCCTATACTTAAGAGCGTAAACGATTTTATGGGACAAATTCATTCGCACTCTTACTTTAGCAAGAGTACTGAAATATCCGGAGATTCACAAATCCGTTGGCCCGAATAGTATTTTTTCCATTGTTCTAAAAGGTGTTCTTCAACGCTGGCAAAACCACTGCATACAGTTTTCCATCAGTCCTATTCTACTGGTGTCTTTTCGAATGGATGAAAAACAGCATTTGTCCAACCTGTTCCTAAAAAAGGCGAAACTTCTTCCCCCTCTAACTATCGTCCAATTGCAATCACGTCCCTTCTTTCCAAAGTCATGGAATCGCTGATAAATTATATCGGCTGAGGAAATATCTTGAAGAACGAAAGCTTCTTAATAATAGGCAGTATGACTTTCGAGGCAATAAGTTCACTGGTGATTTGATTATATATCTCACCGAACAGCGGCACAAATCTGTACATTGTTTTGGAGAAGAGCATTTGTGGAGTTTGACATCAAGCTCTCTTATAGAAAATGAAATTGATGAATCTCTTCTTTGTTGAATTAGAAACTACCATTTGAACCACTCAATACAAGTTGTATTGGACGGTTTTAAGTCTGAAATTCATAAAATAAATGCTGGTGTGCCACTTGGCTCCGTTTTGTCTACCACTCTTTTTCTCATGTTCATCAATGACCTTTTGTCTGAATCTTCTAATCCATTGAATTGTTTTGCTAAAAGCACTACTCCCAGCTTCTCATATTCGTTTACAGATGTACGTCCTTGTTCTTCGGATGTGGATATAGAAGAAATGCTATCGCACCTCGATAACATTGTCAAATGGGGAATCA
Source organism: Philhelius festivus (assembly GCA_963931855.1). Taxonomy (NCBI): domain Eukaryota; kingdom Metazoa; phylum Arthropoda; class Insecta; order Diptera; family Syrphidae; genus Philhelius; species Philhelius festivus. Next base: position 18,855,637 of record OZ007557.1, on the reverse strand, counting down.
ATAACCGCTTAGAATTTGATGCTTGAAAAACTCACTGTGTTTTCTGTTGTTAAATCGGAACCCATCCCCCATGCTGCTATCCTAGATATAATACTTGTCAGTGATAAAACAGAACTGTTTCAGTTCTTCGTATGCGCATCACAGGCCAAGTTGTGAGGTATGGCCACATATTTCTCGTCGCTAAAAACGCTTCTTAGTGCTTGATTTCATTGCAACAGATTTGTCACCCCTTCTGATCTGTGTACCCCTTCTGCCTTTAATCTACAAGGCCTTTATTCGTCCAAAGCTTGAGTATAATTCCAATATTTTGGCAGGTGCTTCAATAACTCACTTGAATCTCTTGGACTAAACCCAAAAAAGTGATAGGTGATAGAATTATAACAGAACAAAATGAATCTCTCGAGCAGCGCCACAATGTTTTCTGTCTATCACTATTTTACAGTTATTTCTATAACCAGTGTTTTAGTTGCTTTCCACCCTCTAAACAATTTAACCGTAATACTCACGCTTCAGGATGCCCATAAGCCTGCACTTGTACCCAACTTCGGACGCATTGTTAAATTCAGATATTCTTTCTTTAGCCGCACTACACGAATGTGGAATGCTTTACCCGGCTCAATATTTCCCTCCCATTACGATATTTAGACATTCAAAACCATTTGTGCATCGATATCTCCTTTTAAATCCTGTCCAAATTTCCTAAACGCTGGCACTGTGCTCAAACATTTTAAGGGTAGTTTAGATCCCCTTAGTGCTCCCAAATCATTTTTCCGTTTTTAATCTACATTTCGATTACCAACTGGTTCAACAAGAATTGAGAAAAAATTCAAAATTCTACCTAATTTATGACGAATAGAACAAAAAACTCATATTTTTTTGTTTTCAGAAAACTATTCTTTATATTTTGAGTTATAAAAAGCACCTAAGCTGCACTCGTGGTTTGAATTAAATTTAAATTCAAATCACATTCGAAACCTATAAATCCAGACAAAACAATAGAACCCATCGTTCACTTTTTTCCAACTGTAAAAGGATTTAATTTTATTCACAAACTCATTGCCATTGTCATGCGATTATAATTATTACTTTCCAAATACCCACCGCACCAGACCGACCGCACAAAACACAATGGATGACATTTCGCTGTTAAAACTCGCATAACTACTATTTTCCATAATAATATTCTCAATCCACCCTATAAATTCATCCGGTATAGAGTAGTTGTAATTAGCATATGACAGAAAGGTGATGAATTGCTGTTTAATGGAAACAATTACAATTTCTAGTTAACTATTTCAAAAAGGGAAGTTCCATATATCGTGATCGGCGTCATCGTTTGCTCTGGCAATATCACTACACCTTTGCATAGGGTGAAGTACCCTACTACAATACGAAGCCTATTATTTAATTTTTTTTTAACTACCGTAATTTATGGGCTAGTGATACGGTTCAGTTAATTTTAGGGTGGCATTTAAATGGTAACAGTGTTCGTTGATTGTGTGACTGAGATATAGGTATGTTTTATACATAAATAGCTCAGTAAAGAGCTGTGAATAGTTTTGCTCATTAAGCAACTTCAATATCTGAGTGGTTTTTATAGCAAATAGTTTTTAGTACCTACTTATAAAAGGTTTCCTTTGACTTGGCATGCATTTGAATAAATCATACAGAAATAATGGTTGTCAGTTTTTATTCTGGTTTAAAGACGAAAGCTGGGAATTTGTATCAAACAAAAATTTTGACACAAAGTGGAAGAAGTGGCAAATTATCTCTTGTAGTGAAAAGTGCTGCTCTTCTTAGCCGTTCGGACTCGTCAGAAATTAGAAAAGATGACTCATAGTTTGCTTAGGCTTTCAAAAGAAAATGTTCAGTGGCTTTCCGATTACTTTTTAAGTGTAATCAATTGAGCGTAGAAGCGGTGCACTGACCTCAATTTCTGGTTGGTAATTTTTTTTTTGGAAAAAATCTGAAAAGTATTCTTTTTAAAATTGTTCTGGTAATTACTGGCACGAAGTTTGAATGACAAACAAAATGCTCGGTACCAAATTTGAAGCAAATCGGTCAATCCATTTAGGCTGTAGGGGGATGTACAGTGGACGAACTGACCAACTCAATGATAAATTGAAGCAGCCAATGCAACAACCGGATAATAACTCCACTTTTTGAAATGTTGGGAAAATTAAAAATAACTATTTCAAAAATAAGAAATAAGACAAATTTTGCAAACAGTGATACATAATTCCAAAACTAAGTTTCCCTATCCAAGAGCCAACTTAGTTGTCTTTTTTGCACACCGAACGACGCAGAATTTTTTATGTATTTCTGTATTAAAAACATATTTCGCAAAAAAGTGGAGTTATATGGTTGTTGCACTGGGTGCTTCAATTATTTCTTGGACTCATTCATCAATCATCTTAATATTTAAGTTTAATTAAAATCTCCAACAAGTAAATAGTTTTGCTAAACAAAATGCTTTGCTTTTCGGCCCCTAAATTAACAATTTTAGCTCAAGCTTCTAATCCGAAACATGCGAATGAATAAACAAAGGCAAAAATATTAAGCTGTTTAGCGTTCTTTTTTTTCACATTAAACAAAGATGAAGCTAGAACTGTCTAACTCTATGCTGCTATGATACCTTTGTTTAACTAGCTTAAGCTTCTTTCACAAATAGCTTTTATTCAAAAGGTCCTGGCTTGGCACGTTCTGGACTGTGGAAATGTGAAATTGGCACATCGTTCAAGTCTGCGCATATCTAGATAGACAGTTGATTTGAATATTCTCAGGAATGTACAATTTCGTACCTAGTTAGTTAGTTTAATTGACTTTTTATTTAACTTTGTTTAAACAATGTAATACAATATTTTACAATATTTGATTTTGATTAGAAAGTCTTAAGGTTTTGGCAGGAAGCCGTCTACCAGATTGACATTTTTTTTATTGTTTAACATTATTTTTAATAATTAATTTAAATGTGATACAAATTGTTGAAAGTAAAATAAACGTTAATTCTAAATATGTTTACTTTGGATGATTAAAAATCTCCTTCACGAATACGATGCCTGTATGCAAGAGCTTTTATGGTATATCTAAAAACTTCATTCCATCCATGATCACCGTTCAGAATAGCTAATACATCTTCTCTTTCTAGCGTATTTACTCCAAAATAGATTCTCCGTATTTCACTTAGAATTGGGCACACTGCAATAAAATGAAAGACATCCTCTCTCTCTCCGCGGTTGCAAAGATCACATAAAATAGGGAGGTCAGGTCGATGAGGTACGTAATTTAGATGGATTAATTCACCTCTTAACATAAAGATAGTTCTTATCATTTCAGTTCTGTTCTTTTCTAGAAAGTAAGTGTTATCTTGAAGATTATATTTAAGATTGCTGTAGTACATTCTGTGTTGCGAAGACTGTGCCTCATTCACGTATTTTTCGTATAGATATTTACCAGCTTTTTCCAATATGTTTTCAAATTTCTCTCTAAGTATAGAAGCACCATCCGAAGGTTCAAAATTAATTACGCATCCATAACAATCAGCTAGATCTTTCCATCTATGAACGCAATGTCCGTTATTTTCTATGATATGTCTTAGGATAATTTTTGGAAGACGTTCCTCTTCCATTCCCATCACTTTTAGTACATATTTGAAATGTAATTTGAGCGTTTCCAAGATAAGAGGCGGACAACCCGTCTCCAGGTGAATCATATAGTTTGGTGTATTGTTAGGTAAGTTGAATATGCGTTTTATGGAGTAGCGTTGAAATTTTTCTACGGTCTCAAAATTTCCATATCCCCAGATTTGTGCAGCATATAAAAGTATAGATTGGGCAGTCGTACCTATAATTTGTTGTTTAGAGCTATGGGCTATAAATTTGCTCCGAATACAAGTATTCCAGACTGAACTTACAGCCCTTTTCGCTTCTGATAGTTTAGTTTTCAAATGTTTTTCCATATTAAGGTTAGATGTTATCAGAATTCCAAGATACTTGTATTCTCTTACAACTTCAATAGGATGCCTTTGGTAATACCAGACTTCATTTCTAGAGAACCTTCCTCCGCCATTTCTGAATATTAGTATTTTCGTTTTTTCAAGGTTCACAGATAAATTCCAGGCTTTACAATAATTTTCAAGTCTGTTTATCATAAGTTGCAAACTTGTGACTGACCCAGCTAGAAAGACAATATCGTCTGCATACATTAGGCCTGGAATCACTACATGATTGACTTCAACCCCACCACCAATATCATCTGTTATGTCATTTATAAATAGTATAAAAAGAAGTGCACTTAAAATACAACCTTGTTTTACACCCATCGTCGTTTCGAATTCATCTGACAAACTATCTCCATCCCATACAGCAGCTTTATTGTCCTCGTAAAGTGCTTTTATAATGTTAATAATTTTGCTACTTATACCAATTTTGTATAGCTTATAAAAGAGTGCTTCACGTGGGACAGAATCAAATGCTGACTTGAAGTCTACAAAAATGGCGTAAAGTTTCTTATTTTTTTGCTTATACGTTTGAGCAATATTTATCAAAGCGAAGATATGATCAATAGTTGAGTAATTTTTCCTAAACCCAGCTTGAAACTCATGCAAGATGTTTTTACATTGAACCCAATTTGCAAGTCTTTTGTAAATAAGAGCAGTAAATAACTTGCAGACCGTATTGATGAAAGAAATACCTCTGTAGTTTGCTGGATCCGAGTAGTTGCCCTTTTTGTGAAGTGGAAATATAATAGATTTTTTAAAGCTTTGTGGAAAGTCGGGACACTCGAAAAGACGATTGAATTCATTTAATAGGGCTATTGAGAACTCGGTGGTACAGTTTTTGTAAAACTCAAAAGGAATTCCATCTTCTCCTGGTGCTTTGTTATTCTTGGAATTGTTTATTACTTGAATCAATTCTGATAGTTCAAAGGGTTCATCTAGAAGATCATCAATTACTCGCGGTTCTGCGTAATGAATTTTAAGGTATGTCGGTTCAATATTAAGCAACGTTTTGAAGTGTGTACGCAACTCCTGTGCCCGAAGACCTGTTGCAATGTAATTTTTACTTCCATTTACTAATTTAACTGCTTTCCAAAATTCAAATGACGATCTACAATTATTTATCGTTAAGATATTCTGAAGATCATATTCCAGCTTTTTTAGGTGACAAGTTCTTTTAAATGCTTTGTTTGCCTCAGCGTAAAGTGTCTTAAAAGCAGGAGTGTTGTATTTTCTAAATAACCTAAGGAAAGCAAAAGACTTCCGTCTTGCCATCGAGCAATCATTGTCAAACCACTTGTGTATCTTTTTTTCAGTTTTATTTGTATAGTATGATAGGTTTTTTACGGATTTTTTGATAACTCCTGAAAGTTGTTCGATTTTTGGTGCAGTTTCAATTCTAAGAAGATTAGTTAGCTCAATTTTTAAATTGTGGCGGTAGGAATTTGACCTTTTCTCCTTCCAGAAAAGTTTTGGTAGTAACCTTAGCTCGTTAGCTGTAGTTTTTTCATTATGTGCCACTTTAAGTTGAATCTCTAGTGGCATATGGTCTGAAAATGTTTGTTGTCCCACACGAAAGTCAGAGATTAGATCTTGCCACTTTCCTGCGACAAAGCAGTAATCTATAACTGAGCATTCTGTCCCTCTTATAAACGTATATTCACCACATAGATCACCATCAACACTTCCATTTAAAACTTTGCAGTCAAATGAATCTGTTAGTTCAAGTACTTTACTTCCTTTACTGTTACTCAACTTGTCTTTGGACTGACGATGTAAATTCAATAATTGTGAGTTTGTACCTGAAACAAAATTATTCTGAGCTAGACCTATACGGCCATTGAAGTCACCAATTAGCATCAAGTTCGTGGAGTTAAGAGAATATAGTAGGTCGCTCAGTTTGTCAAAATCTCGTTGCCAAAAATTGCAGTTCAAGTAGATAGGTATTATGTAGAAAGTTTCCATTTTAATTCTAAGTTTTACAATGAATGAGTTACATTTTTCTTCGAATTCAAGTTCAGCTCCTTCCATGTTCTTACGGTATGCTAAAAGTTCACCACCACTTGCTCTTCCAAATATATTGCTTTTAACAGCAGGTTTCCATTTGAGTTCATAGTTCTTAAAAAATATTATTATATCTACTCTCTTCTAAGTTTAATAAATGTGTTTCGTATAGTAAGAATATGTGAAATTCTTTTAAATAATTCAAAAATGCAGCAATATCTAATTTATTTTTCATTCCATCAATATTATATGCTAAAATTTTAAATGTTTTATTTTCTTGATTTGGGTAGACGGCTGATCCTCAGAAAATCGGCCCGTCAAGACTTACAGCGGTTGTTTTACTTAAAGTGTGAATACCTCGTACCATCCCTGAGCTTGAGGACTGACCCAAATTTGACAGTTGGTTTGACGTATTGTTTTTATTGCTTTCATTCATTAAATTATCAATTGTATTTTTCACACCTGGGGAAATTTTTCCGAGCATTTGGCTCAAAACTTGAATTCCATCTACTTTTCCGCACCTCAAACCTTCAGAAGCGTCCCAAGTAAAAATTTTATCCTCAACATGTAACCTATCGTCCCTCAAAACAATCTTTTTCTTAGGATATTCTCCTCGTAGTGGTTTCATCAGCCTGAGCAATGCAGATCTCTTTTGGCGAATATTCGGGGGAAGGTCTTTGTTGATAGATATACCAGTATCTTTAAGTTGACTACATTTCCGTAGTACACTAGTAGCTACATCACGAGTCTTCATTTGAACCAGAACTGTTGATTTGCGGGGATCTTGGCTTCGAATATTGTAAGCGCAGTCGATATCGATGTTTGTGTCGTGGTTGAGAAGGCTTGCGCAAACAGATTTCGCTTTTTCGGCCATGTTAACATCTTTCTGTACAGGTAATCGAACAATGAGATTTTTTTCGGTATTTTTTTGCATTATTTTGTCGATTTGAGATTCTAGTTGTTTATTTCGTTCTTCTAACTGAGCTACTTTAGTAGATATTTCTTCGTGTTTGGCTTTCAGTGTTGTTATTTCTGTGAAAAGAAGCCTGAAGTCATCTTTGGACGGAAGTTCTTTGATGAGCTCAACATTATTTGCTCGAAGAATTTCCTTCAATAGATCAGGGTCAAAACTCATCTTTTCGTTCGAATTGTCGCTGAAGTGTGTAGAACTCCTTTTTTCGGTGTTGTAATTTTTCGGGGATATTTCTGCCAAGCTTCTTTTGTTCATTTATAGGTTAGCCTTGCGCAGATGTTTTACTTTGTAGTTTTTATGCTAATTCTCTACAACTTACTCAGAATTTTTTTAATTATCACATAGAAGAGGGTATAATTTATCAGTTTAATCAAAAAAATTATTTTATTGTTTACTTTTTATTTTACTTTTTGCAATTTTTCTATAAGCTTTTATTTTCACGACTTTAATGACAGTTCAACAAACGTCAATTCGTACCTATATTATGCATTACATTCGTAAGGAGAACATACTTGACAGGAAAGCCGAAAAAAAGGTTTTGTTAAGACAGCGGGCCAAATAAGGTTTGTTGAATTTCTTGGACCATCGTTTCAAGACATCAAATGCTGATTTATGTTTAAGAATAAAAATATGGTCGATACGTGTTCACATAACCTGCCAAGACCGCTAACCATCTGAATGGTCAATTTGTATTGATTATGGTAACGTATAATGGCCGTAAAAGTCTAAATTATTCAACAAAATTTGAAGTATTTTACTTCCAGCGCCTCACATCCACACCATCCCCTCATATTTTTGAATCAATATATTGGATTTCTTGTTGGAAATAGGTGTATTAAAAAAATATTCAACTTTCAATTTTATACCTTTTGGGTCATTTTTTCTTGTGATTTATAGGTACTATAAGGCGAGTTATGCATTCGTAAAAAAACTCGAACTCGAGATTTTGATCAGAGTTGAATAACAGTACCTGCCATACGATTTTTTTTTTCGAAATTTCATAAATATTTTTTTTCTGAAAAACTGCCACAGATTTAAAAAAAAAATTCAAAAAATTTCATTTAGTTAGAGGTAAGTAGTGGCTGAAAAAATTTTCCAAAATATGGTTATTTTTGGTCCCCCTTTGGAAACATTTTTTTGTTTTTGATTTTCTCAAAAACGGTACGATCGATTTTGATCATTGTTTTTATGTTCAAGCTCCCCAGCAGTTTCAATATTATTGTGTATTCATATTTTCCAAAAATGTTTTTTTGGATTTTTTGAAAACTCAATATTTTGAAAACCCCATGCTCGATTTTATTTAAAACTTGATAAATAAAAGTTTCTTAATATAATTTACAAGATATGAGAAAAAAATTTATTTTACCCAAGAATGAGGGTATTCCCCATTCAAATGTTAAAAAATTGTTTTCGAAAATTGTATTTTTCTCGAAAACGGTTCCGAGAATTTTGCTTAAATTTTATTTTTTTTGATTAATTCATACGATCTATAATTTAATAAAAAAATTGAAATCAAGATATAACTGACTGTACCTACCTTAGAACGATTTTTTCGAATTTAGAATTTCTCATTATCGGCATAATGGATTTTAACGAAATTTTACATAGAGAAGCTTCTAAAAAGTTTAAAAAACATTGCAAAAATATTTTTTGGAATTTTGAAAAAAAAAAAAAAAAAAAAATTTAACGGCTCAATTTTTTTAATATAATTTTTATTCGAAAAATAATAAAAACTTTAAATTGGCGTATCAAAATTTTTTCCTAAAAATGTTTTAAAAATTTTGTGTATAAAAGCTTATTTTTTTTAAGAAATCACTACAGCGAATTATAATTTTGTTCTTGCATAAACTAATATTTGCTTAAAACACATGGTATCTTTAAGCTTATGGACAGTTTTTCTCTAATAAAATTTATTTGTGAAATTCTTAGTCTTTTACATAAGAGCAAGTTCGTGCGACCCAGTCGTGCATTTTTTTTAAATTTATTTTCAAAATGAAAAATTTTATTTAAAAAAAATAAATCCAATTTTAATTTCATTTGGCTCCTATAGTACCGAGGCTATTTATTTCTTTGATCAAATATGATCAAATTAAACTTTAGGGTTCTTTCTTTGGCCACACTTCAAGAATGTGGAATGCTTTACATGGCTCTATTTACCAATGTGCATCGGTATCTTCTTTTCAATTGTTTCCTATTTTCCTAACGCTAGCTCTGTGTGTTAACCATGTAGTTAGTTGTCAAAGAAATGGTCTTAAAGAATTTGATATCGTTGGCGTACAGTTCGATGTCCAATTCAATATCGTTTATAAAAAAAAACAATAGGTGTGGCCCTAAGTGGCTACCTTGGGGGATACCGTAGATAGTTTAGAAAAAGCTAAAATAGGTACAGATAGTGCATAGGGCAGGCCTTGTGATACACACCATGTGTGCAATTCAATGAGCTTCTGTATGATATAGAAGCGACATCATCGGCTGACTAATGTCACGCAATAGAGTCGATTGAAAAACTCTCAAACCTTAATGGTTTAAGAAGTAAACAAGAAGGCTAAGTAAAAGTTTTTGAGCTAAACGTTTCCTATACAAACAGTGAACTTATGTATCATTGAATTTTTTGAATTTAATTATAAGGCCTATGTATTCCATTATATGTAATATTACTTTATTCGCCATCATTTGGTAGCAGCTTCGCTGAGTGGCGCGCATTCGAAACGTTCAAATTTGGGCATAAATGAGGCTGCAGTTGACCAATGGCTTTAAGTGCAGGGGTAGCTTGTGGTTTATTGGCATATGTAGACCTGTCATATGTATAAGAACACCCCACGAGAAGTCTAACGGGGCCAAATCGCATGGTCTCTTGGCCAATTCATATCGCCTTCGCGTAAGATAACCATGGTTGGAAATCGCTCGTGCAAAATGTCCATTGTGGCACTGGCTGTGCGGCACGTAATGTAATCCTGTTGAAACCGCATGTCAGTGTCCATATAATTTAATTCGGGACAAAAGAAATTAGTTATCATCGACTGACAGCGCCCGACGTAGAAGGTGATTGCCTGGACAACTTCGTTCTCAAGGAAGAGTATTGACTGAAGATGCCGCCAGCCAAAAATAAAAAAAAAAAAAAAACTGACTTCCCCTGGATGTATTGTAATTTGATGGATCTTGTGTGGATTGTGATTTTCCCAAATTCGACAATTTTGCTTATTGAAGAACCAATTCATCCATAAGTGGGCCTCTCCGTTGAATATAATTTTTGGGGTGAAGCGCGCTAAATATAGCTCGAAGAGAAGGCTCGCTTTAATAAAACAATTTTATCATATATGCACATTTTGTAAAATGCTGTTGACACGCTTAATATGTAAATGACAGTCAATTTGAAAGATGTAGCTTCAACAATATGACCGCATTTGTCCTGTCAAAGTTAGAAAAACCATTTACATACCATCACGAAACGGTAGCAACTTTGTCTAGTTTAGGAACTTAACATATCTACTTTAGAGGAAACTCAAAGGATCACAACTTAGTTGAGATCGGACGGATAATCGTCTTAGGAAATCGCTGCTGCTTCGGTTTGTAGAAACAAATCAGCTAAAAATGCCTAAACGAAGTGGACCGAGTGTCCTGTTTGCGAGGAGGGTTTATGAAAAGAAGATACAAATATGAAACGAACACTAAGATGTAGCTAACAAAGTTAAAAACCTCGACTACATTGACACGTTTTATGTGAGTAAGATGTTTTAATTTTTGAGGCTCTATTACTAGCTTGGAACCCAACAAATTATGAAAAATGTCTAAAAAATAAAACTAGCCAAATGAGAGGCAAGTGTCGCTGGCAGCTGGAAAACTCCAAGTTTAGTTTTCATGCTTTATAGCTTGAGCCAAAAATACAATGCCAAGTCTAGCCATATCAAAAATGTTAGTGATTTCAAAACCTAGTTTGCCGCTACTCTAACACTATCTTAGATAATTACCATAAGTCAAGTTTAAAACAAAAACCAAAATTAAGTTTAAATGATTTCCGTCACACAAAAGTTCTTAACCAAAAAAAAAACATGTCTCTTTAATACCTAATCCTCACCATAATAATAAATATTAAAGCCCACTATCAACACTTAAACTGTCACAACGATAAACCTCTTAAAATGTCATCAATACATACACTATACATCCGCCAGTTAATTCGTATCAATATTTTACGATCTTGCCTCGAGTTGGAGCCCGAAATTTGAAATTCATGAAATTAAATTTGTCACACAATGACAGCTATACGATCCCCAAGTGTCCAGCCTCTATATACAATTCGAAACGGATCGGTAAGGCAATCGACTTGGATTGGAATGCTGTCTGGGCTATTTATGAAGCCGCTGATTGGTTCATATCAAAAAATTGCTTACACACTAATACACTACACGTCGCGTCGCGTCGTCGGTTGCCTTTGGGCTTCGCGTTCCAATCTCAGTCGGGTATAATCACGGCTACTGGATTGGAATTTTTTTTTTATAATTTTTCGAGTAGGCGGTCGTGATCTGTGGGGACCGACCAACGAGTATTATTGTTTTTTCTGTTTTGTTTTGTTTTGTATCAAACTGACAGACGCTCCTCAGGTGTGGCACAGGTAAATGGATTATATTCTCGAACTTAATGTGAGCTTGGTTGTTTTAAAACGTTGTTTTTGGTCCCAAAATGAGTAATTTGCAACACCACTTAAAGTTAATTGTTCAGGTTTTATTTTTAGCATTTTTTCCTCTCTTTTGCATTCGATGTTAAATTAACTGTTTGGTAAGAAGATTTATTTTACTTATAAGTGGTGTAATTTATTTAGAAACACATTAAGTTGTATTTTATTTTAATGGTTTGTGTGCTCGCTCTCGTGAGTGGGGGCTCGAAATGTTTAATTGCATTTGAAAGATAGAATTTATAGTCCGCCTGTATTATACGTAGATACGACTACCTTTAGTTCGTCGATATAAATTATTTAAAATGCCTCAGGGTTCACGGGGGGACGATTTATCTTAACATGTTGTACCTGACTTTTGCATAGAAATGTACCTAAATCTGAATAACTGCTTCTTTTAAAATTAATTAAAAAAAAATAATAAAGGATTTAGATGAAAATAAAAGTTATAGTATTTCTCAGACATATTATCAAGACCTATTAAGCTTGTGGAGCATCATTTTTATTTTTCATAGCGTCGCCGTTCGGTTAAAAACTTCTCTCTTAGAGTAGATGTTGTTTGGAAGGTGTTAATGTGCGTTACACATCATGCTTTCAAACTCATTCTGTCCTCATGTCTGTTTTAAGATCACGGTGCAGGTTGGTGTTTCTTGAAGGAATGGATATTGAGATGGGTTGGCACTGCGACCTAAAGGTCTATATTGTGCCTCAATCCGGAACTGGTATATGTATCTCTCTCAGAGAGGATAAATCACCTTCTTCTACCTGGTAGCGTCTCAGATCCTGCTTCGCATCTGCCAAATTGGTCTTATTTCACTTTTTGAAAGCGTAATAAGAGCAACTGAATGTGGTGCCGTGATATTAGGCCAAGTGACATAAGACCAAATTTTAATACTTGGCCTTGTTTCACTTTACCGACGTTCTGGATTTTCTTGGGCAACAGTACCTTGGGTGGCCCGCTTTGCTGGTTTCCAGGATTTTAACTCCCTTTTCGGGGCTACCACCCGCTCAGGCAACTCCGTTGCTCCGCTTAGGGTATGTTCAGTCGCCAGGCAGGCGACTTTATAAAAGTGCAATAAGGCCAATTTTTGAAAGTTGGCCTTATTTCACGGCACCGTCTGACATAATGGCAATGTTTTAGTTTTGGTAATTCCTTTCGAGATCTCGACCAACACATTCCGCTATGGCATTAACTTCCGTCTGGAAAATGCTATGTATTTGATTGTCCCATTGGTATGGAAAGTTTGGTTCAAGTCCCAACAAAATCCAGCACCAGTCTTAGGCTTAGGCTTTGACTGTGTAGCACTAATTTGCAACTTAACTCTGTTTTAAATTCTTTTTTACAGAGTTGTATTTCGTAATCATTCCATCCCTAGGAATGTCGATAAGGTTAGTTACTGCTGGCTTTATAAGGCAGTCCTTTCCCTGTGACTTATACATTTGCCGGGCTCAGTCGCTTCCTTGATGGAAAATCTCGTAATGGCTCCCTTAGCAGACCTTGTAACAAGTACATGTAATGGGGACAGATGAAGAATAACCTCCATTGCTGCTATAGAGCAAGTTCTTATTGCTCCAGAAATATGTAAACAAGCGAGCCGTTGGACTTTTCCTAGTACTTTCCTAGGTGTTAACAACTCGGTTCTTTTGTGCCATACAACCACCCCTTAGATACTGATGGGTCTTGCTATTATCCACTTTAGAATGTATGCTTTGCAGCCTCATGATATATGTATGTACCTGAAAGTCTCTTGCATATCATAAGGGCTTTTGTGGTGGCTTTCCCGACGGTATATTTTACGTGTTTATTCCAGAGAAGTTTACTTTCTAGTATAATTCCTAGAAATTTTACTTATCAGAGAATTTCTTCAAACTTCCCAAGGGCTGTAATAATGATATTATAAACGAAACCGAGGTAGCGTACGCCTTGAGAGTTGAGTTTTTCTAGCAGTTCATCCACTGATAGACTTCACAGCAAATGTGATAGTTCCCCTCCCTGCGGACTGTCTCTTGTTGTTCGCTTGGAGAATTGATTAATGAAATGCGAACTAGCAGGATTATTAAACTAAAAGCTGGGCGGGTTTTCTGCGAGAAGATCTGCCAGTAGTATAACTCTGCAAGGCGGTGTCCTCTCTCCCTTTCCGTGGCACTTGATAGCGAAAGCATTTGAGGCATCTAGAATCGTCGAGTTACAGGGTGATTTCGTGTGCAAAAATGACATTGCTATTGCCGTATCATGAAAGCATCCTAATACCCTAAAAGATCTCCTACAATATGCTTTGAACAAGCTAACAAATTGGGCCGATCGATGTGGACTGGGTGTTTACCTTCACAAAACAGATGTTGTCCATATCTAGGATATATAAAATCCCATATATCCCGCTAAAATTCTTCGACGAAGCAAAATACTTGGTTATTTTAGTTAAGTTGGGAACCTAACATTTAAAGAGTTAAAAAAGCTAGAGTGGCACTCGTCTCATGTAAAAAATCCTTTGGGAATAAATAGAGGCTCCAATCCCGCATTACTCACTGGCTATATACCTCGGTAATCAGACCGATTCTAACATACGGAGTTGCAGTATGGTGGACAGCACTAGACAAAAATGACTAATTGCTAAATACTAAGCAAGATCCAACGGTCAGCTTGTCTATGCATGGTGGATCACTTCGCCCTACTCCTTTCACTGCAATGGACATTCTGTTCCATTTAACACCCCTTGGCAAATACGGCAGAAAAACGACTGTAAACACTGCTATTCGTCTCAAAGCCTCCTCGCTGTAGATCAATATTGAAATTTGCCACTCCATTATTCTCAACTCATTCAAATCACTGCCAAGTAGCATCGGCTGCACCATATCGCTCAGATTCAGTTTGATCAAAGGGCACGGTAGTGCCCAGCCAAGTTCTGGCACTACACCCTTTTTACAGGAACAAACTCAGGCGATTTTTGACCCCTCCCTATCTTCAGTACCAATGAAGTCTGAAACTTAAAATTTCGAATATTTGCTAAGCTAGTCAGGCACAAGCGCCTCACCAAATTACTTAGTACTTTTCACGGCTTACTTGGTTCACAAAGGTTTTTGTATAAAAGAACTTGGCTCTTTTTTTAACATTAATTTATGTTTTTGGTCTGATTAAAACTTTCAGGTAACCATCCCTTCTAGAGAAATCTAGGAGGACTTGGCATTCCTAGAAGATAATTCAATCTCTTTCTACACCGATGTATCAAAAACTAAACACGGGGTTGGTGGAAGTGGAGACAGACTTTTCGTCTTCCCAATCAATGTAGCGTGTACCAGGCGGAAATTTTGAAGATTAAAGAAATCCTATCTTAGCTTACAGGAAAGCTGTTATCAAATGAATGATTTTTGCATCATCTCGGACAGCCAAGCAGGCATTAAATTTCTTGATTCGGTCTCTACCAGCTGTTGAACTCGCCTAAAGTGGAACAATGATACCTTTGTTACCAGAGGAAGCAAATATATGTAGGTATTCCCATCGCTACGTGTAAACCTATGCTGAATCAAGATGCTATATAGAGAAAAAACCTTAAATAGAACAATATCATCACCTGCTTGGCGTCAAAACAGATATGGCCAATGTTGGATCTGAAGCGCTTCAAATATTGGGGCCTATCGTGAATAAAATTTCCCTGGGAATTGTTCCCAACTTTCAAAATTATCATCTCGAATAATATCGAAAGTTTCCCTTGGAATTTATTGATATTGAGAATTAAGTTTCATAGTGACTTTGGCTCTTATTTTAAAAAGGCTGGTCGCCAGCTTACAATGAACAGTGCAGAAGTATTGACCTTTCCAATTTTCGAAGATGGAGAAAATTCCGAGGGAAATTTTGTTCACGATAGCCCCCATTAAAGATCGCACATTGGACCCGTAATAGGTGTTTTTAAAGGACACTGTTTAATAGGCAAGCACGCAACGCGGGTTGGAGTTTATTCTCACGATATCTGTAGAAGCTGCATGGACGAAAAAGAGGAGGAATCGAGTCCTCATCACCTTCTCTGTAAATGTCCTGCCTTATCCCAAAGACGTAGGCTCCGTTTGGGAGATTTCTACTACATTGATCCTTTTGATAGGCAATCTCGCTCGCTTCGTAAGGAGCTCCAATTGATTTTACGATTAGTGAGAAAGTCTCCACGATTCAATGTGGTATCACTTATGGTCTTACAGCCGTATTTATTAGAATTCGCTAAACGCGTGAATAGTTATGCAATGCATAAGGACTTATTCATCCACTATGCAAATTCATATTTATAACACATTTGCCTACCCTGCATAGTTATAATGAGCTTGTGTCAAATAAAGTACCAAAAAGCAAGAATCTATTACATTTAGCCTTCATAACACTCAGCTGTTTGTCAAAAAACAAAAAAAAAACATCTTGTCTGTCTATCGAATTTAATAAACAAAAACGAAACTACCAAAAGCTAAAAGAATTCGAACAATTAACTTTGATTCATCAGGTAAGGTATGTTATTATCTCTAGCACAATACTGGAAATCAAATTGTTATTCGTTTCATCCTAGCTGGAATACTCCTCAGACAAGTTCTTGAGGATAAAATTCAATAATGCAAAATAAAAATTACAACACTAACACACCGGATGAAGAAGGATGCGTGGAGAGCGATCACCAACAAGTATATTTATATATTTAATTCTAAACAATTTTCAATTCAATTTGTTTTTAATATATTAGTATAACATTTTTGTTTCAAGAAATAAATAAAAATAACACAAAGTTTTAGTTTCAATAAATATCAAGTCAAAGGCATTTTTTTTTGTTGATAATCTTTATAATTCAATGTGATGTCAAAGTGAATGTGACAATTCAATACTAAAATGTCCTTATGTAGGCACTATTCAACCTCCAAACGCGTTTAGCTTATAATGCCTCTATTCAATGTCACATATTTATGTTTTATAAATAACGATTTTGCGTTTAGAGGCATTATAAGGGTTGCATAGCCTTATGTACTCACTATAATGAGTTTATAAATATGGCTGTTAGTGTCTCGGCTCTCCTGCTGACAGCTACGTCAACCTAACCTAATTGAATCTAGGTTTGAGTGAAGACAGTATTTTTAAATGATATGAAAATGCGGCTCTTCTCGACTAACCATTCGGAAATTGATGATCTATTAAGTAAAATGATTTGAAGCTTTTGCTTGCATATTAAAAAATTTTAATCCCTCATCAATAGCATTGAATAGTATGTTTTTCTAGGTATTGCCCTATATAGTGTGTTGAAGATTTTTGATATGAAACAAAAACAAAATTTATACCACAAATACATTTTCAAAACAAAACGTGAAATCTGTGGTTTTTTCAGTGATTAGTCCGAACAAAGGAAAACACAAAACAAATTGTTCAACTTCAGTATTTCAATTGTAGGTAAGTAGGTAGGTATTTACCTAGCTACATTTGTGTATTTACAACTGAAACCAAATTAGCATCTTTTGTATATTATTTTCTTACCGCAATTCAAATCTCGAAAGGAAGCCGCCTGTAAAATTACTTTATTACACATACTTACCTAAATGTTAATCCTCAACTCACAATGCTACTTTTATAACTTTTACAGTCTTTCTTAATGAATCTTGAACCATTTTCCGCCACTATATAAATATGAAATATCCTGCGATGGATTACAACTGTAATAAAATCATAAATGAAGATAAAACTGAAGAAAAATAAATTTACGAAAAATTCCAAAAATACTTTTATTACACTCATTTCCGACGGCAAAAATGTTTTTATAATAACTATAGGTACCAAGTTCTTTATATTATTGTTTACGACTTTTTATTACACACCACGCCAGAGTGTCTTAGTCGGTGGACCAAATAAACTTCAATCGAAATCTGTTAAAAGACCCTTAACCGCAATAAAAGAAAAAAAAATATTTTGCCAGGAAAATGTTTTGTTTTAAAAGCAAACAGAATTAAAGTATACGAGTTTTGTTCTGCCATTTTGTTTGCATGAGTACTGTTTATGGTCGTGCGTCGTCGTCGCCAGCCGCCGCCGCAGCCGCCCGGACGGATGTTATAGACCGGAAAATAATTTATACAACCTTTCCATATAAACCGATTAGGCTCTATATTCTTTCCTAATTTTATTGCTTTATGAGTTAAGTCTAATATACCTAGTTTTATGATGGAGTGAAAATAGATACCTTTGCTACTTTATAATAAAAGACAAAAAAAAAAATTGCGGCGGTGTTCGAGAGATTCAAACGTTTCTCTTATATTTCTATCAGCTATCCATTTTAAAGCTCCTTTTTGGCATCTATTTACAGGCGTAAAAGCTTCCAATGTAGCTTGTATTCAACAGTTCGAATGGTAGTTTCTAATCCAACAAAGAAGAGGTTGATCAGTACCTACTAATTCATGCATTCTCAATAAGAGAGCTTTATGTCAAACTCTATCAAATGCTTTCAAAATATCAAGTGCAATATTCTAACTTTCTCCAAAATGATGTAAAGATTTGTGCCACTGTGTAGATCGATAGTGGACCTTTTCCTACGAAAGCAATACTGCCGGTCATTGAGAAACCTTCGGTCTTCAGGATATTTCTCTAGCTGATAATATTTATCAGCGTTTCCGTGACATTGAAAAGAAGGTACTACTAACAAAGAGACGTTAGTTTAAGGGAGGAGAAGATTCCCCCTTTTTAGGGACTTGCTCGACAAATGCTGTTTTAAATCCACTCGGAAAGAGACCAGTAAAATAGGACAGATGGAAAAGCTTACGCAAATATTTCGCCAGCATTAAAAAACACTTCTTTAGAACAATGAGATTGATACTAACGAGTGATTTTTTAAGAGTTATCGGAAATTAAAAAAAAAAAACAAAATTCAGAAAAATGCATGAAATCTTTATTTGAATCGATAGTACGGTCGATATAATTTAATGTTTGAAGATTATTTCATGCCAATGTTGGCCGTGGCTGCGCCTCAAATGGTCCATCCGCTTAGTCCAATTTTTTCATACTCTTTCTAACATTTCGGCCGGTATCTTATGAATAAATGCTTTAATGTTGGCTTCCAGTGCGTCAATCGAAGCGGGTTTGTCGCTTTAGACATGGGCCTTAACATAGCCTCACAAAAAATAGTCTAGAGGCATTAAATCGCACTATATCTAGGCGCCCAATTGACCGGCCCCAAACGTGAAGTAAACTGTTCACCGAACTCGCCTCTCAATTGGTCCATTGTGACGCGTGCTGTGTGGCACGGTCTTGTTGAAACCACATGTCATGCAAGTCAAGCTCTTCCATTTTGCGATTCGCATCATCTTTGAAGAAATACGGCCCAATGATTCCACACCAAACAGTGACGCTACCGCGCTACAGTCCGGGTTGGACCAGGGCCTCAACTAACATGCTTCTCCAGCTAGCTTGGTCCCTAGCTAGCTGTCTCCTGAATCGTGGTCTTCCTCTACTGCGCCGTCCCTCGGGTCCATTTGCTCTACATGACCTAGCCATCTTTGTCGTTGGACTTTGATTCGTTTGACTAGGTCAGTTTCGCTGTACAGCCCGTACAGTTCGTGGTTGTATCTTCTCCTCCAGTCCCCGTCTATGCAGATGGGACCAAAGATAACACGAAGAATTTTCCTCTCGAAACATCCTAAAGCGCCCTCATCCACTTTCGACAAAGTCCATCTTTCTGCACCATAGACAAGGAGCGGGATGATGAGGGTCTTATAGAGGGACACTTTAGTGGCTGGAGGGAAGACTTAGCTACTCAATTACCTTTTTAAGCCAAAGAAGCAGCGATAGGCAAGAGTTATTCTCCGTTTGATATCAGCGCTGGTATTGTTTTCTGAGTTTATAGCGGCGCACAGTGTGGTAAATGACAAATCTAGCGGAACTTAATTATTTTTTTTTTTGCTTCAAATATATAATTAAAGTTAGCAATACGAATCATAGAAAACCGGTTTTTAATATGGCGTTCAAATTTTTAATTATCCATATATTAACAAAGAGGTATCTCGCTGAAAGTGAAGCCTTTGTTTATATTCGAACAAATCATTGAGTATTTCTTTGATCTTGCAATTAAGCGTGTGTCTCAGTGATAAAAGTTATAAGTATCAAATTTTGGAAATTTATTTTTTAGAGTCCTGAGCATCTTGCAAGGTAAGAATTAATGCATAACTTTAAATGTAAGCAAGTCATTTTGAAAACACAATTTGAGAAGTCTTAATTTTAACCTTTTTTTTTTTAAGTTGAGTTTTAAAAATGTATCCTCGTGTATCTTTCGTGAAATAATTTTTTTTATAACTGTTAATTCATTATCTATCAAATAGTGTGAAATTTGGCTTTGAATATTTGCGGCACTCATACATTTTTATTCAATTTTCAATTATATGCACAGTATGAAAAATCGTGAAATTTTTGAAATTTGGCATCATAATAGAATGCAGAATAGAAATAAAGTCATTTATAACTACATAATAGAAAAACACAATGTTGAGGTGGAAGATCAAAGCCTTAGAAGTCTAAAAATTTTTGTTAGCAGTTTAAGCAAAAAAATAGACATAAAATGGAAGAGCAGCTACCGAAGGCTTCCAAGGTTTCTTGCTGCAAATGAAACATGGCTTGAAAGCGAATTATCCCTTCCAGATAAATTGAAGAAGTTGCTAGCATCTAAAAGGTCAACAAATCCTAGACCGCGCAGTATAGGACGACCAGCGAAAGATTTTATTGGATGCAATCTCAAAGTAAAAAAACGTAAAGTACAAAATTTACTTAAAGCAATACCATCTGAAGAGCTTATAGTGGCTGCTGAAGTTTCAACTAGGGCAAAGGGGAAGAGAGATGCTGCAAACTTAATTAAAGAACTGGCAACTTCTTCACCATCACGAGCCACTAAGATAAAGAAAACACGGGAATCAGTTGTTTCTCATCCAAGAATGTCCCCTGAACAGGCTTTGTCCCTTATCGTTGATAATAAACTTAGTACTAGAGTGTATACGAATTTAAGGGAAAGTAGCAAAAGTATTGGATGTAATGCCTATCCTCCATACCATCTTGTTCAAAAAGCCAAACATGAATGTTATCCGCCAGATGAAGCCATAACAATTACAGAGATGTCCGCTGAGGTTGACCTGCAAGCCTTGCTCGATTTGACAATTAAGAAAATCTGCATTGTTCAAAAAGAAATGTTTAGCCAAATAATTTCACCCTTATCGCTACGTCTCCTAACGAAATGGGGCTGTGACGGAAGTTCGGCTCAAAGCCGTTACAAACAAACCTTAAGTCATTCTGAATATAGTGACGAACATCTTTTCACCATCACGTTAGTGCCTCTTCGGTTAGTTGACAATTTGAGCGAAAAAGTTTACTGGCAAAACCCCCGTCCGAATTCCACAAGATTTTGCAGGCTAGTTCGATTCGTATATAAAAAAGAAACGAAAGATGTGACTAGAATGGAAACATCACAAATCAAAAGACAGATTGAAAACCTTATTCCAACTCAATTAAGGATCGAAAACTGTGAAATTGTATGTAATCACAGCCTTTTTTTGACAATGACTGATGGGAAAGTTTGTAGCACTCTTTCTCAATATGACTCCACCCAAAAGTGCTTTATTTGTGGAGCAAGCCCAAGAGAAATGAATCAAGCTGCAGTTGCTCTTCGTGTGCCAGATCAAGAAATGTATTCATTTGGTATTTCTCCCTTACACTCCTGGATCAGGTCTTTTGAATGCATTATCCATATTTCATACAAATTAGAAATTCAAAAATGGCAAGCTAGGACCACCGAAGAAAAGAATTCTGTGGCTCAAAAAAAGAAGATTGTGCAGGAAAAATTCCGATCTGAAATGGGTCTTTTAATTGATATGCCGAAACAAACTTGTGGGAATACTAATGACGGCAATACTGCCCGAAGATTTTTTAGAAACACCCATAAATCTGCTGAGATCACAGGAATTGATGTTGATTTGATTCACCACTTTAGAGTAATTCTTGAAGCCTTAGCGAGTGACCATGAAATTGACTCTCAAAAGTTTGCAGCATATGCTGAAGAAACAAAACAAATTTATTTGAGAAATTACTCATGGTACTACATGCCTGCCAGTATTCATAAAATACTATACCATGGTGAAAAAATTATTCAGAGCTGTATTCTGCCTTTGGGACAGCTTTCGGAAGAGGCCCAAGAAAGCAGTAACAAGGAATACAGACGTTTTCGGGAGCATTTTAGCCGTAAGATTTCTAGGGAGCACACTAATAGGGATGTCTTAAACAGATTTCTACTATCTTCTGACCCCTATCTATCAAGTTTATCTACAAGCACCTGCTCCTCTCGGAAAGAACAATCCATACCTTATGAAACGAGACAATTATTTAAAGGTTCAGAAATGTCCTTTTCAAGTTCCAGTGTATCTGATGACAGTAATAATGACGATGATGATGACGATGCTGTATACGAAATATAAATTATTAAATAAATAAATACATACATAATGATATACACAATTCTCATATAAAACTACACAAATATTTTAAAGAGGTAAAGTTTTTAAGCTTAGATTAAAGATGTAATACCCGAAACTAATCAAAAATTTATTCATCTATATTTAGAATGGACGTTCATCTTGGAAGTCTAGGCTGTTTATTGAAATATATACATATATAATTGTCTTTAGTTTAAAGCACTTTTCATGAGAGCTGCGCGTACATCTAGTTTAATATTATAATGAATAAAAAGTAGTCAAATTTAACAGTTTGGTCCTACAAACGATGTTTTATATTGTTGTTTACGAAATTATAATAAAATATTCATTTTATGTGTTAAATAAGGTAACTAGATCTTTTATTATTATTATTAATGTTTAAAGTTATATTAAAGTTTCCAAAGGCCCCACTTGAGTGCAAAAAGCTGGTATTTTCAGAGCTCCTTTTTTTTAAATTGACAAACTATAAAAATAATTGATGTTTTAAATCATTTTGAAGTTTATTTTTTAATGAATACTACACAAAAAAATATCAAAAAGTTTGTTTTTTTGTTCATGTTATTCAATTTTGAAAATGGATCTACCTTAGTAAAAAAAAATGCGTACTTTCAAAGCTCGGTTAACAAAAAAATGATGATTTATGAATATAATTATAGTTAAATTTCATTTCTTAGTAATTTATTATTAATCCTACAAAAAAAAAATTACGAAAATAAATAAAATACAAGCGCTATTAATTTAATTCCGCTAGATTAGCGAAATCACACACTGTGCGGCGCCTAGGTATATGAAGTCCTTCACCACCTCAAAGTTATAGCTGTCTATTATGATGTTCTGTCCAAGACGTGTCCTTTCTTCTTGCCTTCATTTACAGCTAAACCCATCTTCTTCGCTTTCTCAATGCTCACAAATGCGCCACTGACATCACGCTTTGTTCTTCCAATAATGTCAATGTCGTCGGCGTATCCAAGTAATTGCACGGACTTTTGAAAGATTGTGCCTCTTGTGTTGACGCGTGAGTTTTGCACTATTCTTTTAAAAACTATGTTGAAGAAGTCGCACGATAGAGCATCGCCTTGCCTTAAACCTTTTTTGACATCAAATGCACCTGTGAGATCTTTTCCGACCTTGATGGAACAGCGTGCATTCTCCATCGTCATCCTGCACAAACGGACAAGTTTATCAGGGATGACAAAACTAGACATTGCACTATATAGTTCGTTCCTATAGATGCTATGGTACGCGGCTTTGAAATCGATGAAAAGGTGGTATGTGTCGATTTGTAGGTTTTTTTCAAGATCTGCCGTAATGAGAATATTTGATCGATGGTGGACTTTCCAGGTCTAAAGTCGCACTGATATGGACCTATCAGGTTGTTGACGAAAGGCTTCAGACGTTCACATAATACGGCAGAAAGAATCTTATACGCGATGTTCAGGAGACTTATGCCTCTGTAGTTGGCGCAGTTCAAAGGGTCTCCTTTCTTGAGGAGCGGACAAACAATGCTGAGATTCCATTCATCGGGCATGCTTTCTTCCAACCATATTTTGCAGATGAGTTGGTTCAAGCTCCCAACCAAGTCATCGCCTGCCGCTTTGAATAGTTCGGCAGCAAGGCCATCAGCTCCAGCGGCTTTGTTGGACTTGAGCTTCGATATAGTTATCTTCACTTCGTCCAGGTCGGGTGGGCAGTATTGTTGGTCTACGTCGCCTAAGTCGAATGGTACTATCTCTATAGCAGCAGCATTTTCTTCTTCATCGCCGTTATAAAGATTGGAGGAATGTTCTTTCCATATTCTCAGCATGGAATGCGGCTCCACTACGATGTTCCCTTGATTATCCATGCAGGCTTCTGCTCAGGGATTGTATCCTTGTGATGTTTTTTTACCTTTTGGTAAAACTTCCGAATCTCATTCCTGCCATGGCATCCTTCTATTTCCTCGCTCGCGAGCAGCTCTAGTCCGTCTTTGCAGCGCCGCGCGCCGCTTTGTATGCCTTTTGTTTTGCTGCATGTACTTGCCGGCACTCATGGTCAAACCAGGGGTTTCGTCGTGGTGGTCGTGTAAAACCCATCACATCGGAGGCGGCATCCTTGATGGCTGCTTGGCAATGTTGCCACTGGTCCTCAATACTTGATGCTGGCGGCATAGGACTTCTTAAGAGGTTGTTAGAAACTCGATCGGAAAAGGACCTTGCGATCTTCTGTGATTGTAAACGTCCAACGTCGAACTTCCTCGCAGTACATCCTTGTTTTGTCTTGGATCGGGATATCCGCAGCCGAACCTTGGCTACAACGAGATAGTGGTCCGAATCGAAGATAATCCCTCGGAACGTGCGGACATCCTCTATACTGGTGAAGTGCCTTGAATCGATCGCAATGTGGTCAATCTGGTTCACGGTTGATTGATCAGGAGATCGCCATGTCCCTTTATGAATATCAAAATGTTTGAACTGCGTTAGTGACTTACAAGCCTCAATATTTACTGTGTTCGTGTTCTTATACGGCTTGGACATGGCTGTCCTATAAGTAATTTACAACGAAAAATCTATAAATAATGCGGTTTTTACATTTTGAATTTTCTTATTTTGTAATTACTGAGTTCTTTGGGTCATCTTATTGCTATGTTCCATTTTTTTAAATTGAAGCCTACATTTTCCAAAAAATTAGTTTTTCATCAACTTAATTTAAAAAAAAAAACTTCTTACTTTTTCTATTTTCTCAAAGTGTAAGTCTTATCTAAGCTTTGTGAGTCTTTGTCGAAAGGGTAGTTTAGATTAGATTTATTACTTCATCAAAAAAAATAACAAAAATATTTTGATATTTAAAATTAAATCTTTTTAAGGCATAGCCAGAAGAACCGCCAGCCAGATGATAGCCTGAGCATTACATTTTTAAATTTTATAAATTGATTGAGTTTAATTAACAATTTGAGCTTTAAAATCTTTTCTAGTTAATTTTCTTCTATATGCCAGAGGTATTTTAATAACTTGCGATAGTTTTTGTCGGTGATTTCCGTTTAATTTTACTAAAAGTTTCGTTTGCTCCGAGTAGTTTTTTTTTTTTTGCCATATTTGTCGCCTTATCAGAATAGGACATCTTGCCATGAAATGTTATACCTCTTCCCTTACCTTTCTGTTACATACGGTACATTTTAGTGTCAAATCGTTCCAGTGTGGTAGGAAATTGAGCGGTAACAGTTCGCCTCCTGCTCGAAATACCAGTTGCTCCTGCTCGTATGAAAGATATTGTTTCAGTGCTAAAGATGTCCTTAAATTGGTTGTCTTCCCTTAGGTCATGCTGGAGTGTAGGATACTCGTACGTTTCCCTATGAAGTGAACTTCTAGCTTGGTGTATACTGTCTTCCCAATCTTTAACAATCACTCTTTTTGGTTATAGAAAGAAGTTTTGAAATGTAAAGTTAATAATTTCCAGCGGAAAATTGTTTCAACCTTTCATTTTAAGTCGGACTGTGTAGGAAAGTTTATTAAAAAAAACTCATTTTGATAGTTAATCATTTAGATCGCGTTTTCTTTCTAAATACCATTTTGTGAGACGTAATTTAATTTTTTTATATAGTTTTCATTTCCCCTATTTAAATACCTTGGTTGTTAACTTTTATATGATTTTTTTGTATGACAAATGAATCCCCTGAGTAAACTTTCTCCTAACCCTAAGTTCAACACCAATGAAAGAAAATCTCATGTATAAAATAACAGTTAACTTCCAAATTATTAGTCCAATAAAATATAATACCCCAGCTTGAAAGCCTTATTTATTTGATATACTCATTTAATTCCATTTTCGGTGGTTAACTACATACCTATACGGTTCATAAGCCTCTAAGTTGTCGTTATGCGACCTTACCCACCCAGCTTGACCATAAAAACTTAGCTATTAAGAGACTAATTCAATTTTCTAATCCCTAAGCAATAATTATTATCATTTGTTGGGGTTGACACATTTTTTTTTTTGAGAAATTTAAGGCCACCATCATCAGGTACCACCACCACACTGCAATAACGTTACGTTTTAAGTTTAATCCATAGTTTAGTACGACATTATACTTCAAGGAATTTATATATTATAAAATATTCCAATAAAACCAAAAACGAAAAAAAGATGGAGTACCTATTACAAATGGTGAGACAATGTTATAGACAGTCACTACCGAAAGAAATGTCACAGAATGGATTTGAGTATAAATAATGTATAATCAAGAAAATTGAATATTATTCAATATTTCTTAGGGTTTTTTTTTTCTTTAGTGATGTAACTATAGTTATTTTAAAATGTTTACAAGCCAAAATTGTTAAAATGTTAAAATAAACACTCATTCAAAAAATTGATGGAGCACACATTTTTTAAGTGAATATGGTCGTGTCGAGAAATTTTACAAAAAACCTACTTTTTGCATTATTTGAAAAGTAGTTGTAGATTTTCGAAAACACCAAACCCATATTGAATACAAAACACCCAGATAGATGATTGATTCAAGTTTCCAAATCTTGCATTCTGTTTGCTGTACAGTCTTTAGTTCCTCCGATATGGAAAACCAAAGACTAAATACGTCAATTCATTCAAAAGTCAATATTTTAGCGTAACACGAAAAACGACTTTAGTATGAGGAATTCTAGCATTAGTTAAGCTGGGTCAATTATGGTTTTGAGCTAAGGTATAAATTCAAAAAAAAAAAAATATTGAAACAAAAATTTTAATACTGTATTTTTATTTCTGTGCCTTTTTTTCCTTGAAAATAACAGCAATTTAAAAAAAATTTAAAATGATGAGTTGGAAAATAATTGCTTAGTGACTTACAAATCTCAACCTATCGTGTTGTTGGTAGGAATGAACAGAACCTAAAATTTACTGGCAAAGTCCGATCGGGTAAGATGAGAGGCGCTTTGTCATAAAGAAACTTACTCTTGGAGGATTTGTCACTTCCTCACAAGGAGGATCACTGGAAACAAAGTCTATCCCCAGACATCCTTCTTAAGAGAAATTTCCAAAGCTGTTAATTTTAGAATTAAGAAGCAAACGGTTTACAAATGTTTTTGTAGGTGTATATAATATTTTTCATTAATTTTGTGAGACACTAGAAAACATTAACAAAATTAGAGGTCTGTGTACGTGTTTAGAGAAATGGCGGGGACCTATATTTTCCGCCGATTCCGAACGGCTTAGCACCATCACCCCTGAAAAAAAATTTTTTTTTGTAGCGGATGAGAATCAAACCCAAGACCCTCTGCATGACAGACCAACGCACTTGATTTTCATTTATAATTAATTTTTATTTTTTCATTTACTCATAACTACCTTAGAGCTAGACAAACATTCAATAAAACTAGTCTACTTATCAATAACTTACTGCCCTATGCAGAGCAGCCAAAACATGCGTTTTTTTTCTATGCTAATTGATTCCCTATCTTATTAATTCTACACTTTAATCTATGTAAGTCGACCAAGACATCCATTCTAAGTCAACTCAGATAACCACCAAAAGAGGAGAACCTTGTCACTCCGGTCTCTATCGGACACAGTCCAACTGAACTGAAGGCTCTCTGTGCCGCCTTGTGCGAGGACGTATCGCCTTTCCACAGTTCTGCGGCTGTCGTGGTAGATTAGCGGAATTGGTATTCTATCCTAGACCAGCCCTCGACTGTCTAAGAAAAGGAATGCATAGGACGGGGTAAAGTAGCTTGAACGCCTACTCTCATAATTGTCATTAGGTTGGTAAGCCCCAAAAATTAAGCTGTTGGTCGAGGACATCGCTCTTGAAATATGACTCCGAATCAG
Source organism: Philhelius festivus (assembly GCA_963931855.1). Taxonomy (NCBI): domain Eukaryota; kingdom Metazoa; phylum Arthropoda; class Insecta; order Diptera; family Syrphidae; genus Philhelius; species Philhelius festivus. The sequence goes on along the minus strand of OZ007557.1, from coordinate 18,827,725 downwards.
CCTTATCAAAAAAATTATCAATTGTGTTTATGTTGGCTCCGTTGTTCAGAACCTGGTTTGAATAATAATATTTGCACACCGACTTTGGTGGTCTATGTGTTTCAAGGCAACGTCTCGGGGCAAAAGCTCTCCTAGGCGTGGTTAGAGCAGCATTTATATTTCTGTCGAAATACAAATACTGATCCAATCAGATGCCAAGAGACTTAACTACACTTTTACTCTCCAGTGGCTGTCCAAGTGGCCCTACGATTACTAGCTTGCGCCAGTTCTTTCTCGTATCCATTGAGGCTCCATACAGCGGAGTTCCAAACAGAATCGTTTGAGATTTTTGAAAGTTGATTTTCAACTTCCAGTCACCGCAATATCGTTGAATCTTGTCGAAGTCCGCCGCAAAAGAATTCTGATGATCACACCTTTTAAAACTGTTCTGTATGCTATAACATTGTCGACATACGTAATTGCCTGAGTTAGACTACCTATAAGATCGCTGGTAAAGACCATTTTCAAGATTGCCGTGGAAGTTACATTGCCACTTTTGACAACAAACTTTCCACCATCGAGCATGTCATACAGCATATATAATAGTGGTTTACTTATGCCGGGTCTGGTCAGTTTTAGATCGTGACCCTCTAACCATAGTGTGTTAAAACCTTTCTCCAAATCAACCACAAAAGCACCAGTACACTTCCTTTTTAGTTTTGTTCCATTGGATATCAGAAACTAGTTTCGACGCGGCATGAATTGTATCATCTCCCGCCTTTAAACTGAACTTACTCGTAGTATCCGATATAACTCCTGCTGACTTCTTTTGCTTTAATGGTTCGAAGAGGAGCTGGAGGGTGCACCTTCAAAAATAACAGGTAACTGGGCCCTTTTCGCTCGGGATGGCACGTTTGCCAAATGATCATCAAATGCTAGCATTCACCTTGTGCAGTTATTGAAAAGCAGCCCGCACCGTCTCCAATATCTCCTGCGGAACTTTTAAAGAGCTCTTCGTGCAAAAAGGCGTCCTCCGGATCAACACCTGCTGTCGGAAGTATGTCTCTATTTTCTGTCGTCCTTTGAACTTAAGCTACGGTAGATCTAATCGATCAATTTTTTTTTTTTGGAATTGCAAAAAACGAAGATTTTCTGTAAAATTTTAGAGACTAATAAGAAGTGATAAACATCTCTTGTATCTCTTCTCTTACATAAATCATATCATATCGATGTGGTATTAGCTGGAAAATCTCTGCAAAAATGATTGGTAGCTGATATGAGTTCGTGGTTCGACGAAGTTGCTCTGAACATTTTTTCGCCAACTTTACCCATCACGTTTCTGAACTTGTTTTAGATTAAGAATTAACTAGAGGCACAATTGTATTGGTCGTAGAGATCCTGAACTTATCGAGTTGTAACTCTCAACCATTTATGTGTGTATTTTGTCGGCAGGAATGGAGGGAACCTACAATTTTCTGCAGAGGTCCGAATAGCTTAGATTGGAATAATTTTTCAGATGATATGGCACTTCTTCGCAAAAGACTATACTCCTGATGGGGAATCGAAGCCAAATCCCCGGCATGACACCCTAACGAACTAACCATAATGCAAAGAGGTACTCCTCTTGCCCTACGTCAAAATTTGACTCTGACAAAGACAGAACCAAGTTATGGCTTTAAAAGGCTTACACCAATAAGTTCTTCTTTTCATTATATAATTAATAAGGTCTGCATTTTCTTTTAAACTATTGGTTATATAATTTCGTTTTTTCCTGACTATAGAATAATTTGGGTTTGAATTTGGGACCCTAAACAAACCCCAAGTCTCAAAAGGTTGTCCGCAAGCATAACCCAGATCCCGGTTAGATAAAATTTCTTTTCAAATAATGTCGAAAAAAAAAATTTCTCCACTAGAAAGAAAGTGATAGATTTTATTTATAAATAAGAGAAATAAACGCGGACTAAGAATTCATCCTTGAGGAACACCTGCTATTATTCCCAAACCATTTGATAACTGACATTTAAAAATGAAATTAAATTGAAATGCATCTACAAAAACTTTTTTGACATGCTCAAAGAACATAGTTTGTAAAATTAGAGCCTGACTTACCTATTGACCGTTTCAATGTCAAATGTAGCTTTAGAATCCTAGAAGCAAATGTCAACATCTTTTCATTTTCAAATTGTACATTTTTGGGCTATACTTGTATCTCCTTTTAAATCCTCTCCAACTTTCCTTAAACGATCGCACTGTGCTCCAACATAGGGTAGTCAAAATCCAAAAGTTACAGAACGTACTCGTAACTCAGTTGGAATTGAAACGAAGATAACTTTCTTTCTCCGGAGACTGTACATACAAGCACTAGAAAGCGCACACCTCACCTCACTCACTCACGTCAACTGTTCTTGTGTTTCTTTCTCCTAATATAAAGCCCAATGTAATCCTCAGTTATTTCCATTCTGGACATTTTACGATACCCACTTGAGATTTTGACCACCGAGGCAACGAGACACTAAACCTGGAAAAACTCCCCACAACGACAAATCCAATCCAGTCAGATCGGACGGACGGACGGACGTATCCCAGCGTGTCACGAAACTCAAGAAATAACGAAAATAAATGTTTAAATAATGATGTTGTGTTTAATAAAACCATAAAATTGTTAACAAAGTTGTTTATTTATGGCGGATTAGTCAGAGTCAAAGAGAAAGAGAGAGAGACGCAAAGTAGTTATGGGTATTATGTAGAGCTAGCTAGAGTCCGCAGTGGGTCCTTGTGTGGCAGCAGAGAGGAGGGACAATATTGGAAAATTTACGACTGGGGACGCATTTAAAAATTGACTTTTATTGAAACAGTAGTGGCGTATATTTTAAAGCTGGGGCTGACCAATAAGGCCACATGCTGCGCACAAGTGGGTTCGGTAAATATTATAGTTAGTTGACGACGCGGCATGCCAAGGTGCCACGGTGGTGTGGCAGTAATTGTGCTAGTATATTGGTGGTGGTGGTATTGAACGACACGAGTGAGATTGACTTTAGCTGTGCTGGATAACTACTTACTAGGAGCTTGGACGTCATTATAATTGAAATTTATGTCCGATTGACTTGACAGACATGCGATAGAGGAAGCGATCGGGTTTTATTGAGATTTTATTAACAAAGGAACACGACTTGATTTTATTTCATAGGTTCTCCAATAGATTTGTGATATAACGCTAAGTAACTGCTAAAATATGACACGTTTTGTTTTAAAACAAAGAGGGATAAGGGCGTTTTGTTTTCTTTATGTTCGTTCTTTTTTTTTTGATTGAAAGGAAAGGAAAAACTGGTAGTTCAATGATTCTGATGTTTTGAACAAAACAACAATACCGTCGTTCTTAGGTAGGCAGTTATAACAACAAACATACACAAAGAGGTCGAAGTGCCCCATCTCGCGCTCATAATTTTTTTTAAGTTATGTGTTATGGATACCTATCTTTATTTGGTTTGAAAAAGTTTAGCATGACATCAGTTGAGATTGAGCTCAGCATACAGGTCTTAGATTTGTTGATTTTAACAACTATTAGGTTGTAACATGAAGTTTGATCTTAAAGTTTTTTAAAAGGTTTTTATTTTCTCGCCTGATAATATTATGGCATGAATTTTTCCTCCGATGGTAGTTTTCTCACATCTTAGTTTTCTCCCATAAGGTACTAGTACGGTCTAGAACGCCAAAAAAACGCACGATTTTTGGGAATTTTTGTCTCGGAAACTTTATTAGGTAGTAACATAATACTAGAATATATGCGTCAAGAGTACAAAAAAAAATTTTCTTTCGAATTTTGGCCAAATTATAGAGGGCGCAAGCAAACGTGGATTCATCAAAAAATACATGGTCCCATGGCGGACAGTTAATCTACTGAACCGATTTTCAAAAACCTTGTTGCAATTTGACCAACAAAATTTTTGTCGCAGGACCTCTTTTTAACATGATAGTTTTCTGGAGTGCTATATTTCTGTGGTGTTTGGTAGAAACATGATAACTCTATTTTAAAATTTGCGTCTTTGCGTCCACTTTACATCGACCTAGAGCCTAAACGAGTGTACCGATTTTCTTTAAATTTGGAATATATATGAACATAATCTAAGAAAAATCGTATTTTTCAAGTTTGAAGAAAATTGGTTCACGCGCATAGGCTCTAGCTCGATCTAAGGTGGTCGTAAAGCCGCAAATTTTAAAATGGAGTTATCATGTTTCTCCCAAACACCACAGATTTATAATATGATAATTTTTTTTGCATGTAAGTACTCTAGGATCGTAGTTTTCCGTATGATACAATACTCACATGATAGTTTCATTGCATGATACGAGTAGTACTCCCTAAAAATAATTTATTATCACTATCCTTAAAATGTTTGAGTACAGTGCGATCGTTCTAGGAAATTTGGAGACGATACCGATGCACATTGGGTTTGAATGTCCGGATTCCATAATAAAAGGGAAGTATTGAGTCTAGTAATTCATTCTACATTCGTGTATAGTAGTATGTTGGAAGTTGGGCTCAAGGTTAAACTCATGGGCAATTACTTAAGCGCGAGTATTACGGTTACCTAACCAGTTACTTAATCGTCTCCCGATGCATGAAGGGTCTCTGCCTGAGACACGGCAGTTTTCCATTCTCTGCGATCCCGAGCACCATTCTTCCAGTCATCTAGGTCAAGCGCTCTGGCATCCGCGATGGCTTGGTCTTTAAACCGGAGGTTCGGCCTTCCTCTTCACCGAGAACCTTAGGGCTGGGGTTCGAAGACATTCTAAGTTAGAGCATTGTTGTTTATTCGCTCAATGTGGCCGAATCAATGTAGAAGATGTGTTTTGGCTTTCTGAACTAGGAGTACATTCACATCTTGGTACAGCTGAATGATGAATTCGCGGTTATATTTTCTTTTCCATTCTCCCTCCTCGCACACACAACCAAATATCCGTCAAATTTTTCTTTCGAAAGAGCCTAGTATCATCTCTGCCTTTCTGCTTATAGTCCAGCATTCGGTGCCGTAAAACAGGACTAGTAGTATAAGGGTTTTGCAGAGCGTGCAATTTGTCTAACGAGAGCAGTTTCCTAGGGCGATTCTTCATCGGATCTCTACTAAGGTGTCGTTCGTGAAGTTAATACTAACTCCAAGGTGAATCAACTCCTTAACTACCTCGAAGTTTCTGCTATCAATAGTGACGTTTTGCCCTAATCGATGGACAGATGTTTGTTTGTTGATATCATATAAGTCTTCTCCTCAATTACTTTAAGGCTACCAAGTCTTGCCTGACCTTGAACACCCGTGAAGTACTCTCTTACAGAACGTTAAGAACCTCCATTGATGTCGATATCGTCGGCATACCCAAACAGATTTGTTGATTATAGTGCCCTCCGTGTTAACGCCTACCCTGCTCACAATCTGCTCTAAAACCAGATTGACGAAATCATAATTATAGCGCTTCTACTTGCCGAAACCCTGGGCACGTTTGGAATTCTTCAGAGGAGTTACTCCTCAGTTTGACATTTCACCGCGTATTTTCCAATGTCACGCGACACAGTTGGTTCAGTTTTCCCATGATCTTGAGTTCGGCCATCACCATATAGAGTTTCTGATGAATGCTATCGTATACGGCTTTCAAGTCGATAAACACATGGCGAGCCTTGGCTTGAAATTCGTTAGTCTTTTCAAGGATTTGTATCAATGAGAATATTTGGTCTATGATGGTCGATCTGCCGGACTGGGAGCTTCGCTGCTACTTGGACTTTTCATAAATACAACGATAAAATAATGAAAGACAAGAAACATTGCTCGAGAGATTCAAAAGATTCTGTTATAAAGTTTAAAGCGGTTTTTCAGATTCTATCCAAGAGACTCAAGTGAGTTATTGGAGCAACTGGCCAAAAATGGGAATTGTGCTCGAGCTTTGGACGAATATAGGCTTTATAGATTACAGCCAGATCAGAAGGGGTGAACAATTACTTGCACCCTCGAAAGAAACCTAAATACCTATCAGCGTTTTTGGCGACGTCGAACAATCAATCAATTCAATTTTGTTTTATTGAACATACTATTTACAATTTGGCTTACAATTAATAAGATACTATTAACAGTGACTTAAGTTTAATTATTTTTATATAAAATGTACATGACGAAAAAATAAAATTTTAAAGGTCGGTTGACTGTATTGTCCTCAGGGCAGGGATGGCGTCTTAGCCGCTGTGGAAGGCTGACCCAATGTCAGCGTAGAACGATACTACTTCGCTTCTGTGTAGAGATGCTCGTTCCTGTAGTTTTTCTGTCGTTAACGGTCGAAGTAGAGTCCAGTGCAGATCCTCAGTATCTTCCTTTCGAATAGTTGAAGTTTCTTCATAGTTGTCTTCGAGATGGAAAACCCAACTGGGAAGGAATAGCTGATCACTGGTCGCAGGAGCTGCTTGTAAATTAATAACTTTGTCGGTTGGCTAAGACCTAATCTTCTTTTCAGCAATGGGTTCAAACGGCTGAAGACCCAGCTGGCCTTTTTTAGAACATTTCTTGAGTGCAGGTTAAACCTTAGCAACTCGTTGAAGTACACTCCCAGGTGCTTGACGTTTGGCTTTGCCGCTGTGGTGGATCCTTCAGGGAGTCTCAGAACCAGATTTCTACAAATTGTTGCAGTGCGAATACCTCTACCAGTTGAGGTTCTCCTGAAGCAGACAAGTTCCGATTTGAAAGTGTTATCTGGATGTCCCATTTCTGGTAGAAATGAGTCTATTGATATGGTTTTCTACTTTTCGGACAGCGATTAGTGGTGACATTGATGTGGTGTAGATGAGTGAATCGTCAGCATACAGAAGGTTCTCGCAACCGGTTGGAGAAGGTTGCTCGAAAGTCATCAAGTTGTAGAGGAATGGGCCAAGTTTTGAGCCTTGGGCGACACCAGCTCTGATAGTCTTCATGTTTGACTTAAATTTATCTATTTAGACGAAAAATTTCCTGAAAGATAGGAAAGGAAAAATAATTTTTATTAATGGCTGAGGCAGTTGCATAACATGAAGTTTGTGAATTAGGCTGTCTATCCATACACTGTCGAATGCTTTTTCTACATCCGGAAAGCATCCGACGACGGTGAGTCATTCTACACAAGGTGGTCTGTGAAGCATATACCGAGAATTGAGATCTGATCGGTTTCCTCAATTTAAGTACCGCTCATGGATAGCGGCATGGGTTCTGGCTGGGTTGCTCTTTAACGACAAAAGACAGCATTTTTCGCATGATGGTTTCTTCGCTTGAAAGATTCTTCGCACGATATTTCTCTCGCCTGATAGTTTTCTCACGTGATATATTTCTCCCATAGTAGTTTTTTATTCTCATTATAGTGTTTTCGCACCATAGTTTTCTGGTCAATATTTCCTTAGAAGAAACATCATCAAAGAAAAGATTTTGAATAAACAAGAGTGAGAGAGGGTGAGCAGGGAGATAAGTATATGAGCTCATTGTTAAAACCTCTATTTTAATCAATTTTCCAAAAATTAAAATATCAAATGTTAAATATTGTGAAATGCCTTGATTTTGTATTCCATTCAATTTTACAGTTGTGAGTGCTAGGCAAAATTAGGACTATCAAAACACAAAATCTATTGCTATTTTAATTAGAAATTTATATACCTACCTAGCTACGGCTTACCTAATGTTCCAAAATTTGAGTGATCATAAGTCCATATGAATGATTCCAAATATATGCACTTTCAAAAATCAACTCCTCTCAATGTCCCTTTGAATCTTCTCAAGAATTTAACTAGCCCATTGTGCTGTCTGCTTCGAAATCACTTGAATAATTTAATATATCAAACAAAAGCCCTCAATTCGGTTTTCTAAAATCCTTTTTTTTTTCTCGTTACAAATCCCTCTCCAAATCTGAACAGTTACCTCCTTCCGCCCCTATCGCCGCGCTGCCGGTCGTATGTGTACTTTTCCAGTTATCCAAATCAGTACATTTTTGATATGTTGTAGCTTTCTGTATGTTGTGTTATCCTAGCAGTTAGCAGAATACCAACCCCGAACTGTTATTGTTTCATTTTCTCAACGAAGCTGGCTGACATTCAATAGATGTGACAAGGACTCTCTCTCTCTCTCAGCCATAACCCTTGATGGAGGAAAGAATAACAACCCTAAGGCAGGTTTTATTTTCTATTTTGGGATATCTAAAAAAAAATAAAAATTTAAATTAAAAAAAAACAAGCAATATCAAAAAAAAAATCCAAAGCCAAAGCCAAAAACAATTGTCGAACGAGATGATGATTGACGTTAAGTGACATGACGTGCCATTCCGAACGACTGAGGGATATTGTGACGAGGGGATTTGTCGCAAGGGTATTCGAGCGGAACAAGGACATGCACTAGATGATGGCAACAATATCAAGCGTAACAGTCATCGTCGTCATCTTTTGTGTGGTTCGGTGGAATTACTTAAATGTCACATTGTGAAATCATTTTAATTGTGTCACCTCTTGAGCAGGATCACATTTTTGATGAGATGAGGGTTCCTTTCCGAAACCCCTAGCTGTTCTCAATCCAGCCAGCATGCCAGAGAGAAGGCTTATTCGGATCGGTACGCGTGATGGTTCAATGTAACCCGGATTTTGTGCTTGTGATGTCTCATCACATCATAGTCGCCGTGCACCTTGTGTGACGACTTCGTATGAAATTGGTGTGAACTGAATTTTCAGTCATTAAAAAAAATTACCTTTTGTTATTCGTGTTCCTCTGCTGATGGTAGGAAGGGTCGACAGAAAATGATGAGCAGAATATGGTGATGATGACATTAATGCCTTCCCCTAATTTTGCGGCTTTTAAGAAGCAGTAAAAGAAATCTTGTATCCTTTGTTTGAACTTAAGGACACAAACATAAACATTTAAGATTTTTGCTTTGGTTTTCTGTCTTACGTGCGTCGCGGCTTCATTTCCCTTTTATGTATTGTGGATTTGCTATGGGAACGAATTAAATGGCGGAATTTTATGATTACGAGTTATTCAAATTGAAGTGCCAATACGCAATCGTACGCAATCGGATGTGAACAAAATGGCTTGAGGGTATAGTAGATTTGAAATGCATAACATGATTTGGATTATTTCAATTGTACCAATAAGAATTTTAAGTGCATAATTTTCAACAACATTAAATTTTGACAAATGATAAAGGCTTTTCTGGAAAGAAAAATATCAGGAACCTTCCTAACGAAATCTAGCAAGTTATTCCCATCTGTAAAATCAGCCGTATGTATTGAGACAAGTGGTGAAGGAATTTCATAGAATTAACAAGTCTTTTTGACATGATGCACTGAGAGCCAGTGACCTTTATGATTTTTGCACTTATTTAAAAAGTGCGAAAAGAAATAGTAATATATTAAGGTAATGTTGCTAATAGTGTTGTGACCAAAAATGTTGAGAACCTCCCGAATATGTCCTAGTTTTAATTTAAAAAAAATAAAAGGTTTGTTCTTAAACAAAAAAAGTGATTAAAAAATTACACTGCATCCTATGGCCCCATATAATGCTTCAGACATACAATTCTTAACTTTGTAAATAAAAAAAAAATACATTGTGGATTGTTTACTCGTCTTTCCAGGATCTTGGTACATCATAATTGTTTTGCTTTGTCAGCATAAAAGTAGTGTTAACACCATGTCTTCTCTTACGCCAAGTGTACATTTCAACTTCCTTTGAGCTCTCGCTAATGTTAGGGTTGCTCCAGAATCTCAACCATTAAAATAATACTCGATCTAGTAAGTCCATCTAAAATTGTATAAGTTTCTGATGCTGTCTTTTTGTGAAATTAAAGACATATTTGTATAATATTTCAACCAGAACTTAAATAAAATATTATTGGTATTAAAAAATTATTGGTTCTACACATGGGTTTGTCGCCATACCAGTTCTAATATTGTGAATTGTGTCACCTAAGCTTTTGTCCTTGTATAACAATGTGTTGGCATAACTTAGTTGCCCTCTGTGTTGAAATAGATAGTGTTGTTCCTCTAGTCCGTCAGCTTCCCTTTGTTATTTAGGCACCAAGCAAGCTAGCCAAACGTAGGGGTTCCGCAAGGATCTGTACTTAGTCCTATGCTTTTCCTCATTTAAATAAACCCGATTTTTTAAGTTCATTATAATGGAAAATTAACAGCGTATGCAGATGATCTAGCGTTGTTATATGAGTCCATATTCTGCAACAGATTCTGCTTTCCTCTGGAGTTTGCAACAGAGTACAAATATCTGGGCATTTTATTTGATAAAAGATTAACTTGACAACCCCAAATTACATCAGTTAAATAAGATTTATGCAATGAGCAAAATATATTTTTGTGCATGCTAGTGCCACGATATTCATGAATCATGATTCTCTAAAAATATTCTTTACCATAAATGGAAATATCAAGTGTTGATGTTGAAATTTGTTGTAACAAATTTACAATTGAGTTCTAATAAGTTTATATTCAGAAGTTGAGACTTCTTTTGAAGTCTTGAGATCTTTCATTGCATACGTACATACAACTCTTCATTCTAAACTTAGTACTAGTTTAATGCTTCGAAAACTCAATGCTGTGTATTGTCGTTGAACCAAAATGTCCCCCTTATGCCATTGTCCTTGAATGGCACTTGCATCGAAGAAACCGAATTTATTGTATAGCATTCAGAACAGAGCGTTAAAACTGATCTGAAACAGAGCTATCTTGGATTCATTCCCATCTCTTGAACACCGTCGGAATGTTTCATGTATTTCTTTATTTGATCCTTTTTTCACAAGCAATGCTCACTCGAAGTGTTGCATTCCTCCCCTTTATCAGTTTAACCGTGAGATCCACTTCGCTAGGATTGTTCATCGGTTCACCCTTGTCTCTAACTTTGGTCAGGCCGTCAAATATAGAGATTCGATTTTTAGTCGCACAACACGATTAAGGAATAACTTAGGCTTCGGCCAGGCACTGAGGGACGCAAAAAAATTAAAACACATTAAATTATATGGAGGTGTAAATTATATGGAGGTGGCCACACAAACCCTGAGCGACTTGTGATTGTTTTAATCGACAGAGCGACACGTCGCTCAATCGCTCAGTCGCTCGTCGATCAGTGCGTGGCCGAAGTCTAACCCGACACGGTTTTCCCTTGCCATTTTAATTTGCAAAAATTCAAAACCAATTTTCAACGACACCTCCTGTCTCTATCCCCCCTGATTTCCCCATCGCCCATACTATGATTAACATTATAAGTGTCTCTTAACATACACATGAGCACGCGTGAATTATATATATAAAAAAAAATAATTGAATTAAAAATAAAGTTAACCCTCGGTACTGGCACATTGTGAGAACAAATATCAGTCCATTTAGAAAGATACTTAATAAAAAATTATGAGTTCATGGTTGAAGAATTATTTATTAAAATAAAATGGACGACTGAGTCGCACGAACTAGCTCTTATCTAATGAATAAGTATTAAAAAAAAACGAATGTAATCAGAAAATTATTTTTTTTAGACTCTTTCAGTAGTGAGAGATAAAAACAGAATGCTATGTGATTTCTTTAGCAAATATGAATTTAAACAAGAACACAAATTTTAAAATCATTTTAAGAAAAAATGTTGGTAGGCCAACTTAAAGTTCTTATAATTGTTCGAATCAAAATAAAATTTTCTATAAAAATACAAGTTTTTGAGATATAGAATTTTCTATTTTCTATTTTTTTTTTTTTATATTTTTTTTTTCTCAAAAACTGTCCCATAGATTTTTGTATATGCTCCCCAGCAGTTTGAACATTATTTTGTTTTAAAATTTTTCAAAAAAAAAAATTGTTTTTGGTTTTTAAAAAAATTTTCATTTTTTTTTTTTTTCAAAACTCAATATTTCAAAAACCCCATGCTCGATTTGTTTAAAACTTGATAAATAAAAGTTTCTTAATATAAATTATAAGATGTAAGAAAAAAATTTATTTTACATAAAAATAACGGTACCCTCCATACAAATTGGTTTTCAAAATTGAAAATGGTTGCGAGAATTTTGCTAACATTTTTTTTCTTTTGATTAATTTTTACGATCTATAATCTAATAAAAACTTGAAATCAAGATAATATTAACTGTACCTACCATAGAACCTTTTTTTTTAATTTAGAATTTCTTGTTATCGATAAAACGGATTTTAATGAAATTTTTTTTTTTCTAAAAAGTTTAAAAAACATAATTTTATTTTTTTGAAAATTGATATCTCAGAAAGGACTTAATATTTTTGTTTGTAAATTTAATTTGTATTCGAACAACAATAAAAACTTTAAATTGGCGTACCAAATTTTTTCTTAAAAACGTTTTACAGATTTTTTATATTGAAATACATATGTATAGGAAAAATAATTTATCAAAATTGTTATGATTGGTACCTTTATTTATAAGTAAAATAATTTTTTTTTCACATCGTGTATATTGTATTAAAAAAATTCTAATTCAAATATTGAGTTATAAAAAAAATCGAAAATTTGTATTTACAATATTGTTCAAACTTTTGGCAACCTTTAGAACAAACAAACTATAAAAATCGGTTGTGCAGTTATTGAGGAAATAACAAAGAAAAATATGATTCTGGGGGGTACCATTAGCAACCATTTTTCGGAATTTTTTTAACCATTACCTAGCTTTAACTATTTTTTTTTTGAAATCTGTGGAACAGTTTTTGAGGAAAAAAAATTATTTATAAAATTTCGAAAAAAATCGTATGGCAGGTACAGTTATTTTTGGTGTTAAAAAAATAGAGAAAAACGTGTGGGGGGGCGGGGGAATTAAAAATAATATTTACCAAGTTTAAGGAAAATCGCCTAAACCGTTTATGCAGTAGGTGAACAGACGGACAGCCAGGATTGCGAGACCCACTTTTTTCGTCTTCGCTATCATACCAATATCAACTTTGATCAAAATCCTCAGTTCCTATAAGTCGCAAATAAATAAAATGTACGGCTGGGTCGCACGAACTTTGCTCCTATGTAATTTCAACTAGGAATTTCAAAAATGAATGTTATTAGAAAAACTGTTCATAAGCATAAAAATTAATTTTTTTAAACGACTTAAACAACTTCTTTAGTAACTGGAGGTAAAAATAGAATACCATGTGATTCAAGCAAATATAGGTTCATGCAAGAACAAAAATTATAAGTCTTTTTTTCCTTAAATCTTATAATTTATATTAAAATACTTTTATTTATCAAGTTTTGAAAAAATCGAGCGTGGAGTTTTCGAAATATTGAGTTTTAAAAAAAAAGTTTTGAAATTTAAAAAAAAAAAAGTTGAAATTTTTTTTAAAAATACAAAAATTTTTTTTTTTTAATTTGAATACACAATAATATTGAAACCGCTGGGGAGCCTTAACATAAAAAAAAAATGATCAAAATCGGTGTTACCGTTTTAGAGAAAATCAAAAACAAAAAAAATGGTTCCAAGGGGGGTACCAAAAATAATCATTTTTTGGAACATTTTTTTTCAACCATTACCTAGGTTTAGCGAAAAGAAATTTTATGATTTTTTTTTTAAATCTGTGGGACAGTTTTTGAGAAAAAAAAATATTTATAAAATTTCGAAAAAAATTCGTATGGTAGGTACCGTTATTTTTGGTCTTAAAAAATCAAATCAAAAAACATCCGGTAGGAAGAAAATCGGCCGAGCCGTTTAGCTGCAATCCCAGCTGAGACCCACTTTTTTGGTCTTCGCTGTTCGCTATCATCGTAATGTCAACTTTGATCAAAATCTCGAGTTCGATTTTTTTTTCGAATGCATAACTTGCCTTATAGTACCTATAAGTCGCAAGTAAAAAAGGAAGTATGTAGTAAGCAAGTAAAGATATTTGTTCCCACACAAGAATAATAGACTATTTTACAATTTTCAAATATGGCTCGAATTCAGTTTTTGATTTTTAGCGCTTACGTCTGTTTTGCAGTTTAGCACATATAAGATTACTGAAGTGTTGCCATTAGGCGCGTTTTATTGGTAATCTATATCTAGCGCAGTAATACAAGCACCAAAAAAACGCTTTATTCACTCTTTAACTCACTCTTCCTTTTTCCTTCCTATTTGTGGAATTAACTTACATGGATGTGTTCGAAAGATCTGTATCTCGTTTTTTAGCTGGAGTTGAAATATTCATGAAAATGCAGATTGAGTTGATTTAGAGTTTTTCTCACTGTTAAATTTGATTTCAAACTTACAAAAGTGCGAAAATATATCGCATATACATATATATTGAGTATTGGAGAAAACATAGTACTCAATAAAATGACATTGGCGCAAAATTTTAAACAGCCTCTTATTAAGGTAGTAGTATTATACTTCTTATATATTTCCTAACTTTAAAGTAGTTTTCTAACTTTAAACATTTTTTAACTAATATCGTCCTGAGGCTTGGAACGCACATTCAATTTTTAGTTGCACAATTGTTTGGATGCTTATAGAAACCAGATGAACCATTTGGTTGAATGTCCACGCAGGTGCATATGATTATATGTTACACAAAATAGCGAACTCATTTTAGGCAATCGTTTAGTTTGTGTCAAAACACAAACTTTTTAGTTTCTTGAACCAAACAGTTAAGAAACCGCCTAGCCTAAGGCAATTTCTTTTAATAAATTGATTCTGAGCAACCTTAAAACAATAGTAGTTCGTGCAAAAAACTAAGTAAACAAACCTATTTTGACGTTTTTAAATTTTAAAGAGTCATATGAAGTTCTAACGATGCTAAAAAAATAAAATAGGTATTCTGAGAGTTTAGCTTTTATTTTTTCAGTTGTTATATTAATTCAGCATAATGCCGCAGTTATACGACATTTTTGAACAAATGCCATTGAACTGATAAAACATATCAATCGAAACCAATCGCCTTCGCGTAAATTGATTCAATATTTTATGACAAAATTAGTGGCAGTAGTGTAAAGCCGGAATTATGGTATGAATTAAAGTTTTGCATTTGAAAAAATATTTGTTCTATACATTTCAGAGCGATCACACTTTGGATTAGTAAAGGCAAAGTATAACAAAATAAATACCAACGAACACACCCTCAAGTATGTCACATATATTTTTTCGGACACCACCTAAACACCTCCTACATTTCAACATCCGAAATTCCATCTTCACTAAATTATCCATTTCCATTACTAGCTTATTTTTATTCACTAATCGTTTGTTGTTGTTTTCCATGTTAAATTTTGCGATGTAGCATATTCACTAACCAATAAAACACGGCTATTGTTAAAAGCGCCTTTTATATCTAAAAAAGCAACTCTATTCATGGTAGAGGGAGTAATTCGTATGTATGAGTATGTAGGTTTAGTCTAGTATCAATTTACGAGGATATCGTAGATTGACACCACTCAATCGCTCAAAAGTCTTAAGACCAATATGTGTGAGATCTTTTGGGTGTACCTGGAAACATTTTTCAGATTTGTGTATGTAAATATAAGTTTAATTTCTCGCCGTACGATCGGATTCGGCACTTCTTGCCATACTTGGAAACACTCTTGTTTGCGGTGAAACACGTTTTATTTTTTTTTGGCTGATTCGAAGTCAAACCAGTCAGTGATTTATGGAAGAGTTGTTAGAAGCTGAAGAAAGTCTTTGCTGTAGTACTCCTCATGGTCAGTTCATATTGTTGCTTGTATTATTAGGGATTGATCTCGTCAGTTGTAGAATTTCTGGTAGAATATTTGATTGGCATAGAATGTGCTGATCTTTTCCGATTACAGCTTTCAAAACAGTGCCTTTTTCTTGTTATGATTTGTTTCATTTTAGACCTTCAAACGTAGACAGCATGAGGCCTACCAGGGGCCTTATTATGTATGTATATGAATGAAATCAATCGAATGCTACTGTCTTGAAAATAGATCTCCTTGAGTAATGGTAAAGATTACTGCTGTTAAAATTTAGATACTAAGGAATTAAGTATAAGACCATTGAAGCTGCACTGGAAGTACGTATATTTAAAATTCATAAAATGGCTTCCGTACTCGTTTGTTATATTAGAGCCGATTTCCTTGAAAATTTGTCTTTCAGAGCCTGCCAAGTGTCTTTTTGGATATCTAAACGAATTAATCTAGTGGCCTAAACTATCCAATGTATAAAGTCCATTTCGGCTGGTAATGCCATCCATGTTACGTTTTTCGGCTGATGCCCTGTAAAAGATGTCTTCATCTTCTGATATGTTCATTCGAACTAAAAAAAATACAGATCAACGAGATATGTACATATATCGGTTCAATCCTAACCCGGGAGCTGTTCTGCCACCACATTCTTCTATATACTAACGCAGTAACGCGAACACAGAACGGACTTGGCCAGAAAACAAAGCTCTTTCTTTACAAGGAGCTAACTAGACCAATTATTTCCTACTGTTTCTCCATCTTGTCTACGGCGACAAAATCCCACATATAACAAGCTGGTAGTTTTTTAAAGAAATATCTTGCTGTACAGGTATTCATTACCACAGAATATGGGTAGGAAAAACGTCAGCAGCAAGACTCCATAAAATAGAATTAATTAAAAATATCAAAACAACTTTTCCAAGAATGCAATACGTTCCACAAATTTCTTTCAGATATACTTTTTACTTTGCAAAGTTCCTGATTGGTGTAACACCTAGCGTAATGCTGGTTGCGCAGGGCTATCACAACAAAACTCACAGTTCTGATCCAGCCTACTCACCTATTTTAGTTATATTTCCCCTTATGATAAAGTGATAAATTTCTTATCATTATAAAGTGCTTCATCTTGGAAGTTCGGATTCAACAAAAATTGTACTTCGTCTTTATTCCTTCGAACTAACTACACGAACACAGAAATGGTTGAGAGGGAGCTATCAAGCCGCTAAATTATTTCATTTAATAATGTCCTGATTTCAAAGGAAAAAAATTGATTTTGTAACGAAGACAAATAAATATCGTTATTTAAAATAAATTCCATTGACTCGACTGGTCTTCTCGTCTTGTCGTCGTTTTTCTGCCAAACAAAATAATCCTTAATTATCACCCGAGCAATGTTTAACATTATCATTTATTTTTCATTGTACTTGGCCTTTTCAAACTCTAAAGAAAAAAATATATAATTTTGTCGACGACGGTAGGAACCTATCCCACGCCCACATCTCAAGTTACCTGCTATAAATAATCATTTCAATAACAAGACGCGTCAGACAACATGTTATAACTAATGTCATAATCACAATTAATGGTCGGTCACATTTCATCTTAAATTACTTTGACAGCAGCTACTGTTATTATCAATCCGAACGAACTCGAGGTGGAATCATTTTTCGGTCAGCTAGGGAACAACAGAGCGGTATCTCATTTCAAATTTCAACCAGCTTGACTTTTTGACAGCGCACTAACAAAAGCCGACATAAAATGAAAATGAAAAAGAAGAAAAAAACTATCTGTCAATAAACATTGGATTTGTTCCTCTATCGTGTTTTTTTTTTTTTATGTTTGTCTTCCCTGTCGGATTTCAGGCCGAATACCGGACCCGCTAGCTTGTAGCTTGGACCAGGTAAATTATACCTGTACACGAAATATTCCTGGCGTGTTTTCAAATGAGTTTCAGTGATTGGAACATTCGACAGAAACAAAAAAATAATACCTAGAACCCACAATATGGCTATACTACACACAGAACCCAGAAGGCGGATACGAGGAAAGAGAAGTGATCCCTGGAGTGGTACATGTAGCTGTTTGGTAGGTTCCACAATACCGAATTTCTCATCATGGCATGATTCTGCTTTTTCACTCTTTCACTGAATCAGTGAATCAAAGGAAACTAAATTTATTAAACAAAAAGAAAAAAAAAATAAGAAAACAAAAACATGGTGTCTGGCGGTTGTGTCGCTGTGGCCCTTTGATCTTTTAACCAAACACGGGATTTAATTTGTGGACTTTTTTAAAAGACTTTATTTATAAATCGTTTCAATCGCTTTTGAATGCTCGAACAGACTAAATGGGGTACCTATCTACCTTCTGATATATTTATGTAGGACGAGCGAGGTGTCCCCCAAACAATCGATACCCAAATAAATCCTTTTTAGGGTTTTCGATGTCGTCGATTGTCATCCTAGTCAGCTTTTCAAAAATTGTATTAATACAAAAAAACGTAGAATTTTAAACTTGCCTCTTTTTTTTTTACTTTGTTTAGCTGTCAAAGTGACTAAAGATAGCATTCCAGGGTTGTTGGTGGGTTGTAAGGGGGGATTTTGGGGTTCGCGTGTTTGACGGCGGTGCTGCTGTGAGAGATAGGAAAAAGCCAAGCCAAGCCCGCTTTCAGATGAAATGGAAAGGTAAACATTTTGGGTGACATCCATCAACAGAGATGAAGGATGAGCAGTTGGAGTTGAAGTTAAAAACTGGGAATGCAATATCAAAGGATGCCGATAAATGGTTCAGATGTGTATTGACAGGAGACCGGAGCAGGGGGTATATACGAATATTTTCACTCGATGGACCACTGAACTGAACGGTGACGGCAGGGTGAAGATTGAAGAATGACATGCATGATGAAAAAATCAACACAAACAAAAAACCGCTACTGGTTTTTTTTTTGTATTTTGTTTGAAATGTTTGCCGCGACAGGGGCACGATGAGCGATCTCCTGTCGTCCTAGTCAGTTATTGAAAGGGATTCGTTGATTGGAGTTGAGTTATTAGCATTTGTTTTGATATTTTTTGTTGGGACTTGAGACTGAAATTGCTTGAATGGGCTTTTTGTGGCTTTTGCATTTTTCCCAAAATGCCATAAATAAAATTTTTAGAATTAAAAAAAGAATATAGAGGTTTTGTGGAAAATGATTTCATGGAATTTAGTTCAATTCAACTGTTTGCACATTATGAAGAATCTTTCGCGATAGTGTGGTGGTGCTGCCTGCTCAAATTGTTAAAGTTCCACTGAGGCCTTTCGAGTTAGCATGGTTCGTAGCCAACTCGGCTTCAATTGCGCATTTAAAAAATTTCCTAAAGTTCGCTTCAGTTGTTTGCGTCACTTCTGGACTTTATCCTTTCAGGATTTTCTCCTACTACATTGTTCTCTTTGTTAAATGTGAAGACTCTAGGAGCCTCTCCACTGGTCACTTCGCAAAATATTCTTCATTTTATTTTCAACATAGTTTTAAAAATTAACAACTATTTAGTATGACTCATTTAGTTTTGTGTCAAAAAATTAAACCTATAACAATAACCTTAAGAGTCATCTGTCGGGTAGTTGTAATAAATAGCTTTAAAATATTTATATAGTTAACATATTGCTTGCAAAACTTTATAAATGTAATTTAAACAGATTTGTAATACATATTAACAAATAATTTGAAAATATTTAATAATCTCAATAAAACTAATTATTTTAATTAAAAAATAAATTCATCAATGAGTTGTTTTCCCTAAGTGATGGCTACTCCAATGTATCTGACCAGTTTATCGCAATCACCAATGCTTTCGCCGTTCAGCATAAATATGATCTCATGTACAGTTAAATTATTTTTCCCGAAGTTACTTTAAATTTTTTCTTGTTTGGGACATCTGTCTAAAAAGTGATGAATATTCTCTTCTCCTCTCATATTTTAGAGACTACATGCGGATGGCTCATTACGGGCAAATCTGCTTCCATTCAGGTAAATAAGATCACATCTTGCCTTGAAAATCCATATCAATTTACCAACATCAAGCTCGCCAGTGAAATTGTTCTGACCCCAACAATCTATAAATACGGGTTCTGCTCCCAGTTGCTCTACTAATGTCATACAGATGCCCTTCAAGTCTAAGACAGTTCAAGAGATTAAGGCTTTTTTCACTTCATTCTTCTTTCGATGAAGTCCATGTCTGAAGCCAAACTCATTCAGTTCTTTCAGTCCAAAATTGGTTTTGTCGTGTACATATAATCAAACATGTTTTTTTCAACATACCTCAGGTGAAGATCTAGGGTGTAAAATTGACCATTTTCAGCTCCGGTTTGAATAGCTTTGCACAACGCCTGAAAGAGTTTCCACTTCGATTCTAGCTTTATTTGTTTCCTTGTTAAAAATCAAGGGATTATGACTACCCTTCAAATGTTGGTTGAACACAGTGCGAGCATTTAGGAAACAGTGGGAGGATTGAGTAGGAGAAACCGATGTACATTCGTCTTAAATTTCTGGACATTGAAATGGGGAGAAAAAACAGAGTCGGTTAAGGAATTCCACATTCGAGTCGTACGACAAAAGAAAGAATCTTTGTACTTAACTGTGCGTCCAAAGTTTGGCTCAAGGGTATATTGATGAGCATTCCCTGCGGCACGAGTATTACGGTGAAATTTTTGTTTTAAGGGGGAGAATGCAACTCGCTATTTCAATAGAACATTGTTTTTAGAAATAACGATAAAACAGTGATATACAAGAGACATTTCGACGATGTTCCGACGAAACAATTGTTTTGGAAATTACTCTGTCACCTATCAGCCTTAAAGCTCTATTCTGGATTCTGTCTAGTAATTGTAAAGATGTTTTTGATGCACCAGCCCAGATATGAGAATTGTATCTATTCTAGTTTAGGACGACATGTTTACCTCCAAATTCCATTTTTCGCAGTATTGTTCAAGTCGATTTATCTTTTGTTGCATAACTCTGATGTCTTCTGCCAGAATAAACAAATCATCTGCGTATAGTAACAACCTTATCTGTAATTTTTACTTCCGACTTATAGGTACATAGACAAGTTCGTAAAAAAATGGAACTCGAGATTTTGATCAGAGTTGACATTACGAAAAAAAGGGTCTTGCAATTCTGTCTGTCTGTCTGCCTGTCTGTCTGTTCGACTACAGCCTAAACGGCTCGGCCGATTTCCGTTTAACTTGGTAGATATCGTTTTCAATTTTTTCCCCCACACGTTTTTTTCTTTTTATTTTTAAGACCAAAAATACCGGTACCTGCCATACGAATTTTTTTCGAAATTTTATAAACATTTTTTTTTCTCAAAAACTGTTCCACAGATTTTAAAAATAAAAAATACAGACAAATTTCATTTAATTAAAGCTGGGTAATGGTTGACAAAATTTTTCCGAAAAATGGTCATTGAGGGTACCCCCCATGGAACCATTTTTTTTGTTTTTGATTTTCTCAAAAACGGTTCAACCGATTTTGATCACTTTTTTATGCTAAAGCTCCCCAAAAACGTTAATAGAATTGTGTACTCAAATTTTGAAAAAAATTTTTTTTTGAATTTTTAAAAAAAACTTCAAAATTTTTTTTTCGGAACTCAATATTTCGAAAACCACATGCTAATTTTTTTTTAAACTTGATAAATAAAAGTTTCTCAATATAATCTACAAAATGTGAGAAAAAATTTTTTATTTTATCTAAAAATAAAGGTACCTACCATACAAATGCTAAAAAATTAAAAAAAAAATGGTTTTCAAAAATCGTATTTTTCTCGAAAAGGGCACCTAGAATTTTGATGAATTTTTTTTTTCTTTAAATTAATTTTTATGATCTTTAATTTAATAAAAAAAATTTAAAATGAAGATATTACAGCTTGTACCTACCATAGAACCATTTTTTTCGAATTTTGAATTTCTCATTATCCACATAACGGATCTTAATGAAAATTTTTATAGAGAAGCTTCTAAAAAGTCTAAAACTCATTGCATTTCAAAACTTTAAAATAAATATTTTTTGAATTTAAAAAAAAAAAATCTGTTTTCTTTTTTTGAAAATTCGATATCTCCGAAACGGGTCAATATTTCTTTTCGTAAATTTAATTTTTATTCGAACAATAATAAAAACTTTAAATTGGCGTACCTAAATTTTTTTTAAAAAGCTTTTAAAAAGTTTGTATATAAAAGCTTTGTTTTAAGAAACCACTAAAACGACTTATAATTTTTGTTCTTGCACAAATTCATAGTTGGATAGCATTCTGTTTTTTTCTCTTACTACTTAAAGAATTTAAAAATTAATTTTATCCTTATGAACAGTTTTCTCTAATAACATTCGTTTTTAAAATTCCTAGTCGATAACATAGGAGCAAGATCGTGCTACCCAGTCGTGCATTTTATTTTTTTCTCCCTGAGCCAGGTTGTCCACAAAAGAATACTTTTTCCTTAACCTAGCTTGGAACTCTGTTAAGATGTTGGTACTCTCTACCCATGCATAAAGCCCCTCATTTAGAATTCTCATCATTGTTTTTGCGATACAATTCATGAATTTGATGCCACGGTAATTGCTTGACTAATTTTTATATCTCCTTTCTTGTAAATTGGGAATATTATTGTTTTGTTAAAGGATTCTTCTCTCCTACTTTCGTTGAACATATGAGTGAAGACTAAAAAAAATTGCTAGTTGTTTTAAAAAATCGTCTAGCAACTCAGCATCTCTCCAGTTAACATTTGAGAGCATAGTTTTAATTTCGTTTAGGGATATTGATTTGTTTAGATCCCGATTACATTTTCCCGATAACATTTTTTAAATTTCTTTGGAGAGAACAGGCAGAGCATTGATTCCTTGGCGATTTTTTCCCTTCTAAATTTGTCATGGAAGCTCTCTCATTTTTAATCGAACCTCGAAGTTGAAATCTCTCGGAAAACGTCTACGTGACCTGCTGATTGTTCCACGTTGAACTTGGTCTTTATCCAATCTAAAGGTAGTTAGCATCCATATGTCCAATAGGCTTTCTTTAAAACTTGGAATTAAAGCGAATAAATACAAATATTTACAAGCTTGTAATCAACCATGGTGATTCCAAAGCGGTTGAAGTGTGACTCATGGCCGTTCTTTACAGTTACCTACCCTGAAAATTGTGTAAAACTTGTGACACTAATTCCATTTTAAAGAAGCACTTTTTCATCATTTCAAAATATCTCCTATGGGGCGTTCAACTATATATAATGATGACGCGGTAAGTCGCGTCACGGATTTACAGAATTCTACCAACGAAGAGCTTCCCAGAGAGAAAGTTCTAATTAACTACAAGTAAAAGTAAAAAGTTCAACGTCGGATTTACGAGAGCTTCCAATTAGGTATCGAGAATAGCGTTTATTAATAGACTTACTTTCTTACTCGTTGAGAACACAAAACGTCAACTCCCTATTTCTAGAATTTCGATTTAGTTTCGTCTAAATTCATTGTATCATTCGAGGAATCTCAAGCTTTGAGCCCCTATTTATTCACAAACCAAAAGCGTTCTCTTGTTTCTTTTATGTGCCAATAATCTTAGCCTATCTTGCTGTTTGCTTGTTTTGGTACATTTACAAAAGAATGGCCTGAAACCTCTTCAAGGAGCTCGAACAATATTATTTCATCGTGGTTGAAAGTCATGGTATCCCGACCAAGCAGTTTCACAAAATCACATTACATCTAATGAGAAATCCAGGGTTCTCAAAACCCCCCAATCCAAGTTTTTCCTTTTTTAAGAAGTGGATATCCATTTCATCTGAATTGACGTATCACAAAAATTTGAAGATTTGTTAGAAATAAATTCTGTAAATATTTGAGTTTTTATTGTGAATTATTTCTCCATTTTCAGTGAGCAATCACAATAAACCAACTTTTATTTATCTCGAATAACTTTTATCTTTTTCTGCATGAATCTTGTCAGTTGCATTCGAATTCCCTCAACCCATCTGCGAAGAATGACTCAATTCGCTGCAAAAAAAAAAGTAAAAACACATTTCTATTCCCTTCCTCCATTCATGGGTCTCCAGAGCTCTAGGATACCTATACTCGTTTATTGCCCACGCGAAAACATTACACACGACTACTTACTTACTTGAATTTCATACATTTTCCGGCACATAATTCGCTCGTTCACTGCTGTCGCCGCCAATAAAATCACGTCAACTTGCCATTACTCTTATCAAATCAACATGTCATTCCATTCGCTGTGTAAATAGCCTCTTGTGGTCTTGTCGCACTGCCTATCTGTGTCGGATGTCTTTCGAGGACTGTGGAACTATTTATCTGTTGAGTCAGAGACTTCAATGAAATACGAAAAAAAAAACAAGAAAACGCGCAACGCCATCACCATCATCATGCCTTGTACCTCAGCGCTCAGCCCCTTGCATTGCAATCACATTTAACCAGCCACCAGTTCTTGACTTTTGCACACGCATATGGCAACCGGGCGGCAAAATATCAAAGCCTGCCATCATTTGGCACATAAACTCAACCTTTGGAAACATTAAACGTTGCCGGCTGTCAGCTCTTATGTTACTACTGCCGCGCCGCGACTTGCATCTTGTCGAATTGTCGGATTCGCAACGTTACATGCAACCCGTTCAGGCGATCTCGTTGTGAGTTGTCGATTTGTTTCCGCTCTGCGACTGAGATCTTCCATTTAACATGTGCGGGGAGCTCTGGCCAAAAATGCAGTGGCAGCTACGCCCAAATGTCGCTGCCACGTGGTGACACATTTCCAAATTTGCAACAAACCCACCTTTGTCGGTCTCGGCACCAACCTATCACATACCGCTCTTTTCCACCGAAGACCGACGACGACGACGGGCCTGGACGACTACTTAAGCTGCAACTCTCTGTAAATGGACCACCAAGAGATGGGTGTTCTGTCTGTTTTGTGCATCCGGAGCTGAAGCAACTACGGATGCAAGCAAAATAATGAACGACTCAATTAAGTGCGTTCAATGGAGGAACGCAATTAGGTGGCAGGTCATTCAGTGGTGACAGCGGCGGCTGCGGCGGTGGCGCTCGGTAGTGGTGGTGGTGAACGCCGTGCAAGCCTAGAAGAACAAATAATGCATCTCCGGCCAGGTAAAGTGAAGACGGTACATGAGACATGACACATTTGAAAGCAGTAAAACTGTGTGGGAGTGAGTGTGTGCAACAAAAGGCAATGTCTGTATTTATACTACTCGGATGCTTAATGCCGCTCGTTGGGTGAATGCCGAACTGTGTGTGGGGGCGAATATTTTATGGTTTGTAGAATGGGGTCTTATACATCTGTCCATCCAAAACTAGGCACTCAACTTTGCAATTGTTGTGCAAAAGAACTTTCAGGTTGACTTGTTTATTTTGTGTACGGCAAAGGAAATCATTTGAAGTTTCCTATAATACTCGTAGAAGTGGATTGCATTATTCTAACCGATTTCACAGCTCAAATAATTGAAATGAAAACTTCGGAATGAAATTAAGATTTTAAAGTTTGACAAAACAAATTTGACTGTCAAATGTGAAAAAAAATTCCCACTTTTTCCGATAGGATTTGCCTGTGCGAAATTAAAAATGGAACTTGTGGAACGTATTAATGTTTTATTTTATGAGAATGCAACAGTATCATCTTACCTTAAAAAAAGATATGCTTTGCATAATTAAGTCTTCTAAATAATGAAATATTGGTAATAGAAGAAATGGAAAATTGAATATGTCCCACAATATTTTCTCTAAGGCGTAGAACTCACATCGTGAATTGGTGTTCCAAATCTTTAAATGGGCTCAAAACAAACAAGGCAAATATATTTTTTTGCCTGAAATATATATACAAAATATATATCTAAACATCTGTGCAAATTTTGAATCCTTACTTGCTAATTATGTATAGAAGGCGAAAAACAAATGTGGAACGTACGAGTATGTTACTAGAAGGTGTGAATTAGTCTTATAACAGGATTTTCCACGGTAATTTAAGCCATCTTAGAGGCTTCAATAAAATCAAAATTGAATAGCCAGTCCTACATTCCACAATGCTTTTCCCAACAAATTTTAAATATTTTAGAAGTCAATCGTTGTGAAAGAAAAATGTATATGTTTCAGAATCTATTCCACTTCATAATTCAATCTACTCAGGAAAAGAATTGAATAGCGTGCTAAAATCTAAAATCTATAGTGAAATCAGTTTTGTTGTGAATTAGAGGCTGTGGAATGTATATTCCACCATACTGTATACTCGCCTCAAAAAGTTGAGAGTGAAAAAAGATAAAAAGCGGAGTTAATGTATTTCAAAATGTTTCCTTATTTTTAAAGAAATATTGGTTGGTATCAATTTTCAATAGCGAGTGTATTGTGGAATGCATTTCCTGAGATGCAAATCCTATTTTGAAGAAAAATGTTAACATCTATGACCTCTAGAATGACCTTCCGTTTTGCATTTTAGCACTTGCCTCAAGTGGAATGAATACGTTCCACAAGATTTTTCATTCCGTGTCTTGAAATAAAGCTTGGAAAAGTTTAATTTTCATAGATAAATTAAGATATAAGATGTGAAAACATTCGTATGTAATTTAATTTCCCATTGCAAATTAGAATGGCAGGTTAGATTTATTTTATGTAGAACGAAACTTTCACTATATGATAATAAATTAAAAAAGTTCTAAATCTTTCCTTTCAGTCTTTACAATAATAGATTTCACTCATGAAAAGAATTTTTATTTTATCATACTTTTGATCCATAACAACAGTTGAGGGTAGTAAAGTGAAATTTTTCTAAATAATTTTCCATTGAAGTGTTTAATTTCACTTCACATTGCTTTGTGCAAACAATGCTTAATTCTAGCACCTGATATATGTTTGTCCTGAAATTGAAGAAATTATTGCATTTCAAAATATTTTCACAACCATGTTTTGAAGTTTTGAATCATGGTACCTAAAAACGCCAAAGCTGAAAAAAATTAGACAAAATTTAGCATTTGGAAATTAAGTCTAGTTTTCAAAATTTCAAAAATGAAACTGGAATGTAAAGATCTAATTTCTAAGAAAATAGTTCGTAAAATTCATAAATTTACGTTCCACAACTAATAATTTCTAAACGAAATTAGGTAGTTTAAAACTTTCGAGCTTTTATCCGCTTGTTCATCATGTTCTTTTCTTGTGAACTTGAAAAAACTAATAATTCTATAACGCTTTCATTTTTTTTCACAAGATGTCACGTTGATATCTGCTATGGTTTTAGTTTTTCATATTTGATATAAGCTACGAATGTTCACATTGTTTTATATTTCACTACAGATGGATGTGTTAATTAAGTTTGATTTGATTCCTAGCAGCTTGTATACACACCTGTATTGAAATAAATGATTAACACGTTCCACAACGTGGAATTTCCTAATTTGGATTTCGTTGCTTAAGCCTAGTACTCACCTAGCGTGAAATGAAAAATAAATACGTTCCAAATTACACGCGGAGAATAAAAATAGAATAAACTTTTCCACGTAAATTTTCGATACTCACCTGAAGTACTGAATACTCGTACTTTCATTAAGTAAACTCTCGAGAGCAGTATCAAAAAATTCGTTATCCATTCTTTACTTCTGTTCATAAATTTTCAATTTTTTATTTTGAAACAAAATATTTAATTTAAAATGTCACAGTTTTTCACGCTACCTTAAACTTTTTCCTGATGGTTGTACATTGAGAAATGAAAATTTGGCGTGGAAAAATTTGTGGGACATAATTGTTTTTCCAATCCACATTTTGGTATTCACCTCTCGTTAGGGATTTCATGCGAGTGAACCAGCCGCCACATTTTTATGAAATTTTCATTTTCACTTGAACTGAGTACTAGGCTTTATACAAAGGAAAAACTATGAAGAGCTTGAAATTTGTTCATCAAATTATGTATGCTCCTTCTTTTAAAACCTGTGGAATCTTCAGATATTCATTTATTTTTATTTTTTTGTATTCAATTAGTGATGGGGAGTTACAAATTGTGTACTCTAAGCTCCAAGGAATTGTTTCTGCTGGGAACATACATAATTTTATGAGATGTGACTTTCACCACAAAGAACATCCTTAAATCCGTATATAATATCTAATGCTATATCCACTCCATATTCGGATTTATTAGGAAGGAGTGGTTTTTGTTTTGGTTATAGTTACGCAACATGACGTTGATTATGTTCTCCCCCATTGTACTACACCACAAATTCTTCGCATGCTACTATGTTGGGTGTAATAGCAATGTCAGCACCCATCAAAAGCAGATGACATTTTCCTTATGCGAAAGGAAAATTTCGACAGCCAGTCGTTTTGTTTTTCCCATTTTCAATATTCTCCTTGGCAACTCTCAGGAGACTTTCTAACACAAACACATCAACAACATGATAAAATATCCACTTAGGTGGCTTTTGAAAATATGGATACAGTGCTGTGTTATAAACTAAATTTTTTTTTATTTTTTTTTTTTTATAAGTTCAAAAAGATCTTAATATATATGGTTTGTTGTTAAGTTTTCAAAGTGTAGTAGGTTTTGGGTTTTATTCTTGGCCGCTGCAAAAAAGTTGTTTAGGAGTGTGCTGGATCTTGAGAGGAATTGACAAATCCTCTGAGAGTTTCTCTTGTCATGAAAAGTGCTGCTCATTAGCCGTTCGGAATCGGTAGAAAATTTTAGGTTGCTTTCATACACGTACATATTTAGACATGGAGCTAACTTTTAATCTATGGAAAAACTAACAAAGCAAGAAATGCTAACAGTGGCAAAAGAGCAAATGCATCAAGCGAAAGGTCTTTTTACTCAAAAGCAACGTACAGCCTAAATGAATTAAACCATTTCACCACGAATTTCTCATTTGAAGCCATCATCAATATTTTCAAAGTTAGAGGGGAGATTCTAGGACTAAACTTTGTCCCACATCGTAGTGACTTGGCAGTAATTTGTAGTCTTTGCAACTTGAACACAAAGGAAGATGTTGGCCACTTTCTGGGAATTTGTCTAGTTTTAAGGAAAACGAGGAGAGAACTTTTTTGGTAAAAATATATTGCAAGAAAATCAAGTTCTGGGAATTCTAAATGGTGAGAATTGGTTACAGCTTGGACGACATCATTTAGCGTGTCTTTAACCAGTCATGACGTCAAAAATGTCAAAACCAGAACATGTATGTAAATTAATTTCCATAATGAAAAAATCGAAAAAAAAATTTAAATGTGATATTCTAAATGCAAACAAAAAGTTCACACAGCTCTGTACGATACGTTGAGTATATTAAGACCAAAAACACAAAGAAAGTATGAGTTGAATATAATACACCTACCCACAAAATTTCTAGAGATGACATTTTTGACAGCGGCATGAAAATCAATTTGCAATACGTCAATCGTGGTTGTTTTTTTTTTTGTCAATGTTTTTTGGCAAAATTACACCACAGCTCGATGTGTCATATTCTCTGTCTTATTTTTGTTGTTGCTTAGAATATAATCATTTGAAAATGGTTCGTGGGAAGGCCGGTGCGGTGGAGGGGGTGATGTATCCTAATAAGAAAATAACCTGTGTCTAAATATAGAATTTCTTTGGCACAGATTTGAAAAAAAAACTTCATATTATTATTTTTATTTAACTTGGAATAGCGAGGGTGGATGTTTTTATTTAAATACGTTCTTAGAAGCCTTAGCTTTGTTAACTAATAGGTTAGAAAATAATTAATAAAAAAAGACAATACTATAGTGCAACAAGGGGATGAATTAGTGGATTATGTATATATTGGAATATTGCAAAAAACTGAATGAGCTTGGTCGTCTTACAGTTCTTCTTTTAAATCTATTGTTCTCAGAAATTTGAGTATTTAGGACACCTTCAGAGAGGATAGGTGGCTTCTAACTGGTATCGTCCTAGATAGTTTTTCCTTTGGTGCTTGCGTGGATAACATTTTCCTAGATTTCGATCAGATGTTTCCTCGGGCTTATTGCAGAATCTACATGAGGCACTGCTTACTTCACCAAGTATACTCAGGTGTCTTCTAAGTTTGTAGTGTCCAGCGAGAATCATCATCATCGGCTCGTACGGGATCGTGTACAGCTTGTTCGGTTCTTCCGATGATGTCAATGTCGTCTGCGTATGCTAGTAACTGGCTGGACCTGTTGACGATGGTCCCTCTTGTTGCCGTGCCAGAGTCACGGATTGCTTTCTCCAACGCCAGGTTGAAGAGGAGGCAGGCCAAACCGTCCCCTTGTCGGAGTCCATTAAAGATTTTGATTTGTCTGGATAGCAATCCGGCTATTTTTACTTGGCTTGTTACGTTGGTCATGGTCAACCTACATAGTCGTATCAATTTATTTGGGATGCCGAATTCTCTCATGGCTTTGTAAAGTTCTACCCTGGCTATGCTATCATAGGCGGCCTTAAAGTCTATAAACAGATGGTATGTTGGGATGTTAAATTCTAGACATTTTTCCATCGCCTGCCTAAGGGTAAAGATCTGATCAGTTGTTGATTTGCCTGGAATGAAACCACACTGATATTGTCCGATGACGGTTTTAGCGTATGGGGTTATCCGGTCTTGTAGGATAGAGGAGAGTATCTTATAGGCGGTACTCAACAACGTGATACCTCTATAATTGCTGCACGTTGTGACATCTCCCTTCTTATGTATGGAGCATATTATGCCTTTTCGCCAGTCTTCTGGCATTTCTTCCTGCTCCCATATGTGCACTATAATATCATGAATTGCTTGACGTAAGGCTGGCCCGCCGTGATGAAATAATTCGGCTGGTATGCCATCGGCTCCCGAGGATTTGTTCTGTTTAAGCCGGCCTATAGCCTTCTCAACCTCTTCTATGCTTGGTGGCGGCAACATAGGGTATTCTTCTTGAAGTAGTGGAGCCTCCACTTCTGCAGTGAGCTGACCATTTAGCAATTCATCGGTGATCAGATTTCCCTCTCCGTCCTTGCAGTATGTGCAGCGTGGTGTGTACTGCGTCATGTTTCGGACGGATTGGTAGAACTTCCGCGCCTGGTGCGGACCTCGCTCTCGGCTGTTTTCTATTTCACAGATTAGGTTCTTCTCCCAGGCTGATTTCTTTTGTCTGTGAAGCCGTTTTTCTGTTCTTCTGAGCTCTTTATAATCCTCTTCGCGTGCCCGCGTTCTATGAGATTGTTGCATTGCTCGGTACGCAACATTCTTACGTTCAGTCGCTAGCTTGCATTCATCATCAAACCAGTCGTTCCGATTTTTAGGACTGCTGCCTAAGATGGAGTTGGCAGTACTAATGACAGTATTTTTAAGACGTATCCACTTTTCGTTTACGCCCAGCATACTGGCTCCAGGACTTACTCTCCCTAAGTCAGGTGTTTCTAGGGCGAGTCCTAACGCATTACCAAAGGTGTTACTGGTGTTTTCATTGCGCAGGGCAGCCGTGTTGATTCGAACCTGATCGGCGGATGCAATGCGTCTTCGCAAGGCAATCCGCCCTCGGAAAACCATACCAACAAGATAGTGATCCGAGTCGATATTGGCACCTCGGTACGTTCGTACCGTCATCAAGTTCGAGTAGTGGCGACGGTCTATCAACACGTGGTCTATTTGGTTACGAGTGACTCCATCAGGTGATACCCAGGTGGCTTTGTAGATATCTTTACGCGGGAACCTGGTACTCGCAACGACCATGTTTTTCGATGCTGCCAATTCTAAGACTCGAAGTCCATTGTCATTAGTGTTCTCATGCAAACTATGGGTGCCTGCGTAATGCCTGAATACCGGCTCCCGACCTATTTTTGCGTTCAAATCCCCAAGGATGATTTTAACATCATACCTTGGACAGGCATTGAGGGCCCTCTCGACTTGTTCGTAGTAAGTCTCTTTTTCTTCGTCTGAGGACTCCTCCGTAGGTCCGTGAACGTTAATGAGGCTGATGTTCGTAAATTTGCCTCGCACGCGAAGGGTGCATAGCCTTTCGCTTATAGCGTTAAAGCCGATGATAGTAGACTTTTTTTCGCTGACTAGGAAGCCTACCCCAAGCACATGGTGTTTTGTATGACAGCTGTAGTATATGTCATATTCTTTCTTCTGTAAAACACCATTCCCTGTCCATCTGATTTCTTGAAGAGCTGTTATGTCAGCTTTATACTTTGACAGGGCATCGGCTAGCTGCTGAGCAGCTCGAGCTCTATAGAGCGATCGTACGTTCCATAAGAAAATTCGTAAATCGTTTTTCCTTTTTCTTTGCGTGGGTTGTCGTCGTGAGATCAGTCCGTTTCCGAGGCTTGTTGTCGGTCTCGTAATTCTTTTAGTTTTACGGGACAGGGAATTAACCTGTAGCCAACCTGAGGAACCAGCCTGATCATATTAGCCAAACCTTTTTTAAAAGGCTTGTTTCTAGCGGCCGCCGCGGAGAGGCTATGATCACACTTCCACCAGTCCCGAATAGTTACGGCACGTGCATGTTTTCGTATGCTACATGTTGTTCCCCCTATTCGTCTGATGGCTGACCGTCCAGCGAGAATACCTGTTTTTATTCTTAGGTTGTTCCTACTTAAGTTGATGAAACCCTCTTGGTTGTAGTTTCCTACTGGTCTTGGAAGTTCTTTCCAGTTTTTGGATCTTCTTGCCCCCTCTTCTTGTTCGATTTTGTTTTTGATCATGTTTTCTCCTATTCCTGAATAGGTTTCAGGTCCTGTTAAAGGGGTTGATGCGCATTTTTTTTTCTTCCTTATTTCGCCGAACACCAACGTGACCAGGTATATCCAATGAAGTGAGGTCCTGTTCTATTTGCCAAGTACGTTTACCCTGTTTATGCATTTGCTCACTAATTTACAGATAATGGCTTATAAGCTCAGTGCATTGAGTGCAGCTTGGCTATCTGACATGATGGCAATGTTTTGGATGGCAACAGGATAGTTTGTTAGACGGTCGGATATTTTTTTTTTTTTTTAAATAAGCATATTTAGGATTTTTAAAGTTTGAACTTTAAGTATAGGGTTAAAGAGGTTAAGGATGAGAAACGATAGATTTTTTAAATATAAACAACTAATTCATTGAACTCATATCAACACATTCGTGAAAATTTTTAAATCGAAATGAACGTTTGAAAATTAAATAAAATGGACGACTGGGTTGCACAAACTTTTTCATCTTCAAGAGGCTTCTAAACACGCATACAAATGTTTCGACAAAAAAGAAATATTTTAAAATCGTTGGATCGGTTGAAAAAAAATTATTTAATAATATTTTTAGAAATAAATTTGGTATACAAATTTCAAGTTTTATGTATCATTTAGAATAAAAAATAAATTTCAAATAATCATCAACCCGATTTTGAAATATTGAACTAAAAA
Source organism: Philhelius festivus (assembly GCA_963931855.1). NCBI lineage: Eukaryota > Metazoa > Arthropoda > Insecta > Diptera > Syrphidae > Philhelius > Philhelius festivus. The sequence continues at coordinate 18,794,742 of OZ007557.1, read as the reverse complement.
TCGTTTTATAGAAGGTAGTGGTGTTTTTTTTTAGTCAATGGTATATCTACCATTCGTAACAGCTGTTTTGGAAAGAAATAAGATTTTTCTAAACGTTTTTCTAACTGCTTTTATGGCATTAAAACCGTTGCAGTGGTAGAAGCAAAGTTTAAAAAATCGCCCAATTCGTTTTCGGTACTTTGAGGATTCAAAAATTGATTTTTTTTGTAACCGTAAAAGAGGACTGTCAGCAGTCTCATAAGGGTAAGGTAGATCGTGCACTTCTTGTGCGTGAGGAGTTTGAAGTCATTTGTCTCGTACTTGCCGATCTTAGTGTTGCAGAATAGCTTATGTATAGCTGACAAAGTATACGACTATGTGTCATTTAGTGGAAAAATGTCTCTATAGTTATTGTAGGACTTATGAAGGTGCTAGAAGTGGGTTATCTTCTGGCCCTAATACACGCTTTTCATTAAGTCCATTCAACAGTTTTTGGAAATACTTGTACTGCTTGAATACATTTACTATTTCCTTTGGATTGGTCTCTGGGTTACCACACTGTTTTAAAAAGCATACATTACGGTTTTAAAACAAGCAGACATTTGGTTGATATTTTCATAGAACTACCTATTGTAGTCGATCGCTAGTCTTTTCGATCTTCTTGAGCTCGGATGCTGCGTATGGATGGCCTCTTCTCTCTTGAGAGTATCTTTTTTCACCTCTTTTCTCCTTGCTTGATACTTATTTCGTACTGCTCTTGTTTTGCACTGCTACATATTCACGTGCACATCTTCTGTCACTTTTCAGTTGAACGTGTCTGAGTAGCTATCTGGTGTCGTTTGGTAGCCAACGATAATTTCGTCTACCTCTTTTATGATGTTGCGATAGTAGGAACAATGTTTCACAGCGGTAGCTTCTCGCTGAGGTGCTCTTCGAAAGCTCTAATAGCTTCAGGTATACTAAGACGTCCAACGTCGAATTTTGTCTTCTTTGCGGTTCGCAATGTCTTTTCGTTTTTTAGTCGAGCTCCGAATTTAGCCGGAAATAAGAAACGGTCAGATCAACGTTTGTCCCTTGAAATGTTAATATGCGTTGATTAGCACATGGTTGATTTGGTTGGTGATCCGATTTTTTGGAGGGCGGGCGCCAGGTTGCTTTGTAAATTCTTAACCTTCGAATCTGTATCTACTTTACGAGCTGTTGTCAAATACAATAGTCAAAAATCATTCATGCTTATTTTGACATTCTCATGAATAGTCTATTCGTTAGAATGATTCTATTCCTTCGAATGAACTTTCTTAATTTTGAGATTAACGAGAACGAATAACATTCATTTGCGAAAGATAGCATAAAATGAACTTCAAAATAGTTTCATTTTCATTATCAGCTGTTTGAAATTTACTATATTTCTATTTGAATTCGTATGGCCGTTTTACAGTTTTTTTTGTTTCTAAACATTTTATAGATGTTGGATAAAGAATCAAGAAACAAAATAAATAATACACTTTTTCATTATAAAGATAAGTTTAACCATAAAGAACTTCATATTCATTACATTTTTTGTGTAAACTCAGCTGTTTGAAACTATTTTTAAAAAAAGTAAGTTGTTCATGACGCGTTCTAAATTTTTATTTTTTTTTCGTCACACTAAAATATCAAAAACAAAAGAGAAGTGTTTGTGAAATGTCAGAACCAACAAGTGAAATCTTTGTTTATTTGTAATTGTTTTGTTTATTGTTTATTAATTTAAATTTTTTTGATAAAAGCATAAAATAATAAATAAATAAAAATATGGTATTTGTGTTGTATATAAATGAAGATGGTGTTGAAGAAGTGCAGAGGAGAAGGATACTGGATGCTTCAAACCCATTTGAACTAGACGATTCAAAACTGCAAGAAATTCGTTTGGTTATTTTGAACAGCTTTTTAACTTTTTTTTTTACCTTTTTCAACTATTTAATTTCTCCGCGGTTTCCTTCCAAAATCTTTCCGTATCAACGCGGGTGGTAAAAAAACCCTTTGCTACCTCCCGGTTTTCTTCCATTATTTTGAATAACTTTTCCTTTTGTTCTTCTCACAGCCTAAGAAAATGTTGTTGACGTTATCCCAACCGATTTCAGTAAGACAAAATTTCACATAAGCTTATTCTATTCAAACTGTCTGACCCCAGTAGTTATGTGCTTGCGTCCGAATATTTACAAATTAAACGGCAAGTTCTGAGTTTGTTAAATTTTATTTTCTATTCTCGAATCTGTACATACTTCCTCTTGATAACAGACTTAAAGTGTCAGAACAATAATTTGTTGACATAGTATCTACCTATTATAATACAACAATAATAATAATTAACAGCGTCGGTTTGCCATAGAGTTGACTTAGCCTAGAGTCGACTTAGCAACAGAGAGAATCTTTTCTCTTGGTTTTTGAAAGCTTGACTTAGCTTGGTTTGGCCTGGCTTAACTTGACTGGCATTATATTATCTTTATTCTGGGCATAGCAACAGATATGTTGGCATGTCACTCAGTGTTTGAAGCTATCTTCCTAAGATATATTTCTTCTAGCCTGAAAAAAAAACCGTAACTACTCGTTCGTTTGATTCAGATCTACTTTCTCCGATGATTTGCCAGCTACCTCAGGGGTACGACAAAGCAGCCACTTAGGACCTCTCCTTTTTATTCTTACTATTATAGATACTGCTTATCAAATATTCCCATATCTCATTCTACGCCGAGGATACCAAGTATTTGAAGACCATTTCTTTGACACATGATTCTAATTTTGTTCAACTTGATCTCGACAGTTTTTGTATCTGAAGCCTAAAAAATAGCATTGAGCTAAATATTGCAAAATACCATTAAATCACATTTTCAGGAAAACGCATCTAATTTCATCACCTCTCTTCTTTCTTCATTATCAACCCATACCCACGCTGAGTCAATTCGCAACCTAGAAGTTCTATGTGATAGGGAATTCAACTTTATCACACATATTGATAATATTCTTAAAGCAAACTCAGCACTAGGTGAGGTGGTCCAAGGACTTTTCTGATCTTTACTTGACCCGATTACTTTACATAGACTATGTTCGCCCCTTCTTGAATACGCCTGTCAAGTTCATGTCTCCAGAATAGAGAGCATTCAACGCCGTTTTCTACGTTATGCCTTTGGTGGTCTTCCTTGAAATAGCCCTTTAATTTAATCTTCGTAACGAGACCGACTTCTATTAATTAATTTGAATACGCTGGAAGAACGAAGAGCAATAAGAGAAATGTTCTTCATTAATCGACTACTTTAAGGATCTAAAGACTGCACAACCCTTTAAAACACCATTTCTTTCAAAACTGATTCCCGCAATCTAGGAAATCCTCTTCACTTCTATCTGCCCACCCATCATACCTCTTATGGCTCCAACGAACCCATTACTCGCATGCTACGGAGGACTTATTGTAAGATTAACTATTTTGACTTCGGCTTTGGCCACGCACTGAGCGACGAGTCGCTGAGCGACGCAAAAAAATTAAAACACATGAAATTGTATGGAGGTGGCCACGTACACCCTGAGCGACTTGTCATTGTTTTAAGCGACAGAGCGACGCGACGTCGCTCAATCGCTCAGTCGCTCGTCGCTCAGTGCGTGGCCGAAGCCTTCCACCTCAGTTAAACCTGCCTAAGACTCCGTCTTTTTAGATTAAGAATCTAAGATTCTTAGTTTTAAAATGCAATAAGAACCGAAGTATTCAGCCGAATAAGTGGGGGTGTTGCCCCTACCAAAATTAAAACTATTATTCGCAGGTCATAAGTAGACCTCGGATTTTGCATACTTCCATATTTTTCGTCGGATTGATACCAAATTTTGTATTTAAGCGTTTTATAGTTCAAATATAACAAATTGTAAAGCATATCGAAAATATGCAAAATATATGCAAAAAATATGCTAAAAAATATGCTAAAAATATGCCAGATATATGCAACGTATGCAAAAAATATGCTAAATATATGCAAACGAATTTCATCGAAAAATTGAATTCCACTCGCTAAATGTTAAAATAGAGAAGCATTGACCACTTTCCCTTGTCCATGGTTGAAGGCGGCATTTTATGCAGATAACATGGAGGGAATAACAGAGTTAATATAATGTTTATCAACGACATTTTAAATATAGCATAGTGGTCAAAAAAGTGGGTTTTATTCCATGATAAGAATCCCTTTTAGGCCACAACTATTCTTTTGAAAACGGGTTTTCGGTTTTTTACTGGTTAAGGCGGTGGAAAATGAACGAATGGGTTATCGGTTAGAATATTGTTTGAAATTAAAAAAACATCAATATGAAGGTTTTTATAATTTTGAATTTATAGTTTTTGAATTATTATTCAAAATAGCCTTTTTGGCCTTTAGTCCACAAAAATTGGCGTTTTGTCCATGGACTTATCAGTTGACTGTGAAGACCTTGTCAATACGCAGTTTTTGTTAAATTCAGTTCATCTTACATCGATTTTTTGACAAAAATCCACACCAATGTGAACTATATCCAACCAAGATTAAAATTGTAATCATTAACGTTGGAAGATTTTGCCCGTGGCCTGGCATTGATTCTATATGAAGGTTTTTATAATACAATTTTTGTGGACTAAATGCCAAAAAAGCTATTTTGGAAAAATCAATATGATTTTTAAAAAAAATTTAAAAATTTAAGATTACAATTTTAATAATGCTGTTAATAATTTTCCAAACCACGCATTTGGAAAAGTTTTTTCTGTCACATAATAAGGTGTAGGAGTCACTTTCACAATAATGGAACATCCGATAACCCATTATGTTTGAAAACGACGGTATGCATTTACTTTAGTTTGGTAAAATAAAATTCTTAATTTACGTTTTAGGTTCTTGAAACACTAGATCCAGAAGATGCTGAATCTATAAAGCTGTCAGAAGAACTAATAAAAAAAAACTATATCGCGATTTTATATATATAAAATCGAATTTCGAGAGAGTTGCCGAAATAATAACTTCCTTAGAAGCGAAGGGTCTACCATTAGCAAAATCAATGAATTTATTTAAGGAAGCTTAAAACATTATTCACAATATAAATGGTGAATTTGGAATGAATTTAAAAGAGAAATTTGAAGCCATTTAGAAAAGAAATCCAGATTTTAATATTATTTCAAAAATAAACAATATTTTAAATCTAAATGCTGAAGATTTGTCTGGACTTTGCCCCGTCACTAACGAAAATATCATCAAATATAAATTTGCTCCAGTTACTTCCTGTGACGTTGAAAGAAGCTTTTCTGCTTACAAAATAGTTTTTGGAGAGAAACGTCAAAGTATACTGTAATACCAATTATCTTGAATAATTTCTAAAACTGTAAAACATCTTATGTACTTGCTCTACTTTAATATAAACTCTATTTAATATCTGACAATAATTAGTAAAATATATGTACATACATATATACCCCCCTCTGAATCGCTTTTATATTATTTTTTGATCTGTTTAACACAGGTAATTTTTGCATGTTTTGCATATTTTTTGCATAGTTTGCATATATTTGGCATATATTATGCATATGCAATTCATGCAAATATGCAAAAAAAATTAAAATATGCATATCGTTTTCAACTGTATTTTCAATGACTAAAACAATGGTGTCATCAGAATTCACCTATCTTAATCCTTCAAAAATATGCAAATATGCAAAATCCGAGGTCTACTCATAAGTCATAAGAATGAAATTTTTGATTTATATAGTTAGAATGATTTGTTAATAATTTAAATTAATTTGCTTTTGGCTTGAATGTATCTGAGCTCAGGTTTAACTAATTTGCTATTTCGTCTAAAAATGAACAGTTTTTTTTTAATTCAAATTTTCAAGATTATTTTTTGAAAATTCGGTTTTTCGGAAACAAGTTCATGATTTTTTTTTTCTGGATTAATTTTTCATCTGGACATTATGCAAATACATACTTTAATATTTAAAATTGACTTACCAAAATGTGTCCTCCAAGTGTTCTAATAGGCAAAATTGTAAGCCACTTTAAGGTAAGTTCGTGTCCCCAAGTCGTGCGTTTTTTAAGGATGCTCTTAAGTCTATGCGAAAAGCTTCATCAGAATTCTTACACGACATCGAGAACTTTGGAACTGCTGCTTAACCGTAAATCTACCCAATAATTGATGCTACAGTAAATTTATTTTTCCATTGATAAATCACCGTTATTTAGAAGAACAATTCTCGCCATCACAACCCAAACATAAGGAAAAATTTATTTTTTTTTGTAAAAAAAAAACACGAAGCGAAAAAATATTAGAAATCATTTGTCAAATAAGTTGAATGTTATTAAAAGAGTTTTTACGCTTTTCTGCTTTTCACTCCTCTTGTCACACAATTATTCACTTCGTCCTTCCTTATGCCATTCATCTTCTTCCATAGTAATTTTTCCCTGCCCTGTCATCCTTTACCACTCACTTATTCACTCACTTTGAAAACGGACAACTCGCTTGGCAAACACACGCAGACACAGACACTGACACACATAGTTATCCACAAAGAAATATATGTCAAGACGACTGACAGGAACAGATCCTTTTCTTGGAATCTTGGGCTTTTGCGGCATCCATCATCCTGTCGTTATGGGTCGTTGAAAAGAAATCTCCATACATTTTTCTCTGTTTCTGTTCTGACGTTTTCACTTTTTCGCCCAAGTTTTTCTTTTCGTTTTCGTTTTTTTTTTTTTTGCAATTTTATTTGGAAGGAAGAAAAATATTGCCACATGACGTGAGGAAGGATCACGAAAATTTCCGTTCCATTGTGCTGAGCTCTAAGGAATGGAGGGACTGCCTGAGAGGGTGCAAGATTCAATGGTGGGTAAGGAAAAATTGAAGTAAAAATAATAAATTAAACACGAGGAGTCGTTTTCTTATTGATTTATCCTTGTGATTGATATCTGCTAATGAGAGTGATTTATCACTGTGTGTGATGTGGAAGTGGAACTTGTTTTTTTTTTTTTTATGGTCATAGAGCAACAACAGCGCTAGGGCTTGGGTATTGGCTTCAATTTAACCGACTGACAACACGAACGGGGGACGGGCAATGTATTCAGAGGGAAGTCAAAAAGGAAACAGGGTGTTAGGTGTCCTGGTGGTGTGCGCTTTTGTCTTGTTGATGAATGGTGTAATTGGAAAAGTTGATGTTGATGATATTTGGAGATGATGCTGAAGGTTAATGGATTGATGATGATTCATGGGGATTCTATTTGGTTTGGTGTTGTGTTTATGTATTTTTTTTTTTTTTTTTGAGATGGAACAATGTTGGTTATCGAAGAAAATTGCATGAAAACATTTCAAATGATTTATCTGAAGGAAATGCTACAATGACAGGTTTGCTTTACACAAGCTGTAGTCATAGGTAAATGTTTCTTTCTTAGTTTTTTTTAATCTTGTTCATTAAAAAAAACACAAAATTTTTTTCTTCCTCTACACGTTTTTTGATCAATATTGGATCTTGACTGGAATAGGAAGTGACTTTCCCTTAAGTCACATTCGCACTACACTTAGCTTCGTCCTGGATTCACCGACTTCGAACACGGACTGTAGGTCCTCCCAGTTTTGGGTAATGACATTTCTGAGACCAACATATAGCTTTTTCATTGTTGAACGTCTGGTGTAAGAGTAGTAAGACTTGGCACCACTCCTACACGAAATCCAAATATGGTCTGCTTTGTAGGAAGATAGCATCCCGAAAATCCAGAAAAACCTATATTTATTACTTATACACTTCACGGGAATTCAAACTTGAGAAAAAAATAAAAAAAAAAACAGATTATGTAGTTTAAGAATTCCAAAAACTTAAAATCGGAAATCCTGAAAACCTATAAACCTTCACAGAAATCTCCAAATCTAAAATTCGAGAAATAAATAAATTCTGGAAAATCATAATTCCAAAAAATACAAGATCTGAAAACTCATCCAAAAACCCAAAATTTTGTATGTACTTTACGGGAATATTGAAATACAAAATCACGAAAAGCAACACTTCAGAAAAGACAAAATCCGTAAAACACACATTCCAGAAAAATTGAAATCCCTTAAACTAAAAAACCAGAAAATTATAAAAACCCATTATTTCGAAAATCCAGGAAACCTTAATTTCATATTTACTCGTATGTAGTTACATATGTAACTAATATATTTCTGGATTTGGGTTTTTGTCGCGACTTAGGGTTTTTGTGATTTTGCGTTTTTGGGATTAAATATTTATTTGATCTACTGAATTTTGGTTTTACGGATACATATCACAAGCTAATGTCAGGTCTAAGTCTAGGTAAAGTCTCGTGATAACATTTGATATATTTTACTTGATATTGGTATATCTACACTCAGAAACATAATTATACGCCCAGCCAGCTTTTTTACTTCCGACTTATAGGTACTATAAGGCAAGTTATGCATTCGTAAAAAAATCTAACTCGATGATAGCGAAGACCGAAAAAGTGGGTCTCACAATTCTGTCTTTTTGTCTGTCGGTCTGCTCGACTACAGCCTAAACGACTCAGCCGATTTTCTTTAAATTTGGTAGATACCATTTTTTCCCCCACACACGTTTTTTTCTTTTTTTAAGACCAAAATAACGGTACCTGCCATAGGAATTTTTTCGAAATTTTATAAATATTTTTTTCTCAAAAACTGTTCGACAGATATAAAAAATAAAAATACAAAAAAGTTCATTTAGTTAAAGCTATGTAGGATGTAGGTACACTGAAAATAAAATCTAGGTATATATGATAAAAATCTAGGTTGATTTAACAAAAATTTTGTCAATATACGTCCAACAAAAAGTTTTGTCAAATTAACAAAAATTATAGAATTTTGTTGAGGTAACAAAAAATATTTTGTTGTATCCACAAAATTATTTTGTTATGCTAACAAATAAATTTGTTGAAATAACAAAAATATTTTGTCAATATGACAAAATTTCGTAGAATTTACAAAATTAATTTGTCATATTAACAATTCTTTTGTTGTATTAACAATTTTTTTGTTAGTGTTATTGTTTTTTTTATTATTATCGGATTAACAAAATTTTTTTGTTAAATTAACAAAATTGTTTTGTTAAATTAACAAAATTGTTTTGTTAAATTAACAAAATTGTTTTGTTGAATTAACAAAATTGTTTTGTTATATTAACAAAATATTTTGTTAAATTAACAAAAATTACTTGTTATATTTTGTTAAATTAACAAAATATTTTGTCAATTCAACAAAATATTTTGTCAATTTTACAAATTTCTTTTGTTGAATCCACAAAAAACAAAATTAATTTTGTCAAAAAGTTTTTTTTTTTTGGATTTAAGTCCACAAAAATTGGCGTTTCGTCCCTACGATCTCACATTCAACCATCCGTGAGGGCGTATGGACAATACGCAATTTTTGTTAAGTTCAGTTAGTCTTACATCGATTTCTTAACAAAAACCAAGTGTGAACTATATCATACACAAAAGAAATTTTTTGGTTTCCTTACAAAATAGTTTTATCTATCTGATAATATTATTTTATCAATATTACAAAATAATTCAACCGCAAAACAAAATATTTGTCATTTTAACAAAAATGTTTTCATTTTTTGTTAAATTGACAAAAACAAATTAACAAAAACTTTGTGATATTGACAAACATTTACAAAACAGATTTTTTGTAGATACACAAACATTTTGTTAACATCACAAAAAAGTTTGTCGATGTGACAAAAATCTCTGTTTTATTTGGTTATATTAACAAAACTTGGTTTGTTAAACAGACAATATTATTTGTAGTGCATATTTTGTTAAACTGACAAAAAATCATGCTGGATTATAATAATTTTGTGAAATCAACAAAATCATTCTTTCGTATTGACAAAAATTTTATCAAAACGATAAAATTGTTTTGTTAGAGATCAACAAAACGTTTTTGTCAATATTACCTAGGAATTTATTTTCAGTGTAGTAGTTGAAAAAAATTGCGAAAAATGCTTATTGAGAGTACCCCCCATGGAACCATGTTTTTCGTTTTTGATTTCCTCAAAAACAGTACCACCGATTTTTATCATTTTTTTTTTGCTGAGCTCCCCAAAAACTTAAATAGAATTGTGTATTCAAATTTTCGAAATTTTTTTTTTTGAATTTTTAAAAAAACTTCAATTTTTTTTTTCAAAACTCAATACTAGATTTTTTTAAACTTGATAAATAAAAGTTTCTTAATATAATCTGCAAGATGTGAGAAAAAAAAATTTATTTTACCTAAAAATAAAGGTACCCACCATACAAATGTAAAAAAAAAAGGGTTTTCAAAAATCGTGTTCTTCTCGAAAACGGCGCTTAGAATTTTGATAAAATTTTTTTTATTTCAATTAATTTTTATAATCTTTAATTTAATAAAAAAAATTGAAATTAAGATATTACAGCTTGTACCTACAATAAAATCATTTTTCGAATTTTGAATTTCTCACTAATACCATAACGGATCTTAATGAAATTTTTTATAGAGATGCTTCCAAAATGTTTAAAAAACATTGCATTTAAAAACTTTAAGAAAAATATTTTTTTGAATTAAAAAAAAATCATTTTTTTTTTGGAAAATTCAATATCTCGAAAACGGCTCGATATTTTTTTTTGTAAATTTAATTTTTATTCAAACAATAATAAAAGCTTTAAATTGGCGTACAAAATTTTTTTCTTAAAAATGTTTTAAAACCTAAGTCTAGGTAAACGATGGTGTGGGAGTCAATCGGCAACCCAGGATAGGCAAAATGATCTTAGATTCTTTTCTGCCAGTCTGCTTCTTTTAGTACATTCACTGCCACTAACTTTTCTCACATCGAAGAGACGTGACAACTTCCGAAATAGGACATATCCGATTTACCAGCAGATTGACGACAGCAAAGTGGTCGTTGCAAGAGGAAGTGCATACATTTCTATCTTGAACCGGCCTCATAGTGTAAGAACCAGTTTATTGAAATAGCTTGATGGTACTCCAGACATTGGTTCGAGATACAACAATCGTTGGAGTGATCTACCGATGAGGTTACCCCTAAAGTGATAGCTCTAGCTGTCCCGGTCACGTTTAAGACAACTTTTGTTTGAAATTTCCAATACCAGAGGGACGCAAATTCTATTTAAACAGTTTTAAATACCCAGAAGCAAAATAAACAATAATTAAACTCACAGCAATAAAATCTCTAAAAATATTAAATTGCGAATAAATCATAAAAATGAATTACCTGCACTTATAAGAGAGTGAACGTTTGATTTATTGTTAAATTACCCACTTGACTTAGAATTCATCAGGATAATGGAAACTTGTTATGTAAACAAACATGGTGGCACTTAACATAGGTTGGCGGATAATTCTGCCTGTGAGTGTATTACATACAAGTTGCATAACACCTGAATTCAAAATCCAGAAAATCTGGAAAATCCCAATTTTGTAAATACATATGTGCATGTTTTTAGGCACTTCGATTTTGGGATTTTCGTTGTGCGGGACTTTGGGCTGATGTGATTTTGCATTTTTGGGATATTTTATTAATTTCGATTTAAGTAATTTTGTATTAACGGGGATTTTGATATCCAAAATAGCTATTTCCCCGAAACGCATCACTTTTTAAAAATCCATAAACTAATTAAAACCCAAAATTTGTATGAATGTACAAATAATAATTTTAAATAAAATATTTTTGTCGGGAATTTGTTTTTTCGGGGTTTTGGGGTAATCATTTTTTTTTATTTTTATGAATTCCGACCCAAGCTCAGCTATTGTCATTTTGAAAGGGTTGTCGGAATTTCTTCTTTTAATATTGGAAACTAGATTCTGTGGATTTTCGTAATATTTGTTAACCCTCAGAAACTTATTTGATATTGTTCAATATTTTGGAACAGTATTTATGTGCTGGTCGCCCAAATTAGTCTGCCCTTCAGCTGGAAGGGGATTATTTTTGATCCCCTACGCTTATGCCAGGTTCGGGTTATTCACTTTGATCGAAAATTCCGGGCATTTAAATTTGTTTAACCATGCGTCACTTCAATAAGCATTAGAAATGAGCATTTGTGGACCAGAGACATCTAATTTATGTAAGTAAGTACCCATTTATTCTTTTGAGTCAGAGATAGTACCCTTTTCCATCTAAAACATGCTCATTGAAGGGACGAAAATCTTCACCTTATTTTAAAGCCATTTAATTTCAATCTAATTAAAGATTACCTCCACCTGTTTACCAATGTGACTCAAATAGTTTTTGTTAAAATATCCCTAACGAAAAATTTAATTTAAACTGGAGCATACATACAAACCTTGCTATAGATGTAGTGTCGACGACAATTATATACGCTTAGGGTTAAAAAAAAAAGAGGAAGTTAATCTAAGTTGACAGTATAGTTCTTTTTCCACATTCCTACGCTAAGCCTCAAAGGAATTTACTTACCTCTACTATACAATCTATTCTTACTCTCTGGTGTTAATGACGCTTCCATATAGCCAGCCTAGCAATGGAATTCCACTTGGCTAAGAGGATTCCACAATTATCCGATTAACCGATGTACGGCAATGGCGTAAGCACATCAGGATAAAGAGTAATTATTGAGTGAGTCAGTGACTACAACCATACCATACCTATAGCTTCCAGTCTGACCTGAACACCAAAACCAACCCAATCAAACCCAACATGCGAAGTGGTGCTTCCTCTTAAGACCTGGTATTTATTCTCACCTCAGTGGGATTAGTCGCAATGGAATCCGCATGATGTTGAGCTTCTGCAAAGCAAACACAAAAATAAACGTGTTTTCTTTTTATTTTTTTTTTTGTTTAGAGGCTTAGAGGATTTGTTGACGGATTAGCAATGTGTGCTGAATTTGTGTGTTTTTTTTGTAAGAAATTTTTTTTTACTCTTCTATGGCAAGGACATTTAAATCAGTTAAGACTGATTGATAGGTGGAGAAAACGAAAGCAAATTTGTGGTCTTATATAGGAAAAGTTTAGAGTGACAATGTATTCTGTTTGACTTAACTCTGTAGGTGAAGACCGATCTGAGAAGTCTTGTAGAAAAACTTTATAGGCCTTCTGGGGTAATTATGTTTAGCTTGCATCAAAATTGGCTTCTTTCAGTTAAGAAGGGAAAATGCATTGTTAAACAAAACACAATAAAATACACAAAGTTGATCTCGTATTAAAGAATTGTTAAGATTAATAAAGGCCGTTCCTATTACAGGTGTAGAACTAAGTTTCCATAAGACATCTTTGTTCATTGAGAAGATTTGTTTATACGGAGGCTGTTTGAAAAGTTCTCGGCCTAACATAGAAGACGTTGTTTTAATAAATAAATTTTAATTCCTCAAATAGCCTTATATATATAATAATTGTATGTGAAGTTTCATTAAAATTTGTCGCGTACTTATATCAGTGCAATTTTTTGTTTGAACGAACCTAATGCTAACAACGAAAATGGGAAAAAATTAAATTAAAGCCGTCATTAAATATTTGGTCAAAAAGAATATGACACCAAATCAAATTAAAGATGACTTCGATGAGATATTGAGGGAATCTGCAACTTCGTATATCATGGTCAAAAAGTGGGCAGTCTTATTTAAACATGGCAGACAGAGCGTCGAAGATGATCGCAGAAGCGGAAGGCCAACAACATCCACCTCTTCAGAAAACGTCGATAAAGTTCATAAAATGGTTTTAGACGACCGAAGGTTAAAAGTGCGAAAAATAAGCAACACCATGGGGATCTCTTGTGAGCGGGAATACCACATTTTGACCGTAGAATTGGGGTTGAAAAAATTGTCCGCAAGGTGGGTGCCGCGTTTGCTGAGCGAAGAATAAAAATTCAATCGAGTTGAAATCTGTAGAGAGAATCTAGCGTTATTTCGGAGGAATACCAGCGATTTCTTGAGAAGATTCATTACCACCGAAGAAACATGGATTCATCACTATATTCCTGAGACAAAAGAACAATCAAAACAATGGAAGCATAGCGGTCCTCCTCCACCGAAGAAAGCCAAGTCGTGTGCTTCAGCTGGGAAAGTGATGGAGTCAGTCTTTTGGGATTACAAAAGGAATTATTATTATTGATTACCTTCCCAAGGGCCAAATTATCACTGGTCAATACTATGCAAACCTGTTGGACAAATTGGCTGAAAAAGTTGCAGTTGCAGTCAGGCCGATTTTGGATGACGATTTCAAGCAAATGACCTTTTCGGTAACTGTTGCCTTAGTTTTCAGCAAAAAACTATCTCACCAATAAATCTCTGTATATTGCATTCTAAGTCAAATTGTTATGTTCTCCAAAAGTATTATCGCAGTCAGATTCCTCATGATAAATAATGCAACATTACACCAAATTAAGCAATTCGAATAATAGTTTTTTTTTTCCACAATGACCTCAGTGGTTCGAGTTGAAACGATAGGTGGTCTTGAATCTCTTAAATCTGAATCGTTCAACCGTTTTTAATGATGTTTTCAGACATGATTGGAGAAAAGTGCAGTTCTCTTTGGCATAATGGTAAGGTCGTTGAACTGTTATACCGAAGGTCTGAAATCGCTCCCACAAGTACCTTTATATACGAGTTTTTATACAGGGTGCTCCCTAATTCGTCAGTGATATTTTGGGATATGATTCCCGGGTATATTCAAAGACCAAAATCTTTCTACAGTATGAGGCTATCTCCAATGTTGACATAATTTTTCGGGGATTTAAGAAAATGCCTACTTTGGTCTACATTGGATTTATTATAGACTATGCCCTTATGACTTGGAAAGCTGTTAAAATTCTTTAATAAAATATAAAAAGCGTAAATTCTAGATTTGAAAGGAGTTTCCCTACATAAATTAAATTTTCAAGTTATCGCAATTTTTTTGAACTATTAATTTTTTATTTCATAATCGCTATGGTGTTTTGTTTATGAAATTTAGAAAATTTTTATTTTATTGAAAAAATTATTGGAAATAACTGCCATTTGCCTTTACCAACGTCCTGAGAGGGAATGACCGATGAGTTTAAGTCTGAATTGTCATTGAGCCAATCTGGTGAAGTTTTTTTTTTTTTTTTTGGAGCCGTTTTTTGTCTTTCGAGTTCTGGAATGATCTTTGTCTTCTGCTTGTTTGGCGACTGGTTTTTCGTTGGGAGTCCATAAAACGTCTACCAAAATAGTCTTGCATAATTTTTTGAAGATGGTTTTAATCCAGCCACCAAACCGTTACATTTGCGCCATGGGATCTCTTCAAACCCTCAGAATTAGTTCTAACGGTAATCTCTATATCCCAGCATTATTTCGATCATTCAGTTTGGATGAATATTTATGAATCGACTAGGTATAACTATAATTTTAATTACTCTGAACTACAAAATTGAATATTTTTGTTTAATCTCATGAAACAGAATTTCCTAAAATAACAAATGTCCGTGATACATACTGAAAATTCTATCTCAAGTGGAGCGCTTACCGAACTTTCTCGACCAAGCCACTTTCAGCTATGGAAAATTTTTCGTGAGATTGGTGTTGGAAAAAAGGTCAAATTCTAAATGAGAGCTTGAACTTTACAACCAGTTAAGTTAGACCGCCCAATTACCTAATAGCCTTAAGCCCACAGCTGCCTAATTTTTCGATCAAGCTGACAGTTTTTACTTTGATACTGTAACTGAATTCAAAGATATCCCCACTCTCAGATTTTTGAGGTCTGAAGCTATACGATTTGTGACACTTGTCTTTCCTTACTTGATTAACTTGATTACCCATGTTTGCAATCACTGTTTCGTCACTGTAACATTTCAAACTGCTTGGAAAGCAGCCAGGATAACTTCCTGTTCGAATTCTGCTGCTTGCCTTATTAGTTAGCATAAAGCGGATAATAGATAGATGCAGTCAGATTCATGTCCGATGTTTTCAAAAAAATAAAAAAAAAAATAAAGCAACTAGAATATTAACTTAGAAAATAGGAATAAATTGGAAGAGAATAAAAGTCTGAAAAATAATAATAATTAAAAAATAATAATAAATAAGTTCGTATATGTACAAGTACATACATACAATGTAGGTATTAACTTTAACAAATACTGAAGCACTTCCAATTCTTAAAAAACTTATAAAAGACATTGTCTTAGTTTAAATGTCTTTCATATTTTTGGTCAAAAAGCGTTGAACATTGTCTACGCTAAAAATTAAAAATTGGCTCGTCATACATTGTTCTTATTTTTATTGTCGAAATAATTTTCTTCTTATTTTATGCTTAAATAAATATAAAGTTATTTCAAATAAAGATAAATACATACTTATTCTTTTTCTAATGCTTGTATTTTCATTACAGATAACGTGCAAGTTCAACTCAACATAAATAAATCAAAGGTAAGCCTTATTATTATTATTTTAATGTTCTTATAAAATTCTTTGTTCTATTAAAAATATTATTTTTTTTATTTTTAAATTTAAAGAAACTAGGTTATGCTCTTTGGAGTCCTTGGGTAGATTTTTAAAGTTTTAGCTAAATCTTAAATAGTAAAGTTACAATTTTTCTTTTAAAAAATTGCAAATAGAATGTATCTTATTCCATTGTGACATTTTGAAAAATTCTACTTCGAAAACAATAATTGATTCAAGTTGAGTTTAAACCGGATGAAGCTAAACACTCAAGACGTCCAAAAGGGCTGCCATACACAAAAAACGCAAATTAAATTCTGAAAAAAACTGCCCAAATGTGTTTCTCTTTTGCTTCAGTGCTGTACACAACATACAAAACATCAAAGTGTCTTCCACTTTGTAAAAATACATATACTCGTACATATATGTAAAACAAAATTCAATATTATGCTTTTCGTAGTTTTAGACTTTTGTACGCCCGAATCGGTCCATCAATTTGTCAACAAGTTTTAGAGGTGTCCTGTTCTGGCATTGCGGGGAAAACACATTAGACCAATCGGGTCAATATGATACCTTTTTACTTTCAAACTTCATCTGGTTTAAATTTATGGCTTACAAGAACATCATTAATTTCTTCGAAAGAAGTTAATTTTTTAACAAATTTCTGTCTGAATCCAATGAAATATTCTTTCCAATTACTGCAGTTGCATCTGCAGTATCACGTTAATGGATCAAGTGTGCTTCCCACTCTTCGTCCTGACACCCTATAAAGATGTGTTGATGCCCATTCTGTTCTTGTAAATTACCATTGAGTTGTGACCCGTAAGGATTTCAAACAACAGAGACAGTTAAGGTCTGCTAAGTTTCAGTAGATACTCTGCTCTTTTCCTTGATATATCTAGCTAAACACTCCTTGAAACCCGATAGGTGACAATTGTTGACTACTGTAATTCGTGGTCTTGAAAAACCTTTGGTGAATTCTATACTTTCCCTGATCTAGTGGAATAACTAAAGGGTACAATTTCGCTCGGTTCAAATGATGAACCGTTTTTGACCAGTTCATCAGCCATTTCATTTCCATAAATGTCACGATGTCCCGGGTCCTATCGAAGGGGAACTGAATTTGTTTCGCCGAGCAATCTTAATTCACTACAGCAACGGGCAACCAGTTTTGACTTAGTGACAATTAACGAAATAGCTCTGATTGCCGCTTGGCTGTTTATGAAGATATCAATGTTCTTGTTCGACAGTTCACATGAGGAAAGATATTTTGCGGCTTCCTAAACTGCAAGCACTTCCACTTGAAAAACACTGCAAAAGTTTGGTATCACAAAAAAACACATGTCAACAGTACACGGTTGGTATTTGAAAACTTCCCCATCCAAGTACCAACCGCGCACAATGATGCTTGATTTCGCTGATCGATGGGAAGCCATGTTTTCATCAAAACCAAGGCTAGACCGTTGACACCAATTTTCATACTCTAAGTCGTAGAGCACTTTTGGCCGCCAATTCCTTCGTGAATAGATCGAGTGGGGCAGATGTTAGAAAAGTTTCTAGGGCAGCGGTTGGGGTGATTCTCATAGCACTCGTTGTGCTGCAACATGCCAGTCTCTGAATTTTTGTCATGTCCCTTAGATTAGTTCAGGATAGGCCTTTTAATGGCTGTTTACATCCAATGAATGGTTTTGGGACTCGGTCCACATCCCTTGCAAACAATTCCGTTGCCATTGCAGCTTTTTTTCTGCTTTCTTTGATGCTATTTTCCACCATAAACATCCGTCAATGCTCTCAATCCGCTAGCTTGCGGTCTATACAATCAAACTAAGGGCACGGTACAGATAATCCAAAGTTCACCCTAGAGCCATTTCGTCGTGCTGGGAAAAAAGTTTCAAGTCTTTGATTATCAATTCTAAAATTTCGTCAATGTCGTCAAAAAATGCCCCTCCAAATGATTGTGCCCTAATTTTGGCCAGATCAAGAAATTTGTGGAGGAAATGAATGGCTGTTTCCTTTTCCCCACTGGTTCCCACATCTATCACAGTGAATTTTGGACGGAATGCCTGTAGAATCGATCTAACTCTGTTAGGCTCTTTTCGAGTAGATGAAAAACTATATCTCTCAAGCATGTCCGAAAAAAAAGGCAGGCGAATATTCTTTCAACTCTCCAACTATCATCAAATTTAAAAATTTTTTTTTTAAAATCTCTTAAATGAATTAAAAATTTCAGATCTTAAATCTGAAATAAAAAAAAAATATATCTAGATGTGCCCCAAGATTTCTCTTTATCTTTGACTATCTTCCATATATTTATGAACGATTTCCTTCCTCCATCTGTTTTAAAAGTCCTTTTTTGGCATGACATGGGTATAACTAGCCACGTTTTGTGGAAATTAGACGTTTCGAAGACTTCTGATCTGGACGTACTCAACAAGGCTGACATTCGTCCAAAGCTTCATCAATCTTTTGAATATAGTAAAAATACTAGGTGATAGAACTATAACGGAAACCTTCGAGTTGCCTGAGCATCGTTGTAATGCTTCATGTCTCTCTTAATTATATTGCTACTTTTATAAAGAGCCCTGAAAAGTGAATAAGCCTGTTGAATTCCTCTCTTAAAATGATTCCACCGTTTCTAGCAGTTCTTTCAGTAAAACCATGAGTCCAATTTTAGACGTTAACTCTTCAATTCCCATGCTTATGTTTATGAACAAAAAAACGATTTCTTCTTCTTAATAGCATAAATGGATTTAAAATAGACCAAAAAAAATTATAAAAACAAAACACCTTCCTCCCCCTTTTTTTTAAGGGGGCGTCACCTACAGGTGACACTGGGCACTGCGTGTATTGTTTTCCTCTTTTTGCTTGTAGAAATAAAACCACGTTTCTTACAAGAATATTTATTTTTAAGTGGAAATTTTCGGCGGAAATAAGACAGTGAGGCCTATCGGGTATTTCCCTGGAAATTTTGTTTCTCTCGGAATTTTTTTTGGCCACGGAACTTTTTTCGTCAATCGTAAATCTCCCTCGAAACTTTTTCCCTCCGATAAAAAGAAAGTACCATACATCTGTTGTCGAAAAACACCTTTGAATTAGGTATGTGTAGTTTTAGGGCTTCCAATAACATTAAAATCCTTCAGAAATGGAAGAAAATCACGATAGCCATAGATTACGCGGGAATATTTCAAACTCATTCACGATCGCGATTTTTTGAAAATTTGAATTCTTTCCAGGGGAATTTTATTCACGATAGCCCCCAATATCACCTGGATCCTTCAGCGTGCAAATCCTCAACAATCTCATCTAAAGTCAATCTGTAAGACGTACAATAGCTCTAAAATCCCATCGCCATCAATGATTCAGTAATTGCTCTAATACTACTACTACTATTACAGACAATGCCCAGTGGCACCTACAGGTGACGCTTAACATTTTTACCGTTGTAATAATCACTCTTTTTTTTAATTTTGTCCTGAAATGCATTTATTAACAACTTTATATATTCTTTTACCACATTCAATTAGAAAAAAAAACAATACTTACAATTTAGACATTTTTATCTCAATTTATATTCCACTAAATCACAAAAAGTAAAAACACTACAATTATACACGAAACAATGAATTGAAATGAAGAAATGACGTAAAGCTAGTATTTTGAAAAAATAATATGGCCTACTAGGACCTATTGGCTTTGCATAAGTGAAGGAAGAACAAAAAAAATCGTTGCGGTATGGTTGGAAAAAAAATATATGTATATGTCACCCATAGGTGACACTGGGAATTGAAGGGTTAAGAGATGTTTTTTTTTTTTTTTGGCCGCACTAAATGAATGTGGAATGACATTCAGACATTCTAATCCAATGTGTATCGGTATTGGCTTTTTTAATTCTTTCCTATTTTCCTATATCATTTGTTTTACAAAACTGCGGAGAAATATTTTTCCAAATTTTTCTTAATTATTTCCAATTTTGAGGAGCTTTTGTGCTAAAATAGAGCCTCAGATATTTACTCAGATAAAAGTTAGTCACATAAACGAAAGCTTGTGACGTCCTTGTGTTGTACCTATGAACAAAAAAAATACCAATTTTTGATGCCATTATAGAAATGTGACCTAGAATCGTATCTAATAAATAAATGAATATCTCATCTCATACGAAACATTTGTCATCAATTCATTATCCGGTCCAAAACATCTCCCATCATAAATTGTATTTAAAAGCCTTTTGGGTGTTTCTATGTAGGCATAGAATCAAAACACCCTCATCATAATCATAACAGCCACTCTGTGTGCACACCAACAAAAAAAATGAGAACCAAAATGGTTAAATTTTCCATCAATTTGCATGACAAACTTCTAGCATCAATCAAAATTTCGTTCGACATCTTTCACTCTGTAACCCTGTCTTTCTATGACATCCGTCCCTATATAAATGATTGTCGTCTGAGCCAAAAAAAGCACCAAAACCCAACATCACATATGTGGTCACAATAAATGGCAATAAATTACACATTCAACGTGTCCATGGGCCCCCGGCGGAAAATCCTTGGAAAATTAGTCTGATTTATTGCTTCTGGCAGGGTAAAGGCATATAATCGAAAGAGAAGAGGTAAAGTTGAAGCCCATCCATGTAAGTCCCTTTATCCGTTCTCATCGCACATCGTGTGCAATTTATGTATATATTTTTGCCCTCTGCAAAACTTTCTGACATTTGATATGTTTTCCCCTAATTTTCTAAAGTCCTCTGGCAACCACAAAACTGCAGGACTTTCGTTGCGCATATGTCTCGTGCAATATAAATTATCACTCGTTTGCGAGGAGCGGATTTGACATGGGGGCAACACAGGCAGCTGTACTAGGCGGTATGTTGTGGATGGTGGCACCGTTTGGCACCGATTAGAAAAAGACCATTTAATTGTTAAACAAAAATTGGAAGTTCCCTTTGGCAAATCCTCAGTGTGTTATATTGTCACGCCCCAGGTCTGGGGTTTATACCTCGTATATGCCACCAAAAACAAAAAATGTTGGTTTTCAGTGGTACTGCGGATAACCCCTTATGAGTGTCTCTTGTCATGGAAAGGTGCCTCTTTTCTTAGCAGTACTAGGCGCTCCCCTGTAGTCTTGCATATAATTAAAACTAGTGATAGTATTCAAAGATCTACTGAAAGGGCCCCAAACACTTCAAATGCGCCCATGTTCTTTAATTTGCTTGATTGAAAAAATAGAAACAAAACTGCAGCAATAATATTTGTCTTCATCATTCTTCTGACAATGGGCGCACATTTTCGTCTAAAAATGCAAACAACGCCTCAAGGGTTGCTGAAGGGGTGTTGAATTGCAAAATACAACAAAAAAAAAGAAGAAAAATAAATTACGCGAACAATAAAATCCACAACCGATCAACAACCCCTTTTTCGATTCACTTGAGCATAGTGTGTGTTTTTTCAACATTTTGTTTGCATTGCGTTTGTAATGTCAGTTTTATTTTTGCTTTTTCGTTTCTTTTTTGATAAATTGTATCAAATCAATCAAAGGACAAACCCTCATAATTCATGTCAGATAATGTAACAGAAGACGAATTGGTTGAAGTTAAAGGGTCTGTCACTTTTATGTGACAAGGAGTGAGAGGAATTACGAGTACTATCATTCTTTCTTTTTTGGTTCTGTCTTTCTTTATAAGGTTAGGGGGACAAAACACACCAACACCAACATCAAACCAAAAAACAAGGATAAATTATAAGTAATAATGGTAAATAATATCGTAATTGACAAGGACATTTGACAGATATACATTTCGTGATAAGGGATCGTTGACAAGAAGGTGTTTGTCATCAACAAAAAACGAGGACATGTGCGGAAAAGGGATTTGCATAAATTTTCTTTTACTTTTTTTATTTTTTATTAAATTTACGATTTGGAATTGTAAATAAACATAATATTTCTTATTTACTCATATGTGTATAAGTTTTCATGAATTTTTGAATATTACAACAACATATAAATAAATATATGAAGCTTCGCAGGCGCACTGCATGTACATATGTTACCATACAAAAATCCCTTCTGTATAAGTATTCGGCCTTTTTTTTTGTGTCAGTGTCAAAAAATTACTAAATAACGTAAAATTTATCACTATGCTTTTTTCTTACAACTGAAGAGGTTCTAAGGTTTCCACATAGATATGAATATACATATTTCCATAATCAAATATCGATAAATATATTTCAATTCTGGAATTCAATGAGAGTCATATCAAACTTTTTTCGAATACCTCGAGAAATGTCATTGAATGGCATTGGAAATTTTGTATCTCGATTCGAAAACAGATAATAAAAATAATATTTGCGTCGTTTCTGTTGTTTGCACTTTAATTCATTTTTTTCTGAAATTTGTTAATTTGTCATCTTTACATTTTGTTTTTAATCTTTCATTTAGAATTTTCGATTTTATACTTTGTGATGTCAAGTAATGGATTCGTTCGAAAACTGAATTCGCGAATTTGATCAAAGTTGAATTCCAAAGCTGGCGAAGTTGAATGAAGTCCATCTATAACATTAACCGATGGATTAATTTTCTTTAAACTTAAAGGCTTTTGGCAACTCTCCCGACTCGATTTGTTAAATAACAATTTTGTATCCATTTGCGCAAATCTTATATTTCTTAGAAAAACATTTTTAATAATACATACCCAGTTAAAATTTTTTTGATTTTCGACTTTTTCAAAACTTGTACAACATATTTTGATCATGTCTTGCACACAGAATCTTCAAGAAATTTTAAATTGTTTTGTATATCCGAATTTCGAAAAAAAATCCGTGTTTCAAAAACGACTTGGTCGACTATTTTCAAGGAATATTGAAGTCTAAAATACTAGTGCCTGCCATTCAACTGTTAAAAAACTTAAGGAGAATCTTTTTCTCTTGGAAAACGGCTTCTAAGATTTTGATAGAAAATTGTTGTGTGCTAGAATATTATAGTGATTTACCGTCAAGTGGAAGACTAGTTTACCAAAAGCCCTTATCTTATCAACATTGCCTCCAATATGAGACATTTTCTTTATCGACGAAATCAATTAATTTTTTCTAAAACATAAAAAAAATATCAAAATTAAAAAAAAAAAACAATGGATAAGGCACATTTTTCTTTTTTGTTAATTTGATATTTCAAAAACGGGTTGAGATTTTTTTTGAAATTTATTTTTCATCTTCATCTTTTTTTTCTCTTACTAATATTGACATCAAATTTATATACAAATTTCACTAATTCATATTTGTTCAAGAAATAAGATAGCATTTTTTGTTTGCTGGAACTTTTAATGGAACATTTATGTCTGGAAACATCAATGATTATACTTTATAGCCCCTTGAACAAATGAGCAACTACGTGAAAACTAGTCGTGCATTTTATTTCGAATGAATTATTTACCAGAAATCACAAACTCGTTCGATTTAGTTGAAAGATTAAAAAAAAAACTACTCAAACTCAAAATGGCAGATTTCTTAATATTAAAAATCTACCCAAACTCAATATGGCGGATTTTATAAGTAAATGAATGTTCTGGTAGTAGAAATAAAATTGGAACTTTAATCCATTTTCCCCAAGAAATATTGACCTAAAAATGTCTGTGGACAAAAGGCGCGACGTTTGCAAGACTGAAAGTTTCTGATTCTTGCTTCAGTATCCTAGCAGATCTACCCTTGATCGATCTGTTGTTGATGTATTAAGTGGAGTGGAACTTGCCAACTGCTGTTTCTTATAGTCGTGCAATTTGAGTATATAATATTCATTTCGAAAAAATGTAAGATATGGATGATGAAAAGACATCGACATTATCAAAATCGTGCGTCGAACAGGAGGGTGCCGAGGTGTTTTGAGTAAGATTCATCAAATGATTTAAAGCGCTTAGTGCGTGACAGAACGTACTAACACTAAGAACCACATTAACACCTAATGAATGAGAAGGTGGAGGGAGTTTTTAGAACAGCCGGAGCTTCAAGGCCAATTACAGAGCCCATGACAAAATCTTTAGAAAACTTGCATTATTAAATTAAGTTTGGTGGTGCAACAGCTCAAAGAGAACCCCGGACGAGACTTACAACTCTCAACCATTCCTGAGTGAGTGTTGCCTATCAGTAATATAGGGGACCTACAACTTTCTGCCCTTTTTTGTAGAGGAGCACTTTTCATGACATGAGGATTTGTCAATTCTTCGCAAGAGCTGGCAAAACTTTTTTTGCAGCGGCTAAGAATCGGGCCCAAGACCTCCTGCATGACATTCCAACTCACTAACTAATTATAAAAAAAAATCAATTGTATAACACAATCAACATTAATTATTGTTATATTATGGGCGGCAATTCTACTAAGTTTCTTTTTTATCTTTTGGATAAAGTAAAACTGTTTGGAATACATCCTTATCATTTGAATGGATTAAAAGTTATTCATTTAATAAAAAACAGATAGTCAAAGTGAACAATTTCCTTTCCAGACCAATTGATGTTATATCTGGTGTTCCTCAAGCAAGCCATATAGGGTCGTTAATTTTTAATATATTCTTGAACGAAATTGCTTTTTTCTTTTTTCAAAAAAACTGAGTGCTTAATGTATACTGCTGACTTCAAAATTTTTTAGCGGGGTAATTTGAATGATTGTCATGATCTTGAAAATAAATTGAATATCACCGCTACTTGGTGCACTAACGGAAAACGGCCTATCCCTTTACATTGATAAATGTCACTCATTTTCTGTTCAAAGATGCTTACTTTCTGTCCAGTTACAATATTAAATGTTTAACATTTACATTTGATAAGAAACAAAAGTAAATGACTTAGATGTGATTTTCGTTACGAAGCTTTCTTTTTCCCTTCTCATTGATGTTGTTAACGCAAAACCTAACTCGTTACTTGGGTTTTTGAAAAAGTGTTGTTCAGTGTTTTCAAACCCTTACACTTTTAGTCAGTTTATGTGTCGTAAGTCGTAAGTGCAATTGTATGGTATTCATGTAGGAGTATCTCAGAAACCCGCAACAAATTTTATTTAACCTTCAAAAGGCACTCGATACTATTGACCTCTACTTTTATTGCTGGAAAATTAAAATAAACCTAAGATTGAGTCTAGCTTGCTTCTTTACAAGGAAACGAAAACAATGTTATCCACCACAGACAAATCTTTTAGTCCCTAATATTCCAGTTCAATGGAAAAAATCTATCAAATATTTAGGAATGCTTGACTTTTTCTAACTATTATCCCAAGGGGTACTACAGAAAACTTGCACAGGACATATTCATTTTTAAAATTGTAGTTATTAGAGTTCTTAGAATGAAGTTCGTGTTGTCTGAAGAGATTGTCTGCTGATACCAATCAATAGAGCTCAAAATATTCTTCTCAATACTAAAAGATTGAGTTGATAGACACTAGCAAAACTTTTAAGCGGCTGAATTGTAGGCGGAACTGTTAAGCCCTAAAACATCTAAATCATAACATTGTCTTAGGTGGATTGATTAAGAAGATACCATAAGGAGACTAGTTTTGTTTTTATTCGACAGCATCTGGGAAAAGATGGCAGATTTATCTCTGGCATGACAATCAAATGCAACTCTTGTGTCAAAAATTACAACATGAGATATTCCATAGGCAAATTTTCAGTTTCTGTACATTCAAGTGATGTCTCTTGAAAATCGTTAAGTTTATTTTCGCTCTTTGGGATATTTTTCATACCTCCCCCCAATCATTTAAAAGCGAGAATATGGCTAGAAGTAACAGAAGTAAGTATCAGCTAAGAAAGTGGGTTCCCCTGAAAATTAAGTATCATGCGAAAGATACAAAATTTTATCTACTTCATAGCGACCAACTTGTCTACTTTAGTTGTTGATTGTAAATGAAGTTAGAGGTGATTCCAAAAATTGGCTCTTTTGCACATGCATTTGGGTTTTGGTGAAGTTTGTATGCATACAAGTATTTTACAAAACAAGTTTTTTTTTTTTTTTTTTTTTTTTTACAATCTACCCGCGCTCAAGGGATTATGATTACCCTTTAAATGTTTCAACACAGCGCGGGCGTGAAGTTAATGAAGAGAAAGAAGGATAGAAAAGATGTTTTGCACGATGTTCTGAGACTGTTGCTAGTTGGCTCAGATATTTTTATCTCCAGGGATGGCGGCTGAGCTAAAGCGGAGAAATGCCGTGTCTAATTTCTATGTCGCTTATAATTCACATTATTTTATTCGTGTTCATCCTTGTTGGGCATACTAGTTTTACTCAATTACATGTTGTTAGTGTTATGCCTGAACAACATGTAATGAGCAAACCAGCAACCCATTGATGACAATTTTTAGAAGGTTTTTAGTGGAATTAAAACGACATAGACGACGGCAGGAATCGAACCTGTGGTCATGAGGTTGACAGGCAAGCACACAACCATCGTGCCACGACCACCCCCAAAGTGTAATAATTTTCAATCTACCCAGGACTATTTTACAATTTTCCCCATAATCGAAGTAAGTTGAAACAGTGCGACTTTTTTGCGTGCTATATCATAAAATCTTGAAGGCAAAGTGACGGATCCAAAAGTGCATCAGTTATTCTTTGCTGACGATGGAGCCATCATAAGTGAAGACCCGATATCCCTACAACGAGCACTTGACGTATGGGTGGATGTTCTAGAAGGAAGTGGGTACCGCATAAGCGCGAAAAAGACAGAATACCTATGCTGCCCATTTTCTGATCCACACAGGCCTATTCCAGACATTTATTTGAATGGAGTAGTGCTTCCCAAGTGTGAAAAGTTTAAATATCTGGGGTCTATGATAAATAACGAAGCTACTTGTGATGACGATATCAATCATCGCGTAAGCGTAGGGTGGATGAAGTGGCGGGAAAATTCTGCTATCTTCTGTGACCGAAAAATGCCCCCTAAGCTGAAAGGAAAGCTCTACACTTCAGTTGTGCGTCCAGCACTCACATACGGTTCACAATGTTGGACAATGTACAAAAAGTATGAGAGTAAGCTAACGGCAGCTGAGATGAAGATGCTTCGTATGACAGCAGGAGTTACAAAGCTTGATGGAATTAGAAGTACGAAGATCCGAGGAAGCCTTCATGTTAAGAATACCATTTCCCAAAAAATTGAACACGACCGACTCAGTTGGTATTGCCATGTTCAAAGGAGAGATCCTGAGAACCCCGTCAAAAAGGCAATATCATACAACGTTCCAATTCGGAATAAAAAGAAAGGTAGGCCTAAACACTCCTGGTACAAACAAATGCAAAAACACCAGCATTCAGTTGGCCTCAGAAATGGAACAATACAAAACCGGGAGGCTTGCCGCCGATTTCTGAGGTCAACCCGGCGAACCCCACAGGCGGATCACTAGTGTGAAGCAGATACGTGGGAGAGTTATGATCCCCTCGACATCGAGATCATAACAGCGCCGAAACAAAGGAAGAAGAAGATATCATAAAATCTTCAGTTTTTTTTAGATTTCGTAGATGGTTTTCAAATTAAAAAAAAAAATGGTGGTTGAATTATTTTTTTAAATTTCATATAATTTTACTTTTGATGATAAAATTTTGAAGATCTAAACGAAATTTTTGAGGTTTTTGCAAATAAGTTTCATCAATTTCTCATTTATTCTTCAATGTTCAATGTCCAAATGTTGATATAACTTACGACCATTCATAACAAGACTGTCAAAAAATACATTCAATAAAATCGATATTCATGTTTGACAAAATTGTTCATTATCATTTTAAACTTAATTAAACATACTCATTCAAACAAACCTGTCGGTTTTGAAAAATAATAAAATGTTCTTTTCTATTTTTACCCTAACTTTTAAAAAAGCAAACAAATCAGACAAAGGTAATTAGAGGTAAATCTCGTAAACTATTTTACATTCCCAAGCTTTTTAAAACATTTAAATTTATATAAAAATATTATCTGCAAATAACTTGGTTTCTTGTAGAAATTATCAACGGTAATAAGTTTGTTTGTATCTTTGACTAATTGCTCAGCAGGACTCGAAGATATATATGAGCTCGACTATACCAATACGGTTTATTATCCTGTTACCGTCACACTTACATCAATGTAGATCCGTTGGGATACCCTAGGGTTTGTGACCCCTTGTATTGAAACCTATGATAGTCCTATGTCGATCACATAATAACTTGGCTAGGGAGAGGCATACGCCTTC
This sequence comes from Philhelius festivus, assembly GCA_963931855.1. Taxonomy (NCBI): domain Eukaryota; kingdom Metazoa; phylum Arthropoda; class Insecta; order Diptera; family Syrphidae; genus Philhelius; species Philhelius festivus. The sequence goes on along the minus strand of OZ007557.1, from coordinate 18,766,188 downwards.
TCAGGGCGTGTTCCTATCCTTTACCCCACTTGAGCAATCATCTTCCCCACCAGGCCCGTAGGAGCATGTGTCTAATGGCAACGCCTGGTAGATGAGTTTAATATGTCAGTGTTTGGTGTATATGTTCGTTTGCTTGGTCGTTAGTTAAGTCGAAGAGGCTGTTTCCATACCAAAGAGGACTTTACCAATCTTAGATAGAGGTGGCCCCCTCAACCCACTGATGCTCATGTTCAACGTAAGAGTGGCAATGGCAGGTGCATAGGCGAGCTGCCCATTCTCCGTTGGTGCGGCTCCTACAAAGAACACGTACGTTCGTACTATCGTACTGTAGCTGAAGGCGGTTTTCCGAGTTTAGGAACTCTAAAGTCATTTGGTGTCGTTAACAAATTTTAACATGATTTTGCTTAGAATGCCAGAGAGCTCCTCCAAGTCACTGAAGAAGTATCTCCCTAGATGTCTGTTGCTTAGCTGATATAGCGCAGAGCAGTGACACAGGTAGTGAGGAGCGTCCTCATGTATCTTCCCGTCACCGTATCTTCTGTATAAGTCGTCCATACTGAGTTTCATCTTTTTCTTGTGGTAACCGAGTTGGTTGTGACCTGTGATGATGCTCACGAGAAGAGAAGAGACTTTTTATTCAGTTGGATGATAACGTCGGTCTTTGGTTTGCTGAAACTAAGCCATAGTTTTCTGGTTTTAAGACAGGAATCGAGAGAGTTCCATCTCTTGTTTGTTGAGGCTAGAACTTTACTCTTGATTACCTGTTTAAGGTTACAGGGTGGGACTTGAACTGTTGTGTCTGCTTGATTAAGATTAAGTGTTGATCCTATTCTTGCCAGCTCGTCAGCGCTTTCATTTCCTGGGACACCACTGTGACCGGGAACCCAACAGAGTCTAATGTTGTGCTGTGTACCAAGAACCCTAAGCTCTTCGCGGCAGCCAGTTACAAGATTCGATTTGATTTCAATGGCACAAATAGCTTTTATTGCTGCTTGGCTATCACTGAAAAAGGTGATATCAGCATGTGGTATTGCCATCATTGAGACTTGTCTAGCAGATTTCGTCACTGTAAGGACCTCAGTTTGAAAGACACTGATGTAATCAGGAAGTCTGAATGAGCTGGATAGTGCAAGGGTTTCTAAAAAGAATCCTGCGCCAACACCAGTTTCCATCTTGGAACCGTCGGTATATATTGATATCATCGATTCGCAGGTAGATGGCGCGTTGATTTACCAGTCCTCTCTGCTAGGAAAGACGGTCTTGAACGGCTTGTAAAAGTGTAAGCGGGGTGTTAGTAGTCAGTACATACCCTATTTCCCGTGTATTTCTGTAGAATATTTGCATGACCTATCGAATTATGTCGCCAATTACTAGTTTGGCTAAGTCTAAGTGCGCTATTGTCTGCAGATACTTTTATAAATAGATCTAGGGGTTTTAGGTTGAGTATAGCTTCCAGAATCGCTGTCGGGGAGGACCTCATTGCCCCAGTGATTCCAATACATGCCATTCTTTGAACCTTGGTCATGATTTTAAGATTGGTAACTTTGTCTAATGCATTCCACTATGGCCGTATACATCTACTTGATAATTTTTGGGCTTGGTCCCCAGGTTTTACCAAATATTCTCTTGGAATATTTGGCGTGATCGGAGATTTTGATTTGGGTCCCTTCAATTAAGGGAATTCTAAAAGTCGGTATTTTCCTTTTGTTCGTAAAAAGAACCCGTTCGGGCAGTAATACTAGGTCATCAGCATAAGCAATTACTTGGTGTCCACTATATTTAAGTCTCATTATAATGCGTTCATCACGAGTGTCCAGAGAAGCGGACAAAGCATGCCACCTTATGGAGTCCCTCTAGAAGTAGATACTTTGATCTGTAGTCCTCCTAGCTCCAAGTTGATCTGTGTGTTTTTAACATGCACATTATCCAACTGATAGTGGCATTATGCACGTTAAGATTTGCGAGTGCTGCTTCCACGGCCTCGTTTCGGACATTATTAAAAGTTCCTTCAATGTCTAGAAAAGCAGCAAGGGTGTATTCCTTGTTTTTGAGCGTTTTCTCAATTGTGTAGAAGACACTGTGTAGTGCTGTCTCAACACTTTTACCTTTCGTATAAACATGCTGGGTTGGAGATATGACATCCGGGCTCAGTGTGTTACGTATATACTGGTGTCTATTAGTCACTCAAACGTTTTTAAGAGGAAAGATAGACTAATGGGTCTGAAGTCTTTAGCATTCGTGTGGCTAGGCTTACCAGCTTTCGGAATAAATACCACTTTGACTTCTCGCCACTCTCATTAACTCTCTCATGAAATCGTCACCTTAAAATTAAAAGTGTTTCAGTTATCCGAAGACTCATAACTCATGTTTAGTTTTATCTTTAAAACTGATCTTACCAGGTGAAATCTCTCTCTCAAACCTTTACAGTACCAAAAATAGAGTTGCTTAGGAAAGCCACCTCTTTTCATATAACCGTCAACCTGGGTGACTTTGGAACTTTTTTAGCAGTCTCTCTCGGTGATCAACCGTTGGAGCAGAAAGTTTTTTCTCTTTGTTCTGGGTATTTAAAGATGTATCCAGCATCTCTTCATAAGAATGAGACTGTAAACCCATCGTTCTCTACATTTAAGATGCAACCAACGTAAAATGTTATTCATTTTTGCAAACCTGACCAAGAAAATAGTCACCAGCCCTGATAGCAAAATCTTCGCTCACTGTCATCTCTTCGTCAGTTCACTCATGATTTTTACTTGCGACTTATAGGTACTATAAGGCAAGTTATGCATTCGTAAAAAAATCGAACTCGAGATTTTGATCAAAGTTGACATTACGATGATAGCGAAGACGAAAAAAGTGGGTCTGGCAATTCTGTCTGTCTGTCTGTCTGTTCGATTACAGCTAAAAGGCTCGGCCGATTTTTTTCAAACTTGGTAGATATGGGTTTTGATTTTTTACCCCCGGATGTTTTTTGATTTGATTTTTTATGACCAAAAATAACGGTACCTGCCATACGATTTTTTTCCGAAATTTTATAAATATTTTTTTTTCTCAAAAACTGTCCCTGCGATTTTCTTAAAAAAAATTCAAAAAATTTAATTTAGTTAAACCTAGATAATGGTCGAAAAAAATTTTCAAAAAAATGAGTGGTTTTGGTACCCCCCTTGGGACCATTTTTTTTGTTTTTGATTTTCTCAAAAACGGTACCACCGATTTTGATCATTTTTTTTATGTTGAGGCTCCCCAGCAGTTTGAATATTATTGTGTATTCAAATTTTCCAAAACAATTTTTTTGGATTTTTAAAAAAAGTTTCAAATTTTTTTTTTGAAAACTCAATATTTCGAAAACCCCATGCTCGATTTTTTCAAAACTTGATAAATAAAAGTTTGGAAAAATAACCTACAAGATGTAAGAAAAATAAATTAATTTTACCTAAAAATAACGGTACCTTCCATACAAATGTTAAAAAATGGTTTTCGAAAATCGTATTTTTCTCGAAAACGGTTCCGAGAATTTCGCTTAAATTTTTTTTCTTTCTATTATTTTTTAATATCTGTAATTTAATAAAAAAAATTTTGAAAACAAGATATTACTGACTGTACCTACCATAGAACGATTTTTTAAAATTTTGAATTTCTCATTATTAGCATAACGGATTTTAATGAAATTTCGTAGAGGGAAGCTTCTAAAAAGTTTAAAAAACATTGCATTCTTTAAGAAAAATATTTTTTTGAATTTTGAAAAAAAAAATCAATTTTTTGTTTTTTGAAAATTCAATTACTCGAAAACGGCTCAATACTTTTTTTGTAAATTTAATTTTTATTCATACAATAATAAAAACTTCAAATTGGCGTACCAACATTTATTCTTAAAAATGTTTTAAAATTTTCTTATATAAAACCTTATTTTTTAAGAAACCACTACAAAGACTTATAATTTTTGTTCTTGCATAAATCTATATTTGCCTGAATCACATGGCATCCTATTCTTACCTTTAACTTAACATATAACTTAACCTTCTCTAATAACATTCATTTTTGAAATTCTTAGTCTTTTACATAGGAGCAAGTTCGTGCGACCCAGTCGTGCATTTTATTTGTTCTTGCTAAGCAGACAGGTCAATACTACCGGCTCCAGCAAAGACAAGGACCGGTGTGAGCTTATGGTATTATTATTGGTTGATGGGGGTCTGATGAAACGATTACACATGAGTACCTAGTTAATTTATTTCATCCAAGAAAATACACTCACCCTGTGGAATCTTGGCTTGCGGTTGCTACATATTTTTGATGGACCAGATTTATCAGTGGACATTTCTTCAGTGGCATCCTGAGTTGTTTCCCAACTATATTGGAAGACTGTATCTAGGGTGCGAAGGCTCTTTATATAGTCCAATACTGAATCGCTAAGGGTCATCATGTTGCTGGTAGTATCATCTTCTTATGTTCTTCGAGCAGTTTTTCCAGTTTAACTAAAACTTGTTGTCTATCGCATGGATAAATTCTAGTTGCCCGCAAGGCAGATATTAAATTTTCTATCCCCTTATCTTTCTCATATAAGCTGTCGCAGAAGTTTCGGAAACACTTCTTTCGGCACTGTTTTGTTTCTCGGGTTTGCCAGATTTTACGTTGCTTAGATCTTCCTCCATTATATTTTTAAAGGTCGAAAGAATTCCACATCTAGTGGTTGCACTATATGAGTGCAATTTCTTCAGCTAGTTTGATAACATCTTCTGAGGAATGGCTGGTGAGATTTTCGGCGGATTGCTTTCTGACCAATTAACTACCGGGCTTGTGGGAGACAGATAGTTTGGAACCAAACTGAAATCACTTTGTTGTTGTTTATTTATTTATTTATTTATTTATTTCATCAAACAGAGCAATTATATCTCTTACAGACTACAATATACAATATACATAATAGCAATTTTTGCATACTTAAGTACTAACCACCAATATGTAAAAAAGATAATAATTTTTTCTTAAAGCAATCTCTACTTAAGTACATATTAAAATCAAGGAAGTTACAAACTGAGTTCGCCTGCCTTAAACAACGTGTTATAGGCTCATTGTTACCATAATTAACCCTATGAAAAGGTGGCTGAAAAAGAAACAGAGGACGAAGTTCACGCATAGGTGCATAAAAACATACCAATGCAAGTAAAAAAGGGCAATTAATTTTATAGTTAATGATGTCTTTAACAAACATTATCTCAAAATATGATCTTCTAGTTTCTAAAGATTGGATCCCTAATAACAAACATCTCGACTTATATGAAGGTATATCAATATTCCAACCCAAAGTTCTCATCGACATTCTAGTAAAACGTTTTTGGATCCTTTCAATACGAATAGAATGAACAGCATAGAAAGGGTTCCATACGATACAACAGTATTCCAAAACTGATCGAACAAAGCAGAAATAAAGTGATCTGAGGGTAAAAGGATCCGTAAAATCTTTTGAGTTACGATATATAAAACCAAGCATAGAGCTAGCTTTAGCGACGACATAGTCAATGTGACTGGAGAAAGTCAATTTTATGTCGAAAATTATTCCGAGATCCTTTTTTTCAATAACTCTAGCTAACGGAGTTCCACTTATTTTATATGAAAAAAGGATGGGGTAGGCTTTTCTACAAAATGACATGCTTTGACACTTAGATACATTAAGATTGAGATCATTATCACTACACCAATCAGATAAGCGAGAAAGGTCTTCCTGAAGATTTATGCAATCAAGAGTATTCTTTATACAGAGGTATAGTTTAAGGTCATCAGCATACATTAAACACTCACAATAATTGAACAGTTTAGGAATTTCATTTATAAATATTAAAAATAGAAGTGGTCCTAAATGACTTCCTTGGGGTACACCAGAAGTGACTACCAAGGGATCTGAAATATTCTGATTTATTTTAACATGCTGAATTCTACCATAAAGGTATGATTTTAACCATTTTAGAATATTGGAGTGAAATCCTAAGTTTTTTAGTTTGGCTAATAAAATTGCATGATTAACTCGATCAAAAGCTTTCGAAAAATCGGTATAAACAACATCGCATTGATTACCTTGTTCGAGGGTTCTTACAACATAGTTATTAAAGACAGCGAGGTTAGTAGAGGTAGATCTACCATTGATAAATCCATGCTGTAATGGTGAAATAACTTCTTTTAAAAGAAAAACTAATTTGTTGTAAACAATTTTTTCAAAAAGTTTGGGAACTGTAGATAATTTGCAAATTGGACGGTAATTAGTTACTTCACTTTTAGACCCTGACTTAAATATTGGTGTTATAAATGAATTTTTCCATACATCCAAGAAAACACCTTCATAGAGAGAACGATTAAAAATTATAACCAGTGGAATAGCCAATGCGCTTGCACACTTTTTAAAAACTATAGGTGCAAAACCATCAACTCCTGGTTGCTTATCATCATTTAAATTGTGTAACTCTATTTCGACTTCGGTAATGCTCAACTGTAAATCACCAATGCTTATCAAGTTGAGTGAAGAATCTATGTTAAACATATTTCCCACACCTGAAGGTTTATATACCGAGCGAAAAAAACTAGCAAAAAGGTTACAGATCTTTAAAGGATCACTAGATGTTTCGCCTTGGTAGTGGACAGAATTTGGAATACCAGTGGATCGTTTCTTATCATTTATAAATTTCCAAAAAAACTTACTATTTTTTTTGAGTTTTGATTCAATGTTTAAAACATAATTCCGGTAAAGAAATTTGTTTAAAAAATCGAACTCTCTTTGTAATTGATAATATTTGTTATAGAGAACAACATCTTTATTTGAATTGCGATATATGTAGCTTAAATGCTTTATTTTTTCTATAATGCGATCTAGCATTATATCGAGCTCCAGGTGGACCACCTTCCATCAGACTTTTATAAACATTTTTGGCTTGTTTATACAACGTACATATAGGAGACAATTTTCCAGTTCCTTTGCCACAAAATATGACAGAAATTGAAGTTTTAGATTGTCCATAACTTGTTCTGGATATTTAATGCCTCTCGAAAAAATAAATTTTCTCACCATTGGATGGTCTGTAAAATTTGTTTTGTCGTCGTTACTGATGTTTTCAGGTGGTAAACCTTCCTAACTGATTTCCAACTTGTTAGAAAACTTGGACATTGTTGAAAACGATGCCCTTGCTGGAGTTATACTTTTGCACATTCGAGACGTTTTTCTGTCGTTGGTAAAAATTAATTTGCCTAATCCTTGGCAAATTGTCGTTAAACTTTGCAATACATTTTTTTTTTTCAGAAATGCCTGGTGATGTTGCAAAAATCGAGTGTCGAAAGTGGAAATCCCCAGTTACTCGTTTTTAATAACTTTTTACGAAGCAGAGTTCTTCATTCTCCGAGAGCGCGGTTTACCCACCAACAGATTTCGTGCAGAGGCTTTTAAGTTTGTTATGTAGCGTGGATATTGAACCTTTTTTGTAGCCTTGTTTGATGACATTTTGCCTTCTCGAACTTGCAATAAAACTGCCTCCGATGCTTCAAAGCTATAGGTTTAATAAGGCTTTTCGTGTCCATTTTTGTGTGTGTGTTTAATGCATCTTATTAATTTATATTTTTAAAATGCTACATTTTGATGTCCAAAGATGACTAGATCACCAAATCTTATCTTTCACTAACGTTGTTGGCCCTCATTGGAACCTGTATTTCTTCTTTTAGTCTCGGTCTCACGATATTGTCTTTTTTTATAAACACGGTACAATAAGAACGATCAAGAATTTAAAATTTTTCAAAAAAGATCTTAGACGAAAAAGAAAAAGATGTCTAAATTTTTATGATTAATGAATTCACTTTTAGACAAACTATTAATAATTTATTTTTTCTAAGAAGTTTCATATTTTTGTGAGAAAATATTAAAAAAAAGTCCTTTAGGTGAATTAAGATACATATATATTTTTTTCTCAACACATAACAGAATTTCGGTATTTTATCAAACAAGAAATTATAAACCATTCAAAGCTGATGCTGAAAATCTATACCTAGACCTACCTATACCTACTCTATTAATAACCAAATCTTTCAACTTGACTGACTGATGTCAAACAAATGTGCAAGTCATCAAAGCACCACCACCCTTAACAGATCCACATCAACAACACCGACATAACATTCAAAATTAATTAGATTCCTGGGATATAATCCTAATGATGGGGTCATGACATAGAACATATGTAGCACAATGCCTTTATCATCTTCATTATCAACATCAGCTTCAGGTTCAGCTCCTGACTTTTTCCCGAATCATGCTCCATTCATTTTTCACTCGTCCGTGTCAAAGGTAAATAATTCTTCCGAGCGTTTGACAGCTTACATCCTCTAGGGATCCAGAAACATAGGGGGAAAACTACGAGACAGCTCCCTTAAATAGAATTTCATGCCTTTTCCGAAGAATCCTAAGAAATACTTTAATGACTGAGTGAGAGAATAATAGTCTTAATTTTTTTTTTCTTTTCTTTTTTTTTTTTTAATTTATCTATGCCGTACGTGTCCAATCGAAGTTTCACTCGCTTAAACGAAATCCATCCTTTGGGAAAAGAGTCACCTTTTCTCTTGCTAAGTCGCGCGCAGCGTGTATGCGGTCCTTGAGTCATAAAGATGACAAAACAGGCCCGGGACACCTCCTCCTTTGTAAGAATAACAAAAATCCTGGAAAAAATCTTGAGGATTATAATTTATGACTAGTTATTGACTTTGGTGCACAATGGCTAATTGTTGAATCAGGCATAGTTGAATGGATGTTTCGTTAAGTATTTATGGCCTTTGAGGCTTCGCAATATGGATTGACTAATTATATTGTTTAGCTCGCTGTCATTGACAATTTTAAAATGTGTGTCCAGGAGGATGAATATATAGGCAATGGCATAATTTCTTTCTATTGAACCTTTTTCCCCATAGCTTTAGGATATTGTTATAATTTGGGAACTTTGTAAGGTTGTAATAAATTTAAAAAAAAATATAAATGATCTTAGAACCCAACAGCAGTTAAGACTAATGGATTTTGTCACTCTTGCAAATCGATTCCGGAAACTCATTGCCTTTTTCTTTTAGAGTTTGTAGAACTCCTATTAATTAGCATATATCTTGCTTTGCCTACATCCAGTCACTGCAAGGTCAAGTTAGAGTGGATCTCTTCTCAGATCCTAAAATCTTCAAAGGATGGAAAAATTGATAAATGGAGTTTTTGTCTTTTTTTTTGGAATAACTTCATAGAGGAACTATTTATGAAATGAATCAATACATTTTTATTCAGATGGATCCAAAACTGAAAACGAAGTGGGTGATGGAGTGTACTCAGATAGACTAAACCTTAGTCGCTCCTTCCGCCTAACAAACCATTGTAGCGTATTCCAAGCGGAAATTCTGGCGATAAAGGAAGTATTGTCTTGACTTAAAGAAAACGTGATATCCAGTTCGGATATCTGCATCATCTCGGAGAGTCAGGCTGCTTTAAAATTCCTCGCATCAGTCTCTTTAAACTCCATTACACCCCAAGACTGTCGATCGTCTCTGCTGGAGATGGACAAACAGTTTAATATCGACCTATTCTGAGTGCCGGGACACAGAGATATTCCGGGGAATTGTTAAGCCGATGAACTCGCTAGAATTGGAACGGAAATGCCTATTTTGTCCCGACAGGGTAAATATAGGTATGCCCATAGTAAACTTATGCTGAAGCGAAGCGAATCGCTCTGGAACAATCAAATACAAGATAGCTTAACACTACTTCTTGTTTGGCGACCAAACGAATCTGGCCCAAACTAGATTTCAAACGGGCAAATTGCTTGTTGTCCCTCAGTAGATCTCAGATCAGCTCCGTAATAGGTGTTATGTCTGGACACTGTCTTATAGGTAGACACGCCTCACGGCTCGGTGTACTATCAAGCGGTGTTGCAGGAGTTGCTTGCTCGAGGAGGAAGAGGAAACAATCTCACACCTTCTTTGTACATGCCCTGCTCTCTCTTACAGAAGCAAACTTCATTTAGGAGATTATTTCTATAATGAACTAAGCGATCTCATGAGCCCAGAAATTAATAGTCTCCTTCGCTTCATCAGATACTACGTTTATATGAGGTGTTGAAGCGAGCTTGAAGCTCGCTTAGACCTTTTGTATACCTGTATTGAGTTGAAATGAGCTTCGTTCGAATCGATCCCACTCGCTCAGCAGTGTCGATTCGAAATGTGAGAAGAAAAACCTAGGTCAACGAGTTGGTTTAACAAATTGTTTCAGAATCGCTCAACACCATTTCAACTCAACTCCAAATCGAGCTCTCAACTCAAATGACGAAAAACCTGGATCGAAAATCCGACCCTAATCCAACTCATTCTTTCGATACTGCATATAAACGTAGTAAGAAGCTCCAAATGGTTTTAACTAATAGGGAACCTTGTACTCCCTATAGATCGTGGTATCACAATGGACCTGGTCTAACTGTTTCAGATGCTTTAAATGACAGCCACTTTAACATAACCTTAACTTAACCTTATCTAACCTAACTGCATAGAGTTGGACTTGTTCAAAAGTTCAGTTTTCTGTAAGATCTTTGACTCAAGGTAACCCGCAAGGTTCTTTCCTGTCTTCCCTTTTTTTCAACTTGGTGGTAAATGTAACTCCGACATGCCTGAGAGTGGAGAGATACAGGTTGCTTGCTTATGTGATCCGCTCCATTGCTATGGACAACATGCACATGGCAAAGGTTGAGACTTGTAAGCCAATACTGGTTCTGGTTCTCTGCGAGCTGTTGTGCCTTAATTATTATTTTTATGGTGCCACTTTCCATTCTCTAAAATCTCGAGCATGCTTATTCCGGCAAATCAGATGATCTGACATTAAGAGAGATTATTCCTTTATCATCTAAAACCTTGGGGATGGTATCACATTATGGCTGGATCATATTATTGTCTTTTCGCTTGATTTGAACTTCTCGCATAGATCAAATGGCAATTGAAGAATTTTCTTTTGAAAGACCGATAACTAATGATTTTGTAGAGGAGCCAAAAAGTCATTTGTTTCGCCAAATCCAAATAACAGTGGTTTCCTAGGGTGATATTTCACCGGATATCTCGATTTAATTTTTACTCCGAAATACATGAAATACTTTTCACTTTAGTCGGTGTACTATCATGCACTCCTATTATATTCTTTAATTGTCATGATGGACTTTATTAGGGCGCATTGGCAGTGGGCCTTTTCTCATGATCTCAATTTAGAATTGACGATGAATACTTTCATATCAGGCTTTTTAAAAAAAAGGTTGTGAATCTGGACTTTAAATTCGTTGGTAGTTTCCAAGCTTTACTTTCGTGTAAAGGTTTGGTGTATAGTCGAATTGCCGGGCAGAAAGCCTATGAAATGCATGCATGCCAACAAAAGTATTTCAATATGGATTAAGTTGCTCACAAAATACGTTGTACATATACGATCTTTTTGCTCTGTGGAACAAATAGGATCACTGATTTTGTGACAATGATAATATATCCCGGTGACTGCAGTCTTCACAGCAACAGTTCAACTCAGGAAATTCAGCTTCCTTCAGATTTCTTCCACTTATTCGGGTTCGAGGCATGTTGCCTTAGCTTTGCCCACGTTTGAAAGTTATGGAACTTAACTAAGTATAGTTGACGTCCATATTGTTCTTGGCCTCCCAATTCGCGCTACAGCTTGATGATTGCATACGAAGAACTGCTTCGCTATGTTGTTGTCTGGTTTCCTCAAAGAATGGGCCATTTCCGATGTTTGATATTAAGATACCTACTGTTTTGATCAGTCGTATTGTACAGTTCGACATTTGATATGACTTGTGGATACATCGGTTAACAAAAGACTGTAGACTTCTCGAAAAGTCGGGGCAGCATTGCCATGTTTCACAGGCGTACAACAGCGTTTACTTAACGTTGGACTCGTAGAGTTTTAACCATTGTGCGTAAAGTTATTATGCTGGAGTTCAACACAGGAGAAAGGATTCCAACTGCATTACCAGCATTTCTTTAGTTCTGTTGAAAACATAAAATTCCGTTCTACCATCAGCTGATACAATACTTCCAAGATAGTTGAGCTGTATGCCCTTCTCAATAGTCGCCTATCTCAGAGTAATCTCTTGTTGTGGGATGTGCCCGAGATCATAACCAATTTTGTACATAGGCATATGAAGCTGAAAGTCTAGTCATCGGGCTTACTTCCATGCATTCATATTTGGTTGATAATTTGATGCATGTTCCTTACCAACATAACACCTCAATGTTTGAAGAGCTCTGTGAGCCATCAGAACCTTGGGTCTTATTATTCTAAGCTTTTTTATAACTTTTTCTATACTCAGTGATGGAACTGGATCTTAGATGACTTATAAAAGTCAGTTATCTTCTTGTCCCTATCACTTGCTATACATTATGCCCAAATGATGCATCTTGTATACATTCCTTATGCTGCGGCGACTATAGGTTACCTTGACTGTTTCCCAGAGCCTTCGTTTCGGTCTTAAAGCCAGCAGCAAATTCCTGGGCGTTATTTTTTTTTTAAATTATAAAATAACAGTGTGTTGTTTTGGCCGCTATTGAGCTGGAAGACAGAGAAAGTCCTTTTCTTTTTACTTCGAATCTTCTTCCCTTTTCCAGGTTCTATACTGTTTCTGCGATCCTCTTTTTTTGTGCTAAAGCATTTTCTTGTCCATCTTTTGCGGCCATTTTCCAGTATGCGCATTCAGCTGGTACTTTCTGTACACTGGTACTTTCGGGTGGTTTTGCCCACCTGTTTTATAATGTGGCGATCTGGCACCATTCACTGTTTGTGCTGGGATTTCCTAATTCTAAGCGGGGAACTTTTGCAAACCAAAGAATAGCTTTTCCAGATATTTTGAGATTTACAATGTCGAGTGTCTTATTTTGTAAGGTTTACAATTTTTTTTTTGTTCGACACTTTAGCTTCGAGGCGGGAACTAGAAAACGGCCAAAATTGACGGACGTTTGCCCGTTTAAGTAAATTACCGATGGGATACTTGAATTGCGTCTATTAGCACATGCTTGATTTCGTTGTTTCGTCCGTCTAGGGAGCTGTGAATACTTAGCTATATGTTGTCCGCCAAATATGTTGTCTTTTCCTACTTTGACATGGTATTTCCGACAGGCTTCGTATAGGCTTAATCCAGGATCGCATCAAACTCCATTTTGATTGGGTCTTCTGCTTCATTGGTAGAGGCCTGTGTACATATCAAGTTAAAGTGGAATGCGATCGATTGTTCGTTTACATTCAAAAACTGCTTGGAATCCCTTGACGAATCAGCATCCGACATGTGCAATGTTTTACCGATAGCTAATAAATGTTGCAGTTTTATTCTTTTGAGCATAAGGTACCTGATCCTGTATAAAGCATCTTCTGGATCGCGATCAAATCTGCGTTAAATCCCATGAAAATAGGCTCAATGTTTTCTGTAAAGTGTTCTTATGATTCCGATGTATTTTCTCAAGTCGTTATCCTTCGACTTTCCAATTATTTTTGCCATTTGATGGTAATCAATAACCATTATCCATTATTATTTCAAAAATTTATCTTTTCAAAAATAAAGCCCCCAACTTTAATAGCCGAGTGCTTTTCGACCATATGGGTTTGGCCAATATTGGAGCCTTCTAATAGAAAGGTATCCAAAGAAGTTTAATCCTTACTTAACTTCTCTGCATGTCTTAGATTCTATCTAGAATAAACATATGTATGTATATTTTCTACAAAGATCTAAGTTGTCTGGTAAACACACAGTCATAAGATTCCCATGATTCGTCAGAAGATAACGTAGGAACAGGATTTTAAAATGAGCGTTTCTATATTTTAAGTGCTTGGATTCCTTGCTTCAAGCTGTTTGAACCCCAATTAAAATCTTTGCCAGACTTCTGTCAGTAATCCACGACTATTTTCTTAGATGCTCCTTTCCATAATCTTGACTAACGACTACTTGGGAATGAGTAACTCGAAATGCCATAAATTCTATCCCTTATATTTCAAGATGGAGTTCTAAACTTCCACAGCACGACCATTTGACGTGTGTGGTAGATGCTGTCAATTTAAAGTTAATGCTCCTAATTTGTCCTTGTGTCAATATAATTAATAGCATAACAAATCTCATTTATAAAATTGAATTAGTTCAAGAATTCTCAACAAATCACTGTTCAAATCTCACCATAGCGCAGACAAAACAAGAAAACGTAAACAATACGAAAATATCCAAGGACATCCGTTGGTATCCTTTTGTCAGCGTATGTCACGCCACGCATCAATTTCAAACAGAACTGTCGATTCGATAGCACACCACCAGCCAGCACCACCATCGTTGATGGGTTTGTATTTGTAGCTTGTTAGCACTCTTGGGGTCGGTCCATAAAGACATAAGGACACCACGGCGACAAGGACGACTCAATAAATCACTTAACAGAATAACAAAAAAATAAAACCCAAGGCCATCAGCAGTGACAAACCGAGTAAGATAGAGAGGGAGAGAGAAAGAGAGTGACAAAAGGATAGGAAGGAAAGGACATTACACAACACAAAGATAAATTTATAATATATTTAATGTGTGTTTGCTGTGTAACGTGTGCCTATTTATTATCCTTTCCAAGGATCACAATTGATGTCCCTGTGCATATATAGCGACACACACTTTATACCCAGCATAACTGTGTAATTTTTCATTTGCCATTCCTCTATAAATACATGTATATGGTGGTGATCCTTTTTACCATTTCGACAAGAGGAAGACTGGAAATCGGGCATAGGGTATAGAGGCAAAATGTCCTGGGGCTTTTTGTCTCTTTGACATTAAGTGTCGATGTCCTTTTCGATAATGGTTTCATGGTGGTCAGAAAGTAATAAATTTTTACGACAGTATTTATTGTTTCCTATATCTCTTCGCTCCATGGAAAGATGCCATTTACATGTATGTAGTTTTACGGAACAATTAGAGGCGACAGTAAAATGACAAAGAAACATCTGCAAAAGGCCTTGACTTCGGATACCGAGTGTCACATATAGATTTCAGAGTGTTAACCTGCCGTGCCAAAGTAACAACAAGAAAAAAGGGACTGCTGTTATTTATGAGAAATGAGCTCGCTCTCTGGCTCTCTATGTGTTCGAGAAGGCTAGGGGAGAGGTTGGGACTCGATTCTCGAACAAAGTGGCAAAATGATTAATCGAAAAAGAGAAAGCGTTCTTTCAAAATCTGTCAATTTAATGATGTCCCTCCGACGACGACGACGAAGTCGATGATGTTGCCGAGGACGAAGGACGACAAGGACAACAGTTGGGCTGATGTTCTTTATCAAAACGACAGTCGCCATTTAGCTGCACAGATTTATCATTATACGTTGTTTTTTTTTCATCCTATTTTTCAATACAGTTATTCTATAAAAATGTTATAAGTCGTTGGCATTTGATTTATGACCCCTAATGGTAGCAGATGAAGGACTTCATTCATTATTATTATTACTTTTTTTTTTTGCCATAAAAGGTGCAAAGAACCTTCTTCGTGACTGAGATAATTTTTAGACATTTGTGTGAATGGGATATATTTTTTCTTTTTCACTTTCCTGTCATTAATAATCTTGAGAGCACTTTGCAAAATGTAATTTTGCCCGAATTTATGCAATTAAATGTAAGACGTTTCAACAAAGTCTGAATTTATTAGAACTATTAATAAGTAATAAATGTGTATGAGGGGGATTTTTTAAAGCTGAATTTGAGCTTAAATTAAAGATAATGGCGCAAAATTTTAAACATTTAAAACCTACTCTAAATCAATTTTAGAATGGGAGTCGACTCTAAATATTGAGTATAAAACGAGAACCGACTTTTTGTTAATTTTAAAGGACATAAACTATACTTTAACGTTAAAGAGCTCGTCTTACTTTAACAGCAGCAAATAGCTAGTTTATTTTTTTAAAGTATACTTTATCCATATTGACAATGGTCATTTCATACCAAAGCAAATCGAAGAAAAAATGTTTACTGATGTTTTATTCGATTTTTTAAAGATGTTTTTTGTAAGTAGACTGAATAACTGAATATTATAAATTCGAAATAATCGTACGAAAGTGCTCTACGATGAACAAATCTGTAAATACAAATGTATGTAGGTACATACATATCTTTTGTATGCACGCGCGCCGCCGCCGGCCGAGACGAGTATAGCTAAATGAATCTGCACCTTGCAACAACAAATTGAGTTTTTATGCTTTGAATTTATTTATACTTTATTTTCATCTAAAATAATGTAAATAACTTATAAACAATCAAAATCTGTACCGAGGTAGTATATAAAATGTACTTTTTTCGGCGAAAAATTATTTGATTTAAAGTTGTCTTGTCTGTTCTTTTTACTTTTTTTTTGTGTTTTTGTAGTTGTGTGAGTTATGTATCTGTCAAATTAAGGGTTGTTCAACGCAAATTCGCTTAGGTTCTGTTGTAAAACCCACATCAGTTAGAAGAGTTGTCTAACGTGTTTAAAATTATGCAAAAGTTAGACGAAGTCTCCAAGCTAAATGACTGCGTTAAGTAGAGCCGGTTTTATTCCTTAAACGAGAACTGTTTAAAATTTTGCGCCATTCTCTCGTGTTAGTTTATAATGGAAGGGTGCACCCGGCAGGGTTTTCCATTGCTATTTCAATTTGCAAACATTAAAAACCAATGTTCATCGACACCCCCTTTCTCTCCCACCCCCTCCCCGATAATTTCCCCATCGTCCGTGCTGTGTTTAACATTATAAGGGTCTCTCAACATACCCCTGAGCGCACAGGTCCATGGTTTGGGACAGCGAATGGAATGATTCCGAAGAAGCTTCAGTTCGAATATTTTGATATAGAACGTACTTATGTACACTCACGGTCAAAAAAACTGCACCATGTTAAACATGTTTAATTACCTTTTCTTTTTTGTTTAAATCAAAAAAAGATTTTTTGAATATTCGGAAGGAGTTTAAGAGTGTTCCTAACTTATTCGTATCTTGTTATTGAATATTTTCAAAAATACATGTGGTTTAAATAAGAACGCGATTGTTTTCGACCAATGATCGTTTAATATATTTTATTTAAATTAATTAGTTTTTTTTTTTTATTAACAATTTAGTTTTAGTTCAAATATATTAAAAAGAGTTTAAATAAACTCACAAAAAATTACTTTATGTTACATAACTAAAGGGTTTACCAATAAGGACTTGACAACTCTTTTTTTTAAATAAAACAAACCATTTAAGATATTTCAAAAATTTTATTATCGACTTGAAGTACAATCAAAACATTTATGAATGGAACTCAACTTCGTTCATATGGCCACCGCGGGCACGTTTGCAGCGGTCGATTCGTTGGACCCAATTGTCGATGACTCGGCCACACATTTCGTCCGAAACGGCCACTATTTCGCATTCAATGTTGGCTCTGAGCTCTTCCAACGTCGTTGGCTTGTTGGCATAAACCAATTACTTAACGTAGCCCCAAAGAAAATAGTCTAGAGGCGTTAAATCCCATTTCTTGAGATAGCACGCTCATCACACTTACTCTTCAATAAATCGATTGTAAGGTGTGATGTGTAGCTTGTGGCACCATACTGTTAAAACCACATGTCGTCCAAGTCCATATCTTCCAATTCGGGCCAAAAATAAAAGGTAATCATGGCGCCATAACGCTGGCCGTTCACAGTAAGGTGACGATCGTTATCATCGACCAAAAAATATGGCCTAATAACGCCGCCGGAATGCCAACCACACCATACAGTTATTTTTTGTGTTTGAAGTGGTGATTCATGAAGCAAAGGTGGATTTTCACCGGACACATAACGCATATTTCGCTTATTGATGAACCCAATGAGTCAAAAATGAGCTTCGTCACTGAAGATGATTTTGCGATGAAATTGACCCCTAAAGTTGTGGTCACCAAAAATGAGATATGGTTAGGTTGGTTAGGTAAGTGGGCTGACAGTTGATCTTGTTACCGTCACACTTAGATCAATGTAGATCCATTGTGATACTCTAGGGTTTGTGACCCCTTTTATTGAAACCTATGATAATCCTATGTCAATCAAGCCTGTTAAGGGTATAGATGGGTTACAGCAAGCTTTAGCCTGAAATGTCAGAGGGTATTTCTAAAGTGTTGAAATTTCTAAGGTCACATAATAGCCTGCCTAGGGAGAGGTATACGCCTTCTCGGGGGGGTATTCCTTTCCTTTACCTTCACTTGAGCAATCATTCCCCCCACCAGACCCGTAGGAGCATATGGCTCCTTGCAACGCCTGGTAGATGAGTTTGAAAAGTCAGTTTTTGGTGTATGTATATTTTCGTTTGTTTGGTCGTTAGTTAAGTCGAAGAGGCTATTTCCATACCAAAGAGGATTTTACCAATCTTAGGTAGATGTGGCCTCATCGACCCACTGATGCTCGTGCTCAACGTAGGAGTGGCAACCGCAGGTGTATAGGCGAGGTGCCCATTCTCCGTTGGTGCTGCTCTCACAAGGAACACGTGCGTCGTTGTCGTTTACGTTCGTAATACACTCTCGTACTGTAGTTGAAGGCGGTTTTCATAGATCTCAAGCCATTTGGTATCATTAACGAATTTTAACATGATTTTGCTTGGAATGTCAGAGAGCTCCTCTAAGTCGTTGAAGAAGTGCCTCCCTAGATGTCTGTTTCTTAGATGATATAGCGCAGGAGTGTCCTCATGTATCTCTTCGTCACCGCATCTACTGCATAAGTCGTCCATACTGAGTTTCATCTTTTTCTTGTGGTAACCGAGTTGGTTGTGGCCTGTGATAATGCTCACGAGAAGAGAGAGAGGCTTTTTATTCAGTTGGATGATAACTTCGGTCTTTTGTTAACTGAAACTAGGCCATAATTTTCTGGTTGTAAGACAGGAATCGAGAGACATCCATCTAAGGCTAGAATTTTACTCTTGATTACCTGTTTAAGATTGCAGGGTGGTATTTGAACTGTTTTGTCTGCTTGATTAGGATCAAATGTTGATCCTATTCTTGCCAGCTCGTCAGCGCTTTCATTTCCTGGGACACCACTGTGACCAGGAACCCAGCAGAGTCTAATGTTGTGCTGTGTACCAAGAACCCTAAGCTCTTCGCGACAGCAAGTTACAAGCTTCGATTTGATTTCAATGGCAGAAATCGCTTTTATTGCCGCTTGGCTATCAATGAAAAAGGTGATATCAGCTTGTGGTATTGCCATCATTGAGACTATTTCGCAGCTTTCGTCACTGCCAGGACCTCAGCTTGAAAGACACTGCTGTAATCAGGAAGTCTATCTTCGAACCGTCGGTATATATAGATATCATCGATTCGCAGGTAGATGGCTCGTTGATTTTCCAGTCCTCTGCTAGGAAAGGCGGTCTTGAACGGTTTGTAAAAGTCTAAGCGGGGTATTATGTAGTCAGTACATATCCTATTTCCTATGTATTTCTGTAAAATCTGCGCATGACCTATCGCACTATGTCTTCAGTTACACGTCTGGCTAAGTCTGGCGCTATTGGCTGCCGATTCTTGTGTAAATAGATCTAGGAGTTTTAGATTGAGTATGACTTCCAGCCCTGCTGTCGGGGTGGACCTTATTGCCCCAGTGATTCCAAAACATGCCATTCTTTATACCTTGGTCATAATTTTAAGGTTGGTAGGTTTGTCTAGTGCATTCCACCAGACTACGTTACCGTATGTCAGTACAGGTCTGACTATGGCGGTATACATCCACTTCATAATTTTAGGGCTTGGTCCCCAAGTTTTACCAAATATTCTCTTGCAGGAGTAGAAAGCAAACATGGCTTTATTTGTTCTATCCTTAATGTTGAGACTCCAGTTCAATTTCTTATCCAGGATCACGCCGAGATATTTAGCGTGATCGGTCCCCTCAATTAGGGGAATTTTAAAAGTCGGTATCGTAAAAAGAACCAGTTCGGTTTTTTGCGGGTTAGCCGCTAGACCGCAGTCTAGTAGTATGGTAGTTAGACAACGGACATGGCAAACTGGAACTTTACTTGTCGGCTGCGCATTGCTCTTGCGCATTGCTCCTGCGCATTGATCTTACATTCGGCCATTCTGCATACCGACTGGGCGAATCCTCTGCTTCTTCTATTTAGTCTCCATCTTCGTCTTCTTCATCATCAGACAAATAGATATTCCAAGGTTTCATATAATCAGCTGCTGTTGATGTTACGTTCGGACCCTCGTGATCTCCTTTCTTACGAACTTCATAACGGTTTTTTCGCTTAACTTTGGTTACTTCATATGGGCCATGAAACTTAGGACATAACTTTAAATCTGTCCCGAACTAAGTTCGTTACATGGCTACCAGGTCTTTCACTTTGTATTTCACGGATTCTTTTTTTTTTACGGTTATGGCTTTTTTTATTTTCTTCTTGTAGTTTTTCAATTTTTTGTCTTGCTGTCTTTCGTTGTTTTTGACGGTTATTTTCAAAATTTGCTCGATGCCTCTGCAAGTTTCAGATCTTCAGTAGTATTCATTTGAACTCCTTTTAGCAATATGAATGGTGTTTTTTGAGTGGATCTGGAAGTTGTAGAGTCTAAAATCTGCTGAACTCGGCTTACGTGTAAATACCACTTGAGAGGCTGTTCTACAGAAAGTTTTGATAAAATCTCGATTATAATTTTGTTATACCGCTCAACCTGACTGTTGCCTCTTGGAACGCCAGTCGTTACAAGATGGTGGTGTATATTTCGCGTTTCACAATATTCCTAAAATACCAAACGTATCAGCTTGCAACTCCAACTTCTTCAAAACTTCTTCTGCTCCAGTGCTCTTAACCGAATGAATCCAACGTCCGACGTGATCTAAGTAAAATGCGTGAAGTGGTACGTCCATTTTGTTACCTGGATTGAGGAATCCCTCTTGCTTACCGTTCTTCTTGGAAACAAGGATGCAACTTATACAGCTCTCAGCTACGATTTTCACAAGTTTAGAAAGCTTTGGTATATAATAGGCTCGCTGGAGTAACGTTTCAACTTTACGTGTATTAAAATGAACCTGTTCATGCGCATTCTCTACCGCCTGTCCCTGCATAGACTTTGGCACTACCACTCCGAAGAACATAATCTTCAAATTCTGACGATTCCAAAATTTTACTTATCATTTTACAGTACTCATCTTTCTCCTGCCCTTTCTTAACTGAGTGAAGAACCTTGTCCTCCAGAACTAATATTATTGGATACCTGCTTAACGCATCTACGTGTTTCATCGATCGCCCAGGGGGATGATGAAATTTGCAATCATATTCCTGCAACTGAAGTGCCCAATTCGTTACTGTGCTGTTCAATTCTTTTTTTTGTCATTGTTTGCTGAAAGGCTTTGCAGTCCGTATAAATGACAAATTCTAACCCCAAAAGATAAACCCGTAGCTTATTAAGTGCCTTGTTTTCTGATCCCAATGTTTTGTAACTCAGGTAAAAACAGCGTGGACAAGATCGTCATCGCCTTTCTGCAACAACACCGCTCTATATAGGTCCTTGCTGGCATCAGTATCCAACTGCGGCTCTCGAGAAGGATTAAATTACTTTTAAAACAAGTTCTTTACATGACTTTTTCTTTAATTGCAAGAAAACTATCTCCTCATTTCTTTGCCAAGCAAATTTAACATCCTTCCTTGTCAGATCGGTAAGGGGTTTTGGTATAAGAGCATATCCTTCGATAAATTTCCTAAAGAAACCAGTTAGTACTAGAAAACTCAATACATCTCTAACGTTCCTTAGAGTTTCTAACTGTTAGACCCTTTTCATTAGATAGCTGAATAGTGCCTCCCTGAATGATATGTCCTAAGAACGTCACTTTCTTTGGTAAAAACTGACATTTGCTCCATTTTGTGAGAAAACCATGACTGCCAAACAGCTCTAAAACAGAATTGAATAATTCAAAACACTTTGGTTCTGATTTCGCCATGATAATGATATCATACATGTAGACGCGAATTTTTCCTTCTCGAATAAGCTGTCGAAAAATAAAGAGAATGCATCGTAAGAAAGCTGAAGGTGAGTTGCATAGTCCAAATGGAGCTTTGTTTAACTTATACTGCCCATCATCTGTCAGAAAAGATGTGTACTGCCGACTAGACTCCTCGATATTCACATGGAAAAATTCGATTCTTAAATCAAGTTTTATGAAAACTGTGGCATCATATAAATCTTCAAGAGTTGCTTCTGAATTTGACATCAGAAACCTATCTCGTATTATTTTTCAATTTAATCCTCTATAATCAATGCAGTCTTGAGCTTCCATCCTTCTTCTTTACTAAAACAACCTGGCTAGCATAAGAAGAGCTACTCTCTCGAATGATACCTTCCTTTAACCATTCTTCGATCTGTTTCTGAACTCCTTTCCTTTCTGGAGTACGTACCCGTTTCGCTTCTGGGGTATTGCGTTATTTTTTTTTTCGTCTTCGTCATTTATGTGAATGTCAATTTGTCAGTCGTGTTAATTCAGACCTAAACGACTAATGTCAGGTTAATTGTATCTTAGCAGACCTCAATTGTCTCGCTTGGTTGGAATCGTTACGGCTCACAACTTAATAGGAACTCAGATGAGCAGAATGGGCATCATCACATCGGACTTATGCAGAGAGTGTCAGGACGAACTAATATTTGCTACTATATCCTAATTAATCCTAATTTCATTCAGAAAAATTATGATAGTTTGGAGAAGAACCGAACCGAATATCTACGACTTAAACTAAATCCTTTCTTTTACCCTTCCTATTTCTACATTACAGACGCCCTGGGGAGCACAATGGATCCATTGAGATACGAGTGATGTGGTACAACTGCCGCATCACCTCACCTTTTTATTTCGATTTTCTCAAAAACTCAGCTGATGTTGATGAATTTTGCCTATAGCTCTTATACCGAAAAAAACAAAAAAGATTTATAACTTGTTTCGGTACCCTAAACTCATTTGTCGCTATGGATTAATTGTACCAAGATAAGTTTATTTGTTTGTATAACTTTCAAGAAAAAATTTCCTAGTCAGTAATTTACAATCAAAACAAAGCGAGCACTGGATACATTCTCAATTTTGACAGCTCGGATTTATTTTCCTATAGACTTTTGTTTTCCTTTTTTATATCGTTTGCTTTCTGCGTTTCTTTATTTTTCAAATCAAAATTCTAAACCATCATGGTATAAAACCAAATTCAAAAATACCAAAGACCAGAATGAAGAGAAAGCTATCTTCAAAGTTCGTGACATGGCTCGACGTTACGGAAAAA
Source organism: Philhelius festivus (assembly GCA_963931855.1). Lineage (NCBI taxonomy): Eukaryota > Metazoa > Arthropoda > Insecta > Diptera > Syrphidae > Philhelius > Philhelius festivus. Next base: position 18,742,921 of record OZ007557.1, on the reverse strand, counting down.
GCCTTGAATTCGCTTTCGCAAGAATCTTCGTATTCATTTAAAGTTTGACTACGCACAATCTCCTACCAGATGAAGATTTATTTGTTAATGGAAAAGGACATACATCGGTACATCATACATCAAGGATCACTGGGAAGCCCATCTAGAAGTACCTCTGTTTTTCCAAATACTGTTCGAAAGCCAATATGAGTTTTTGAAGCAAACGAACTGATTGGAAAATTTGAAATACGCACTAATATTGCAGATCTTCAAGATTTAAGGATTTAAGTGGTGCTCCCGCTATACCTCTCGCTACACAACACAGTTCATGAATTGATCAAGATCCAGAGAACCAGAATTGGACATTCTTCTTTTGAATTGTCATCTTAGTCTTATTTCTAAGATTCAGAAGTAATCAGATGGAAATTCGTCTTTAGCTCAAATAATGTTTTTTATTATTATTTATAAATTTTTTTTAATTCTTAGCACTAAGAGATTGGTTCCTGTGCAAGCACTTCTGTACTTATCATCTGAACCATCGAGGTATTTTCCTATAGCTTTGTTGAAAGCCATTTCAATGAAAAGACGTTGCGATTCTTCATATAGAATCTTAAATACAAGCTTCGCTACAGCCAGGGTCTCTCTCTCTAAAACAACCGAATGACTCGTTGGTGACGTATTTATTGGCGATAAGTAAAATACATTTTAAAGTGGAAGATTTTCATGGAAATGAGTACAGTTCCAACCAGTCCACATTGGTGTGTTGTTTCTGTCACAAAACATAGAAAAAAGTCTAGTGGAGCTCTAAATTTATGGAACTTACAGTTGGAAAAGTATCCAACAGTCTTAGGACTTTTTCAAATAAGGTACAATTTCAATATCTGAAGATTCATATGCTTGTCTTTTTCTTCCACTAATTTTTATTTATTTATGTCTTCCTACCAAGTTACGAGTACATGACTTGATGATGTTGATAGAAGGTTTTGTTGTTCAATCAGTTTAAGTCTTCAATAAAGACTTTAAATCTACCAATAAAAAGGACATCTGTACACCATTCTCGAAAATACCTTTTATTGATAAGGGTTGTATTTTGTAGTTTTCCGATTTCATCCCCTAGTTTGCAGGCAAGACTTCTACAAATATTTTTAAGATACTGGAATATCTAATAAGAGTAAATCACCTTATCATTTAGTGATTAAGGCAGTTAAGTACCTCAATACAATTAAAGCTTAATAGATAAAAATGCATTATTATTATTTTGAATTTTTCTTGTTACTTTTTCCCTTCGTATATGGATGACAACTTCTTTTTGAACGAATTCTTAAAAAAGGTTATTGGTTTTTCAACATCTTGCAGTTTTTCTTCATACAAATCCGTTAAATCATCACACAGGTGAACAGGCTGTAGTCACACAGACAGACTTTTAAGTCCTCCAAACTAATAATGTTAAGTCTGATCAAAATCTTGAGCTAAAAAGTTTAAATAGAAATTTTCAAAAAAATATCGTATAAGCTAAGCTGTTCAGAGTTTTTTTTGAAGACTCAATGTTTCGAAAATGCATTTATTTGTGGCATTTGAAACAATTTAATCGAAAAGAAAGCTTCTTTAAGCGGAATTAAAGTACCATTTAATTTTCTTGCTCTTAAATCTGTACAAGTAGGATATTATTTATGTAGCTTCAATCTTCAAATTTACTTCATATCTTTTGGATTTATAAGTTATTACCAAAAATAACTTTTAAATAAAACAATATTTTTTCGCCATAGGCTTTAAGAAAAAAACTCGCAAAAAGAGTATTTATTTAGTGTTAATTAAAATATAATAAGTTATACTACGAGTGTATAATTGGACACTCAAAATATTAATGCTATGCATATTAAAAAGAAATTATTATTATTATCTAAAGAAAAATTTATCAGTTTATAGTTTTAATTAAACTAAAAACAGACATAATAATAATAATATAATTTTAATATGCATACATACTATAATATGATAACATAATATGATAATATAATAATATAATATAATAATATAATATAAGTATATATAATAATAATGCATAGGTACATACATAAATACATAATATAAAATATTAATAATGCAAATATATTATTATTATTTACTAATAATTAATTTGATATATCTCCTTCCTCTCATAGCAAAATAAAATTTTCTCAGACCAATTTGGACAGTAAAACATACGAACATCTGAAACAAAACAAAAATATATTAAAATGAGAACTTTTTGTAAATATTTTAAATATATGATATTAACATACCATTAATATCCATCGAAATAAATTCTAATTTTCGTCCTTATCATCTTAGTATAGCTGCTTCCACTACTACTAACTCTGCTTCAACTATTATTCTAATTAAAACTCCTGCTTCTACTAACAGTTTCATATTTCTTACCACCACAAATTACCTCTTCAACTAGTACAAAAAAAGATTCTATCAAAAAAAAAAGAACTTCTACAAACTAACTGTATCGGACGTAGTACAGTGCCTTACTGCAACAACTACTTCTACTACTACTACTAATACTTCTGCTACTACCTCTACGTCTGCATCCAGAACTTCCGTAACTAATGCTTCTACTCCTACATAATATTGTTGACCTAGAACTATAACCAGTACTACTAATATAACCTAGACTATAACCACTACTACTTCTACTAGAACTAAGCCTAATTTCACTACTTTCACTTCTAATGCTAATAATGCTGTTTTGGCTCCTGCAGCTACTTTTACTAGTACTTCTAAATCTACTCTTACGCGGGCTTCTACTCTTTCTTACACTTTTAAATCTTTTTATATTTATACCAAAACTTCTGCTTCTAGTCTTTCTACTCTTATGCCTAATTAGTTTAGTCCGACTGCAACTATCTAATCCTAAACTACCTACACTGTCAGAACTACTGCTCCTACTAATACTACCACTGTCACTATAACTACAAGAATCTCTATACGCTTTCAAAAGTGGAATCTAAATAGGAAATAAAAAAAAATAAATGTTTTTTATTTTTTATTTATACAAAAAGTTTCACTCACAGTTTCTTCTAAGTTTTCAATTCTAGAAGGCTTCTTCCAAAATTTTATTTTATTTTTAATTGAAGTTTTGTCAGGAACAAAAGCTTGATTATTAATCTTTTTGGTAAATAATCCACAAATCTGTGAATATAAAATAAAAAAAAAAATTACATATCATCCATCAACTTTTAAATCTTAAAAATATAATTTTCTCACATTTTTAAGGAATCCCATTTTCTTCAAAATTATCTTTTCTTCAGAGCTTCTTATTTTCAGCTTTCTCACAATTTTTTTTCGTAATGATTTGTTCTCGAACTCTCGTCGGCTTATATAGTAAATTTAGAATTTCAAAGCCTACTACCATCTTATTTAAAACAACAAAAAGACAGTGAAAATTCAATTGATTTCGTAAGCACAATTTATGTCACCAAACATTTCTAACCTGGTTTGAAACTCCTCACCATAAGACTCCAGCGCCCTCTTTGATTTCTACGTGACCAGTACAATTCTTGTGCTACCGCATTTTCCACGTGTTTCTTATATTCACTTAAAAATTGCTCACATTGTAACAGAAGAAGCTGGAAACTTGAAATGGTCATTCATGACGAAAATGATTCCCGTCATTCCCAAAAGAAGGACACCTGATGCACAAAATTAAAAGTGCAATATCTCCAAAATTATGCACTGCAATGACGTTTTAAGTTAAAAACGAGGTATGAACTATTGTGGGAAATACAGGAAACCTTGGATAGTAATATGCATACCAACATGAAGGTATCGATGATGGCCACCCGATGCACTAACAAAAAGTGCAATACCTGCAATAAAATGCATCGCCCACCGATTTTAATGGACAATGCAGGTAACATAAAATACTTTCATGCATACCAAAATGATGGTCTCGAAGACAGCCACCCGATGCACCAATAAAAAGTGCATTATCTCCAAAACTATGCACTGCAATGACGTTTTAAGTTAAAAACGAGGTATGAACTATTGTGGGAAATACAGGAAACTTTGGATAGTAATATGCATACCAACATGAAGGTATCGATGATGGCCACCCGATGCACTAACAAAAAGTGCAATACTTGCAATAAAATGCATCGCCCACCGATTTTAATGGGTAATGCAGGTAACATAAAATACTTTCATGCATACCAAAATGAAGGTCTCGAAGACGGCCACCCGATGCACCAATAAAAAGTGCATTATCTCCAAAACTATGCACTGCAATGACGTTTTAAGTTAAAAACGAGGTATGAACTATTGTGGGAAATACAGGAAACCTTGGATAGTAATATGCATACCAACATGAAGGTATCGATGATGGCCACCCGATGCACTAACAAAAAGTGCAATACCTGCAATAAAATGCATCGCCCACCGATTTTAATGGACAATGCAGGTAACATAAAATACTTTCATGCATACCAAAATGATGGTCTCGAAGACAGCCACCCGATGCACCAATAAAAAGTGCATTATCTCCAAAACTATGCACTGCAATGACGTTTTAAGTTAAAAACGAGGTATGAACTATTGTGGGAAATACAGGAAACTTTGGATAGTAATATGCATACCAACATGAAGGTATCGATGATGGCCACCCGATGCACTAACAAAAAGTGCAATACCTGCAATAAAATGCATCGCCCACCGATTTTAATGGGTAATGCAGGTAACATAAAATACTTTCATGCATACCAAAATGAAGGTCTCGAAGACGGCCACCCGATGCACCAATAAAAAGTGCATTATCTCCAAAACTATGCACTGCAATGACGTTTTAAGTTAAAAACGAGGTATGAACTATTGTGGGAAATACAGGAAACCTTGGATAGTAATATGCATACCAACATGAAGGTATCGATGATGGCCACCCGATGCACTAACAAAAAGTGCAATAGCTGCAATAAAATGCATCGCCCACCGATTTTAATGGGCAATGCAGGTAACATAAAATACTTTCATGCATACCAAAATGAAGGTCTCGAAGACGGCCACCCGATGCACCAATAAAAAGTGCATTATCTCCAAAACTATGCACTGCAATGACGTTTTAAGTTAAAAACGAGGTATGAACTATTGTGGGAAATACAGGAAACCTTGGATAGTAATATGCATACCAACATGAAGGTATCGATGATGGCCACCCGATGCACTAACAAAAAGTGCAATACCTGCAATAAAATGCATCGCCCACCGATTTTAATGGGTAATGCAGGTAACATAAAATACTTTCATGCATACCAAAATGAAGGTCTCGAAGACAGCCACCCGATGCACCAATAAAAAGTGCATTATCTCCAAAACTATGCACTGCAATGACGTTTTAAGTTAAAAACGAGGTATGAACTATTGTCGGAAATACAGGAAACCTTGGATAGTAATATGCATACCAACATGAAGGTATCGATGATGGCCACCCGATGCACTAACAAAAAGTGCAATAGCTGCAATAAAATGCATCGCCCACCGATTTTAATGGGCAATGCAGGTAACATAAAATACTTTCATGCATACCAAAATGAAGGTCTCGAAGACGGCCACCCGATGCACCAATAAAAAGTGCATTAACTCCAAAACTATGCACTGCAATGACGTTTTAAGTTAAAAACGAGGTATGAACTATTGTGGGAAATACAGGAAACCTTGGTATAGTAATATGTATACCAACATGAAGGTATCGATGATGGCCACCTCCGATGCACTAACAAAAAGTGCAATACCTGCAATAAAATGCATCGCCCACCGATTTTAATGGGCAATGCAGGTAACATAAAATACTTTCATGCATACCAAAATGAAGGTCTCGAAGACGGCCACCCGATGCACCAATAAAAAGTGCATTAACTCCAAAACTATGCACTGCAATGACGTTTTAAGTTAAAAACGAGGTATGAACTATTGTGGGAAATACAGGAAACCTTGGATAGTAATATGTATACCAACATGAAGGTATCGATGATGGCCACCCGATGCACTAACAAAAAGTGCAATACCTGCAATAAAATGCATCGCCCACCGATTTTAATGGGCAATGCAGGTAACATAAAATACTTTCATGCATACCAAAATGAAGGTCTCGAAGACGGCCACCCGATGCACCAATAAAAAGTGCATTATCTCCAAAACTATGCACTGCAATGACGTTTTAAGCTAAAAACGAGGTATTTTTTTTTTTTTTTTTTTTTTTTTATAATTAGCGCGCACACAAGGGGTTATTACTACCCTTAAAATGATTTACACAGTACGAGCATTAGGAAAATAAGGAGGGGTTTAAAAGGAGATACCGATGCACATTAGTTTTAAATTTTTGAACATTACAATGGGAAGGAAAAATAGAGCTGGGTAAAGCATTCCACATTCGTGTAGTCCTGCTAAAGAAAGAATCTCTGTATTTCACAGTACGTCCGAAGGTGGACTTAAGGGTAAACTGATGAGCATTCCTAAAAGCGCGAGTATTGCGGTTAAATTGTTTAAGGGGAGGAATGCAACTGGCTATTTCGCTAGAGCATTGTCTATAGAAGTAACGGTAAAATAATGAAAGACAAGAAACATTGCGACGGTGCTCGAGAGATTCAAATGTTTCTGTTATACTTCTATCACCTATCATTTTTAAAGCTCTTTTTTGGATTCTATCCAAGAGACTCAAGTGTGTTATTGGAGCACCTGCCCAAATATGGGAATTGTACTCGAGCTTTGGACGAATATAAGCCTTATAGATTACAGCCAGATCAGAAGGGGTAAAAAATTTCTTGCAACGTCGAAGGAAACCTAAACACTTGGCAGCGTTTTTGGCAACGTCGAATATGTGGTCATTCCACACAACTATGTGCGAAATACAGGAAACCTTGGATAGTAATATGCATACCAACATGAAGGTATCGATGATGGCCACCCGATGCACCAATAAAAAGTGCAAAAAGTATACATATTACTATCCAAGGTTTCTTGTATTGCCCACAACAGTTTATTCCTCGTTTTTGACTTAAAACTTCATTGCAGTGCATAGTTTTGGAGATAATGCACTTTTTATTGGTGCATCGGGTGGCCGTCTTCGAGACCTTCATTTTGGTATGCATGAAAGTATTTTATGTTACCTGCATTGCCCATTAAAATCGGTGGGCGATGCATTTTATTGCAGCTATTGCACTTTTTGTTAGTGCATCGGGTGGCCATCATCGATACCTTCATGTTGGTATGCATATTACTATCCAAGGTTTCCTGTATTTCCCACAATAGTTCATACCTCGTTTTTAACTTAAAACGTCATTGCAGTGCATAATTTTGGAGATATTGCACTTTTAATTTTGTGCATCAGGTGTCCTTCTTTTGGGAATGACGGGAATCATTTTCGTCATGAATGACCATTTCAAGTTTCCAGCTTCTTCTGTTACAATGTGAGCAATTTTTAAGTGAATATAAGAAACACGTGGAAAATGCGGTAGCACAAGAATTGTACTGGTCACGTAGAAATCAAAGAGGGCGCTGGAGTCTTATGGTGAGGAGTTTCAAACCAGGTTAGAAATGTTTGGTGACATAAATTGTGCTTACGAAATCAATTGAATTTTCACTGTCTTTTTGTTGTTTTAAATAAGATGGTAGTAGGCTTTGAAATTCTAAATTTACTATATAAGCCGACGAGAGTTCGAGAACAAATCATTACGAAAAAAAATTGTGAGAAAGCTGAAAATAAGAAGCTCTGAAGAAAAGATAATTTTGAAGAAAATGGGATTCCTTAAAAATGTGAGAAAATTATATTTTTAAGATTTAAAAGTTGATGGATGATATGTAATTTTTTTTTTTATTTTATATTCACAGATTTGTGGATTATTTACCAAAAAGATTAATAATCAAGCTTTTGTTCCTGACAAAACTTCAATTAAAAATAAAATAAAATTTTGGAAGAAGCCTTCTAGAATTGAAAACTTAGAAGAAACTGTGAGTGAAACTTTTTGTATAAATAAAAAATAAAAAACATTTATTTTTTTTTATTTCCTATTTAGATTCCACTTTTGAAAGCGTATAGAGATTCTTGTAGTTATAGTGACAGTGGTAGTATTAGTAGGAGCAGTAGTTCTGACAGTGTAGGTAGTTTAGGATTAGATAGTTGCAGTCGGACTAAACTAATTAGGCATAAGAGTAGAAAGACTAGAAGCAGAAGTTTTGGTATAAATATAAAAAGATTTAAAAGTGTAAGAAAGAGTAGAAGCCCGCGTAAGAGTAGATTTAGAAGTACTAGTAAAAGTAGCTGCAGGAGCCAAAACAGCATTATTAGCATTAGAAGTGAAAGTAGTGAAATTAGGCTTAGTTCTAGTAGAAGTAGTAGTGGTTATAGTCTAGGTTATATTAGTAGTACTGGTTATAGTTCTAGGTCAACAATATTATGTAGGAGTAGAAGCATTAGTTACGGAAGTTCTGGATGCAGACGTAGAGGTAGTAGCAGAAGTATTAGTAGTAGTAGTAGAAGTAGTTGTTGCAGTAAGGCACTGTACTACGTCCGATACAGTTAGTTTGTAGAAGTTCTTTTTTTTTTGATAGAATCTTTTTTTGTACTAGTTGAAGAGGTAATTTGTGGTGGTAAGAAATATGAAACTGTTAGTAGAAGCAGGAGTTTTAATTAGAATAATAGTTGAAGCAGAGTTAGTAGTAGTGGAAGCAGCTATACTAAGATGATAAGGACGAAAATTAGAATTTATTTCGATGGATATTAATGGTATGTTAATATCATATATTTAAAATATTTACAAAAAGTTCTCATTTTAATATATTTTTGTTTTGTTTCAGATGTTCGTATGTTTTACTGTCCAAATTGGTCTGAGAAAATTTTATTTTGCTATGAGAGGAAGGAGATATATCAAATTAATTATTAGTAAATAATAATAATATATTTGCATTATTAATATTTTATATTATGTATTTATGTATGTACCTATGCATTATTATTATATATACTTATATTATATTATTATATTATATTATTATATTATCATATTATGTTATCATATTATAGTATGTATGCATATTAAAATTATATTATTATTATTATGTCTGTTTTTAGTTTAATTAAAACTATAAACTGATAAATTTTTCTTTAGATAATAATAATAATTTCTTTTTAATATGCATAGCATTAATATTTTGAGTGTCCAATTATACACTCGTAGTATAACTTATTATATTTTAATTAACACTAAATAAATACTCTTTTTGCGAGTTTTTTTCTTAAAGCCTATGGCGAAAAAATATTGTTTTATTTAAAAGTTATTTTTGGTAATAACTTATAAATCCAAAAGATATGAAGTAAATTTGAAGATTGAAGCTACATAAATAATATCCTACTTGTACAGATTTAAGAGCAAGAAAATTAAATGGTACTTTAATTCCGCTTGAAGAAGCTTTCTTTTTGATTAAATTAATTTCGGTTAAATTGTTTCAAATGCCACAAATAAATGCATTTTCGAAACATTGAGTCTTCAAAAAAAAACTCTGAACAGCTTAGCTTATACGATATTTTTTTGAAAATTTCTATTTAAACTTTTTAGCTCAAGATTTTGATCAGACTTAACATTAACTAAAATTTGGAGGACTTAAAAGTCTGTCTGTGTTACTACAGCCTGTTCACCTGTGTGATGATTTAACGGATTTGTATGAAGAAAAACTGCAAGATGTTGAAAAACCAATAACCTTTTTTAAGAATTCGTTCAAAAAGAAGTTGTCATCCGTATACGAAGGGAAAAAGTAACAAGAAAAATTCAAAATAATAATAATGCATTTTTATCTATTAAGCTTTAATTGTATTGAGGTACTTAACTGCCTTAATCACTAAATGATAAGGTGATTTACTCTTATTAGATATTCCAGTATCTTAAAAATATTTGTAGAAGTCTTGCCTACAAACTAGGGGATGAAATCGGAAAACTACAAAATACAACCCTTATCAATAAAAGGTATTTTCGAGAATGGTGTACAGATGTCCTTTTTATTGGTAGATTTAAAGCCTTTATTGAAGACTTAACTGATTGAACAACAAAACCTTCTATCAACATCATCAAGTCATGTACTCGTAACTTGGTAGGAAGACATAAATAAATAAAAATTAGTGGAAGAAAAAGACAAGCATATGAATCTTCAGATATTGAAATTGTACCTTATTTGAAAAAGTCCTAAGACTGTTGGATACTTTTCCAACTGTAAGTTCCATAAATTTAGAGCTCCACTAGACTTTTTTCTATATTTTGTGACAGAAACAACACACCAATGTGGACTGGTTGGAACTGTACTCATTTCCATGAAAATCTTCCACTTTAAAATGTATTTTACTTATCGCCAATAAATACGTCATTCAGTTGTTTTAGAGAGAGACCCTGGCTGTAGCGAAGCTTGTATTTAAGATTCTATATGAATAATCGCAACGCTTTGATCGCGCCTTTGTTATGATTGGGGGTCTTTTCATTGAAATGGCTTTCAACAAAGCTATAGGTAAATACCTCGATGGTTCAGATGACGAGTACTGAAGTGCTTGCACAGCAACCAATCTCTTAGTGCTAAGAATTAAAAAAAAATTAATACGAGTAAATAATAATAAAAAACATTATTTGAGCTTAAGACGAAATTCCATCTGATTACTTCTGAATCTTAGAAATAAGACTAAGATGACACTTCAAAAGAAGAATGTCCAATTCTGGTTCTCTGGATCTTGATCAATTCATGAACTGTGTTGTGTAGCGAGAGGTATAGCGGGAGCACCACTTAAATCCTTAAATCTTGAAGATCTGCAATATTAGTGCGTATTTCAAATTTTCCAATCAGTTCGTTTGCTTCAAAAACTCATATTGGCTTTCGAACAGTATTTGGAAAAACAGAGGTACTTCTAGATGGGCTTCCCAGTGATCCTTGATGTATGATGTACCGATGTATGTCCTTTTTCATTAACAAATAAATCTTCATCTGGTAGGAGATTGTGGGTAGTCAAACTTTAAATGAATACGAAGATTCTTGCGAAAGCGAATTCAAGGCTTTTTCCGTAACGTCGAGCCATGTCACGAACTTTGAAGATAGCTTTCTCTTCATTCTGGTCTTTGGTATTTTTGAATTTGGTTTTATACAAAGATTGTGATGGTTTAGAATTTTGATTTGAAAAATAAAGAAACGCAGAAAGCAAACGATATAAAAAAGGAAAACAAAAGTCTATAGGAAAATAAATCCGAGCTGTCAAAATTGAGAATGTATCCAGTGCTCGCTTTGTTTTGATTGTAAATTACTGACTAGGAAATTTTTTCTTGAAAGTTATACAAACAAATAAACTTATCTTGGTACAATTAATCCATAGCGACAAATGAGTTTAGGGTACCGAAACAAGTTATAAATCATTTTTGTTTTTTTCGGTATAAGAGCTATAGGCAAAATTCATCATCATCAGCTGAGTTTTTGAGAAAATCGAAATAAAAAGGTGAGGTGATGCGGCAGTTGTACCACATCACTCGTATCTCAATGGATCCATTGTGCTCCCCAGGGCGTCTGTAATGTAGGAATAGGAAGGGTAAAAGAAAGGATTTAGTAGAAGTCGTAGGTATGGTATTCGGTTCTTCTCCAAACTATCATAATTTTTCTGAATAAAATTAGGATGCTTATAGTAGCAAAAATTAGTTCGTCGAAAAAATATTCTCCGAAGGCATCTTTCCTAGTTCTGGCCAGGCTATGGCATTCACAAAGGAAGTGAGATTTAGTCATCTTCCATCTCTTCGTCCTGACACTCTCTGCATAAGTCCGATGTGATGATGCCCATTCTGCTCATCTGAGTTCCTATTAAGTTGTGACCCGTAACGATTCCAACCAAGCGAGACAATTGAGGTCTGCTAAGATACAATTAACCTGACATTAGTCGTTTAGGTCTGAATTAACACGACTGACAAATTGACATTCACATAAATGACGAAAACGAAAAAATAATGACGCAATACCCCAGAGGCGAAACGGGTACGTACTCCAGAAAGGAAACGAGTTCAGAAACAGATCGAAGAATGGTTAAAGGAAGGTATCATTCGAGAGAGTACCTCTTCTTATGCTAGCCAGGTTGTTTTAGTAAAGAAGAAGGATGGAAGCTCAAGACTGCATTGATTATAGAGGATTAAATTGAAAAATAATACGAGATAGGTTTCTGATGTCAAATTCAGAAGCAACTCTTGAAGATTTATACGAGTATGATGCCATAGTTTTCATAAAACTTGATTTAAGAATCGAATTTTTCCATGTGAATATCGAGGAGTCTAGTCGGCAGTACACATCTTTTCTGACAGATGCTGGGCAGTATAAGTTAAACAAAGCTCCATTTGGACTATGCAACTCACCTTCAGCTTTCTTACGATGCATTCTCTTTATTTTTCGACAGCTTATTCGAGAAGGAAAAATTCGCGTCTACATGTATGATATCATTATCATGGCGAAATCAGAACCAGAGTGTTTTGAATTATTCAATTCTGTTTAAGATCTGTTTGGCAGTCATGGTTTTCTCACAAAATGGAGCAAATGTCAGTTTTTACCAAAGAAAGTGACGTTCTTAGGACATATCATTCAGGGAGGCACTATTCAACCATCTAATGAAAAGGGTTTGGCAGTTAGAAACTCTAAAGAACGTTAGAGATGTATTGAGTTTTCTAGTACTAACTGGTTTCTTTAGGAAATTTATTGATGGTGAAGCTCTTAATTTTTTTGAAAACTCAAAAGGCTTGTTTTTTGTAGGAATTGTAAAAAAAAACCACATCGGGACTAAGCGCTTTACATGTCAATACAACAACTACTTAAGTCTGTCTTTACGGACTTAGTTAAGTCCCGATAATTTTCGAGATATAACCTAAGACCTGAGAAAAACGTTGATGTCAAAATAATACTATCTATATGTTATCGATAATTTGTTCAGAGAAGTCAAAAGTGACGTTTTTGGATGCTGGTTGATGCTGTTCGTCAACGCAGCTGACAAATACCATAGCTTGCACATTGCTTCCAGCTATTTCGAAGGAAATTCATAAGTCCCAATGTCTACAATTCTATATGGACTTGCAAAAAAAAAACCGCTAATATTTCGAAAATACATTTTTATTCATGACATTTGAACCAATTTTACCAATTTGACGAACGAACCTACTGTTTTTGGGACAGGTTTTCTGTTAATAATTCCAGACATTTGCCGTTTATTTCAAGTTCCATCAAAATACCCATCATTTTCGAAGGGATTTTGTCTATATTTAACCTTTTGTACCGAAAATACACTCTTCCCTACATTACAAGATTTATAACTTATTTCGGACTGTCTTATCGTCATGGCTTTGATCTTATCTATAAATAAAAAATACCCGAGTCATTTGTCGCTATGGATAAATTGTACCAAAATAAGTTTGAAAGCCTCTATATTGATATTTGTGTTTTCAAGACAAAATTTCCAAATCATTCAACAAATATTTAAAGTTTTTCATTTTGAAATTTACAATCAAAACGAAGCGTGCCTTGGATACTTTCTCAATTTTGACAACTCGGATTTATTTTTTTATAGAATTTTCGTTTGATTACATATCGTTTGCGTTTTTAATTCAGCCTCGCGTCGGTAAACTTACAATCTTGGACCAAACTTAAAATTATAAACCATCACATGTTTGCTTTTAGCACATCTAAAAATGAAAGTTCGTGATATGGTTCGGCGTAATGACACGGCTTTAAATTCGGATTCGATTAAATCTTCGTATTCGTCAAGGACACACTTCAAGAATCACCGGGAAGTCCATCAAGAAGTAGCTCTGGTTCTCCAGAGACTGTTTGAAAATCAATGTAAGTTTTTGAAGCAAACCAAATTTATTGCAGATATTTAAATACCCATAGGAAGAAGGAAGGAAAATGACTCATCTTACTTTTTGTTCTGATTTGTCCAAATTAGACTCAGCCACATTTTGTAGATTAAGTTAGAGGGAGTGATGGATACGGCAAGCGGTACCATCTCATCAAAAAAAATTTTAATTTTTATGACTTTTGTCATATGAAAGACATTTTGTTAGGCAAGAAGGGAGCGACAAATTATTCGAAGACGTCCTTAGTCGAACCGGAGGATAATTAGAAACAACATATTTAGTTCCTGGCTTTTTAACAGGAATAAAGAAAGCCTTCAAAAATACGTCATTATTCAGCGAAGCATTAAACAGAAGAGTCAAAGGAACAGTATCTAACCATTGTTTCAAGAGAGACATCTGGACCATATTGTACATATGTATATCTGGCTTCAAACTGCTCTGATACATTTTATTATTTTTTTTTTAGACAGATTTTTATTAGACAGATTGCTTTATTCTTCTTTAAAGCAATAATAATTACAGAGTTTACAGGTATTGATCAACTCAATCTTATTAAGGCCTTGGCTGTCACCTCAGATGGCAAGTAAATAATAATTTCAAAACTTTATATAATTATACGTTTTTTAAAGAAAACAAATTTATAATCAATTAACAAAAGAAAAATAATTGAGAACACAGAAAAACTAAAATTCTTCAGCTATTATTTTGGTTCTGTAGCTGGCGGCTTCTTCCAGCCTTTCAAGGTTAGTGTTGCGCAGTCAAAGAAGTCTCTTCTGATCTCCTTAAAGATGGGTCATACTGCTATGAAATGGAACACGTACTCCAGAGTTTTAAGGTTACATAGAGTGCAAACCAAAGGAAGATCACCCCTGTGCGGTCTAAAATTTAAATTCAGCAACTCTCCTCTAGCTTCAAATATTGTTGACATGTCGAAAATACTGTTTTCATCCCGGAAATAGTTGAGTTCATTTAAGTCGTAGTTCAGGTTGCAGTAATATTTTATGTAGAGTGATGATTGCGCTTGGTCTTTAAACTCCTCGCTCCGACAGTTTGTCGTCCAGATTTCTTATGAAGGTGTAGATATTATCTCTCCAATCATCCAAATTATCAATCGAAACATTAAGTAGTAGGTTGTATCTGCTTGCCAAATGGTCCCACTTTTTGAAAAAACAAAGATTTTGAGGAAATTGCATGTGTTACAAAAAGCTTTGTTAGACGGTTTTCTGGGTGAGACATAGCCTTAATAACGTAATCGAAGTGAAGCTTCAAAGTTGCAATAAATAATGGAGACAACACCGTCTCTAATAAAAGCATATAATTTGAAGAACTAGATGGGAGTTTAAACAATCTTTTCAGAAAAAATCTTAGTAATTTTTCGCCTTCTTCACTTTGCTGATAGCCCCAAACTTGCGCGGCATAAAACAAAACTGATTTAGAAGTTGCCTCAAATTGTTTGTATTTCGCACTTAAACTGAGTTCACTTGTACTAATACAGGTCTTCCATGTGCAATTAAGTGCTGTTTTTGCTAACTGAAGCTTGTTGGAAAAATGAATCTTCATACTTAAGTTTAAGGTTATTTTCGTTCCTAGATAATCATACTCCTTAACGATCTCAATATCTTTTCCAGCGAATTTCCACTTTTCGTTTCTGGCATAACATCCACCGGCCTTTCTGCATATCATGATCTTTTACTTGGACAAGTTCACAGTAAGGTTCCATTTTGCACAATCAAAGGTCCAAAATCATACGGCTAATTCCTTGTTGGGAGTCGGATAACAGGACTATATCATCAGCTATTCACTTTAATCCTCCTTCCAGCCCACAAAATTCCACCGCAAAACTCTTCATTCAGGTCATCGAGAAACAGAATGAACAAGAGGGTACTTAGCACACACCCCTGTTTTACTCCCATTGTTGTCGAAAACCATTCTGATAGAAGCCTGCCATCCATACCGCTGATTTTGTGTCCAAGTACAAGAGCATAAGAGCATTAAGCATTTTTGTTGACAATCCCATCAATGAAAGTTTGTAAAATAGTGACCTTCTGTTTATAGAATCAAAAGCGGCTTTGAAGTCTATGTAAAAAGTATATAGTTTCCTATGTTGATCCTGAAACGACTGCGCAATATTCAAAAGGGTGAAGATTTGGTCAATTGTTGAATGATTTTGTCTAAAACCAGACTGAAAATCACTCAGAAGGTTCTCATTATCGACCTATGCTGTTAATCTTGTGAAGAGCACCAGTGGAAAAATCTTTAATGAACAGTTCAGGAAGGAGATACCTCAAGTCACCTTTTTTGTTTAGCGGAAATAGAATCGCCTTTCGGAAGCTCAGTGGTACAATATTGACATTAAATATTTGATTAAACGAATCCACCAACACGATTAAAGCTTCTTCTGTCAAATTCTTGTAGAACTCAAAAGGTATTCTGTTTTCTACTGGCGCTTTGTTATACTTTGTTCTTCCAATGGCCTCTTTGACTTCCTCTAAACTTATGTGTCGGTCTAGGTAATCATTTACAACTAAAGGACTGGCATATTGGACCACTGGACCGTTGTTTACAGGGTTAGGAAGATTGCAGAAGTGCTCCTTAAGGATATTGGTGTGTAAACCAACACCAATTGTGAATGATCTGCCAGTTATCCCTCTTACAACTTTCCAAAAACATTTTGCGTTGCTTGTATTTGAAGCTTCCTGCACTAGCTGACCAAAATAATTTTTTTCGAACTCAGACAAATAATTTTGTAGTGTTTTTTTATTTTTTTTGCTTCCAAGTACAATTTCTTGAGGATATCCGCGTTGTATTTTCGAAATAAACTAAGCAGCTGGAATGTTTT
This sequence comes from Philhelius festivus, assembly GCA_963931855.1. Lineage (NCBI taxonomy): Eukaryota > Metazoa > Arthropoda > Insecta > Diptera > Syrphidae > Philhelius > Philhelius festivus. Next base: position 18,726,223 of record OZ007557.1, on the reverse strand, counting down.
ATCTCTCGCCTTTTGTCATTCAAGACTAAACCATTTGTTTTTTGGTATGCTATGTCTTGCTGAATTTTTTTTTTGGGGCAGCGTTAGCTATAGCTTCATCAAGAAAATCTAATTTTACAGCCTCTTCAAGATTAGTATTAGTATGAGATAATTCTCTGATACATTAACTTGCAATTTTCCAATATTGAGGAAACTATTTAAGGCCTTGATGTGTGAAGGTTCTCAAAAAGAATTTGCGAACAACGTAGAAGTTGTTTATACCAACTATATAAGAGATCGCCGAACATGAGTTCTGACTGTGTCCTATCAAATTCTATGAGTAGGAAACCCAGCCACAAGTGAAAGAGGTTGTTAAAATTCATCGATCCTAGTGGACGAAAAATCCTTTTGTGTTTAGGCAAAGGTGATCGAGCAGAGTCAAATAATCTGTGTATGATTCCAGACCTCTCCCAGAAGAACTCTGGGTAATGGAATTCGATTCTAAGTCATATTAACCAAACTTGTGTTTCTCTTAACAATCTTCAATCTCTGGACAATCTTCACAGAATGTATAGGTTTTCTTTGCATCTTTTCGAGTTATGCAATTATAGCAAACACTTCACTTTCTGCGAATCTTAATCCCAGAATCATTCACCCTGTCCTTCAAATGGTGATGCTTAGCTTGGGGTTGCTCTGGTCGAGATGAAGATGATAGCATATTGAGAAGCTCAGCGTATGCAAATTTTGGTTTGTGCTACATTTTTGTAAACCACCCAAGCGTTAACTACTGACGTTCCTAGCAACAGCTAAATTTCTAGTTTGCAGTAACACTTCACACCTTTTCTGAGAGTTATTGCATATGAACCCATTCGGTCGGACAAATCAATTCCAGTTTTGCCTTTATTGTATCCTAGAATTGCGTAGTTCTTTTTGGTCTTGTAGCTGGAGGTGGATTAGAGCTTGTGAAAGGCTGGGCACTATCTGCTTGGATGCGTGCAGTGCGTTTGTTCGAAACAGGCAAAAAAACATCGAACATCTCTCGTGTCTTTCTACTTCAAAACGACAATTCCGTCATTATCTTCCCTAGAAATAACTTCACTTCTTTTCAACTTTGCAAGAAGGACTTCTTTCGGAAGGTTTCGCTTATTACCTCTGAAGGTGCCTACAACATGGGTCTTCTGTTGCAAGAAAGACTAAGCTGGTCTAAAAATTGTCAAAGTAAAGACATTTTTCTTCATTGAGAAATCCTTGGCAAAATTCGGTAGATACATTTTGGGCCAGTCTGATTTCTCTTTCGCCAGTAGCCGATTTTCTGTTGTAAACTCTGAGTGCCCAGGTATATCCATCAGTGGAACCGAGTTTGAACAGTTTCACTCCATATCGATGAGTTTTATTTCAAAATGCTGCCTAATACAAGACTACTAAGTTTCAACAATAACAAAATCTTCGCCAGGGTAAAAAAGAGCTTTGAAGTTAGTCTGAAGATGATCAATCAGTTCTTCAATCTTGCGAGGTCGATTGGTTATGGCTACTTGTTTTATTGTTTTCAAGATGAAGCATCGAAAGCAAGTCCTGAAAAAGATTTCTGGACATAATTGTCCTAGGTAGCGCCATGTTGTATACTCCTTTTGTTTTTCAGTAATCTTCCATGCGGTCCAGAGTTACCAAACCCATCCACATCATCAATCCAAAAAATTTCTTCATTTCTACTGAATCAGTTGAAATCCACTGGTTCATCTGAACATGCTTCGTTTGGCTGCTATTGTTTGTTCAGCAAAACGGTTAGTTTCGTTAAACACTTAATATAACAAAAAAAAGTTATTAGCACCGAGTGAAATATACATATAAATTGGCTTGGCAGTCAAATGTGTTAAGAAATTCATGAACTGAGACCCATATTTGCTTAAAGAAGAAAATCTTCCTGAAATGAATAGAAGAATGCTTGGGCTACAAACGCACAATTTTTTGTGGCTTCGATCTTTTCGCTCACTAGTTGGAAAACCCTGAGAACAAGCAACAACTAAGGGGGTCTCATGATAGAGTTGTACCCTTGTTTCTTTAACTACTTAATATAAAAAACCTAAATATTTTATAAACAATAATTCTATTTTTTTTTTCGAACTTGGACCACAGATTGTCCGACCTAAGAATCTGGTTTCAGACAAAAGCCCGAAGAAACTGAAGTTGAAGGATTGTATCTATAGTGATTTTAGGGACATCTCTTTATTTAAATATGTACCCAAATGAACGCCATCGCCATCTATTGGATTTGTTTTAAACTACAACCTTACCAGTGTTGTGTCGAACTTATTGCATCGCATATACATACGTCTAAAAAGAGAATTCTCTTTATTTAAAACTAAGGTAGAAGACATTCTTCATATAAATTTTTTAACAACTTCTGCTTGCATTTTTGATCCTTTGTTAGCCTTAGGTAAAAATCAGTTTTATTATCAACTTATTTGGTACTTATATCCTAAATGTAAGTCCTTACAGAAAATAGTAAAATGCGATGTTAACTTCGATTCATTTCCATCATCTGCTGCCTTAATGCAGACATTTGATCAGCTGTTGATTTGCATGGAATGAAGCCACCAGAATACCGCCTTCTGAGATCTGAGAAACGTGAAATGTCAAAATCAACAATAATAACTTCATCAATATTCAAGAAGCTTCGTTTGTCAATTTGACAGATTTTCTTTTTAATATTTTTCGTTTCGTTGGTGGTCCCAAATATGAATATCCTCTTTACAACCAATATTTTCTATCAACAACACAAGACATAAAACCAACTACAGAAAAAAAAAAAAACTCATAATTAATTCCAATAAAGTACCTTTACCCTCTCTTATTATACACATTGACTGCACATCAGCAAACAAAAAACGACAGCGTAATTCATCGCACATGGGCGCCATCAGCTGCCTCGTCAACATCAATCCACATTGAATGATTGAATAATGAATAAATAAATAACGAAAAATACAAAAAAAAATATGTAAACGAAAGAATAATAATTAAAAAAAAAATCATCAGTCAGCAAGTCAGCAGCGAGTCAGAGAGCGAAGCTCCCATCAGCAGCTGCATTTGCATTTCACTTGGGGACTTGGGAGCAATGCCACACACGTTATATACCCACCCAATCAAAGGGGTCTTTTGTGCGATGTCACACATCACATAAATGTGAATGTGGTCACTGGCAGCTACGACGACAGTTGTAATTAAATATTCCCGACCACACTGCAACCATAAAATGGATCCAATGAATATTAAAAATCCATAACAATCTGATAAAATAAATGAATGAATATAATAAACAATACCCCTTGATATGGAGTTGGAGTCGGGGGAGCCAGACGACATTCTTGAACAAAAACAAAACAAAAAAGTAGTCAGCCACCTACCCCCCGGGACATACACCAGAAGCATGAGGCTTGAAAAGCTTGACACTGCCATATGTCAGTCGTTTCCTGGGAATCAATGTGCTATCGCCATCGCATCGCCTGTCGCTGGCCGAGCTACGGTCTCTAATTGCTAATGCGTTTCGCGTTTCTAAGGTTTTCTTCAACTGATGGACAGTAAAATAAAATCATTTAATCAATCTTCAATCAAATTAACATTTCAACCTAACTGCAAAGGCCCCACCCACCTACTTCGCAGTTGGAATCGAGCGTCGATCGATTTGGATATGAATCTGATCGCGTATTAGAATGCGACGGGTGGTTTGTGAGAGATGACAGGGTCGTCTATGTGGGGAGTGCAAAGTACAGAGCATTAGAGGGCGCTCAGTTTTAAAATTTCAATTTAAAAAGTTCTCATCTTCAATATTTAAATTTGAAGAAGAGATCATTGCAAACAAATTTATGAAAAGTGCAGGGGAACAGAAAAGCTGAATCCCCTAGTTTTACGATCAAAATGTGCCCCTTGGCCCTGGTCACTCAAGCAAACGGGCGCTAAGATGGCATTTGACGGCCCTGTGTGGTGATGGTGACTGACTGGTGGAGTCTATCTTTTGTTGTTGGATGGAGCTTGGATCTATTCGATCCCTGGCCAGAGATCGTGACCGATGCTTCCCGTTTATAGTTATAGGGTAAGCGCCCACGCTGTTGGTGGTACAAGAACCCGCTGGACATCTGAGTGAAGTTTCCCTCATTGTGGTTATTACTGATTTTTATATTTAATTTTTTTTTTTTTTTTTGAGGACGGATGAGTCGCGTCTGCTGTCAAGTCACTTGACAGCAGGTCAACGTGATGATACTCATTTGAATGCAGCTGCTGGGTGGTAATTAAATGCTGGGTATTTAAGTTAATTCTATACAGTTTGTTAAATTTATACTTTAAGGAGGGTTCGTTTTGTAGGAGATATGAAATGATAATTTAAATGGAAATGTGAAACAACTAGCGCGTGGTGGTAATATTAAATTTAGTTTTTATTTGCAACACTTAATTTCGCGCTTTGAAATGCAATGAAATATTCAGTGAAAAGGATTGTGGAATGCGTTTAAATGTCATTCGGTTTGATATGAGTTCAATTTATATACATATTTATAAAATAGCCATAATGGGCCTTACCAACAATCAAATTAAGAGACGACTTTAATATTTGAGCGAAATGAAACATTATTCAATGGACTCTTTATAACTGACCATAAATGCTGCATTTTATTTTGTAGGTTCCGTACAATAAATGGTTCATAATTTAGAGTTCACATAAATATTAAATTCATAACATGTATGGTTAACTTTATAGACCTCTTTAAATAATGGTCCATTTCGCTCAAATATTAAAGTCATCTCTTAATTTGATTGTTGGTACGGCCCAATGAAGTTAAAATATTTTTAAAACCCTTTTTGGTTTGGACAAATGAAAAATAAGAAGTCGTGCAAAAAATTGAATTCACGGAAAGTTCATCTCGGTGAAATTTAAAAACGTACCATCAAGTCTTTGTTTAGAAACGAAATTATTTGATTGACTCATCTTTTCTATTCTCTAGAAATATTCAATAATTTTAAATAACATCCGTAAAAAGTTGTGGATCGCATTCATTTTTCATTGAAACAAAAACGAGAAATGCTTTTAAATACCTACATTAAATGTCTAAAGACATCGAATATACATTTGAACAGGAATGTTCATCAGCTTACACTTGAGACCAATTTCGGATAGAATGTTAAATATAGAGATTCTTTTATTAGCAGCACAACGAATGTGGAATGCAATACCTAACTCTGTTTTTGACTCTTATTTTTATAATTAGAACTTCAAATCAAATGTGGATCGGTATCTACTCGCAAATATTTCCCTCTTTTTCTAGCGTTTCCTCTGAGTTTAACATTTCCAGAGTAGTTAAAACCCTTTTAGTGCGCGCACATTAAAAAAAAATATCACACCTTGATAAGGAAGGTATAATGGAGCAAAATAAAAAAAAAACATTCACAAAATATTGATTTCATTTTAAAAGCCGAGTTTTTTCCCTTTTCGTATAAACTTCAGAATTTTCTTTTCTGAATAAAAAATTTACTCGCCTTAGTAACTATGTACATATATATGTATGTGCGTAAATTATTTTGTATATAATATAGTTATAAGTAGTGCCAAAAAAGTTGTTTGTTGCCTTAAAAATTCTTACACACACAATTAGAGGGAAGAACATTATTTCACTCTAAACCATACTTACTTACTTACTTATCCGGCTCCCGATCCATGGAGGGTCTCTGCCTGAGATAATCCTGTCCTCAATCGGTTGCGATCCCTGTAGCGGAGGTTCGGTTTTCCTCGTCGTCTCGAACCTAAGGGCTGAGATTAGAAGATTTTCTTGGCTGGAGCGTTGTTGTCCATTTGCTCGATGTGACCGAGCCAGTGTAGTCGACGTGTTTTGGCTGTTTGGACTACATCCACATCTTGGTACGGCTCGTATAATTGACGATTGAATCTTCTCCTCCATTTGCCCTCTTCACATATAGGACCAAATATCCGCCGAAGAATTTTTCTCTCGAAAGTGCCCAGTATCAATTCCCCTTTTTAACTTATCGTCCACCACTCGGCGCCGAGTAGGACTGGTAAAATTAGGGTTTTGTATAGCGTGCACTTTGTCTTTAGAGAAAGGAGTTTTGAACCCATTTGTTTGGCCAAACCGAAGTAGCAGCGCAGCGGTTCGCTAGGGTAATTTAATTCTTCGTCAGATTTCCACTAGCGTGCCGTTCGTGGGATTGATATTTGTTCCGAGGTAAGTAAACTTCTTGAGTACCTCGAAATTACTGCTACCAAGAGTGACGTTTTGTTCTAGACGATGGACAGCTGAGGCTTTGTTTGTTGATAGCATAAACTTTGTTTTGTCCTCATTAACTTCAAGACCAACGCGTTTCGCCTGTTCATCAATAGCTGTGAACGCTTCTAGCACAGCTCGCTTAGAGCGGCCGATGATGTCGATGTCGTCCACATAGCCAAGCAGTTGGGTAGGCCTGTTGACCATAGTGCCTTCCAGATTAACATCACTCTTGCGCACTATCTGCTCCAGGACTAGGCTGCAGAAATCACATGATAGTGCATCTTCTTGTCTGAACCATATACATGTCTGGAATAGCTCGGACGAGCTGCTTCCCATTTGCACGTTGCACCGTGTATTTTGTCACGTCATGCGGCATAGCTGGATCAATTTATTCGGGATCCCGAGTTCCGACATCGCCAATAGAAGCTCTTGGCGACTTATGCTATCATATGCGGCTTTGAAGTCGATGAAAAGATGGTGGATTTGGTCTATCGTTGATCTGCCAGCCTGGTGCCACACTGGTATGTGCCGATCGTAATGTTGCAGAAAGATTTTAGACGCTCACATAGTACGGTGGATAGGATCTTGTAGGCAACATTAAGCAGGGATATGCCTCTGTAGTTGTTGCAGGACATAGGATCGCCTTTTTTGTAGATTGGGCATATGGGCCAGTCGTCGGGCATACTTTCCTCCTCCCACACTTGGTTGATGAGCTGATGTATGCACCCTATCAGGACATCTCCTCCATACTTGAAGAGTTCCGCAGGTAGGCCATCCGAGCCTGCGGATTTGTTGTTCTTAAGCTTTTTGATTGCTTTCTTAACCTCTTCAGTTACTGGATCTTCATTGACTGGTCTTATGCTTCTTTGCTCCCCTGTGGTTTCCTCTAAATAATGTCCATTAAGCAGCTGTTGGAAATGCTGCTTAAGCACGTCTACAATTCCCTGTGCTTCGGTGACTAGGTTCCCTTCGCTGTTTCGAAGAGCTTGCGTGGCGGTCCTATGACCTGATGCCAGTTCCTTGGCTGTTTTGTAGAACCGGCGCGGCTGTTGTTGGTGGTGGTGGTAGACTCCTCGAGATACCTGAGCTGAAAAGCTGCGGATACTCTTTTCTTTCTGCGCAGGGTTTTTTTTTCTCTTTCCTTCTCTTTTCACGGTACTCCTCTTTTGCTGCTCGTTTTCCGGTGCAGCATTTGCATTCGTGCATTTTCCGTCTCCTGTTTCAATACCGTGCATTCATTAGCATACCACGGGTTCTTTTTCCTAGGTGGTTGATAGCCTATGGTGGTCTTGGCTACCTCCTTAATGATGTCGCGGTACTGGCTCCACTGGTTGTTGACGCTTGTGGCTGGGGGTACGGCAGAGAGTTTCCCGGTCAATTGCTCACTGTAGTCTCTGGCTTTCTCATGTGCGCTAGGGCATTCAATATTGAATTTCTTCCTTTGGGCGTTCCTCATTTTCTTTTTGTTAAACAGTCGGGCTCTGAACTTTGTCACAACAAGAAAGTTGTCAGAGTCCACGTTTGCACCTCGGAAAGTTAGCACGTCCAAGATGTTCGACGCGTGCCTTGCTCCAATTAGCACGTGGTCGATTTGGTTGGCGATTCGACCATCTGGAGATCGCCAGGTTGCTGTGTGTATCCTTCGCCTGGGGAACCTAGTGCAACTTATCACCGCATTCCGAGCTGCAGCAAAGTCGATTAGTCGGAAGCCGTTATCTGTTGTCATTTCGTGGAGGCTGTGCTTTCCAACTAATCCGCCAAAGATATTTTCCTTCCCGACTTTAGCATTGAAATCTCCGAGCACAACTTTGACATCGTACTTCGGACAGGCTCCGTCCAGGAGATCGTAAAACTCCTTGTTAGACTCATCAGCTTCATCGGTAGGGGCGTGTGTACATATTAGGCTGATATTTTGAAAAGTAGCTTTGATGCGGATCACAGCCAGGCGATCACTAATCAGCTTAAAATCGATGACTTTTGATCTGAGTCGATTTCCCACCACGAATCCGCATCCTAACATGTGCATTCTTTGAGGAAAGCTGTAATAAATGTATCTCCTGGATCACGGTAATGTCTGCCTTGTACCGTGAGAGGACAGATTCAAGTTTTTGAGTAGCACCTGGTATGTAGAGTGTCCTTACATTCCAGGTGCATACTCGTAAACCGTGGACCATTTTCGTTCCGGGTCTGGTTGCCATTTAAGAGGAGTCCTTATCCGAGGATTCTCGCGTCTCTCTCATAACAAATTGTATTTTTTACTGTGGCCGGGTTGTAGCCCGGCGCACTAACCTCTAATTTGTAGGGCCATGGGCTTAGTGTTGCAATTGATTCCTTGGTCAACACTCGCACTTACAAGTTTAGCAAGTCATGACATAAAGCCAAGAGCAGTATCCGGCGGTTACCAACGAGGAGGTAATGTAAGCACTTGATGTGTAGGAAAGGGTACAGCTCGAAGCCCCCAGTTCCTGCAGCATCCAACCACCATGATTTTATTTATTAGATGTTGATAATTTGAAGCTTGAATCCTTGATGGTTTCGTGGTTCTTTATTTTTATTGCCTCTTTAGCAATTCTCGGCACATAAAATCTTTCAACTGCGTTGAATTTTGTTAATCAAATCGAATAAATTGATATTCGAAGTAAGCCAGATGTTCACATATCGTTAATTTTATGACGGCATTGTTTTGGATGGCTTTAACGTGTTTCCCCAATTTACGATGAAGGACATTTGTAAGGAACCGAGTAAGCCACAGGGTTTTGGAGTAGAATTCTGTTTTTCGGTGATTTCAGAAATTGACGAACTTTTGATGGTGGTTTGAAATCGGTATTTACACCAAATTTCTTCAATATTCGTCGAATTCCATCCGTATTCGGGGTTTAGATTCCTATTATTCATGGACAAAATTAGTACCATAACGTTACACTTGTTTCATACCCAGTTTTGAAATGTTTGCCATTTGACGCCAGAAAAAAGAAGAAGTGGACAAATTTCACGAAATTTTAGTGTTTAAGGTTCTACAGCTAAAAAGATATGATCACCTTCTGAAAATGTAAATAAAAGATTTAGTAAAAGATTTTCCATTATGCATGTCCTAAACTGTAAATGAGATGTCATTGAAATTATTTATTTAAATGTTAGGTGGCACGCATCAGATAGTTTCAATTTTTCATACATTTTGCACATAAAACAGTCTAAATTTGACGAATGGCCTTATTTATGTCGGCTTTCAGGGCAGTGGTGGTTTGGGGAGTATACTCAGACAGACTAAATTTATGTCCCTCTTTTCGTCTTCCCAACCACTGTGGCATGAATTTTTGGCGATTATAGAAGTCCTTTCTTGACTTAAAGAAAATGTGATATCAGTAAAAGATATACGCATCTACTCGGACAGCCAAGCAGCCATTAAATCTCTTTATTTTCACTTTGCCAGCCCTTAACTGCCGATTGTCTCTGATGGAGATGGTACAGCTATTTAATATTCACCTTTGCTCGTTGTCTAGAAACAGGGGCATTTCAGAAAATTGTAAAGCTGTCGAACTCGCCAAAAGTGGAACAATGATACCTTTGCTGCCAAGCAAGGCCAATGTATGTAGGTATTCCTATTGGTACGTACAAACGTAAGCTATACAGAGAACAAACCTTATCTGGAATAATATCAACATTTGCTGGGATCTGAAACTCTCCAAAGGTTTAATATCCTTAGCAAATCGCACATATGCCCCTTAAAAGATGTTATAACAGGACACTGTTTGATAGGCAAGCAAGAAACGCGGATTGGAATTTATTCTAACGATTTCTTCAGAAGCTGCATGGATGTAAAAAGAAGAGGAAGCGATCCCTCACCTTCTCTGTACATGTATCAAAGATGTAGAGTTCTACAAGAATGATCTTAGTGATCTGGCAAACATAGATATAGGCAATCTGAATCGCTTCATTAGGAGGTCCAATTAGTTAGTTTACCGTTTAAGGACCAAATCTCCAAGATCCAGTGTGGTATCACAATTGACCAACTCATGGCCTGAGTGGATAGGCCCTCTTGCTTACGACCACGTCAACCTAATATAGATATAGACCTATTACTTAACAAAACCCCACAAGAAGACGTATAACGGGGTCAAATTTTACAATATCCGTGGCCAATTCTCATCACCTCCGCGTGAGATAACCATGTTCGGAAATCGCTTGTGGAAGATGTCTATTGTGGCTCGAGCTGCGTGGCACGTAGCACTGTCCTGTTGAGTCCATATCATCGAATTCGTTCCAAAAGAAATTGATTATCATCAACCGATAGCGCTCGCCATTAACGGTGATGGTCTGGTAAAGCTTTATGGACCGGTGATGCAGCCAACCCAAAATCCACACCAAGCATTGATTTTCTCTTGGTGCATTCCAATTTGGAGGATATCGTGTAAATTGTGAGCGTCCTTAATCCTAAAATTTTTATTGATCACAAACCCATTCATCCAGAAATATCCCTTAAAATGGCGACAGTAAATTGGGCCAAGCGTACGATATGTTTCTCGAAGAGAAGACCCATTTTCATAAAACAACTTAATTATTTGCACATGTTATGGAACGCTATTACTCTTCATGTTGATTTGGAAAGACATCAGTAGATAAGTGACAAAAGTTGTCAAGACTGTGGCTTCAACAATATGGCAGAAATCACTTATCAAAAGATCGGAAATTTCTATCGGAAAACCCTTTTTACACGTTCGTATGTGTTTAGTTTTCATGCTAGAAGTTATCGCTTTAAATAAATAAATAATAATAAATAGTTAATAAATAAAAGGTTTAGACTGCAAATAACGAATGTTATACTGTTTTTTATTAGCGTTTCATTTTCAGTCGAACTTTCGAAATTAGTCTATTCAAAGACCCCCATTTCCCGAAATGAAATAAAATCGATTAAATTCCACAATTTTTTCTACGTTCAACATTAGCACCGTTCAAACTGCAATAAAAAGAAAGAACTTGAAAAAGTGTGACAAAGTTTTGACAATCAATTAAACATGCTTCAATACACAAAAGCCGTTAACTGCTAAATTCCCAGTTTCACGGCCTAAAGGTGTGAATTTTGATATAGTGCTGAAAAAAAAACAATATTTGTTTAATAAGCCCTAAACTTTATGTGTCAATTTTAAACAACCCAATTATTTCCAGTTGAATCCTTAAATTCCAACAACAACAGAATAAAGCAAATAATTGTCATTTGTTTCGTCCTTTGAAAACCATGCCCGAATTCTTTTGTTTAATCTTATTATTTATCACAGCACGCTGTCACAGAATCATCTTTTTTTTCTCGACAAACGGACGACCCTCTGTGCAACACAATTCCGCCCTTAACCATGGACAATTATTTCTTTTCCTATTTATTTGACATTTTTATGAGACAATAAAGGACGAATTCGGTTTAGGTCGCCTGCAATGTCCCAGTTGGACATTAGCTACGCATGTGGCTTTCTTCTTTACCAATGTATATGGCATATATAAACTGTCAATCTTTTCTCTTCTCTCCTCTGCTCCTGGAAGGGTGTGATAAAATTGTGTGTTTAAGGCGGTTGATAGACCCATTCTTAGCCCTAATGATTGGACTTTGGTCTGCAAGTTTTTTTTTTTTTTTTTGCTGACAACGTTATAGTGTCCATAGTGTTCAAGGAAACACAAATATGAAGGGGAGGCCATTTTTTGGTCCGAATTATGGCTTGTCGGAAACCTTTTTTATAGTAAACATTATCATTGGATTGGTGATAGAGGGGGCATGGCATATCCTTCCAAATGCACGTGACACATCTTTGGATTTAATTGAGAGCTAGAAATATAATTGATAGCCGATGTTTCATTTCCAAGGAAGAATAATAACGATAAGTTGTGACTGGCGATGGCGGCCAGTCGATGTGAGAACAGAATTTCAATAAACTTCCTGCAATCCGCCTTGAAATCCTGAACAAAATGCCCGCAAGAAGTACAGGGCTATTATATATTCTAAGAGTGCACCCTCAAATTACACGGAGATTACATTTGGGTGTGTTTCTGTTGCACAATTTGTAACGCACCTGCTTCTGCTGTGTTGCCAGCATTCATTGGGTTCACGTTGTCATCTCGAATGTCCTTTTTAATGGACTTTCCATATAAGAAGGCATTTAGCAGAAAACAACAATATGTGACCAGAACAATGAAAGTCCATAAATTCTGATTTCTATCCTCATCGCACATAGAAAACTATATTATTTATTTATTTTTTGTTTGTGTGTGTTGTTGTTGTTCGTAGCCAGGTGCCGTAAGATTTACGACATCCTGCAACCGGAGGATAAGGCGACACAACTTAAGAGCAAAAACAATAGATGGGACAATATTGGATTCTCGAAAAAGAAGAAGAACAGGCAAAAGGTACATGTGTGTGTCGGCGTCGTCGTTGTCGTCTACCTATAAATAAAATACAAAGAAATTTTATTTAAGATTTTTACAATGCGATAATTGCACCACATATAGCGCAACAAGATATGTTTATGTGTCCTTTAGTCCAGGAACAAGGCAGTATTAGGTTTGAAGGTAGATAGGTATGCGAGTGCATCCCTCCCTCCATCCATTGGAGTTTAGTTACTTTCTTTTCAAAATTTATTACCGTGCTCATTTGTTATTGCCGGACAAAGGAGCTGTGAAAAATAATCTCCTTTCTTGTGGTAGTCCTCGATCGTAAATTAGGAAATAGAAATACGAAACATTTATAATATGGCATCTTCAACACTTGCAACTCGATTAGTTTTTTTTTAACTTTAAAAGTGAATTTTTTTGTTGGGTAGTTTCGCATTTTGCAATATGGAATTTACTAACTTCGCATCTTATTTGTCAAATATGTTTGCGTAGCAAGTTTGAACTTTACATTTCGCATTTTATTGTTAAATTTAAATACTTTCGTATTTCATTTGTTCGCAAATAATGTTTTGAAAATTTTCATTTAATTTTTTCGCATTTTAATTTTTTCTCGCATATTTCACATTTAGTTGTCTTGAATTCTAAAAATTCTAAAATTCTGCAATTTCTGTTTAGCAAATTTAAATTATACTCGTACTTGCGCTATCATAAAATGAACACAGCTCGAAATCAATCAAATCCGATCATGTTGAATTTTAATAATTTCGCATTTTCATTGTTTTTCGAGATTTTTTGTTTCGCATGTTTGAATAATTTTGATTTGAAACACATCGCATTTCTTTTCTGCAAGCTTGTCTTGTTAGTAATTTTGCATTTTTTTTCGCAATTTTTGTTTTGCAGAACTCCATCTTCTTTTCGTTTACATGTCGAATTAGCTTTCTATCAAATTTCGCATTTTGCTGTCTTAAATATAAAAAGTTTCACATTTTAGTTCTTTAAAATATTTGTTTTTCAAATTTGCATTTAATTTACCATTTCGAACGTGCTTTATTGAATTCAAAAAATTTCGCAATTTATTTGTCGGAATATTTGTTTCGCAAGATGTTGTTTTCATTATCATTTAATTTTTTTTTTTTTTTTTTCTCTCTTTAAGTGAAATCTTGAAGGAATTCGTTATGCAACCGTAAGGAAGTCATTGCGTTCAGTCGTTAACCATCCCCGTGTGGAGGATGCTTCCTACTGAGAATATGCTCTGTGAAGCTGCATCTTCTGGAATATATTCTCTGTGCTCCACTAATTCCTTGCATTTCTTGGCGGAGGGCCTCCCATGTGCTGCACATGAGGAATGTATGGCAGGACTGGACTGGTAGAACTGAAATAGGTTTTATATTGAGCACCTGTCTTTACGACTCTTTCTCACTGCTTGGCCTACTAAGCATTCCGATTTCCCAGGACATAGTTCTAGTTGTATTTTTATCTTTGGAAGAAAGGCTACCACCCCTTTCCAGCAGTTGCAAGATTAGATTCCTTGACAAACCAACTCCACATTGCTACCAAATGTTTCATCGTATGTCTTTTCTTCGGAGTACGAGTCAGGCATCTCCATACTGTTCCAAATTTGCACTGTGTAGGCAGTACCACCCTTGGTTTGAGTTATTTTTATCTATCTATTGTAGTTACAATAGCCAACTGCGTGACTTAGTTGGTGTAACCACAGCCACCTCGTGCTCTCTTTACAGAGGGCCTACCCAATTAATATTCGAGACCAGGGTTTTTACACCCTGGGGCTCTAATTAGCAGGAAAATTTATTCAATCTCACTATTCCCGAGGTACCCAATTTGGGTATCTATCGCAAATGGAGTGGAAACTCCGTGGTGCAGACCATAGCTGACCGAAGCCAACCACAATGTGCACCGATATTTTCGATTAGTCTCTTTTGTCCTACAACAACTAGGAACGATAGTCCTAAGCAATCTTTCTTAATCTTCAGGCACTGGATAGAACCATCGATTATCCAGATTGCGAAAACCAAAACGTCATAACAAAAGAGGTTCACTCAGTTACTTTTCTTACGTTATGGCCGTGATTGCCCCAGATCACTCGCTCAAGATTTATTTAAATATAAATAGTGCCAGAGATCCGTTGCTCAGATTACCTAAGGTAGGATATAGCACTAAAAATATTTTTATTTATTTCGGATACAGCCTTGAACTACGACTAGTACCCTTTATTTTCGATTAGTCTTTATTCGCATTGAATTAGGAACGGTAGTCCTAAGCAATCTTCTTGATCTCAACGATCGTTGATTTTTAACATCATATTTCAAAGATTGCTAAAACCAAAACATATAGAGCAAAAGAGAACACTATCTCAATTGCTTTACTTCATGTTTGGCCGTGACCCCCTGGTCACTTTTGAGTTTTCTTAATTGTCTAAATCTCCAGCAAGCCGGAGAAATAGACTTAGTTCTTAAATAAATCATCCGCCTGAAACAATGTACAAAATTTGGCATTGTGTTCACACCAGGAAAAAGTCAAAGGAGATTGAAAGGGCCAAGTGAATTTCAAAGTGACAAAGTGGAAGCTGTGAAATGTAGAGGTAAGAGCGTTTAGGTTGCGAAGTTGAAATGAAAAATCGCAGGAGAAATTCTTCGTGATTTTTTATGTTTAGAATTTTCACTTTACTTTTTTTATACAACTTTAAAAAAAAATATTATTGTTTCCCTTCGATAACTCAGAGTTTTAGCTTTTTAAAAATCTGATCACTAACATTGCGAACAAGAAAAACTCCATACGTTAAAAACGACTTGATATCTTTGCAGTGGAAATATGGTATTCTTTCATTTCGCCAAAAGAATAAATTACTTTTAATAAATCACAAAGCGTTAAAGTCATGAGTGAAAACTATTGCGAAGGACAAACTGCATAGGGATAAACTTAATTTTAGTCAACACTGTGGTAAGTTCCGATAAGGTTTCCCATAAACTTAAGTTCGTATTTCGTAAATCGCAGTTTCTTTTAATTCTACTAGTTGGTTCTTAAATATCCTTTATTTCGTGCTCAATGTGGCATCGCGGTATTAATTTTCATTTTGATCGCAAATCTTTAAAAAATTGTCTGCTCTAAATGTTAGGTAGCAGACTAGCCTTATTTTACTTTTAGCAGAATAAGGTTGCATAACAAAGTGAAAAGTCGAAAAAATATTATTATTTGTTCGCAGTTTTTGCTCAAAAAGTTCTCACCTTGTTCTCGTCTTCACATTTTGCAAAATCTGATTTTATGGATGAAACAAAATGACCAGAGAATTCTTCGATTATTTTATAGTCATTAAAATTTAATAAATAAATAAATTGGTGGTGCAAAAGCTCGAGTTAACCAGGATCTTATTACTTACAGCCCCCAACTTTTCTTCTGCGTTTTACCAGAAATGAAGTGGATCATTTCTATTTCGAAAAGCTATTGAGCAGCACTTTTCATGACAAGATATATTCTTGGAGGATTTGTCAACTCCTCGCAATTAAATATTATTCTCTTACGAAAGTGTAATTTCGCACTTTGCATTTCATAATTTTATAAATGCTGAGTATGTAATTGATTTGCATTAAACTTGCGAAATAAAAAAGTTCATTTAAAGCTTATATTCGCTTATAACGGGTGATTTTTTAAGAGCTTGAGAACTTTTTTTAAAAAAAAAACGCATAAAATTTGCAAAATCTCATCGATTCTTTATTTGAAACGTTAGATTGGTCCATGACATTTACTTTTTGAAGATAATTTCATTTAAATGCTGACCGCGGCTGCGTCTTAGGTGGTCTATTCGGAAAGTCCAATTTTGGGTAACTTTTTCGAGCATTTCGGCCGGAATAGCCCGAATTTCTTCGGAAATGTTGTCTTCCAAAGCTGGAATAGTTGCTGGCTTATTTGTGTAGACTTTAGACTTGACGTAGCCCCACAAAAAATAGTCTAAAGGCGTCAAATCGCATGATCTTGGTGGCCAACTTACCGGTCCATTCCTTGAGATGAATTGTTCTCCGAAGTTTTCCCTCAAAATGGCCATAGAATCGCGAGCTGTGTGGCATGTAGCGCCATCTTGTTGAAACCACATGTCAACCAAGTTCAGTTCTTCCATTTTTGGCAACAAAAAGTTTGTTAGCATTGAACGATAGCGATCGCCATTCACCGTAACGTTGCGTCCAACAGCATCTTTGAAAAAATACGGTCCAATGATTCCACCAGCGTACAAACCACACCAAACAGTGCATTTTTCGGGATGCATGGGCAGTTCTTGAACGGCTTCTGGTTGCTCTTCACTCCAAATGCGGCAATTTTGCTTATTTACGTAGCCATTCAACCAGAAATGAGCCTCACCGCTGAACAAAATTTGTCGATAAAAAAGCGGATTTTCTGCCAACTTTTCTAGGGCCCATTCACTGAAAATTCGACGTTGTGGCAGATCGTTCGGCTTCAGTTCTTGCACGAGCTGTATTTTATACGGTTTTACACCAAGATCTTTGCGTAAAATCTTCCATGTGGTCGAATAACACAAACCCAATTGCTGCGAACGGCGACGAATCGACATTTCACGGTCTTCAGCAACACTCTCAGAAACAGACGCAATATTCTCTTCTGTACGCACTGTACGCATTCGTGTGGTTGGTTTAATGTCCAATAAAGTAAACTGAGTGCGAAACTTGGTCACAATCGCATTAATTGTTTGCTCACTTGGTCGATTATGTAGACCATAAATCGGACGTAAAGCGCGAAACACATTTCGAACCGAACACTGATTTTGGTAATAAAATTCAATGATTTGCAAGCGTTGCTCGTTAGTAAGTCTATTCATGATGAAATGTCAAAGCATACTGAGCATCTTTCTCTTTGACACCATGTCTGAAATCCCGCGTGATCTGTCAAATACTAATGCATGAAAATCCTAACCTCAAAAAAATCACCCGTTAGTTTTAATTTTGCAATTTTTCATTTAATTTTTCTGCAATCTGCATAGTTAAAATTTCGCATTAGATTAATCGCAAAATTTTTGTTCTGAATATTGACGAAGTTGATAAAAAATTGCGAAAAGGAAAAGCAAGGGAGTAGTGACATTTGTTCCTAATTTTGTAATCTTGTAAATGTTTTGCAAACTCCGTCTTAATGTTTTAAATTTTCTCATTCGTTGTTAAATCTCAAAGACTGTAGACAGAAAAACAGAAATGTCGCAAGTTACGATTTTTCAATTTTATTATTGTCTTAGGTTTCCAAAATTAAATTCATCTGTTATAAACTATATCTGTTGATTGATTCCTTTGTTGCGAAACGAAAAATCGCAGATACAAATATTATTTTTTCGAAGTAATTTTTGACAAATTTCCTTCTTGCGAGGATATTATTTTAATTGTCGATCAATCCTATTATGCTAGGATGCGAAAAAAACGCAAAAAACTTTGTGCCCAAAGCTGCAGCAGACAGTGAAAAGATCCAAACGAAGAATATTGATACCAGACTTGTACTTTTGCGATTATTCATATTTGGTTACCTGTTTGTCTATTGTATGATTAATTATTATTATCCAAAATTAAAATATAAACAACATGAATCTCAATATAATTCAAGCCAATGCTGGCGCCAGAGAGAGCATTCCCAAGCTGCATACACAATTACCACATTTAACCAGGTTTGGCCCTATGTTGTGCTGCACCTTGGCTGCAACAATACAGCTGCTAGAGGTAGGTTTGACAGGAATATATGCAAAGATAGTTATTAAACCCAACAACAACAAAAGCTAGTCCCAGCACACACAAGGGTTCAACACAAATACTCAACTAATGCTAATAACAAAATTGCCCATTGAAGGTATCGGTAGTATACCCTATAGTAGCAGTTTCAGTGTACATATCTTCCACTCTGCGCCCCCATGTGGCCAATTCACTTAATATGCATAGCGCCAGCTCCGACCGACCGACCCAACAACGCTTAATGTAATCAACCGAAAATTTGTATCTAAGTATCTAACAAGTCGTAAAATTTCATATTTACACGAATTCGTGGTATTCCCTGGGATCTGGCTTGGGAATTTCAAAATTCAATTCGCTCTTCTCTGTCATGCATATATTTATATATAGTCCTGGCCAAATGAATGGAGTTGTATTGTGGAACACCCACAATCAAGTTGGTAGGCGTGGATTCCGTTAGTGCCGTCGAAAGTGCGGGTAATAAAACATAATTTCGTGCAATATAATTTTTGAAACCATTTTACGGCCAGAGCTATAAACTTGACTTGAATGCATCATGAAGAGGGATGTTCGGGTTTCTAAGAAATCATAAAAAAATAAACAATATGAATTCCGACCGAAACTGATTTTTCTTTAGCTACCGTCTCGTTGGTCGTGGTCGTTCTCGAAGCGTTTAGGGGCGTTGGTTGTGTTTCTTCGTGTAAATTGGTTTCCAAGAAAGGATTCGAAATGTTTTGTAATTCCATGATTTCACTAAAATTTCGTGCTAGTAATTATTGTTTATTTTTATTATTTTGGATTAAGTTCTATCTTCAAAGATTTTTTTAAACGGATACGACACTAGAATTAAAGTTATAACGTGGAGATTGTAGTACTACATGGCTTATGGTTAGTGCGTTCGACTGTCGTGGAGATGGTCCAAATTATCCAAGGGTAGCTCTTGTCGTGAAAAACACTGCGCATCTAAGCCGTTCGGATTTGGTTGTAGGTCCCCTTCAATCTTGGTAATACGAACACAGGAATGGTTGAGAGTTGTAAATCACTAGTTCCTAATTACCATTTTTTTTTGTTTTTTTTTTTTATAACGTAGACAGGAAACTGCATGTACGAGTACCACCGGTGAGTCAGATGCTAGATCTAGAAAGAAAAAAGGTTGCGGCCAAGTCGTAGCTTGGTCTTTAGGCTTATAGAGTTGTTTCTCCATATTTTCGACAGCATTCCCAACGCAGCCTTTGCTTTCCCGATTCGGCTGGTTCTAGTTCGGTCCCGTCATCAGTAGAGACAATACTCCCAAGGTATTAAAAACTCTCTACCGTCTCTACTGTTTGTCCAGAAATATCTATTTGAAGGCTGATCCTTTTAGGTTTTGCCGTATTGATTTTAAGCCCGACAGTTTCGGCTTCTCTCTCCACCCTTGTTGTCATTTGATAGAGATCCATGATCCTATTAGAGAGTAAGCACTAATCACACGTCATCCGCGTAGTCCAGATGTTTCAAGTGCGATAGCAGCACATCACTTATTACCAACAGGAACAGTATTGGTGACAGTATACAACCCTGTCTAATACCACTTTGGATTTCAAACTCCTCTGACAACCTTCCTTTATGCAGAACGTGACATTTGGATCCTTCATATGTAGCCTTGATAATAGCGATCAATTTATCCGGGATGCCCCTCCTGCGCAAGGCAAGCCAAATAAATTCTCTATTGACACTGTCAAACGCCTTTTCGAAATCGATGAACAGCTGGTGAAGTGGTGATCGATGATGATCCGCAAGGTGTTGATGTGATCCACACAGGAAGAACCAGTGCGGAAACCTGCTTGTTCGACGTCAAGCGTGTCTTCTAGGTGCGTAAGGTCTCCTTTCTTTGCAGGATCTCGGACGATGTTGTTGGCGCTGAAGGTAAGAGTTCTGCGGGAATACCGTCCAGTCCAACCGCTTTGTTGTTGTTCAGTGCTCTGATTGCGGTTAAGATTTCTTCTCTACTGGTGGATACAGTGCGTATTCGGGAATTTGTTACTACGGACGGATCATTGGGTGTTAGGTTAACTTCGCTGGTGAAAACTCGATTTATAACCGCAGAAAAGTGTTCCTTCCACCTTTTGAGCTGGTCCTCATCCGAAACTAGCAGTGATCCGTCTATGTCCTTTACCAGGTGTTGTTTAGAGCTTTGGACACCTGTAAGCTCTTTGGTAATTCTGTAGATGGTCCTACTGTCGCACCTACTTGCGGCCTCTTCTGCTTCTGTTGCCAATGCGTTGATATAGTTTCGCTTGTCACGTCGCACGCTACGGTGAACTTCTCTAATCTTCATGCGGTACGCAGACTCTGGCTCGTTTCTGCCTGCTGCTGACGCGCTGCAATGCGGGCTTTGAGCTGTTTTCTTTCTTCGATCCTAGTCCAAGTTTCTTCGGAAAACCAGGCACTATTTCTTCCTTGCGACAGACCGACTATACTTTCAGCACCTGATATGAAAACATTTTTCACAGCACAACAATGGTTTTCGATGGAGGTGGGTTCCGTGCTACTGATTGCTCTTAATACTTGTGAAAAATGGTCCCCTAGTTGTTGGCGGAATGCGGGATCCTTGAGTCTATCGGTGTTGAATTTGGGCATTCGGGTGTTTTCTTGGGATCTGCGAACTGCAGCTGTTCGTAATCTTACGGTAGCAACCATCAGATGGTGGTCCCGGGCAATTCCCATGTCTGCACCTCTTCTGTTTCGAACGTCCTGAAGACTGCTTCTAAATCGCCGACTGATCGTGAAGTGATCAGTTTGGTTGGAAGTTGCTTATCTGTCCGTCGACACCCAACTGATTTTGTGGCACGTCTTGTGCTCAAACTTGGTTGCTCCTATAACAAGACGGTTGGCGTTACGAAAATCGATAAAACGTTCGCCATTGTCGTTCCGGTTTCCAACACCATGCTTTCCCATAACATGCCTGAGTCCATCATTGTCATTGCCAACCTTGGCATTCAAGTCTCCCATTACCATTATGATGTCTCCACGTGGTGTACTATCATAAGCAGCACTCAGCCGGTTATTAAAGGCCTTCTCCTCGACAGAGGAGAGCTCCGTTGGGGCGCAGCGTAACACTGTATGATGGTGACGCGACGTACTCTAGTCCAGAACCTAGCTTTCATGATCTTGTCATCTAACGGCTCCCAGGAAATTAAGCTCTTGAGAGCTGTTTTAGAAAGCAGCAATCCAACGCCAGATTCACGGTTACTTCCACGTGCCTTTCCGGAGTAGAGTAGTACAGTGTTACGGGTTGGAGACTTATATTTCCCCGAGCCCAACCATCTCACTTCACTGATCCCTAAGATGTCCATCTTATACCGCATGAACTCACTCTTTAGTTGGAGGAATCTGGCATTTTGAGGACCTTCACTTCCACAAACCAATCTTTGTCCGGGTACAATAGCCAAAAGTCCTCAACGTGTTATCGTTCCTTATCCGAGGCGTAGTGTCAGTTTCGTTAGCGGGAAATTATTTCAGTTACGAAGAATGCTAACCTCCGTAACCTATCCTAGAAAGCTAGGCCTTTCGCACTTGTAATTTTAGCCTATTTACGTATATAGGGATACGTAAATAGTTGCCCGGGGACCACCACGAGGAGGTAAAGCAAGCACTTCACCGTGACTGACTGTTGCGCTACTGACTCAGACCAAGTTCTGAGCAGTCAATAGTTTCCCGATCAGGTACGATGTAGGTCGCCCCGATGGATGATAAGAAGAATATCATTATGTTGTTGCACTTTTTCATCTTCGTTGTGCTAAAATTCAATAAGATAACTAAATTTTTTTGAAACAAAATCCTTGAATATAAAATATTACATATCGTTTTTGTATAATATCTATCGGAATGCCAGCTAGCCACATTCCCGGCTGAAACCGGTATCTTTTAATCGCATTAATTTAGTGTCAATATTGAGACAAATTTGAAATATGCAATTGAACTGATGAGGCAGTATTAACAAATGGAAAATAAAGCTGGAGTCTGAAAAATTACAAGCTATCTTTTTGAGTAGAAACAGAAAATCTTGCTACCTTTCCTGCAATCAGCTTACATAATGTTAATGATGTAAATGTGAAATGGGACCTATGTACGAGTATTACTAAATATTTCAAAAAGTAAGCATGGCTACTATAAATACCCTTTTATCTTCAGGAAGTCATGTCTTAGCAATGATAATAAAATAAAAATACAAAAATTAGTTTTTTAAGCAATCCTCTTTTATGGATGTCAAGTCTGGTTTTACAGAAAATTTACTTAAAATGATGCTTAACTTCTATCGATACGATTTCACCTCAGATTTAAACGATTTCTGTAAGAATCAATAAACTCAACAACTCAGTAATTAATCTTTGTTTCATATTTTTTAAATTATTTGTTCATTCAGTTTAAGTGTCGTCGTCCTTATGGACTATTTGATGATAAATTGATCTTCGGTGATGGCTCGGGCATATAGATTCCTGTTAATTGCAATTTTGTTCATGCTGTAGGAGTTGTTGCACTTCTGAGTTGGGATGATCTTCAATGTTCCTGACGATTTTTTCGGAGAGCTGCAAGATTGGTATTAATTTTGCCTCCTCGTATATCCTCTCAATTGGTATATATTTCTTCGTCGTTGGGTAACGGGTAGTCCTGTGCAAATGCTTTATCTTCTCCCTTGCTGTAGGTGATATAGTAAATCAGATGAAAAAGCCGTAGGTCAGAATGAGTCTGATAAGTTGTTTGTACACAAGTAGCTTGGTCTACTTAATTAGTCCATTTCACCTCCTGAGTAGCGGATGGACCAAGTGCGGAGTGCAAGTGGTTCCCTTCAGCATCGAGTCTGCATGCTTCAGTTGATAGCATTACAGCTTGTTGCAAACACTCGTCTTCAAATGACAGTCACTGGTGTTTGGAAGAAGATCAGTTTCGTCTTTTCGCGGTTTTTCTTCAGTACCTATTTGCAATAGCATTTCTGCATAAAGCTTTGCCCTTGTACCTGGTATGTTGGCTGGTTGATCAGCAGTGTAAATGTTAAACAAAAGCGGACCAAGTTTGTATCCTTGAGGCACTCCAGCGTTGATTCCCTTGGATGTTACTATTTGTTATGCTACCACTACATACAAAAGTCTATGGGTTAGGAAATGTTTGATTATTCTTACCAAGTGATTAGGAAGTCCAAGTTCCGAAAGTTTGAATATTAATTTTTGTATCCAAACATCAAAATAGCCCTGCCCTATTCATATGTATTAAATTTTGTTGTTTGTAGTTTGCTTCAAAAATTAATATTTAAATCATATCCTGAGTTAAAAATAATTAATATACGAATTCAGTAGAAAGATTATGATTATATCAGTATATGTATATACTGTGCGGTAGCTAACCAAATGTAAATCTAAATACCAACAATAATAATCCATCTATCTAAATAATAATATTTCCCCTTCAAGTTTTTTTATTTTTAAATTTTCACATAAATTTATCTTCATTGTCATCTTCTGGCTCTTAAGGAGGACCTTTTGTCGACATTCTTTTTCAACTTTAAATTTTTTTTAATTTATTTAATTTTTGATATTAATTTCTTAGAATTTAATTTTAATATCTTTTTATTTATTTATTATTTATTTATATTTTTAAAATAAGTAACTTTGATTGTCAGGAATAGGCCTGCTGGTTTCTTAAAAAAATAATATTTCGTAAATCTACCCTCCCAGTCTTTCACTCAATTAAGTTTCAAAAAATTATCTATTATATAATTCAAAACGAAAAGATACAAATGCCAATTTCCAGTTTTTATCGTGATCCTTTCAATTCTCAAATTCAAACAAAAAATAAGAATAGGAAAAAGACACCGTCCTCGTAAGGTCAACTTAAGCTCTTATTTTGATTTTAATTTCAAAGAAAAACACAAAAATTATCAACAAAATCAACACACAATCTACCCATTTTGGCAAACAAAAACAACAACAACAGCAGCAGCTGTGCTGTTCAAATAGAAAAAAAAGTAAAGATACGAGATCTTCTTTTTGTCCAAAAAAAAAAAAAAAAACGTGGAAGAAAGGACTCAACCATGCATATCTGACTAACAAACAAAACACAATCCTCTTGCAATTTAACTTCATTTTAAACAAGTTCACACACAAGGAGCGAAATTAGCATTAGTGGTGTACCCCTGAGTAATTATCCTGTCATTTTATAAAAATCCTTCCTCAAACACAGAGCACACTCTTATTTGCTATACACATTATCAGCGCTGTCGAAGTAGTTATGAAGTAGTATTAAGTAGTGTTTGGTATTTGGTATTGACTGATAACTATAGAACTGGAAACAAAATGTAGTTCCACTTAATGGGCCAGGCACACGGGATGAATTCTACCAGGTAGAAAAGCGGACTCCTGTACTTCTTTTCATAGTGTTCGTATTTTCTACAGTCCATCCAAACAATGGTCGAAAATTTTATTCGGTTTCATTGCGCACACTTCGCTTCCTTCTCCTAAGAACTGAGCTTTCTGTTTTCAGAATTCACCCAAAAAAGTGCTTACTACTATTTTCTCGAGCAACTAAATACTTATGTATTTGATTTATTTGTTCTACTATTACACTCCATTTTTAACTCCCTTTCCACTACTTTTTATCCGAACGACCACTCTGCTGGTTCCGAGTGCAGACATTTGATGACAACCAGGTTCGACTCCAAAAGGACGGAACTCTTTGTATATTTATTTTTAATTTTCAAATGAAAACACAACAAAACAAGGACGAAAAGAAAACAAAATACAAAAAACGAACGATTGTCCCCTCTGGCACTTCCTGCCACAAACCCAGCTCTGGGAGGCTTGGACTTAGATAAACATTTACTTAGGCGTTATCGTATTTTGTCTCTCGAGTTTTTTTCTCTTTCGGTGTGTTATTTATTTTTACTTTTATTTTAACAGATTGGGTGTTTGAATATCCTTAAATTGGTTTCGCTCCTTGTTGTCGATTGTCAACATTGTTGGCATTGTTTGGACAAATCCTGCCTGTTGGTCTGGCGTGTATACCTTTCATCTATGTACATGTGAATTTTTCTAAAGGAGCCGGTCGGTCATATTGCTAAACCTGATCGACATGTTGACATCTGAGATGGGTTGATGATGTTTTCCCAATCGTGAAATCCTGTCAGGATAATCGGGAATTTATGACATTTTGATGGCTTCTTGTCCAAATACCAGCTGAGCTGCTGATGGGAATGATGGCATATCTACCTACTTTTTTTTTTTCCTCTTCAATTCGTTAGTGGTGCTGCATCTTCGAGCGCACCTTGTTTTGCTTGTTACAAGGATGTCAAATCCAACCATAATCCTTATTAAATATGCCTCGGTGAGGATGTGTCAGATTGAAAATCTTATTCCAAATCTCATGTCAGAGGCAAGAGCTAGAAGTTTTTTTTCGATTTTTTTTTTTGCATATTGAATGTCAACACATACAAAATGTTCTGAAGGATCAGTGGCTCCGGGCTTTGTATTGTCCTCTGGGCTTGTTTATTTCACATCAAACCCACCAGCATCAGGATAATGGGAAAATAGAATTCAATCCGGTAAATCAGGATGACAGGATCGAATTTTTCTCTCATTTCATTTATTTTTTGTTCAAAAATGCGACAAGAGATTAAATAAGGATTTGAAAAATGTAATATTTGTGGATGTGATGTGGAACTTGAAACTGTGTATTCCTGGGATGCGGACAAATGTGCTACAAACGTTAATTAAGGTAAAATATAAAAAGAAAAGATACAAATAGGGCGGGAAAACATAGCAATGCCAAAGGTGGAAAAGGTTTTTTGGTATTTAGCTTAAGGTTTAGAGAGTGCGAGTTTACAATAGTTTTTTTTTTTTAAGAGGATTTCTGTTTCGCCCTTGTTGATAATAGAGGATTAAATTGTTAGAAAATTTATAAAACGTAACCTCTCGGGAAGGGATTACGTTTTGAAACATATTGTGGGTAAGGTCGTTAGTATTTGTAACTTGAAACGGAATTGCCTTGTGTGCAGTTTTTTAATTGGTATCTTCTTGAGATACCACCGGGTGTGCCATTTTTCCATGGCGTATTTCAACTAAATTGAACGGTGCGTATTAATTGAAGAGCAGTTTCTGTGTCGTTAAATAGAAATTTGGTCACCAGCTTTGTCTTTATATCAATAAATAAATTGTTAAAACAAGTTGAAAGGCCAGTTTAGAAACCAATTCAAATTCACAGCAGAACTTCCCTGATCGGAATGGTAATTTCATTTCGGAGCTCTAGGTTCGGTTTCCAGGAAAATTAAATATTTAAATTAAAATCCACACTTTTTGGTGTTGATTTTAAATCCATTAATAAGCACTGAAGATACTGGAGAAAATTACCGACTGAGTCTAAGCTTTTAATAAGTAAATATAAATGAAGTCTAAAAAACTACGAACGACTCATTAAATTAGACGCGAAAAAAAAATAATTAAATTTTCGCCAACGTCATTGCACCAGAGTCCTAGTCTATTCAGTCATATCATAGATTAGTGATTCATTTGAAAAGAATATTCTCGGAGGGCATCTTTTCTAGTTCTGGGTAGCCTGCGGCATTCCCAACGGAAGTGAGATGAATCCTCTTCCAGCTCTTCGTCTTGACATCCTCTGCAAATGAATTAGATGTGCTGATGCCCATTCTGCTCATGTGGGCTCCCATTGAGTTGTGACCCGTAATGATCCCAAGCAAGAGAGACAATTGAGGTCTGATAAGCTTCAGTAGATACTCTGTTTTTCTTCTTTGAAATTTCTGGCCCAAGATTCCTTGACACCCGGCAGGCGTCAATTGTTGACTATGGCCCAGATTGTGGTTGTCGATTTTCTAATCGATGATCGAACTTTTTCGATCATCGATCGTCGATTACTCTATTTCATATTGCTAATGTCGATTGTGATCGAAACTTTTCGAATTCACAGTCGTTTCTTTTCGATTGTCATTTTCTGATCGACGCGTAAAGAAGGTGAAGTCCAGAAGTTTTTCTTGTGAACAAAATGTAAGTTTCTTTCAATTAATTAATTATTTTAAGGACAAAACATTCAATTATTTATTTTGTGAAGGTCAAAAGTGATAACAAACAAAAGGCAAATAGAAATTTTGGTCAGATTGAAGGAGAACAATGTGAACATCGCGAAGATGGTTTGTGCTAAGAGCCAAGCAAAGCAAAGATGAGAGAAATTCGCTAACGAGTGTAATATGCGTGCTGCATTTTTTTTTGGAGACGCTATCTTAATATATGTATGTGTACCATCAATATGCCCTCTCATAGCTGGTATTCCACTTCTTCACAAATATGCATTCTACATAGCCCGAAGTTTTTTTGCTTCAGAGTAATTAAAAGTAATCCATTTGGAGCAAATATGTGTTTCTAGAACTGCAAGCTCTTAATTTAGCACTAAAGACACTGTGGATTGTGCAAGGCCAATACAAAATTAATTACAAACAATAACTTGGTAATATCCATGAGCACAGAATCGCAAGTACTAGCAAGTTTTATTCTGTTGGGAATCGAAGAGCTTCTTATTGCTGACATAAAATTTGGGTTAATTTCACTTAGAAGTCCAATGACACATTTTTGGATAAGCGAAAGTATTTAAAAAACCAAATTCATATGTTTATTTGAATACCAAATAAAAACCTTTATTCCATAAATCTTACATCGTTTCTTAGAGTTCCAGAGGATTAGAGGCGTCTCTGATAGTCTTCGCTTTCTGGTAATTTCAAAATTTTCTTGGGCATTGTCGGTTTCTGTGTTACTATCGCTAAACCACTGAATTCAATTAATTTAAAAATGTAAATAAACTATTTTAATTTATATTAAAAGAAGAAAACCAGAGAAAACAAATAATGATTTCAAAAGCTAACACATCATAGAACTGTCAAATTTGAAATATTCGCAAATTCTTTGGGCTTATTCACAATAGTACATTGTTCGATCGGTTGAGTTACACAATACGAAATATGAAAACCAATCGAAACAATCGTAAAGTTTCGATTCGATTGGCAATCGACAACGGCAATCGGGGCCTATATGTCATTTGCGGTATTAAGGAAACTTTAGTGAATTCTATATTTTGCCTTCCCAGTGGCATAAGTACCCAGGGTACAATTTGACTCGGTTGAAGAGATGAACCGTTCTTGGGCAGTTCATCAACCATTT
The DNA here is from genome assembly GCA_963931855.1 of Philhelius festivus. Lineage (NCBI taxonomy): Eukaryota > Metazoa > Arthropoda > Insecta > Diptera > Syrphidae > Philhelius > Philhelius festivus. The sequence goes on along the minus strand of OZ007557.1, from coordinate 18,697,678 downwards.
GATTTCCATAAATGTCGCGTGTCCCGGGACCCATCGAAGAATGACTGAATTTATTTCACTGAGCAATCTTATTTAACTACGGCGCCGAGCAACCAGTTTTGACTTCGTGACAATTGACGAAATGGCTCTGATTGCCAACTGGCTATCTTTGAAGATATCAAATCAATGTTCTTGTCCATCAGTTCACATGTGGGAAAATATTTTGCTGCCTCACAAACTGCAAGCACTTCCGCTTGGAAAACACTGCAACCGTTTGGTAGTTTTAATGATCTATTTATGGGTGGGTTGTCTGAGAAGATGCCTGACCCTGCCTAAGCCTCCATTGGATCCGTCTGTAAAAACCGATACATGATTTGCGACTTTGACTCGGTTTTACATCCAAATCTGACTTGTCACAATATTTGTTAGTGCGACTTTGTTAAAATCCCTATACGTTGAAATATAGTCCGTTTGAATGTATATGTCACTGAAGTTTACGATGGTTCCGTGACCATAGTAGCTCCTCTTCCAATCCTTACACTCTTTATGTTCTAGAGCACTTTTGGCCACGAACGCCTTCGTCTTGGAATTCAGTCTCCGAATTTTTGACGTGCCCTTAAGATTGGTTCCCTTATCCAAGGCTGGCCACCAAACCAAGCGGGAGTACGTCAGGATAGGCCTTTTAATAGCTGTGTACATCCAATAAATGGTTTTGGGGTTGGGTCCCCATCTCTTGCCAAATGTTCTAGTGCAGGTGTCTAGAAGGCTATTGCAGCTTTTTTTTTGATGTTCTCTTTTTCCAGTTCATTTTACGATCGATAACTAAACCAAGTTGTATGTCCGTCTCAGTTATATGGACCGGTGTATATTTATGGCGAGGGGATTTAAGTTTGGAATGTTTCATTTTCTCGTAAACAAAACCAGTTCCGTCATAAGAGGGTTGACATTAAGTCCACAGCTACTGCCCCAATTACTTAACTTTTCAAAGGTTGTTCGTATTAGCTCGCACAGGGTGGGAACAAATTTTCCTGATGCCATTATCACTATATCATCAGCGTACGCCACAACTTTAACGCGGCCTTGCCCTAACTTACCTAACTAAAATCTGGTTTACAACCTCTAGACGTCCTTACTTTAAGTTTTGCAGTCACCAATTTCTGCATTAATAATTCTAGTTTGGAGCATGCAGTCAATACATTTTGGATTGACAGCTCAGGGTATATGCTGACAGAGTTCAGGGCTTGTCGTATCGCGTTGTTGAAGTCCTCTTCTATGTCAAGGAATGCTCCCAGGGTAAATACTTTGATTTGATTGATTTCTGAATTGTGCCGACAACTTCATGAAGTGCCGTCTCAACGGATTTGCCCTTGTATGCATGTTGGACCTGCGAGAGAACACTATCATTTAGCTTGAGGCGAATGTGCGTTTCTGTCAGCCTTTCTAACGTCTTAAGAAAAGAGACTAATTTGTCTAAAATCTTTCGGTTCAGTGTGAGTGGGCTTGCCAGCTTTCGGAATGAAAATGACATTAACTTCTCTCCAACTAGAAGGAATATTAGTGATGTTTAAACATCCCTTAAATATTTCCACCAGAAACGGTAAAATAACGTGTTTAAAATTCTTTGAAGCATAATTGGGCTACAATCCAATGAAGACCTCATTGAAAGTAACTGCCATTTCTTATGGTAAAGTCGGGAGACGATATTTGGCGAATCATCAATTGCAGCACGTACCTCATTTATTAGAAAATTGTTTACTGTACTGACTTCCTTTATTCATTTTGTATGCCCTTAATATGAACCTACCTCATATTATTCCATCAGGCCCTGCAGACTTGTACGCTGAGAAGGAGTCTATGGCCCCAAGCCACTTTTCAGCTATTTGCTATTTGACTGCTAATACTAGAAGTTTCGCTTATGTTGAGGCCCCTAGCCATAAAAGATGCATCAAAAGTACATCCTGTCAGTCCAGGTTCCTTTCGGTCTTTACAAAAAAAGCAGGAGGAGTGTGGACCTCATTAGTAGACTATCTCTGTAAAAAATTTTCACCAACCTGCTCTTTTTGCATTATGTCGTTCTTTTTATACAGATAACTTGTAAGTTACATGATTGTGAACCAATCTAGTGTCTTGAGGAGAAGCAACCTTGGTAACCTTTGAATTTATTCCGTCATAAGAAACAGTTCATATCAAATCAAGAAGTTTAAAATCTTTTCCAAAGGTGATGCCCTCAAGTGGTATGCCTTTTTCAAAAACATAGTTAATGACATTTTAGACAATCTAAAATATTTCTGACGTCATTATACATTTAAAATGAAAACGATCTATTTTCCAAAAACACATAAATTATATCTACCTAGGGTGCATCAAGGGCTAAAAAAATTCAAGAACATCATATACAACACTTTCCGCAGCACTAACGATTCCACTATCGGCAAATGGTATCAGAACGCCCTTGTTTTTGATTCACCATGGAACCACTGGAAAGAAAATCCTTGTTTGGTGAATGTGTTGTTCAGCCATGCCTTCGTTGTGCATCAATATCAAACTCCCTCTCATTTTCATATTTAAACTCGTATCAATAAACATTCAAAAATTTGCCTACTGTCAGTTTCTTAACTATTACCTTGGAATATTTGTGACAGATGCCACACAGTATGTCAGTTTCAACTTTAAATTTATAATGAGTTAATGTAATGTTTATCGGAAACAAGTCCGAATCACCCTTATTTACAAAATTAGCGTGACCTATTACAAAATCGTACTCAGGATCTTTCAACCTTTTTCGATATGATAGACAAGGGCTAAAAATAATACATTGGTACTACACTCATTTATTTATGTTTGTAATTATATTTAGGAGTTTGTCTACTTACGAGTATAGTCCAGCTAAGTTGAAACCCTTATTAACTAAAATTTTCTAACGTATAAAGAATACAAAATAAGGTTATGAATTAATCAGATTTAAAACAGTATCATATGGCATCGAATTTGACTCCATAGATCCCGTGCTAGCGGACTGAAGGTTGTAACGGAGGCCTAGTGTGCGGGGTGCCCCGATAATCACTCCATCGGATACGTTTTTCGGTACCAGTCAACAAGCACAGTATAGATGGTGTCGGATGAGTGTGGTGGTCCGGCTGAGTAAGTGAGCCAATTTCCGGAAGATTGTGCAAAATTAAACACACAATAAGAGACATTCAAACCTAACAAGTCCATATTTTTGAACTAAATCCCAACTGGATAACTCCGTGAGAATGTCCACCATTTCTCATATCGATTCCATCCACAGGCTCATACGAGTTATGGTATCAAAATGGCGCACTTCAGCGTTAAATGGGCCACAGTGGTCCCCATTTCTACCTGCTTACCTAACACTTCTATATCTTCTTTTCAGCAATGACTGCAGAAATTTATATTTCTTAGATGAAAACTAATTTGCTACGGGACTGCCTAGCAAACAACACCTAGAAATCCCACTCAACCCCTCAACTTACATAAAAATGTGAAAACCAGAAGAAATTTCAGTCGAACTGTTCCTCAAATTGTTTCTCGTTTTAGTTGCACACATTCATCATCTTTCTCATGGTTGCATAGAAGCTTATGGTCATGGCTGCCTGTGATTATATCTTGATACTTGGACCACTGTGGTAGGTGCATGTCAGTGGAGAGCTTTTCGCTGAAGTGCTCTTTGTAAACTATGTCCCATGTCTGTGTCTTAACTATCGAGGCATATCTCTGCTTTACATTGAGATGTCCTGAGGCTCTCATAAGATTGATTATCAGTTTTCTTAATTCAAGAACCGCGTCTATTGTCATTGGATCGGAGTTTTCAGATTCATTTCCAGTACTCCTAGGAGTTGCTCAAGGAACATTACTTGGACCGAAATTATTTAATATATTTTTACATGATATGCCGTTTTGCAACTCAGATTCTGATCCTGAAGCACTTTTGTACGCAGACGACACAAAACTTTTCGCCGCTGCCGTAAGGCCAAACAAGGCATTAGAAAAATTACAAATCGCGTTACCTAGTTTACTGTCGTATTTAAAGTCCTGGGGTTTAAAAATTAAAGCTGAAAAATGTGGGCTAACGTGTTTCAGAAACTCCTATGGAAAAGGGCACCGAAAAGCTGTTAAGGAAAGCAAGGAGTTATCCTTGTGCATTGAAAATAAGATAGTTCCATTAAAAACAGAAACAAAGTACTTAGGGATTCACTACCAAAATAAATTCAAATTTAACAAACATGCGCGGAATGTATTAAATAAAGCGAAAATGGCCACTGCTATTTTAAAAAAATTACTTTCGTCAAAGGATTTATCCCAAAAAACAAAAATTCTCATATATAAGACACTGATAAGACCCATAATCTCGTATGGTTTTAGTACCTGGTTCACTATTTCTCCAACAGCAGCAAAAGAATTAGAAAAGTTCGAAAGAACAATCTTACGATTTTGTATTGGAAAGTATCGTAGACCTAATAAAAAATGGTTTTCTAACTATACATTGTATAATTTAACAAAGGTTAAACCCTTAATGATCTATATGACAACTTTATTAAAAACCAGGCTAGAATCTACTGCTAACCACTCCAATCCACTTGTCAAAGAGTTATGGGATACAAATATTACTAGCGAAAGCTCATACCTTGAGTATTATCAATCGCCATTCGATCTTTTGCATAATAGATCCCGAAATTTAATAGAACCTCAGTTGAATGATACACTGACTTTACCTTTTTATGAGAAAGCCTCATTGAATGTCCATAGAGGATAACATAAATAATATAGAACATAGTTGGCACAGTCTTTGAACAATAGTTAATTAAGTCATATTACTAATTTAATATTATTTATCCTAGTTTGTATAAATCATAAGTTTCTTGTTCCAATATATTAAATTATATCTCGAATTAAGCAACTACTTTTCTTAAATTTATATCAAACTCTAAAAAAAAAACTCGATTGAAAAAAAAAAAATCTTTTATAAATATATATGCATATGAAATGCATCTTTTGTTATTTTATTTTAGTTTTAAGTTCTAGTCAATATTAGTTTTAAGTTTCGCCTTTAAGAGCCAATATGTGAACGTGTGTCGGGAGCAAGCATACGAAATTTATAATAGAGAAACACTTTTTGAACTGTGTAATCATAATATTGTTAAAAAAAGAAAATGTATACTCTTCTTTTATTCAATACTTTTGTAAGCCAGACATAATTAATAAAGTCGGCAGCATTAAACTAGAAAACGTTGTAATCAAAACTAAATTTGTGAATTTAAGTCTCAATAAAGAAAACTGAACTGAACTGAACTGGCATATCTCTGCTAAATGTCGCATAATAAGATCCTATCCAACATGCTGACTGAGCGTTTTAAACCGTTCTGTAATAATAGAAAAAATATTCGCATTGAGTCAAACCCTCGAAAAGACTAACAAATGTCAAGTCGAGACTCACGATATATTCATCGGCTCGAAAGCCGCAAATGATAGAATTTATCATTAGGACCTCTATATGGCGATAGCCGAACTTAGGATCCCAAGAAAACTGATCGAACTGTGTCACAGGACAACAGATGGACCGTGGACTGTAGTAGCTTGCGTTGAAGGTAGTCTCTGAAAGCTAGACCAGGGCTCTAACGAGCCTGTCCACCAATGAAATTGGTGGCACGGAATAGCTACTGGATGTGTAAGTCTATTTGCAGTCAGGTTCCTATCGACCTCCTCGTGGTGCCTGTGGATAGGTTACTTAGTAACTGAACTAATTAGATAGGAACATTCTGGACGGTATCCTTAAAGTAGGAATCCGCTAAGGAGTGTGTAACAACTCACCAGAGAGGTGCACACTCTTAGTCGTTGGTTTCAACTTTGATCAATTGCTGGGTGTGTGTATACTAGGGTTGACAGGCACTGAGATCTTGCGGAACTAATCTGGAAAGGACCTCACGGTTGCGAGGCTCCAACGGAAGCTATATTTTGGCACCATGGGAGATGGTGCCCAGCAGATAGAGTGCTGTTGCGTACGCTTGGCTTGTTCCTATGCCTACTACTCTATCTCAGACTATCTATGAGGTTGGCCCCCTAGTGGGAGTATCATGGTGGTTGTGGTTACTAAAATTGCGGAGGCAAAATGGTTTCCAAGTTTACTGGGTTTACCTGGTCTACCTGGTCTACTTAGATTCAAGAGGTGCTTGATAGTCGTCGCACTAAAGCAAAGTGTGTGTTCATGCCGCAAACATGTCACATCATTGCTACTGATATGACTTCGGCTATATCAGAGCTCATGGTCGGCGCTCAATCCGACTCCGTATGTGGTTAGGCCCACCGTGGAATTGAGTCTTTAAGACAGGTGTCCACGTAAAACACAAGGCAGATCTGTGTCACAGGACATTGGAAAAGTAGCAGCACAGGGTTTCGGCAAGAAGATGCACTATCCTGTGACTTTCTTCAATCTTGTTTTTGAGTAGATGGTGCGCCGGGCAGACTTTAACACGGAGGGTACAACTTATAACAAATCTGTCCAACTATTGGGGTACACAGACGCTATTGGCATCATCCGCCGTTCCCAACATTCTGCAATAAAATCCTTCATGGCGAATGAAGATCAACTAACAAACAAATTTTTTGTCCGATTTGGGAAAAATATTGCTATTCTATTAATAGCAAAAACAATTGAAGCAGTTAAGGAGTTCATATAGCTCGGATTTAATATTAACTTCCCGAACAAAACCTCGATGGATATACGAGGAAGAATTACCATAGGAATCTGCTGCTACTTTGAACTAGCGAAACAAATGGGTTCCTCATTCGAAAGACGATGTGCACGCTCTACCCTTATACTTCCAGTCCTGCTTTACAGTGCCGAATGTTGAACTAGAACTAGAGAATGAGAGAGATACTAGGATCTTTGAAAGTAAAATTCTTCCACGGATATTCGGTCCTTTCAATAATGTAGTCTAAAAAGCCAAAACACGTCGACTAGATTGGCACGTCCACATTGAGCGAATGGACAACAGTTGTCCAGCCAAGTAAGTCTTAGAAACCGAGACTCCAGGTTTGATACTACATGGAAGACCGAACCTTCGGTCTAAAGACCAAGCTTCCACGGATGCCTGAGCGCTTGGCTTGGGATGACTGGAAGCATACCGCTTGGGATCGCAGTGACCCTTCATGTATCGGGAAACGCTTAAGCTAGTATACATTCAACTTGCTCGTTTAAAGTTGAAGTAAAAGTTTCTTGAACCAAATATTGTACCAAATTCAGAGTTCTTCAACAAAAAATTAAAAAAAATCCAGCTTCTAAATTTCGCCAACAACCTATTGACAGTAAATTTTGAATTCTATGAAGATGTCATTCAACATGCTCATGCTCAAGAATTAATCAAAGTTCCAACATATCATCAAGTGTTCCTAGTTGCACGAGTACAATGTACAGGGTACCAGTGAGTAGTTACGATTAAATCTAGTGGCGTTTATAGAGTCCCAGGCAGTCCTAATGCTACCAGAGATGTACTGTACACACATCGCACTATCACACACCCTTTTGCATTCTAATTTACTGTCTGTGATGCGCGTTCACTCCTTGAATTTGAATTTGAATTGGAAAAGTCAACAATTTCTACTAGCACAAAAAAGGGCGGAAAATACCGTCTGTCTCGTTAAGGTTTTCACGTTTGATTATTCCCTTAGAATGAACAATTATGTCCTTTGCACGGTTTAGCCTAGAGACAAATTGCTTTCGTTGATTGCGGTCGCATTTAAACTGATGGTACAATCCGAGAATAGCCGCAGGGTCTTTGATGTAGGAAAACTCACCCCCAAACTTTATGTTCGTTGACTGTGTGTAGAAAACAGGGTGCCAACACAATACAAAAAAAAAGGACTTAAGTTGACTGACGTAGCTTGTCAACGGCTAAGAGTGTTGATTTCCCGACTCAACACGTCATAGATTCATAGATAGACATTTGAAGGTATATAATTAAAAGTAGTTTCTCTTAAACCAGTGGGTTTAATTGAAACGTGTAAGAAGACGCAGGCATGTAATTATTCAAAAAAGATTCTCATTTGACTTCTATGTGCGATGGTGTTGGATAGATTGGATTATGCAACAAGGTCTGGCTCACTTTGGAATAACTCTTAAAAAATTCAGAACAATTTAAAAAAATAAAAAATAAAAAAGAAGTAAAAAGAAAATAATTGTTAAAAAAAAACTTAAGTTCGAATTTCACAGACACTTGTGTGACCAATATCAGAAACTAAGGTCCGATTTCGTAGTGGATTCTTTCCTGAATATATTTCTCCCATATTGGCCATTTACTTAGACTGCGAAACTGAACCCAAGGAAACATAATTTCCCTTTTCCGGCTAAGTTTGCACTGTGAAACCGGTCCTAACTAACTCTCTTCGAAATATAAAATATTTCATAATTTTGTATCGGTAAGTCTCGTCTGAGATTATCTTGAACAAATTCTCATATAAATTTTGTCTAAATAAACTTCACAAAATTTGCGATAAATGACTCCGTTCTAGACGTTCAAAAAAAGTATTCCGACAATTCGGTGTTCAACATTCAAATGTGAAGGCTGGGTAGACATTTTATATGACGCCATTTAATTCCTATTTTGAAGTGTATTATGCCCCACTGTACAATGACAGCGGCACTTTTCAATTAAAAGTTCACAACCATGGCCTAAACTAACTAAATCCTATTCCTATGTTGAGGGGTTGTCAGTGCGAGTTCATGTGAAATGCAATTGAATACCAATGACAAAACCAAATGGCAGTGTGGCGCCTCAGGGCAGTCATTTTCGTCACGTTTTCCACAAAGGCTTGACGACTGCGACGTCGACGGACACAATATACGAGTATACCTACAGTCCTACACACATAAATGGGCTAGTCAAATGAAAATCAGCCGTGATAAGTTGCCGCATTCAAAAGACAGGTGATAAATTAGTCAAAGCTGACAGAAGGAACACTTTGAATTATATACCAAATGAGAGGGATGAACTGAGTTGGCAATTGGTGAAGGTGGATACTTTTCTTTTTTTTTTTGTAGTAGGACGTACAAATTAATTTGAATTTACAAATTGGACGTGATTATTTTTGTCTCCGAGTCCTCTACGTTTTGAAGATCATGCGGTTGTACTTCCCAAAGAAGAAAAAGATTATGATGCGAAAGACATGTTTTTCGACCAAATGAACACAACATATGAGAAGTTCCCTAGCTATGATGATAAAATTGTCTTAGGAGATTTGAAGGACAAGCTAGATAGGGAATAAATCTTTGGTAGAAAAGGCGGAATGACTTTGTTATGTGGTGATTTATTTTAACATGCACAAGTTCACATACAGATCTACTGATCAATCGATCTTCGACCTGACTGACGACCTTGTGATCGATGCAATGCACAGCTGACCAAAGCCAAATAAAGAAATACTGCGAGGAAATTTGACGCCTACAATTGCAAGAGTTTGCCAGGTACTTTTCTGATCGCGTCTCTAATAATGTGAAGTATGGAGAACCAGTGGAAAAGTTGTCAAGAAGCAATCAGATATGCCACTTTTGTCGTGCTGTGCCCTACACAATCACGATCACGAAATCCCAGCTTTGACGATGAATGCCGGCAAGCCCATACAGCTATACAAGAGCCATATACAAAAGCGGTGCTGCACAAAAGGACCAGATCTGCTCACGAGCTCTACGATTGGAAGAAGACTTCTCAATAGGAAAACAAAATGAACATGTGAAGACCTCAATCAAGGAAATAGAGACAAAACTAAAAAAAAAAACATTCAAAGGTTATAAAACCTGAACTGAAGCTTACTGCCCCTATTATGGATTACAACTCAACTTAGTTGAGTTGTCATCAACACAACTCAACTCTTAGACAACCAAACAAATTTTTCGTATTATGCAAGACAACTAAAATCAGTTGTAATGAAAAAATACGTTTCCGTCTTTTAGGAGTCGATTTGCTGTCAAAACCAGCTGCTCAACATGAAATACATACAAAACCAAGAATAAGAAATTGTATGAAAGTTCTCTCGATTTGTTTTTCGGTGGCTTGGAAGATGAAAATTTCCTTAATGTAGCCAAAATAAAAAAGAATATCCGTATATTTAATAAACTCATGTACACTTCTATTCCTAAAGTATGCATTTTTTTGATTCGAAATAGTTTTCCTAAAACAACCAACGTTCCTCAGCGATTCCACCAATTGTTAAACTTGCTACTGCTCTTCGTTTCATGAGCGAAGGAAGTTGCCAAAACTGTAGTGGCAATGATTTTAATTTAGGACTGACTCAATCGATAGTGTCAGTTGAATTAAAAAAGTGGTAGATGTGATTGAGGAACTCATTTGTGGAAAATGGATAAATGCTAGCTAACATAGAGCAACAAGTCGTTTAAATTGTGATGGTCATGTAGCTTTCAAACTAAAATACTCATTACATTCTATTTTTATTAAAATTGTTGTTTAAATTACTGTTTTGTGTCCATATTTTTTATCCGAATGCAGATTTTTTCATTAAAATGTTCTACACAACTGCTTCGAACCAGTTGTCTGATTTTGACGCTTATTACAACTGAAGCACAACTCAACTTACTTACATAATACGAAGAGACAACTGAAAAGTCGACCATTTTGTTAGTTGTCTGCTAATCGACAACTGGTTGTGCTTTGACAGTCAACTGGTTGTGATCGATAATACCAATTTTAAGAATTACAACTAAACTATAGTTGAGTTGTCTTCCATAATAGGGGGGTACAATTATGACCAAAGGAAAATTGTATTAGATTTAGGGTCGATATGGAAAAGTTGGTCCTGCAGTTGTGAATTTGTTCAGGAGATTGTACTATACAACCTCAGTGTTATGGACCAATAATTGCTTCTACCGCTGATGGAGCCCGCCTTTATGCCGACGTGATTAGGAAATGACTCGGTTAGGAAAATGCACCAGCTCATCTACAAAATATGACTGCAAAAAGGCATGTTCGCATTTTATGCCCGCTTCTTAAGAAAAGATAATATCTGAAGTATGCAAAACAGCAGCAGCACTAGTCCGTAAAACATTCTTAAAGATCGGAATTTAAGTGAACTCATAAAGTCTTTTTTCAACGACCTTATATCTGTGTTGCCTTAGATCATAAAAGCCCACCAGTGACCAAATAATCTTATTACATGCCAGATCTAGCAAAAACTCGGAAATTTCACCAACCTTTTCATCGCGTTCAAGGCCGCGTATAATAGCATTTTATATAGAGGAATGCCTAGTTTTGGCATCCCTGACAAACTTGTCCTTTTATTGAAGAGGAGGAGTGATAAGACGCGTTGATGCCTCAAGTTCGGGAAAAACTTACAGACACGTTTGATATCAAAAAAGTTTTTTTTGCTATCATGTCACTTTTTTGACACCTTTTTAGAAGAAAGAGTACAAAACTCTCATCCCAACACTACAATCACTCAGACCCTCAGATAACGATTGTAGATCTAATCAAAAGAAGAATAAGTCATACCAATCGCTCCTGCTTTGTACTTAGAATGCAATTGAGCAATTAGAGTATCCCATCCTCCCGGTTCTCGTATATGGAGCATACACCTGAACCCTTTGAAAGAGGGATAAGAACATCTTAGGCTATTTTGGGAGGAAAACTCTTCGCGTGATTTTTGGTCCCGACTGCATAGTGATCCGGAAAGAAGATACACCAACGAACGAGCTATAAATCGAAACCAATCCAGATAAAAAAGATCTTATGGTTGAGGTTTCTGAGTCAGAACGAGCTTTAAGGAAAATTGGAGAGAATTTAAAAAAAGGAGATACCGATTCACAGGCGCATTAAGAAGGCATAGACACCTATACTCCGGGCCGGAAATTCTTTGGATCCAACACCTTAGGATGGTGCACTAAAACGACCCAACTCAGGTGGCGTAGATACATGGAGGAGGACCTCGACCAACTTGGCGTGCGAAACTGGAGACAGTTATCCAGAAACCATGCTTGCTGAAAGCAGTTTGTTGTTGGTTTAGGCCCTTAACGGCTACAGAGTCAGGTAGTTAGAAATGCAGACCACGTCACACTGTGGCAGAATGCCCTAAAATGTTTCATCAAATCAGCCGTTACATCTAAGAACCTGAATTTTTACACGATAGCTTCGGAAACCATTCCCAAGATATTTTCAAACCCGCAAACTAAAACGCCCACGTTTTAGAAATGTGCTTATTTTACAGTATTAAAAACTTAAAAAAGATTTATTGAAGACCTAATTTTTTGTCCACTAAACTTACCTTGCACACTTACTTTAAGGCCACCTTTTGTCGTGAAGAAAAACAAATTAATAAAACGCATCTTAAATTTTGCATAGGTATTTATTATTGAGACTTATAATAAAAAAAAAGCCCATTAAATACAAAATCAAACCAAAATTTTGCATCCTTAGAAGAAATTACTATCATCACTGTCATCATCATTATCATCAGATCTAAGAAGAGTGTTTGATTCCTGGACACTTAGGGATTTTAGCAAGTTGACTGCTTCTTTGGAAAGAGATCCGAGCTCAGTAAAAAGAAATTAAATACGTCTTCATTGGTTTTTTCACGACTTGATTTTCTTGAAAATTGCTCGCGGAAATTTTTAAAATCTTTGTTGCGCGCTTCTTGCGCTTCCTCCGAAAGTTGGCCGATCGGCAAAACAGTACAGATGATATAATTTCTGGTCCATGAATAAAATATTTATGTTAAGTTGGAGGCATATGATACCAGGGATATTTACTGATGAAGCATCTTGCTGTGTCATGTGCGAGTTCCCTGAATTTGTACATGAATATCATATCCACTGGCAACTGCAATCATAATTGTGTGCATTTTTTTTATAAGTTCTATGTCTATTTTCGTTATTTCGGCTGAGAGTTCAGGGTTTTGGAAAAACCGCCTAACCGTGTTGCCATCGTTTGTGTTACCAAATCCCGGTTTTGGTTTATCCACAATTAATCCACTTCTTTCTCGGAACTCCTTTTGAATTCGAGCCTTATTTGCTGCCACGACTTCTTTGTCACTATCGCGAGCTTGCTAGTTTTGAGTGGGTAATTTGTATGCTAAATGCAGAAGGCATTCAAACATTCGTATCCACCCATGTAAAACCGAAAATCCAAAAGCTAAGTGTTCTGTTTTTACTGGTCGTTTAATCATACTATCTTCCACTTTGTTGAATTCCTTTGAAGTTGTTCCACATAAATAACATTTTTGGGTTGAGGTGGTTTCAGTTAAAGCATTACATAGGTGAAGTTTTTTGAAGGTCTTGAATCTGTTTGTCCACTCGAGCTTTTTCAGCTCTCGGAACTTCAGTTGATTCTTTAATATGAGTATATTCAATTTTCAAAGGCCTGTTCACGACTTATAAGTCGAATAGGGACTAAACAGGTTATGAAAACAGCAGAATCGTCTGCTTCTGACCCGTGAAAAGATTGTTTGTAGAAACTATGATATTAAGGAACATTTCTCAAGCTCCTCATCTTCTATTGTCTCAATTACACACTCCAACATCGAAAGTAGTCTCTTTAATTTAATATGAATTAAAGCTTGAAGACTGACTTCGGCACTTGTAACTGTGATTTTCATTTGATCTTTGTTGGGATAGCAATCTTTCTTTGCATTCTGCACAACTTTATAAGATGGAAACTTTTCAGGAGCACTCATTCTTATCACATTATATTGGTGTCGTGATAGCTTGGCTGCGACTAATACTGCCAAGGCATCTCCTCCAGTCATACAACTTTTCTCCTGTGACTTTTTAAATTCTTTTCGGTACTTTTCAGCTCTATTGGGGCTTAAAGTTGCTTCTTTTAGGAACAGGTACCAAATCTCTCAAATCCTGCGTTTTTATCCTTTTTCATTGCTCAGAAGTTTCAAAAGTTACTTCCGGACGACCACGTTTTTTTCCTGAAGCCGATGGTGCTCTAGAGAATGAAACTGTTTAGCCATTTTTCATTAGCTTTAAAAAAATTTGCAGGACATCACCTCTATTTTAGGCACTTTTTTTTATTATTATTTTTTGTGCCCTACACATTCTGCGTACCTGAAGTTAAAGGCTCCATACCAAGATTTTAAAATTATTTGCTGATCAACAAAAGTTCTGACTTTATACAAAGAAGAAAAAAACACCAATTTTTCTTTCTAAATCAACTGAAAAAAAATCAAGCTTCAACTAAGCTGCTCTGTGATGAATCAGATAAGCCTAAAAAGAATTTATTTGGATTTTTTAATAATGTGGATATTACTTGATCGAAAAATAAAAAAAAAATATAGATATTCTCAATTTAGTTTTTTTAATTAATGCCAGCTTTTGGACCATCTTGCCCCAGTGTGCCACGGTCAGTGTAGCTTCGTGAAGTGTGCCGATTTGATACCATAACTAGTTTGAACCTACGGATGGAATTGATATTCTCACTAAGTTGTCTAGTTTAGATTGAGTCCAAAAAGAGAAGATGTAGTGGGTTTTGATTTGTCTTATGGCTTTGTTGTGTTCGCCTTCACGCAATCATCAGAAATCGGATCCTTCACTCAAACTGATTACTTGAGGTATCCAAAGCCATCGACCTTATGCCAAACTAGACACCTTCTTGACTGGTGCTGAACCAACAACAAAAAACTAAATTTCCGTGAGAGCCCTCTTTAAATAAAAAGTAACCGAAGTTCGTTCAAAAGCCATTTCGCCTTTTTTTGAAAAGAGATTAAGTCTTTGATCTTCGTTTGCGAGAGCTCGTCAATGCCGTCAAAATAGCCGTATTTGCGGTCTGGTTTGGATGATCTCGTTTGAGTTACTTGCATGTTTTCCTGATGGCTAGTTATTCAGTTCAGTTTAAAAAAGACAAACCCTATGTAAGGTAGCCGAAAGAACCTAGATATATTTAGAGACTCAGAAAGCTTTGTGAGCCATAACCACACTCTATTGAGCCTCAGTTTTGCTAGATACTATGGTGCCAACGCTAGCAGTTATTTGTACCTTCTTCAGTTTATCGCTTTGGTAGGCGCGAGACACCACACAATCTAAGCGTATGTGAGGATCGGTTGTACCACCGCTCAGTACTTCCACAAAATCATCTTCCCTTAGAGACCCCATTTTTTACCAAAATTATTGTTAAATGCGTAGAAAGCTATGCAGGACTTTTTAGTCCTTCCTTCCCTTCTTTATTTATTTATTCTCCAGTTTAATTTAGGGTCGACAATAACTCCTAGATATTTTGCCCATTTTACGCTGTAGGTTAAGTAGAGTTAAGTGGATGTATTTTAATTTTGGTAGTAAAAAACATCAGTCCAGTTTTTGCTTTCGCCAATACATAGTCCATAACTCGTATCCCAGTTACTAACTTTTCTTAAAGCAATTTCCGTGATTTCACTTAACACAGGAGTAAATTTCCATCTGCATACGCAACTACTTTCAAGCCACATCTTTTCAACTTGAAGAAAATTTTATTTATGACTAAAAGCCATAGAAAAGGAGACAGAACTTCACCCTGGGTTCTCCCTGTCCTCTCCTACTTGGTCGAGTTTGAATTACCTAACGTGCCTAGAATCCTTCTATCACTGAGCACATATGATCCATCAGGGAATGGTAGTCTTCTGTACCAAAATCAGCGAGTGATTTTAGAATCGATTCAGTAGGGATGTTGTAGAAAGCTCCTTCTACATCTAAGAAGGTAACTTTCAATTGTTCACACTACCTCGTGAAGGACCGTTCTCGTGGACTAAGGTATGCATTTTGAGAGTTTTCAAAAAGACAACCTTTCGGGTGTCTCTTATACGGATGTCAAGTTTTAAGCACAAAAGAACTTGTCTCTAGATCATGTGTACACAGTTAAGAGAGATACAACCTTAAAAACTTATGCCTATCCAAGGATCTGTTAGGGTATAAAATCGATAATCAGCTTGTTATACAACTTGGAATAGCCTTACGAACCCAATTCAATTCCCCCTCCTGTTATTCACAATGTTTGTACAAGTTTTGCAGCTACGGGCTTGTGTGTTTTAATTTTTCTTGTCTGTAAATCGAACAAATTTCTAAGGCTCGTAGATTTGGCATTTTCTTCTATTTCATTTGATTACATCAATCTTGATTGAATCCGCTCAGACAAATCAGAATGTGCAAACATGCCAATTTTTATATACAGGATTTACGAAAATAACTTACGGTGCACGCGAGTATAGCCGCATAATCCTACTTTAGCTGCGCACAAATCCAAATTGAATGCTCAACAAAGTCGGATGATTTATCTCAACAAACATCATTTGATTGACTTTTGTAAATTAAGACCTGTCAAATTAAACATTTGTATAAACTTTTCCACATGAATTCTATTCATCAATCAGAAATGCCGATACTTCCCGGGCCTCCCCCCTTCCACGTTCTGCACATCCTGACACTTTGTTTGACATTTTCTCCGAGCTCAACGAAATCTTCAAAAGATTCGGTGTGAGTATGAAATTCCAGGCGATATATTGCTCGAATCAAATCAAAGGGAGAGTACACACGCAGCACACTACGAGTACAACGCAAATTTATATGGCTTCAATTAAAACATGAATTTATGATCAACACAGTTGTTAACCAGGCCATCAAAGGATCGCGAACGATGATCAAAGCTGTCATTACATTTCATTTATTTTATGTGCCTTCGTCGTTCCACAGCCCACAGGTTCACATGGCTTGCCGCTAGTTTGGCTGAGTTTATGGGATATTTTCAGACCGTGGCAAAAGTATCTCCATCTTAACCACAACCACACTACCACCCACACTAGACAAAGCCCATATTCCTGCTCGCCGCAACCGTAAATTGAGGAGACATGAGTGTTTAACATCTTGAGTTGTTCTCTTGAGTTGTACTACTGGGGCTGGGGATGATGAATGTATATCAATGGG
Source organism: Philhelius festivus (assembly GCA_963931855.1). Taxonomy (NCBI): domain Eukaryota; kingdom Metazoa; phylum Arthropoda; class Insecta; order Diptera; family Syrphidae; genus Philhelius; species Philhelius festivus. Next base: position 18,680,787 of record OZ007557.1, on the reverse strand, counting down.
GGCATGGACGAGGCGGTCTGTGGCGCATACTCGTGAAGCTATAAAAATCGTTTCCTTGAAGAGGTAAATGAATCATCAAACAAATTTTCTAATTGCGTATTGAAAGATGATTTTCGTTTTTGATGTTTTCCATTATAATTTATTATACAAGAGGAGAATCATTTTTAAGTGAGATGAAGTATGAAAAGTCAAAGTGAAGACTGTGGGATAAATGGTATTCTATTTTTACCCTGTTTTTTTTTTTTGTTTACAGAGCTGCCAAATGCGTTTAAAAATTAAGACGACTAGTAGTTAAAGATTGTGATAAAGAGTAAAGGCCGACTTCAATCGGTACATCTTCAGTGACTATATATGTGTCTTAACTTTCAATGGGCTTGGTCGTAGATGTTCAGCTTTCAGTTCAGTTATGTGGAAAGTATTAAAAAATTCACTTTTGTCTCCATTAGGTAGGAAGGTAAATAGTGGTCTCAGAAAAGCTTGGATGCGAGAATTGCCTGACAACTCCACTTATGTGGTCCATATAACCCACTTTTCTAAAATCAAACGGTTGAGGTTTTTCCTTCAAGTTCGCACGTTTTGAAGTTGATAAAATAATATGAAAAACGTTGTGGAACCTATTGTTCACTTTAACTTCACATTTCAGAATTTTATAAAAAAAACATCATATTTAAGAAAATGTCAATTTTGAAGCTGTTTCATACATTTTTCTTTGTGTTCGAAATTTAATGGAAAAAATTGCATATTAGAAAAGAATGTGGGAAATAATTGGTACATAATTTTTACTTGCGACTTATACTATAAGGCAAGTTATGCATTCGTAAAAAAATCGAACTAGAGATTTTGATCAAAGTTGACATTATGATAATAGCGAAGACCAAAAAAGTGGGTCTCGCAATTCTATCTGTCTGTTCGACTACAGCCTAAACGGCTCAGACGATTTTCTTCAAACTTGGTAGATATGGGTTTTAATTTTTGCCCCCCACAAGTTTTTTTTCTTCTTTTTTTTAAGACCAAAATAACGGTACCTGCCATACGATTTTTTTTCGAAATTTTATAAATTTTTTTTTCTCAAAAACTGTTCGACAGATTTAAAAAATAAAAACACGAAAAAATTTCGTTTAGTAAAAGCTAGGCAATGGTTGAAAAATTTTTTCTAAAAAATGTTTATTGAGCGTGTACCTCCAATGGAACCATTTTTTTGGTTTTGATTTTCTCCAAAATCGGTAAAACCGATTTTGATCATTTTTTTTTTTACTAAAGCTCCCCAAGAACTTGAATAGAATTGTGCATTCATATTTTCAAAAATTTTTTTTTTGGATTTAAAAAAAATTTTTTTTTTTTTCAAAACTCAATATATTTCGAAAACCCCATGCTCGATTTTTTTTTAAACTTGGTAAGTAAAAGTTTCTCAATATAATCTACAAGATGTGAGAAAAAAAAATTATTTTAGCTAAAACTATAGGTACCATACAAATGTTAAAAAATTCTCGAAAACGGCGCACAGTGCGTTGCGTAGTGGAAAAAAATTCGAAAAAGCCAAATTGAAGCTAACAATTCCGAGAACATTATCCAAAAGGTTTTTTATGATAAAGCTTAGCCACCAGCTATAAGCTCAGCTCTGAATGTCACCTTAACTGGCGAACTCAAAATAAGAGAAAACTATAGAGAGAAGAAATATGCGTCGCGCTCAAGATTAATAAAGAATAACAAATTGAGTTTTATTTTTTTCATGATTTTTGATAAGTACAGTTATTCTCACATTTTTTTTATCTCGCTAACTCCAAGTTTTAGGGTCGTAAATCAAGGTTAAAATCAAGGTTATTATTACGTAGAGAGTGCTCTATTTGAATGGACCTATTTTTCGCGTGTTCTTACTTATTGTAAAAAAATATTTTTGAAAATAAAGACAAGATTAAGATCTTTTAAAAAAAGTAAGGTTCATCTGCCTTTACCTGCCTTTTTCCTTAATACAACCTATTATTTTCATGCATTTTTAACAGAATGTGTTCAAATGGAGAGATTTTTGAGGTATGGTTGTCTGCTCCATCAATCAAAGTTCCAAATCTTTTGCAGTTTGTGTTAAGGAAATTTAATCTAGAAGATATTTTGGAGCCTGAAGATGACATTAAATTAAAAGGTCACCTTTCTTCCCTGTGCTCAAATCAAACATTTATAAACGCTGGGAAAAGAGCCAAAGGACGAAAAGTATTTTTTTTTTTGAACATTAAAATTTATTTAAAAGCTGACCAAAGCAATGTCAGGCCATATATCAAAATCTTTTTGTTTATTTTTCAGTTTTTCCTTTTGTTATTACTTTTTTTTACAAATAACTATTTATGTCAACAATAAAAATATTCATTCTATTTTGCAAAATCTTTTATGTCGATATATTCCGTAGTTTTTGTGCTTTGGAAACATTATATACATTCGTACTAACCTTTAAAATATTCCAACTTTTGTATAACGTAAAAATCATAAATTTTTTGTAATTTTTGGCTTCCCACTAATAATAATAAAATTGTGAGCGTGGGTAGATTTCGGTTCAAATTAATTTTTTTATCACACACATCAATAATTTTCTTTTTTTTTTTTTTTTTATAAAAAAAATTTTTTTTTTTTTAAATTTCTGGAAACTTTTTTTTTCAATATCCTACGAGAAGTTTAAGAAAAACCAATTTTATAGAAAAAGTGGGCGTGGCAGTGGGCGTACTTTACGATTTTCTTAATTAATGATTTCTCAACTAACCAGAATATTAATACATACTTGAATTCACTATCGTACGGAAGTTTCCGTTCAACCAATTTTTTGTCAGCAGTGGGCGTGGCAGTGGGCGTGAAAATTCCTCAAATTGAGTAAAATCCCTTATTTATTGCATTTAATAACCAATTTTCGTGCACAGTTACCTTACTTTTGAAAAACAGATTTTTGTCCACTACCACCATACAATCGACACACTGTGCGGCGGCGCACAGTGGGCAGAAATCGTGGTTTAAGTGGTCAAAAATCCATAACTTTTGAACCAGTTGAGTTTTTTTTATAATTTTTTTTTTATTTGTAACTTTATTTAAGTACCTTTCAATATATAGCGCTTAATTTCTCAAACATGTGTTATTTTGATTTTAAAATAAATAATAAGAAAAAGTTGTTTTTCTCCCTATTAATGTGGAAGACAAATTTTTCAAAATATTGACTTAAATTGGATTTAAAACTTATTTTAAAAGAACATTTTTGAAAATCCAACAAATGGTGACCAGTAAACTATTTATTTGAAATCCTTGGGCTTGCCCTTTGGGTCTTCACAAAAACACTCAAAAAAAAAAAATTTGTAGTTCCCTTTTTGTCCTTTTCAAGCCAACACTTTGTTTAAGAATAGTTACCAAAACCTTAAATAAATTTTGTCGTTTCCATCATCCAATTATTAAATGTAACGGAACAATTAATGAGAACCACATAAATAGAGCATACCATTTTCTTTTGGGCACAGAAAATAAGTGCAAGCAAATTTCCTAACCGCACTAAATAAAGACAACATGGTAAGTTAGGTTAGGTTAGGTTAAAGTGGCTGTCATTAAAACATCTGACCCACTTAGACCAGTAGAGGTCAATTGCAATTTACAATTCCCCGGGATGTCCCTGTGTCCCGGCACCCAGAATAGGTGAATATTAAACTGTTTGGCCATTTCCATTGGAGACGAACGACAGTCTTGGTACATGGTTACAGTGCAACATGTAAGATTTTGCATACAGAAGAGTCGCTATGTAAAATGTTTTTTCGCTCTAACTCGTAAATGCGGATACATGCGGATATGAATCTTTCGAGTTTCGATAGAGCACATATTCAATTTTCAATTCGTTAATAAATTAAAGTTGTGAAAAGTTGTGAATTTTTGTAGCGCCTTTATAAACTGGAAAATTGAGTAAAATTAAGATGGGTGTTTCAAAATCAAACGGTACTAACTACTTAACGTTTCTTTATATTTTTTTTTACGTATTATAACATATAAATATGTGAAATAATTAGCTGTAATGAATTCAATTACTTTCCAAAAGGATTTTCAAGAAAATCGGCAAATAAAAACTGTGCCAAAAATGCATCATACATCGATTTATAAGTTTTTCTCACTTTGAATTTATTTTTCTCTTAACCTGAGCATATTTATTTAAAAAAAATGTCATATATCTTACGTATAAATATTTCTTTAATTAATTAAAATTAAACTTATGTGATTCGACAACAACAAAAAAATATTTTTGACCACTTAAATCACGATTTCTGCCCACTGTGCGGCGCCTAGAATTTTGATAGAAATTTTTTTCTATCAATCAATTTTTGCGATCTTTAATTTAATAAAAAAAAATTTGAAATTAAGATATTACAGCAGCAGATATTACCATAGAACCATTTTTCTAAATTTTTAATTACTCACTATCGTTATAACGGATTTTAATGAAATTTTTTTTATAGAGATGCTTTTAAAAAGATTAAAAAACATTGCATTTCAAAACTTAAAAAAAAATATTTTTTGAATCTTTGGAAAAAGAAAAACATTTTTTTATTTTTGGAAAATTCGGTATTTCAAAAACGGCTCAATATTTTTTTTTTTGGAAATTTAATTTTCATTCGTACAATAATAAAAACTTAAAGTTGGCGTACCAAATTTTTTTCTTAAAAATCTTTTAAGAAATTTGTATATAAAATCTTAGAAACCACTGCAACGACTAAAAATTTGTGTTCTTGCATAAATTCATATTTGCATAACATTTCGGTTTTATGTCTTATTACTAGAAGAATTAAAAAAAATTAATTTTATCCTTATAAACAGTTTTCTCTAATAACATTCATTTTTAAAATTCGTGAATTTTATTTATTTTACGGAAGTTGAGTTTAAGATTCAGTAAATTTATATTTTTCTTTCAAATAACAAATTTTAAAATATAAATTAGTTATGCTCTCGCTTATGTCCCTTGCGTTGGAAACTTAATGAAATATAAATGCTCAATGAAAGTGAAAATTATCATACATTTTTTTATTTCACGTAAAGTTGATTTTTTTTTCATTTACAAAATTAAAAATGTTTACTAAAAATTAGAAATTTCGAAATGGAATGAACTTGGACTTACTCTTCAGCTTTTTATTTTTACCCGAACAGTTTTCTACGTTTTGAAAAATTAACTGATATTAATTTTCCAATCAAAGGATTTAGCGTGAATTTTCCACACTTATTTTATACATTAATGTATTCACATTGAAACCCATGTGGGAATTAAATAGGTTCTACAATCTTTAATAGCACACACTTCACTTACTAATCCCAAAAACTTATTTGACTCACTATTTTAAACGAATGATATTTGAATTGTAGCCACAAAAAAAGAAAAAAAGGTTTTGAAATTTTATTTTAAATCGAACTTCATAGCTAATAGCAAAATAATTGTTTTCCCCTAAATGTTCACTTCACTTCGCTACTTTTAATATTTTCTTCTTTATCGTGAAAAATAACTAACGTAATTAGTTGAAGCCGTTCCACAATTTTTCAGCAATACAATACGAGTACATATACCCTTGGGTAAAATTTCGAAAAACTTGCACATGAGAAGACAAGTTAATTAATTGAATACGTTCCACAATATTTTGTCAGCTGTAGATTTACTAAAAAGAATTAAAAACAAATCGAGTTCTGGTTTGTAAATGCTTGTGAATTATTAAATTTCATCCAACTAAGTAATTTTTTGGTGGCAGAAACGTCGAATTGACATAAAATTTAAAAGCTAAAATGAGCGCGTTATTGTGGGCTTCGAATTAATGTTTGACAATTTGCAGGTTCGAAAATTTTAAACAAATATAAGTTAATACAGGGAAATGAATCGCTATGCGCTTGAACAACGTTGGGAAATATTGAAAACTTATTTCCTCCAAAGTGATTGCTGTGTAGCCCAAACAGTGCGCTTTATAGAAGAAGTTATGGCCCAATTTAAACGCCCACCGCACGGCGCCTGCTATACGCAAGTTTATACAAAAAGTTCGTGAGACTGGTATGCTAGTGGAGAACACTCATGGACCACGGCGTCGTCGCACAGACAAGAATGTGGCTGAAGTAGCCGAGAGTGTGAAACTCATTTCGAGAATATAAACTCCCAATCGGTCTCAACAGCTGAAGATTTCCACTCACAGGCCTGAGGAGAAATCTGCACAAAGATCGTGAAATGGAAAATTTAATACGTTCTACAATATTCCTCTACTCACTTCTAGGACAATGGGCAATGAATACAATCCACAACGTTTTATTAGCCATATTCTAAATTTTAGCTTTCGATTTACATAACAAAATACGTTAGGTAGTCTTAAGTTTTCTATAAATATTTCAACTGAAGTCGAGTTGTCTAGGTGATGAGAAAAAATTGGTTTATGTAGAAATTTCACGAGTCGGTGCATGAAATTCTGTATTTACTCGTACTTATATTCTAATATATAACCCTCGAGTAAGCAAATTAATGAAATCAATACATATTCAATGTTTTCCCAACTATAGCCTAGTACTCACTTCAAGTGAAAATGAAAATTTCATTTAAATGTGGCGGCTGGTTCACTCGCATGAAATCCCCAACGAGTGGTGAGTACCAATATGTGGATTGGAAAAACAATTATGTTCCACAACTTTTTCCACGCCAAATTTTCATTTCTCAATGTACAACCATCAGGAAAAAGTTTAAGACAGCGTGGAAAACTGTGACATTTGTCAGTTAATTTAAATATTTTGTTTCAAATAAAAAAATGAAAATTTATAAACAGAAATAAATAATGGATAACGAATTTTTTGATACTGCTCTCGAGAGTTTACTTAATGAAAGTATTCAGTATTTCAGGTGAGTATCAAAAATTCACGTGGAAAAGTTTATTCTATTTTCATTTTTATTCTCCGCGTGTAATTTGGAACGTATTTATTTTTTATTTCACGCTAGGTGAGTACTCGACTTATTTAGTTCTACACCTTGTGAAATGAAAAATAAGTACGATCCACAACTTTTCATATGTCAGTTTGAAATAGACTAGGCGATTGGTTTAAGAGAGTTTGACTCATGTTGTAGATTTTCTGTGGATTATATTTTTAATTTGAAAATTTCACCGGAAGATTTCTGATTATATTTCATAAATTTTTTAATAGGTAAATTCACTTTGGTTCGTTGAATCTTTTTTGTGGTGTGTTTTATTATTATCCTTGCTTCTACGTATGGGAAAACTTGGTTTACAATTAAGTTGGTACCTACTTTTTGACATCTACTGAAGAAATTTCACAGAATTTTGTCAGCTATAGCTTCACTGAAATGAATTAAAAAAATCATTAAATATAATTATCTCCTTGCAGCTATAGGCTACCTCTCCGGAAATAAAAAAAATACATTCCACAATTATAATTATGAGTCATTTTTAAGACTTCAGTTCAAAATCAACTAATTTCATATCAAAACGAAAGCTGTGTCATGTAAATTCCTGAAGGTCGCCCTTCAATATTGTAGAGAAATTTCAATTTAAAATCAATTTTGTAGGATGTGAATAAGAAAATTCTATTTTAAAAGACATTTTAAATTCCACCCTCCTAAAAAAAGCTTCATAGAGATTCTATTCCACCCATTCTACACTTCATTCACTACGAAATCATAAATTTATCACAGCAATATCTCAATTTCTACCTTTTTACATCCGATTCCAAATGACTAAAATTGAACCACTCAATCATCGCCTTTCTGTGAGACCGCGCGCCCTCTGTTAAAATTTATTATTTCATCCATCGATATTGCTGCAGCACCATCCATAAGTAACAAAGAAATATGATCGGCCATTAATTAGAAATCTCACCGGGGTGGTGTAATAATTTCTATCCTCTCTATATACGAAGAGCACGAACCCATGGACACCACATGCGGAACACATCGACAATTTATGCAGCTCATAAACATGCTGTACTGTACCTTAGACTATACAATCGAGCGCGCAGTTACAATCAAATTAAAATGTTATTTTCAACAGGAGGATAAAGGCTGCGACGAAGCGGGTTCGGGAGCAGCCTAGTCTCGCTTCCCGCTGAGTTTTAATGCTGATGCTGTTAGGGTACTCTCGGCTCTCGACATGGCTGGCTCATCGCCACAATAAAAACCTATGACCGAAAGCTGGAAAAACTCTTTGATCTCATCGGCCTTCAGCAATCACCATGGACCTAAATGTTCACACAAATGTGTCTGTGATCTCTCATAACTTATCAATCCCTGGGACTCTCTGTGATGGAGACTCTGCCTTGGCAACGCTATGCCCCCATCATCGGCATTATTGTTCCTGTTCCTTATGGTTTTCACTTGTCGTACCGCTGCCGCCGAGGCCGCCGCAGTTACCACCATCTTCAAAGATGTCTTCTATCAGCGCCAGCCATCAAATTGTATACAAACAACGAAGAGATCAAAAGCGGAGCGCATTGAAAAATGAAAGCTGCTACCGCCCGCCACCACCCCAGGTGCGTTCGATTTGAATTCGTGGATGTGGCAGGTACTGATGGGACTAATGGGACTAGGCAGGCAGGCAGGCAGGCATCAGCAGAAGCACATATGATGTGATCGATACTAATTTTTTGTTGATGATGGAGGCTTTTTTCGTTGAGATTGGTATGTGTGTTTCCTTGACGGGTAACGGGTTCTTTGTGTTCGGTTGTGATGTATTCGTTGATATTGTGATCCCGAAGTTAAAGGTCGGTTGTTAATGAGGTGGTCTTCAACCTGAGTTGCCATTATTGGAGTATGGAAGCGAGAGATTTTTCATAAGAAAATAATACGCTGTCCTACAAATTTTGGTAACGATATAAATTTTATAACTGGAGTTGGGCGTTATACTTTGCAAGAACTTCTATTTTAAAACCCATTTAAATAAATTGAAAAAATTGAAACGTTTCTACAATACACGATTTAGTAGGTGGTAATTAATGGCGCAGGGACATAAGTCCCGAAAAAATTTTGTTACTTTTAAGTGGGACATAAGTCCCGAAGAAAAATTCGGGACTTATGTCCCTGCGCCGTAATTAATAGGTATGTAGGTACATTGTACGGTTTAAGAAGACGTTGAAGGCTATTAATTATTTATTCCGCTAGGGTGATCAGATAAGAACAATTGGGAAAGAAATTAAAACGTTATAAAAATAAAAACGGTTTGAGATATAAACTTGATTCTAGCTTTATTGTGAAGCTTTATTCATGCCATTATATATGGAATACCACATCGTTCAAATGGCCGTCTCTTCTTCGCTAGCAGTGATTCCAGCAGGCGGTGCAATTTCGTGGCATTATTCTTGCAATAGCGTCATGAATGTTGGTCTTGAGCTCGGCCGAAGTAGTCGGATTGTTAGCGTAGACCAAGAACTTAACGTATCCCCAGAGAAAATAATCGAGTGTTGTCAAGTCACATGAGCGCTTACCATGAGATAACCCAGTCCCCAAAGATCTCCTTCACAACTTCGAACATTGCGTATAGTATTTAGCACCATTGTATTGGAACCACAGGATTTATCGAGGTTGCTGAGTTTTGGCCACAGAAAGTTAGTCATCTTCGCTTTATAGCCGGGACCATTCACAGTAACGGTGTCTCCTTTTTTTTCAAAAAAAAAAAAAAAAAATAAATAAATAAATAAAAATAAAATAAGATCCGATCATGTCACCATACAATAAATCACACGTTATGTCTTTGTGGATGCATTTAAGCTTGGTCCGACAATTCTGGATTGTGTTTAATCCAATAATGGCAACTCTGCTCGTTGACGTTGCCATTGAGCCAAAAATGGGGGCCTATTCCGAGAGGATCATTTTTGCTCAAAATTCGGATCTCCGCCTAATATTTGCAGTGCCCATTTAACGAACTCAAAGCGTCTATAGTGGTTCGGATGAAATGGACAATTTTATTGAATATTTTGACAACTAAATGTAATTGGTAACTTTAACAGTTGCTGAAACAAACCAATTGAAAAAACTATCTTTACTATTATCTGACACCTCCTTTAGAAAACACGAAAAATATAGGTCTCAAAATAAAGCGTTTCTGTCTTTTGAAATACAGCAAACGAGGATAGCTGTCTCCGTACAGTGGTACCAAACGTGCGGTTTTGGAACAAAAACTGCAAATTGTTATCATTCTTTATCTATTGGTGTGGTCGGTTTTATGTCTAGAATACACGAGAAGCTTTGTGTCTTTCATCATATTCGGGAATTTAGAAATGACCTGGATTCCGCTCATGGTACAAGGTATTTTTAACAGCTCAGTGCTACTGAATTGTGACGTCATCAGGAGTGAATATTTTAAGTAATAGTTCTTATTTTTATCTTGTAGACATGTTTGTCCTTTTCATAAATATTATTTAAGGCTCTTATTTGACAGTAAACACTGGATCTAATTAATAAAAGTTTTTTTTCTTTTCAGGTAAATTTACTTCTAAACAATTTGTTAAGTGAAACTTAAGGTAATCATATTACATTAATATTTTATCCACTTATTTTAATAAATATGTTCTCGAAGTCAAACAATATTTTTTATAAACTCTGGAGAAGGTTTACGGAGACCCTCTTCAGATATTACATCAACCCAGGTTAGGTTAGGTTGTTGGGCTGACAATTGATGTCGCTATCGTCACACTTAGATCAATGTAGATGCATAGGCCATCTGTACTGAGTTTAATTTTAAATTTATGATATTTCACTAAATTATATACTAAGTTGCATAATATTGTCCGTCCTCTACTTGTTAAAGCAAGGCCATATTTTCCTAGTAGTATCACAGGTGTCATTGGATTTCTTTAGGATTAAATCTGAAATTTTCTGTTTGATTTTGCAGAGTGGGATACTTACCATCTCTGCTTGACTAAGGTCAAGCCCTAATCCCTGCCCTGCCAACTCCTCGGCATTTTCATTACCTGGTATGCCGCTGTGTCCTGGGACCCAGCAGAGTCTAATATTGTGCTGCGTTCCAAGAACCTTAAGCTCTTCGCGGCAGCAAGATATTACGCTAGATATTAATTAGCTTGATTCAAATAAATAAAGAGACAAGCTTCGATTTTATCACAGTGGCAGAAATCGCTTTTATTGCCGCTTGACTGTCAATGTAAAAGGTGATATCAGCCCGTGGTATCGCAATCATTGATACCTGTCTAGCAGCTATTGTCACTGCCAGAACCTCCGCTTGAAATACACTGCTATGATCTGGAAGACGTAAGTGAGTTGTTTAGCTCAAGAGGTTCTGAGAAAAAGCCTGCACCAACACCCGTGTCCATTTTGGAGCCATCAGCATAGATCGCTATTGCTGATTCACTGGTGTAGGGTTGGTTGTTCAGCTGTTCTTCTTTGCTTGGAATGATTTATAAAAGTTAAGTTCGGGTGTTGTATAATCTGTAATGATACTATCACCCAAATATTTCTGAAGAATTTGAGCATGTCCTATTGCACTGTTTTTCCAGGTATTAGTCTGGCTTAGCCTTAAGGCGCTATATGCTGCAGATTCTTGTACGAAAAGGTCTAGGGGTATCAGGTTGAATATCACCTCTAACCCTGCAGTTGGTGTGGATCCCATGTTACCCGTAATTCCAATGCATTCAAGTCTCTGTACTTTTGTCAGAGTTTTGAGGTTCGTGTTTTTTTCCGTTGCTTTCCACCATACCAAATTATTGGTCTGATTATCGCAAAATACATCCACCTGATAATTTTTGGGCTCGGTCCCTAGGATTTCCCAAAGATTCTGTTACAGGAGTAGAATGCAATCATTCCTTTTTTCGCTATTTCCTTAGTGTTAAGACTCCAGTTTAATTTCCTATCTAGAATCACACCAAGATACTTTGCATGATCTGAAATCTTCAGCGGGGTGCCTTCAATTGAAGGTATTCTGAAGCTTGGTATTTTCCTTTTATTTGTGAAGAGGACTAATTCTGTTTTTGACGGGTAAACCACACTTTTTAGTCTAGTCTAGTCTACTGACCTTAGAAAGGTCATATTCGATCTGTTCGCTGATAGCGGATAAGAATTTACCTGTCGCTAATAACTCAAGATCGTCAGCGTAGGCTATTTCCTTTACTCCACAATGTTTCAGATTAGGGAGGATTGTGTTCATAACCAGCACCTAAAGGAGTGGTGAGAGAACTTCCCCCTGTGGGGTGCCTCTGGATGCGGATACTCTCATCTGTATCCCTGCCCTTGCATCAACCCAAGTATTTTTTTTTACGGTATTTCACCAACGTCTTTGGATCTTTGAGGTCCAGTCGTTTAATGATGTATCCAGCTAAGTTTTCTAAAGTATCATATTGAATTTGAATGTATGAATTATGTATTGGGAGTATTGCACTGCGATCTGGAGATCTAGCCCCCACTTAAAAATGGATGAGCTTGCTTATCTTATAGTTCTTCCTCTAAATCTATTGCTCTTAGGAATCTAAGTATTTAGAGCACCTTCAGAGAGGATAGGTCGCTCTCTTCCACCTGGTATTTTCCCAGATACCTTTGCCTTAGGAGCATGAGTGGAAAATATCTTCCAAATATGTGACATTGCTTACTATACCACGTAAAACTCGGTGTCTTCTAAGTTTGCAGTGTTCAGTTAGGATACCTGTTATTATTCTTAGATTATCCCTACTTAAGTTAATGCAGTTTTCGAAACGTTACTGGTTGTAATTGTCCAGTAGTAGTTTCGCCTGCCTCAGCTTTGGCCAATTCTTGGATATGATTGCCTCCTCTTCTTGTTTAATTTTGTTCTTGATGACATTTTCTTCTATTCCGCAATAGGGCTCTGGACCTATTAAAGGCGTTGATTCACCTATTTTTGCTAAGTAGTCTGCATCTCCGTTCCCAAGAACACCCCCGTGACCAAATACCCAGTGAAATGTGACCCTGTTCTGTTTGCCAAGTTAATTTAGCCTGCTTATACACTCGCACACCAACTTAGAGCCCATGGCATATGAGCTTAGTGCCTTGAGTGCCTCTTGACTATCTGACATGATGACAATGTTCTTGTTACGATAGTTCCTTCGATATTTCGATTCACAGATTACCCTATGGCGTTTATTTCCGCTTGGAAGATGATGGTGATTCGCCCTATCGGTATGGAAAGTTTGGTTCTTGGCCCAAAGGTTGCTGCGCCAGTCTCTTCGCTTGTTCTCGATCCATCAGTGTACGTACCACTTGATGGTATTTTTTTTCCATGGTGTAGTTTCTTTCTTCTCCTACCCAATCCTGTTCGTTGCTTGGCTCTGTAAAAAGGCTTTTCTGGAAATTGATCATACCATCTCTTGGAATGTGAAGAAGATTTGCTGCTGTGGAGCTACTGATTAAGTCTTTTTCTCTGAGACCAATGATTGTGCCTGTCCCAGTTCCTTCCTTTGAGAATCTCATGATACCTCCCATTGCCACACTTCTAATGACCTCTTCTAGAAGGGATAGATGGAAAACAACTTCCATAGCTGCGGTTGGGCAGGTTCTAGCTCCCGTTATACAGTTACCCTCGAGCATTGGACTTTTCCTAGGGTTTTCCTAGGTGTCGATAATTTCATTTTCTTGTACCATGCAACCGCACCATAGGTAATGATAGGTCTTACCATCATAATGTAGGTAATGTAGGTCTTTCCTCACCAGTCGTTCAAATCTTAGCCCCACAAACCGAATAGTGGGAGCTGTTGGAACACTTGGTAATCCTATAAACTGGGCGTTGAGTGCAAATTATTTTACGGCCATTTTCCAAAAAACTGTTTTTGTTTTGTATGTGATCGTGGGCCCAGTCGATATCACTACTTTTTGGAGGCCAAGATAAAATTATAATAAAATTTGTATCGTAGCAACGAGCTGTGTGCGATTTGGCACTATCTTGTTGGAACCACATGCTCTGTAGGCCTAATTGATGCAATTCGGGCAAAAGAAAGTAATCCAACATGTCCTCGATAGCGGTCAGAAGTCACCGGCGCGGCGCCGCCGGCCGGACAAAATGGCCAGCATACAATTGTTCTACGAGGGTGTAGTGGCCTTTGGTGTATCAGTCGCGGGTTTTCAGTGCCCAAATGGCCTCTTTTCTGTTACTTAACGTTAAGTCGAAATGTGCTTAATGATTTTTGTCAAAAATAGCGGCTGTCTTAAGCGACCTGTTAAACAGCGGTTTTCTTTAGCGAGCTGTATAACTCGAGCACTCCAATCCCACCGCCATTGATGGTCGTTCCCAAACTCCATGATAATTTTTTATCGACGGCTCTCCACGACTGACAAATACAAACTGACGAATTTCATTCACACAAAAATGGCAACTAAATAAAATTGATCTTGAAGATAAAACTCACCCTGTACATCTCAAAATCAGATTTTTATATAAAACATTCTGTGTATTACTTAACTCCAACTTAAGCATAAGAATATAAAGGATATCAGGCATGGTGCCTCTTCGGTTGAATGGTTTTGATTAATTTAGGTTACATATTATAAGCATGACCTTTTTTTGAACCATTAACAGTCTTAACCTAGTTTTCCAAAAATTCATATTCATTGCTCTGAACTGTGACGCTAGAGATCTTGAGTCTAAAATCAATCGGAGTATTGCCTATTGCAAAAAAAAAAAAAAATAGAAAATCCTCCAAAAGTATCTGTTATCATAAAAAAGTGCTTCTCGTCTTTCTTAACCGTTTTGATTCGGTAGAAATTGTTGAAACCTCCATTCCTGTCGACAACTCGCATGCAGAAATGGTTGAAAGTTACGAGTATAAGTCACTACCGCCTGAATCTCCACGAGCTGCCAAGTTTCTTGTGTGCATTTATTAAAACCGTCACTAGCCCCTCAAGTTTAGTCTTCGGCTTTGTTTTAAGTGCTCCTACCCCATTTCAGTGGAATTAATTTTTATAGCAACTCTTTAGACTTTTTTCACCCGAGGCGCCAGCGTTTGATTTTGTCGTAAAACGATGCGCTTAAAACCATAAAAGTTTTTTTTTTGTTTGTTTCTAGCTTCTTTATTCATAGAGACTAATTTTGATAATCGGTTCACGTCGGACTTAATTATATACCCACCTTTATGTTACCTTCTATAATTTGGATTTTCTAAGAATACTTTTATGAATGAAAATGTAAAATCCCGAAAAGTGGGCGTAATTTTGTTAAATTGCACCAATTATTTTTATTAATGGCATCCTTTTTGTTGGCTCCGAAAAGATATAGCGAAAATGGTAATAACGGCGTTTTTATGCTTTAATTAGTGCCATTATCGGGGGTTGGTATAGTTTCTTTGATAAATTTAGTTAGTTCCCATCGAAAAAGGAAAAAAATACACTCCACATCGGTTGGTTGGGTTTAGATTTAATTATATATGTTTCGCTTTGTTTTTTTAATTGAATTTTTTCACACGACAAAAATTGAAGAGACAAATTTACTGAAAGCTCTAAAATACTCGTGATCTTGCCCCCACATACGCACAACTATTCATTCGCAAAATAGAAAACATAATGAAAATAAATCGCTACAATTAAAAAACTAAAATTTGTTCCATTTCTCTGGGGATGGAATTGTAGCAAGTCAAAATGGATCAAATTCCCTAAGCCATCAAAAGCACACACTTCCGATTGAAATTTCTGCGCTTACAAATGTGTTCCCGCCAAGAAATAAGCAGACACAAACTCGTGATTTTTGTTGGCATCGTTTTATAGCCGCAAGAAATGAGGCATGGTTTTCATTGAGTATGAAACTTCTAAGGCTTAAAAATCGCAGGAATTTACATCTTTATATTTACATAAATAGATTAAATAGCAATAAATTCCCTCCTCTTCTGTTTTGATTTTATTTTTGATCACATTTTCTCCTATTCCGCAGTAGGGCTCTGGCCTTGTAAGGTGTGTCGATGCACCTATTTTTGCTATGGAGTCTGCCTCTTCTTTGCCCTGGACACAAACGTGGCCTGGTACCCAATGAAGTGTGACAGTGTTATTCTTGCCCAGTTCATCAAGCTTTATCACGCATTCCCAAACAAGTTTGGAACTAATGGCGTAGAAGCTTAGTGCTTTTAGTACAGCCTGACTTTCTGACATGATGGCAATGTTTTGGTTTTTATAATTCCTATCGAGGTTTCTTCCAGCACATATGCCTATGGCATTTACTTCTGCCTGGAATATGCTCGTGGACTGTCCCATCGGTAAGAAGAGTTTAGTTTTCTAGGCCCAAAAACGCCAGCACCAGTCCCTTCAGCTGTTCTCGATCCATCAGTGTACCATTTAATGGTATTTTTTTTTAAGACTGTAGTTTACTGTTTCGCCTAGCCAGTCTTGGTTGTAGCTTAACTCCGTTTTGAAATGTTTTTCGAAGTTATATCTTTTGATCGTACCATCTCTTGGATTGTCAAGAAGGTTTGTAACTGCGGACCGGAGTATCGAGTCTTTTTCCCTGTTTCCAATAATTTTACCCGTCACAGTATCCTCCTTGCCAAACCTCATTATGGCTCTCTTAGCAGCATTTTCAATGGCCACGTGTAGTGGCGTTAAATGAAGGATGGTTTCCATCGCTGCTGTGGGGCAAGTTCTCATTGCTCCTGTTATGCATATACACACATGCAAGCCTTTGCAATTTGTCTAGTGATTTCCTAGTTGTGTTTAGTTTGGTTCTTTTATGCCATGCAATCGCCCCATAGGTAATGATGGGTCTTACCATCATGGTGTACATCCATCTTATGATGTTTGGTTTGCAGCCCCATGATTTACCTGCAAGTCTCTTGCATATCATAAGGGCCTTTGTGGCTTTCCCGACAGTTATTTCGACATGCTTGTTCCAGAGGAGTTTGCTATCTAGTGTAACTCCTAAATATTTGACCTCCCTCTGGGTGTCGATTACTTCTCCCGCCAACCGAATGGGTTTCATGCGAGGTAGAAGTCTTTTACTTGTAAATGGTACTATCGTTGTTTTGATAGGGTTGATGTTAAGTCCCACAGATATACACCATTTCCTAGTTATAGGCAGCCCCCTCTGGACTATATCACAAAGAGTTTTTTCGTACTTCCCCAGTGCCATTATAACGATGTCATCAGCAAAGCCAATATATCGAATACCTTGGGAGGTAAGGCTTTCTAGTAATTCATCAACTACAAGACTCCACAGCAAGGGTGATAATACCCCTCCCTGCGGACAGCCTCTTGTTGTGATGACTTTCTGGAAGTTTAGTCCTGCGTATGCTTCCGCCGTTCTTGTACTAAGCATTTTACTTATCCATCTGACTATAGTGCTAGGAACTCTCTTCCTTTCTAGAGCCGAATGAACTGCTTCGTGAGAGGTGTTGTCGAAGGCCCAGTCAATATCAAGGAAGGCGCATAACGCCGTTTCTTTAATATCTAAAGCTTTCTGTATTATATTAATTAGTTCGTACAGAGCGGTTTCTGTGGATCTACCCACTCTGTAAGCATGCTGACGGTGATTTAGGGACATGTTTACTAATTCTTCCGATCTAACGAAGTTATCAATTACCTTTTCCAAAGTTTTCAGTAAGAAGGATGTTAAGCTTATTGGCCTGAGTGACTTAGGATGTGTGGTATCTTTTTTCACCATTTTGGGGATGAAAATTACATTTGCTCTTCTCCATAGACTTGGAATGTACACAAGTGCAATACTACTTCGAAGCAATCTAATAAGATAGGGCATTAGTACCTCTTTACCTTTCTGCAAAAGTGCAGGAAAGATGCCATCTTGGTTGAAAGGTACTTAAAGCCCATTCAATCCTATTGCCTGAACAGATAGTCGAAGCTATCTTCCAGTCTTCCCGGTTAGGCCTTAGAGGTATTCTCTCTATCATATTTCCTACCATTGGTAAGCTGCCTGGAAAATGAGTATTTAGCAGTAGGGTTGACATTTGCTCTTTGTTTTCAGTGCAGCTACCATCGGTGTACGAAGTGCCAAAGAGGTTAGTGTGTTATCTTTGGCTTAAGCCTTGTGTAATCTTGCTGCTGCAGGTGTCGACGCAATGCCCTCACAGAAATTCGCAAAACTATTCCTGTTTGCAATCATGTATATTTTTCGAGCAATTTTCAGTCGCTGTAATATCGCAAATCTTAAACACAAACTCGGACCTGAACTTGATTAATTCTGATATCCGAAGAACGCGTCGCTGGAAAAATGTTATAAATTTCATTCAGCTTCAAGATTTCTAAGATTCATTTGTGTTCTTTCGTTAAAGCTCATGAATATTGTACTTATCCTGACTGAATTGTCGCGCGATCTAAATATCTTCATTTCTGTAAACTTACTGTGTGAATGTCTTAAGACATATTGTAACACTTTACTTTCATCGTAAAGTACCACTGAAGGTTCCAAAAATATAGATCGATCATATACCAAATGTTCACACAGGAGCTAGTTCTCGAGCCTTTGAGGGGGTTTGATTTTGAATTATTCGACGGAAATCTATTCTGGAGCCTCTCTCTTTCTTTATCGAACAAACCTAATATCTTATCAGTGAGAGAAAATGACTGACACAGCAGTCATCTCTCCACTTTAAACACTCCCACATGATAAGTGACGACAGCCGAAGAAGATTTCTGGCGTCATAATCGCTTTCATCGTCTCATCACTCGCTGTAACCGGAAATGGGTAATTTCCAACAAGCACTTTGCCAGAAGATTGCACTCTAATTACACGACTCTTACCCGCCGCGCCAGCCGGAACCATCGTGTGAGTGCAACTCGAAAGTCACTTATTATTTCTTCACAAACGCTGTCCACCCATCCGTCGCCATCGCCGCCGTATCGGTCGTCGTGTCTACTTATTCTCTGACAAGACATTCGATATCCTTTGGAATAGGGTGTGCTGCCTACTGTTGGTTAATTATTTGTCGACACTCTTCTTCTTCTTGATTGTCGATTGCTTCATTTGATTTTTGTTGGCTTCTTCTCATTTGGATGTTTTGGTGTTAATTGGTCCTGACTACCAAACCAAGCCAAACCGAAACCAAACCATGCCATATGTCGAGTTCGGGCTTCACTGCATCGGCTTTGTACGTTGTCACTTGACACCGACTCATGGGACAGGAGGTTCCACCGTCCAAACCCAAACAAGCAGAAGCAGGCAGTTACACTGCACATCACCCCTATGCCACTGCCACACATAATAATCCCTGTTTTGTGATTTCTGAATGGCGTGGTGTTTGCGGTCTTCAATTCGAGTGTTAGGCGTAAGTTGATATCGTATAGGTACTCGACTTGTATTATATTGTGCTCCCAGCAGCTCTCAGCTCCCAGGGTGTGTGCAATGATTTCAATCATCTGACCACATGACGACCCTTTTGTTGTTCATTTCAAACATTATTGTTTTTTTTTTTTATTTTTTACTTTTTTTGTTCACATTTGATTTGGCGCGAAAGATTTCTTAATTGCTGCTCGAGTGTCAGTGTTCGGATCGGATCGTGTAATCGATCTCCAGTAGCACATTGCAGTAAGGAATCAGTGTCAACTTTTGGTTTTTAGCTTATGCCTGTCAAGGGGCTTTGATTGATTTTGGAACATGTGGTGACACTCTGAGGTGCTTAGTTTTTATTTTATTTTGTCTTTTTTTTATAAGCAGGACAGGACAGAGTGCGCAGATAGGCGATATTGTGGCTCGAGTTAAGCTCGTGGTTAAGATTTGCATTATACTCGTATCTCCAAGCAGATGGCTTCGGAGTGAAATTTTAGACTTGGACTGTTTTTTTTTGGTTGTTTTGTTGTTTTAAAGTCAGTCATGCAATCGAACGACTGTCGTTGGCATAATAATGTAACATGAGCCGAAATGCTTAGGCGATCTAATCATGCTGGCTGAATGGTTTTCCAAATGAGCGATTTTTTTTTCTACGAAACGGTTCATGTGTAAAATTAATCTTGCTTAATTTTTTAACAACTAAGGTGATCGATGTGGGATATTGGAGTTGGTTTCTTTCCAAGCTGAGATTTAAAAGGGTGATCATTTTTCAGATTGACAGTGGTGATGAAATGAAACCGTAAATAAAGATTTTTTAGACTGTGTTGTTTAAATTGTTGTTTTTCGTTGTAGAATGAATAGATTCACACAAATTTTTACTACAAGTGAGGTAAATTTCAAACAACGTTGTTTTTTTGGTTATCTGCATCTGGATTATATACAAATCTTTCTGTTTTTATGAAAATTGGATTTTTAAAGGAGATAAAAGATTATTTTGCGGGTTTTCGTGGGCATATATTAAAGAAACATGATGAGTTGAAGGAAATGAATTTTAGTAATTTTTTGAAACCGACGTTTTAGGGAAATTTTTGTAACAATGTTTATTTTTCTATAAATAAAAAATAAAAAAGTAAAAATTCAAATGAACTGAAGAATAAAGCCATTGAAATTATTTGTTTTGTACAAAATGTCAAAATTGCATGTTCCAAGAATATATTTAAGTTTGTATTTTACGAAAACAAATCTTAAAAGGACAAAAAGTAAAGAAATGGAGATATTGCTTATCAGACCAAAAACATGAATGTTAAAAAAAGAGCCAAGTTCTTCTATACAAAAATCTTTGTGTAAAAAGTCAGCCGTGAAAAGTACTGAGATCTAAAAGTACACCAAGTTCTTACTTCATGAAGGTTTAATACTGAATATTTAAAGTAGAATAATATTGAAACAACTACAATGTAATAGAGAAATTTTATTATTTACTGATTACTGTGTAAAATTTAATGGGTTCACTGGTCAAGTTTTTAAAACCTTTCGAATTGGGCATATCGGCAATCCGTATAAATTAAACATTTTCTCAGAAAGTGGGCGGATAGGATACCACGCCCCCTTGATGGAAAACCTTAATTTTTATTTTTGGTCCTTTATATGTAATTTGATCCCTACCCTTCTACCAAATTTCATTGTTCTACTATTTACTGCAAATGCCATATAATTTACATTAGTTCTGAGAAAGTGGGTGGATACCACGCTCCCTGAATGGAAAACCTCAAATTTTATATTTTTTTCTTTGTATGCAATTTAAGCCCTACCGCTTTATCAAATTTCATCGTTTTACAGCAGTCAGAAGTACTCCATTCAACCAACACCAAATCGGAGAAAGTGGGCGGATACCACGCCCCCTGAATGGAAAACCTCAAATTTTCGATTTATTTCTCTGCTTGCATGGCAAGACCTACCGTTGTGCAAAATTACAAGATTCTACAATGTCGGGAAGTGCTTCATAATTTTGATGATCTGTCAGTCAGTTGCGGTTCTTGTGATTTTTGAGGCTTATTAAATTTAGTGAGGCGCCTGTGCCTGACTAGCTTAGCAAATATTCGGAATTTTAAGTTTCTGACTTCATTGGTACTGAAGATAGGGAGTGGTCAAAAATCGCCTGAGTATGTTCCTGTAAAAAGGGTGTAGTGCCAGAATTTGGCTGGGCACTACCGTGCCCTTTGGTTTTTTTTTATTTTATTTAATTCGGTTTTCTATGCAATACTTTTTCCCAAAGACTATGAACTAATCACCCCTATTACGATAGTCGTTTTGACTAAAACGTCAAGAAAATGACTCGCTCTAGAAGCGACATTTGACGTGTCAGTAAAACACCTATCGTTGTAATGGGAAGATAGGTGAAGAGCAGAGAGAATGTCAAAGTTTGAATTTGAATTAAACCCCAATTTTCGCTTCTAGACGCTGTTGTTTTACTGTCGTTTTAATTAAAACGACAATCGTAATAGGGGTGAATATATTTGCACCGTTATTTCAACATATTTTTTTCACAGATTGTATTACCAAAATTTACATACTCGTATTATTCATTAGAAAAGAGTTAGATAAATAACCAAAAACCAAAATTATCATAGTTAAGAAATAAACATTTCGTTAATATTCGGTTGATTTTTTCAAGTTTAATTTAATAGATAGATAGATAGATTTATTACAAACGAATTTGTTAGTTACAAAAGTTTTAAATACATATGGTTGGTATATACATATATGTAAATATATCCAAAGTAGGTAATAAAAGTATATTGGCGGTGGCATTGCCGTCTGCCAGATTGACATTTGTTTCTAAATAAAGAGTAATTCTAAGAAATTAATATTTAAACATATGATAAAAGAATAAATCAAAAAATCAAAAAATTGATATTTTCTAAAATAAAAATAAAATTCTAGAATTTTAATATAAGGCTTTCAGTTTAGCTAAAACAAAAATAAATTTTCTTAATGGTTAAAACTTTGAGATGGTAGAAAGATTAACAAAGTGAAAAGGCTTTTAGTTTAGCTAAAACAAAAATAAACTCAAAAGTAATATAAAAGTTACACTTTCAGTATAGCAACTTTTAACAACGATAAAAAAGAAATATTTATGTACAAGAATATTAATCAATAAATAAAAGCATGATATATTTTAAAGCTATATAATTATTAACGGTATTCGGAAATAATCAATTCCCGGTACGCTATTGCTCTTTCAAGGTAAAGAGAGAGATTATTCCAATTTTCACCGTTCAAAATTGTTAAAGTTTGCTCCATGGTTAGAGTAGCTTTTGCAAAGTATTGGAGTCTTATTTCCTTATAAATGGGACAGATTGATATGAAATGAAAGCTATCTTCTTTTGATTTCAGATTACAAAGGGTGCAGCAGGTTGTAGGTGAACTTTTGTAGGGTGAACCATTCAAATTTAGTAGTTCACTTCTGGCTTTACAGATTAGCGAAATCGCTCTTGTACTATATTTATCACAAAAATAGTTATTTATGAGATTAAGTTTTAAATCTGGGTAAATAATTCTATTGATTGACAATGACTTTTTTTGTAAGTTTGTATTATGCTGGAAAATATCGACAGCCTGTAATAACCCATACAGTTGTTCTTTTAGCAAAATTAAATTCGTATATTGGACATTTAGCTCAACTCCACACTTCGTTGCCCAGTGATTCCATTCATCTATCCACTCTACTTTGTTATTAATGATATATCTGGCGATTGTCAATTGGATTCTGTTTGGAGAATATGCAAGTACTTTCAAGATGTAGTCGAAATGGAGCTTGAGGGTATGAATAAAAAGAGATGGAAGACCTGTTTCCAGTTGCAAAACATAGTTGGGCGTATTAGCAGGTAAATTGAATAGTCTTTTGAGAAAGTAGCGTAGTAGTTTTTCTACTTGTTCATAAGACTGAAATCCCCATGTTTGACAACTGTAGCACATAACGGAGCGCATCACGGCATCAAAGACTTTGTACTTAGCTGAGGGAGGAACATCCTTGTTGTTCATAACTTCTTTCCATGACGCATTAATCATGATTTTAGCTGCATTTAGCTTTTTTTCGAGATGTGGGGAGATATTCATGTTGGGTTTTAAAATTATTCCTAGGTATTTGTATTCTGTCACTATTTCAATGACCTCACCATCATAATACCATTTTTCATTTGTTTTAAGTTTTAATTGTTTGTTTCTTACTATCATCACTTTCGATTTTTCAAGATTGACTGTAAGGTTCCAGACTTTACAAAAATCTACCAGCTTATTTATCATAAGCTGTAAGCTTTGGGGTGATTCTGCCAGAAGCACTATGTCGTCGGCATACATAAGAACCTTCACATTTAAACCTGCAAACCTTATTCCAGCTGGTAAATATATTGTAATATCATCAAGAAAAATTGAGAAAAGAACCGCACTTAAAATACAACCTTGTTTGACTCCAGATGTTGTCTCAAACCATTCTGACATGTTTTTTCCATTCCAAACTGAAGAGCGAGTTTTTTTGTACATATTTCTCAGGACCATAAGTAATTTCGTCGACATTCCCTTCTGTGATAGTTTATAAAACAAAGCTTGGCGATCTATCGAGTCGAAAGCAGCCTTAAAGTCCACGAAAAATATGTACAAACTTCTTTTTTCCCTAAGGAAATACTGTGAAATTGAGGTTAAAGTAAAAATGTTATCAACGGTGGAGTATCCTTTGCGAAAGCCTGATTGGAATTCACTCAGCACTTCGTTATTCAATAGCCACACGTTAATGCGGCTTAGGAGGATTGATGCAAATAGTTTCGCAATGGAATTCATAAAAGAAATCCCTCTATAGTTACTTGCAAGATTTACATCGCCCTTTTTGTGAATCGGATAGACCAAAGAGTCTTGAAAAGCCTGAGGAACTTCTCCACTATCAAAAATTTTATTGAAAAGGTGACAAATTTTATTTAGTAAGTCCAAAGGTGCATTTTTATAAAACTCATTGCTAATTCTATCTGGGCCTGGTGCTTTGTTATTTGCAGTATTATGGAGTGCAGTTTTTATATCTGTTATCGTTATTTGACAATCAAGTGTGAGGTCCATTATTAATGGTTCTGCATAAGAGAAAACATTTGATATTGGGTCCGGGTTAAGTAAGCTTTTGAAATATTGAGCAAGACTAGTTGCCTTTAAATTTGATCCGCAAATAAATTTAGATCCTTTCAATATTTTAATATTGTTCCAGAAACTTTTGCTGTCTTTAATATTTGAAAGTTCAAGTGCTACTGTTCCAAAATATTCTCGCCGTTTGACTCTACACAAATCTTTGTAAGTTTTGTTTGCTGCCTGGTATTGTTTGGTAATGTCTTCAATTGAATTTTGTTGACTTCTGACCTTCCTCAGAAGAGTGAAGGATCTTTTTCTCGCCTTCAAACAATCTTTATCAAACCATTTCTGTTTGAAGTTAACTGATTTCAAATTTTTTCTTGAATTGGTAGCAGCTTTTATACATTTATCAAGATATTGTAGTTCTGTACTTGTATCAGAAACTAAAAAGATGTCATTGTTTAAATTTTGAAGTTCTATCGAGATTTTTGTTTGGTAGTTCTCTTTTTGACTATCTTTCCAAGTAATTTTAGGTGGAAGATTGATTTCAAAATAATTCAAATCAGTTTTGTTACCTAACAAAAACTCTAAAACAAGAGGCATATGATCGGAAAAAGTCTGATTGTCAACTTTAAAAGTCAGAATATTATTCCTCCAATCTGCAGATGCAGCACAAAAGTCGATAACCGATTTTCCCGCTCCACCTATAAAAGTAAACTCTCCTTTGCTGTCGTGTTTGCTTGAACCATTAAGTATGAAAAGATCATGATTTTGACATAAATCTAAGAACAGTCGACCATTTTTATTGGTTTTTGCATCTTTGGAAGATCGTGTATCAAGGATTTCAGAAGATATTGCATTAGGATATAAATTTGAGAATGTAATTTGGCTTGTACCTATTCGAGCGTTAACATCTCCTATAAGCAATACATTTTCGACAAGAGAAATATTTAAAATATCTTGCAATGCATCAAAATCATTTTCCCAATTATTACAATTTAAGTAGGTTGGTAATACATAATAAACTAAATTTGTGTCTGAGATTTTTATACAAGGTGTGTTGTTGAAATCTATAAAAACAGCGTTAATTCTTTCGCTTCTAAAGCCGTACAAAAGTCCGCCGCTGGCTCTACCAAACTTAGTTGAGTGTACTGCTGATACCCATCGCAACTCAAAACCAGAGAAGTATTTAGAGTACTGTTCAAATTTTTCAGTTGTAACAAACGTTTCAAAGAGAAAGAAAATATCATGCTTTTTTACAAAATTAAAAAAATCTATAAATAATAATTTGTTACTCAGACCTGCAATATTATAAGCTAATAATTTTATATTTCTAAATTCATTTTTATCTTTACTATTTTTTACATTACTACTTTTTTTGGTATTACTTGCTTTTTGACAGACGGCAACACTTTTTCATTGTGATTTTTCCTGGTGGGTGCCAGGTGGCAGCGTTGATGACATCCCTGGTCTGGCAGCTGCTGTTGACAAGAAGTTTGTTGATTGTATTTCTTCTCGTGTGTTAACTCGGGTATCCAAACGATTTGACTCATTTTTATTTTTAAACCCGTCAAGTTGAAGTTCACCAAACATCTCATGTAATATCTCCATCCCATCTCGATTATCACAATAAAGTTTTCCATCCTGAGTTGTGTTTATAGTTTTATTGTTTACTTGAAGTTTGAGACCACGGACAAGAGGATTCACCGAAGGGTGTTTTTTCTTGATTGCATGTCTTATTTGCAGCAAGATTTGTCGTTTTTGCTGCTCATTCCGCGTAAAGTCAGGATTCACATAGATACCGCTTCCTTTCAATTTTCCAGAATTTTTGAAGATTTGTGAGGTTAGCTTGTTGTTGTTAGTTCTCACAAGTAGCCGCCTTTTTTTCAAGTTTATATTAAATTTGTTAATTATAACATTAATATTTGGTAGCGTAGCTTCAATTATTTTTCACTCGAGATAAACGTCTTGGCATATTTGTCACAATTTTCAGTATGTAATCTGGGCTTATTTTTCGCCATTCTTATTACAGTTTTGCCTTTAAATCATTTGTGGAAGAAGCAGCATTCTGTCTCACAGCAGGATTCTGTTTTCAATGGGGTTGAGGTCTGGCGATTGTGCAGGGGTTTCAATAAATTTTTGACAGTTATACAGCAGCCATGCGCGAATAATATGGGCTTTATGTTTGGGATCATTGTCTTGGTAAAATTTGAAAGACCTCGAAATACACAATTTTTCGGCGCTCTGTTTAAAAATTTCTCTTCAAATCCTCAAATAATACTCCATGTTCATTATTCCATCAATTGCTACCAAATGGCCCACGCCTTTGGTCGATATGCAACCCCACACCATAACATGACCTCCTCCATGCTATACAATCGGCTTCAAAATTTGTGCTTTCAGCTCTTCATTTAATTTTGCGCCATGCCATGACATTGCCGTCGGAAACAAAAAGTTTGAATTTAATTTCATTCGCAAAAATGCCATTCTCCCACCATGATGGATCCTTTTTTTTGGTATCCTTTTGCAAAATTTTGGCGAATGAGGCTGTTGCGCAAATTTATTTATTACTTTTTCTTGGCAACTCGACCGTTAAAACGATTAGCCTTAATGGTGCGACGCGAACGCGAACAACCAGAACTTCACTAATAATTTTTGGGCACACACACGGAGGTCAGCTTATATTTTGCGAACGATTGAGCGTTCTTCGCCCGCTGTTAATTTTTTTGGCTGGTCTTTTGGCTTCTTGAAGTCGATACGTCCTTCGTTGCGATATCTTCTAACAATATCACAGAGTATTAGGCTTCATATCTAATATTTCCGCAATTTAATTTTAAGTTAAACCTTTTGCACATCGGTTAATTACTAATTTTCTCTTCTTAAGTGAAGAATTTTTTTCCTTACGACCCATTGCGTATACTGTTGCAAATTTGAAAAATTTTAAATTAAATTAAAATACTAAAATTATCACAGTTTTACATAGTTTCAAACAAACGTTAAAATTAAAGATCGATTGCCTTGATGAAAACAAAGTACATAATAATGATTAAAAAAGTGAAAGTTTAAAAAACCGAATATTAATGAAGGTGTTTTTTCTTAGTCTTTCGGGTATTATAGTTCTTTATGGTTAAGCATCTAATAGATCTTCTAAAACCAACCCAACCCATGAAAATAGTGCAACAAAACACAAGCTAAAACTTAAAATAAATGGTTGCAATCCCTTTGTTTTTAGGCAAGTTACTGCATTTTGAAAAATTTTTGAGTAAAAACCGAATATGTATTAATGACAGTCACTGTAGACTTGTACATATTGGATATTTTTAAATTTTAAACAGTAAAACGACATTTCATGAAATGGATTTATTATTTCAGTAAAATATTTTTTTTTTCATACAATAGGTTTTTCAATTGATATTATTTTTGACACTCATTATTTTTGTGTCCTTGAAAAAATTAAAAAAAACTTTTACATAATACACATCTGTAGTGTTTGGTACAAACATGATAAGTCCATAAAATAATTTGCGTTTTTACGTTCACTTTACATGGCGCTAGGGCTTAAACGGGTTGACTGATTTACTTCAAATATGGAGAACTTTTAAAAATATTCTTTTAAAACTTATGTTCCAAATTTTAAGAAATCGGTTTAGCCGCTTAGGTTCGAGCTCGATGTAGAGTTAATGTAAGGATGCAAATTATTTTATGAAGTTATCATGTTTCTACCAAACACCACAGATAAAGAATAAAAGATTTCGAAGAAAAAAAAAACAGAAACGGAAATTGCAATCCAAACTGTGATTTTAGTGAATACAAAGGTCTTTGATACAATTAAGGTATTGGTGTCGACCTAGTAGCGCTTGTTCTGTTTGCTGAGATAATAAGGGGCTTCATCACTGTAAAAACGTTTTCAAGAAGCGGCACAAGAATATCTCTCTGAGAATCAAAGTTGCGTTCGGAGAGTTCCTGCGCAATGCCTAACTTGTATGGATGCTCTGAAGGTCATCACCTATCCAGGCGAAAGCCCAAAAGCTGGCGTTTGCTTGTACAAGCTCTTACAATGTTCTCAGGTCGTCTGATGGGCCCGAGGGACTTCAGTTATTCGTCTCGTCACACTCGCGGTTTGTCTAAACAAAATGACCCATATAACTTTTGATTTTCGGTCCGTAACCCATTGCGTCGTTAAAAAGATCCACAGACATTTTATTTTGTCGGAATTCTGAAATGATCAACATGTCACCAATTTCAAATTTTAAGCCGAAAATTCTTCCAGAAAACTCGTTTTCCACAGCTTTCAAGGTCTGGAGCAATATTCCTTATCACTGTCTTTTCCTGCTTAGTTCTTTTTTACAATAGTTTTTTAGTCAAGTTACTGTATTTTAAAATAGGAACATTATTATAATAAAATAAATGTCCTTAGTCTCAACCAGGCAAATGATTTTTACTTGCGACTTATAGGTACTATAAGGCAAGTTATGCATTCGAAAAAAAAACCGAACTCAAGATTTTGATCAAAGTTGACATTACGATGATAGCGAAGACCAAAAAAGTGGGTCTCGCAATTCTGTCTGGCAGTCTGTTCGACTACAGCTAAACGGCTCGGCCGGTTTTCTTTAAACTTGGTAGATTTGGGTTATATTGTTTCCCCCTACACGTTTTTTCCTTTTTTTTAAGACCAACAATAACGGTATCTGCCATTTTTTTTCGAAATTTTATAAATATTTTTTTTTCTCAAAAACTGTCACACAGATTTTTTTAGAAAAAATTCTAAAAATTTCATTTAGGTAAAGTAAGGCTAGGTAATTGTTGAAATTTTTTTTTTCCAAAAAATGGTTATTTTTGGTACCCCCCTTGGAACCGTTTTTTTTTTTCGTTTTTCATTTTCTCAAAAACGGTACGACCGATTTCGATCATTTTTTTATGGTAAAGTTCCCCAGCAGTTTCAATATTATTGTGTAGGTATTCAAATTTTTTTTGGAACTTTAATTCAATTTTTATTTTTTTTTTAAAACTAAATATTTCGAAAACCACATACTGATTTTTTTTAAAAACTTAGTGAATAAAAGTTTCTCAGTATAATCTACAAGATGTTAGAAAAAAAATGTATTTTACCTAAAAATAACGGTATCCTCCATAAAAATGTTATAAAATGGTTTTCGAAAATCGTACTTTTCTCGAAAACGATTCCGAGAATTTTGCTAAATTTTTTTTTCTTTCTATTAATTTTAAATATCTATAATTTAATAGAAAAAAAAATTGAAAACAAGTTATAACTGACTGTACCTACCATAGAACGATTTTTTCGAATTTTGAATTTCTCTTTATCGGCATAACGGATTTTAATGAAATTTTTTAGGGAGAAGCTTCTAAAAAGTTTAAAAACCATAGCATTTCAAAACTTTAAGAACAATATTTTTTTGAATTAAAAAAAAATACAAATTTTTATATTTTATCTCAAAAATGGCTCAATATTTTTTTGTAAATTGAGTTTTTGTTCGAATAATAATAAAAACTTTAAATTAGCGTACCAAAATTTTTTCTTAAAAATGTTTTAAAATTTTTTTATATAAAAGCTTTTTTTTATTAAAAAAAAAAAACCACTACATAACAGCTTATAATTTTGTTCTTGCATAAATTCGTCTTTGCATAGCATTCTGATTCTATCTCTTACTACTAAAAGAATTTTGCTAATTTTAAATGATTTTAACATATTGCTATCTCTTAACATTTTACTAAAGTTAAAATCACAAGCTGGCTACTTTAACTTTTAGTAATGTGCTAAATCCATATGACTTCTGTCATTTTCCTCGTACAAAATTTCTTGGCAATTTTATTTGAAAGGGTTAATTGTGCTTTTTTTTATGATTCGCGAGCTAGTATTTTTTAAAAGTAAACAAAATAATATAAAAGATTTCGATATGTTTGAAGACTCAGCTTTGTGCAGAAAAGTGCGATGTTTTAAGTTCCCAGCAAATCCTTTTGAAGAGCTTGATGATGGAGAATTTTACTCTAGGAATAAGTTTGACAACAGTAGTTCAGTTCTTGGTTGAAAACCTGAAAATCCAAGACCGAATTACATGCCGTGGGACTCCAATTTCACCAGAACTACAAGTACTAGTTTCATTACACTTCTTTGGGAGAAATTAATTGTGGTTGTCAATTTGACTTCCGACAAATCAAATTATTAGGTCCGTTCCTCAGATTTAGTTCTGTTTGCTTTCTATTTCTTCACGAACTGTCATTGTTTGGACGTGTTCAAATGCACCATTTTTATTGAAAAGCAATTAATTATTTACTAGTAAGTTAAAAGAAAGAAAAGGTTTAAAATTTTCGATGAGTTAGTAAATTACTAAAAGTTTAACAAATTGCTAACTAGTAAACTGCAAAGCCCTTAATAATAGGTTGTTTAAAATTTTGCCTCATTTATTTTAAAATTTCTAGTCTATAGGAGCAATTTCCTGCGAACCAGTCGTGCATTTTATTTGTCATACAATTCTTGTTAAACCATTGTTAATAAAAGTATATTCTGGTATGGTTATTTTGCCTTAACTGCACAGATTTCTCGGTCCCTGTTTCGATTTTTTTTATCTTTACAGCTATTTAATTCTTGTGAATATTTATCACTTAACGTATTTTTTCACTTGGAGTTAACGCCAGAAGCTGGTTTTTCTGATTATCTCTGCTTGTTGTTGAGATTAAATTGAGATCGAATTCGTCGATCGCGCTATTCCATTCTTCTTACACGATTGCATAGTTGATCACCGAGCTTCCTTTTCTATTCTATAATTGTAAAGTCAGCTAATATGTCCCCATTTGCAGTTCCTTTGCATCTAATTAGATCCAGGAGGTTACACAGATCTACAATTTTCTTTTTCTTCTCTATTACTACGACATTTCTCCAACAACGATTTCTTCAATTTTCTAAAACAACTGTTTCCGTATCTTCCATTAGTAATAGTTAGTTTAATTAATCCGAGAAAAATTTACTTCAAGCTTTATAAAGTCCTCTTTCTAGTTATTACTCGCCTTCTACCGAACTACACGAATGTGGAATGTTACAAATTGGGTCTGTTCGTATTTTCCATTTTTATGTTAAGAACTTATAGAGACTTATCTGCATTAGTATTTTTTTTTAAATTCTTCCCTATTTTGCTAACGTCCTGACTTCGCTTAATCATTAGAAGTCCCATGTATGTATTTAAGGATGTTTGAAGAATAATTTCAAATCATTCAACAAATTCTTTAAGATTACTTTTACAACGATTTCGTTATTAAAAAAAAATTCATTTAGATTATTTTTTACTGCAAACAGTATTTTGCTTCGATTTTACTACTGACCATCGGTTTATGTACTCGCCTGCATGTATTGTAGATAAACTATATATCGTTGCCGCTTTTGAGCTCTTTTAGATTGACAGCTGTTCCGTTCTGTCACTGGCATATTTTGCGTAACCAAACGTCAACAACCGGTAGCATGCTGATAGTTGGCACTACCACCATGAAAATGTCCAATGTCCATCAGTAAGAAAACTGTCGATTCCAAAGATTCCAAACATTTACTCAAAGCGGAGGTGACTTTGAATAACGCGCCTCTTATTGGTCTTTATACCATGAATGTAACTTCGTCGTCGGCTTTGTCGTTCTTCTCATCCGTCGTCGTCGTTGTCGTCGGTGGAAGTTCACAACAGACAGACCCCGACATACACAGTTATCAATCCTTGTTAATGTCATTTCTTTCCTTTTGACATTGTCAAAGTGATGTTATGCTGTCCGCCATCCTGAGCTTCAATTCCATCCCGAATTCATTTAACCATTATGTTTTGTATAGCAAATGCAAACACACAGCAGCCGCCCGCTGCTACTTGCCTTGAAACGATATTTGCTTTGTTCTCTCGGCAATGACAGACTCTAAATCAATTGGTAATTTGCAATTCTGCATTTATTTTTGATTTTTTTTTTCTTTATTAAATAAAAAAAATAAGAATGCGTAACCATGTGCAACACTTAAAAGAGAAAACAAAAAAAAATGATTGTGGGAATGCGTCAAACAACATAGGCAGCAGATATAATTAATTACAGAATGACACGCCGCCGACGCGACGTGTTGCTTTTTTTTTCTTTGTGGGCTGCGATTGCTCCTCAAGGCGACTACTATCTTAAACACGTATGAAATTGATGTTAGAGCAATAAACAACACAAACACGAAATGTTTGTTAATTTTTTTTTTGTTGATAGACAAAAATATTATTCGTCAACAAAAAATTGAAATGTGCTTCAGTTTTTCCTTCAGTTTTTTGCTTCCCCTGAGTTGCCTTTTATAAACCAAACTTCCAAGCTTAAATCTAAAATATCGTTTTTCAAAACCTAAATCGATTTATAAAAAATTGATATTAGCACCTAAAATCTTTTTCCAAAAAATGTAGTTTCCTAACATTTACAAATTGCAAGTGTGCCGTCTCTAAATATTAAAATTTAACCATTTCGACTTCGAGTTAGAAAACAAAATTAATGACCCAACTTTAAAGAGGTTAGACGACCAATATTCCATCTGCTGCCACACTTAATAAATTTATTAACACAAAAAAACGTTCAGAAATGTTTAAGGTGGTAAGACGTTAAAAGCCCCCATCAACGTGTATGTGTGTTGATGTGCTGGTCAGTGCTCACACAAGAGTCACATACGTCCTTCAAATAATTTTGATTTATTCCAAACGGAATTCAGCCTCATAAATTCCTTCGTACAATTTTCGTGCAATCGTGCGTGTTGCTTATACTCGTACTCCAACCAACTGGACATGCAATATTTCCCCTCATCACCATATGTGGCATGGAGGTTCTGCCAGTGTTAGAGATTATCATTACACAATCAATTTTGTAAAGGACCCCACCCGGCCGGCCGACCAGTGACGAAGAGCGCACATTCACATACACTTTTCATAAAAGTGAATAATAAATTCCCGTTCATCATCGGCGCGGGTTTATTAAATATTAGTAATTTTTTAACCGATGCATCCCATTTACCCGCATAACTATACCCCAACATACCTACCCATAACCATCTATCTAAAGTATGTACCTACTGCGCATAAATCTATGAGCTCTAATCTCTCACCTGTGCGCGATGATGTATTGCACACCTTGCGAGCGCCTCCCGACCCCAACGACCCATGTACACCACTGTGTCATTTGCATAATGTCCGCAAATGTACGTTCGTATATTATAATATTGTATGCCGAAAGTTTATGAGCGCTGCACATGGCTTGAAGCTGACGGGCTTGAGAATGAGAATGCGAATGGGGGTTAGTTGATTATTTATGAGCACCCATGCATGGCTAACACGCACCGGTGAAATGGTAGCCCGACTTGCTTTTTTTTTTTCATTCTGTGTGCCTTTTCTGACTGCAGGACTGAGGACTGGGACGGGCTTGAAAACTTTCGCGAAAATATGATTTACGACTGGCGTAGCGTGTAGAGGAGAAGATCTACGGCTCCGGATAGAGTTGGTGTACCTATGAGTAGATACATGTCAGAAAAGCAGCAAATTAGGGTGACCATTCTGTATTTTTTTTAACTTGTTTTGTTATTTAAAGGTTTCTAAAATAAATTAAATGACATTTCCAAAATACACATGTTCTTCCAAATGTGACGTTTAGATACTAAAAAAAAAAAAAACTTTTTATAATATTTCAAAATGTTACCTTAAAGATCTTCATCTTAATTGAGTTACAAGGTTTTATGAAAATCACGAGGACCATGAATGTCAAGTGTTTAAAGAATGATAAGTCATATTTCATGAAAATCTCAAGAGAACCGACATTTTTGTCATCTCTCCCTGCAAAACAAAAAAATTAATACGGTCACACCTTTAGAGCTGTACTCAACTCACTGCTAGGATCAGTTAAATTAGATATGGTCGTGTTCCCTTCAATATTGTCCTGCCGTGGCGCAGGATTGTCTATTTGAACTTTCGCTAGAGGTACAGCGAGCGCATTGTAGCGAAAGGAAGTCGTATGTGAATTGGTGTACGAGGTTACTACAGAGCATAAATGGGCAATAAATTCTACGCGAAAACGAGATTGTTTTTATGAAATGGGATTTCGGTTTGTGCGGGGTCATTTAAAATTCATAGATGAAGCAGTATAAAATAATGAAGTACTTGACGATAAAATATGGAATTATCAATGTCATAACTGGGGAACGTTGCTAGAGTTAGGATTTTGATTATAAAATTACGTTTAAAAATTTAAATAGGTCTAACTGGGCTGATGTCAATTTTGAAAGGGGTTTTAATTACTGTCATTATCTGTCATTATTAGGAGCATAAACAAATGTCAGTACGAAAAAACTACACTGAGAAAACTGTACTATGAGTTATTTAAATAGAAACATGTTTAACTGCATGTTTAAATAAGGACAAATATAATTCGTTTATAACTAAACTCGAATCTGTTTAGATTCGAAAATACTATTATTTTACAGTAAAATATGTTTAAATCAAACTCATTCATGTTTAAGAATTTCATTAAGATCTGCACTTCATTTTTTATATGTATTCAAATTAGTTTTAGTTTGATTTTTAAAATGCAGGTTTAATTGTTTTACTAACTTAAAAATTGTAACATACAATGAACATGAACGAGTTTGTTTGAAATATAAACGAAGTTAAAATATTTACATGAGTAAGAGATTAAACATAAATGTTAAATTTAATCACGAACGAGTTTGAATTGAATAAAAATGAAGTAGCTAAATACAACTTTTCTTCTTTTTGGCATCGAAAGTCATGGAGTGTGTTTATGTTCCGCGTGTGTTTGTGATCTTACTAAAGTGAGTAATTTATAAAATTATAAAGAAATATTTGATTACCATTATAATGTTACATAACTGAAGTTCTGTTTCAAGCAAAAATATAAACCATAAGATTATTCGAGGAGTGGAAGTTAATACCATTGTTCCCTGCTCTCTATTGTAAGTATAAAAAATATATTTGTTTCAAAAACTGTTTATTTATATAGTTTTATTTAAAAAAATACTGATTAATAAGTATGTTTTATAATTAACTATCATTTGACTTCTATATTCTTGCCACAGGACGACTAGAGCACGACGAATGACGTAAAAAAAAGAAGCAAATTCCAGAAGACGAATTATATGAACCAGAATTTGAAGATGTTCTCAAGATGTGACAAAGATGAAATCTTAAAGAGCTCCACAACAATTTAATGACTTTTTGGAAAAATGTAAATAGATAAAATAAAAATATAAATACATACATAATGTAGGTACTTATTAATTTGTATTTGTGTTGAGTTTTTTTTTTATTTCTGAATTTCTGAAAAATCTGAAGTAACAAAAAATTAATATGATTCTATTTGAAACAACATCAAATAAAGTTAATAAAAACAAAGATAAGCATGTTTAAATCAAATAGAAAACGTGGTAAATTTAAACCAAATCATGTTCAAATCGGATCAAACATGGGTAAATACGTTTCTATTCAAATTAAATAGATATCGATTCCATGCCAAATCGTATGTGTTTGAGTTTGATTTAAATATGAATATGTTTGATATTTTTCTCAGTGTATGCATTATATATTTAAAAGGCAGTTTTGGAAATAATTCCTATGCTCACTAAAGGTCTGCAAAAGCTACAAAGAGAAGTAGGATAATGTGTTTTGAAAACCCCGCTGCAAAAGTCTTAAAAATTAGACGATACTTGGATAATACACGGTTCAATTTCTTATGTTAGGCTGCTTAAAGAAGGTTTGATTGTCGGCATCAGGGTGAGACAAAAGATGCTTGGAATTCATTTTTAACCAAAAGATGCCTTTGAATTTCTACTTAAATGATACTAGGTTCAAAAAACTTTTAATGTCATTTAGTCCTTAAAAATTGCCATTTTATCCCGGCGATCTCTCTTGGACTCATCAGTTGACTAGTTAAGACCGTATCAATGCAAAGTCCTTCTTAAGTTATGTAGGTGCCGAGCAGGTTCCTCTTCGCTCATACGAGCTAGATGCCCTGCCCACCAGAGTCTACCGAGCTTAATTTTTGTCACGATATCTGCTTCTAGGTAGATTGCGTACAGTTCATGATTGTACCGTCTCCGGAATCGTCCTTCCTCACATATGGGGCCAACAATTCTCCATAAGACCTTTCTCTCGAACGCAGCTAAGAGGTCGGAGTGCCTTTTGCTAAGCACCCAAGTCTCGGATCCATATATGAGTCCTGGCAGGACCATGGTCCTGTACAGCAGCAGTTTTGAAGTTATGGTGAGATTTCTGGATTTGAAGAGCTTTGACAGACTATAGTAGGCTCTGTTGGATTTGAGAAGCCGCCCGCGTATTTCTTCTTCTATATTGTTATTGGCTGCTACTATTTACACAAGGTATTTAAAGGATTGCATCACTTCAAATTCGTGTCCCGCTACCTTGATTGTTTGACCAACTGTTCCTCTAGCATTCGACGTCACCATGTATTTTGTTTTACCTTCTCTAATGTGCAGCCCCAGATTTTGTGCCGCCTGCTCGATCTGGATGAAGGAATCGTGTACAGCTTTTTCGGTTCTTCCGATGATGTCGATGTCATCTGCGTAAGCTGGACCTGTTGACGATGGTCCCTCTTGTTGCCGTGCCAGAGTCACAGATTGCTTTCTCCAACGCAAGGTTGAAGAGGAGGCAGGTCAAACCGTCCCCTTGTCGGAGTCCATTAAAGATGTTGATTGGTCTGGATAGCAATCCGGCTATTTTTACTTGGCTTGTTACGTTGGTCATGGTCAACCTCATAGTCGTGTCAATTTATTTGGGATGCCGAATTCTCTCATGGCTTTGTAAAGTTCTA
Source organism: Philhelius festivus (assembly GCA_963931855.1). NCBI lineage: Eukaryota > Metazoa > Arthropoda > Insecta > Diptera > Syrphidae > Philhelius > Philhelius festivus. The sequence continues at coordinate 18,643,654 of OZ007557.1, read as the reverse complement.
CCCTGGCTATGCTATCATAGGCGGCCTTAAAGTCTATAAACAGATGGTATGTTGGGATGTTAAATTCTAGACATTTTTCCATCGTCTGCTGATGGATTTAGCGTTTTGGGGTTATCCGATCTTGTAGGATTGAGGAGAGCATCTTATACTCAACAACGTGATACCTCTATAATTGCTGCACGTTGTGACATCTCCCTTCTTATGTATGGGGCATATTATACCTTTTCGCCAGTCTTCTGGCATTTCTTCCTGCTCCCATACGTGCACTATAATATCATGAATTGCTTGACGTTAGACTGGCCCGCCGTGATGAAATAATTTGGCTGGTATGCCATCGGCTTCCGGGGCTTTGTTCTGCTTAAGCCGGCCTATAGCCTTCTCAACCTCTTCTATGCTTGGTGGCGGCAACATAGGTTATTCTTCTTGAAGTAGTGGAGCCTCCACTTCTGTAGTGAGCTGACCATTTAGCAATTCATTAAAGTGCACTTCCCATCGCTCCAGTATGCTTTCAGGATCGGTGATCAGATTTCCCTCTCCGTCCTTGCAGTATGTGCAGCGTGGTGTGTACTACGTCATGTTTCGAACGTATTGGTAGAACTTCCGCGCCTGGTGCGGACCTCGCTCTCGTCTGTTTTCTATTTCACAGATTAGGTTCTTCTCCCAGGCTGATTTTTTTGTCTGTGAAGCCGTTTTTCTATTCTTCTGAGTTCTTTTTGTTCCTCTTCGCGTGCCCGCGTTCTATGAGGGCCCTCTCGACAGCATTCTACCTGAACAGAATTCTTTTTTAATTTTTAATCACTTTTTAAGTGATATTTATTGAAGATTTAATGGACAAGAAAAAACCATGGAATTTTAAGACTTATTTTTTAACACAAAATAAAAGGACTTATTTAATTAAAAAAACAAATCCAAAATTATCATTATTTAACAAATGAAATGATATAAATTGTGAATTCTGTAATAGATCTCCATCTTCTTTTTCCTGAACTGGCCTACGAGTACCTTCAGGAATTAAAAGCAAGTTTCTCACATCTGATGAAGAAGCAGAATCTTTTATTTTTATTAGTTTTTCGTGAATGCGCACAACACGATCTAATGACATAAAGAGCATATTCGACAAATCTAACATGGTACTTGGCCTGCTTAATTTGCAGGTATTGTGCTCTTGAAAGCAGTTACAGTCTTTATTTCTGGCTTCTTGTGCTTTCTCTGTTGATTTTTCAATCTGCACAATTGAATTTTGCACAACGTACAGTTCGTGATTTAGTATCACTGCACAGGACAGATACATATGTTATACCATGTTTTGACATACACATGCAACTTTTCAACATAAATTTCAAAACCACTGGAAAACTTATGCAAAATTGTTGCGAAATCCGTTGTAAGCTTAGGATTCAACACCGTAATCTATGCTATAACTCCGAAGTATTTAAAAAAAAAAAACGACTATCAGTATTATCTTTACTCTTCACCACTTTAAATCTTTGGCGACTTGCGACTTATAGGCACTCTAAGGCGAGTTATGCATCCGTAAAAAAATCGAACTCGAGATTTGGATCAAAGTTGACATTACGATGATAGTGAAGACGAAAAAAGTGGGTCTCGCAATTCTGTCTGTCTGTTTGACTACAGCCTACACGGCTCGGCCGATTTTCTTTAAACTTGGTAGATTTTTTTTAAATTTTTCTCCTCACTTTTTTTAAGACCAAAAATAACAGTACCTGCTATACGAAATTTTTTCGAAAATTTATAAATATTTTTTTTTCTTAAAAACTTCAATAGGTTTTCTTTTTTAATTCTAGGGAATGCCTGAAAAAAAAATTCCGAAAAATTGTAAAAATGGTACCTCCCCTAGAACTATTTGTTTTTGATTTTCTCACAAACTACAACCGATTTTGGTAATTTTGCTTATGCTAAATTTCTCCAAAAGTTTGAATTGTATTGTTTTCAAATTTTTCAAAAAAATAATTTTTTTTTTTGATTCTTAAAACAATTCCAAAAATTTGTTTTCAAAACTTTATATTTCGAAAACCCAATGCTCGATTTGACAGTTAAAAGTTTTGTAATATAATCAACAAGATTTGAGAAGAAACAAAATATTTTATCTTTAAATAATGGTACTTAGATACCTACCATACAAATCGCCATCTAAGTACTATGCCTCATATCCAAAAAAATTATTTGCCAGAAAACGAATTTTAAGGTTTGAAAAATAATTTCCTTACTTTCTCCTTGAGAAATATGATGTTTGAATTTTTATATACATTTTTTGAAAATATCTTTGTTGTAATTTGAAGACAAGAAGCCAAAAACTGCAACGGTTATTTTTTTTCAAATAAAAGTAGAAAAAAAGTCGGAAATGGATATAGAACCCTCTCCCATACGAATACGAATTCGATGAAAATTGAAAATTTCCTATGGATATAGGACTTTTGTGCGCTGGACAATCAACGAAAGCAAAAATAGTAAAAAAAAAATAAAAATTTCTAGCATTATCAATTCTTATAATTTTATTTTGAGTGATAAAAACATAAAACAAAAAGTAATATTAATTTAGTGGCTATGTCTTCCTCTATACCACATTGGATTATTTTTAAGTCTATAAGAAACGTATGAAAATGATAAAGTATTTTAACACTTAATTATGAAAAATACTGAACATAATTTTAGTCCAAAAAATTTCCTAGAGAAATACGGTTAATTTTATTTGGAATTAGTTTTAAAAAATACTTCAACATTCGTAGGAGTTTTTGGTATTTTTTTTTCACACTTTTTTTAATTTTTTTTTTTATTTTTTTGTTTTATCAATTTTATTAAAAAATAAATAAAAAACGCAATGGGACATTTAAGCACTAAGTTTTTCAAACTTGTATACAAAAATTGCCCACCTAGTACCCATTTTGGATATACGGCAAATAAGCATGAAAAGAACCCAAAAATGTGTGGTCTATAGAGCAAAAGTGTTTCTGTAACTTCGTTAATAAAGAAGATAGATCAACGGGGATAGCGCCAAACGATAGAGAATATTCCAATTAGTATAACTGCATCTTTAACTCAGTTTTCCAAAAAAGTGGTCTGTGGGGCATTTAAGTACTCAGGCGGCGAAATGTTAAAAAAATTGTTTTCGAAAATCGTATTTTTTCTCGAAATTGGGTCCTAGAATTTTGATTTTTTGTATTAATTCTTGCGAGCTATAATTCAATAACAAAAATTTCGAAATTAAGACCTAGAACACATATCGGCACAACGGATTTAAATGAATTTTCTTGCTATAAGTTTTTAAAACATTGCATTTCAAAACTTAAAAAAAAAAAATACTCCTTGGATTTAAAAAAATATTTTTTTTTGAAAATTCTATTACCTAAAAACATATCAATATTTTTTGCAATTTTGTTAATTTTTTCACGTATAGTCTTCTCAAAAATAACAAGCCTTGGATGAACTTCCTGATAGAGCTTTAATACCTTACCTTCAGCCATTGTCATTAACATTCTCATTAAATTTTGAAAAGGTCCCAATTTGTATTTACAAAAGTACTCGTAGGTTCTGAGCAATCTATTTGGGCTCATATTTGTATGTCCTCTTTAAGTTCTTATTCAGGTCTACAGTAACTTGAATTGCTCTACACAATGATAATAACCACTAAAAGTACTTAATTTTAATGGCGCAAAATTTTAAACAGCCTATTATTAAGGCATTAGTATGATACTATTTAATAATTTGGTAAATTTTTAATAGATTATAAACTCTTTCTTAATTTTAAACATTTCCTAATTAGTATCGTGCTAAGGCTAGGCTATTTTTTTAATAAATTGCTTCTGAACACACTTAAAGTAATGACAGTTCACACAAAAAGCTAAGTAAACAGACCTGTTTTGATATTTGTAAATACCAAAGAGTAATATGAAGTTAGCACGATGCTAAACAAATAAAATAGGTACTCGTATTCGATGATTTTAACTTTAATAAAAGGGTAGAAAAAGTATAGTGCTATATTCGATTCATAGTGCTATATTCGATTCATACTAAAACTTTTTTAACATTGTACTAATTCAACTAAAATTTTGCGCTAATGGTTTTAAAGAAACAACAAGTTCGGGTTTTTTTTTTTTTCATCTACAAACTTCGGTTTGTTCAGTCCTGGAGCAGAGCTTCCATCAACCAAAAATGATTGCAGTTTCATTTCTCCAGAATTTTCACTGACTTAAATTGAATATGGATATCATTCCATTTTTTGCTTCTTATACGCGATAGTTAGGGGGTTGAATTTGAGCGTTACAATGATAACCTTGTTTTCGCATCATCTGATAAGAATCCATGGATGGTTTGGCATCTAACATAAAAGCCAGGGCTTCAAACATAAATGCCAGGTTTTCAAGAGAATGATCAGGTTTTAAATGGATGTATTTGTTTTTGTTAAATACTTAATTTTTGTAGCCCTTCCAATAGACTTTGAAGATGTTATGTTTGCTTTGCTGCATCTTTCTTTCCCGCAGTAAACTAACTCTAGCTTCCGAGTCAGAAGAATCATTTGAATCAATCAAATGATTCTGTCTGTGGCCCATATGTGCTCTTCGTACCGAACTAACCGACTTTCTTCTTTTCTTTGTGATGGAAAAAGCTCAGTTTCTGCAGTTATAACATTTTCAAGAGCACGGTCAACTCAATAATTTCGTTCAGCCGTGATTTGAAATTTTTCAAATGCGCATATTTCTTCCATTTCTCACATAATATTTTTTTTTTTTTGGAAACTCAGCTATCATCTGCAAATTTTTACCACCAACAGAAAATAGAAAGAGAATCTCTTCTTCGTTGGATTGAAAATAACCTTTCGAACCGCTCTATACAAGTTGTATTAGTAAGTTTCAAGTCTGTTACTCGTTAAATAAATGATGGTGTGCCCCAGGGCTCCGTTTTGTCTCCGACTCTCTTTCTCATATATTAATCAAAGATTCTTTGCCTGAAACTTCTCATATGTACATCAAATTCTTCTGCTGACGACAGTACTTCCAGCTTCTCATTTTCTTTTCCAGATTCACGTCTATGTCCTTCGGATGTAGATCTAGAACAGCAGCGTACGATAAGCTCAATAAAATCTGATGTGGAATTTAATACTTCAAAATTGCTGCTTTATATCGTTGGACACATAATGCAAGTGACCGTAATCTTCCATTTACAAATTGTTGGATAAATAGCAAAATTATGTCCTAGTGATTTTCCTTCCATTATATGGAGCGAAGAAGAAAAACAAAACATCAACACTTCTAATCAAGTTCTTGACTGGTTTCTTTAAATGTTCACAGCGACTTTTTTCTTTTCCGTTTGCAAAAACCTCTTTCATAAAGACTATCTAAAAAAAAACAATTAAGTCCACCCAACAATACGAGTTGTATATCAAATATGAAGATGTCTCTTAGTACTATAAATACTCACACTCAGGACTGGAAAATAAGCATCTTTGTCCCTTTTAAAGCCTCAGTAATTCTTTTCAAAATAAAAGGCATTTCGTGTTTCTATATTGCCTTTGATTAAGGTATTCTAATTTTCGCCTTTTCAATTAACCTATTTAGTTTTCAGTCTTACACAAGTAATTATTTCAACAGCCTTCCAACTTGAACACTTTAAAAACTAAATTTGAAACCAAATATTTCAGCACTTTTTATGTGGGACATGATTCATGTATGTCAATATTTCGGTCAGCTATGGAATTAGACTTTAGTGTATATTATACCCTATCCTACCCATTATAAAACCATCATCGTCCAATTGCCCTTCACCAACAACATTTCGCTCTGAGATTTCTAGAGTTCCATTATTTAGTTCATTATCATTTTCCTTCTCGAGACCACTTATCTGCGGTCGTCATCAAAAGCTTCCAATCTACTCTATACGTCGAAGTGATTGCTTCTGCCAATCCCAGTCCCAATTGCAATGCCATCTCAAACACAAGAAAAAGGAACATTCCATCAATCTACTTCTGTTCTGTCACTGTCAGTTCGGCTGCCTGTCGTCCTTTCCAACTTCTGATTGTGAGTAACTTTTAGTTCGCATCACATGCACAGAGTAGATCTCGTCCAATCGAGAATCCAAGCATCCATTGTATGTAAATTGATGCTGTGTGTTGTTGGTTCCTGACCATTAAGGTCCTTTGCCCTTTAAAGGCCGCGCTAAAAGACGATATGCCCTTCACTGTGAGCTGTGGTTGTTGTTGTTGTAACCGCACCACCATCAAAAGCGACGAACAGTTGAACCGCTCAAGCCATCAGATCCTTCAGACGAATGACATAAATTCTCCAAATGACGATGTTGACTTCAACTCTGTGCCGTTGGTTGGTCATTGTCGTCCATCAAACGCAGCCCAGTGACCGCCGAAAAATTCCATCAGAGAATTTTCGCCATTGCCCCACCTCCCACAGCCATCGCCCGCCCAATCCAGCTATGACCATGTCACCAAGTCATTCGTCTATATCCACCCATCGCGGAGGTAGAGGTAAAGGCAGAAGCAGAGTCAGAGTCCATGGAGGCCAACATGCGCGCACATTGTTGGCATCGCTCCTATCCGACTATTCGAGATTTCCCATCACTACTGCACTGCTGCCCTGCTGTCGCGAACTTGAAGCTTCGCGAACATCACAGCGATATTTATTTCGAACATATTTCTGCCGTCAACTGATGACCATCGATCAAAACTGTCAGCACTGTCAATCATTCGGGTTATTTATGGCCAAAAAGTTGAAGGAAGACGTCACGAACACGAACACCGTCAGTTAACACACACACAAAACAATTGCACAAACGCGCGTATACAAGTCAAGTTTATAAGCGCGCAGTGCGACGTTAATTGTTTATTTCGTCTTATGGACTTTTTGATGGATGACTGTGTTTTTAGGTTAACAAAATAAAATAAAAAAAAAAAACATCAGCAAAATTGTTTAACACTGACACCAGCAGGACTAAGCATTGAATATGAGTTCCTTTGTTTAAAAAAAAATGAAACCAAAACCAAAAATCCCCAAGGTGAGAATGAGGGGTCTGTCTAATAAAATATGAATTCCGAAAGCCTACATGTGAGAACTCATGTTTCTTACACTGAAACCTTGTACTCAAGTTCTCTGAAATGGAGAATCTCAAGGATTTATATTTGATGGATTCTTGTAAAAATAAGGGAAGTGGTTGAAAAAGAGTGGATTGGTTACAACTTTGAAAATTAAAAGGTGGGCCAAATACAAAATTCTTTTTAAAATTCAATAAAATTAACAAAATTAAATTTTTTCCAAGCATTATGCACTTTATTAATAAAAACAAACATTCCCATTAATTATGGAAAACAAAAAAAAATCCAAAGTGGTCATATCGCAGCTCCGAGGCGGCCAATTGACATCGGCAAGACGGTTTATAACAAGATTTGGGAATTTGGTGCCCAAAAGATCGATTGTGGCTTTTCGCTTCATCCTGAATGAACCAGAGGTCGACCATGTCCATGTCTTCAAATTCAGCAAACAAAAAAAAAAGTCGGTTAACATGGCTCTGTAACGCCCACCGATGATGCCACCACTCCACAACCCGCACCAAACTGTCACTCTCTCTGGATGCGGATTTTCCGAGCCTCAGATACTGCAATTTTGTTTGTTATCGTAGCCGCCGAGGTAAAAATACACCTAGTCAGAAAAGGTTATTTGTCACGCAAAATTGTTGTCCGATTCATGCTGCTTGCTCTAAGGCTGCGCGTACAGTAGTGCGACAAAGCTATGCGGTGCGAGTTGCTTCATTTTGGCCAAAACTCCTTTTCAAAAAACTTACTGTTTGGGCTACACAGCACTCACTTTGGAAATAAGTTTTCAATATTTTCCAAAGTTTTTCAAGCGTAAAGCGACTCTTTCATTCCGCATAGGTATGAAACTGGCTTTCTGTCAATTTTTCTAGTGGGAAACAGCTGTCAGTGTCGAAATAACCTATGATTTAAAAAGAAACCACTAAAGTAGGTTTTATAGTGAGCACCTGTCAGTTAATACCTTAACTCACTACTTGGCCTACCAAGCACTGCGGGTTCAATTATCAGCTATTGAACTAAGCTCCCAGTACATAGTCCCAGTTGCTTTTTACCTTTGGAAGGAAGGTAGCTACTCCTTTCCAGCAGGTGCGAGATCTTGATTCCTTGACAAAACCAACTCGACATTGCCGCCACCAATTAATGTCTCGTACAGTCTTGCCTTAGAGTGCAAGCGAGCCTCCATACTGTTCCAAATTTGCACCACCCTTGGTCCGTGTTTTTTCCATCTGTTGTTGGTGACAATAGCTAACCGCATGACTTGGTTAGTATAACCACAGCCACCTCGAACTCTCTTTACATAGGGCATACTCAATTAGTAATGAGTCCAAGGTTTTTACACTCTGGGGCTCTAATTAGCGGGGATAAAATCAATAGATCTCATTGCTCCCGAGGTACCCAATTTGGGCTATTTTTCTATATTATAGATTAATAAATTAATTTAAATTTTCAATATTATGAAGTTATTTTAAAAATATCTCCAATAATATAACATGCACTTAAAGAATTAAGCAAAGATGTGGAGTAAAACTCCGTGGTACAGACCATAGCTGACCGGAGCCAACCACAATCTGCACCAATATTTTCGATTAGTCTTTTTCGCCTTACAACGAACTAGGAACGATATTCCTAAGTAATCTTTCTTAATCTAATGGCCTTGGGTAGGACCATCGATTATCCGGATTGCTGAAACCAAAACATCGAGCAAAAGAGAATAACTATCTCATTTACTTTTCTTTATGTTTTGGCAGTGACTTCCCCTAATGACTTTATTTGTCTTTGTTCGCCTTGCAACGAACAAGAAACGATAGTCCTAATCTTTGTTCACCTTTCAGCGAACTAGGAACGATAATCCTAATCTTTGTTCGCCTTACAACGAACTTGGAACGATAATCCTAAGGTTTTTTTTAGTTGTCTAAATCCCCAGCTAGGCTGAATAGCCGGAGAAATAGACTAAGACTCCCCACGACGACAAGGTAAAACCCATCGGGGAGGAAAGAAACCACTAGATGGACCACCCTTTTTTTACGATCAGCGTCATACAACAGCACCCTTTAAAAAGAAAGGTGATACTCTTAACATCAATAAAAGGAATAAACACGAGCGGTCCAAGTTGTCTGCCCTGATGTACACCGAGAAAGTTTTTTTTTCATAAGACATAGTAATTTTGTCCAATCAAATATTTCTTGGTCCTTTTAAGAAGCGATCGAAATCCTTTGAACAAACAAGAACGCAATTTGTAAATATTGATAATTTATTATTAAGTAATTAATAATAAATATTTTAGGACATAATTTAAAAAAAAAAACAATTATCCTTCTGTTTTCAAAAACAAACAAAAATTATAAAAAACATTCCTCCCCTAAACCAGTTCAACTGTAATAGTCGCCCTTAAGTCAAACCTTGCACGTATTGTCAAATTGAGAGATCCTTTCTTTAACCACACTGTACTAATGCTGAACGCTTTATCCGGCTCAATATTTCCCTCGCAGTGTAATTTTCAGACATTCAAAACCAATGTGCATTGGTTTCTTCTTTTAAATCTCTCCAACTTTCGTAAACAATCGCACTGTACTCCAACATTTTAAGGATACTCATAGTCGAAATATTACAAAAAAATATTACATCTTCGAAACATAGACCCGTTACATAACTTTCATGCAAACAAGTCGTGCAATTTACTTAGCTTCGCACTGTGCTTCTTTTCTGTATCGTCTTTTCTTTCAATTGAAGTCGGGCACTTGTATGTATCTCTGTAAGTTGCATTTGTCATGGCTTGCGTCTGATGCTCCTGTATTTTGAACTTTCAATTTCGCGAGGTATATAGCGAAGTCTCGCATTGAACTGAGAAGCTTGCGAATTCTATGAATGCAAATTGTTATTTCATTCAACCGATTTACAATTTGTAATTTGACAAATATACTCTAAAAATTCAATATCATTTTTTAAATTTATTGCAAAATTAAAGCGAGCCTAATCAAAACCCATTCGCATATTTGCCAAACAGGAGCAATTTATGTTGGATGTTGGTATTGCCCGAAGTTAAATTTTTAGAATTAACTGCAAATTTGTTTAGTTGCCCTATTTTCTTATTAACGTTTACACCCAAAAAGTGTTCATAAACTTTGCGAAAAGGACATGAACCTATCTCGGCCGTGAGTTACTTGATATTGGAATGTCTCGGCACGGGATAAATAGTGCTTCTATAACTCCTTACTGAGAAATCATATTCAAGTTGCTCTTTGGAAGCGAAATTAATTTTTTGGAATTTTAAGTTTGAGCCCACGTATTTGTTGGTTTGACAAGTGAATTCCCCATCAAACATTGCCTACACTTGTTCCTTGAGGAACAACAAATTGCACGCGAAGACCTAAAAACAAAAAGAATAAACTAACAAGACTACTAACGATGACGACGATTTGATGGAAAAAAGTCAAGTCTTTCCAACTCCAGAACAGTGGCACTCTACCACCATCATCAGCAAAACATGAATTCATATTCATTAAGCATAAACTGCTTAAGAAGACAATTGAGCAAAGCATGCGAGATGCGAGTTGTTTATGCTTGGGGCGGATCGTTTGTCACGGAACCCAAACATAAATTTATGAGCCGAAACATATTGATTTATGACACGTCATGTTTATTTGTGCGAGCTGCGCTGTTCTGCAATGGCCTGCCTGCCTGCCTGTCGTTTGCTTGCCTCCCTTCTGCCTTGCAAAAGGAGTTATTGCATTCTTGTCGTCCTTTTTTATTTACCTGTGTGTATGTTTGAGCGCCGCCATTGTCATTCGAATTTTTATTTCCCTTCGGCGTTATTCCCTTTGTATCCAAAGAATCGAGAAAAAAATCTTTCAGGTAGTTCCTGAACTTCTTCCTTTTTTAACAGAAAAATGTCTCTCATAATGGAATAACATCCTTGAGACAATAATTTTTGGCAAACTTTGGAAGTCGTTTTTTTTTTTCGTCTCAATATTAGATACATGTGTAGGTACTTCTGCGAAATGCTTTGAGATACTTTTTGCGAAGATCTTAAATACTTAAATTGTCAGTTTTTTGTTTAGAGATAAATAACTACGAAATGATTGCCGCGTTACTCTTTGATGATCGCAAAATATTTGAGTGTGAAATGATGACATCACGCATTTATAAGTTCGTGATGCAGCAGACAAACATTATCTGCTGAATGCAATTTTAGCAGTAATTTGCTGAAAATGAGTCAAAATAAAATATCTGTCGGAATTTTTTGTCATTCAGCTTTGCAATTATGGTTGCAATAAAAAAAGGAAGAAAGAACTGCAGAACCAAAAAAATTGCTGATTGGTGCTGTAGTTTATAAAGAATTTTTGAATTGTGCGGAGACAGCGTTCGAAAATTGTTTACGACAGAAACGTGTTGAAATTTTAAGTATTGTCTGTGTAAATTCGATGAAAAGTGTATAGGTAAGCACTTGGTGATGCCATTTGACGATATGATGTAAAGGGTGTTTTTTTTGTAGAGCAGAACGTGATTGTTGATACCAGACAGGTATTGAATCAAAAATATAAATTTAGAGGGAGAAATGAGATAAGGCTTTGAACTTGACTTAGAGTGTGTAGGTTCTGAAGTAGGCTTCGTCAGTCCAACTCTTTCTCTACGCTCTTCATGGATACATCAATCTTTGAAACGAATTCGTTTGATCGTATTGGAACAGCCTTTTATATTACCTTATTTTTACTAACAGAGTTCCAGTGATATAGCCAGTTGGATTCCTATCCCTAAAACAATAATATTCGCGCTTCAGGTAATGAATATCAGTTTACCCTTAAGCTCAACTTCGAACGTGGTATTAAGTTCAGAGATTCTTCATTTAGCTGGACTACACGAATTTGGAACTCTTTATCTGGCTGAATATTTTTCTCAAAACCTTCTCCAACTTTTCTAAAATTTCGCACTGAGCTCAAAAATGCTGATGGTTGTCATAATCCTTTTAGTGTCCATATCTGTTCCATAATTTGCTAATTACTCAATTAATTTTTTTTTCATGGGCAATATGTTACGTAGAGCAATACATTAATGTCAACTAGCTGTCAAAGGTGACAGCACTATTTAAAATTAACCATTATTGGGAAGTATATCTTCCTTAAAAAAAGACACCCTTTATTTCTTATTATCATCATGCACGAAATGCAAACAAAAATATGTTTTGTAAATAATTGGACAATCAGTCAATCGGAATTGACAATTAGACATTCAGAACTTTGGTTAATATTTAAGATTCTTTTAAATTGCTGGAAAAGTTCTATAAGTGTCCTTACACCAATTATTTTAATATAAAAACAATTATAGGATTACTTAAACTGTTCGGAAGATTGGGTGAGTGGGATAAGGAATTTCATATTAAAAAAAAATGGAAATTTTTTCTAAAATGGGCTTAACGAAGGTTACTACTGCTAAGTAGTTTAGATATAAAAAGACGTGGGTTGGCATTTTATAAACCTAATTGTTCAGCGTTTGGAAGATCCTTTTGCGTGCGGAAGGGTCAGTGCTTAAAACTGATATTGAGTCCCTGGCTCTTGCATCTAAGATATTTTTTTTTTTGGGTGTCCTGAGTCTTGCGAAGAAGTTACAAATACTCCACGAGAATCTCTTATAATGTGCCTCCCATGTTAATCGTTTGGATTCGGCAGAAAATTGGAGGCCCCCATTTTTGCCGTCTTACTACACGCAAGCATGAATAGTTGAGGATGTAATCCAATGGACTTTGGTTCTCACGAGTTTCGCTATTACCAAATTTATTTTCTACTACAGTATCAGTGGATGTTGTAAAACGGATATCAAATTTGTGAGAGCGGTATCATTATTAATGTCTAAACAACATGACGAATCGATAACCAGAAACTTTAGACGTCTTTTAAATTCTGTAGCATATACTTTAGGCAACCGCTTTCGTTCTCTTAACGGACAGAATATATGGATAGTTGGAACGTACGAGGGCAGTTTGAAAAGTTCTCGGCCTGACCAATAAAACGCAATAAATTTTAAAACTTTTTTTTAATCTTTTTCTACATATTCTCCTCTTATATCAATGCACTTATTCCATCTGTGTTCCAGTGCTTCTATACCCTTTTTTTAGGCCGATTCCTCCAACTCTTCGAAAAACCGCTCCGTCTCAGCAATCACCTCCTCGTTGGTGAAGAATTTGCGTCCAGCCAAATTTTTGTTTAAGTTAGGAAAGAGGTAATAGTCTGATGGTGCCAAATCAGGTGAATAAGTGGGGTGGTTCAATACACCAAATCGAAGTTCATGGAGTTTAGCCATGACAACAACCGACTTCTGTGCTGGAGCAGTATCCTGATGAAAAAGGATCTTCTTTTTTGCTAATCCTGGTCTTTTTTCGGCAACTTTTCCAGCCAATTTGTCCAACAGGTTTGCAAAGTATTGACCAGTGATAGTTTGGCCCTTGGGAAGGTAATCAATAAAAATAATTCCCTTGTAATCCCAAAAGACTGACGCCATCATTTTCCCAGCTGAAGCACACGAGTTGGCTTTCTTCGGTGGAGGAGAACCGCTATGCTTCCACTGTTTTGATGAATCTTCTCAAGAAATAAAGCTAGATTCTCTCTAGAGATTTCAACTCGATTGTATTTTTGTTCTTCGCTCAGCAAACGCGGCACCCACCTTGCGGACAATTTTTTCAACCCCAATTCTACGGTCAAAATGTGGTAATCCCGCTCAGAAGAGATCCCCATGGTGTTGCTTATTTCTCGCACTTTTAACCTTCGGTCGTCTAAAACCATTTTATGAACTTTATCGACGTTTTCTGAAGAGGTGGATGTTGTTGGCCTTCCGCTTCTGCGATCATCTTCGACGCTCTGTCTGCCATGTTTAAATAAGACTGCTCACTTTTTGACCATGGAATACGAAGGTGCAGATTCCCCCAATGTCTCATCGAAGTCATCTTTAATGTGATATATTCTTTGTCATATTCTTTTTGACCAAATATTTAATGACGACTCTAATGTCATTTTTTTTTCATTTTCGTTGTTAGCAATAGGTTCGTTCAAACAAAAAATTGCACTGATACAAGTACGCGACCAATTTTAATGAAACTTCACATACAATTATAATAAATATTATATAAGGCTATTTGAGGAATTAAAATTTATTTATTAAAACAACGTCTTCTATGTTAGGCCGAGAACTTTTGAGTATGATTCAACTAAATATCTGTTTCTCGATCCGAGCGGAATGTATTGCAAAGCCAATCATGCAAATATTTTTAAAGGTTTTTTTTTCAATTTGCGCGGGTAGATGCTGGCGCCTCGTGTTGGCCATGTTGTTTTGCTGACAACTATCAATTTTGTTTATCTTTTAGTTACTGATGCCAAATCTCCATGATAAGTAACACGGTTGAACAACAAGTCCAATTGATAAAACTTTATTTATTATAAAAATAAGTGTTCGTAAGGGCAAACGTTGCTCCCATTTTCACAGTCGACTTTTCAACGTTTGCTGGCCAAATTTGAGACGACCTATTCGTCTAATCAATTAGTCAATCAGCCAACATTCGTACACCAAAAAAAATGCAAGATCTGTGAAAGTCTGAAAGTGTACAGCAGAACCCGAGGCAGTCGATTCCTCTCCGTCCACAAAAACTTGACCTTTCGCAGAATTGAACTTAGAAAATTTTGGGTTAATACTATGGTTTACATCCCTTTAAGATTCAACTCACCCAAGAGCTCAAAGTTCATGATTATAGATAACATTGTTTGTTCGTCGACTGGGCTTCGGAACGTTTGGAAGAGGACCCTTATCATTGCCGAAAATCATCTTTAGCGACGAAACCCATTGTTAGATAAACGGCCGTGTTCACAAGCAAAATTGTCGTACATGGAACGACACCAACCCACATGTGGTTCACCAGGTGACAATGCATATTCGAAAAGATATCGCTTGGTGAAGATTTTGGGCTGGTGGCGTGATTGCTCCGTGCTTTTTTGAAAACGAGGTTAGTGAGTGAGAGATTGAGTGGCGGTCAATCGCGAGCGTTACAGAATAATGATAACGAATAATGGATTTAGACGACATGTGGTTCCAGAAGGGCGGTGCTTCTTGGCACTTAGCGCACACCATGATTGATATTCGGTATGAACAACTTGTAGGTAAGGGTATCCATCGCAGAGGTGACTTGAATTGGCCAAAACAGTCCTGCGATTTGACCCTGCTAGAATTTTTCTTTTGGAGTTTCCCAAAATCGCAGGTCTATGCCAATAAATCACCTGAAGTCCTTAAGATGAACATAACACGGCATCGCTCTGCGAAAGAGTCACTGACAATTTCACGTTTCGGATCCTTGCCACCACCGTCATATTCCATTCATAATGGCATGTACTCTTATAGGCCTTTCAAACAAAAAGAAAAGAATTTTTACTTGCGACTTATAGGCACTATAAGTCAAGTTATGCATTCGTAAAAAAATCGAACTCGAGTTTTTTTTTTTTTAAAGTTGACATTACCATGATAGCAAAGACCAAAAAAAGGGGTCTCGCAATTCTGTCTGTCTTTTCGACTACAGCCTAAACGGCTCGGCCGATTTTCTTTAAAATTTTTTCTCAAAAACGTCCACAGAATTAAAAAAAAAAACAAAATTTCATTTAGTTAAAGGTAGGTAATAGTGGAAAAAAATTCCAAAAAATGGTTGTTTTTGGTAGCCCCCATTGAAACAATTTTTTTGTTTTTGATTTTATGGAAAACGATACAACCGATTTAAATCATTTTTTATGCTAAAGCACCTCCAAAGTTTGAATATTATTAGATACATACATATTCAAATTTTCAATTTTTTATTTTTCGGATTTTAAAAAAAAAAATCAAATTTTTTTTACCCCTTCGGGTAGGGGGAAAGAATATACCCGAGGTAGGAATGCCTGTCGTAAGAGGCGACTAAAATCCAAACTCCGTATACTGAGAAAGACGTATACAAAATATGGAATGAGTAAAACAAATAGATATAGTACCCCAGGTGGCAATTCAGATTTCCTGAAAAATCCACCCTCTTCGGAGGTCGGCTCTACGGATTCTGGGGAGAGCCAATTATTCCAAAACTTGATAAATCCTTTTTCAAGAAAACCAATGGTAGCTCGATCACCACCATCAACATCGAGTGCTTCCGGGAAAAAGAGTCCGCCCAAAGCGCCAGAGCGTGAAAAAGAAGACTCGGAGAAAATAGAATGTCTTGAAAAAGACAATAACGAACTTCGTCAAAGACTCGACGAAACTTTGAAACTCTATCAAGAGCTGAAAGAAGAAATACATTTTCTACGAAATAACAGCGATGCCGTAAAGAAAGCACAGAAAGAAATTGAGCTTCTTCGGAAAGAAAATGAAGAGTTGAAAAAAACTCAAAGACAAAACGATTCGAAAACAACTCCACAGCAGCTGGGTGTTTGCGAATATAAAACAGACGAAGAAGAGCTAGAAAGAGAAACGTCTTCAAAAAGACCTAGCAAAAAACGTAAAGCATTCTCCTCGCCAGAGGGAACCTCGTCTTCCGAAATAATAAAAGTAAATGTACCAAAAGATACGAATAAGAAAGAAAAAACTACTAAAATAAGACCACCGCCACCGATTAATGTCATCGGGATTGCGGAATACAATAAGCTTAAAATAATCCTTGAGGCGTTAACCCCAGCGAATTTTAAAGTTATCTCGCTTAATAACAACAAGTGGAAAGTTTGTGTAAAAGACTCCGATAGCTATCGTCTGCTTTCGCGAAGACTTAACGAAGCAAATGTAGAATGGTATACCTACGAAAACAAATCAGAAAGACCTTTACGAGTCGTTGCAAGAGGCTTACATTCCTCATGTCAAAAAAACGATGTAATCCGTGATCTTAAAGAAAAAAATTACAAGATCTTAAATGCTGAGAACATCGTAAAAAAAGAAAAACAACAAAAAGATAGAGAAACTGTCGTGGTAAAGCGTGGTCTCCCACTATTTATACTCACGTTCGATAAGACAGAAAAACTAGAGGAAATCTACAGAATTAAAACAATACTGAACCTCGTTGTTAAGATCGAACCTCTGAAAAGCCGTACAAAGCAAGTGCCTCAGTGTAAACGCTGTCAAGGTTTCAACCACACGCAAAGCTATTGTAAAAAAGAACCTAGGTGTGTAAAATGCGCGGGAAAACATTTAACTGCTGACTGCACTGGAAATAGCAAAAGTCCAGCGAAGTGCATAAACTGCAATGGAAGTCACCCGGCAAGCTATAGAGGCTGTGAAGTAGGTCAAGAGCTACAAAAACGCCGAGAAAAAATTCATATGGAAAGAAAACCAAAGAAACAAATAAAAAGCCCAATATCTAAGACTCCTAAAAGAATAAATACACTAAGAGTCGGCATCGGCAAAGAAAATCAAACCCCATCAACGTCAAAGACATCTCCAAAGAAACGTACTGTTAAGTCATACGCCGAAATGGCAGCTGCACAGACATCTCCAAAGAAACGTAGTGTAAACACAAATGCCAGAATGGCGGCTGCACCCGTAATAAATCAACCTGACTCTGACGCACTATCTCAATGCTTGGCTTTAATTTTGTCAAAATTTGAAGATCAGGTCAAAATCAATAGAACTATTTCTGATAGGTTAGCAAAAATCGAAGATTTTATTCGACCCAAACGTTTTAAAAAAAAATCATGATGGAAAACCTTAAAATTATTACGTGGAATGCCAACGGATTAAGGCAAAGACTTGAAGAACTAGAAATGGTCATACGGGAACAAGATATCGACATTTGTCTAATATCAGAAACCCACGTTAAAAAAGAATCAAATTTCAATATAAACGGTTATCTAGATTACCATGCAATTCATCCGTCGAACAAAGCAAGAGGCGGAGCATCATTATACATAAAAGTATGTATCAAACACTCGATAGGCCTTAAGCTTGAACTTGAACCGATGCAGCTTATAAGTGTGCAGGTTAAAACTAAACATGATACATTGAATTTCACATCTATATACTGCCCTCCACGGTACAGAATTGATAAAAATGATTTTTCAAACTTGCTAAAATCACTTAGACCATCTTTAATAATCGGTGGCGATTTTAATGCAAAACACACGTTTTGGGGTTCTAGATGCATTTCTCAAAAGGGCCGAGCGTTATATGAAGCCGGTATGGAGAATAATTGTGATTTTCATTCTAGTGGGAAACCAACTTATTGGCCGACAGATACCTCGAAAATGCCTGACCTGATTGATTTCTTTATAGTCAGGGGAATACCGTCAAATCGAATAAAAATAACGGAATGCTTTGATCTTTTCTCTGACCACTCTCCCGTTATTCTCACTATGAGCGAAAGTATTGTTAAAATTGAAACACCACCTAGGTTAACAAACGGTAAAACTAACTGGGAAGGTTTTAAGAAAGATATTGAAGATGTTGAATTAAGGGTATCACTACAAACACCTCTTGAGCTTGAAGAAGCGGTAGATAATTTTGTGCATATTGTTCAAAAAGCCGCATGGAACAATACTCCTTACCAAAGACAAATGTCAGGCTATAGAGAAGCTAAATATCCCCAAGAGATAAAAGAGGTACTTAAAGACAAGCGAAAAGCGCGCAAAAAATGGCAACAAACTCGTGCTCCCCAACACAAAGCTAATTTAAATCACCTCAGTAATTTGCTTAAAAAGATGATATCAGATTTTAAAAACCGCGAAGCTGGAAATTACCTTGAAAACTTGACGGCAGGTAAAGAATCTAATTATTCTCTATGGAAAGCGATAAAAGCTACGAAAAAACCAAAGCTTCCAGCACCCCCGATTATGAAAGACCAAAATGAATGGGCAAGAAGCGATAAAGAGAAAGCAAACGTTTTCGCTGATTACCTAGAGGAAACATTTAAGCCGTTCAATGGGCAAGCATTGAATGATGATATAAGTGTGAATATAAATTCAAATGAAAGCTCCATCACAAGAAATGTTACGCTTGCCGAATTAAGCAAAGAAATTAAGAAACTGAAGTCAAAAAAAGCACCAGGATACGACTTAATTACTGCGGAAATTCTTAAAATGCTCCCACGGAAAGGATTAGTAAACCTCCTTTACATAATGAACGCCACTCTAAGGTTAGAATATGTTCCAAATCAATGGAAAGTCGCAGAAGTAATAATGGTCTTAAAACCTGGCAAACCATCACATGAAAAGAAATCGTACAGGCCCATTTCACTTCTTCCTGTAGTGTCGAAGGTCTTTGAGAGAATATTTCTTCAGCGTCTTCAGCCCATAATAGAAGAAAAGGGTCTTATACCTGAACACCAGTTCGGTTTTAGAAGTAAGCACTCGACGATTGATCAAGTGCATAGAATCACCGATGTCATCGAGAAAGCCTTTGAAGAAAATAAAATTTGTTCAGCGGTCTTTTTAGATGTGTCTCAAGCTTTTGACAAAGTGTGGCACGAAGGCCTCAAATACAAATTGAGACAAGTCCTATCTGAAGGACTATACAACATTCTTAGAGAATATCTAGAGAAAAGAATTTTCCGCGTTAGGCACGGAAATGATTATTCAGATTTTAAAGAAATAGTGACTGGGGTACCACAAGGTAGTGTTCTAGGTCCCATTTTATACCTTTTATTTACACGCGACATACCCCAAACAGACAATACAATTGTAGCTACTTTTGCAGACGATACCGCAATACTTGCAGTAGGCAAAACGGCTAACGAATCGACATGTAAATTGCAAAATGCTCTTAACAATGTCAATGAATGGACAAACAAATGGCGAATAGCGCTTAACGAATTTAAGTCAGTCCACGTGGACTTTACTTATAAGAAAATTAATAGATTACCAGTCTTTATTAATACAACTCAAGTTCCATTTGCAAATGAGGCAAAATATCTCGGGATGACTCTTGACGCGAAATTAAAATGGAAGTCACATGTTAAAAATAAATGTGATCAATTAAATATTAAACTAAGGGAAATGTACTGGTTACTCGGACGACATTCTAAACTTAGTATCGAAAACAAATTATTAGTTTACAAACAGGTACTTAAGCCTGTCTGGACATATGGTATTCAACTCTGGGGTTGTACCCACGATACAAATCTAAATAGTCTACAAACTTTTGAAAACAAATTATTAAGGTCCTTTGTAAATGCGCCGTGGTATATTAGAAACGAAGATCTTCACAGGGATCTTGGAATCCCCACGGTTCGCGAAGAAATAAAAACTTTTTCGCAAAGGCATAGAAAGCGTTTAGTTGAACATACCAATAGAACAATCTTAGAAATTCTTGACGAAACAAATTTAGTACGACGTTTGAGAAGGACCAAACCTTCCGATCTAGTACGGTGAAATTATTGTACTGTATTATGTATATTTAAATCATCGCTTAAAATAGAAAGAAGCTATTCAACTAGCTTATAATTAAACCAGTAGGAACTTTCACCGGAAAGTTGCCTACAACACGTTACTTAACTTCGAGAAAGATAAATTGCTAGATAAGTTCCATATGAACTTAGTTGCAATCGGGAGGAGGAGGTGGTTTTAGTGCGGTCGGCCTGATTAACGGTCTGCTTGCATAGAGTCTTACCTTCCGTAAGGCTTTATGGGGGCAGAGTTGTTGGTCGGGAGAGTCCCACATATCTATGAGCGCGCGTTTTTCGGTCCTCATAGAATCTTTTGAAGATTTCAACACCTACCCACGGGAAAAAAAAAAAAAAAAAAAAAAAAAAAATTTTTTTTTGGAAACTCAATACATATTTCGAAAACCCCATACTCGATTTTTTTTTTCAAATTTAATAAATAAAAGTTTCTTCATATAATCTACAAGATTTGAGAAAAAAAAAATATTTTACCTAAAAATAACGGTAACCATACAAATGTTAAAAATGGTTTTCGAAAATCGTATTTTTCTCGAAAACGTTTCCGAGAATTTCGCAAAAATTTGTTTTTCTTCATTTATTTTTTACGATCTATAAAATATAATAAAACAAATTTTGAAATCAAGATATTACTGACTGTACTTGCCATAGAACGGTTTTTTCGAATTTTGAAATTTTCATTATCGGCATAACTTAGTTTAATGATTTTTTTATAGACAAGCTCCCAAAAAGTTTAAGAAACATTACATTTCAAAACTTAAAAAAAAAAATATTTTTCGAATTTTTGAAAAAATAAATCTATTTTTTTTGGAAAATTCGATATCTCAAAAACGGCTCAATCACCCCTGTTCTGATTTTCGTTCCGAATTGAATTCGTTACCGAAATTGATTTTCGAACGGATTTCAAAACGACGTTCTTAATTTCGTACGAATTTGACAGCCTTCTGCCTGCCAGGCGCGATAAGAATAGGCTACTTCTTGCACTAAGAAGACCACCTTCAAAACGTCTTGGACCTCGATATTTGCAATCAGGGCACTTAGCTCTTCATTTTGAAGTTATGACAAATTTTGTATCCCAATTTTTTAGACTTTGGAAAGAAATGCATACTTGATGCACTATAATGCATTATTGCGCCCACTAGAGTATGCAAGACGTTCACATTTATAAATAACTATAAAAGGCCTATCTAATCACAATCAATCACACCCAAAAATTGCTGTGGGCTCTCGGTCTATAATTTTAATTGATTCCCTAGCCCAAAAATGCTTTTCTCAAGGGCGGCTCTAACGATTTTGATTAAATTTCATACTTGGCAGTTTCAATAAGTCTATGTTTTAGATTTTTGTCAAGAATTGGCTCAAAAGAAATGTCGTTTAAACTTTTTTTTTTTTATTTAGAAATGTGCAACAACTGCCTGGGAGCAAACTTCGGACAACCATATTAATTTTAAATTTTCGAGAAGTGCCTTGAACAGTTAAAAATAACAAATTTAAATTCGTAAAGTTAAGAGCGTCACGCGGTCTGGCGATCATATTACAGCTAATGCCACCTTTTAACAGATTGATAGAACTGGCGCATAATTAACGTTATGATATTTTTGATGAATAACACTTTTCTTCGTTCTTTAAAATTAAGATCATGGCTTGGAAATATGTTCAAATTATATTTTAAAGATAATACCTCTCAAATGGTGTCCATTATTTGCTTCGAGCTGACGTGCTCTTTCAAGAGCATTTTATATTATTTTTCTTAGAGTTTCAGGTCCCATGGCTTTCACTTCTGGTATATTGGGCTTAAGCTGTTGCAAGGTTCTTGGCTTATTGGCATACACCTTTGTTTTTAGGTACCTGGAGCTGTTAAATCGGGAGAACGCGGTGGCCAGTTAAAATCAGAAAAACGCGATATTATCCGATGACCAAAAATATCCCTCCGACCACCTAGACATTACAAGCTGCTGAGAACGTAACCTGGAGAAAGTTTTAGGGTTTTACTTGCTTGCACTCGAGGAATGTTCACATCATTTCGAGGTCTTCCAGCACGCAGAATTCACAGACAGCCCTTTAGTTATTCTGTTTTGCAAAGAAATGATTTAGCGCTTATCTAAACTGACGTGTGTCATTTAAATCTCTCAGTTTTCGCGAAAGTACGCCCTTTGTGCTGAAAACACTGGCCCAATCGGTATATTGTTGGAGCACTGGGTGCATTTCGAACATGAAAGAAATTTCGACATGTTCTTTGTGTCTGAATAATTGAATGTTGACGTTCAAAATAAAATTGAACTATTTGGGTTCTGTATTTGGAAACCTTTGAAAATGGAGCTACTTGCTGCTGCATCAATTGGCATCATACTGCCATTTTTTGTATTCAGTTTCAATTGCATGCATTTATTTATTGTTTTTTTTTTTTTAAGCCGTGCTCTCATTGCATATTCAATTTCAGTCGCCGCCATCAAGGTATCATCCATCTACGCAGAAGCTGCTGCTATGTCTATACTGTACGGTACGACTCGACGGATAACTCCTTGTTTTGTGTATATATTGGCAGGCTTTATTGTACCTACCTACCAACCTTACCTATACTTTGGGTTCTGTGTTGGTTTATAATATATGTTGCCCTGCGGTGTGGTTCTTTCATTTATACTGTGGGTTTGTTTATTTGACAGAAGTTCCTTTTAAATCACTCAAGTCCCTTCATGTGTCCATCCATGTCGTTCGACCAGCTCGTCCAGCATTGACATTGATGGACAGATGACAATGGCTTTGACGTGAAACTTTGCTGATTTCCTTCAATAGATGATGTCCTTCTGCCTTTTTATTCCGTACTTGTGTATAGGAAAAGTGATTGTCTTTTTTTTTTTTACAAACTGAGCTTCAATTCGTAAAGTGGTGTTGTTAAAGAGATAATCTAGAAGCAATAATTGAAATGTGAAAAGTGAAGGTTTTTCTAGTTTAATGATTTTGCTTTAAAATGTTCACAACTTAGAGTTGAATTTAAACTTACATTTTTACATTGCACACCTAAGTTTTGAAATCAAGTTGATGGATTTGCAAAGAACAAAGCATTTCCACACTACAGTCGCTCTTTTCCATTCGACTAAATGCTGCGAAATTCAAAATTTGGCATGAAAAATGTGTGGAACTTATTGCAATAACATGAAATAACAATAACTTATCTGCTTTGTCTTCAATTTTCCAGAAGTCAGAAACTTTCTAAAAAACTAGGTCTTAAGAACTTTCATTTCAAAGCGAGAAAAACATAGTTTCTTGTCACTTACATAATAGAATGAGTGAAAATTAAATATCTATTGACAGAAGTTGACGTGAAAAAATCATAAGTTTGTTATTAGTAACTTCTGTTTTGAAACAAAATTAAGTAGGAATAAGTAATAAATAAAAAAGCCAATTAAATGCTATTTGTCTGGTTACTCTGTGCTTCGAAATTAGGCGTGAAAAACTGTGGAACTCATTGAAACATCAGTCTCTACCTATAATTTCATTCATCGAACTTAACAATTTCAATCAAAATTTTGCATTATTTTGTATAATTTTTGGTCAATATTTAATGGCTTTTCTTTGTATATTGAATCCCAATTGGTCTGCACCATCTTGGTAATGAAGAGTGGTTGTTTTGCCATATAATTTGACTCCCATATTTTAGACGAAGACGCACAAAGATCACTATTATCTTCAAATTTCTGTTTGCATTGGATAGATTTGAGTAGATCCATTGCATCCAATTATATATTAGCTCTAAATCTGTTTTCCTATTCTCATGACAGTGTTGGAGTTCTGGTTCCAAATATTTACATAATCGCGATGTTGTGTTATCCACAAAATCTTGGAGCTTCACTTCGGCAACTGTCTCACGGACGCTTTTTGGTGGGTAACAATCTTGTTCATACGTGGGTATAGCACTGATAAATATCTTTGTTGGCCTTATGAATCACCTCGTTTTGACTAGCAGTTAAAATAGCTTCGATGAATATCCTCAAAGCTTTTTCAGGTGTGTGTTTCTTGGTTTTCAGGGTTTTACTGCCAATTGCAGCTGCTTCATAACCCTGGTTGGAGTTTTGGGTACAACCTGCATCACTTTTGCTATATCAATATTTCCCGCTGCCCTTTGAGTCATCTGCGTTTCGTATGACATTTCAACAACGGACACACTCTTTCGAAGTTCCACTGTTTTTCGAAGTTTTGTTCGGTCATTTGATTCCCCGAACTCTTTGCTTGGGCGACCTTCAGACCTCCCGGGAAGTATGCTAAGAGGTAGTGTTACTTCTTCGCTAAGCTACTCTTCATTCTTATCCAAGAAACACCGAGTTGCCATCTCAGTTTATAATTCGGTTTGAACGCAAGTTCATCTTTTTTCTCTGGGGTACACTCAGTTATATCCATAAGTTATTTATCCAAATCTTCAAGTTTTCCGTCAAGGAGTCTTTGTGAGCTTCCTCTTACTTACTCATGGAGCTGTTTTCTGGTCATAGACAAGGTGGAATTAGAGTCATCTGGAATAATATAAAAATCAATTAGTTAGGTTCGGTTTTAAAGTAGATTTTTTTCAAAGGCTTTGTTTTTTCTTAGGTGAAAACTTGTGAATGGCTTTGAAATCTACGATTGTTCTAGATATGCAGAAGTTAAATAAAATATATGATTGACTAGTGTGCGAGGTCTTGCACATATTTAATAACACTAATATTTCGTAAAAACATTTTTCACCAAAATCACTTTTAAGATTAAAAAAAAGCACGCAGAAAATACACTTTTTTTTTTTTTTTTAATCACAAAAAAACTGGTGCTTATTCAACTAGTACTAGTTCCAACTGATGGTGTTGCGAACGGGGGTGACCAATTTATAGATCGTCTTCATCAAAGAGTAGCCTGGATATCTGCCTGTTATGGGACACAGGCTTAATCCTGGAAGGAAAAGTTGACAAAATTGATTTCTGGCCAAGTTTCAGGTCAAAATTCCACACTGTGGGCCGGGCCGGTTAACTGAACTTAAAAAATATTATAGAAGTTCGACAGGTTTTTATTCGTCACATACTTTTAAACTATTTCCCTGTGTGCAGTAAGTATGCTGTAAAGTCCAAAGTTTTGCTTTAAAAATTCTGTGGATCGTATGTATTTTTCATTTCACCACAGGAACACTAAGATCCTATTAAATGCAAGCTATACAATTGGATAAGTTTTATTATGTGTATCTATGTTTTCACAAAAAAGGCGTTAAGTTTACTCCTTGCCTCTCATGAAAAAAAAAAAATATGAGTACGTTCCACAATCTTTTTGAATCAATATTTTGTATTCGTCAGCACCTTTCCACATGTAAGTTAGGCAAAATGAAATATAAAATTCTTAATTAATTTTACTTTATCACTTATGCTTCAAAATTCTGTGTGTAAAAGTCATGTTTGTGGTAAGTACACAAAACCGTTGTAACCGATTGACTAGATTTAATGTTCCTCAAAATTCGAATATTCTCATTCCTATTGATTATTTTGATCTGATTAGCCAGTGGGATAAAGTATGTAGACAAAAATGTTCTTGTCTTGAATCAAACACGTCTATTACGATTGTTATTTGGTATTATGTTGTTGATAATATTGGAATTTGTCATTTTATAATTAATTACTCCCAAAAATCGTGCGTTTTTGGGATATTTTTACTCGGAAACCTTATTAGGTAATTACATGATTTTTTTTTAAATAATGAATACATGCGTCAAGAGTACAAAAAAAAATATTTTTTTCAATTTTAGAATTTTGGCCGAATTATAGGGGGCGCAAACGTCGACTCATTAAAAAATACATGGTCCCATGGCGGACAGTTAATCTCAGAATTGGCTGAACTGAAACAAAAAAAACAAAATCGGTTATTTAAAGGAAGGTATCTTACGAGACAATTTACCACAATTTGTCTAAAAAGTCAAAAGAAAAAAAATATCGAGCTTTGAAAAAAAAAAATTTTGTTTCGACATTTTTTTGGCCATTTTTGGGTCGCCATTTTTCTTGTTCATAATTTTTTGGTCAAATTGTGGTAAATTGTTCTAGAAAACATAAAAACAATCAAGTTGCAACAAGTTATTTGAAAATCGGTGTAGTAATTGTCCGCCATGGGACCATGTATTTTTTGATGAGTCGAGGTTTGCGCCCCCTATAATTCGGCCAAAATTCGAAAATTAAAAAAAATTTTTTTTTTTTTTTTTTTTTTTTTTTTCCCGTGGGTAGGTGTTGAAATCTTCAAAAGATTCTATGAGGACCGAAAAACGCGCGCTCATAGATATGTGGGACTCTCCCGACCAACAACTCTGCCCCCATAAAGCCTTACGGAAGGTAAGACTCTATGCAAGCAGACCGTTAATCAGGCCGACCGCACTAAAACCACCTCCTCCTCCCGATTGCAACTAAGTTCATATGGAACTTATCTAGCAATTTATCTTTCTCGAAGTTAAGTAACGTGTTGTAGGCAACTTTCCGGTGAAAGTTCCTACTGGTTTAATTATAAGCTAGTTGAATAGCTTCTTTCTATTTTAAGCGATGATTTAAATATACATAATACAGTACAATAATTTCACCGTACTAGATCGGAAGGTTTGGTCCTTCTCAAACGTCGTACTAAATTTGTTTCGTCAAGAATTTCTAAGATTGTTCTATTGGTATGTTCAACTAAACGCTTTCTATGCCTTTGCGAAAAAGTTTTTATTTCTTCGCGAACCGTGGGGATTCCAAGATCCCTGTGAAGATCTTCGTTTCTAATATACCACGGCGCATTTACAAAGGACCTTAATAATTTGTTTTCAAAAGTTTGTAGACTATTTAGATTTGTATCGTGGGTACAACCCCAGAGTTGAATACCATATGTCCAGACAGGCTTAAGTACCTGTTTGTAAACTAATAATTTGTTTTCGATACTAAGTTTAGAATGTCGTCCGAGTAACCAGTACATTTCCCTTAGTTTAATATTTAATTGATCACATTTATTTTTAACATGTGACTTCCATTTTAATTTCGCGTCAAGAGTCATCCCGAGATATTTTGCCTCATTTGCAAATGGAACTTGAGTTGTATTAATAAAGACTGGTAATCTATTAATTTTCTTATAAGTAAAGTCCACGTGGACTGACTTAAATTCGTTAAGCGCTATTCGCCATTTGTTTGTCCATTCATTGACATTGTTAAGAGCATTTTGCAATTTACATGTCGATTCGTTAGCCGTTTTGCCTACTGCAAGTATTGCGGTATCGTCTGCAAAAGTAGCTACAATTGTATTGTCTGTTTGGGGTATGTCGCGTGTAAATAAAAGGTATAAAATGGGACCTAGAACACTACCTTGTGGTACCCCAGCCACTATTTCTTTAAAATCTGAATAATCATTTCCGTGCCTAACGCGGAAAATTCTTTTCTCTAGATATTCTCTAAGAATGTTGTATAGTCCTTCAGATAGGACTTGTCTCAATTTGTATTTGAGGCCTTCGTGCCACACTTTGTCAAAAGCTTGAGACACATCTAAAAAGACCGCTGAACAAATTTTATTTTCTTCAAAGGCTTTCTCGATGACATCGGTGATTCTATGCACTTGATCAATCGTCGAGTGCTTACTTCTAAAACCGAACTGGTGTTCAGGTATAAGACCCTTTTCTTCTATTATGGGCTGAAGACGCTGAAGAAATATTCTCTCAAAGACCTTCGACACTACAGGAAGAAGTGAAATGGGCCTGTACGATTTCTTTTCATGTGATGGTTTGCCAGGTTTTAAGACCATTATTACTTCTGCGACTTTCCATTGATTTGGAACATATTCTAACCTTAGAGTGGCGTTCATTATGTAAAGGAGGTTTACTAAACCTTTCCGTGGGAGCATTTTAAGAATTTCCGCAGTAATTAAGTCGTATCCTGGTGCTTTTTTTGACTTCAGTTTCTTAATTTCTTTGCTTAATTCGGCAAGCGTAACATTTCTTGTGATGGAGCTTTCATTTGAATTTATATTCACACTTATATCATCATTCAATGCTTGCCCATTGAACGGCTTAAATGTTTCCTCTAGGTAATCAGCGAAAACGTTTGCTTTCTCTTTATCGCTTCTTGCCCATTCATTTTGGTCTTTCATAATCGGGGGTGCTGGAAGCTTTGGTTTTTTCGTAGCTTTTATCGCTTTCCATAGAGAATAATTAGATTCTTTACCTGCCGTCAAGTTTTCAAGGTAATTTCCAGCTTCGCGGTTTTTAAAATCTGATATCATCTTTTTAAGCAAATTACTGAGGTGATTTAAATTAGCTTTGTGTTGGGGAGCACGAGTTTGTTGCCATTTTTTGCGCGCTTTTCGCTTGTCTTTAAGTACCTCTTTTATCTCTTGGGGATATTTAGCTTCTCTATAGCCTGACATTTGTCTTTGGTAAGGAGTATTGTTCCATGCGGCTTTTTGAACAATATGCACAAAATTATCTACCGCTTCTTCAAGCTCAAGAGGTGTTTGTAGTGATACCCTTAATTCAACATTATCTTCAATATCTTTCTTAAAACCTTCCCAGTTAGTTTTACCGTTTGTTAACCTAGGTGGTGTTTCAATTTTAACAATACTTTCGCTCATAGTGAGAATAACGGGAGAGTGGTCAGAGAAAAGATCAAAGCATTCCGTTATTTTTATTCGATTTGACGGTATTCCCCTGACTATAAAGAAATCAATCAGGTCAGGTATTTTCGAGGTATCTGTCGGCCAATAAGTTGGTTTCCCACTAGAATGAAAATCACAATTATTCTCCATACCGGCTTCATATAACGCTCGGCCCTTTTGAGAAATGCATCTAGAACCCCAAAATTTTCCCCCTAGGTTAAGCATTTATTTTTAGGTTAAGTTTTTTTCTTTTTTCAAGTTATCGTCTTGTTGAGTGGACATATTTAATTTATCAATCTGTGAAAGACAATGTCTTATTAATTAATTCTGTTTCCGTAAAGCATAAAAAGATATAACTTTTGTTTAGCCAGACCAATTCTAAGTCGGCAAATTCCTATAAAATATAAGTGACTATGTTAAATAGAATTTAAGAATGTAAATTTGTGTTGAAAAAAAATCTCAATAAATACTACTACTACTACTAGAACCCCAAAACGTGTGTTTTGCATTAAAATCGCCACCGATTATTAAAGATGGTCTAAGTGATTTTAGCAAGTTTGAAAAATCATTTTTATCAATTCTGTACCGTGGAGGGCAGTATATAGATGTGAAATTCAATGTATCATGTTTAGTTTTAACCTGCACACTTATAAGCTGCATCGGTTCAAGTTCAAGCTTAAGGCCTATCGAGTGTTTGATACATACTTTTATGTATAATGATGCTCCGCCTCTTGCTTTGTTCGACGGATGAATTGCATGGTAATCTAGATAACCGTTTATATTGAAATTTGATTCTTTTTTAACGTGGGTTTCTGATATTAGACAAATGTCGATATCTTGTTCCCGTATGACCATTTCTAGTTCTTCAAGTCTTTGCCTTAATCCGTTGGCATTCCACGTAATAATTTTAAGGTTTTCCATCATGATTTTTTTTTAAAACGTTTGGGTCGAATAAAATCTTCGATTTTTGCTAACCTATCAGAAATAGTTCTATTGATTTTGACCTGATCTTCAAATTTTGACAAAATTAAAGCCAAGCATTGAGATAGTGCGTCAGAGTCAGGTTGATTTATTACGGGTGCAGCCGCCATTCTGGCATTTGTGTTTACACTACGTTTCTTTGGAGATGTCTGTGCAGCTGCCATTTCGGCGTATGACTTAACAGTACGTTTCTTTGGAGATGTCTTTGACGTTGATGGGGTTTGATTTTCTTTGCCGATGCCGACTCTTAGTGTATTTATTCTTTTAGGAGTCTTAGATATTGGGCTTTTTATTTGTTTCTTTGGTTTTCTTTCCATATGAATTTTTTCTCGGCGTTTTTGTAGCTCTTTAACTACTTCACAGCCTCTATAGCTTGCCGGGTGACTTCCATTGCAGTTTATGCACTTCGCTGGACTTTTGCTATTTCCAGTGCAGTCAGCAGTTAAATGTTTTCCCGCGCATTTTACACACCTATGTTCTTTTTTACAATAGCTTTGCGTGTGGTTGAAACCTTGACAGCGTTTACACTGAGGCACTTGCTTTGTACGGCTTTTCAGAGGTTCGATCTTAACAACGAGGTTCAGTATTGTTTTAATTCTGTAGATTTCCTCTAGTTTTTCTGTCTTATCGAACGTGAGTATAAATAGTGGGAGACCACGCTTTACCACGACAGTTTCTCTATCTTTTTGTTGTTTTTCTTTTTTTACGATGTTCTCAGCATTTAAGATCTTGTAATTTTTTTCTTTAAGATCACGGATTACATCGTTTTTTTGACATGAGGAATGTAAGCCTCTTGCAACGACTCGTAAAGGTCTTTCTGATTTGTTTTCGTAGGTATACCATTCTACATTTGCTTCGTTAAGTCTTCGCGAAAGCAGACGATAGCTATCGGAGTCTTTTACACAAACTTTCCACTTGTTGTTATTAAGCGAGATAACTTTAAAATTCGCTGGGGTTAACGCCTCAAGGATTATTTTAAGCTTATTGTATTCCGCAATCCCGATGACATTAATCGGTGGCGGTGGTCTTATTTTAGTAGTTTTTTCTTTCTTATTCGTATCTTTTGGTACATTTACTTTTATTATTTCGGAAGACGAGGTTCCCTCTGGCGAGGAGAATGCTTTACGTTTTTTGCTAGGTCTTTTTGAAGACGTTTCTCTTTCTAGCTCTTCTTCGTCTGTTTTATATTCGCAAACACCCAGCTGCTGTGGAGTTGTTTTCGAATCGTTTTGTCTTTGAGTTTTTTTCAACTCTTCATTTTCTTTCCGAAGAAGCTCAATTTCTTTCTGTGCTTTCTTTACGGCATCGCTGTTATTTCGTAGAAAATGTATTTCTTCTTTCAGCTCTTGATAGAGTTTCAAAGTTTCGTCGAGTCTTTGACGAAGTTCGTTATTGTCTTTTTCAAGACATTCTATTTTCTCCGAGTCTTCTTTTTCACGCTCTGGCGCTTTGGGCGGACTCTTTTTCCCGGAAGCACTCGATGTTGATGGTGGTGATCGAGCTACCATTGGTTTTCTTGAAAAAGGATTTATCAAGTTTTGGAATAATTGGCTCTCCCCAGAATCCGTAGAGCCGACCTCCGAAGAGGGTGGATTTTTCAGGAAATCTGAATTGCCACCTGGGGTACTATATCTATTTGTTTTACTCATTCCATATTTTGTATACGTCTTTCTCAGTATACGGAGTTTGGATTTTAGTCGCCTCTTACGACAGGCATTCCTACCTCGGGTATATTCTTTCCCCCTACCCGAAGGGGTAAAAAAAATAAATTATTTTGTACTCTTGACGCATGTATTCATTATTTAAAAAAAAAATGTTATTACCTAATAAGGTTTCCGAGTAAAAAAATCACAAAAATCTTGCGTTTTTTTGGTATTCTAGACCGTACTAGTACCTTAAGTTGTCGCTACAGTCCGGGGTGGACCAGGGCCTAAACGAACAAGCTTTTTCAGCTAGCTACCTGTCTCCAGTTCCGCTCTTCAAGCTCACACTTGTACGAGCCATCTAAGTCGTGGTCTTCCTCAACTGCAACGACCCTCGGGATTGGATTCGCGGACTTTCCAGGCCTGAGCATTTGGGTCAATTCGCTCTATATTGCACTTAAATTCGATTGACTAGGTCTGTTTATCTGTACAGCCAGTACAATACATGGTTATGTCTTCTCCTCCACGCCCCATCTATGCACACGAGACCAAAGATCACACATCGACACATCCTAAACCATTCTTACCGACTTTCAATAAGGTCCATGTCTCTGCATCATACTCAAAGACCGGGATGAACATAGTTTTAAAGAGGGACACTTAAGTTGCTCGAGAGTTATTCTCCATTTGATTTCAGCGCTGGTGTTATTGTCTGAATTATTAGCGGCGCCTATTTAGACAAAGTCCTTAATTACCTCAAAATTACAGCTGTCTATGGTGACGTTTTGTCCATTTATTGATGTCAGCATATACTTAGTCTTACTCTCATTGACCGCTAAACCCATTTTCTTCGATTGCGTCTCAATGCTCACAAAGGCGCCACTGACATCACGCTTTGTTCTTACAATCAATGTCGTCGGCGTATCCGAGTAATTGTCGATTTGTAGCTCCTGGGGTTTTTTCCAAGATCTGCCGTAATGCGAATATTTGATCGATGGTGGACCTTCCTGGTCTAAAGCCGCACTGATATGGACCTATCAGGTTTTTAACGAAACACTTCAGACGTTCACATAATATGGCAAAAGGGATCTTGTGCGCGATGTTTAGGAGACTTCTGCCTCTGTAGTTGGCGCAGTTCAGAGGGTGTATTTTCTTGAGGATCGCACAGACAATGCTGAGGTTCCATTCATCGAACATGCTTTCTTCCGACCATATTTTGCAGATGAGCTGGTGCATACTGCCACCAAGCTATCTTCACTTCGTCCAGGTCCATGACGGCAGTTTTGTTAGTCTGCGTCGCTTAAGTCAATGGTACTATCTCTATAGCAGAGAAATTTTTTTCTTCATCGCCTTTATAAAGTTTAGAGAAATGGTCTTTCCATATTCTCAGCATGGACTACGGTTGTACTACGATATTCTCTTGATTATCCATGCAGGCCTCCTTTCGGGGATTGTATACTTTTGATGTTTTATGTTACCTTTCGGTAAAACTTCCGAACCTCATTCCTGCTATAGCATCCCTCTATTTCCTCGATCAAGCGCTTCTCATGCTCCTTGTTTTTCTTTTTGAAAAGCCGCTGGTCTTCTCCCCTCTTTTGCTCGTACAGCTCGCGGCGAAATAAACAATGAATTGTATACTAACTACTATACTATTGCTAAAAAAGAATCTCAAAAAAAAATCAAATTCGCTGAAGGTGTTTTTTATTTTTCGTACAAGCTTGAAAAACAATGTGAAAGTTGCAGATTTGCCGGGAGCAATATTTAGCAGATATCACTATCTTCATGATAATTGTTTTTTAATATTTTCTTTTTTATAATACTTACTTTTCATGTCCTTTTATGTATATATGCCTTGTTTATATGGGTTGAGTTCATTTCCATCAGCGAACTTCCATAGCCGCTGGATTTCCATCGCGCCGGAGATTCACTTCAAAATTTCGATTGAGAAACTTGTATATTGTACCTATATAGGAGTCTTCAAAAGGAAACAAAAATGCGCAGTGAAAATGAAAACCAAAACATTTATTGTAAATTTTGAATGCAGCATGCAGTTTTTTTTTGCAAATGCAATCAAAGAGTGCGTCAAAAACATCTATTACAACACTTAGCAAACAAAATTTCCTTCAGTTAGCATATAATATTTGTATTTGAAGAAAAACACGATCGAAGATCAAGCAAACATTTAGCAATCCATTTGGACTTCTTAAATTCTGTCTACCCATTCCTCCACTTATAAACACAAAGTTCCCCAACGAAAACCACGCTATTGATTGAAAGAGCCACAACCATTGCGATCCAAATCAACTTGAAATCTTCCACTTTCATCGGTTGTATTTCCGTCTTCCGTCCCAAGTCCGTCAGTTTAACTTTTCCAATTTCGACTAATTCAAAGAAAACCCTCTTTTTCCAGAAGTCGAAAAGTCCCGACGAATGTGTTTCCAAAATTATAAAATTCATAATTCTTTGATAGATAGAATTCTCATCAATCGGAAAACAATGACCAATAAACTTGTACAAGCAAAATTCTTTGGGCAAACGAAACAGTGGTCGACTAAATAGATTTTGTTGATTTTTATAAATATTCCACATATCAGTTGATGAAGTGAAACCCCATGAGGTATTAAGAGAATTGCGAAGTTTTATAAATTTTAAATAATCGTTTTCGATGCGAAAGAAAGAGAATTTCGACCTGGCTTCGGGTGCGTACGCATAAAGCAAGTCCAATTCAACTTTGTGTACCACGATTTCCAAATTCGATAGATGAATATCCTCGAATAATTTCAGATGTTTTTCACTTGGTGGAGATGTTCGATTGGCTTGGAGAAATGCGTCGTACGAAGTGACCAATAGTATTCCGAACATAAACATCAACAAATAGATCAGTCTTAGGCTGAAAGAAGCATTCGGCAGCTCTCTGAAGGACTGTCCAATTAATCCACGTAAGCATTTGTCATTGAAGAAGTAGTTGATTAGCGAGGTTTTTTTTCCTGCCAAGAAGGTAGCTGCTTCGAGTAATGCTGAGAACATGACTAGTGCCGCAATTGTTATGAACAAAGTTTGGCCCTGAAATATTCTGGTAAATATTTTAAAAATGGGTATGGTGGGCTCCACTGGAATCATAATACACCAATCGACATATTCTAGGGGCAGTGTGAAAAATTCTATTGGAAATGTGGGATATTTAGCGCCGGAAGATATTTCAGCTGTTCCATTGGACACAAATTGGTATAGTTCGTGTGATGTTAGGGATAAGTTAATATTAGAAGTGTTCAACTTAGCATTGTGTTTCTTTGCCAGAGCTTCGAAGTAGTGTCCATACGGCCCGTACAGATTGTTTTCGCCGTTCTCATTCCGTGAAATGATGATTCCCGGTTCGTATCCTCCGAACAATATTGGCAGGGTTATCCCGTTCAAATCCCGCAGGCGATTAGGGAAATATCCATCTTTCGGTTGAGTTCCATTATTCCAGATGGTTTTTTCAATAACTCTTATACTTCCAATGCTATAGCTAAAGAAGGTCGAAGAAATGTGAAAATCTCGAAAAACAGCCTTTACATTTATCATGCCCTTCTTCCAACAAAAGTCAAAGAGATACTCCAACACTTTGACATTTTTTGAAGGACTATTTAGAAGAAAAATCATATTAGCAAACCGAAAATGATGAAGATATTCCGACAGTCGCTCAAGAAATACACCCCTCGGATCGAATTCTACTAAAGTCAGAAGATTCTCATGGAACTGTCCCTTCAAATAAAACGAAGTTATGTCGGTGGCTAGAATGATGGGAATATCAAGAGAAGTTGAAATGTCTCTTATTAATTGGTCGTCGATATAGTTCGAAAATATTGTCTCGGAGGTTTTCATAACAAACACATTTTCGAATTGCTGGATTTTGTGAATTTCCTCAAGAAAACTTAGCAGTTTAGTGTTAAATTGTGATTCCTGGTATAATAATTGCATTGCTACTGCAGTTTTAATCACTCCGAAGAGAAAGCCAATGGTATTAGTCATTATTAAGTAACGGATAAAATTGTTAACTAGGCAAATAATTTTCATATTTTTTTCGGATAAAAAAAAACAATTTCTCACAAATATTAATAAAACCACTCAGGAAGAGAACCTTAGTAGTAATGGATAACTTTGTTTGAACACTCTTCTATTAAAATCAATTGACACACGGAAATTTCTTCCAAATATTGTCAAAGATTTAAGAAATAACAACAATTACTAAAATTACTTCAATCATTTCAATTTACATAATTTGAACAAATTAACTGAAAACTGCTGTGTGGATATTCAAGTACAGCATGATTTATACAAAAAATTGGAGACATTTTTCTACGTTGATTAAATCTGTGTCCGATTCCGTAATCAACAATTTTATACATTCATATTTAGCCCAAACTCAAAGTCCTTACCACCCCCATCATACTTTAAAGATGAAGTAAGTGAAGGTTCTTACTGTTTATAATACAGGGTGAGGCAACATAACTTTCTTTTTTGATTGGAGGGCACTTTGTTCTTACAATCAATGTCGTCGGGGCGTATGCGGGTAATTGGACGGACTTTTGAAAGATTGTGCATCTTGACGTGTTGGCGCGTGAGTTTTGCACTATTTTTTCAACAACTATGTTGAAGAAGTCACGTGCCAGAGCATCGCCTTGCCTAAAACCGTTTTTGAGATCAAATGCATCGGTGAGTTCTTTTCCGACCGTGAAAGAGCAGCGTGCGATCTCCATCGTCATCTAGCACAAACGGACAAGTTTGTCAGTGATGCCAAAATTAGACATTGAAATATATATTTGTAGTTTGTTCCTATATATGCTATCATTTGCGGTTTTGAAATTGTTGAAAAGTTAGTAGGTGTTGATTTGAAGTTCCTAGGTTTTTGCTAATGTGATAATGTAATACGTCTAAAGCCGCACTAATAAGAACCTATCAAGTTGTTGACGAAAGTTGTTGGCGCAGTTCGGGGGTCTCCTTTCTTTAGGATCAGGCAGAAAATGCTGAGGTTCCTTTCATGGGGCATGCTTTCTTCCGAACATATTTTGCAGTCGAGCTGGTGCATACTCCCAACCAAGTCATCGTCTGCCGCTCTGAACAGTTCGCCAGCGAGGCCGTTAGCTTGAGCAGCTTTGTTGGACTTGAGATTCGATATATGTAGATATTTTCTCTTCGTCCAGGTCGGATTGGCGTTATATTTATATGGTGTTATATTTAGCACCGAAATTCTCTTCTTTATCTCACTTTTAAAGTTTGGAGAAATGATCTTTCCATATTCTCAGCATAGACGACGGTTATACTACGACGATGTTCCCTTGATAGCCCATGCAGGCTACGGCCCGGGGATTGTATCCTTGGGATGTTTTTATTTACCTTTCGGCAAAGCTTCCGTGCCCCATTCCTGATTTGGTATCCCTCTATTTCTTCGATCGAGCTCCACGAACACTCTCAATATGCTGAAGAAGTGCCTTGCGTTGATCGCAATCTGGTTGATCAGGAGATCTGAATCCTTTTTCGGATATGTCTTCTCCTCCTCATCATCATCATCGGCTCGACAACCGGGTTCCGGTCCTGGCCTCTTTCAACAAGTCTCTCCACCTATCACGGTCTCTATCCGACGCCATCCAGTTGCGCACCCCAAGGCTTCGGGCGTCCTGGTCTACGCCATCTCTCTAGCGCAAGCATGGTCTACCACGCTGTCGTGTACCATAGAATGTACCACAAAGAACTTTCCGAGCAGGTTCCTCTTCGCTCATTCGAGCTAGGTGCCCTGCCCACCGGAGTCTACCGAGCTTAATTTTTGTCACGATATCTGCTTCAAGGTAGATTGCGTACAATTCATGATTGTACCGTCTCCGGAATCGTCCTTCCTCACATATGAGGCCAACAATTCTCCTTAAGACTTTTCTCTCGGACGCAGCTAAGAGGTCGGAGTGCACTGTTCCTCCTAGCTTAGCGTAAAAATCTCCTAGGGCAATTTTACTATCATAACTTGGGCATTGCTGGTATGTTTTGTCCAGGAGCTCGTAGAATATGTCTTTGGTGTCTTCATATTTCGTCTGTTTGAACATTTGTGCAAATGGAGCTTATGTTGTCGAATACAGTCTTGATGTGGATCGTCATTCACACAGTTGAAGGTCAAGCGTTGTTCCAGCAACAAATTTGCATCAAAATAGACCCTGCTTTTGTTCTCGATAGCCGTGGATCCGCGTTAACCGCTCCCTAAAGGCCTTAGCTCCGAATCCATCTGGTGAATTCCTCCGCTGCCTCATGGATTAAAAGAGAGATGCCTTATTGGGAACACTTCTCTCTTAACATTTTATAATCGAATTTATAAAAACAACTCACCAATTTTCGATTAATATCAAGCCTGTTAGTTCACAACATTCCGCACTTTTTCAATGATGAAAACTTTTCTCAATTGATGAGTTAAATATTAAATTAAAAAAATTGTCAATTAACAATTGATAATTGACAATAATTGTATAAGTGGTGAAACTCTCTACAGAATGTGATGGAAAAAATGTCTTATTCTGATCTTTATCACATCTTGATTTGTTCGGATAGACTTCCTAGTTAAATTCTACCTGCACAAAAAAAAAACTAAAATAGAAAACAACTTCATAAACTACAAGAAGTAGCAGACACTAATACCCTTATAATGTCTATTTTTGTCATTCATAAAAAGTTAATTATCAAGGTGGTATTTGAGGTCATTAAAACGAACCCTTTTATAATGACAAAAATCCACAGGTGATGTGGTTTGTCCAAATGGCAACAAAAACAACAACAAAAAAACAAAAACCTTAATTGACCTGGTCGCCACATAATTAAACTAAAACGTATTTCTATTTATTCCACACTCACTCGCACATTAATGAATGGCTAAACGCGCCAGTGCGTACCCAATTGATGACCAAAATTAAATTGCTTAACAAAACTGCGTACAAAACGACGAGAACCATGACGCTGCTGCGACAAAGCCTGCGACCTGATGCGACGGCGACGACAAAAACCCCAATATGAGGGTAACCGCAAACCGACCGACCGGCTGGCCTAACCTAACCACCCGTACACAAATTAACCAACTCATTAAGCCCATTTGTTTGTTATTTGTTAGATAATTTGGTATAGGAATACAGCCAGTAGGTGGATTGG
This sequence comes from Philhelius festivus, assembly GCA_963931855.1. Taxonomy (NCBI): domain Eukaryota; kingdom Metazoa; phylum Arthropoda; class Insecta; order Diptera; family Syrphidae; genus Philhelius; species Philhelius festivus. The sequence goes on along the minus strand of OZ007557.1, from coordinate 18,604,836 downwards.
AGACTGGACTTCTGTTTGTTGACTTCTAGGAATCAAACAATCATCTAGCTTTTCCCACACGCCCACCTTTTATTTTTCTCTGTGAAAATGGAACAACATCTCTAATTGCAATGTTCAAAGTTGTATGGCGGAGCGATAGGGTCTGGAAAAATGTTATCGTCATTGTTTGAAAAATCACCCTCTCACCGGTCATTGGGACCATTAATCATCAGGCCTGAGTTACGTCCCGAACTCACTCACTTCCAATCCACATGGCAGACAAATGACACAGGAAGCCGGGGGAAATGGTCAATTCATTGCTTTTTTCTTTTGGTTTTCGGTAGCAGTGTTGGGTATTTCGATTTTTCCGCCTGCCTGGCCAGACGACGACGAAGGTGAACTCGACCGATTAGGAATTCACCGTTGCCGCCGCAGCGCAGTCGTCGTTTCAATTGACGTCCCAACGTATATCTCACTTTCCGAACTGTCAAAAAGAACCTTAAAAATTAATGATAAATTAAACAAGCAAAGCTCCTGACCAGCACAGCGACGGCGGCGACGGCGGCAAAAGTGACTGTTGCCGTTCCATATTCATACTAAGATAAATAGAAGCAGAACCCCTTGCTTCTTACAAGTCACGTACTTCTCTGTCCCTTTCGGGATTGCTGCAGTAGTTTTCATATCGAATTAACATCTGACATGAAGTGAAATTTTTGACAATCGGACACTGTGGCGATACCCTAAATCAACCGACCGCGACAGCAGCACACCGAAAAGGCGCAAAGCACAATTCCCCACTAATCATGATCGATGGGGGAAATTACACGCCTTCTCGGACAGTGTCAGTCCCGATCTAGTCTGGTCGGTCGGTTTGGCGCTTTATGTCGGTTGTCAGATGACAGGGGGATTTGAATATCTTTGAGAATTGACCGCGGACGGCGCGGCGCACAGTGCGGTATTTTGATCAAAAACCTGGCCAAAAATATTTGGGCACATTTTTCACATCAAATAGGTACCAAATGACTAAAAAGTTATTTGGAAGGATAAATTTTCATTTTTTGGGTACAGTAAAACCCACTTAAGTGCTTACCCACTTACCTCGCGATTAGCCGAGAGAAAAAAAATTATTAAAAATCAAAGAAAGCACGTACAATACTCTGCTATAACTTTTTTTAAAGCTTATATTTCATTCTTTATTTTGTTTTTGATGCAAGCTGTTTCATTAAATAGTTTTTGAGAAATTAAGTTTTAAAGATGAAATTTAGAAAAAAAAAAAAAATAGTTTTTTAATTGATTTTTTATAAAGTTTTGCAATTTTTAGGACATTTTTTATTTTAATTTTCAATGGCCTAATAAATTTGTATTCAAATACTAAAAACCTTATTCCAATAAATATTATAGTTTCTAAAAAATTAGAAAAATACTGAAAGATACTTTTTTCCCAGAAAACCTCTTTTTTCGATTTTTTTATGAGTGGATTTACAACCGGAAATTTTCTTAATGCAGGTAGCCAATTTAAAATACCTGCGACCCTTTTAATCCAAAATTTGAGAAGGGGATTAGTTTTAGTTGCATATTTTATGATTACAGGTCAATTACTCAATAAAAAGATTAATCTTTTTTGTCTTATATGCAAGTAGGTAATAAAAAAAGACCTGGAATAATTGAATTTTCTAGTTTATATTTTATTATTTATTCATCATCATAAACATCTTCAAAAACATCATCATCACCATCATCATCATTATTACCATCATCATCATAATCATCATCATCGTCATCATCATCATTGTTATTAACAGTCAAAAATTCGAGAGCCTCCTTTGAAAACGACTGTTTCTTGGTCTTACTTTTTGTCCTTAAACTACTGAGATAAGGGTCTGACGTCAATAGAAGCCGGTTAATCACATCCTCGTTGCATGCCGTCCTGGAGAATTTTCGTGAAAATTTTTCTCTGTATTGGCGGAAATGCTTATTTCTAGCTTCCGCGGCTTCTTCGGACAACTGACCGATTGGCAACAATGCATGGGATATGACACTAGCAGAATGAATTAAAATCTTATGCACTGTTGGAGACATAGGCTGCCATGGATATAAGCTAACATAATGTTTAGCAGTATCCATCGTGAATTTTTCGAATTTTTTAAGATCTATCTCATAACCAGAGGATATCACTTCTAATATAGTTTTGAATTTGTTAATTAATGATAAATCCACGCCTGTAATGGAAGCTGCTTCTTCTTGGCTATTGAAAAATCTACGAGAGGTGTTGTCGTCATTGGTGTTGCCAAACCCAGCTTTTGGAATGTCCACCAGTAAGCCCAATTTGTCGTGGAACTCTTTTTGTATCTGTCTCTTGGCCGCTTGAATTTTTTCCCGGTCACTTTTATCTGTAACGCGTCCCTTATGCACGTCCGCTTTAAGTTTGTACGAAAGATGCACCAGAAATTCGAAAAACCTAATCCTGGCGTGTAGTATTGATAGCCCAAATCTGAAAGTCTCTGGATTCTCTGGTTCTGTAGAAGACAAGTCGTTGAAACTTTTTGAAGTTTTTCCGCATATGTAACAACGTAATGTAGATGAAGTATTCGTAGCTGCATTACACACCTTTCCATCGACCATATTATTGGAAGCAGTACATGGTTGATTCTTATGTTGTCGCTTACTTTTGTTGCTTGAAGATTTTGGGCCTGGTTTTCAATGTATTCGATTTCTTCATTGGTTATGTCCTTATTTTCTTTCAAATAACGAATCCGTATTGGTCGGCACCACCTCGGTGATGAAGAGTGGATATTTTGCCATATAATTTCACTCCCAGACTTGAGACGAAGAGGCACAAGGGAACTCAAAAATATATTTGCGTCACTGTTGTCGTCATCTTCAAATTTCTGCTTGTATTGGCTTTGAGTAGATCCATCGCATCCCCACTTATATATTAGCTCTAAATCGGTTTCCCTGTTATCCAAGCACTGTGAGAGTTCTGGTTCCAAATATTTACATAATCGCGATATTGTGTGATCCACTAAATCTTGGAGCTTCACTTCGGCAACTGTCTCACTGACGCTTTTTGGTGGATAACATTCTTGTTTAGCTTTATACAAGTAGGTGTAGCACGGATATATATCTTTGTTGGCTTGATGAATCACTTCGTATTGACTTACAGTTAAATTGGCATCGACGAATATCCTCAAGGCGTTTTCAGGTGTGTGTTTCTTCGTTTTCAGGGCTTTACTGCCAATCGCAGCTGCTTTTCGGAACTTCATAGCCCTGGTTGGAGTTTTTGTCACAGTTTGAATCACTTTGGCTACATCATTATTTCCCGTCGCTCTTTGACTCATCTGTGCTGCGTATGTCAGTTCATCAACAGACACATTCCTTCGAAGTTCCACTGTTTTTCGACGTTTTGTTCGGTCACTTGATTCCCCGAATTCTTTGCTTGGGCGACCTTTAGACCTTCCGGGAAGTATGCCAATAGGTAGTATTATTTCTTCGCTAAGCCACTCTTCATTCTTATCCAAGAAACGGCTTTCTATTCTGTGGCAGAGTTGCCATCTTCGTTTATAATTTGGTTTGAACGCCTTGATAATGTTGAGAAGTTCATCTTCTTTCTCTGGGGGACAATTTGTTATATCCATAAGTTTTTTATCCAAATCTTCAAGTTTTTCGTCAAAACACCTTTGTGAGCTTCCTTTTACTAACTCGTGAAGCTGTTTTCTGGTCATAGCTAAGGTGGAATTAGAGTCATCTGGAATAATATAAAAATCTATTATTAAAGGTCGTTTTAAAGGGTTTTTTTCAAAGCCTCTGTTTTTTCTTAGGTGCAAACTTGTGCAAACTCTTGAAATGTAAGATTGTTCTACATATCCAGCAGTTTAATAAAATGTATGATAGACTATGTTGCGGCGTGTTGCGCTATTTCAAAAACACTAATGTTTGAAAAAAAACAGCGAAAAAAGTGCAATTTTTTTAAGTGATTACTTCAACTCATCGATATGAAAAAGTTAAGATGGATATACAAATAAATTTTTGCTTAAAATACTATACATACCTTGATTAACGATATCCATATCAAATTTTTTCACTAAAATCACTTTTAAGACTGAAAAAAAACGCGCAAAAAATTCACTTTTTTTTAAAAAACCGCAAAAAAAATCGTGCTTACTCAACTAGTACTAGTTGCAACTGATGGTGTCGCGAACGGGGGTGACCAATTTATAGATAGACTTCACTAAAGAGTAGCCTGGTTATCTACCTGTTATCGGACACAAGCTTAATCCTGGGAGGTAAAATTTTTTTTTTTGATTTATGGCCAGGTTTTTGATCAAAATACCGCACTGTGCGGCGTTCCAAGGCGAGAGTATGTGGTAATAATGACACCTTAAAATTGCCTGGTTTTATTGTAGTTGTCAGGCAAGCAGTCACTGCCACAGAAAAATGTGACTATTTCTTACGATATAGGGTATGTTATGTCGAGTGGAGTTGATTTCAACTCTGGAAGTAAAATGCATCTTTGAGTCACGAGAACTTTTCCTCATGGCACGGGTGAATTGAAATGTTCCTTAGGGACATTTGGGTTTTTGTGTATGTGTACAATTTTGCAAAAAATAAAACTAGATTACTAGTTTACTTTTCAAATCGTGTCAAAAAAAAATGTTTCAAAGTTAAGGTTCTTAAAAAATAAAAAAATTCAACATCTTTGAGCCATCAGCAATAAAGAAGAAACTTCGATATCTAGGTTTTTGTCGGCTACCCATTTTTGCTAGGGTTTTTCAAGTCGAATTACAGACAATGAAGGATTCAATGTACTCAAACAAGATCCAAGTGGGAATTGAGCTGTTAAAGCCATTGATTCGGCTAATTGTTAATTGTAAATAAAACAAAAAGAGAATATTTTTATTATGTGGAAGAATCTATGACAATTATGTGTGAAACAAAATATCGGCCAAATGCTCGCTACGGTTTCGGTGGCATACCTCTATTCGATGGTCCATATTTTCAATGTCTGAGACATAATTGAGGTTCAATCTCAATAATGTGCCGAATTATCTCATCCTTCAGCTCTTGAATTGGTCTTGGGTTATTGAGGTCCCCTTTTTCTTTAAATACCCCTAAAAATAGAAGTGCAACGGTGTCAAATCACATGATCGTGACGGCCAATTAACATCGCCACGACTGTTGAAAGCACATATCGTCCAGGTCCATATCCTCAATTTCTGGCCATAAGAAGTCCGTTATCATCTCGCGATAGCGAACACCATTCACGGTAACTGCTTTGCCGACCTCATTTTCGAACCGCACCAAACAGTCACTCTTTGTAGATGCATCGGCTTTTCAACAATCACTCGTAGATTCTTTTTTGCCCAAATGCGGTGATTCTGCTTGTAAACGAATCAACTGAGGTTAAAGTGTGCCTCGTCGCTGAAGGTGATTTTCTTTGTAAAGTCACCATTCACTTCTGTCTGTTCAACCAACTATTCGACGTATTGACGACGCTTGAAATGGTCAGTAGGCTTCAGCTCTTGAGTCAATTGAACCTTGTAAGCGTGTTAATTCAAATCTGTACTCAAAATTCGCATCAGTGATGTTCGTGAGATGTTCAATTGTTGGGCACGGCGAAGAGTCGAGGTTGACGGCTCTTCTGCCCCACTATCACGAATACCAGCAATGTTCTCCGCAGAACGAACTGGGCGAGCATGCACAGGTGTTTTCACATTTCCTACACACGCGGTTTGCTGAAATTTGCGCCCAATTCTTCCGATTGTGGACACATTTGGTCGATTATGCTGACCAAAAAAAATCACGAAGTGCTGCATTTTGATTTGAACGCCCATTTTCCTAGAAGGGTTCAACAATCTTAACGCGCTGCTCAATTGTGAACCTCTCCATGGTTGAATTTGTCAAACACTGAAATAAAGAAATGTCAAATTAAGTTGGGCAAAAAACTTGACGTTAAGGTGTGACTCACAATTAACACCGTTCATAATGATTGGACCACCCTTTAGAACACATTTCGAAGTTGACAGTAGCCTTTTTCAACTCGACATTTTTGTATTTTCACTGTGACTAAATACACAAACCAAACCAGATGATGAAACTGTCAATGGCAAAACATTCAGTAAAAACAACATTTCCATGATGATGATGAAGTTAACGGGCGAAGAACGAATCGAAAGAAATTTCGAAGAATCGAAGCTAATTGTTTGATTGTTTTTCGCGTAGTCGCATTTTTGGTTAAACTGCTTCGTCAACAAATATGCGTTAATGGTCAGGTGAAAATCCTAAGATGTTTCAGGAAAAACCACTTCTTACACAAAAATTAACTGTATGGTGAGGTTTTCATTGCCCGGTGGTGCCATTGGACCGTTTTTTTCATCGATGAAAATGACAGTCAACCAGACAGACAATGGAGATTGCTATAGACATGTTACAGCATTGCTACTTTATTCATTTGCATGCACTAGACATGATTTATGTACATTATGTGGTTTCAACAAGACGGTGCCAGAAGCCACATAGCGGGTGCAACAATTGACTTTTTGAAAACTTAATTCGATGATTGTGTTCTGTAACGAGTATATCGATTAACAGTCCTGTCGATTTTCTGCCTGGATCATGTGGTCTACGTTAAATCATTGAAGTAAGCCAACATGCCTAAGCGGCGTCATTAGAGGAGCTTAGAACCAATATGAAAATATGAACTAGATATAGCCGTCTTTTCCTTCGAAATGTGTGGCTGAGTAATTGAAAATAGGATTCAACGAATCGACTGCTGCAAACGTGCCCGTGGAGGCCATGAACAACATGTCGCAGTACATATGTTTTTTTTTTATTGTACTTCAAACCGGTAGTAGAATTTTTCGAGATATCTCAAATGGTCTGCGTTTAATTTAAAACAAAGTTTTCACCTATTTACTGGAAAATCCACTATATGAATATTCCTTGAACATTTCAAGGTATTGTTAAAAAATGAAAAAAAAAACTATTTTTGAAATTTGAGTAAATCCGTTTTTAAAAGAAAAATATTAAAAAGCCCTTGTATTACAATTCTTGATTTTTTGTGTATAGATCAATTACTTTAAACGTAGGGTCAGAATTCGAACTTATCTGGGCTGATTTTCGAAAAAGTAAATCATCTTAAAGACTAAAGCTTAGTACTTCGTTGTCGAACTTAATGCTTGAACCAAGTTCCATAAAGTTCCTTCAAGCTCAACTCTAATCTAATTTGATTAGAATTGAATTTTTATTAAAGGAAAGACTTAAAATAGTTACAGAATTTAAAAAAAATCGGCAACACCTACAATACTAGTACTATACTGTAGGTTCTTTTAAGTCAGAAAACTTTCGTTAGAAAAATATAATTTAAGTAATTTTTTTCATTTTTGTAGATAACTAAAAGACCAAAGACTTTTAGACCCATATTTCAGTTGGCAGTTTTCAATACGATATTTGACATTTATCAAAATCAAGTTTTTTGATAAGTTGAGAATGGTTAGGATCTATTGTGAATATATTCTATTGATAAAATTGATATTGTCGTTGAGAAACATAATGCCACAATCGATTGATATTTGACAACCGTAATAAAAGTGTAAGCTTAAGTTAAAAATTTAAATGAAGGTTGATTTTTAGTCATTAATGCTTTAATAGGATCTCGGACTTTTAACGCGCCGTGGCTGGCACGTACTTGTCCTATTCTGGAAGTCCTACTTTCACACATTCTTTGTAGCAAATAACACGTCGAATGTTTGCTTCCAAGTGGTTTGCTTATGAGCGGCGTAAACATGCGACTTCAAATATCCCCAAAATGGTGTCAAATCGCACGAAAGTGGTGCCCAGTTAACATGGCTATTTAGTGAAATTAATCCTTCGTCAAATGTGTCTTTCAGTAAATTAATTGTAGCACGTTCTGTATGTCCTACTGAAACCACATGTCTTGTAACAGAAATGCCTTAGTAATTATGTCTCTGTTCAGTCAACTACTTGCGGATTATCATGGCTCCAAAAAGGTCAATTCTGTTTTTTGACAGAATCATTTAATGTTTGTTTCATCGGTGAAAAAAACTATGCCAGTTAAGTTTCTCGAATTCAACCATGTTTTTCAAAATAAATTTTTCAACAATTTGCAAACGTTGCTCCAGCATGATTCTCTTCAAATCCTCTGTCACAGAAAACAGTGTTCCCAATTTAAAGTTCAGCCTCTAAAAAATACCTTGTATATATGGGCGTTTTATACTGAGAGTCCAACTAGTAATTATTAACCAAGAGTAAATATTTTTTTTTTTTTCAGAAACTGTTCGTTGATGTAACTTGATTTCAGGTGATAGATTTAACTCATAAACTAATAACTTTATGGACATTCTGTCGTTATGGGGCACACTCCTTCATTTCTGCTTTATTTCTTATTTTTAACTTATATTTAGACTTAATTTTTCCAATTTATTTTTTACAAATTTGTTTTAAAAAAATTATTAAAAATAGTAGAAGTAAAATTTGATCAAGGGCAAATTGTGACAAATAACTTCAAATTAACACCAAAAATATATTCTTTTTCTTGCCTATAAAATCCCCCATTGTCTTCTGTCCGTCATTCCCGAGATGCTTTTTTTTTAAGTTAAAACGACAATTTTTCAAAGTTTAATCGAATTTAGAATCATTCGAATTTATTATTTTATAAAGTTTAAATCTTGGAATATCTAGTTTATTATTTTGTATATATCGTACTAAATTCATTTGTCACTTTGACATTTAAAAATGCAAAAAACGATGAATTCGTTAAGTTTTTTGTATGAACTGTCATTGTTTTAAGTTTTCTTTGTACATTTGTGTGAGCATAATTTTTTTGCTCATCGACAATATTGCAAAATTTAAGATCGGAAGGCTCTTTTGAAAAATTTCTTACAACGTCGAAGGAAACTTTAGCACTTAACAGCGTTTTTAGCGACATCGAATATGTGGTCATTCCACACAAGATGGTATGTGATACGCTGCCGGTCTAGATACACATCCGAAAAACAAGGACATGCATCTGAAAACGAATAGGAGAAGCTGAAATACTGTTGTCAGTTAAACAACTTAATGAATTAGAAATTTCAAACAAAAGATCATTCATGAATATGAGAAAAAGAGTCCTGTGGCACACCAGCATTTATTTTATGAATTTCAGAATTAAAAATTTACAACACAATTTGTATTGATAGGTTCGAAAGATAGTTTCTAATTCATCGAAGAAGAGATTCATCAATACCATTTGCACGCATTTTCGATAAAAGAGCTTGATGCCAAACTCTATTAAAAATGCGTTTGAAATATCAAGTGCAATAATCTTTTTTCTACAAAATGGTGTAAGGAGTTTTCCACTGTTCGGTAAGATATTACATCAAATCATCACTGGACCTATTGCCACGAAAGTCATACTGCCGGTCATTAAGAAGCTTTCGTTCTTCAAGATATTTCTTGATCTGATAATTAATCAGCGTTTCCATGACCTCAGAAAGAAGAGAGTAAGTGCAATTGGACGATATTTAGATGGGGAAGGAGATTAAGGAGATTCGGTTTTTTTAGAGACAAGCTGGACAAATTCTGTTTTCTATCCACTCGGAAAGAGACCAGTAGAATAGGACAGATAGAAAAGCTTACGCAATGGTTTTGCCGTAATAATTGGGGGAATAACATCCGGGCCAGCGTATTTGTGTATATCGAGATCTTTCAGTACTCTTGCCACGAAAGTGCGAAATAAAATATCTCCCATAATACGAGTATCATTAACGCTTTAAATATACCTACTTTTAAAAGATAAGGAAGATTTTTATAGCTGTTAAAGTAAGACGAATGCTTAATGTTAAAGTATACAATTTGTCATTTTAAATTGACAAAAACTCGGCTCATTAAAAATAATTGTTTAGATTCGACTCCCATTTTAAACATGAAACTCGTCTAGCGTCGAAGTTAAATGTTGTTAAAATTTGTTTAAAATTAAGAAGTAATTAATAAACTGCATACTAACCTGTTTAAAATTTTGCGTCATTTTAATCTTCCTTTACTTTCCTCTGTTGATGGTCAAATATTAAACATTTTCGCACTTCGTCAGCTTGTTCGCTTGTTATTCTGTACTCAAAACTTGAAAATGTAGTTACTAAAAGATTGTGCGATTGATCAACCTCTCCTGTCAAAAGATGTGAGTTCTAGGCATTTTAAAACGAACATAGGGTAATTTACAATGTTTCAAGAAAGAAAGCTGAAGCTGCAAAGTCACTGTTTGTTCTTTTTCTTCTCGGATAGGTAAATTAATAAGAAAGTAGAAGAATTGTATAGGTAGAACATCAGTGCTGCCGTCACTACTATTTCAAAGAATCTAAAAATTTGACCTTAAAAATGTGTTTCAAGTATAAGACATAATGGATATGATTTTGTTTTATGACAAAATGACTGTCCTTATATTGAGCTACTATTAAGAAATGTTCTTGAAACTTATGATTTCAAAAATTTTGTTTGACATCATTCAATAATATCTCCGACCAACAAACTTTCTTGTTGAATATACCAGTCCACCTTTGTGTCTTAGACCAGTATACATATATCAAAGAAACGGATATCGTAAAAAAAGACAAATGTGTACTCATTTTTCTGACAAACAACAAAATATAGTAAAAATGTTACAATTGTATTAAAAAGACAACACTGTTCTTTACCTACATTCCCTTCGATGCGGTGGGTTGTACAGGTTACAGGATCATTTGTCATTTTCTCTCTTGACTACTGTAGCTGGAAGCTGAATTTCCTATAGCTGATTGTGATGCTGATTCTGATGCTGCTAATGCTGTTGTTGTTATTGAAAGGAATTATCGGTGGTCATTTATTATAATTTGGTGAATACCAATGACCTTTGGTACACGTATCATCCCGTTGGTAAGAAATATTTGAATAATAGGCAATAGGGTAGCTCGAGAACAATCAATATAAATGTATGTAATTTTTTTTATTTTTTTTTAAGTTCGATTGGGTTTTCTTTGATATTGAGTGCTGATGCCGCCATGCGTCGTCGCCGACGTCAATATATCATTCGATGTAAACTATGCTTAACTTTTGTACACGGCGGCGGCGGTGTGTGTTTTCTATTTGAAATAACATTTAGGACTTTGATTTATGATAGACGATGATGTCAGAGAGCACCTTAATCTTTGGAATCACACCTTACCATATTTTACGAGTAAGTTGTATTGTTCAGAAGCTGATTTACTTTCGAGCTGACTAAGAGGTTTTTAGAAATCATATTAACATATTTCCAAATTTACTGCTTATAGAATTTTAAATATTGACAATACGAGTATATTAGGTTTCTTAAAAATATTTTCTTCAATTAATTTTCCAAGTTATAAACAGGGAATCGACTATTCGAGGTTTTAGAAATAACATTATGTTGGTGTTTCGCAAGGCTGTGTTCGTAGTCCCTTCATGTTGGTTTTTTCTTCTTAATAAACATAGTGCTTCCATCGAGAAGGCTTAATTATTTTTATTGCCATTTTCGTCAACTCATTTAGATCTTGGAAAGTTCAACATCTGCCTCATTTTTATAGATTTTGAGAAAGGCCAATCGATGTGGTTAATCGGGAAAGCATATGGAGATCGCTGATTGCGTGGGGTATCCATAAGAAGTTAATGTCATTAAAAAATCGTAAAATAGCAAAAGTTGTTTCGTTAAGCACGTGTTTCTTATATTTCATAAATAAGGCATTGAAACGAAAAGATGTTCTTTGACTAATCCCGTTTTTACTGGCACAATGGGTTCAAACTTTGGGCATGTAATCAAATGGAAACTGTTTGACAAGCTCGGTCCATTGTGCACTTGGAATCCTCTCTTCTGTATAGAATTCTTGTAAAATTTCACTATGTTCAAAGTTGAAGCCCTTGCAGGTTAAAGCCTTTCGTAAACCGATGTTTGCGAAACATCTCGAAGATCCGTTGTCCCCAAATCAACTTTGAGCTGTGGAAGAGGACTGACCAGAAAACAAGTGGATGCAATTATGCAACGAAATGGTGGGGGTCAGGGTGCGAGACGAGTTTGGGGACCAAAAACAACAGTTAAAAGTCTACTGCAAAGGTGGAAAATAGGTCTCATAATATTCTTAAGTGGCCCCCAGCTAAATCCGATTGCGTCGAATCGCCCTGCCCTGGCTTCCAAATAGAGATGAAGTGGTGGGAAAGCATACATAACTGTAATAAACATGCTTTAAAACAGCCCGCATTGGTGAGGCTTATAGCAGAAGTCATTCACATTATAGTTAGATACCTGATTCTTTTTGTTTAACAGAATATTTATGAGCATTTAAACATAATTGTTTTCAATTGAAGACGATTTTGAGTGATAAAATTTGTAGAACAAGAATATAAATGTCTTTTAGTAAAATACTGTTTTTATAATGCGGGACCTCAACTTTTTTAGTTCACTTAAGTTCTATTCACATGAGAGCGACCAACGACCAACGGATAAAAAAACAAATGGGATTTAAAACATATATAAACATAAGTTCTTCACAAAAACTCTACAAAAGGGTAGCAATCTAGTATAATTAAATGTTAATTTATAAAAATTTGCGTTGTAATTGCTAAAATGAGAGAAATTTGAGAAAATAAATTGGTCGTAGCGATCATATTGCAATTCGCGACGACCAATTTATTTTCTCAAATTTCTCTCATTTTAGCAATTACAACGCAAATTTTTATAAATTAACGTTAAATTATACTAGATTGCTACCCTTTTGTAAAGTTTTTGTGAAGAATCTATGTTTTAAATCCCATTTGTTTTTTTATTCGTTGGTCGTTGGTCGCTCTCATGTGAATAGCCCTTTAGATATTTTAAAATTCTACCCAAGAGGGCTCAGATGAGTTATAGGAATACTTGCGCAGTTGTGATAGTTTTAATTTAACTTTAGACGAAAACCTAATCAATAAGAAGCATTTTTGCCTTCATTGAATATGTAGCCATTCTACAAAATGTGTTTTTTGAAGAAAATCCAGATGACTGAAACTCATTTATAAAATCGATTTCTTCGATGCAAGTGTCACTCGGAAAGCAGCATGAAAAGTGGGTTCTTTTTCCAAAACAGGAGACATCATTAACTTTTTGAGGCATTTAATTTAAAGAAGTTTCGGATTCGCTATTGCACAATACCGTCGAAACCAGAATGCCATAAGCTTGTCATAAAATTCCTAAATATTTAACATTCGATGAACAAATTTTTGTCTGTCCTTCAATCACGATGCGTCTCTATCCTCATCGATATCGTATAATTATAATCACTTCCATAATCAATCTTCTTTTCTCAACATTCGATGCTGAAACAAAAGAATTCATAGCAATTGAGATTGACTTGATGAGTTTTTCAATTGTTTTACACAAGGATGCACTTGCTTTCCATCTCTTTGCACTCAAACCAAGCTCTTAGTTTAAATACTTGTTTTTAAAAAGGACAGCAGACAAACAAAACAAGCAGACAAATAATGAAGTAAAATGGAAATTTCATTAAAGTGGAAAAAAACTTCTTTCTTTCAATACATCAACTTTTTTCAACAACAATTTCAATATCATGATTTAAACGTGTAAAAACGGTGACCATAGGTTACTTAGTTATAATAAAAAAATACTCTGTAAACTGGTACGGAGCAGAGCAATTGGGACAGCAATGAAGATGATACGTCATCCTAAATTGTTGTCTGCAAACTTGTAAGCTTTTCTAAACCCTTTTTTTTCGGGTTAGATCTATTTTCGGTTTGCGATTATTTAGTGTAGACACATCAAGTTACAGGAAAGGGCTGTTGAGGACAGTTAATCGCAGTGAATCCTGGCCTTTTTTACAACCGTCTGTTTAACATTTTCCATCTGCTCCAAATATTTTAGGCTTCTTTCAACAATGCATCTAACCTCCATCTTTTAATCATATGCTATTGCTTCGGCCATAGCAAGCTTGATCTTAATCTATCGTAGTACTTTGTGTCTTGTAAACTGTTGTAAATGGTGTTGTTTTAACTTTAGAATGAACGCTTATTAAGCCAAGACAAAGGGCCTTACCAACAATCAAATTAAGAAATGACTTAAATATTTAAGTGGACTCTAAACAATTAACCATATCAATAATCAATTAAATAGTCAGCCTAACGCTAAACGTCACCTTAAAGTGAAGAAACTCGCCTTTAACTTCAAGGTTAAGTATTATCGCCACATTTGTACTGTCATTCTGATAAATACATTCCTGTGTACGTGTTACCAGGAACGGAAGGGACCTACAATTTTCTGCCGATTCCGAACCGCTTATGAGTAGCACTTTACATGACAAGAGACAAGAGACCAAACTTGACTGGTATATGAAATTGATTAGGTCCAACGTGTATGTGGTGAAGAGTGATTTAGTAACGAAGAGGCTCGAAAATTCTTTCGGCCAACGCCTTATGAAGCCAAGGGAAAAATTCGCTTTTGCAATTTGATCGATATATGAGCGGAAATTAGGCTCTTTATCGAATAATATGCCAAGATCGCGAATACAGGAGACTATGGGAACCGGAACGTTCTAAAGTGATAAGTTCGAAGTCGTATATGCTGACAGGAAGAAAAGATATTACCTTACTAATTTTTTATATTTATCAGCATATATAGATAGAAAGGTTAAAAAAAGATATAATGTTTCCAACATCGTTTATCGCAAGGACAAATGAGGGTGGACCAAGATGGCTATCATGAGGAACGCCCGATGGCATAGATGGGATCGGAAACAGATCCTCTTATATCACAAACATTGAATAGGCGGCTTCCCAAGTAGGATCTCATCCATGATGATTAATCTATCATCCCATATGAACCAATTTTGAACAATGAAAAAATAATTTTCAATTGAGCCCTTGGTAAAACATAGATTATGTGAATACTATAGGGCAAATGTTTGCATTTGGAAACAAAATCTAACTCGAGATTTTGATCAAAGTTGACATTACGATGATAGAGGACACGAAAAAAGTGGATCTCGCAATTCTGTCGTCTGTCTGTATGTACATACTCGTACCTCGACCTACAGCCTAAACCACTGAAGCGAATTTCTTCAAACTCGGTACTTCGGTGATTCACTAGAGGAGAAAATGATTTTATTTTTAACCCATACCCCCATTATACCTAAGCCAAATATTATTTAGCTCGAAAACGGCTCTAATGGTTTTGATAAAAAAATTAGGTTTGCTATTATGGGCACGTAAAAAATGTTACTAACGGTACCGGTCAGAACCGGTTTTTTGATTTTCGACTTTCTTAGTAACGGCTTCAAACGATTTTGACCAAAATTTTTTTAAAGTAGCTCTTTTGAACTTAAAAAAATATTGTGTATTCAAATATTTGAAAAAATATTTTTTGGGCTTTAAAAATTGTTGTTTTTGTAAAATCAATATCTTAATGTCACTGACAACCGGGAATGAACACCTTGAGGACAATACAGTCAACCGACCTTTTCTGCCTTTGGACATGATACAGTTTGGTAGATCTTTTCTTTTTTCTTGAAGCGTTGGACTTCAGAAGATGGTTTGCTGCCAACGTAAGTTGAAGCCAAATTCACAATTCTATTGTCAAACCATGTAACCACAGAAATATCCATGTTATCAACAGTCGCCAGTTTTTCCACTGTTGCACCCCTTCCTTTTTTCCTCAATTCTTTTTCTGCAGGAACTTTGTAACCCGGAACCCGATTAGCTTTTATTGTGCCCAACGGTAAAATCGCCTTCTTTGCCAGATAAGTCAATAGCGTCAAAGACGTATACCAGCTGTCGAAGAACAATTTGTAGTTGACTCCGTTAGGAATTGTTCTCGCAAGTCGAACAACAACGTCGCTGGATGTACTTATTTTTGGCATATCGGTTACTAACTGTACAGGTCCTTGATAAATAAATTTGGTGGTGCAAAAGCTCGAAGTGAACCAGGACCCAGTGACTTACAACTCTCAACCATTCCTGTGTGCGTGTTACCAGGAAACGAGGGGACCTACAATTTTCTGCCGATTCCCAACGGCTTATGAGCAGCACTTTCCATGACAAGAGATACTCTTGGAGAATTTGCCAATTCCTCGCAAGAGGCAGTACACCACTGAAAAAAAAACTTTCTTGCAGCGGCAGAGAATCGAACTCGAGACCTTTCGCATGACAGTCCAACGCGCTAACCATTACGCCAAGGGGTAGAGGTCCTTGAGCTCCGGTATAAAGTTCAAAGTCATAGCTAAACCCAGAGCTACCGCTAAGAACAAAATTTTTGTATCCCCATTTGTGTGGTTTTTTTGGGTTCTATTGCCGCATAGATGATGGTATGATTTGTTCATCTACTGCCATGTATTCTTCTTTAGGTACAGTAAGAAGTCTCTGCTTGATTTTCTCCAAGAATGGTCGTATTTTGTGAAGAGGATCATGTCCTGGCTGAGCTTTGGGTACTTGTGTCGAGTTCGTATTGAAGTGTATAAACAGTTTGGTGGTTCACTGAATCAAATGCTTTGCGCATGTAAGTATTTTAAATTTTCAACATTGAAAACCATACAAAGCATTTCGTGGTGGGATCACTCACTTTCAACTTTTTATTTCTGTACTTAAGATTATTTATTTAGATGGTGCCGTTGGATCAAAAGATACAAGATACAATTATTTTCTATTTCCAATAAAGAAATTGTCAGGAATTGCCAGATGTCAGTAACTACAAAGTCTGAAAATTTCAACTAAATCTGATAATAATTAGATAGTTCGGGTTTATGAGACCTAAGAAATTTTCTTTTCTTCCGTGGCGAAGAAGGTAGAAGATTTTTTTCATTAGATGTCAAAAGCCTTCTCCATCACTTTTTTACTTGCGACTTATAGGTACTATAAGGCAAGTTATGCATTCGTAAAAAAAAAATCGAACTCGAGATTTTGATCAAAGTTGACATTACGATGATAGCGAAGACCAAAAAAGTGGGTCTCGCAATTCTGTCTGTCGGTCGGTTCGACTTACAGCCTAAACGGCTCGGCCGATTTTCTTCAAACTTGGTAGATATGGGTTTTAATTTTTTCCCCCGGACGTTTTTTTCTTTTTTTTTTTTAAGACCAAAAATAACGGTACCTGCCATACGATTTTTTTTCGAAATTTTATAAATATTTTTTTTCTCAAAAACTTTCCCACAGAATTTTAAAAAAAAAATTTGAAAAATTTCATTTGGTTAAAACTAGCTAATGATTGAAAAAAATTTTACAAAAAATTGTTGTTATTTTTGGTAGCCCCCCTGGATCCATTTTTTTGTTTTTGATTTTCTCGAAAACGGTACAGCCGATTTAAATAATATTTTTATGCCAAAGCTCCTCCAAAGTTTGAATATTATTACATATTCAAATTTTCAATTTTTTATTTTTTGGAAATTTTTTTTTGGAAACTCAATATTTCGAAAACCCCATGCTCGATTTTTTTCAAACTTGACAAATAAAAGGTTTTTAACATAATCTACAATATTTGAGAAAAAAAACTTAGTTTTATCTAAACTAACGGTACCTTCCATACAAATTTAAAAAAAATGGTTTTCGAAAATCGTATTTTTCTCGAAAACGGTTCCGAGAATTTTGCTAAAATTTTTGTTCTCTTGATTAATCTTTACGATCTATAATTTAATAAAAAAAAAATTTAATTTAGATATTACTGACTGTACCTACCAAAAACGATTTTTTCGAATTTTGAATTTTTTCTCATTATCGACATAACGGATTTTAATGAAATTTTTTATAAAGAAGCTCCTAAAAAGTTTAAAAAACATTGCATTTAAAAACTTAAGAAAAAATATTTTTTCAATTTTTAGAAAAAAAAGTAATTTTTTTTTTTTTAAAAAATTCGATATCTCAAGAACGGCTTATAATTGTTTTTGGAAATTAGACTTTTATTCGTACAATAATAAAAACTTAAGGTTGGCGTACCAAAATTTTTTCTTAAAAATGTTTTAAAAATGTACATAAAAGCTTATTTTTTTAAGGAACCACTACAACGACTTATAATTTTTGTTCCTGCATAAATTCATATTTGCATAGCATTCTGTTCTTATCTCTTACTACTAAAAGAATTTAAAAAAATTTATTTTATCCTTATGAACAGTTTTCTCTAATAAAATTTGTTTTTAAAATTCCTAGTCTATTACATAGGAGCAAGTTCGTGCGACCCAGTCGTGCATTTTATTTTATATTCAGCCAACTTCGACAAAATTCAAATAATTGAGCAAGCGAATCCACGGAATATCAGTATCAGCCTTTTGAAATAAAACGTGGGGAATTGCATTCTAAAATTGCTCTGAGATCTCAGAAAGCAGAACTGGCTAAATTATACAAATCATATTTTTGAACAATTGTCAAATACCTGTCAATTCAAATGTCAAATGTCCGTCTGATAATAGCCTGACTATGCTTTTTCTGATATTGTCAAATAAATATGTAAGTGCACACAGTTGTAGTGTACACGTATTTGGAACATAATTTTACTGAAAGATCCGAAAATATGGTCACTTTTGACAACCCAGTGAACTCAATATATTTTTTCATAACTTCCTCCTCAAAGCTACAAAAGTCTGAATGTCATGTTAAGAGTATTCCTTAGTGTATTTATTAAATTGTCATAATAGTGACATCTTGACTTAAGTCTTATCTATGTTTTCAAGATTTTCTTTTCGAGGGCATGCCCTATTTTTTATTTCATTTTTTTTTTTGTGAAAAAATGGTCACCATATCTATACATTTCCGAGCCTCCTTTCGAGTGAACACACATACACAAAGCAATCTGCTGCCAGAGGGGGCGACATGAGAGAATAATGACAAGCAATTAATTTCAAGTGGCTCTTGTGTCAGTGGCACCCATGTCTTCGCGAAGATGATTTAATTTCTGTCTCGCTCTCCTGCTCCTTGGCGTCTTCGTCCATCATCACCACCGCCTCCTCCTACGCCATCGAACGTAGGGTTTTTGTAGTCTCAATTTCCCGGTCGCCATCATTCAAATTAGAAAACAAAAAGATTTGAAATGAAAAAAAAAGAAGAAAAATAAGTACCTTCATACCTAAACTCTTCGTTTTTGTGAGACTTATGCCGTCTTTCAAACATTTTAAATAAAGAAGAAGAAAAAAACATATCAAGAATTTATCACCACCATCATCAGCATCACTGCCGATGATGGAACGGAAATCCAGGGTAAGTCGACTCGGGTTTTTGGAATCCTCATCAACTGACAATACCAGCAAATGGCTTTGCTTTTTATATGGTCTGGAGCTCTGATGCTTGCACGCTCAAGAAGTTCATGACGAAGATGATGATGATGGGAGTCGATATTAATTTCATCCGTTGAATGGGACTCTGAATTATAATGCCGGCTTCAGAAGTGAAATGTTTGATCCGAGGACGAACAGATTCGAAGACGAAAATAAAGGAGCGCCCTCTACGGATGATGATTATATTGAGTCGTCATTGTGAACAATGACAGCTTCGCAAAGTCATTGAATGAATTAATTGAAATTAAATTGTACGCTATTATGTGTACTTTTGGAAGCGAGACGGGACTCCTTTTGAATTTGATGGCTTGGGAAATAATTGTACATATTTTATGTGTTCATGACAATCAGATAGGATATGGGTGGCGGCGTGACGGCCTATAGTATGGGTGTGATGTGAATGAATTTGTTAAGATTTTTACTTAGATAGGTGTTCCTTGTGGTAAAAGGGAATTGATCAGCCTTCACGGGATCAAGAACTGCGTAGGCGGATGGGTAGGATCCTAAAATTCTTGTGAAATAGGAATATTTATAAAATCGTGTACAGATCCAGTTAGTCGATTTTGTAGATTTAGACTAAAAATAGAAAAAGATAGACTTGAAAACTTCTTTACAAATCTGTATGCAAGTC
This sequence comes from Philhelius festivus, assembly GCA_963931855.1. Lineage (NCBI taxonomy): Eukaryota > Metazoa > Arthropoda > Insecta > Diptera > Syrphidae > Philhelius > Philhelius festivus. The sequence goes on along the minus strand of OZ007557.1, from coordinate 18,584,946 downwards.
CTTGGACTCTTACAGGTGTGAAGGGTAAAAAAGATCAAACACCCACATGTCCTGTGTCGAAAAAAACGAAACAAAAAACATCATTTCCCCAAATTTAAAAGAAAATTTTTAGAAAATGTCCCTGGTTATGGAAGTCCTTGTTCATACCTGCCAGGCACTACTTACTTTTCTGAATGTCTGTGGTGAACTGCGCTATAAAGTCTAGTTGTCGGATCTGGCGAAGCGATGTCTTCTCCGTTTTCTTCTTGAAAGGATAAATAAGACCAAAAACATAAATGTTAAAAAAAGAGCCAAGTTCTTCTATACAAAAACCTTTGTGTAACAAGTCAGCCGTGAAAAGTAATGAGATCTAAAAGTGCGCCAAGTTCTTACTTCATGAAGATTTAATACCGAATATTTAAAGTAGAATAATATTGAAACAGCTACAATGTAATAGAGCAATTTTATTATTTAATGATTACTGAGTAAAATTTGATGGGCTTACTGGTCAAGTTTTTAAAACCGTTTGAATTGGGCATAAAAAAAAACTTGCCAAGTAAGCCCATCAAATTTTACTCAGTAATCATTAAATAATAAAATTTCTCTATTACATTGTAGCTGTTTCAATATTATTCTACTTTAAATATTCGGTATTAAATCTTCATGAAGTAAGAACTTGGCGCTCTTTTAGATCTCATTACTTTTCACGGCTGACTTGTTACACAAAGGTTTTTGTATAGAAGAACTTGGCTCTTTTTTTAACATTTATGTTTTTGGTCTGATCTCACTCCTTTTTGCAAAGATTTAAATATTATGCCATGTCAAAATCTCGAAAGATAAGGAAAGATAGAAGGGTGGACTCTTCCTACTAAAATCAACTTAGTTTATAGCTTCCTATTTCTTTTGGTATATTTTCTTTTTGTTATTGGTTGTTTTAATTTGCGCTTCAATTATTTCTTCTTATCCTGGCAAGATACATAACACTAACATACCTACCTTAATTACAGCAATCGGAAGTGCTCCATATAAATTAAACATACCACGCCCCCTGAATGGAAAACCTCAATTTTTATTTTTGGTCCTTTATATGCGACTTGAGCCCTACCGTTCTACCAAATTTCATTGTTCTACTGCAATTGGAAGTGCGTCATATATTATTTACATCAGTTCTGAGGAAGTGGGCGGATACCACGCCCCTGAATGGAAAACATCAATTTTTATTTTTGGTCCTTTATATGCGACTTGAGCCCTACCGTTCTACCAAATTTCATTGTTCTACTGCAATTGGAAGTGCGTCATATATTATTTACATCAGTTCTGAGGAAGTGGGCGGATACCACGCCCCTGAATGGAAAACATCAATTTTTATTTTTGGTCCTTTATATGCGACTTGTGCCCTACCGTTCTACCAAATTTCATTGTTCTACTGCAAATGGAAGTGCGCCATATATAATTTACATCAGTTTTGAGGAAGTGGGCGGATACCACGCCCCTGAATGAAAAACCTCAATTTTTATTTTTGGTCCTTTATATGCGACTTGTGCCCTACCGTTCTACCAAATTTCATTGTTCTACTGCATTTGGAAGTGCGCCATATATGATTTACATCAGTTCTGAGGAAGTGGGCGGATACCACGCCCCTGAATAAAAACCGCTAATTTTATATTTTTTTCTTCGAATGCAATTTGAGCCCTACCACTTTACCAAATTTTATCGTTTTACAGTAGTTGGAAGTGCTCCATTCAACCAACACCAATTCGGAGAAAGTGGGCGGATACCACGCCCCCCGAAAGGAAAATCTTGGTGTTTATTTTTGGTTTTTTATATGCAATATAAGCCCTACCGGTTCACCAAATTTCATCGTTTTACAGCAGTAGGAAGTGCTCCATTCAACCAACACCAATTCGGAGACAATTGGGAGAAAGTGGGCGGATACCACGCCCCCTGAATGGAAAATTTCAATTTTTCGATTTTTTCCTCTGCTTACATGACAAGACCTACCGTTGTGCAAAATTACAAGATTCTACGATGTCGGGAAGTGCTCCATAATTTTGATGATCTGTCAGTCAGTCAGTCAGTTACGGTTTTTGTGATTTTTGAGGCCTTATATCTCAGGAACCGCTTATGCTAGAAAATTGAAATTTGGTCAGGCGCATGTGCCTGACTAGCTTAGCAAATATTCGGAATTTCAAGTTTCTGACTTGATTGGTACTGAAGATAGGGAGGGGTCAAAAGTCGCCTGAGTTTGTTCCTGTAAAAAGGGTGTAGTGCCAGAACTTGGCTGGGCACTACCGTGCCCTTTGATAAGCTGCTTGTGGTCTGTGTGGATACTGAATTGTCGGCCTTCGACGAAGTGAAGAAAATGTTTGACGCCCAGGTATACGGCCAAGAGCTCACGGTCATATGTACCTACTTTGCTTTATTTGAGACTCAGCTAACTTTTTGGAAAAAAAATCCTAAAGGTTGAGCAACTCTATCTACCATCTGGTGAAGAACTGCACCAACTGCGATATCAGAAGCGTCCGTACTAAAAGCGGTGCCAAGAGCGTGGCCTTAGCTAAATCCAATTGGCAACTCTGGAAGGCTTCTTCAGTTTCTGCGGTTCACTTGATTGGAGTCGAATCGTTCTTCATATTGCCTTTCATTAGGCCTGGTAGCACTATTTGGTTACCTAGAGTAGAAGGTAGAAATCGCCGATAAAAGTTAATCATTGCTAAAAATCATTTAAGTTCTTTTGCTTTAGTAGGTTTCCTGAAATCCTGAATAACCTTGACTTTTTCATCGAATGTCATAACACCTTCGCTATTGATTTTGTGACCTAGAAAACCGACTTCTCTTTGACCCAAAACGCACTTGGAAGCGTTTATTTTCAAACCGTAGTCACTTAATCGTTGAAAGACTTGACGCAAGTGCTGCTGATGTTCCTTTTCATTCTTCGAAGCCACGATGATGTCATCTACATAAGGAAAGGCAAAATCTTCCAACCCTCTAAGAACTTCATGCATATGGCGTTGGAATGTTGGTGCCGAGTTTCGCATTCCATAAGTCGAGGAGGGCAAATGGTGTTATTATCGCAGTCTTTGGAACGTCAGAAGGTTCGATCGATATTTGGTTGTATGCCCTCTCCAAATCGATGGTTGAGAAAATTGTTCGGCCACATAAGATAACGGAAGCGTCTTGAGCAAAAGGTAGCGGGTATCTATCAGGTGTTGTTTTGACATGCAGGGCCCTGTAGTCCCCACATGGTCTCCATTTACCGTTTGTCTTGGGTACCATGTGCAAAGGGCTTGCCCAGCTACTTTTCCATGGCCGGAATATTCCTCTTTCCATTAGAAAACGAAATTCGTCTTGAGCAGCTTTTAATTTTTCGGCCTTTAATCTTCGAACACGGGCAAATACAGGTGGTCCTTTCGTCTCTATGTGATGTGTTGTTGTAGTACCTTTTTTTTGCAGTCCGGGCGTTGAATTCAGTCAAATGCTTGAATTGTGCTAATGTTTGCAAAGGGATTATTAATGTTAAACGTTGTTATGGTCACTTGGTTCCCTGCTACTGTCCTCCTCTCGATGTGACATTCGTGAGGCTGTCAACGAGTTGTTTACGCTTTAAATCGATTAAAAGACCAAAATGACTAATGAAATGAGCACCGATGATAGCTTTAGAGACATCAGCTATCACGAATGTCTAAGTAAATGCACGTCGAAGACCAAGATTAATCGTTAAACGTCTGGTGCCAAACGTTTTATTTTGGCTCCTATTTGCTCCACTGTCAATGAGAAACTGGTTTTTTGATGACTTGTCGTGAACAACTAATCTGCAGATGTATTGGCCAGTTGTTCACTTGGTTGTTTACTGACCAACACATCAGTGTCTAGTTTTTTTGATAATTTTAGCTTATAACCGCATAGCTCGCGACAGTTTCTGGCACTGTCTCCAAACCGTTTATGAAACCAACACATCCCTTCGTTAGATTTCGGTTGATGCTGTTGAAATGATACAGAATTACGACTGTGATTGCGACTTCGATTAATTTGCCTACCTCTACTACGCTTCATAAGTTCGTTTAGCTGACACGTGATCTGATTAATCTGTTGTTGTAGATTCATTTCAGAAAGAGCAGTACGGTTAAGGTCAGCTGTTGTCTGCAATGAACTTACTCCCTTACTTTTTCTGCCAATTGTGTCAGCTCTTCGTTAGAAGATTGTAGAATTGCTCGCACCTGTGCTGGAAGCCTTTGTAGCCACAATGATTTAAGAAAGTCGCTACTTATTTGAGTTCCGCCTAAACCTCGAAGTTCGTTGAGAAGTTGTGACGGGCGTTTGTCACCTAAATCTACTTCAGATAAAGGATGGAGGTGACAGAACAGCGTCGGAAATTTGTGTGAGAATCTTGGACTCGATAGCACTAACCACGGTGTTGAATTTGTAATTATCGCTGCGAATTTTCTCAATGTCGAACTGTGCTTCAATTTAAGCGAATCATATTTCTGGCTTCTCGTGCCAAAAAGGTGGAATCTTGACTGTTATTTTGGAGACAGTTTCAGATTCCGTTTGATAGTTCGATGTTGAGCCGTTAGTCCCGTTTGTTCCGTCATCGGTGGTTTCGTCATCCATTCTCTTATCTGTTGGCACATTTTTAACTCGGGGTCAACAATTAAGGTGGTTTTATGCCGCAATCAACTAAATTAAACAACTGGCTTAGAGAAGAAATATAATATTTAATATTTAACCAAAAACTTATTATATATTATTAATCAATATTTATTGGAATAGACAAATTAATAGGTAGGACTTGTCCGATTGAATTGCATAGACAGAATAGTCATAGTGGTGATTATTTGTAGTATCGCTCGCAATAAAGAGATTTTCGTAATTTAATTTTTTGACATTTGGGACGAAAAGCGTTCTCCATTAAATTATTTTATGTGGTCACCAGACCACACAGGTTTGGCTCGATCTCTTTTGTGGCCAAGCAAGATGTTGATGTTGTTCCACTTAATGTTTGTTCTCTTTGTAGCATCTTGCTTTAGCGGAAGTTTATTTGTAACGATGGTTACTCGCATTAATATCTGTCCAATCTGTTAAAATAGGTATTTCTGTTCCACTTTTAGAGAGCTCGTCAGCTCTACATTGTCCTAGAATATCCCTATTGGCATTCGGGCGACGGTTGTAAGTCTAGGGCAGTGTGGTCTTTTGGCGGAATTATGTACATCGATCTGCCCAATGAGTTAACTTGTTTAGAGCTTTGATGATGCTAAGATGATGTTAGGATTCCTTCCAGACACTGTTAACGAAACATAGTCTGCATAGGCAATCATTCTGGTGAATGTAACCTTCCATTTCTAAGCACATTTGTAAGGCTGTTCTTAACCCTTGTGATTTTATAGTTTCGCCCGAGAATAAAAACGTAAGTACATAATACAATCAATTACAACAGTACGACCCAATGGTACACCAGTGTATAACGAGTGATTTTTTAAGAGCTATCGGAAATTAAAAAAAAAAAACACAAAATTCAGAAAAATGCATGAAATCTTTATTTGAATCGATAGTACGGTCGATATTATTTTATGTTTGAAGATTATTTCATGCAAATGTTGGTCGCGGCTGCGCCTCAAATGGTCCATCCGCTTGGTCGAATTTTGGCATACTCTTTCTAACATTTCGCCCGGTATCTCCAGTGCGTTAATCGAAGCGTACTTGTCGCTATAGACATGAGCCTTAACATAGCCCCACAAAAAAAAGTCTAGAGGCGTTAAATCGGACGATCTAGGCGGCCAATTGACCGGCCCCAAACGTGAAAAAAAACTGTTCACCGAACTCGCCTCTCAATTGGTCCATTGTTACGCGTGCTGTGTGGCATGTGGCAACGTCTTGTTGAAACCACATGTCATGTAAGTCACGCTCTTCCATTTTGCGCATAAACAAGTTTGTTATCATCGCACGGTAGCGCTCACCATTCACAGTAACGTTGCGATTCGCATCATCTTTGAAGAAATACGGCCCAATGATTCCGCCAGCCCATACTCCGCACCAAACAGTGACTTTTTCTGGATGCATTGGTAGCTCTTACAATGCTTCTGGCTACTCTTCACTCCAACTACGGCAGTTTTGCTTGTTCACGTATCCAATCAACCTGAAATGATCTTCGTCGCAGAACACAATTTTTCGATTAAAAAAGTGGATCTTCGGCCAATTTTTCAAGAGCCCATTCACCAAAAATTCGGCGTTGTGGTAGGTCGTTCGGCTTCAATTCTTGCACCAGCTGTATTTTGAAAGGCTTCACACCTAAATCCTTCGGCAAAATTTTCCACGTAGTGGAGTAACAGAGGCCCAATTGCTGCGAACGGCGCCGAATCGATAATTCACGGTCATCACTAACACTGGCCGATACAGATGCGATATTTTCCTCAGTTCGCACTCTACGTAATCGTGTTGGTGGTTTGATGTCCAACAATGTAAATTTGGTGCGAAATTTAGTCACAATATCCCGAATAGCCGCCGCAGTAGGTCGATTAAACTGACCATAAAATGGAAGAAGAGCGCGATGAACTTTCTTAACAGAGCACGCATTCTGATAATAAAATTCAATAATTCGCATGCGTTGTTCGTTTGTAAGACGATTCATGGTTAAATTTTAGACCAAACTGAAAATGTTTGACAGTGACAAAAAATACAAAACGTGCATGAGCTGTCAAAACCAGTGTTGCCAAAAAGAAAATAGCAAAAAAAAAAACACCCATTACTTGCGTTTCAAGTACGGCTGGTCAGTTTGCCCTTGAGCCCATTTGCGGACGTACAGAGATACTTTCTGTACCCGCACAACACGAATGTGGAATGCTTTACCTAAGTATTTGATATCCCTTCCATTTTGATATCTAGAACTTCAAAACCAACGTGCATCAAAGTCTCCTAAATCATTTCCCATTTTCTAACATGTTTAACTTTTTGAGGGTATTCAGAACCCCTTAAGTTCGCGCATAATAAAATAAAAAACCTTTCCCCCATGATTTATGTTTAATTGACTTTTATTTTAATACAACAATAACTTTATTTAAGGCTTCGTCGCTTCTCTTTTTATGAAGCCCAATGTTAGGTTTCATAAGAAAAGTATTTTTTTTTTTTTTATTTTCTGTTACCTATTCAAAAACAAGTAAAATTACCCATCCGGTATTCCTGTGCTGATACTCTCTAATATTGAATAGAGATAACATCTTTCCTTAACATAATAAACTACCGTATATATCATAGAACTTCCAGATAAAAGATGCTCACCAAGGATTAAACTCCCGATGACCACTGAAACAAGAATCTTGGACAAAAGAATATTTAATTCTTATTCTCATTAACACGTTTTTATAAATTTCAAAAGAAAACAATAAACAAATCAAAGAACTGGTGAGCATTATTTGCCCTTAAGTGATCCTAATAAATTCTGTAGTACTTCTAAGTTCTAGCAGAGACTGGTTAATCCTGATTTTCATAAACACTGTTCAACCAAATGTGTATGTTTTCTTTTAATCTTTGTTGTTATTCTTTTTGGTATTGTTAAGAGTTATTGAAATTGACAAAGAAACACATCCTCACCAAGACTAATTGGATTATAAAAGTCTTTTTTGATCTTGTTTTTTGTTCCAGATATTTCGTGTTAAGGGCGGTTTTTAGACTATATATTTGTGAAAATGTTGGGATTTTTTTCAATTTATGCAGGAAATAATTTCACTTTGTGACAGTGCTGTCGTTTCAGTTTAATAGGTAAAGGCATAGCTATATGGTACTTTAACCCTAGAAAGGTAATCTTCGTCGATTAGACGAACATCTTTTTAAAATTTCTCAAAGATTCTTCATAGATCTTTAAGGAGAATACAAAGTCACAAATCTAAAAAAATAAAATGAAAAGTGTGTTTTTATTAAAAGAAAGGTTTGATGAAAATAAATTATTAACATCTACAAGAATTTGTTAATAACTTTTCGAAAAAATTGCATTCAAATTTTACTTCGTCGATTCGACGAATGATTACCTTTAACGTACTAAAAAATATGATTACCTTTCTAGGGTTAATGCTCAGCCTGACATATTTCAAAATTTTATGTTTTTCGAATTCAAATTCCGTATAAGCAATATATATGCGAATTCAGTTTGGTACTTGGAATTGTTTGATATTTTATTTTCTTTCCTGTCGACAAAATAATAATGACTTAGAATTAGACAGGCCCATTAATTAACTTGCCATGTTTAGTAAGTTTTCTTTTTAAAAAACATACTGTTGCTTATAATATTAGATTGTTACAATTTTTGCCCAGAAATCAACCCGGTGTACCTATGCCAATATCAATAATAATTTAGGCTGAATTCGACTAATGGCATTGAGTTTATTGGCTTTCAGGACAGTAGAAGTTCATTGGCATATACTCGTGACTTAAGAAAACCCTACAAGAAGATGCCTAAGGGAGTCAAGTAGCGTGATCTCGGTGGTCAATTTTGTGAACGTCTCACCTAACAAAAAAATGTCTTTGTCTTTCTAAGCGTTCATTTTTTGCTTGCGACTTATAGGTACTCGTAATATAAGGCAAGTTATGCATTAATAAAAAAATCGAAATCAAGATTTTGATCAAAGTTGCCATTACAATGATAGCGAAGACGAAAAAAGTCGATTTCGAAATCTGTCTGTCTTTTTGACTACGGCCTAAACGGCCGGTAGATATCATTTTTAATTTTTCCCTCCCACTTTTTTTTTTGTTTTTTTATTTTTTTTTTTATATATATATGTATATATTTTGCGCTCACTAAAGGGATTTTTGACTGCCCTTAAAATGCTTGATCACAGTGCGAGCGTTTAAGAAAGTGGGAGGGGATTTAAAACTGATGAACATTCCCTGGAGTGCGAGTGTTACGGTTAAATTGTTTAAAGGGAAGAATGCAACTGGCTATTTCAGTAGAACAATGTTTATAAAAATAACGGTAATACGAGTATAATGAGAGACAAGAAACATTGCGGCGGTGCTCGAGAGATTCAAATGTTTCTGTTATAGTCCTATCACATCAATTTTAAAGCTCTTTTTTTGGATTCTATCCAAAAGACAAGACAAGTGGGTTATTGGAGCACCTGCCCAAATGTGGGAATTATACTTAAGTTTTGGACGAGATTACAGCCAGATCAGAAGTGGTGAAAAATTTCTTGCATCGTCGAAGGAAATCCAAGCACTTAGCAGCGTTTTTGGCGACGTCGAATATATGGTCATTCCACACAAGGTGGTCTGTGATGCACAGCACACATACCGAGAAAGGAAAGTTGTTCGGTTTCCTCAATGCAAGTGCCACTCATGGATAGCGACATGGGGGATGGATTCCGCTTTAACGACAGAAAACAGCATTGAATTTTTAAAGCATTAAATTCTACGCGGTTTTCGTTCCCCATTTGACAATGCTGAATGAATTTAATGAGCTTATCATACGCTGCCGTTCCAGATCCACATCCGAAGGACAAGGACGTGTATCTGGAAACGAATATGAGAAGCTGAGAGTACTGTCGTCAGCAAAAAAATTTAATGGATTAGAAGTTTCTGCAAGCAAATTGGCGTTATCTTGTGAGCTGACATATTATGGAGTGTCGTTGATAACGAGCGTTGAGACCGAGGACAAAGTAGTATTTCGAATATTTCTTTTTTTTTTAAGACCAAAAGTAACGGTACCAGCCATACGAATTTTTTTATTTATTTAGATAGTTGAAAAAAATTCATGAAAATTGTTAATTAATGATACCTCTAGTGTTACCATTTTTTTGTTTTTGATTTTTTCAAAAACGGCTAAAACTCCCCAACAGTTTGAATAGTAGCAGTTTTTTATGGAAAATTGATAGCCACTTAGTAAAGAAAATCGAAAAAAAAAACGATTATAGTCACTTTTATATTCACTCTCTTTTAATCTCAAAGTTTGACACGAATTTTAGAGTAATTTCAAATTTGTTTTGACGTATTTAGAATATTTCTTTCCATATTCTTGCCAGCCCCTAAATTACAATTTTAATAAGTGAAAAAATCGATTTTTCGTTAAAAAAAAATCAGATTTTGTAGATGTTTTTTAATCCATCGAGATCTCAACCATCCTCCAATGGAATTTGACAGTTTATGGCTTGGTTGATGGGTAATATACTATATTTTGACCTACTTAGAGTATTTCTTTCTAGATGCTCTCCAAAAGCCCTAAAATCGCAATTTTCCTGAACAAAAAAAAAAATCCAAAAAATTTAAAATTTTTCAGAAATTTTTCAGTCAATTGACATTTGAGGTTTTTTGTACGTCTTTTACAAAATAGACACGAAGCTTTATTTCCAAATGTCTTGACATACTAAAAATCTCTGAGAAAAATAGATGCATTCCCGAACAAATCCCAGTACCAAGCAAATGTTTTTCTGCACTCGATTTAAGCGCCATCTACATCTCTATATATCAACAATTTTTATTCATTCTTTATTCACTCTGATTGCTGACCAAATTATATTCACTCTTGATCTTTTTATTGTTTTGCATGTAAAATTTTGCTAACTTGGCTATTCACTCTTTCAAAAAACACGGCTAGTATTGTAAAGTATAATTTTTAAAAACTTCTTTTTTGGATTTAAAAAAAATCAATTTTTTTCAAAGCTCAATATTTCGAAAACCTCAAGCTCTATTTTTTTAGACTTAACAATTAAATGTTTCTTATTTTTCTCGAAAACAGCGCCTGGAAATTTTATAAAAAAAAATTTCTCCATTAATTTTTACGATTTATATTTATATGTATTATTTTAAAATTTTTAAAATAAACTGTAATTTAAACTGTACCTACCATAAAACCATTTTTAAAATTTTGAATTAGAATATTTATTTATTTATTTCAACAAATGATCTTAAGTCTATTGATTAAAAAAAACCTAATTGGTATTCATTCATTGTTATTATTTAAAATTAGGTTTACAGTTTTTTTTAAACTTAATTCCTGGAATTGAAAAATCAACTTCATTACATATTAAGTTACAAAGCTTAAGTGAACGTGACATATGTAGGTTCGTTCAGTCCATAATTTGTTCTATGCGATGGAACATAGAAAAGAAGATTTCTATTGCGCAGCAGTCTTTCAGGTACGTACCAAGAAATTAAAGACGAAAGTTCCTCGCATTTGATACTATTATCTGCTATATCCTTAATAAAAAGAATGCACTGATTTTGTCTTTGACATTTTAAAGTCTTCAAATCAATAAGCGCGCATCTAGCATAGTAATCAGGCATTCCGTCAGACCATCCTAGATTTCTCAATTCTTTCTCAAAGCGCGTAAATCTTTTTTGAATTCTTTTAAGTAACACTATATTGTATTTAAGAATGGCTAACACCAAGGACATAAAAAGAGTCTTTAAGGTGTCGGCATCCTTAAATTCAGTTAAAATTCTTCTTAAAAATCCTAACATAGAATTAGGTTTAGTTTATAAAATAATAATGTGATCTTAAAGTCGAAAGTAACTCCCAAGTCCTTCACTTCACTGATTGTTGTTAGTAAATCATTTCCAAATTTATTCTCAAAATGTAATGGAAATAATGAACGATATGCTTTTAAAATTTTACATTTGTCATTATCGGCCTCATAGAAAAGCTTCCAAAAAGTTTGAAAAACATTGCAGTTCAAAATTCAAAAAAAAAAAATATTTTTTTAATTTTTGAAAAAAAAAAAAAAATTTCTTAATTATTATATATTAATTATTTTTTTTTAATTTTTGAAAAAAAAAAAATATTTTTTTAATTTTTGAAAAAAAAATTTAGTTTAAAAAAAATATATTTTTTTAATTTTGAAAAAAAAATAAGTATTTCTTTTATTTTGAAAAAAATCCTTTTTTAATTTTTGAAAAAAAAAAAAAAAAAAAAAAAAAAAAATATGTTTGAAAAAAAAAATTTTTTTAAATATTTAAAAAAAAAATTTTTCAATGTTCGATATTTCAAAAGTTAGTCACAAGTATTTCAAAAATGAGTCAATATTTTTAATTTTGAAAAAAAAAAATATATTTCTTTTATTTTGAAAAAAATACTTTTTTAATTTAAAAAAAAAAAATATTTTTTTTAATTTTTGAAAAAAAAAAAAAATTATTTTTGAAAAAAAAAAAAAATTTAATTTAAAAAAAAAAAATTTTTTTTTTCAATGTTCGATGTTTCAAAAATTAGTCACCAAGTATTTCAAAAATCAGTAATATTTTCAAGTTCGCGTACCAAATTTTTTTCTTAAAAATGATTTAAAAATTTTGTATATAAAAGCTAATTTTTTTCAATTTCAATTGTGTTCTTTATCAAATTCTTGAATTTTAATGCTATACAAATACAATAAAAGCATCAAAAAAGAAATAAGCATTTTAATAAAGAGCTGCAATCGATAGAACACCATAGAACTAAAGTTGAAAGCAGCCGTACGAAAACTAATTCAACTAAAATTAGCATGCCAAATTTTTTCCTTGAAAATTTTTAAAGAAATTTTTTATATACAAAATTAGTTTAATAATAAAACGGTTTTTAAACTTTGTTCGCATAAATTCATACCTTTCTAGAGATCAAACGGCAATTCTATGCATTTGAACATTTTTATCTCATTAAATCCGTTTAAAATTCCAAAGTACTTTTAACTAAAAGCAAGTACGTGCAATTTGCCTGGAAATGCCTAAAAATTTAATATCTACTACCTTATATTCAAACAGCAGCCCTGATCATAAGTCCATAGAAACAGATTTTCGAAGAAAAAAGAAAAGAAATTTCATGCTCAATAAAATACGCCACTCACGTTAATACCAGGAGCCATTTACACGCCTTTATTATCATCCCAAGATGACTGGCTTCCTCTCGAAAAATGTGTATGCTATTTACCTAATGCGCAGATGTTTAGTGGGTATGAGTGACTGTGACAAATTAAATCTACATATGTATATGACTATGGTCTGAGGCAAATGTCTAATTTCTGACGGATTAAAGAAATGATTGCGTCATAATCTCATAGCATTCTTAAATTATTAATAAAATCTATTTGATTTTATTCGATGGAACATTTTATTTCGAGGTACGAATTTTTTAAATTCTTAGATCTTCATACTTTGACAAACATCTGGGGTTTTAGTCTTAATTAATATCTTGAAAAACAACAAAAGGCAGAAGGTTTTAAAGGGAAAATGCCTGCGTTACTGTATGCATCAGTACATCTTTTGGTTTCGGCTACTTGTCATATACATACAAGCGAGCAGTCTTAAAATCTGATTTAAGGCTTAACCTGATTGCATGTGTAGTTACATCCCTTCAGCAGGGCATCTTGAATGCATCGATATACAAAATTAATAATATACAATTCTGAAAATAAATCTAAAGCTTCTACTTAAAAAATGCTTTTAATATAAAATAAAAAAAAGGACTAAACAAAACCTCTATTATTGAAGATGAACTAAAATCCAAGATGGCAGCTAAAGTGTCCGTTTTGTGAAGTCGAAAACTTCTTTTCTTTTTTTTCCATAAAAATAATGAGCCCAAAATTTCGTTGCTGTTCTATAGATGTTCGTATATACGAATCTATCGCATCTGTCTCTTACAACAACAAGACCCAGTGATTGCCTCTCTGCTACTCTGTGCTGAACTAAAGCTCTACGAGATTGTTAAGTGTATATATTTTGAGTTAATTCAACCGAACCGATCATCCGAACATCAAGGCCTTTCATCTCACATCAATCTTAAATGACAGTCCATCGTTCCTTATCCACACAAATACATAAAGTTGCGTTAAAACTGATCCTGCTACACACACAACGACAAGAATGCGAAGGGGGTGGGGGTGTTTAAAGGTCCAAAATTGCAACGACATGGAGACGCGACTTGCGATACGCAATGATTAACTGTCATTTCAGCATTCGGATATAAATTGTCTGCGACATTTGCATCCAATTGATGTACAACCGACATCGTGATGTACAACCACTGACAGCAGCCGAAGACGCAGATCACTGCCACCGAGTGACTTCTTTATGTGACAGCTAAACAATCAGCGAGCGGCTGAGACTTGAACTCGGATCTGCTTATGCATTTGTGGCTATTGCGATTTTCCACAATGTCCTGCTTTGGCTGTTGCTGTTGGTTTTGCTTTTGCTTCTGCTGCTGCCACTGCATCACCGCTAGTTGACGAATTTTCCCTTTTTTGGGATAATCACATGCGAGACTCGGAGATGCCGATAAGCTGTCGCATTTAATTCGTTGGCATTGCCGATCTGGAGTGCTGACAGGCTCGTCGTTGTTATTGTCATCGTCCCATCATCTCGTCATCATCCTGTTCATCCTGGCTTGTCTCCCAATTCCAATCCCAACCAGGTACTTCACTCTTTTAATAAAAAAAAAAAACAAAGCAACAAAAGTGGAATTGAAATTAAGAAGGTCTGTTACAACGCGGCAGTTGAAGCTCTGATGATGCGACGATATGACCTCGACAACTCGTCACTTAATCGCTGTCTCTGACTGAATGACAGACACAAAGACGGCTTTTGTCTGAAGTTGACGTCTGAAAAGGATCTTTCTCTGCGGTCGGTTTGTTGCTAATTTGCATTTTCGCAAATAAAGCGAAATGCATACAAATTCTTCATTTACAAACGGGGGGAAGGGGGAAGAGAGTTTCCTCCGAAACGATGCGTTTCCAAAAAAAATTTGCATATGAGTGACATGGTTTCACTGAGTTAAGGGTTGTTGTGTTATTCTATAGATTCGCGACAGTTCTTCAGCTGGAAATTTGCATATCTAACAATTCGGTAGCTAAAAGTGGAATTTCTTGGCATCAGTAGTAAGTTGGAAAACTGCTGCATTCTAAAGAAGATGATGTGAGTTTTTAATACTAAATTATAGTATGGAAAAAAAAACATGGGATACAGGTATTTTGGTAATAGAAATGTTTCACAAGTTGTTTTTTTTATAACTTGCGGACACTCAAAGAGTGCTGACTACTCTTTTGGTTTTTAGATGTAAACTGAGTATGAAAATAGGTTTTTAAGAAAATTTGGAGAATAACCGTTTTTTTAACATAAATATCAAATATTAACGATAATTTACAGGGTGGGCCAAATGCAAGTTTCTTTCTAAAAATGCAATAAAATAAACAAAATTAAATTTTTTCCATGTATTATGGTTTTATTAGTAAGAGCAAACATTCCCATTAATTATGGAATACAACGTGCGTCTTTCAAGTATCTACTTCGACTGTCTTCGCAGTAGAACATTCTGCCACTCCAATTTTCCTAGACCTTGTTGATGGTTTCGGGCTGTACCTCACGGATTGCGTGGATGATATTGGCCTTAAGTGCTTGAATCGTTTCCAGATTGTTTCGATAATATCGCTGCTTCACGGTTCCCGCAAACAAAATTCCAAAGGGTCAAATCGCAGCTCCGAGGCGTCCAATTGACATCGCCAAGACGGCTGATAACTTAAGGTGGCGCTACAGTCCGGGGTGGACCAGGGCCTCAACCAACAAGCTTCTCCAGCTAGCTACCGCTAAACCCATCTTCGCTTCCGTCTCAATGTTCACAAAAGCGCCACTGACATCACGCTTTGTTCTTCCAATAATGTCAATGTCGTCGGCGTATCCGAGTAATTGGACGGACTTTTGAAAGATTGTGCCTCTTGTGTTGATGCGTGAGTTTTGCACTATTCTTTCAAGAACTATGTTGAAGAAGTCGCACGATAGAGCATCGCCTTGCCTAAAACCTTTTTTGACATCAAATGCATCGGTGAGATCTTTTCCGACCTTAATGGAGCAGCGTGCATTCTCCATCGTCATCCTGCACAAGCGGACAAGTTTGTCAGAGATGCCAAAACTAGACATTGCTCTATATAGTTCGTTCCTATAGATGCTATCGTACGCGGCTTTGAAATCGATGAAAAGGATGTATGCGTCGATTTGCAGCTCCTGGGTTTTTTCCAAGATCTGCCGTAATGTGAATATTTGATCGATGGTGGACTTTCTGGTCTAAAGCCGCACTGATATGGACCTATCAGGCTGTTGACGAAAGGCTTCAGACGTTCAGGAGACTTATGCCTGTGTAGTTGGCGCAGTTCAGAGGGTCTCCTTTCTTGAGGATCGGACAGACAATACTGAGGTTCCATTCATCGGGCATGCTTTCTTCCGACCATATTTTGCAGATGAGCTGGTGCATACTCCCAACCAAGTCATCGCCTGCCGCTTTGAACAGTTCGGCAACGAGGCCTTCAGCTCCAGCGGCTTTGTTGGACTTCGATATAGCTATCTTCACTTCGTCCAGGTCGGGTGGGCGGTATTGTTGGTCTGCGTCGCCTAGGTTGAATGGTGCTATCTCTATAGCAGCGGCATTTTCTTCTTCATCGCCGTTATAAAGATTGCAGAAATGTTCTTTCCATATTCTCAGCATGGACTGCGGTTGTACTACGATGTTCCCGTGATTATCCTTGCAGGCTTCGGCTCGGGGATTGTATCCTTGTGATGTTTTTTTTACCTTTTGGTAAAACTTCCGAACCTCATTCCTGCCATGGCATCCTTCTATTTCCTCCTCCTCCTACGTCGTATTTTATGTGGCCGGGAAGTCATCCCGACGGCGACGGCACAACCCCCAACCTGATTACAGGCCTGAGCTCCGAATACGTCGGAGTAGCCCTGTAAGGTGTTCACTAAGTAGCTCAGCCTCACTGGAACTGTAGACGCCACCGTTGATTCCATCTGGGGAATTCCTGCACTGTCGCCTGGATGAAAGGAGAGATGCCTTGGTGGAAACACCTCTCCCCTCTCTCGTTTGCTACCCCCAACACCCTTCCACTGGGGTTGTGACCCAATCTCCAGTTGAGGTACTAGGCACCCGATGTTCACCGCGAGGAGGGGAGAGTAGGAGTCCATAGACAGAGGTGGGTTTTAAGAAAAAACCTGTGGACGCTTGTGTCCTCTTGGGTGCACGTGTCTACCATTCGAACATCGGCTGATAACGCAATTTGGGAATTTGCTGCGCAAAAGATCGACGCACCAGCCTCTGGCATGAACCAGAGGTTGTCCAAACGTGCGGGTTTTCCGAGTCCCTGATGCGGCAATTTTGTTTGTTAACTTAACCGCCGAAATGAAAATGTGCCTTGTCAGAAAAGATGATCTTTTGCGCAAAATCGTTCTCCAATTCAATTTGTTCGAAGGCCCAAACTATGCGCCTTCAATTAATGAGTCCATTGGACCTCCGCGATCTTTGTACATCAACTCGAACTAACTAGTGCGAGTTGATGTTCGTGAATTGTGTCTCACACTCTCGGCTACAGCAGCCAAATTCTCGTCTGTGCGCACCGTATGACGACGGTGACAATGAGTGTTGTCCACTAGCATCCCAGTCTCACGAACTTTTTGTACAAACTTGCGTACATCAGGCGCGGTGGGTGCTTCATTTCGTTCAAAACTTCTTTTCAAAAACGCACTGTTTCGGCTACACAGCGACCTCTTTGGAAATAAGTTTTCATTATTTCTTAATGTTGCTAAAAAGTAAAACGACTCATTTCGTTCCGCGGAGGTATGATACTGAATTTCTGTCAAGATTTCGTTTGGAAACAGCTATCAAAATAACTTATGATTTAAAACTATGATTTTGAAACCACTAGACGGTCCACCTTGTACGTTCCAATGTGGCTTACATTATGTTCATTCATCAGCTTTAAGCTGGTAATATTTATTTCTCCGAGCTTCTCAAAAAATTTAATTTCTCACATACCCTAGAAATCTTACAAAAGGTTTCACTCGTTAATACTCGTATCAACTTTCACCACAAAAACTTGGAAGTAGTAAATCAGTGGCAGGCTTCTTGTGGTTTTCAAAATTCTTTTGAAATTCACTTTTACAAACGCTAGTCTCAAAATTTATCTCTATACCAACATTTAAATCTCTCTTAAGCTCTCAGCCTCCCAAGATTTTACAACCAATATTTTATGCTTTTTTGTATGTTAACCCTAAGTTAGATCTTAAGTTTTGTTAACCTTATACTTAAGTCTGTTGAACATACTCTTGGTGATAGGAATGTTAAATTTAGGTAAAAAATTTAGTTGCTCAAGATTTAAAATAATACTAATTTACTCGTTTCTAGCAAAAATTCCTTAAGTCACAAGTATGTTTGTTAATCTTTTTTAGAAGAAAGGCTAAACCATATTAATTGCATTCTCTTACTATAGAAAGAGACTTTGACAAACAAGACTTTATAAATAAAATCAGAGTTTCTTTCTTAAGTCAAGTCTTTCAAGTCTTTATTCTGACTTGGTCTATCATAATTCTTAACACAGTTACCTTGAATAGTCAATTTAAATGTAAATTTTATTTATACCTACAAAGACGATTATGAAGGTATACCACCTAGCTGCACACTATGTCCCTTATATTGTACTATAGAACACAAAATGTAAAAGTCATCAATTTTTATTTTCTACGATTTTATGTTTCCGCCGCTCAAAAAAAAATGTAAAAGAAGCAGCTAAATTTTATTGAGGTACTTTGCCTTGTCGAATATACCTTTTTATTTCATGTACAATAGTTTTTTATTACTTGTGGTCTTGCTACCTTAGAAGCTCGCACCTATACGGGTGGTCGGCTAATAACAATCGAGACACCATTATTTTTAGATCTTATGAATGGATGCATACAACTTGATTTCGATCATTTTTGTATTTGTCAGTTGATTGTAAATGACAAAAGGGTGATGCTAAGAATTTTCATTTTATCCAGAGTTATGGGGGACTTGGTTTAAGTACCGGGTTAAGGCTGAAAAGTCACTTAGCTTAGCTCATTTCATTACAATGTCGATTGTGTTTCTTTTCGTTGCTACTTATTGAACTGTTAACAAAATAAAAGCTTCTGATGATGCGTAGAAATACTGGCTCTAGAACTCTCAAAGACACCCAACTAAATCTATCAAGCAATATTTTTTGGGTTAAGTAAAAATTCGTCTTGCCGCTGAACCAAAGGTTTTGTCTTCCAGAAAAGTAAAAATAGAAATAGCCTCAACCAAGTTTCAAAGGGATTATGATTCGCCGAAAGTTTATTGTTTAACAAATAGCCATTAGAAGACTAAACACAAACTAAAGGGTCCATGGCAAGCTAATGAGTTGGACATCGAAAGGTTACTTGAAAGACTAACATTATTTCGGATTAAAAAATTAGAAAAGTCCAAATTTATATTCCTGGCCACGAATAATGAATAATGTTTCAACCATGAAACAATGGGTATAAGTTTCGAATTGGCATAAACATGATTCGGAATAGTACGGTAACGCAAAATTAAGATGCTGCTACAACTCAATCTCTAGCAGACGAACTATCCTTGCTGTAAGCCCCATCCTCCTGTAAACATAGAATTGTGCTACTGGTAAGGTAATGAGAGATTTAAGGATTTCCAAATTTGGAAAGTAGAAAGTCATAGCAACCAGTCTGGGAACCCTTGCCGACTACACATCGGTACGTTACATATGGTCCAAATTCAGGGTCCATGGATGAACAGCAATATGTTCGGCGGACTAAGGTTCAAAAGTTATATCTGGTATTAAAAACCTAGAGAACACGAGTACATATATTCCAATAGATAAAGTGTAGTCAGGGTGAACTTTTCACGTTTCATTGTCCATTGTTTTATTTATACAAAATGGAGTTTCATAAAAATGCCTTCCTTCAACACACTCTTGCAATCGGACTCTTAAATTTGAGAACACGCAAGATCAAAGCAGCAACTTCACGACAGATAATCACTTGTAGGACCTGAATTGTTGGGGGATTGTTGCTTTAAGCCCTTGAATAAAGGTATCGGAGAAAAAAGTTGATGGTGTTAAATGCCAAAGGAGTGTCTTCCTGCTTGCTTATTTATTTTATTGCGACGAAATTTCTTTTACATTATTCATTGACGCTTTAATTTGTGTAGAGTGACCCCATTTTGCAACACAATATCAGTTTCCGTGTCAAAAACCCGTCAAATCTGCTGTCAAACTCAGCAGTGCCTGTTACTCCCTGGTGCTGGTTGAAAAAATAAGAACCAAATAACTTTTGGGAAGAAATCCCAGACCTCACACGTTTTTGGACTATTACAACAGTTTTGATGGAGTTCCTTAGAGTTGGTAACACATTAGTATCTCATGTCATAGCCATTAATATGAACATGTGCTTCGTCAGTAAATCTGAAATTGTCGTATCTTGGTCATAAACCCGTAAACTATTAAAGTGAACGAGGTGACGAATTTTATTAAAATCCGTTGTGCCGATAATGAGAAATTATAAAAATTCCAAAAAATGGTTCTATGGCAGGTACAGTACTCGTACATTCAGTCTTAATTTCAATTTTTTTATTCGAAAACCATTTCTTAACATTTTGTTTTTTTTTTTCTTACATCTTGTAGATTGTTTTAAAAGACTTTTAATTGTCAACTTTTAAAAAATCGAAATACAGTGGAAGTCCAGTAAAATGAATGATATAATGTTTAAGTTCATTCACTATATCAAGCGAGTTCGTTATATCGATTAATTTAGTATAGTTTTTTTTTTTAATAAGTAATTAAAATTTTTATTTATTCAGACATAGTTGTTATTTTAAATCCAATGGTTCTGTCATTTAAGTTCAGTAATTTTGCAAATTACAATGTGAACAGTTCAGCCATATCAACATGTACTTGTTGTTCCCATCGTAACACAGTGGCTAAGCAGCTTGCTGCTTCATCATGTTATATTATGTCCAAGAATAGTGATACCGTCATCTACATAGCTCCTCCTCGTTACAGAATTCTTGAAAAATAATGTTTAAATATTTCAAGTTTTTTTTTGGAAAAATTTAGGTAAGTAATCTTAATAAAAAAACATAAAAGTGCATTGCGGAGGATTAAAATTTTTAGAAATAGAAAACGGTCTTATCGGTGCTCTACTTCCAACAATGTTTGTGACGGGAAAGTAACGAAATCCCGCCACACGAAATCCCGCCGAAAATAAAAATAAAAATCCCGCACAGATATTTTTGGAAATATTTGGCGGGATTTTCAATACTATTTTAGTATTTAAGGAACTGTTGGTTCGGGAAAAATTCAGTTCTTGTAAGAACTCCAAGGAATTAAGACCTCCTCCATCTTTAAAGAGATAAGATAATTTTCAAATTTCAATGGTTTGGCCAATTATTTTTGGCATTTGACCAAAATATTTTTTGTCAAAAATATTGTTTCAACAATTTTTTTTAAGATTTTTTTTTTCAATAATTTTTCTTTGAAGAAATTTTGATTTTTCATACATTTTTTTCTGGACAATTTTTTTCCAAAATATTTTTTGACAAAAATTTGCCACCCAAGGTACTTTTAATCAAAAAAATTGTTTACATTGGCGCCTGCCCGGCGACTTTACATACCCTAAGCGGAGCAACGAAGTTGCTATGGCGGGTGCGTCTCCGAAAAAGGGAGTTAAAATCCTGAAAACCCGCGTAGCGGACCACACAAGGTACTGTTGCCCAAGAAAACTGTAACTACATGACTCTGCCTATTAAAATGTATGAAAAACAAATTTTTATCTTTAAACGCGATTCGCGGCCAAACGGAGCTTCGTAGACCTCCCAAAGTTGACATTTTCAAACGTGATTTCTGGCTAAACTTAGCGGTTTAAAAATTGCATATTCGTGATGTAGGGAGTCATGTATCACATGATTTTTTTTTAAACTTGCTTGGACATTTTTTTGTAATTTTTTTATTTTTTTTTTTTTGACTCAAGATACTTTCAAGAATTCATACTTATACTTTTTTTTGGACTTATCTTCAACTTTAAGCCAATCAGAGCTCGTTAAAAATTTCCGAAATCAGAGCGGTCTTCTTCGTATTGAATATTCCAGTACAATTGTAGAAAACCTCGTTCTCGTTGCTTCTCATTGATTAGAGTCAGCATTTTTATGGAAATGAACATCCATACTGTGCTGTCAATTAAGTATTGAAACGGCGGGATTTCGTGATTCGGGATTTTGTGATGCGGGATTTCGTCCGTTTCTGACTCTAAATGGATGATATTTAGAGACAAAAACAGGTCCACAAACTTTTATTCACGTTTCAAACGATGAACTTGCCATCAGAGATCAGACCCCCTTATTTTATCAACAAGCTTAACAGCTGTTGCCTTAAAAAACCAGATGTTGATAAATTGCCGTTTGGCTGATTGGTCATTATATGGGCGATAGTTAAGATGTTCAGCAGAATGCGTGCAGAATGAATATCTATCATATTTATAGCGTCTGTCAACTGTTTTTTGAGAAGACAGCTTCAGCTACGATTCATTGTAGTACTTTCCAGCATGTTGAAATATCTTAAGTGAATGAAAAAACCGCTAACCCGATTGTTCAAAAAAAAATTCATACAATTGTATAATTTTGACAAAAAATGAGAAACATTGTTTAAAATCTCACCTCACAAAAGACACACCACGTCAGAAACCTAAAGAAATTATCCAGTCACTCATAAAAGCAATTCCGTTTCGGCAATGCAAAAATGTTAGCAACAGGAAGACGCAGAACGTAGCTTTGCATATATAATTATATAAATGAGTAGAAGATCTCCTCGGGTCGGGTCGGGGATGACAAGAGAGGTGAAGCGTCTCTGGCGGGCTCTTGAATGAGCCACTGAACAGGTCATAAATCAAATCCTGAAAACAGGCGAATTGTAATTTTTGAGTTACAACAGTTCGCGCAACAGCAAAATGAGAAAAGGCAACAAAAAAATATGAAAGACACGAGTGCCAGCGTTGTGTATAAATTATGAATTATGGCCTCTGGAAGACATTAATCATGGTTTATTGATGATGACGAGGTTGTGCTGCTTCGCGAATGACGGTCGTTGTTGTTCATTCTTTTTGAAATGTTTTGTTGCTTTGCCAGTTGTGTATAATTCCATTAGAAGAAAGAGAGTGAGTGTATTTCGCTATTCCATCATCAATCATGTCGTTTACATTTTTTTTTTATTTATTTCCCCGCAGAAGAAGTTGTATTATTAAGCGAAGAGAAAGAAGATAATTTCTCTTTCTTGATGAATAATCGCATTTCACATGACCATTTAGCAAAATGGAAATAGCTTCAATCGGAGCTATTTCCACATTATGACACTGATGATGGGAACTTGATTTTCGATAAATTCATTTTCGAGTACTTCAATGGTAAAATGTATATTTACAGAGGAAAAGCCCCCATGGGGTAGTGGCCAGTCTCTTTGGAATGTAGAATCTGAAATATGCTGGGAAGAATCGACGACGCATTTCCAAAGTTTCTAATTGAGCAATTTGGTAGTCTTACTGAGAATGTGTAGGTTTAAGATGTTTGTTTTTGATGTATTAAACGCCTTTGAGACGTCTTTTAAATATTTTATATACATGGAGTTTCCAAGATTTTTTTCTCAAAATAATTGTATCATCTTGATATGGTATATATCCATTTTGTTAATTTATATATTTTATATGAGTTTCCTATACGAGGTATCAGAGTGAGAAGTAAGTTTTCGATATTAGGTATAAAGACAAACCTGCTGAAAAAATTCGGAATGAGTTGAAAATCCAATATGATTGACATATTTGACAAACCAAGTTACGGAACGACCAAATTTTTAGGCAACAAATATTTTAATCAAAAAACATACCAAATACTACTAAGTCCACGATTCCAACACACTTCTTCAACGACTTGCCTATTCAGATCCCTAGATGAAGCCATTTTTCTTGCAGCACAGTTTGAGGTTAATTCACCGCCACCAAAAAGTGCTAAGACCTATACTAGAAAGCGCAAACGGTTGCATGAGACGAATTTTCTTAGGAACACCTCTTCAAAACAATAGGATGTTACTATCCGGGCCATCGGATTTGCGTATGTCGAGATTTTCAGTATTCTTGCAACTGTATGAGTGCGAAAGAAGATTTCTCCTATAAAACCCCCAAGTACAAGAAGAGTCATGACACTTTCAGGGAGCGTCGAATTAACATCAAACTGGCAAATTGGCTTTTTCTTGTAAGCCAATATAAGGAATACAAGCAGTTGGAATCGAAGACCAATGCCTCAGCTTTTCAACATGCGCTGTGCATGAAAAATAGAATTTGCCCAGAAACGGTCGCAAAAAGAAGAATCTTCTTCCCTTTCTAACTATCGTCCAATTGGACTCACAATTCCCTTTATTTTCTTTCCATGGACATGGTTAATTTATTATCATCTCAAGAAATATCTTTAAAAACGAAATCTTCTAAATGAACCGCAGTACAGCTTTTACACAATTACGTTCATTGTTGATATGATGGTATATCTCACCGAACGGTGGATAAAATCTTAATGTCGTTTGGCAAAAAGTATGATTATTGCACTTGAAATTTAAAACGCGTTTTATAGATCGTAGGATCAAGCTCACTCATAGAAAATACCTGCATTTGAATATTAATAAATATTTTCATAAAATTAGAAGAAATATAAATAGATCTGGCAGAGCGATACCTTATGAAAAAACAGGGCCTAATGAGCTTCAATTCTTTTGCCGAGCATTTGTCACTTCCTCGCAAGAGGCACTACCTCTCAATAAACATTTATTTTTGTTTTTGGACAGCATAGGCTGAGAATCGGGACGATCTTGGGGCTTCGTGATCGTCCAACTCAGGAACCAGTCTACTTTAGAGTGCTACGCTACTACTGCTTGTGTGCCTGTACATTAAAAATATTTAGTGACAATTGCGGTGTGGATGTTTCCGGTAGGAACGAAAGGAACCTACATTTTTCTTCCGAGCAAGATGAAAAATAATTTTCACGTTAAGAGATAACCGAAAGTTTGAAAATTACAACATGAACTTGAACCACCAATTTTATAGTATATATAGCGATCATCAGACTTCTTTTTAGTGGCGCTGAGCTTTTATATTTTCAATTTTCATTGAAAAACTTTTTAGTCCTCACTGAGGTTTGAAACCAGACATAGCGTCTTCGGAAGCAAATGCACTACACATTGCGCTACCTATTATTCAAAGGCAAGGGGCAGTACCCCTTAAAAAAAACCTTGTATGTTCTTAGGTTATAGTGGATGGTAATCGAACCCAGACTGTCGGCGTGACAGTAAAATCCACTATGTATTGTATCACAGAGTACTTCTAACTATATATCGTCAGATATCAATAAAATATATACTGGTGTGCCTCATGGTTCCGTTTTGTCTCCGACCCTCTTCCTTACACGCATAAATGTTCTTTTGTTTTATGGTAAGGTTCTCAAATCCTAATCTCACCAACATTGCCTAATGGGAAATCCGCGTATAATGTTATGCTTCAAAAGTTCAATTCTGTCTTCTGTCGTTAAAACTGAACTCACGCACTGTCCCGCTACCCATTTAAAACAGTTGCAACTTTTACAAAAGAAGATATTTAAGTTCTCGGTGTGCACCACTTTTCGAGAATGGTTTTCTTCGACAATTCAGGTAATTTGTCTCCACTTCTGGTCTTTAAAGATTCTTTTTTACCTGCTCTTTATCCCTCTCATCGCAACGGTAGCAGTGTTCCCTTCGTGCTAAGAATTAAACTAGAGGTCTGGCTTTTTTCAGTAGTAGTTTTCGAGAAAGATGTAAAAAAAACTATTTGTTTTACAAGTTGCGAATTTGGTTTTGATATTGACAATGAATACAGAGATGTTTACAACTGATCTTAAAAACTGCAAAGTACCCATTTTCCAACGTCTAGATCCGATTACATTGCAGAATGCGTTATGCTAGCTACACTCGAGGTAACCGTTGCAGCAACACAGCCATGTTGAAGCAACGGTTGCTTCGTGTGTAGCTATGTTGCCAATTGATTTTGTGTTGCTGCCAGAAATATCAAAAAGTTTTAATATTTTCGATCGGTTGCTCCAACAGTACTGTGGTTGCAGCAACAGTTGTCACGTGTGTAGTGAACAAACAAAACACGTTGCTGCAACGGTTGCCTCGTGTGTAGCTAGCATTATAAAACACTTAACAGTTTTTTAGATTTTTTTCTCGTAGATACCAAAGCTTATTAGACTTTTTCGAGAAGGCCTCAAACTAAAATGACAGGCTGTATGAGCCATAGAACTGGGTCCGAACGGCTAAAAAGAAATTTAGTATTTTTATTATTTTCTCAGTAATTTTTCGAAAGCAATCAATTACCCAGATTATTTCTTAAAAAAAAAAAAAAAAAAACACCAAATAACGAAATAACGAAAATATCGATTCTAGAAGAGCAAATGTGCTCAACAGATCAATCAAAGTTCACTGCCATAAAACCGCCCTTCATAGCTATTTTGAATCAATAACTCAACAAGTCCAATTAAGTATTTCTAAGTCTTCTTCTTCGCATCCTTTTTGCTGAGCATCTAAAGTTTGTTTCATTAAATTATGATCATTATTATCTTCCTTTCTATGAAAGTTCGAAAACATTTTTCAAATCATCAGAAATGCTTTTAAAATACGTAAGTAGGTAGGTATGTAGTTAGAAATAGCGACCACAGATAAACTAGCCCTCTGGCCCAATTAGCGCTGAAGTGCGCCATTTTGATACCATAACTAGTATGAACCTGAGGATGGAATTGATTTGGGAAATTGTGCACATTCTCCAGGAGTCATCCAGTTTACTATGTTTTGATGTCTCCTATTATTGCTTCTGCACAATAAGCCGATAATTGGATCACTCACTCAGCCGGACCACAACACTCATCCGACACCATCTACATTAGGCCAAGCTAGGCAGCTTGTTGACTGGTGCTGATAGAGTAGCTAATCCGACTGAGTGATCATCCATCTCCCACACCGTAAACCTGTATCAAAACCCTCAGTACGTTAGCTCGGAATGTAAGGAGTCAAACAGAGGGCATGGCACAGAAGTAATCGAAGTTCGACCTAGACCTATTTCGTCGCGTTGAGAAAAGAGATCAAGTCTTTGATCTACAATTCCGAAAGTGCGTCAATGTCGTCAAAAAATGCCCTTCAAAATGATTGTGCTCTGAACTTGGGCAGATCAGGGCATTTACAGATATAATGGAAGACTGTTCTCCCTGCTGGTCCATACAACTATGACAGTTAGTATTGTGAGGAATACGTATCCTTGCTGCATGTTCCCTTATTGGCCAGTGGTAGCTACGATCCTGGCTATGTCTTGCCTGGGTCTACATATCTGATCAAGTGTTGGGATTTATTATAGGTGGTTTAAATCTTTCTACTCCACCTACGGTTTGATTTGTTCATAAAAATTGAGAGAATATTGACCTACATAACTCCGAGCGGAATTTTGACTCTTTCGCAAGTGAGTTATGAAGGGCTGATCCTTGTCTGGCCAGCTCGTCCGGTCGTTTATTCTCATCGCTGCCACAATGACCCAGAACCTAGATAAGAGTGACATTGTGGTTAATATTGAAGCTAACAAAAATTCATCCCGGCATTGCTGGACCAATTTGGAGGATGACGTACTAGAATTAATGGCTTCAACAGCCGCCTGACTTTCTGTGATAATAGCCGTATTCCGGTTCTGGTTTGGATCTTGTTTGAGTTCCTTGCATGCTTCCCTGATAGGGTAGCCTAAATGACTTATATATATTCAAAATCATAGAAGATTCCTGAACCACCACAACACTCCATTTTTGAGCCATCACTAAAGACAGTTGTGTCGAAATCGTGAAATACTTAAGATTCGATTGAGTTTATTTATTAACCAGAAGAAGTTTGTTCCCATTTCTTAACAATATGTGTATGTCATGCTGCGTCTGACAGAAGTTTTCATTCACCCATATTCTGAAACTCGTATTTATGACTCGTATTCGAGTACAGTCGTAGGAACAGTCGTATGCGATGTTTTGCGTTTCCCAATATTAGTACAAATGAAGTCGGATGTTCGACTCCTGGAATAAGAACATAGGACTGTAGTCGAATACGAGTTTCAGAATATGGGTGATTGTTTTATTAAAAAAAAAAAAACTAAACTAACCATTTTTTTTTTGTATTTCATATCATTTTTTTAATGTTTAAATTGTGACCTGAAGAACTTACTTTTTTCTTTATTTTTTAATTGTCTGACAGTTTCTCTGACAATGGAAACATGTCATATGTGTAGGTCTCAGATGATTTCTAAGATGCCAAATTGCTTGCTGACGTGCTTGTTATATTGTTATATTATTTTTACTTAATCTAAAAGACTATGTCATGTTATGTCTTTATTACTCGTCATTTCGACGAAAACCGTCTTCCATAAAACCAAATAACAGCAACTCACCGTTCCACACCAGCGCCTTCAATCGGATAATACATATAAGTAATTATTATTTTATGTGCATATTTCATGCGAGTGAAAAGTTAAATGGACAACTTTGAGGTCATAAATTACAAAACCAAACAAAATTCACGGAAACATACTGGCAGACCAGGAATATATATGATATATTTATTTTATCACGAAAAAGGAAATTTACACCCTCACTCCGCCCGTCTTCTTTTATTTCGTTTTTAACTTCATTACGGTCATAAAATTTCCTTGTTCGCTGAAATTATGGGCGTTATAATGATAGCGTTGAAATCATATATTCGGATCGTTAAAAGCTCTAAATGGGGTTAAGGTAAGAGGTTTCGTGTTTTTTTTTTTTTTGTACTTGAACTAATAAATATTTATGGGGTATTTGCAATTCTAGTTCTTTCATTCATAATTGAGGCGAAAATTATAGCTAACCGCAAATGTTTAGCAATGTGACAATTTTCACATTGCTATCAATGGCATGTGATGGGAATTTGACAGATTGCAAATATATAGAATGTCATATAAATGCTTTTAACATTGACATCACATGTTAGCCTCTGTTGCAAAGAAGGCAAATACTACTACAATGCTCCAAGGGTAGCCAAAATGTTTGGTCATTTCTAAAATATGTACGAAATACTACTGCGTCTTGATTCTTACACTCGTCTTCAAAGACACAGCAAAAAGCCAATTTGCTTGCAGCAGATTTTGCTGTTAATTCGACGCTGCCAGAAAGTGTCATGACCCCACCTCTGTACTTGAGCGTAAAAGATTTTATGGAAAAAATCTTCTTTCGCACTAGTACAGTAGCAAGATAACTGAAAGATCTTGGTACACACAAATTCGTTGGTCCGGAATTTAGCCCCCTTTTATTCTGAAGAGGGACACTGGCAAAACCATTGCGTTAATATTTCTATCTGTCCTAGTCCAATTACTAGTCTCTTTCCGAGTGGATGGAAAACAGCATTTGTCCAGCTTGTTTCATGGTGAACCTTCTTCCCCCTCTAACTATAGTCCAATTGTATTGTATTTACGTCCCTTCTTTCAAAGGTCATGGAAATGCTGTTAAATTATTAGCTCAAGAAATTTCTTGAAGAATGAAAGCGTCCTAAAATCAGGCAATACGGCTTTTGTAGCAATAGGTCCATTGGTGATCTGATGGTCCCTCTCACGAGCAGTGGCACACATCTATACATCGTTTTGGAGAAAGTAAGATTAATCGTATTACACTTAATATTTCAAAAACATTTGATAGAGTTTCGCGTCAGGCTCTCTTGTCGAAAATGCGTGTATTTGGTATTGATGAGTCTTTTCTTCGATGGATTGGAAGCTACCTTACATACCGCTCAATATAAGTTGTGTTATAAGGTTTTAAGTGTGAAATTCATAAAATAAATGCTGGTGTACCACAAGGCTCCATTTTTTCTCCGACTCGCTTTCGTATTTTCATCAATGATCTTTTATCTGAAATTTCTAATCAATTAAATTGTTTTGCTGTCGCCAGTACTTTCAGCTTCTCATTTCCAGATGCATGTCCTTGTTTTACGAATGTGGATTTAGTATAAAATGCTCAATACATTCTGATATTGACAGAATCATCAAATTGGGAACCATAAACCGCGTAGAATTTAATGCGTCAAAAGCTCGAAGCTGCTTTCTGTCATTAAGGTGGAACCCACTCTTCATGCCGCTATTCATGAGTGCCACTTCCATTCAGGAAACCGCAAAACTTTCAATTCTCGTATCACTGACCATCTTGTGTGCCAAAAATGCTGCTAAGTGTTTCGGTTTCTTTTGACAATAGAAGAAATTTGTCACCTCTTTTAATCTGGCTGTTATCTATAAAAAAAGTATTTTTATTCTTTTGATATTCATTATTGAAAGAAATTGATTTTCTTAATTTTTTCTAAAGCTTTCATTAAAGAAAGTATTTAGTTATACAATTTTTCATGTCAAATTTTACATTTCTCTGCATTCGACTAAAAGATTTATCTGTAAATTGAAAATTGCCAATGAGCTAGCTATTCTATTTTTATCGATTGAAAATATAGTTTTTTTTAATATTTTTTAAGAATATTTATTGTAGCTGTATTCATTTTTCTTTTCTTAAAAACTAGATTGCACAATTTACAGAAAAACAGTCATTTTCTACCTTACTACTAAAAACTGATATAACATTTATTCAATTTAATATCACAGATTTGAGTATTTTTTTAAGGAAAAGCTACTATGTAACCTTCATTTAATTGAAAAAAAAAATACATTTTTAATGTAGAGAGAAAGAAGTGGAGGCGATTGGTCGACAACTTAAGATGGTGATTACTAGAGCTAGGATTTTCATGCACTAAAAAATGCAAAATATGCGCTTAAAATATGCTCTTAAAAATGTAAAATATGCACCTAAAATATGCATTTAAAACCATATCCCTTGCGAACCATCTGTATGGGAAAAACAGTATTTAAGTTTATATAACAAGTTCAGTCTTTATAATCGAGGAACACAAAATTATATCAATAATAACAGAAAAATTAAATTCTTCATTTCAATTAAAATAGAAAAAAAAAACAAAAAAAAAAAATATATTAAAAATCATAAAAGCTTTCTCTTAAATTTTCAAACGTAAGACTGACGATTCGGTCTCTGAAATGCTTTATACATAGAGAATGATCGCTCAACGTCAACTGAAATTAATGGAGCATTCTTTAAAGAACATATTTCCTGAGGTATTAAGGGCTCAATGTTATTCTCATCGACACAACTCAGTGTAAATTCTTTGTAAATATTTTTTATTTTTACAAAACC
The DNA here is from genome assembly GCA_963931855.1 of Philhelius festivus. Classification (NCBI taxonomy): domain Eukaryota; kingdom Metazoa; phylum Arthropoda; class Insecta; order Diptera; family Syrphidae; genus Philhelius; species Philhelius festivus. Next base: position 18,553,895 of record OZ007557.1, on the reverse strand, counting down.
TTAATTTTTTTCTAGAACATTATCCAGTTTTTTTTGTAATTGCTGCACCAAAAGGTTCTTCAACTGCACTAATTTTTGAAAAACTATTTCAATTAAATCGATTTGTTTTTTTAACGTATTTTTCCTTCAATATATACTCGTACAATTGTATCGCGCAGGAAACTGTAGTTGGAACTGATGAATATGATTTGACTCTTTATGAAAGGCTTATTCAATGCTTCTTTTATATTTTTAATGGCAACGGCATCCGAGTTATCAAGATCATTCACAACATCTTCAAAATGTTCATAGTTTTTGACATAGTAAGCAACAACTTCCAACCAAGTTTCCACCTCCTGGTAACAATTGGCTGGAGAGGAAGAGGGGTCGAGGGATATTTTGCTTTGAAATGCTCAACGCGAGATGTTGCTTTTAAAAATATTTTTGTTTCCATTAAGATTAATAAATCTACATTTTTAAAATTACTTCTTATCTGTTCTCCAACTCTATATCTACTGCATGTGCTAAGCACGTTGCATGATCATTTTCGTACATAAAATTTTTAATTATTACCATGTATGTATCTATGTATGTGCATTTTTTACTTTAGAATTATTTAATTTTTTGAAAATATGCACAAATATGCATTTATAGTAAAATATGCAAAAATATGCACTAACGATTAAATGCCATTTTAAAGCAAATTGATTGATTCGTGTTTGTATTTTATTCCTGTGTTTCTAAAGTTTCTCAAAACAAATATGCATTTGCATGGAAATCCTAGCCCTAGTGATTACATTTTCATTTAATACATAATAAAGAGAAGTTAATAAATAAGTATAATTTGTATATAAATATTAATAAATTAACAAAATAAATAAACAAAAAAAAATAATTACAATTGTAATTACTAAATAAATAATAGAATAAGAATACAAAATATAACATATAATCAATAAATAATGAAATAAATATATAAATAAGTAATATATAAATAAATAAATAAATAAATAAATAAATAAATGAATAAATAAATAAATAATTAAATAAATAAACAAATAAATAAATAACTAAATAAATAAATAAATAAATATTAATAAATAAACAAATAGATAAATAACAATAAAAATAAATAAGCATACAAATAATTACAAAAATAAATAAATAAATAAAAACAAGTAATTCAATATATTATACAAAACAATATAAATATAGCATAAATACAAAGTTAAATAAATAAACAAATTTCAACAGCTTAAGTTGTTAAGTTTAATATAAAGTTGTTATCGGAACAACTGCATGATACAATGTAACGTTCATATAATTTTGAGATACGAGTTGAAACTTTCTCGATTTTCGCTTCTGTGTGAAGATCTTCGGTAGAATAGTGCCAAGGGAGGTTAAGTATCATTTTTAAGATTTTATTTTGCATTATTTGCAACCTGCGAATATGGCTTTTAGCACATATTCCCCAGGGAGGTGAACCATTTGGTATTAGGCTTTGGAATATTGTTTTAAATATTGATGTCAATTTGTTTGCATCACTCAATTTTGATTTACGATTAATAAAAGGATATAGAATTTTTATAGCCACATTTTATTTATTTAATGTCTCCCGAATATGCAGACTAAATGTCAATGTTTTGTCCAAGTGTACCCCAAGATACTTGACACTTGATTTCCATTCCGCCTGAACCCCATTCAACTGAAGCTGATTACTTGGCAAGAAACAGGCTTTTCTTTTTAAAAAAGAGAGTCTTAGAAGCGTTTAATTTTATTTTCCAGTCATCGCAATACGATTGAACCAAATTCAGAGCAGATTTCAAATTTGTTTCAATAAAGAAACAATTTGAATCTGATGAGTAAATACACGTATCATCCGCGAAAATTGCAGTTTTACAGCTATGAGGTTTAGGAAAATCATGTGTGAATATAATATACAAAAAAGGGCCAAGTACAGACCCTTGGGGTACACCTGCAGCAATTTCAATTAAATCAGAATACCAACTTTAAAAGTTCGCTTTGTAAGGAAGGATGAAATTAATTTAACTAGGTATAGTGGAAAATTCAAAACAAGGAGTTTGTGAATCAGCCCTTCGTGCCAAACAGATTCGAATGCTTTTTCAACATCAAGACACACCATCCCCGTACTTCTACTTGCAATAAAATTACTCTTAATGTCTTTGGTTATCCTATCCACTAGGTGAACTGTGCTGTCATTACTCCTGAAAGCAAACTGCTCTTGTGGCAAGATGTCAAATTGAATACGAGTAACATGCTGCAATAATTTATTTTTAATTATTTTTTCTAAGCACTTACGAGCTTAATAAACTTATTGGCCTATAACTGGATGGCAAGTTACCATTTTTGCCCGGTTTTGCGATGGGGATTATTTTAGCCATTTTCCACGCACTTGGGAAATAACCCACTCTGAAACATCCATTGAATAGCGTTTTTAAAAATAATATACCTATTTTCGGATGATTTTTTAAAAATATATTTTTGATCCCATCAAATCCAGGAGACTTACCATTTTTAAGGCCTCTTAAGATAACAGCTAAATCTTGCATAGATACTATATCATCCGTAATATCAATGATATTTCTATTAAGTGCTTGTATAGATTCAATAGAAACTGAATGGTTAGCACAAAATTCATGAGCTAAAGCGCTTGCTTTTTCTTCATTAGAAAGTAACACTGTGTTTCCTATCTTGAAAGCCGGAATATGGACCTTTTTCTTTTCAATAACTTTTACTAAGTTCCAAAAGGGTTTACTTCCTTTATCTAAACCTTGCAACTCATGGTTCCATGTTTGGTTTCTAAAGCAGGCAATCGATGATTTAATAATCTCGTTCAAAATTTTCATTTCCGAGTAGTAGAATTCTTGTAGAGTATTAATCCATAAAGATTGAAAATATAGTAAGCTAAATTTTATGGAACGTATTCAACTTTCATTTCACGAAGTAAATTATGTCATTGAGCCTAGTTCAATTATTGAAAATTATAGAGGGATATGTAAGTTCTCTTCAATACCGAAAGTTTTCGAAAGTATAGTAAAAACTAAACTTCAATTTCATATTAAGGATTATATTTCTGAATTTCAGCATGGTTTTGTAGTTGGGCGATCGACTACGTCAAACCTTGCACATTTTTCATCATATGTTATAAACTCAATTGAGAAAGGGTTTCAGGTAGACGCAATTTACGGTGCCGTGAAATAAGGCCAAGTGAAATAAGGCCAAATTTCAAAAATTGGCTTTATTGCACTTTTATAATGTGAAATTAGGCCAATTTTCTGCAGTTGGTCTTATTGCACTTTTACAAAGTGAAGTAAGGCCAATTTGGTTTTATTTCACTTTCAACAGTTGGTTTTATTACACTTTGACAAAGCGAAATGAGGCCAAACTGCATTTATATATTTAAAAAAAAAATGGCCTTATGTCACTTTACAAAAGCGACCTAAGGCCAAATCTTAGGACCTGACCTTATGTCGCTTTTACAAAGTGACATAAAGCCAAATCTGTTTGTGACTTAAGGCCAAGCATAAAATGTTTCGTTAAAAATAAAAAAAGTAGTTTTTGCCGTTAGATTCGTATAATACATAATTGTTTATCGGGGGCCGACGTTCTTGGTTTTCTTCGGAAAAAGTACCTTGGGTGGCCCGCTTCGCGGGTTTTCAGGATTTTAACTCCCTTTTCAGGGCTCACACCCGCTCACGCAACTCCGTTGCTCCGCTTAGGGTATGTTCAGTCGCCAGGCAGGCGCCTGTAGCAACAGTTTTGTATCTTACATTAATTGGAGTAGAGTAAACAACTAACAGTTATGTACTGTTGCCCAAGAAAAACTGTTGCTACAGGCGCCTGCCTGGCGACTGAACATACCCTAAGCGGAGCAACGGAGTTGCGTGAGCGGGTGTGAGTCCCGAAAAGGGAGTTAAAATCCTGAAAACCCGCGAAGCGGGCCACCCAAGGTACTGTTGCCCAAGAAAACACAGAACGTCGGCCCCCGATGAACAATTATGTATTATACGAATAAGTAATACTTATGGTCTTATGTCACTTGGCCTAATGTCACGGCACCACATTCAGTTGCTCTTATTACGCTTTCAAAAAGTGAAATAAGACCAATTTGGTCTTATTTCTCAAAATCATTTGGCCTTATTTCACTTTGTCAAAGTGAAATAAGAGCAACTACTGAAAATTGGCCTTATTTCACTTTATCAAAGTGCAATAAGGCCAATTTTTGAAATTTGGCCTTATTTCACTTGGCCTTATTTCACGGCACCGCAATTTACACTGATTTCAGCAAGGCTTTTGACTCAGTCAATCATAGAGTAGGATCTCTTAATTTTTAGTTGGTAGAACCCAAAGAGTAGTGATTGATAAACAATTTTCAAGGCCTATAAATTGTCAATCGGGTGTCCCACAGGGTAGTCACCTAGGCCCTCTGCTATTTATCTTATTTATAGATGATATTGTTTCTGCTTTAAAATTTTGTGATTCATTAATCTTTGCAGATGATTTAAAAGTATTTTTAAAAATACAAAATATTAATGACTGTATGAAAGTTCAATTAGACATCAATCAATGTAATTTCATTTTGTAGAGGTTCGTCAAAAATCTCGTATTATTATTACCTTGTATATAACTTAATAAAAAGAGTTTATAAAATAAAATATCTCGGTGTAATAATGGACACAAAGTTAACTTGTAGCAAAGGCCAATTCTCTAGTAAGCTCCATTCTAGAGTTTTCTGATATTATTTGGAGTCCGTCTTATGAAGTACATTCGGATCGAATTGAAAAAGTTCAAAGGGGTTTTACAAAATATATTTTTAGAAAAATAAATTGGAACTTTTCATCATCTTACGAAGAAAGATGCCGGCTTCTCGGTATACATTCACATCTAGAAGATACATACATGAAACAATGTTCATATTATAATCTGTTAAGCTAAGCTTGTAGATGAATAAATAAATAAATACAATGTAAATGCATTCCACACTCCTTAACTGGGTATATTTGCAATCTTCCAACATGGGTTCATAATTAAATTTCGCAAATTAAAAACGCTTTGTAGAACTATTCAACATTGGAAAATCGATTGCATTCATGTTCCAACTAATAGCTGAGGATTGTAAAGTAAACAATTTCCCATTATCGATTTTCTAAAATAATTTTTTATTTTCTATAAAGATTAAACTGTCACCCAAAGCTGTTACGACTAATAGGCCTTGAAAAAATAAGAAAATATGACTTAAAAAAGATTGTGGAACGTATTCATTTCGCATGTAATATTATGGGTTATGTATAACCTCAAGTATAAAAATAGACATTGTGTGATATCTTTTTCATTTTATTCCCCCATTCACATTCCATTTCTATACGCGATTATTAGCATGTTCTCACCTAATTAACGACATCAATGTGTAAAAGCATTTTCTCGTAAGTTGCCACTGAACATGATTTTTTTTTTTGCTTTTTTTTGTAACTTTATTAAAATAAAATGTCACCTCTTAATGGACTGACACATCCGTTAAAGCAATAATCCCTTAACACTGTGAACGAAATTTTGGTGCTTGTAATATGGAAACAACCCTTGGCCTCATTAAACACGGCCAGTCAGTCATTTATCATTTTACTGTGCTGTCTTGTACTTGAATTTCAAATGGCAGCGAAGGAAAAACCCCACCACTTCTTCGAAAAAAAAATATATAATTCTGTCACAAAAAAAAAAGGAAAACAAAAACAAAATAAACATCGCGCTAATTATTCTAAAATTAATTAACTAATTTATCACTCTGCGCGTTCGAAATTGAAATTTGTCTCTCTGGAGTGACATGACGAGCTGGTGAGGCTGCTGCCGCAGCACAGCAACGTCAAGAGGACTGCTTCAGCTGCCAAAATAAATGACACTTTTGTTTCGAGAAATTCCACTCGTAGGAGGAGAAGGCGGTGGTTGAAGATCAAATTAAAATCTCTTCCCGAAGACGTTCAACGGCAATGGCAAATTGACAAAAAACAAATGCGTAACGAGACGACGAGCTAAATACGCCTAGATTTATTGTCACCGAACACAATGGCACCGCGTGCAGCGCTTAATGCCAAATGGCAAATGATTGATTTGCCTCAAACATCATCGGTCGACCGATTCATCGTCTTTCAATTAATCTTGAACTGTCTAAATGACAAAGTGTGAATACACTTTTTATGTTCATTTTTGGCTATGGTTTCAACATAACCATCTGTCAAGCACTCTGATATCCTCGAGTCATTCAAAATAAAATAAAATGAAGAGAGACTATTAATGGAAGTGGAGTTGCTTTTGCTAGCGTTCATTTTACTTGGTCATTATTGATGGCTTTGTGTGTCTGGTTTTGTTATGTCAAAAACGGAAAGAGGTTACACTTTGACTGAAAAGTCATTGTATATACGCTTCCAATTAACATGAGCTCAGAAAAATCAATTAATCAACAGCTGACAATGAACATGGGCAGCGTTTACGAAAGTAAAATAATTAACGATGGAACTTGCTAATTATTCATTTTCCAGTGTCGTGACACGAAGAATGTGGAGGTATTTTTTAATCTTCGTTTTGGTTCACTGGAACTTTGCGTTTGGTGTGATCTAGTAGCTCAACAAGCGGCCGAAAATTTCTAGGAACGGAGGGGCCTTATGATTTTACTCAAAGGTAGCTTTGAGCGTGTACGTTAGCACCTACTACTCCTTCGCTTATGTGTATGTCAAATGCCTTTTTATTGAAGAGCGTTTTAGACTTGACAAATCCAAATGCTCTTTTGCCAAAGTCATTGCCATAGCTCAAACATGTTTTGACTTCAAAGAAACCGTTAAGATCTTTGCCGATCTTGGTGGAACAAAGTGCATTCTCTATCGTCGTCGTGCCAAAACGGACGAGTTTGGCGAGGAAGCCAAAATTGCACATTGTTCCAGGTAGCTGGTCTCTTAAGATCGATGAAAAACAGAAGGTGTCGATTTAAAAATATTTAGTATTTTCTAAGACCTTTCGTAATTCGAATATTTGATCCATATTTCGACTTTCTTGACCTAAAATCACTTTGATATGGACGTGTGCATTAATGATGTTTCCATTTCCCTTGATTGCCCTTGAATACTGGGCCCTGAGAGGTTCGTTATGAAATTTACATTCGATGGAGTCACACCTTACAAGACCTAGTTTCAAGAAATATCTTGAAAAACGAAAGCTTCTCAATGATCGGCAGTGCGGCTTTCGTATCAATATGTCCACTCTTCAATTAATCTTTTCTTCGTTGGATGAGAAATTGCCTTTCGGACCGCTCTCATCTTTATAAAATAAATGAGCGTGCCCCAGGGCTCTCCGACTCTCCTTCTCATATTCATCAACGTTCTTGTGTCAAAAACTCCTAATCTCTCTAAACTCTCAGTTTGCATTTAGTTTTAGCAATTTATAGTGTGCGAGAGTTATCTGTACTCCCGGCTATATTTAATTATACAGTGATGTGGATTTCAGCCATAAATTATATGAGTTATATAGATGGTATAAAAATGTAGAACTGTAGTGATAATTGCACTACTTGGCACTTCAAACACCTTCGCCTTGAGGTGTGCGGCTTTCGTATCAATATGTCCACTCTTCAATTAAACTTTTCTTCGTTGAATGAGAAATTACTTTTCGGACCGCTCACAAGTTGTATTTGATCGTTTTCAATTTGATCTTTATAAAATAAATGCCAGGGCTCTCCGACTCTCTCATATTCATTAACGATCTTGTGTCTGAAACTCCTAATTTATTATATTGTTTTACTATAGTGGTACTCTCAGTTTGCATTTAGTTTAAGCAATTTATAGGGTGCGAGAGTTATCTGTACTCCCGGCTATATTTAATTATACAGTAATGTGGATTTCAGCCATACATTATATAGGTTAAATAGGTATAACTCCAGCGATAAGTGCATCACTTGGCAGCTCAAACAGTTTTGCCCTTGAGGTGTTCGCATTTTATTTAAGCCTCATTAACTTACAAAAAATTACAGATTCGATCAACTTCAATCTATCAATACTCGATGGCTAAGTTCTTTAAAGTTCTCTATAGTGCCCATGCATTAGCTAATGTCATTTTGCAGTCAAACTGCAATATCCGTAAGGGTAATAATTCACCCTCAAAACACCATAAGCAATACCTACTACACTTAGCAACTGCTTAGCAACAATGTTCCACGCCATTTGTGAGTTTCTTTAGCCACATGTGGTGTCGTTGCGGGTAATCACCATCACCATCAATGAGCTGCGTACCAATCCACCAACGACTTGTCGGTCGGTCGCGCCGTACGTTCCTATGTACATGTTGGATCCTTTGCAGAGTGCATTTAAACTGCTGCTATTTATATTGACAAGAACGGAATGCATTCATCTTTGCTTCAGCGCATCGTCCATCAAAGGTAATTAGGGAGATTTAAAGGCATTGGTCCCGCACTTAAAAAAAAAGTTCCGGATGATACCTCGCTTTTTGCTGAGATAGAAAGGGAAACCCCTGCTGGGTGCGCCGCTGGCCGCCGCCGCCGTCACTGCTGCTGGACCGAAGAGCAGAGCCTCAGCTATATACAGCTTAGCTCTATTGACATGGCTTCGGAATTTCAAATTTATTTAATTCGCAATGCCATCAATTTACTTGTCATTCATGTCAAGCCAGTCAGTCAGCGGTTGATGTTCGATGATGGGCACTGGGACAATAAATATGTCTTCAATTGGCGATTTATCTCGACAGCAGCATTCAGTCAATCTTAGGAGAGCAAAGTGTTCAGAATTTTAAATCGACCAAAAGCTTTTCCGTCACAACTCTTTTGGAGAAATAGTTATCTCAACAACCTTTCGTAACACAAATTACAAGATGGCGGGCGCGTGAATGGGAAAGCCTAATGAAGTAAAAAGGACGGTTTTATATTCAGCAGGTACTCTCTTGTCCTCTTCTCAAACAAAAAAAAAATTGGCCTAGGTTAGCCCCTTAAAATGCTAAATATCACTGAACTTGCTGTGAGTCTTTGAGATACTGGAGCTTAATAGCTCTGCGAATACTGGTTAGAGAAACATTTTGCAAAACTGAATTTTTATTAAAACTACTAATAGTAACAATCGGATTAGGCTATTCTTATTAAATAAATCAAAAACTTAGGACACATTTTGGGATCTAGTAATTGGCAACCTTCAGGCCCAGTCCTATATAATAAAGTAGAATCCAACTAAAAAATACAAAGGTCAACCTCCGTCACACCATCAATCGAAGACACTTTTGCTCTGATTTGATTTTGATTACAACATTTTCGTGTTTTCGCCACTCTCTCATCGCCCAGCCTCATCGATCCGTGACAAATTGCCTCGATTGAAAGCCTAATTAGCGCCCCGACATGTAATGCATTCCTTAAACCCATCAACTGACATTTGATAATGACTGTGGCACACGCACACACATTTATTTGCGGGCATTCGGTGATTGCCTTTTTTGGAAAATGGAGATGCTTGCTTGTGTTGCTGGCAGCTTCCATCTCTACTAGCTGACAATGTGCAACGTCAGAAGTACATCAGAGAAAGACAGCAGAAGCACCAGCAGCAGAATGCAACAAAACCATCAACAGAACCCAGCATTTTGACGTTGGTTCGTTTATGTTGTATAATTGTTGTTGTGCGCCACATTTTACATCTGGCTTCTCTGGCAGAGAAGTGAACCTCTGGGATCTGGATGCTGCTGACATGCCGTCTGAGACTCAGATTACCCGATTTGTGGTTAAATGGACAGCTCTCTGACAGCGAATTTATGATAGCTGTCAAGCTTCCTGCGTTCGTTGGTCGAGAAGGTGAAGCTGAGGAGAGAGCTCATGGCATCCAAATACCATCCGCAGATTAAGCAAAATGTAAAAGATACTCTGCTGCTGTTGCGGCTGCGTTACACACGCGTGTTGTATAGAATCAAATGGCAGGCTAGCTATGGCTGCCTTTTGTTCAACTGCATACTCTGATACGTGCAACGTGCAACGAATTGACGTTGCTGGTGCAAATGACGGTTACTGTGACGAGTATACGGACTTTTTTTTTTGTTTTTTTTTTTTTTTGCAAATTCATGCAACTTATTATTGCGGCGATATGGTGTGGTGGAGCTGGATGGTGTCAGGCTGTAGTTAATTTGGTCTTGTGGTCTGGTCTGGGGGGAGGGGCTTTCGGGTAACGTAAGTCGGAGATAATGTCGTGTCATGTCACATTTTTGTGGTAGTCAATCTTGTATGCAACAGATTATATTACATGCCATGTTATTTATCAACCAGATAACGTTGTTACAACACCCCATCAGTTCGGCTTGAGTGAGACAGATGGTTGTTGTAAGTCCTATAAATGCTTGACTGGCAGTGGTACCTACCTACCTACATATGGCTGCCATATCGTTATAAAATGACGAAGAATCAGTGAATTAATACATGGGTGAACTGGTTTATCTCACTCATTTATTAATCAGCTCGCCGTGACTGATGCAAGAGGAGACGAAGTGATTAATTGTGCGTGTTGATTGCTTTGAACTAGACAAACCAGTTAAAGTCCTGCTATGATGAATGTAGAAAAATGTGACGAGAAACATTTGCGTTTGAGAGTAATATGCTTATGGGTTTATATGAAGGTTTTTATGATACAAAGTAGGCCCTCATGTTAGATCGTCGGGACGAAACGCCAATTTTTGTGGTCTAACGTCCAAAAATAGTTAAGTTATTTCGAATCAATTATGTATGCCTTTACTTTACAGACCAAGTAAATAAAGTAAAAATTGTAAATTTTATATTTAAAATCGTCTTTGTGGAGAACATTCCATGACTCGGAATTTATTTTGAGAAATCTGTCATACAAAATCTCAAAACCATTGTCAAAAAATGTATGTTCCATGACAAAGACTAGTTGTATGAACGTGGTAATGTCAAAGTTCAATATTATAACTCATCGATTTAAGCGGCTTAACTGAAGTTCAACCAAGGGTTCAGATAGTTGACTATTTTTTCCCTTTTTTTTAATAGGTTCTCACAATAAGCAAAGTTTAAAAGGAGGATTTTTTGCCCATTAAGATTTGTACAACAGGATCTTAAAATATTTAAACGAACATTAGTTTCCACTTAACGCCAACATGCAGTTTTTATTTTTTCATTAAAAAGTTAATCATGGCTACCTATTGAAAAAAGCCTAGAATGGGTTCCTCCACAATCATTCACAAGAAAACTCTAATACATATTAAGCTAAATTTTATGTGAAATCAATAAAATTAATCCCTTCCACAATCTTGGTTAAAGCCATTTTACTTAAATTTCTGATTAAAAACCTAAGAAAAGAAAGTTAAAAGTGCAGTTCAATCAATAATAAAGAAGTTCCACAATATTTCTTACGTCAATTCTTTTTGAATTTCAGAACATCACACCAGTAAAAGGCGTTCCACAATGTTTCAAAAATCAGAAATTAATAAATGAGTTTTCAAACAATTAAAAAAATAAAACTTCTTTGGAATTAACAAGAAATCTCCAAGAAAATTTCTCATTCCTATTCTTTTTAAATTTTGGAACATTGGACCATAAATGAAAACTATATAATTGACGTGAAATTTATATTAGCTATACGTTCCACAAATTTTTCTCAAGTCAATTCTATTTAAATTTCTGATGAATTCAATTCTGAATGCGTTCCACACTAATTCGTAAGTCAATTCTATTAATACTAATTCTTAAAAAAAAAATTAAATATACATATATGTATATATTTACATATGTATGTATATCATTGGTCCCCATAAGTAAACAAATTTTATTTCAATCTTTCACATTAAACGATTTGTATACACTAGAATAAATATTCCTGGGAAAACCTCCTCCAATCTATTTCTTGGCATATACATATATATGTATGACATTTGTATCTTCCAACTATAAACATTTTATCAGTTCCCACAAGCTGTAAAATAGAAAAGAGGGCGTGAAAAATATTGTGGAACCTATCCATTTTTCATTTCACTGGAGATTCAACGGGGTGGTATTAAATGAAAATAATTAATTGGTATTCTTCAGCCAAAATATATCATCAGATAAATTTACCTTGCTCAAATTTTGTCTTTGTTTTATATACAGTGTTCCACAAAAGTCATGGTACAGCATTCATTTTAATGCATAAAGCTTGAAATATTCCACAATATGACAAAATTTAAATTTTTTACATTTTATATTAATTCATATTTATTTGCTTGTAATTTAAATGACAAGAAAAGAATCAATTATTTTATTAACAAAATTAAAAAAAAAATATTTTAGCGTAAAAACAAGTGATCGTACATCTATCAAAAAGTGATAAGAACATTTCAGAATATAGCACTTGTGATAAAAATTTACCTTCTTAATATTTGGTTGGATAGTCTTTCAAAGACCTTAAGTCTGTTCTGCATTGAATTAACCATTTTTCTATTAAGGCAAGATTTCCCATTCCAGATGCAGCCATACCAGCCCCATACCATCACTCTTCCACCACCGTGTTTTACTGTCTTAATTGTGTTTTTTTGAATTTTCGCTAAACTTTAACACAAGGTACGTTATCTTGCTAGAACTTTATGCTGGAGATTCATGTTTGTAACGCCAAACAGTAAGAAAAATGAGGGCAGGAGTGCAGTTTCCAGTACTTTTATGTACTTCGTAGAGTCCATGCGATCGTGATACACAAACATTTCGCCTGCCCTTAAGAAGTCATACACCCCCAGACCATAACGCTCTCGCCGCCATGTTTTAATGTCGGTACCAAACACTCCAGACTAAATTCTTCACCGGCTCGACGACGAACAAAGGTTGCACCAGCGGTACCAAAAATCTTAAAGCGTACCATAAATGAAGAAGTTTTGAAAGTTAGGTATTTTCATTACGAGTTATAATATACTAAATTATTTACTACATATTGTTGCAACATCGTATGATCTAACTTTGCTCGAAATTCGATTAGTATGACCACACAATATTTGACCAATATTCTTCAGTAAAAGTTTAACATTTTTGAGCCCATACAAGCCACACCTTTTTGTTCTTTTTAAATAACCATGGTTTTTCCTGGCTTTATGGCCTTTCATACCACCTTCTACGAGTAGTTCCAGCAAAAATTGGCTTCTTAAATTCGGCTGAAAATTCGACAGCGAGTTCTAAGGAAGTTTTTTTTTGCGATTTTTAATTGGAGCTTCGTACCAATTTTCTGGCCTCGCGGTTTGTTGTGATTCGCATGCGCCCAGTTCTTGTCCTATTCTCATGCTATCCGGTCTCTGTGAACCGCTTAAGAGAGTACTGGACAGATCGAAGCGAATATTCCAGAGTTTTGGAAATTTATACCTGAGATTTCATTTGATCATGTATCTGCTGTACCTGCGCACGTTTACTAAACTTAGTTCGTTTTTTTTTTTTGGCATTTTCCAATAATACTAACCAATACTTAAAATGAAACCTACAAAAAACACTTGAGATTTCACAAGAAGAGGCAAATAAAATAGGTATTTCCTTGCGTATTTTTGACGTTTTTCTTTCTACTCTTTCTTTGTTTTTTGGATTTGCTTTATTTCATTTTGGATGTTGATGAATGAGGACAAATTAAAATGGCTAAGGAATTCAAATGCAGCAAGGAATTAACGTCTGATCTCATTTTGATTTATAAAATGCACCCATTCTCAATAATCCTTGCCATCCGGCTTCCATTTTTGCTATCAAAATTCATTTTTTGTTGAATCTAATACTGGGCAAAGAAGATAAAATGAAAAAACCTGTCAAATAAACTCGCGATACTGAAATGAGAAAAAGGCTTCGTGTAATAACACGCGCGTCATGGAATGAATGTTCAAAAGAAAATAACCAAGAGTTGCGCGTTAAACTCACGCGCCGTGTAATACATGACTAAGCTCCTTTCCTTCCATTTTTTTACACTTTTTGACTAAAAATTAATCACAAAACTTAAGAAATTTATCTCAAACAATTTATTTACACAAACTGCATGTCTTACTATCATTGGACTGTGAAATAAAAAAAAATTACCGCTGCGCGGTTGTTTAAAAATACATAGTAATTACCAGGGGCCTGTTTCAGCGATACTACATCAAGTACAATGTATCATTTTGACTGTTGTAATACATCAATTCTGTTTCATAGGTACTTTCGATTTTCAGTTGTAGTACATCAGTGTAGATATGGATGATACACTGGAATTATTGGAAAAATGTATGATTCTGTTTCTAACAGTAAAATCTTGCTACATTGATACACTATAAATGTTTGATGTAGAAGCAGTTGGAAAGAGTTTAAAGGATATTAGATACGTTTTTAGAAAACAAAAATTTTAAAACATTATTTACGCAACGACATACATACAAGCCAATGAAGAGTTCAAAGAATTTGTTGCAGGGGTGACATCGTAAATTGGTTGCAATCAATTGGGTGAGCAATAAATGCTCCCCAAGCGTTCAACCAAAGATTCAATACAATTTCTTGGCATTCGAAATCGCTCCACAAAATATGGATCTTCCGAATCAAAATTGATTCTTTGTAAAAATACATTACTTCTTTTTCATCGCGTATATCAAATTGAAAGTCATCATCGAAAATATTTACATATTTTTGTTAAATTAAGTTTTTTTCACGAGATTTGAATTAAACAATAAACATGAAAACGTAGCTCAAATCAAATAAAAATATACAGAAGAAATGTCAAATGAACTACATCAACTATGTTTTCCAGGTACATCATACAACACTTTCGGTTTTATGTGTGAAACAGAAAAATGTAACTGATGTAGTTGTAGGATGTAGTTGTAAGATGTAGTTGATGTAATAGCGCTGAAACAGGCCCCAGGTGTACCATGACTTTTGTTGAAGAAAATTCCTGTGTTTGCATTCAGTTTTTTTTTTTTCAATTTAAATATGAAAATAATGGTTACTTTCTTGACATAAAAATTAAGAAAAAATATATATCTGTTAAAATAAATTTAAAAATTTCTGAATTTTCAGATATTGCGAAATATTTTTCCATGTTTTTCTTTAAAAGCACGTTGTACCGTGACATTATGTATACCTGCACTTATGGGGTTTTGGTAACCTTTAAATTTTAACACGTTGTAAGGTTTATACATCAATTCTTGTTCCATATTTTTGTTTTTCAATTGCAAAATTACTCCCCTAATTGTTTGAATTAATTAAAGAATGCCATCTGATTTCTAGAATATACACTTCCTTTCAAGTTATTAGGTTAACACTTTGTAAAGCTATTTATAGCTATTTTTCTAAGATAGAGAGAGCAGCAAATTTTTAAGAAAATTATATAAACGCAAGCTTAATTATCACGTTAGTTTTATTCAAGTATTTAGAATTCCTATTGGATTTGTTACCTACCCCTAAATTATATTTTTTTTTTGAAAAATCGTTCTTTCCAAAAAAATTGCGTACATCTTTACTTACATCATATTATACATAATGTGCGATCAATTTTTAAGTTTATCAGAATTTCTGTTTTGGATTTAAATTTTAAAAATTAAATAAATTAAATAATAAAATTATGTAACAAATATTAATTTTTGTATTGTTTTTCTTGTTCTCTTTTTAGGTAAATTAATTGTAAAAACAATAGAAGATTTGTTGGTAAGTCGATAGTTCTAAATGTATGCCAATATTTCCAAACCATTATATTGATCCTATGAGTCCTTCTACGCTAATTATAAATTCCCATATTATTACAACTCCGTCACTTCTAATTTTGTGTTGAAAATACCTTTTTGAAAAATAAAAACTCCTCACTCATTATTTTACTTGTAGCTAGCCAAAAATCTAGGAAACTTGTATTTATGAGTCTACATATGTATTTGAAATTTGTATGAAAAATATATTCGCCAATAATTTACAAACTTCAAGTGAGTTCAGAAATAATTATTAGTCTTGTAGTTTTATAAAATAGGTCCCAGAACATACATACATATATTCATATTTGTGTGTATATATATGATATTTTTTCATATATAAAGTATTTACGAACAAGTAACGAATTTCAATTCTTGAGATATTGCTGAAAGAAAAAACGTCAATCCAATTTTTATAAAATAATTTTTTATGAATTTGAAATATGGAAAAATCATATCTACAAAATTGTTGAACCGAATTTGCTTGTAAACTTAAATCAAAATCAGATGATGTTGTTGAAAAAACGCACATTGCATATGCATAATAAAAACTTTGATTTGCAGTTTCTGCACTCAAATTTAACAACCGAATAATTAAGCTGATAGGTTCCAAAATTCCTTTGAATTTGAGATTTTATACCCATTCCTTAAAAATATGAACCGAATTCCCCCCACAGGTTTTATATTTTTATTTTTTAAGACCAAAAAATAACGGTACCTGCCATAAGAATTTTTTTTCGAAATTTTATAAATATTTTATTTATTTTTTTTTTTTTCAAAAACTGTCCCACATATTTAACAAAAAAATCAAAAAATTTCATTTGGTGTTAAGTAACGATTGAAAAAAAAAATTCCAAAAAATGGTTATTTTTGATATCCCCTTTGGAACCATATGTTTTGTTTACGATTTTCTCAAAATTTTCTCTAAAGTTGGGCTGAAAATGTTCAAAAACTTTTTTTTGTTTTAAAAAAAAATTTCATTTTTTTTTCTAAACTCAATATTTCGAAAACCCCATTCTCAATTTTTTTTTAAACTTGATCAATAAAAGTTTCTTAATATAATCTACAAGATGTGAGAAAAAAAATTAGTTCACCTAAAAATTGTACCCACCGTACAAATGATAAAAAATGGTCTTCGAAAACGGTTCCAAAAATTTTGATAAATCTTATTTTCTTTCAATTAATTTGTACGGTTTATAAATTTAATAAAAAAAAATTGAAATTAAGATATTGCAGACTGTGCCTACCACGGAACCATTTTTTCGAATTTTGAATTTCTTTACATCGGCATAACGGGTTTTAATGAAATATTGTATAGACAAGCTTCTAAGTTCAAATAACATGCATTTCAAGACTACACAAAAATATTTTTTGCATTTAAAAAAAAAAATCTATTTTGTTTTTCGAAAATTCGATGTCTCAAAAACGGAACAATATTTTTGTTGGAAATTAATTTTTTTATTCGTGCAATAATGAAATGCAAAAGTTGGCGTACCAACATTTATTCTTAAAAATGTTTTAAAAATTTTGTATATAAAAACTTATTTTTTTAAGAAACCACTACATTGACTTATAATTTTTGCTCTTGCATAGACTGTAATTTGCTTAATCGTATGGCATCTTGTTCTTAGCTCCAGCTACTAAAAAAGTTGTTGTAGTCATTTAAAAAATGAATTTTATGCTTATGAACAGTTTTTCTCTAATAACATTCATTTTTGAAATTATTAGTCTTTTACTTAATAGCAGGCTAATGCAACCCAGTCGTGCAACTTATTATTATATATTTTTTTTTTCAAAAATTACCTACCTCAAAAAGAAGGCATAAATCAAAAAAAAAATCCTATATCAAAATTTTGAATCCTCATAAAACAAAATATTTTAGAGCTATAAAATCCAAAAAAATTAGTTTTATATAATCTCTAAACTTTTTTTTTAAAACTCGCAGGTACATTAAATGGGACAGGTATAATTTCACACTCGTAGATTGCAACTCTACCATTCGAGATCTGGATATAAACAAATCCGCTGGTCCTGATGGTTAAAGGTGTTCTGTATCGGTGGCAAAACCATTGCGTAAGCTTTTCCATTGCTCCTACTGTTCTGGTGTCTTCCCTAGAAGATGGAAAACAGAATTTGTGTCCAGCCTCTTCCTAAAATAGGCAACCCTTCTTCTTCCTCCTCCCATCTACCAATTGCACTTACGTCCCTTCTTTCCATGGTCATGGTATCACAAATCAACCATCAGCTCAAGAAATATCTAGAAGATCGAAAGCTTCTGATTGACTGGTATTACGGGTTTCACAGAAATTGCTCCACTACTGGTGATCTGATTGTATTGTTGTATTGGACGGTTTCAAGTCTGATTTTTACAAAATAAATGCTGGTGTTCCCCAGGGCTCTGTTCTGTCTCCGAATCTCTTCCTGATTTTTTTTTATAAATGAAACTTCTAATACACTTCATTGTTCTGCCGACGTCTCTTCCCGCAGCTTCTGATTCTCGTTCTCAAATTCACGTCCATCTAATTCAGAAGTGGAATTGCAACGGTATCGTATGATAAGGACATTTAAACCCGATCTTTGCAGCATTGTTAACTAGGGGCATACAAAATTTTGAGGAGTTTAATGCTTCGAAAACTCAATGATGTCTATTGTCTCAAAATGTGCCCCCTCTGCCATTGTCCTTGAATGGCTTTTTTATCGAAGAAGCCGAAAACGTCTCAGTAATCAAATCAGTATGTGTGTTCAATGACGATCTTCGTTGGAATGATCATATTCTCGAAAACGCTGGTAAACGCTTGGGATTCCTATATCAGTGTAAGAAATGTTTCACCCCTACTAATCTAGGTGCAATTAATAAGGCGTTTACATGTCCTAAGATCGAGTGTAACTCACATATTTGGGCAGGTGCAGGTCCAACTAGTATCCAAATACAATCCAGAACAGAGCGTTAAAACTGATAGGAAATAGAACTGTCATGGAATCATTACCATCTCTTGAAGACCGTTGGAATGTTTCATATATTTCCGTGTTTTATCACTTCTTCCACAAGCAATATTCACTTGAAGTGGCCAGTTGCATTCCGCCCCTCAATCAGTTCACCCGTGATACTCGTTTCTCTAAGAATGCCCACCAATTCACAATAAAGCCTGGCACTGTTTTCCCTTGCCAATTTAATTTTCAAGCATTCAAGACCAATGATCATCTACATCGGCGAGAAAAGTGAGAATTCCTTACGAAAATCCTGCATGGGAGAATTTTTCAAATTGTTCAGTAAAGTGAAATATTGTGGAACGCATTCCAATTTCATTCTACAGCGCTTCATATGTAATTATGTTGAATTTCGAATTCACATCTCAAAACCACGAGGACAGGAAATATATTGATTAAAGTTTGCCACTCCTGCAATCAAAATAATGTCTGTGGAATGCATGTAAAGTTTTATGTTTGACACCAAGCGACATTTTTCCACATCATTTTCACTCGAACTGGAGCTGTAAGAATCAAGCCAGCGAACTTAGATTCGACGAAATCCATTTCTCTTGCCATCCATCATCCGTCACCATCCAGCTGCACTTCCAATTGACTTAAACCATAACAACCAACACCTACTACATTCCTGCTAGATTCCCAGACCGACAGTGTCACTCCGAATGAGAATTTTTCCAGCTAAGCCCATCCCTCTGCGGACAACTACTAATTACTAGCCGAGTGTGATGCCCACTGAATTCCAAACCATTATTCAAATGCAATACGAAAGATAATTTACATCAAAACAGACATAGAAAGTCCCGCAGGAAAACTTATGTCACCCAAGTGACAGGAACATTTATTCCGAAAAACCAAATGAGGAATGGAAACCCTTCAAGTTCCACATTTTGTGACGTGTGTGCTTGTCTGGTCTGTTAGCGTCGTCTTCGGTGGACGGTGCGGTGCGCTCGGCCCGCAAGTATTAATGAATCCATGTTCGCTTGTTCAACCATCATGTTGTAGCGAGTTATGGCCAAAATGATAAATTCCCCAATGTGATGGTGACTTCAATAATTCTCTGGCATCGTGATTGGTACCAAGAATTGCGATCAAAATGTTTGTTTGGAATTGATTCGTGCCTCCTGCGCTCGGCACGAAATGCTAATCGACGACCTATTCATAATGTGTCCCGCATATAAAAAACTCGCCGAGTGGACACTTTATTTGTATTTTTTTCTGGAATCACATCCTCATCTGCTAGTGGATAGTTGTCATCGGTTAGAGGACGGTACAGGAACCTTCTCTGATCATATTACATTAATCAACTTAACTTCTGTCCAGAAAACCAGTTGCACCCATCGAACTTATAAGTATGTAGTTGATGGTATCCTCTCTTGGTCTATTCGAGGAATCGCATGAAGACAGCCACTGACTGCCACAGCTATACAGCAGTGAAACCTAATTCCAAGACCAGGTGCTGATTGGGCGAGCTGGTTGATTCGCTGGCTGTTGCTTTCGTAAGCCTGACCAAGACGACATTCATGGCAAAGGCAAAGGCAACGGCAACGACGACGACGGACGACAAAGATGGTGATTGTGATGGTTTCATGGAAGAGTCCGATATATTGCTGGTTCTTGTACAATGACCATGTGCGTGATGATGAATCTTGTCCTCGGCGAGTCGTTATTTATTTTTCCCTTTTGCTGTGCTGTGTGTCTTCCTTGTAACTAAGTGTCATTATTGTTGTTAGTTCAAGGGAAGAGAGCGAAAGGCTGTTTGGAACCAGAACAACTCAATTAGGAATTCATTTCATGTTGGAAGTTGGATTAAGTTGAACGCCGCCATCTCCATCTGCATCGTCATTGCCATCGCCATCGCCATAGCCAGAGACACAAATTGTCAAATCTAATCCGTGTGTAGGTAAGTGTTAATCGCTAGGCAGGTATTGAGAGACGTTCATGATTCTAGATGTTGACACTGGCGACACTGTCACCGGTCGTCGTCGGTTATGATTTATTCAATCGAGATCGGTGCGTCTAGATATTGCTTGACTCGAATGTATGTGGAAGAGAGTTGGTGGAACCTACATTGCGCAGTGCGCACGCTTCGTCTTTAGTGTTTTCCTCTGAAGCCAAGAGGGATCCGGGGGCATGGGCTCGAATTCGAGCTCGAGTCCAGTTGATATGTTGATGCCGTGCTATGTTTTGCATATCAGCGCCTGGTATCGGCTGGCTGGGTGGAGTTGGAGCTGTGGTTGTAGCTGTAGCTGTAGCGCAGCTCGCACATACTCGTATCATGTGAGTTAACCTTATATGACTGCTTAGATGGATTTACACTGATATGGCGGATTAATTTATGATCATTGGCTTGATTGCATTTTAAGTAGTCAGCTTAGCATGCGCAGCTTTTTGAAAGATAACTATCACGAGAGCCATCATCTATGGAGAATATGAAGGATAATTTTATGACAGTTAACACTTTATGGGATGTGGTGTCGTTTTTCGCCTTAAAAGAGTTAAAACTTATTTGCATTTTATTGTTTAAAGCGACATTTTTGAGCAATTTTAAAATAAAACTCACATAAATGTCTGCTGATTGTCATCATGATGACACACAACTTTTAATCGAATGTTTAACAAGCTCTAAAAGCAACTTAATCACATCGACATCATCACCATCTTATGTGGTTTTCGTTTCGACTAACAGAATAGCAATGTGACAGGCAGGCGAGTTGGTTTCCGCTTCTTCTTCTTTTGGGAAAATGCGCTAAAATTTAGTGAAATTGAGAGGTTCCATGGAGATTCGTTGCAAGGAAATTATGAATTTTTAAAACCATTAGCTTTGAAGATTGACAATATTTTAATTGACATACACACGTATGTATGTATGTCAAATTTTTTCACTATTCTGTGTTTGCGCTTAAATCCAACTAATAATTCGAGTGAAAATGAAAATACCTTACAAAAATGGCATATGTGAATTTACAATCCACGTTCCAGAAGTTCGTTTTGGGAAAAACTGTCATGGTTTACTAATCACTTCTTTCTTACGAATTATGTTGGTGTTTAGCCTTTTGAACCTTTCACTAGTTAGAGTATAACAAATAAATAAGTGGAGTGATTGTGGAATGTATTTATTTTGAATATAATGATGTGAGAACGATTTGTGGATTTTAATTGTTGGATGATTAATCTTGCAGGTTTCTTCAACTTGTTCTCTTTTAGTAAGGCTTAGAATTTGCCAGCAAATACAATTTCATAGGTTTAATTGATTACAAATCCAAATCACATCTTTTTGAATCTTTTTTGAAACAAAATTTATCCATGTGGATTACAGAATTCACAGAATTTTACTCCCGTTGAGTTAACTCGATCCGTAGATCTTTCGCATCCGCCGATGAACTACATTATCGAGTCCTAAGATTACCTTATCATTTATGAACTTTCCTATCGACGCTGTCAGTTACAGACATTTATGTTTTTTTTATTGAACTTTAAATATATACAATTGGAAAACTTAAACTTAAGGATAATATGAGTATACAAATTTGTTGGCACATAGGGGGTCATAAGCCTATGACATAGTTTCTAAAATTATAACAATTATAATAAACATGACTAGTTATTTTAAATTAAAATTATGGCATGGTTTATCTCTCGAGTTGTTCAGTCCCGATTGTCCAGTTGGTGGGTTTGTTGGGGGTTTGTTTTTTTGACGTTTCAGCCACGATGGTATGCTGACTCCGCGTCAGCGTAAAATCGAACTGCTTCTTCGTTGTCGGCTGGGATCCTTTCTGATATATCCAAAGCACTAAGGTATCTAGGCACTGCATGTCGTTCCTGAGTGGTCATCCTTCTCATCAGCGGGTTTGGGTGGTTGGCGGTGCTGTGTATAAGCTTCCTTGCTAATTTCACGAGAAACTGGTCCAGTGGCTTGATTTTGGCTTCTTCGTAGACTCTATCGTTACTGAAGTGCTTCTTTCGCTATCGATCGAAGATAAGTCCGGTGCTTATCCTCAGAATTATCCTTTCGAAGAGTTGGTGTACCGTGCAGGAAAATTATAGCTTATGACGGGTCTGATAAACTGCTTGTATGTATATCAGCAGTTTCACTGGCTGGCTTGGTCCGGTTCTTCTGGCTAGCAATTGGTGAAAGCGGTGAAATTGGCCTTCCTTAGTACTTAGTACCTGCCTTGAGTACGGGTTGAATTTGGACAGCTCGTTGAAGTTGACTCCGAGGTATTTAGCATTTCTTTTGGCTGCTATCGATGAGTCGTAGGTCAGCGAGTCGTCAGCAAAAAGCAGGTTCTCGCAGTCAGTTGGCACGGGTTGATCAGACGTCATCAGGTTATATAGGAAAGGACCCAACTTCGATCCTTGGGCGACTTCGGCTTTGATGGATTTGATTGAAGACTTGCAGCTGTCTAGCTGAACGAAGAATTTCCTGAAGGAGAGAAAGGAAAATAATATTTTTATTAGTGGCGAAGGCAATCCAAGTACTCGAAGCTTATTGATAAGTGCTTCTATCCATACGCTGTCGAATGCTTTCGACATGCAGAAAGCATCCTACGGTCTCACGATGGCTGTTGAGTGCTGAGGAGACGTCAGATTGGATTTTTAGTAATGGATGCAGAGTTGAATGCCCTTCTCGAAAACCATACTGCATGTCTGGGATGATGTTGTCTTCATTGTAGTACTTCTTGAGCCTCCTTAGTATGACTTCTTCCAGAATTTTCCTGATATTGGGTGATATGCATAAAAGATAGTAAATGCTTTTACTTGAGAATTTCTAAGTAATTACTTTTTTTGATATGCATAAAAATGCAGTAAATGCTGAAAATAAAGTATTTACTTGAGGCCACAGTACTTACTTTTTTCGGATGAACTTTTTCAGTAAATACTTTATTCCGTATGCATAAAAAGTAGCAAGTACTTTTTTTCTGTAGGAATTACTTCTTTTTTTCAAAGTCAAAGGATAGCAACATGAAAATTTAAAAGTACATACTTTTTTGATTTAAACACATATGTAAGTTACTGCTGACTGTACTGAAATGGCGGAATTTGTTAGTTCACAAAAAGTCTATAAAAGTCGAAGATCGGGTTCAGAATCAAATTTTAAACAACTCTATCGTTTTGAGAGGGAAAACGTAGATTGGTTGAGTGAATACTTCATTGGTAAGTCATTGCAAAATCGTAATTTGTAGTTTTAAAACTTGACACACCCTTACTATTTGGAGCCTTTTGTTAGTTCGGGGAAATGGTGTTAAACTTTCTATTTTCTTATACGCCTGTTAACTTAAAAATATAATTTATAATTTTACAAGAAGCAAACACTTATGAAAACTGTTATATATGTATATTGCGATACTATACCAATAGGCTTCCGTTAGTTAAAGGAGTTAGTGGTTTTTAGTTACTGACGAAGTTTTAAAACTTGCCCTTAGTCGCCAAGTTTATATAGAGTCTTATGTTGAACAAGTGGTTCATATATACATATAAATAATACTTTTTAAGGAGCTCAAACTGAAACAAGAGGAGGGGCAATCACTCATCAAGAAAAGATGTGAATTTTTTACGATACGTTGGAGATCCTGGATTTCAAGTTGGCGTTGGTGAAGATATAGGCGTTCATCAGAGTACTGTATCCAGAACAGTTAATTTTGTTGCAAAATTAATAAAAGACAAAGCTTCTCATTGGATAAAATTTCCATCGAGCTATGAAGAACAGCTGGGAGCAAAAAATGATTAGCTAAGCAAATACAGGTTCCCATTATGCATAGGAGCCTTGGACTGTACTCACGTGGAAATATTACAACCTAGATTTCATTCGGAAGAATACATTACCGAAAAGGATAGATATGCTTCCATCAATATCCAGGCAACTTGTAACAGATGTTTACAAAACAACAAGAAGGGCAACAGTAATTTAATATAGGGATTAAACGGTTAATCTGGCAAAAAACTATTTGCTTACTAACCCGATAAGAAAAAAAAAGTATTTACTATCAATTTCCGATGAATTCTAGTATTTACTTGAATGAATTTAGTATATACTGAAAGTATTTGCCAGTTAGTAAGTACTAAACTTTATGCATATGGAATGAAGTAAATACTTTAAATTTAACCATTTGCTTTAAGTTATAGTATTTACTATTATCTTTTACTTGTAGTAAATACTTCCGTTTTATGCATATCACCCATTGTTGAGAAGGTATACTGGCCTATAGTTGGAAACCAGGTTTTTAGTGCCTTTCTTCGGGACTGCCACGATATTTTTCGTTTTCCACTTATGAGGGAAGTAGCAGTTGTGGTTGACGCAGTTGTTTATGATGATTGTGAGTATGGTAGCCTTTTGATGATGTAGTTGGAGACTCCATCCGGCCCTGTTGACTTCTTTAGTTTGGAATTGACGATGATTTCCGCAATTTCCTCTGTTACAGACATTTAGCCAACGGCGTAGGCTTTTATAAAAAATAAAGATGGTGTCCGGAGATTTGTGGAACGTATTAAATTAATTTTACATTTCGAGAGATGTTAGTTACCAGCACTCCACCTCTATTTCATGTTTTTTTCTTTAAGCCTAGTAAAGTGAAAAAATATAATTTTTACACTGAATCGTCAGCGTGAAATTTTTGACATTACATTTCCCCGCAACATCTATTTTAAAAAAATCCATTACATAAATTTTATAAAAAAAAGCAATAAGTAAATTATGGAAGGCATAAATTTTAAATTTTAAAGTGGGTGAATAGGTAGATAAGGTTTCAAACAAAGATTCGTCGAGAGCAAGAATAACAATTTCATACAAAAGTGACATAGTGGAATCTATTAACTTACCTTAAAACATTTTTGTTGTATTTAAAAATATGTTTTTATTTTATTTAAAGACATCAATATTTGAGACTCTTAAGCTTTTGAACTCAAAAACCGTCAAGAAAATTATCGTGAGACGTATCTACTCTACTCGAGCATCTACCAGAGCGTTGCCAATGCTAAGTTATTTCGTTGAACAGGAGAACACATCTGCAGATGAGTTTTGGAAATCAAATCAACTTCGTTTTACAATCTGTTCCCACATCCAACGTAATCATTTACCTAACGAAGTTGCAGCGATGAAGCTATTTGACGTATAGTCCCTATCATTTATTCCTTCCTGGATATTACGGCGATGAAAAGCTGTCGGACGTTTCGCACCTAGCCATTGAACTCTCATACGTTGGGATTGTTTCACGACACGTGC
Organism: Philhelius festivus; assembly: GCA_963931855.1. NCBI lineage: Eukaryota > Metazoa > Arthropoda > Insecta > Diptera > Syrphidae > Philhelius > Philhelius festivus. The sequence goes on along the minus strand of OZ007557.1, from coordinate 18,528,010 downwards.
CGATGTTCAGTCTTACTTCATTAACTTCATTAACAACGAAGCCTGGTCCCTGACAAATTATTGATCAAACGCACCCCCTTAACTATAAATTTGAATCTCTGGGACCAAAAAGTATAGAAAAATAAAGTTGATTTGATGCTGAATATTGCTAGAAGTTGAAAGAAAAAAGAGCCCATTAGTGGAGGGATTGTAAATATTAGTCCTTCATGGAAAGTTAATTTCTCCAAAGCAAAACTAGCCAGGCCTGTGGAACATGATTCTTCCATAAAAGACCTCACCGCTACCTGCTTACCAAATTGCCCGAGCCGCTAGATACTTTGGTGAAAATCTTTAAGAACAAACTTTTGGTAGCTATTTTCCAAGAAGGCACGATTTAGTAACGGGTGATTTTTTAAGAGCTTGAGAACTTTTTTTAAAAAAAAACGCATAAAATTTGCAAAATCTCATCGATTCTTTATTTGAAACGTTAGATTGGTCCATGACATTTACTTTTTGAAGATAATTTCATTTAAATGTTGACCGCGGCTGCCTCTTAGGTGGTCCATTCGGAAAGTCCAATTTTGGGTAACTTTTTCGAGCATTTCGGCCGGAATAGCCCGAATTTCTTCGGAAATGTTGTCTTCCAAAGCTGGAATAGTTGCTGGCTTATTTGTGTAGACTTTAGACTTGACGTAGCCCCACAAAAAATAGTCTAAAGGCGTCAAATCGCATGATCTTGGTGGCCAACTTACCGGTCCATTCCTTGAGATGAATTGTTCTCCGAAGTTTTCCCTCAAAATGGCCATAGAATCGCGAGCTGTGTGGCATGTAGCGCCATCTTGTTGAAACCACATGTCAACCAAGTTCAGTTCTTCCATTTTTGGCAACAAAAAGTTTGTTAGCATTGAACGATAGCGATCGCCATTCACCGTAACGTTGCGTCCAACAGCATCTTTGAAAAAATACGGTCCAATGATTCCACCAGCGTACAAACCACACCAAACAGTGCATTTTTCGGGATGCATGGGCAGTTCTTGAACGGCTTCTGGTTGCTCTTCACTCCAAATGCGGCAATTTTGCTTATTTACGTAGCCATTCAACCAGAAATGAGCCTCATCGCTGAACAAAATTTGTCGATAAAAAAGCGGATTTTCTGCCAACTTTTCTAGGGCCCATTCACTGAAAACTCGACGTTGTGGCAGATCGTTCGGCTTCAGTTCTTGCACGAGCTGTATTTTATACGGTTTTACACCAAGATCTTTGCGTAAAATCTTCCATGTGGTCGAATAACACAAACCCAATTGCTGCGAACGGCGACGAATCGACATTTCACGGTCTTCAGCAACACTCTCAGAAACAGACGCAATATTCTCTTCTGTACGCACTGTACGCATTCGTGTGGTTGGTTTAATGTCCAATAAAGTAAACTGAGTGCGAAACTTGGTCACAATCGCATTAATTGTTTGCTCACTTGGTCGATTATGTAGACCATAAATCGGACGTAAAGCGCGAAACACATTTCGAACCGAACACTGATTTTGGTAATAAAATTCAATGATTTGCAAGCGTTGCTCGTTACTAAGTCTATTCATGATGAAATGTCAAAGCATACTGAGCATCTTTCTCTTTGACACCATGTCTGAAATCCCGCGTGATCTGTCAAATACTAATGCATGAAAATCCTAACCTCAAAAAAATCACCCGTTATAATAGCATGAGGGAAGCCCTAGAACCACTTCCAATCACATGCTACATCAAGATCAAGTCAAACTCATCGTTTATGACGATCAGAGATTGTGAGATCTGAATTAGCTTGTCCACACGTTAGGAGATATCTGGGCAGGTGGAAATCTCTAGAATATTTCAAAGGAGGCCCAAAAGTTTGCATATGAGAAAACAACCGAACCATCCTGCATTGATAATATTCTGTGAGTCGTTCGACTCATAAGTCTCTGTCGACTCATATCTGGGGGAGGTAACAAGTGTTTATAGAAGTGGGATTGGCGTGGTCGACAAGACACTTAAAACCGAGGATGTTGTTGGTGAAAGGGAGTACTCAGAGAGGTTGGATGGAATTGATAGAACAACATCACAATTTATTTGGGGATAAAGTAAGCCTGCCCAACGCGCTATCAGAAACGGAACAAGTATTTCCTATCATTAAGTAGATTGCTCATTAGCTCCGTAATAAGCGTGATATCATAACCAAACGCTGTCTAATAGGCAAATTTTCAACGTGACTTGGAGTATTTTCACATGATTTTCTTTGAAGCTGTAGAGGAGAAAGCCTAAGAACACTGCGTGTTCTTCTCTGAGTTACTCTACCGATGAGCGATATTTTTGGCAGTAATTCTGAAATTGTGAAATCACAAGATTTTGTCCAAAGTGTTATAAAATCTACATTTTTCTTAACCTTTTCACGAAACCAGTTCTCGATAAAGTACACTTCGTCGTAGTTTTCCGCACTGCACACATCCTCATTAAAACCTTTTTTTCGATGCTTCGTCTATGAGCTTTGTGTTTAAGACTTCATTGACATCTATTAGAGAGTTTACATTTTTTGCATTTACGCGTCAGTGTCTGTGGACAGTCACTGCGTTAATCTAATAAACACTCCTAATATCATATCAACATTACATGAACATTACGAAGAGTTAAGATCCTAAGTTGTTGCATTGGGAACCGCCAAGAAATAACTAGGTGAAGCCATGTGGGAACAAATATGGATGCACCAACCACAAGTTGATGAGCACTGCAGAAGTAGATAAGCATCATATCACCATGACCTAAGCTATGAGCTATGTTTATCCAAAACGACTTCAAGAGTAATGTTTTGGTGTTAATCAATTAAGCAGACCTCCCCCTTTATGCTTATGGTAAATACACCTAGTTCAAGACCTGACCACTAATTTTTTGTTGGGAGGTATAACCAAAATATGAGTATGAGCATTTATAGACGTATGTGACATTATATCGAATACAAAACCTTGGTAGGTTTTTTCGCCATTCATTTGCTTAGTCCAGGGGTTAAAATTGCGATTTTCCTTATTTTTGTGTCAGGGCTATAACGACTTTAATTCCTTTATTAAAAACAGGAAATGATGCTCCGTTATTTTTTCTAAGCCCAAAGGCTTAAATCTTGACGATCCGATTAATTAAACTCCAGATATATGTAAGCTTATTATGCGAACCTTATCGGCTTTTTGTTTGGAGACTTTCTTTTGTTGATGTTCTTTTTATAAAATCTGCAAAAAAGCTCATAAGACTGAGTATAGAATGAGATTTCTTCGTCGTATTGCAGATAATAATGTTAGAGTAGAATAATGACATTTATTTTGTGATTTTTGGACCCTAACCTTGTTATACGAGTATGATTCTTGTCGATCTTCGTTTCCATAATTAAGACTTTTGTTAGATTCCTGATTGAGTATAATACCCAAACTAATTAATCTCTTACATCCATCCATCCACCACCACACAATAAATAATAAATATGTAATCCTCATCAATCCTGCCATCACTCTCCACAAAGTCTTCACTTAATACCAAAATTCTGATGTCAAATCGATATTTTTGCTGTTGTGAAATCCGTTTTTTCGTATAAAACCGCGGTTGTAAAGCGAAACACCCATCCTGCCAAACCTCTCCACTAAGTCTCCACTCAGTCCCAAAATTCTAAAATTTAATGTACAGTTTTTCTGTTGTGAAATCCGCGTTTATGTATTAAACCATGCTTGTAAAGCTAAACATCCATCCTGCAACACCTCTCCACTAAGTCTCCACTCAATCCCAAAATTCTTAAATCTGATCTACATTTTTGCTGTTGTGGAAAATATTCTTCTGTATAAAATCATGCTTGTTAAGTTTAGTTTAGTTTAGTTTAGTTTATTTTTTCATCAAGCAGAGTTTTACAATCTCTTATAGATTACAACTTATATAATAAATGTAATAATAATAAAAGTAAAAGTAGTATAGTAAAATATGTACAGTAAATTTCATTTTATAAATATAAATAAATATTAATTTAAATAAACTATGTGTCGATATATAACAAAACAAGCATGACATTTTTTTTAAAGCTATCTCTTGAACAGAGTTGAAAAATATCTAGAGAGGGTAAAACACTATTTGTCACTTTAATGCAACGGGATATGGGTTCATTTCTACAATAGTTATTTCTAGAAAATTCATCACGTAGGTAGAAAAACATACGGAGACTTCTGCAAGGAAAATATAAGTTAATACGTTCAAGCAAATAAGAACAATTTATGTGATTGCTTAAGATATCTTTAATCATCATTATTGAAAAATATTTCCTTCTTAACTCAAGCGTTTGCATACCAAAGAGCTGGCATCTTACATTATATGGAGGTCTATCAATACTCCAATTAAGCTTATTAAAAGCGTATCTAGTGAAAGATTTCTGTACTCTTTCTATTCTTAATGAATGAGTGTTATAAAAAGGATTCCAAACAACACTACAATACTCCAGATTAGATCTGACAAAAGCAGAGTAAAGGCATTTGAGCGCGTAAGGATCAGAAAATTCCTTTGTATTTCTTCGTACAAAACCAAGCATCTTATAAGCTTTATTAACTATAAAATCAATGTGAAAATTAAAAGAAAGCTTATGATCTAATATAACTCCTAAGTCTTTTTTTTGAGTAACTTTTTCTAAAATAATATCATTAATTGAGTAATCAAACAAAATGTGTGATTTCCTTCTAAAACACGTAAAACTTTGACACTTAGAGACATTCAAAAAGAGTAAATTTCTATCACACCATAATGCTAATTTATTTAGATCTTCTTGCAATAATAGACAATCATCAACAGATTTTATGACTTTAAAAATTTTAACATCATCAGCATACAACAAATAATTAGAAAAATTAATAGTATCAGGAATATCATTTATAAAAAGTATGAAAAACAAAGGTCCAATATGACTCCCCTGTGGAACACCTGAGGTTACTTTGATAGCTTTAGATTTGAATTTATCTATTTTAACGAATTGGATCCGATTACTCAGATATGAACTTATCCATTTTAAAAAATGAGAATGGAATCCTAGCAAAGAAAGTTTATGAACAAGAATTTCATGATTTACCCTATCAAAGGCCTTAGCGAAATCTGTGAATACTATGTCCGTCTGATAACCCTTTTCAAATCCTTTTACTACAGAGTTACATAAAACAGTGAGATTAGAAGCTGTTGATCTGCCTGACACAAAACCGTGTTGAGATTCAGCAATTACATTTTTGGTAAAAAAATAAAGCTTATCACAAACAATCTTTTCAAATACTTTTGGAATAACAGATAGCTTACAAATCGGTCTGTAATTACATACTTTTTGTCTTGATCCAGATTTGAAAATTGGAGAAATAAAAGATGTTTTCCATTCATCTATGAATTGACCCGTTCGAAGAGACAAATTGAAAATCCAGCAAAGGGGTATCGCGAGAGATGTTGCACATTTTCTAATGATTTTAGGAGAAATACCATCCGGTCCAGCACTTTTATTTTCATTTATACCTCTTAAGGCTTCAGATACTTCCATTCTACTTAAGTTGATGCTGCCAATATCAACAACATTAGGTGGTAAAAACTGAGGAAGTACACTAGGTGACGTAAGAGAATAAACTGATTTAAAATAATCAGCAAAAAGATTGCATATAGTTAAGCGGAACGAAATTCTTCTTTTGTCAACGATATACACGGAAATATATTGATGTAGAGTTTTATCAATTGCAAATGCATATAAAAACCAAAAACAAAAAATCACAGAAAGTAGAGCTATAATGGACAAACAACAAGAAAACAAACAAAGCAAAACTCAAAAAGAGTGCAGACTTCTCCATCGAACAGTATACTGCAACATAAGAAGCAGGACGAAATGTATGATTTTGTTGTTTCATTGTTCAATAGGATGTTTCGTTTCCCTTGAGGCTTGTTTATCTAATTTTAAAGAACATATTCACAGATAAATATATTTTGACGTGAGAAGTGTTGAAAGTTCGAAATGTGGCTGAAACTAATGAAATTGCTAATATCCCGAACGATTTTTGTTTCATCTAAACCCTATGTTCACCTTGATCACTGACTTATCTCCATTTTTGTTTTTTTCTTATGATATGCAAATTGTTGTTGAGCTTGTTATACACTTTTCAATAAAACACGATTTTTACATTATTATTTTGTCCTTTTCAAGTTGTTGCAATGTTACAATGTTTCTTGTAACAAACTAATGCGTTCCAGTTGTATGACTCTAAGTCCGTATAATCGAGGAAAGTATTTTATGACAATCAACTGTCACATCTCACAAATGAAATATATATAATACTCGTCTCATTCAATTGACATGTGTCCAAGACCAGAAAAGCATTCCAGTCATGTTACGGTCTTGACACTCTTGACAGCCTAGTGCAGCACAGCGGCACACAGTTCAAATTGATCTACATTTCAAGTTAGTTGGTTTGTTGGTTGGTTTTGCTTTTGGTTGGTTGTGTGTGCGCAAATTACAAGATGTCACTTTCATGCTGTGCCTGCCGCCGTCGTCGTCGGCCGTCGTAAGCCGTTGACAGGCCAATCTCTTTCTTGAGAGAAAAATAATAATGCGTGGGCATTTAAGTAACAAAACGTATAGTGGAAACTCCTCCATTCATTTTTCTGATGTGTCTGTCTGTCTTTCTGTCTGCGCTCAAAAGAAAAAAGATATTAAATTTATAACAGAAAAAAAAACTAGTCTCAAGACACTGACCGCACATTATATCTGTCAACTCATGTTACATGGCAACCTTTCGTGCTGTCAGCTAATCTGACAGCTTCGGTAATAATATTCAATGATTGAAGTTAATACTTTTGTACAAACTGTCAGTTCGTGTCAAGCTATAACCTCGATGTTGAGTTTCTATATCCAAAGAGTTATTCTCTCTCAGCTGCTGCTGAGCTGTGATACTATAATGTTAACCGAATACAGGGCCATATCAGCAGCACGGCCGGCACTCTGGCAGTAACACTTATGATGTATGTAGTTGGACAGTATTAGCAACAGCCAGCGCACCAAATAAAAGAACAAGTTAGCGAGAGTAGAGAGTCATTAATCGTTTGACAGCGTGTGGCGTTATTAGACAGACAGCCGGTTTAATCTGATCGAACTTAAGTAAGGGTATAGTGTGTATATATGCATTATGGATTGATATGACACAGAACATAAAATTGCTCTGAAAAGTAGCAAACATGATTTCTACAAGAAATGATTCATTATGCAAAAAAATTTGGCTTTGTTATGCAAGCGGTAGGGTTTGACCTTTGATACACTGATAAAAAACCTATCGAAGATTTACAGAACAAAATCCGTGATTTCTTTAATACCTTAGAAATTTATTATCATATTCGTATTTTATCGTAGAAAATGGGAAAGAAACACAAGATAAATGCAGTTTGTCGGACTTGAAAGTCTAAGATTAGTCAAGTTTAAATTGATATAATTTAGGGGGTCTTCTTGTGAAGGAACAAGACTTCATTATTTTCTTCTGGAGATTGGCAAGAATTCGACTTGAATACTCGTAAATGAATATCGGATACATTTTTTATATTGTCAGAATATTAGCTTTTCAAAAAATGGTTCTTTAGTTTTTAACCAATAATGCACTTCGCTGGCCCTTTATATAGTTGCATACTATTGAATTAAATCAGCCAAGCTATAAATGACTTTTCAATATTAATTTGGTCTTGTTGAATCATTGTTATCGAATAGCTTCGACCGAAATTGGCTAGAAAATTGATTTGAAAATTTTCCTAAAAAGTTGATTCATTGATTTGTAAAAATATTTTAGCTGCAGAAACAGGGGCCCTAGCACGTAACTTGGTACGATCGAGTTAGGTCGATACAATCGAGAACAGGCATTTCTTGCATATGATCAGCCGATTTTTTTTCGATTCGATTGAATCAAATAAGAAACTCCCTATACTTGATTACATCGACTAGACTCGCTAGCTAAAGTTTCGATCAGCTTCAATTTTGTATCTTTCATTTTTATTTCTGCATCCATCTCAGCTTCGTTTGCAATTAAAGGTTCTTGATTTTGTTGAGTTTGGATAGAATGTTCGGAATGATTACTATGGGAATGGGCTTCATATAATATAGTTCACGCCAAGTTCGCCAAGAGAAGCTGCCAATCTTTCTTTCTTCATTATGATTATCCAGAATGATTTCAGAAGTCGAAAAAAATGTCAGTTATTTTTTTCTGAAGTTCAAAACTAGGATCCTATTTAAATGTTTTTAATTCCAAAATACCAACTGTTAACTCTTACAGATAACTTATTATTAATTTAATTGACATTTGTATTCATATTTTTGTTCATTGCAAAATAAAATTGAATAATGTTATTTACTCGTACTTTTACCAATTAGAAATCAACAATTAACTAATAATTATTTTTTCAATACCATGGATTCAAAATAGCTGTTATGGTGTTTAGTTTTCAAAAATTCGCTTCATTGCAGACATCTCAGTAAGATCCATGAGTTGACTAGTGAGCATGAAGACCAACTATGGGCGAAAAACAGGAAATAACGTTGCACTCTGAGGTGCGTTTTATAGAATTGTAGTATCATATGATCGGATTTCTTCTATTTCTTCCAAAATGTGGAAAAACAGCTGTTACCGGAAATGTTAATCGAGTTTTTATTGTTAGAACTTAAAAATATGTTAAAAATCTCAATATGGACTGATCCGTCATGTTCATGCGATTTGATACCCCTGGATTATATTCTTTGGGGCTATGTCAAGGCCGACAAACCGCTGTCATTTCATCATCGGCAAGCTATCGCCGACATTCAGTCCCAATGGTCGAAATTGGACCCAACAAGTTTGTAAAAGCTGCGTTTTATATTTAATCGATATCTTTTTCGAAACAAAACCTCATAATCGAAGATAATCTAAAGAGAACTGAAATTTATAAAAATTGCATATTCATAAGACCCTCACTAGACTCTTGATGTTTGCAAATGTTTTTGTTAGCTAAGGGCTATTAAAAGTAGTGACACTATCAAACGAATTGAATTATCAATATTTAGTAACTAACGGATTTGAACTATAGGACGAATTCATTCATTCAATCGGTTAATGTAGAATTTGGATTTAAAATCTTAATTTTTAATAAGAACAATGAATCTGGTCAAAACAAGACAAACATTTTTCGATTGATGACAACAAAACCTCCAAAAATTGATAAAAAAAAGCATTTTACTTATGCTCCGGAAAAGAGCAATTTTCGTGCTTACAGGTGACATATAAAACTAAATATTCTCTGAAAGTCTAAATAGTATGCGTCTTCTTTTTGTGAAGGTATTAATTGTCAAATTTCATTAACGGATGGCGCGGATTGTAGAAATCCGAAAGTTTGTCATCAAAAACCGTGTCTAGCAATCTACATTTTGATTTTTTGTTATTCATTTTTTACTTGCGTCTTTTGGTACTATAAGACAAGTTATGCATTCGTAAAAAAATCGAACTTAAGATTTTGATCAAAGTTGACATTACGATGATAGCGAAGACTGTTGGACTACAGCCTAAACGGCTCGGCCGATTTTCTTTAAACTTGGTAGATATCATTTTTAATTTCTTCCCCCCCACACGATTTTTCTTTTTAAGACCAAAAATAACGGTTCTTGCCATACGAATTTTTTTTTCGAAATTTTATAAACATTTTCTTACTCAAAAACTGTTCGACAGATTCAAAAAACCAAAAATTCAAAACAAATTGGTAAAGCTAGGTTGGTTGAAAATTTTGTTCCGAAAAATGGTTATTGAGGGTTTCCCCCATGAAACCGTTTTTTTTTGTTTTGATTTTCTCAAAAACGGTACCACCGATTTTAATAATTTTTTTTTTTTTTTGCTAGAGATCCCCAAAAACTTAAATAGAATTGTGTATTCAAATTTTCAAAAAAAAAATTTTTGGATCTAAGAAAAAAAATTCAATTTTTTTTAAACTCAATATTTCGAAAACCACATGCTAAATTTCTCAATGTGAGAAAAAAAATGTGTTTTACCTAAAAATAAAGGTACCCACCATACAAATGTTAAAAAATGGTTTTCAAAAATCGTATTTTCCTCGAAAACTTCGCATACAATTTTAATAAAAATTTGCTTCTTTCAATTAATTTTCACGATCTTTAATTTAATAAAAAAATTGAAATTAATATATTACAGCTTGTACCTGCCATAGAACCATTTTTTTAAAATTTGGAATTATTCATTATCGACATAACGATTTTAATAAAAAAATTTATAGAGATGCTTCTAAAAAGTTTAAAAAACATTGCATTTCAAAATTTTAAAAAATATTTTTTTGATTTAAAAAAATCATTTTTTTTTTTGGAAAATTCGATATCTCAAAAATGGGTCAATATTTTTTTTTGGGAATTTAATTTTCATTCGTATAATAATTAAAACCTAAAGTTGACGTACCAAATTTTTTTCTTAAAAATGTTTTAAAAATCTTGTATATAAAACCTTATTTTATTAAGAAACCGCAACAACGACTTATAATTTTTGTTCTTGCATAAATTTATATGTATTTGCATAGCATTCTGTTTTTGTCTATTACTACTAAAAGAATCTAAAAATTTAATTTTATCCTTATGAACAGTTTTCTCTAATAACATTCGTTTTTAAAATTCCTAGTCTATTACATAGGAGCAAGTTCGTGCGACCCAGTCGTGCATTTTTATTTTATTTTAAATTCAACTTATAACTATCTCAAAGCTAGACAAAAAATTCATGAATAACTAGCCTACTTATCATTATCTTATGACTAACTTACTGGCCATCGAGTAAATCGGGATTGACCCTCCAAAATTGGTTCTCTTGATTCCTCGTATCTTTTCGGTAACGATCGGACAAAGTTCTACTAAACCGAATTTTCTCAGCGCCGCCACCTTGTGCGAGCATTTTTCGATCACAAAGAATTCGCCTATCCACAGCTCTACGGCCGACGTGGAAGATAAGCGGAAACGCCTCTCTATCCTGGATCAGCCGAATCAGCCCTCGACCGTCTAAATAGAGGAATGCTTTTGGTGAAATATATATCCACTTAAACGCACAATCTCGAAATATTTATTGTTGGGGTATTAAGCCTCAAAGATTAAGCTATTAGCCGAGGCCATCGCTTTTGCAATGTGACCCCGAATCGGCTTTTGTAAGTAAGAAATTGTCTATTCTGTTTATATTGGCTCCGTTCGTTGCATAAAGCCCTGTTGGAATAATAGTGTTTCTGGCTTTCTGTGTAATCCAAGGTAGCGTCCCGAGCACCGCCTCTCAAACAGGGAAGAGCCAGTCTCCAGAATTTGAATAATTGAGCAAAAGTATAACTTGGTGGTTTTTTGTCGTTTCCAAAAGCATCCCTTCTTACTTCTTTAAGAATCGAACATATAGTCGGTAAATCATCTCTATGTGGTACGAAATGCAGCTGCATAAGTTCCCCCCGAAGCTTTACCATCATTGATATTTCGGCAATACTGTTATCATCTCTGAAATATTTCCTCTCTTCCAAGTTGTGGTTTAGTTGACTGTAGAATTGCCTCTAGAAGTGTAGACAGATCCTGTTGCGTCATTCATGTATTTCTCTCGCTGCATTAAGTTAACTGCAGAAATGAGCTGGTAAAGAGAAGCTTTCAACTCCGCATTACTGAAATTATTAAGGTTTAAATCTATTCCACATACTCTCGCTTAATACATCCAATCAAATCAGCACACCAGCTAGTTTTGGTCCGTATGACTTGCGGAGCTACTATTTTTGGTAGTCGGTTATCATTCATCCTTAAAACTTTCAGTATGCAATCCAATTGCATTTTTAAGGTTCGTTTGATCAGAGGCGATAATCCTGTTTCTAACATGATTACGTAGTTTTGTTTATTAAATGGTAAAAATGGAAAAATTCGTTTGCAGAAGTTTCTCAAATGTGTCATCCTGCTTCGTTCCCCAAGTGTGAGCTGCGTAAAAAAGGACTGATTCTGTTACCGTTTCAAATATCCTGAACTTGCTCCTTTGGGCGATGCTTTTACTATAGAAACACCTATATTCCAGGTTGAGCTAATTGCGATTTTTGCCTTCATCAATTTCTCCTTTAGATGCCTTTCCATACTTAAATTTCTCGTTAAGTTAACTCCTGGTGTTTGAATTCCGTGACAACTTCGATTGCCTCATAATTATAGTGCCATTTTTCTTTTGCGCAGTTGCGGCCTTCTCCATGTTTGAAAATCAAAATTTTAGATTCATCCAGGTTAGGACTTTTGTCATATTTAGGGCATTTTTTTAGGCAAGTAGGGCGCAACATATTATTTTATGACGGAACTTATTCAAAGACATTTGTTTAAACAAAATGCATGGTGCAAAATTAGTTATAAGAGAGAGTTTTGGTATGGTAGTGCTAGGTTTTATGGAAAAATACTATTTTGAGGACTTTTGCTTTTTTATGTCATTTTTTTGAGAACAAATTTATAAATTCACGACAATTAATCCAATTATTACATCTTTGAAATTTTGAAGTGGTAGTGCTAACTTGACGGACATACTCTTTTGAGCATCTACATAAAGTAAGATTGAATATGAGACACTTATTAATCATAATCAAAACAGAAACATAATAAGTTTTAATTTCTCGAAAGGCCGGTACTAGTCTACTTCTTAATTTTAAAAATAAACAATAAATAAAAAAAAGTTGAAAGTTTTTCTAATATTTTTCATTCTGTACGATAATTTTTTGTTTGTCAGTGTTTTCTCAGAAGCTACGTGTTGCTAAGGCTACCTCTCCATCGCCTAAATAATATTTTAATCACTCAAAAAACATCTGAGCCAGATAATAGACCTGGATGACCCCGACCAGACAGACGACCACAATGTAGTGTATGTTTCCTGGATTTTTAAAGGAAATCGCAGATAAGATATGACACGAACTGACCCTAACCCAAAAATAGAGACAAAAGAAAAAGGCTGGAACAATAAAACGAGTAGCACATCATTATCATCATTGGGATTTTGATTCAGGGAGACACAGTATCGTGTGGTCAGGATAAGCATCTTGGGTCTGGTTTTATGATTTTCCCCCTTGTGAATGTCCACAGCATTATGTGGGTTCGGTTCGTGTTACAGCACCCAGGAAACAACGATTTATTATGGTGACTTTTGTTGGATGTGAACAGAGACGGAGTCGGGTAGAAAGATTTGTGGCTAGAGTGCTGGTGTTTTGGCAGTTGTCCGCCTATTTTTTTTTATTTTCGATTTCATTTACCCGACCCCAGAAGTCGTAAGAAAATAGATACATTTCCATTCAGGGATGTCGTTTTTAATTTACTCCTAATTTGTATTTCTGTGTGTATTTTTTTTTGTTGGTCTGATTATGACCTTTTCGTTTTGTGGGCTTTATTAAGTGAACAATTTCCTGGTTCATCTTCTGCAGCAGCGGCAGCAGCTCATGGATGGATGTAAAATGGTTTTGTCGTTGTCAATGAGAGGTAATATTTCACTTTTGAGTTGGGTTTTTGGGAAATTGATGGTGATAAATTTGAACAGATGTTTTGATTTGATCAAATAAATCTCATCACGATGCGGGACGATAGCTTAAGATTAAAAGAGGACAGAAGGAGGACCGTTTTTGGACGACAAATTGAAAATGTGTTCTTTTATTTGTGACAATTTTGTCTAACAATTGGATGGATTTGGAAATAAACAGGACAATTTTGATTAATTTGAGACATAATTCAAGTGCATAAAATTCATGCTTGGTTTTAAATAGTCTGCCATTAAGTGGGAGTACGTATTTTTACTTGCGATGGGGAAACTATAGGGCATGAGTTTTTATTCGTAAGAAAATTGAACAAGAATCCGTTAACACTAATCTTTTTAACAAAATCCAGTTTTGGAAACAAATTATTTTATTAAATTCATTAATTGCGATATACAGGGTGTCCGGTAATTCGTGTGCCATACTTTAGGATGTGATTCTTGGTCATATTCTAAGAAAAAAATTGTTCTACAGTAAAGTCTGATTTTCAACTTTGACATCACTTTTGACAATTTAAAAAAGGCTAACTTTAGTGTACCCTGACCCATGTTAAGGTCAATTTCTCTATCAGTACCAATGATAGGGACCTCATTTTGGATTTTTTTTTTAGTAAACAGTGTTCAATTTTTCTTGCCCGAGCAAAATTTTGACTGAGGTCAATGTTTTTCAAAAAATGCGTAATAAACAAAGTTTTCTTATTTTTACGACATGAACAAAACAATAATAAAAAAACTTATTAATAAGTGCACCCGAAAACCATACCTTTTATAATACTTGGGAAAATCTAAAACGGGTAAAATTAAAAAAAAATAATTTTTTGCCCTGAGGTGTAAAGGGTTTGAATTAAGCAATAATTTGTGTAGTTTTAGGTAATGTTGTATTTTATGTACACACAAATACAGTTATAATAAGTGCTCAAAGTGCCCTCCTGCGAATGTTATTAGAGAAAACTGTTCATAAGGATAAAATTAATTTTTTAAATTCATTTAGTAGTAAGAGATAAAAACAGAATGCTATGTAAATATGAATTTATGCAGGAACACAATTTATAAGTCGTAGTGGTTTCTCAATAAAATAAGGCTTTATATACAAATTTTTTAAAACATTTTTAAGAAATAAATTTGGCACGTCAACTACGACATTGTACGAATGAAAATTAAATTTCCGAAAGAAATATTGACCCATTTTTGAGATATCGAATTTTCCAAAAAAAAAATTATTTTTTTTCAAAAATTTAAAAAATATTTTTTTTTTATCTAAGTATTGCAATGCAATGTTTTTTTTAACTTTTTAGAAGCAACTCTATAAAAAAATGTCATTAAAATCCGTTTTGTCCATAATGAATGAGTAATTCAAAATTTGAAAAAAATGGTTTTATGGTAGATACAAGCTGTAATATCTTAATTTCAATTTTTTTATCTACATTAAAGATCGTAAAAATTAATTGAAAGAAAAAAATTGTTATCAAAATTCTAGGCGCCGTTTTCGAGAAAAATACGATTTTCGAAAACCATATTTTAACATTTGTATGGTGGGTTGTATGGAGGGTACCGTTATTTTTAGGTAAAATATTTTTTTTCTCACATCTTGTAGATTATATTGAGAAACTTTTATTTATCAAGTTTAAAAAAAATCTAGCATGTTGTTTTCGAAATATTGAGATTTGAAAAAAAAAATTAAAAAATTAAATTTAAATCAAAAAAAAAAAAAAATCAAAAATTTGAATACACAATTCTATTCAAGTTTTTGGGGAGCTCTAGCAACAAAAAAATGATCAAAATCGGTTGTACCATTTTCGAGAAAATCAAAAACAAAAAAAATTGTTCCATGGGGGGTACCCTCAATACCCATTTTTCGGAAATTTTTTTTCAACCATTACCTAGCCCTAACTAAATGAAATTTGTTTGTATTTTTATTTTTTGAATTTGTCGAACAGTTTTTGAGAAAAAAAAATATTTAAAAGATTTCGAAAAAAAAAATCGTATGGCAGGTTACGTTATTTTTGGTCTTAAAAAAAAAAAAAAAAACGTGTGGGGGAAAAAATTAAAAAAATGATATCTACCAAGTTTAAAGAAAATCGGCCGAGCCGTTTAGGCTGCAGTCGAACCGACAGACAGACAGACAGAATCGCAAGACCCACTTTTTTAGTCTTCGCTATCATCGTAATGTCAACTTTGATCAAAATCTCGAGTTCGATTTTTTTACGAATGCATAACTTGCCTTATAGTACCTATAAGTCGCAAGTAAAAATCAAGTACAGTGAGATCGGGAGATCTTGCAGGCCAGTGAATTGGTCCATTTCTGCCTATCCATCGATCACCGTATTCTTCATCCAGCCAATCTTTATCTTCACAACCATAGTGGGCCGGAGCACCATCTTGTTGGAAATATAATGAAGCTAGTTGAAGCAGTAGAACATCCTCCAATAGGGCTACAAAAACTCCAGATAGTTAGTAGAATTAAGTCGGGGCCGATTAATTAAGAACGGCCCGATTAATTTATTTCCAATTACACCTTTCCACATATTGACACTGAATCTGTGCTGAAATGATCTTTGCCGTCTTGAATGTGGATTGCTCGAAGCCCATGTGTGGAGATTATGGAAATTTTTAATACCATCTCTTATGAATTGAAGTTCGTCTGTCCAAAGAATTCTGTTTATAAACTGGTTGTCATCCTAGCTTCTCTCTAGCAACCAGTAACAAAATTTGAGTCTCTTTTCAAAATCATTGGGAAGCAGTTCTTGCACAGGTGTATGGTGATATGGTATATGGCAGGTATTGACATTTTTTATATATTTTTTTTTTTATTAAAAATAAATTATTACATGTTTCCTGTTTTCATGACGTTTTTGTTATTAATAATATGTCCTTAAGTGATCTTCAGGTTGCCGCTAAATTGATTATTGAAAAACAATATTTAATATTGACTTGAAACCCACTTAAGGACATTTTATTAAAAAGAATTAAATTTCAATGTTTCAAAGGCCACATGCTGGGTTTGTTTTTTGAATCTTAGCAATTTAAAGTATTTTAATCCAAGATCTTGAAATTTTTTTATTGTATTTTAAAAATAACCATGAAAATGTTAAAAATTGGTATTCGAAAATCGTATTGTTCTCGAAAACGGCACTTAGAATTTGAAATATTTTACTTTCTTTCGCTCAATTATACAATATACCTACCATGGAATCATTTTTTCGATTTTCGACTTTCTCATTATTAGCATATCGGATTTTAATGAAATTTTAAAAAACATTGCATATCAACACTTATAATAAATATTTGTTGGATATTTGGAGAAAAAAAATTACTTTGAGAATTCTATATCTCAAAAACTGATTAAATATTTTAAGTTCAATAATTATTTGCACATTCATAAAAACTTAAAATTGTCTGACCAAAAATCCTCTCCCAATATACATATGTGTACTCATTAATGGACTCACAAAAGTCTACCTCAATATCTCTTATTTCTGCCAAATTTAATCATCTTCTTCACGCCAAGGAGCATTTTTGCCAAATCCAGCTTTAATAAATCGCAGTTCCATGACATTGAAAAATGTTGTTCTTCTAAGGCCTTGGCCACGCACTGAGCGACGAGCGACTGAGCGATTGAGCGACGTCGCTCTGTCGCTTAAAACAATGACAAGTCGCTCAGGGTGTACGTGGCCACCTCCATACAATTTCATGTGTTTTAATTTTTTTGTGTCGCTCAGCGACTCGTCGCTCAATCGCTCAGTCGTTCGTCGCTCAGTGCGTGGCCGAAGCCTAACGAGGCAAGGATTTTGCTGATAATTCTTTTTCTGTAGAAGCTCTTAAAATTCTGTATTAAACGTTTGTCCATTGGCTGCAAAACTGCTGTCATGTTTGGTGGGACAAAAACAAACTTAATAGACTTAAAGTTTGTTGGTTAGTTGTGAGCGATGCAATTGTCAACAAAAACCAGGACTATTCATTTTTGTTTGGAAAATAACTTGCCCTATTCTTTAACCCAGTCTTCAAAAAAGTCAGTTACGAACATAACTTTTTGTTATGCCACTGTGACATTTCTTGCCTTTAAAAGCCAAGGTTTTATTTGGAAGAAATTTATATTAAAAAGGACAGTTTAGTTTGCATTAAAGATGTCATCTTCACTGTAGCTTCAATTAGTTTTGATGCGACAGTCTTCTTGATTAGTTGAGGCAATATCTCCAGAAATTGTTTTTTCAACAATGCCGTTTCTAATTCAAAAAAAATGTTTTCATTTTAACAAGGCAACTTTGACAGCAAAGTCAATTTCTCCCATTCGAATTGCAAAGCTTTTAGCCATCTTCTTTCTTTGTAGTTGTCCCTGAAATTGGGAGGTTTTCATACCTGACTTCTGTAAACCATTTGAAGATTGCCTTGGGAACACTTTCATATTTAAGATGTTTTTTCGTTTCGTGAAGTTTCAGATGGCCCTGGTTATAAGAACTTCTGGTGGGGCCAGAAGACGATGGTTCCGGATTCCATCCAGACAGGCGATAATCTTGACACACAGGACAAATGAGATGAATGTGTCGAAAGGCGTTAATTGTTAAAGGATATGACGTGATCGGCGGTGATGTTTTTTCTGGCGACGAAATTGTCGGTTATGTTATTGGTTGTGTGACCTCTTCTGTAAGACCGAGGGTGGTTGATCTTCTCCCGAAATGTAGCCCACACTCGCCTGTCACGAACCCAAACTTATTCTCCGGGAACTAGATCATCCTTCTACAAGACACTTTTTCTTTGGTTAAAATTTCGTGTTTGCTTGTTCATTTTATTATCCTTCTTTCTTTTTAAGTTGTTGTAATCGATTGCTTTTGTCTCGTAACGTTGTGGAACCACATTCGACGGCCCATCAAAAGTTCTGCCGGGCTGTAACCGTTGTAATGGCCTAGTGCGATATTCCAACAGGGCTTTGTATGTATTAGCGTTCTTCTTGAGCTGAAGTTTGTCAATTTTAATAGCCTCGATAAACTCTTTGCTTTGTGGAAAGAAGGGACTGGATGTGATATGACATAGTCCCTAGCAAATTTGGAACTGGTTCAAATTGGTTTTCAATATAGCATAAGAGCAAATTAATAAATAATAAAAACTAAATAGTAAGCAGAGGTTAATGAACACAGTAATCGTCAATCTTGAAAAATCTTGAAAAGAAA
The DNA here is from genome assembly GCA_963931855.1 of Philhelius festivus. Lineage (NCBI taxonomy): Eukaryota > Metazoa > Arthropoda > Insecta > Diptera > Syrphidae > Philhelius > Philhelius festivus. Next base: position 18,509,298 of record OZ007557.1, on the reverse strand, counting down.
TCAGAAATGATCAACTACCAGTGGCCTTCGCATTTGAAGAGATCCATAGTTTAATTTAGTCATGGACGTGTTGGGAAGTCCGATGGCATAAATTTTTCTCGAACTTCTTTGGTTTCTTGAATGCAAGCACTACATCTGCTGATCATCTCGGCAGTCACTTTGAGAATCCTTGATGGCCAGCATGAATTTCTTCCGAGAATGTCTTGTCGCATGGATGCAGGTATAATGAGACGGCAGTCACGCATCAGCAAACCGTTCTCGTTGGCGATGTCATCTCTGACTGGGTAGTATAGTTGCACAATTTTGGCAAAATTCTCGTTTTCCGGTCACCCGTTTACTGTATAAGAAACGATTTTGCGAAGAGTTAAATCGCATTGCTGCTCGGTCCAGATTTCTTCCAACTTTGAATCGGATATATGAATGAGCGCAACCAACAGGCTGACGTGTGCGAAAATTCCTTTCTTTCCAGCTTGTTGTTCGTATCCTTCATATGCAAAGGCTGACGGCTGCGTGCGTCTGCTGCAATCAGGTTTTCTAATTGCTGAAAATGTAGTGCTTTCTTGAGAGATGTTAATCATTAGAAGTTAGCTTAGGTATACATTTTTTGGATAATATACCACAGATTAGCTACAGGCCACATTAAAATTTACACCATTTCATTATTCACCTTTTGTGGATTGAAAATTGATTGCGTTCAAAATGAGGGAAAAGGTTTTGACAGCTAAAAAAGCTGTGGACTTTAGAAAGTAAATACACAGCACTGGCCTCTGACATTGGGACGAAACAATCGCAAATCTTCCTTACCGGTGTCGCATACAATATTTTTCGATAGTTTGAAAAGCACCTTGAAAAAAGTTCTTGCCTTCCACAGCAAAAAGATACATTTTTCCTAGATAAGGAAAATCTCATAACTATCTCGGCTTCTTGTCCAGCAATCTTTGGTTAAGATCAAGAGCCAAAAGTGTTGTTCTTGGCTGTATCTATTTTAAACCATATTTTCCTGGTTTCAGTTAAAAATTCACACCTCTATACTTAATCAGCAAAAAATCCATTGGCGCAGTTTTAAGATCTGATAAGACTTCATTGCCTATTAGACTCAACCGTTTTCGTCCGATTGGAACTTCTAAACTTCTCACAGCTAAAATTTACAAAGTACATTACCTTATGAATGTTCAAATACTTGGCCTTCATCAGCTAAGATTTCGGTTTTTAGAAATATTCCTTCTTACTCTACTGTCCCACAAGTTTGCCTCCTCTTTGCAAGGATGATATGGTCGGTCTTCAGATTCCTGCATCCACTGTCGCTGGGATTCCATTTTTAAATTGTTTAACATTTACAGACTGCTTAGATTCTCAATAAACAAATAAACCAACATTCCAAAACCACTGGATATGAAGGAAGGAATAATCATTAATTTATTTACTTACAAAGCGATGTATATAATCTTTCAATCAGAAGGTGCGCATATTCATCAAAGCTCGCCGCCACATTTAAACGTTAGGTAATAATCGTTATTCATGTCAATTATCCTTTCAATAAATCTTCGAATTCCCCGAACTCTTCATCGGATGGGAACGAAAATTACGAACGAAAAAAATGATTTTTTACGAACTAACAGTCTCTGGCTAAGCAAAAGCCTTCCTCCCTGATAAATTCCCGGAAATACCTAAAACATAAAACAACAGAAAAAAAAATCAAATTCACATCAATTTCTTATTTCAAGTGAAACCTGAAGTTGAAAATCACAATTTCCAGCCTTCTCCAGCCCTTTGATAATGATGATGATGATGATGATGATGTGGATGTGGATGTCCAAAAACATGGAATATCATCGCCTAGACTTCCCTTCGGATCGGTTTATATTATTGTTGTTGGGAAACAACCAGTCAACAGTTCCTTTTTAGTTTACCGAAAAAATGGTGGCGGCCAAGTCGAAGTCTCCACGATTCCACGTCAAACTTAAAAGCATTCTCTTCAAATTCACACACACACACACACACGCATAAGATCAATGAAAAATTGATTTGCCTCCCCTCTTTAGCCCATCAGATCTGGCTAAAGGCTTAAGAGCCTAGTGGTGGTCTTTGGTAGCAACTAGCTAGCAGCATATTGTCATTTTTCAGGGTGGAAATACAGAGTTGAAATATTAGGCACTGCGTCCGTTCCATGGAGCTTCTGTTTTTGGTGGAAACCGAAAGTGAAACATCAAAAAAATCGAAGAGTGATTTCTCTTTGATCTTTGTGCTGTGTTTCGAAAGTCCTATTCCTCCATATACTTGTACCTACCCTGTGCCTGCTGTTTCTTTGCAATCGCTTATGAGGCCGCCTGATGGCTCGAATTTCAGTCGATAAATCAAAGTGGAAATGTTATTGTTTTCAAGTCTGTCGAAGAATTTTTTTTTTGTAAAAAGGTTGCTTTCTGTGTGAGTGTGGATGTGGCTGTTTTTTTTTTGGTCAAAAAGTTTATTTACTTGACTTCAGAGGTTGTTTGCACTTCATTGAGGGAAATTTTCCTGGAAAGGCAATCGAAAGCATCCATCAACTTGGGTAGGTAATCAATCAAGAATGAATTCCGCCAAAAGGAATGAAATGTGTTTTTTTTTATTGGGTGAGAATTTCTTTGAAGGTGATGTTCTTGTTTTCACATTTTTTTTTTCATGGAATGTTGATGGCGGATGCCTTTCGAGACCTTAATCTAATTTCACTCAAATAGAAATAATTCATTTTTTGTAAACTGATATTTTAAATTTAAATTAATTTTCATTTGTTTAAATGCACTTTAGGCTAACCGGATTTAGTCACTTGCAAAGTTGCAGAATAATTGGTATTAATTTTTATCACTTTGCATATAAAAAAATCGCAAACTGTCTGTGGTATATTTTTACTTTTCGGAGTACCTCCTGGTTTAATGGTATGTGAGTAGGTTTGTCAAAATGGAGGCCTAGCTTCGGTTCACACCCAGGGGAAGTGGCAGATTTTCCAAGAGAGAGTCTCTATTGTCATGAAAAGTGCTTCTCATCTTAGCCGTTTCGACCGTTTTCGGCAGAATATTGTAGTTCCCCTCGTTTTGTTGCGCAAACAAATTGTAAATTCGCATTTATTACTTCGCAATTGTTAGAGTGCATGATGTAACATTCGGGTTATTCTCTTTCGCATAAAATTTTGGAATTTTTCATTTCGCAATATGTAGGTATTTTTGTATTTGATTTATCTTCAAATAAAACTGTGTTGCGTTTGTTGATTCGCAAGAATATGTTCTTCACTTATAATAAACTGGAACTGTGACATTACGCATATTATTGTGCAGTTTGTGCATATTTCTGCTTTTTCAAATTTGTTTTGCAATTTGTTAACTCGGGGAATATTTTTTTCCTAGAGAGTTTCATTTTTTCTTATTCGCATTATAATGGTTTTTTATTTAAAAATCTAATTCTTTCGGAAAATTCAATTTTCTTCGCAGTTATAATCTCTAACATTGTGGTAAATTAAATATGCTTCTTTCACGCTGGCGACTTTTTAAAAATTAAAAATTGTTATTGTTTCGCAATGTGTTAACGTGTATTTTAATTATTTTGAATTTTATAATTATGAATATTAGATCATAAATATGGTTTTTTTAAACAATTTCTTATATAAAATATAATATATACATACCATACGTACATAACTCATTCGCAAAATTTCATTTATCCTTTGATTACTTCTCAAATATTCTGTTCTTCTCAAATGTTCTGTTATAAATTCACAATATAATATTTCGCATTCTATGAGCAAATTTTCTTTTTGTATAATCATTTCGCATTCACTTTCATGCATTCAATTTATTGTGCATTTCGAGGGGTCAAAATATATCTTTTTCACAAAATATAATTTTAGATGTGTTGCTTTATGAATTTATGAAGTTAATTCGCATTCTATGATATTTTCACACTGTGAACAATCGTATCATTTTACCATTACATGTTAGCAATAGGTGTATTTTTACATTACATTTTGTCAATAAAATCGATGTTAGATGAACTGAATTTAACAAAAAATTGTGTATTGACAAGGCCCTCACAGTTAACTGATGAGCCCATGCGAGATCGCCGGGACGAAACGCCAATTTTTGTGGACTGAAGGCAAAAAAGGCTACTTTAATAAATAAATTCAACAAGTCCAATAATAGTGCTAAGTCTTCTACGAGGACGCTCCGATAGATGGATAGAGAGATTTACTATCGTCTAGTACATTCTCTTAGACGGCTACTGTAAGAAATATTAGCCGAATCGGACTCGTAGTTTTGTTTTGACCACGTGTGGAAGCCAGCTTGTCCACGAACTTTAGAAAAATGCGAAAAGAGCAATATCGGCCTTTCAATCGATTCTTGTTTTTGGAAAGGAAATCGCGCAGCGAAATCAAAGAGCGCTTGTGTACTGTGACTCTTCTTCTTCGATGGTGACCGTCAAAAATTAGTATATCGATTTTCAACGTGGTCGCACATAGGTTTTTGATGAGTCCCACCCAGGTTCTCCGAAAATAGCTCCCACGGAGGATAACGTGTCAAAAATCCACGATCTCGTATTGGTAGACCGCCGATTGAAGGTGCGCGAGATAGTACTGAAACAGTAAGCATCTCAAAAGACCGCGTGGGTCATATCCTCCATGAAATTTTTGGCATGAGAAAGCTGTCGGCGCGATGGGTGGCACGTTTGTCGCTCCGGACAACAAACGCAACCGAGAGACCACTTCAGAGCCACGGCCTATTTATTCGAATTGCACTACGAACTGCGCCTTATTCTCCAGATTTGGCCCTGTGTGACTTTTTTTTGTTTGTAAACTTAAAAAAATCACTCGCCGGGCAGAAATTTGAGTCAAATGAGGAGGTCATCTCCGCCACGGAACCCTACTTTGCAGACCTCGAAAAAATCTATTTTTCAGATGGGTTAAAAAAGTTGGAGCATCGCTGGATCAAGTGTATTGAGTTAAAAGGAGACTATGTTGAGAAATAAATCGCCACTTTTTCAAAATGTATGTTTTTCTTTTGTAGGCTAAGTACTTATCGAACCGCCCTCGTACTTGGCTGATTTATTTCAGTATATAGAGCTTGTATTATAAAAACCTTCATATTTTCAATACATTAATTCGCCCCTTGATTAATTATTCTCAGCAATAATTGTCATTTCAAAATGTAATTATTTAGCAAAATATTATTTCGCTTTTATTATTTCACAAATATTTGCTGGTATTGCGAAAAATTTGCATAAAGATTTTTCTAAATAAAGAAGAATTTGCATGTTTTTTACGAGAGGAAATATTCGAGTTTCCGTTTAAGCTAACCTCAGTCTAAAGGTGTAGACTCCTGAGAGGGCCCTGAGGATAAGGAAGAGGAAAGGCCCCCAAAAAGTATTATTTTACAAAAATTGTTGTCAACTTTTCGAGAATGACTATGAAGATTTTGATTAAACTCCATAACTGTTATACCTTATGTCGATAAAAGAGTGTCTTTGTTTTTAGTTTCTTGTTTACTCGGAAAAGAACGATTTAACAAAATGTTAAAAAAAAATGAAAATTAAGAAACAGTACAAACAAAACAACTCATAAATACAACCAAAAAAGTGAATTCCTTGCGAAATTCAAATGAGCAATTGCTCAGTTCCCAATATTGGCATTTAAAAAATAACAAGTTTAAAATAAGGAAACTTCATTTACTTTTACCCTGATGTAAAAATAAGTTCTTGAAACAAGCTTGGCATTGTGCCATTCTTGTGGAAAAGGCCTAGTAAAATTTGTATAGTTTTAAGTTAAAAAAAAACAAGCGTCATAAGTTTAGATTTTAGCTTTATTTAAAGCTTACAATTGGTCTAAAAACATCAAAATTACGGTCAGCGCACGTTATTCAACTATAGTTTTAATTTGTGTTCCAATTCAGTCGAATTCTTTGGTTGAGTTATCATCACATGTAAATAAGCAATTTCAATTACTTCTTGGTAAAATTCCAGGCGAACAGTCAAATCCAGAGGGTCAAGACTTGCTCCTTATTTGGAATTTTTACTCAAACAAGTTTAAGTCATCATGAAGTATCCTTTGTAATGACCGTCTGCTAACTTCCATTTGCTTGGATAAATTTCGTGTCGAAACACTTTGATTTGCCTGTATTGACGAGGCCACAGCCACAATTGTGTCCCGAACCCGAACATATGGATTTAGATGGTGCGGTCTTCATGCGATATTTCCAGATTCGGAAAACATGTTTTATAATGGTCCTTCTACTCGGGGGAGTGCCTCTTAACTCTTGCCTAACTTCGCTTTGGATGGAATTGAGAACAGCAAAGCATACCATTGCACTATTCAAATCCTCGTGGTATCCCAAGCATTCATTTTAATAGATCTAAATAGTAACCTCGATTACACACAAAATGTTATTACTTTAAGTTTTTGTGCGCCACCCTGTATAATAAATAAATATTTACAATAATTTCTTTTGTTCATACTGACGTTGGACGTTGCAGTGTCCCTTAGTTCTCCAATAATAAAATTTATCGTGAAATTAAAGTTGAATCCGTTCCACAATCCTTTCGAAAAAGATCGTTTCACAACGATTAAATTTTATTTTTACTCTAACTCAGTTCTAGGTCTAACCAGGAAAATATTGATATTGTTTTGTGGATTCAGTTGCTGTTTTTCATATTTTTTTATGTATACTCGTATCTTGAAAAGTTCTAATAAATAAAACCTAAAATTTTTAACTATATCAAATACAGGGTTGGTCCTAGGACACTTCCTTGAGGGCAATTATCAAATTTATTATATTCCAGCCATACTCTAAAGTGTCGGTTCTTAACGTAATCCCTGGAAAGATCAGTAAAAACTCCACCTCTTCGTCGGTTCCCACACCCTGTCGTTAGTTTCGAAGATAAGGCTAATTTGTTTGTAGAATTATTTGCGAAAAATTCTTCTCTGCCCAATAGCGACATGAAACCACCGGTTCTTGAAAATGTAAACTTTTTATTGGGAAAAATTTACTTTCGCACACGAGCAGTCCCTAGAATTCTAAATATTTCTCGATATTCACAAATCTGCTGGCCCGGATGGTATATCACCCATTGTTCTGAAGAGATGTTCTTCCACATTGGTAAAACCACTGCGCAAACTTTTCTATCTTTCTTATTCTACAGGATACTTCCCGAAGAGTTGGAAAACAGCGTTCGTCCAACCAGTCCCCAAAAAAGGCGCATCTTCTTCACCTTCTAATTATCGGCCAATAACACTGACGTTCCTTTTGTCTAAGGTCATGGAAACACTGATCAATCGTCAGCTTAAGATATATTATCTTGAAGAACATAATCTTTTTAATGACCGCCAATATGGTTTTCGCAGAAATAAATCCACTGGTGATTTGACGGCATATCTCAATGAAAAGTGGAACCAATCCTTACATCTTTTTCGGGAAAGTAAAATCATTGTGCTTGATATTTCTAAGGCATTCGAAAGAGTTTGGTATCGATGTATCTCTTATTCGTTGGATTAGTAATTACCTTTCTGACCGTTCAATTCAAGTTGTTTTGGATGCTTTCAAGTCTGAAGTTCGTAAAATAAATGCTGGTGTCCCCCAAGGCTCTGTTTTTTCTCCAACTCTTTTTCTTATTTTTATAAATGATCTTTTTTCCATCCACTTAAATGCTTTGCTGATGACAGCACCCTCAGCTTTTCATATTCTTTTCCTGATTCCATTCCTAGTTCCTTGAATGTAGAATTGCAACGGCAAAATATGTGGAGCTCATTAAATTCCGATCTAATTAGCATCGTTAAATGGGGTAGTAAAAATCGTGTTGAATTTAATACATACTTCTAAAACTCAGAACTGTTTTTTGTCATTAAAGTGGAATATTCCCCCTATGCCATTGTTCATAGATGGCGCTTGCATCGTAGAAACTGAAAAGCTATCAATTCTTGGTATGTGTATTACTGACCACCTTTTGTGGAATGACCACATATTGGATGTTGTTAAAAATGAGGCCAAATGCTTAGGTTTCCTAAGACGATGTAAAAACCTTTTCTCCCCCTCTGATCAGGCCACAATTTGTAAGGCTTATATACGTCCTAAACTAGAATACAAGTCTCATAAGCTGGTCCGGTGCATCAAAAACTTTGCACTTACTAGACAGAATCCAGAATAGAGCTTTAAGGCTGATATAGGTGACAGAGCAATTTTCGAAACAATTGTTTCGTTGGAACATCGTCGAAATGTCTCTTGTCAATCACTGTTTTATCGTTACTTCTTTAAGCAATGTTCTATTGAAATAGCGAATTGAAAAAAAAAAAATTTCACCGTAATACTCGTGTAGCAGAGAATGCTCATCAATATACCCTTGAGCCAAACTTTGGATGTACAGTTGAGTATAGAGAATCTTTCTTTTGCCGTACGACTCGCATGTGGAATTCCTTAACCGACTCTGTTTTTCCTCCCCATTTCAATGTCCAGACACTTAAGACGAATGTACATCGGTTTCTCCTACTCAATCCTCCCACTGTTTCCTAAATGCTCGCACTGTGTTCAACCAACATTTAAAGGGTAGTCATAATCCCTTGATTTTTTGATTTTTAACAAGGAAACACATAAAGCTAGAATCGAAGTGGAAACTCTTTCAGGCGTTGTGCAAAGCTATTCAAACCGGAGCTGAAAATGGTCAATTTTACACCCTAGATCTTCACCTGAGGTATGTTGAAAAAAACATGTTTGATTATATGTACACGACAAAACCAATTTTGGACTGAAAGAACTGAATGAGTTTGGCTTCAGACATGGACTTCATCGAAAGAAGAATGAAGTGCAAAAAGCCTTAATCTCTTGAACTGTCTTAGAATTGAATAGCATCTGTATGACATTAGTAGAGCAACCAACATTTAAAGGGTAGTCATAATCTCTTGAGTGCGCGTTAATTATAAAAAAAAAAAACAGGTTGTGTGCTTTTTTTTCAAAATATTGGCAGGTTTACTCAAAGGTGAAAAAAGTTTGTGTTTTTTTATCAATAGTTTGAATGATTTGCTAAAAGTTGAATGGATTTTCGTTTAGATTTCGGAAATTTGCGTTAAGGTTAAACTCATTCGTCTTAAGGTTAAACTTATTTGTTATTTTATTTCTTTACTTAAATTTTTGAATGCTAATATGTATATATTTAAATAGCAAAATTGATATTTGGCAATGCAGGTAATCATTTGGGAATGCAATTTGTCACATTCAAATTAAAATTGACAAAAAAATTATTCAAATGAACTAAAAATAAAATAACTAATAAGCAGTCAAAACAAATTCGCGAAAAAGTTCCTAGTTTTAAATTGTATGATCTATAACCACAAGTCCGCGTCGCGCCGTTAACCACAAGAACTCTAAAATAAACAAAAACAAAAAAAAACGAGTTAAAAAAGTTTCCTTATTTAAATAAACCTACACAAAAAATCCATTAAAACCAATGAATTACTTATAATGTTGATACCTATAACCAGCTATAAGTAGTAAATTTTAAAATTACTAATTATATATTTAAAATAGTATAAAATTTATGAGATGCGCTGCCGTGTTTCGTTTAAAAAAAAAATCATAAAGTTTAAATGCAAATTTAACTCTTTTACTTTTTGAAAAGTTTTCGTAGGTAAATGGAAATTTTATGAGGCAATCTCGTGCGGCTAATGGTTTTTTTTTTGTTTATGTTAACCCTCTCCTGCATGATTAGTATGCAGAGAGGTACAAAATTAAAAATACCTAAAGAACATAACTTTCGTTGGTCGTTTTTAACTAACTTAAGTTCATTTGTTTGAAATAAATCAAAATTAAGCTAATACAGTTTCTTAGACAATAAGGAAGTTAATAATTGAAGTTAGTTAAAAAAATTAAGTCAAAAATTAGGTTAGTAAAATTAACCTTGCTACTCATTAATGAATTTGAGTTATTGCACATACGAGTGAAATAAATAAAATGCACGACTGGGTCGCACGAACTTGCTCCTATGTAATAGACTAAGAATTTCAAAAACGAATGTTATTAGAGAAAAACTGTTCATAAGCATAAAATAAATTATTAAATGACTAAAACAACTTCTTTCGTAGTTGGAGGTAAAAATAGGATGCCATTTGATTCAACCATGAAAAAAAAATTATAAGTCTTTGCATTGGTTTCTGAAAAAAATAAGCTTTTATATGCAAAATTTTTAAAACAGTTTTAAGAAAAAATGTTGGTACGCCAATTTAAAGTTTTTATTATTGTACGAATAAAAATTAAATTAACAAAAAAAAATATTGGGCCGTTTTCGAGACATTGGGTGGTATGCAGAAAGCTTTATCTCAGTCTCAAATCTATACTTTTTTGAGCAATTGTTAGCTTTCGTATGCAGAATAATTCTGAGACAAGAATTATTCTTCATACGAAAGCTAGCAATTGCTCAAAAAAGTGAGATCTGAGACTGAGATAAAGCTTTCTGCATATACCACCCATTGAATTTTCCAAAAAAAAAAATAGATTTTTTTTTTTCAAAATTCAAAAAAAAAATATTTTTCTTAAAGTTTTGAAATGCAATGTTTTTTAAACTTTTTAGAAGCTTCTCTCTAAATAATTTCATTAAAATCCATTATGCCGATAATGAGAAATTCAAAATTTTAAAAATTCGTTCTATGGTAGGTACAGTCAGTAATATCTTGTTTTCAATTTTTTTTTATTAAATTATAGATCTTTAAAATTAGTCGAAAGAAAACAAATGTAGGCAAAAAAAAGGAACGGTTTTCGAGAAAAATACTATTTTCGAAAACCATTTTTAACATTTGTATGGAAGGTATCTATCCTTATTTTTCGGTAAAATAAATTTCTTTTTCTCATATCTTGTAGATTATTTGAAAAAACTTTTATTTATGAAGTTTTCAAAAAATCTAGCATGGGGTTTTCGAAAAAAAATTTGAAATATTTTTTAAAAATCCAAAGAAAATTTGTTTGAAAATGTGAATACACAATAATATTAAAACTGCTGGGGAGCCTTAACATAAAAAATAATCATAATCGGTCGTACCGTTTTTTGAGAAAATCAAAAACAAAAAAAAAATGGTTCCAAGGGGGGTACCAAAAAGAACTAGTTATTTTGGATTTTTTTTTAACCATTACCTAGGTTTAACTAAATGAAATTTTTTGAATTTTTTTTTAAATTCTGTGGGACAGTTTTTGAGAAAAAAATATTTATAAAATTATTTATAAAAAAATATAAAGAAAAAAACATCCGTGGAGAAAAAATTAAAACCTATATCTACCAAGTTTGAAGAAAATCGGCCGAGCCGTTTAGCTGTAGTCGAACAGACAGACAGAATTGCGAGACCCACTTTTTTAGTCTTTGCTATCATCGTTATGTCAACTTTGATCAAAGTTCTATTTTTTAACGAATGCATAACTTGCCTTATAGTAAGTCGCAAGTAAAAAATGGAATGGAGAGGACCTCCATTTTTTGCAGTACGCCCCTGAACAACTTTTATGTGGAACCGCTGAGAATCGAGCCCAAGACCCTCCACATGACAGCTCAACACATTAACCATTCTGCCAAGGGGTAAAATTGGGTACACAAAACATAAAACAAATATTCTAATTTTTTTATTTTGTGTTTGAAAATGGTCTTAATATTTTAGAGGACAGACTTAGAGAATCAGTTAAGAGCTAGTTATTATTCAAATTTGATCTTTTTATAGAGTGAAAAGAGGTAAACAAAATATAATCCGTCAAGAAACTATAACCTTTTTAGAGAATTAACTGCGAGAGTCTCTTAAGGGCTGGATACAATTCAAAATGTTAGTATTTAAAGTATACGATTAGGGTGAATTGGAATTAAAACGATAGATTATTAAAATTTTTAAATACATACTTCTTTCTAGTGATGGCGATGTGATTAAAACAATTACCCTGTTTTCCAAACCATTTGGTTAGAGTAGGACTCATTAAGGTTAGGTTTCCATCGAAACTACAAGACATTTTCACGCTTTCTGATCTTGCTGATCTATAAAACACTTTTAAACAGGTATTCCAATAACCCACTTGAGTCTCTTAGATAGAATCCAAAAAAGAGCTTTAAAAAGATAATAGAAGTATGTATAACAGAAATACTCGTATTTGCATCTCTCGAGAAAACTGTCTCAATGTTTCTTGTCTTTCATTATCTTACCTTAATTTTTGTAAACAATGTCTTAGTGAAATAGCCAGTTGCATTCCTCACCTTAAACATTTCAACCGTAATACTCGCGCTTCAGGGAATGCCCAGTTTTTTATTAAAAAATTATAATATTGAGGGAATAACTGCTGGCTCCAAATTTCCGGGGCCTCAGAGCGTTGCCTTGGTTTGTTCCTGTATAGCTACGTAGCAGCTAGGCGATAATAACAGGTGTAAAAAGCAACAGCTAAAATTGTTTTTCAAGCTGAGTTACTGGCCATCAGCGAAACATGCAAGGTACTCAAACAAGATCCAAACCAGAATCGGATGACAGTCAGGCGGCTGTTAAGGTCATTAAAACTGGTACATCATACTTCAAATTGGTCCAGCAATGCGGGGATGAAATTTCTAGCCTTTTATCTGGGTTCCTGGTCATTGTGGCATTGATGGGAAAGATGCGGAAAGAGTGGACACTACGCTCGAAGTTATAAAGAGCAATATTCTCTCAATCTTTTTTAGCGAATCAAACCATAGGTGGAGCAGTTTAACAAACTAGAAAGATTTGACCCACCTATTATAAATCCCGAACAGTTGATCTGATATGCAGACCCGTAGGAAACACTTAGCCAGGATCCTAGCTATCTTCAGCGGACACTGGCCAATAGAATAGCATGAAGCGAAGCTAGGTATTCCTCACAATACTCACTGTCATAGCTGCAGGAAAAGAATACAGTCCTGCATTTCATTTGTAAATGCCCTGTTTCTTCTACTTAGGTCCTCGGACCTGTTACGTCCGAGTGGTTCCCCTTGCGGGTCATAGGGCCTCCACTACTCTTACGCGCCATCGTGTACGGTTTCTGGGGATGTACCTCAGCTCTCTCCAACTCTTCCCCAGTTGTGCTGATTCCTCTTCGACCGTTCTTCGCCAAGTACTTCTGGGTCGGCCCACTCCTCTGCCTCGCTGCATGAGAGGGTTCCATTGCATCGCTTGACTCGCAATGCGCTCGTGGCCTTTTCGAAGCGTATGTCCAATCCACTGCCACTTACGTTTTCGTATTATAGAGTCGATGGGTTCCGGAGCTGTCCTCGCATGAAGTTCATCATTGGAGATACGGTTAGGCCGGAAAATCCGCAAGTTGTTTCGCAGACATCTATTCACGAACGTTTGCAGCTTTCTTGTGACAGTGGGTGTTACTTTGTAAGTGCTGCATCCATAAAGAGGCACGGATTCTACGGAACAGTCGTAGCTTGGTCTTTAGGCTTATAGAGTTGTTTCTCCATCCGAAACTAGCAGTGATCCGTCTATGTCCTTTACCAGGTGTTGTTTAGAGCTTTGGACACCTGTTAGCTCTTTGGTAATTCTGTAGATGGTCCTACTGTCGCACCTACTTGCGGCCTCTTCTGCTTCTGTTGCCAATGCGTTGATATAGTTTCGCTTGTCACGTCGCACTCTACGGTGAACTTCTCTCATCTTCATGCGGTACGCAGACTCTAGCTCGTTTCTGCCTGCTGCTGACGGGCTGCAATGCGGGCTTTCTTGTGACAGTGGGTGTTACTTTCCATGTACTGCATTCTACATTCGACCGGAACAGTCGTAGCTTGGTCTTTAGGCTTTGCCAGTGCTGCATCCATAAAGCGGCACGGATTCTAATTTTGGAGCGGAACAGTCGTAGCTTGGTCTTTAGGCTTATAGAGTTGTTTCTCCATACTTTGGACAGCATTCCGAACGCAGTCTTTGCTTTCCCGATTCGAAAGGTTATATCTAGTTCGGTCCCGCCATCAGTAAAGGCACTACTCTCAAAGCATTGAAAACTCTCTACCGTCTCTACTGGTTGTCCAGAAATATCTATTTGAGTAGATGAGAAGGTTCCAAGGCTGATCCTTTTAGTTTTTGCCGTATTGATCTTAAGCCCGACGGTTTCGGCTTCTCTCTCCACCTTTGTTGTCATTTGATGGAGATCCATGATCCTATGAGAGAGTAAGCACACGTCATCCGCGTAGTCTAGATGTTTCAGGTGTGATTGCAGATTCCACTGAATTCCTCCATTTAAAGTCGACAAAACTGCATGCAGCACATCATTTATTACCAACAGGAACAGTATTGGTGACATCATACAACCTTGTCTAACGCCACTTTGGATTTCAAACTCCTCTGACAACCTTCATTTATGCAGAACGTGACATTTGGATCCTTCATATGTAGCCTTGATTATAGTGATCAATTTATCCGGGATGCCCCTCCTGCGCAAGGCAAGCCAAATAAATTCTCTATTGACACTGCCAAACGCCTTTTCGAAATCGATGAACAGCAGGTGAAGTGGTGATTGATATTCAACGCACTGTTCGATGATGATCCACAAGGTGTTGATGTGATCCACACAGGAAGATCCAGTGCGTAAACCTGCTTGTTTGGCGTCAAGAGTGTCTCCTAGAAGGTCTTTTATTCGCTCTAGGACGATTCTTGCCATAATCTTCGCTACAGCAGGCAGCACGCAGATTCTTCTCCAGTTTTCGCACTGCGTAAGGTCTACTTTTTTTGGAAGATTGACAATCATCCCCCTTTCCACCCCTCAGGAAAACTTTCTGTTTCCCAAGCTCTTTCTATGAGTGGGTGCAGGAGCTCAGACGATGTTGTTGGCACTCTGCACCCAAGAGCTCTGCGGGAATACCGTCAAGTCCAACCGCTTTGTTGTTCTTCAGTGCTCTGATTGCGGTTAAGATTTCTTCTCCACTGGGGGGTACAGTGCGTATTCGGGATTCTGTTACTACGGACGGATCATTGGGTGTTAGGTTGCCTTCGCTGGTGAAAACGCGATTTAAAACCGCAGAGAAGTGTTCCTTCCACCTTTTGATCTGGTCCTCATCCGAAACTAGCAGTGATCCGTCTATGTCCTTTACCAGGTGTTGTCTAGAGTTTTTAAGGACTTTAAGGATTAAGGACTTTATCTCTTTTCTCAACGCGACGAAATGGCCCTAGGACGAACGTCGGCTACTTTTGTGCCGTGCCCTCCGTTTGATTCCCAAGCTAGCGCACTGAGGGCTTTGACGGAGGTTTACGAGTACGATGCGGATTGATTGCTCATGCGATCATGGCCTATGCTAGCGTCCCTCTTACGTTTTTTTGTTCTTTTGCTGTTTTTGTAATACTAAATTAATAAATATTTATATTATTTTACTAAATTATGTTTTTTTTTTTATTAATAAAAATTCATAAATTTTAAATTGACTAATTTTTAAAATTTGTATTACAATTTACCCCCCAGCTTCGGTTACAACTTACCCCATAGTCGAGGCAGTTTAAACAACACTACTTTTCTTGAATACTTTTAATTTTTTTCTTAGTTTAAAATTAAAAAGAAATATTTGGCTGAATTGTTTTGAAAATCTAAGGAGGTTTCAGCATTGGCTTAGGTAAAAAGTGTTACTTTAAGACCCTCTCTCCTTTACTGCTCTCGGACCAGTTCGTTCTTAGCGAATTTCTTATTGCTTTGCAATTCAAAAAAACATGTTTGAATGAATAAAGTAAAGTGACTTGAAGCGATGTGAATTAAAGTTGAGATTTTTAATTATATTTCGATAATATATTAGGGGCTTAGTGCCTTATAAACGGGCCTTGCAATTTATAAAGCACTGCTGTACTTAAATTTCTGCACTGAGTCCAACGTGGAGAGTTCCTGTCTTCTTGATTCCTTGCCTTTCTTATCTTCCACTTATATTTTTAATTTGTCTATAATTGAAGACCCCAAAACCTAACAAGTATCTTCAGCCTAGTTGGCTTTAAATATTTCCCAAGTAATGAAAAGATTTCGCCAGTTGAAAGAAACTTTTCACTTTCGACCGCAATCCATTTTCTCAAACTCACACCTCAACCCAACCCGACACTAAAACATGATATTTGTTATAAATAATCCGACATTCCAGCACAAAGTGTCAGACTTTGACAATTTGAGAAGAACTCTGGTCTTGAATACATCCCCCAAGAATATTATCGTTATGATGAACATCAATTATGTCCGGCCGTGTGCTTGTGTGAATATTTCATAAGGACAAAATCTGATGTTGGTATACCTACATGTAAAGAGACCTATAGCTTTTGGTAATGGCCAAATGTCAGGACATAAGGGATTCTTGTTTTGGATGAATAAATAACAGTTTCATTATTCACCTGCAATTTGTGTATTTCACCACTGGGAACTGTCATATGACATATTACACTTCCCCTACCTAGATACAATGTCCTCCGGTTCAAAAGACGTCAAAGTCCTTATAAATTGTGTCTAAAGACAATAATTCAAAAAACGATGATGTCGACGGACAAAAAGACGAAAAGGAAGCACTAAAGTACATAGAGAGCTCTTACTCCAACTTCGAATCCAATTCGAAGAACAAGACTAAGAAAACCCTTGGGGTTTCCTTTTCTTTCACTCTTCACAATGAGATGACAATTTGTTCAGCAACATGAAAAGACTTATGGCCCTTTGGATTTCACAATTTACTATGAACAAACGCCATCTCTTCCTTCCTTCCTTCCTGGCTTTTCTTCCGCCTTATGATGTGTCCTGAGCTTATGCCTCGAATATACTTCATCTCGAGAAAGATAAATATTATCCTTGATGTGAAAGTAGAGCGAGACGATACGATTGGGCTATGTATAGCAAATCAGAAACTCCTGTCGCATGAATATACAAGGGTTAGACAGGACCTCATAAATCATTCATTGCTTGCAGGTCCTTTCCCAGTTCGTTCTGATTTCGACCAAAACAAAAACAAAAAAGACCAAAAAAAAAATAACAAATGTGCCAAATGTCTTTAGTCCGACACACAGAAGCCCAGAGAAGACAGTCGATAGTTGCTTGGTTGGTCCTTGCATTTTGGCTTTCTTCGCTTTGTTGAACTGTGAAAAGGATACACAACATATTTTTTGTTTTGCCTTTGTTTATTTTTAATGAACGAGGAGGACCATACGGACCAAATGAAAATAAAAAAAAAAATGTGTCCAAAAAGCCTGAGTCTCTGACCCTTTATTGATCCTGATTTATTGGAACTTGGGTATAAAAATTATCCTGCCAGAAGTCGCCTATTGATTATGACTAAAGACTCAAAATGGAACTTAGAAAAACGTGCTTGCAATATCTTATTATTAGGGAGGAGGAAATTACTGTTTGAGTGTCCTCTTCCTAAGACAGCACCCACACAATACACCTACGCACTCGGGTTATCCCAGATAAAGGATTTTGGCCGAAACACCACAATCGTACATCATGTCGTTATGGGTTCATAAATTTGTCGATATATCATTTTTCCCCCTCTTACCCACACTCTTAGTTGCATATGAGTGTGTCGAGTGTGTAGGACGAAAAGTATGGTCGAGGATGTTGTTAGTATTTTGTTGCGGATAAATGGCTGATGGAAATGACCCCATGGCCACCACAACATAAGAGAAATATTATCGTATTTTTTTTATAGCGATTTCGAAAGGATGGATTATCGTGTGGAATTTATGAGGTCAATCGGTTATGGAATGGTTACTTTGTTGGGTTTATTCTTTCTTTTTTTTTTTGGCTACGAGAAGGAGTATGGGTTGGTAAGGGTTGGGGTTGGATTTAATGACTTTTTCGGTTTACATATGTATAGAAATCCATAGATCTATGGAGCAAAGGGTGAACGGAGAATGTAAGTTATTGCGGTCATTAAATTGCAGTTGAGATAACTGAATAGATATTATTTAGCCCTTAAGAGGGACAAAAGCTTTATCGTAATGATTTACACCAGAGTGCTGTTGTGGCGGTGAGAGTAGAAGTAAATTTTATGTTTTATGAAGTGGAGCGATTATAATGATTTAAGTTTGACCTATGGGAGGTTGCAATTAGATCTGGGATGGAGAAAAGTATTTCAAACATAGTCATAAAAAGACATGTTTGACACAGCACATTTAACCATTTGGTTTGAATGAAAAAAGGTGCTGCACATATGCATCAAATAGAAAATATAATCTGTAACTGAATTGTCGCCAACATTTTTCGTGGCAATGTTTCAGACTCTGGTAACAACAAACAAGAAAGGGACAATTTTTATCTTCAAAAGTTGAGTAGCTTAGTCAAAAAAAACACTTCTTCCGAAGAATCAATATTGGGGCAAATACTTTCAACTTATTCTGAACTGCGTGAAAATTCTTGAGGACATTTCTGGCACTGATATTCCCAGAAAAAATATTTTCTTGTACCGGTTTATGAATTCGTAGTTCCGTTGCTTTTGATCCTGAAGGAACTGGTTGGCTATATCGGGCTTCACCGATCGGCTGTTGTAATCAAATAGAGAATCGAACTTGAGATTTTGATCAAAGTTGACATTACGATGATAGCGAAGACGAAAAAAGTGGGTCCGGCAATTCCGTCTGTCTGTCTGTATGTCTGTACCTCGATCTACAGCCTAAACTACTGGAGGTAGTTCTTCAAACTCGGTACTTATGGGTCTGTGGTGATTCTCTAGGGGGGAATTTGAATTTTTTTTTAGCTCCAAAACTAACGGTTCCCTCCATACACCCGTAATGCAAAATCTTATTTATCTCGAAAACTTCTGTAACAATTTTGATAAAAAAAATTAATTATGGGCATGGACTACATTTTGGTCAAAAAAAAAAGGAAAAAATGTTACCTGTCATAAAATCGTTTTTTTTTTTTTATTTTAAAGTTTCTCATCAACGACTTTAACGATTTTAACCAACATTTTTATAAATATAAAATAATATTTTATATAAAAATATTCGAAAAAAAAAATATTTTTTATGGAAAATCTTCAAAACGTGTGAACAAATATTTTTTGAAATTATTTCCTAGAATCTATACTACCTACTTAAAATTGGCATCCCAAATTTAGTTTTTGAAAAAATTTCTTATATACAAATTACTTGTATGGGGAGGAAGGAGGTTTGAAACTGTAGAGAAGCTACTTAGGTTCTATATAAAAAGAACGTTTCGTTTGCCACCGAACTCACCCAATTACATGATAATGTTAGAAACAGGACTTTCTCCGCTTATCATCAAAACTTTCAAGCTAAACGTTGACTACATGATAAAAGTTCTGAAAATGCCAAACTATCGGCTGCCAAAGAAAATAGCTTTGCATTCAATACAGACTAAATCGGGATGGTTCAAGGATTGGCTGGATATTGCAAGGGAGAGTGGAATAGTTTTAAACCTGAACATAGAGGAAATTGGATGTTGGCAAAACACAATGTACGAAGTGATAAAAAGCTTAGACGAACAAATTAGAGGGAAGTATTTGCAAGAAGCATCGGAATCTTTGTACAGAAATATTTACAGTCGACTGGATCACAATTTACAGGATAAAAATTATTTTCGAGACTCATACAGTGTTGAAGAAATTTCTACCATATTTCGTTTAAGAGAAGAGCTTCTAAGACTCAACTTTATACCACATAGACAAGACCTACCTTTCACTTTATAGGCAGATGCCCTGTTCTGAGGGAGACAAGAAGAAGTGTCTTGGGATGTGCATACCTATCAAGAGAACAAACTATCGAGCTACTAAATGAAGCGAATGTTACAAAAATATTCCAATACTGCAAGATTGCACTCGCCTATAGAGGAAGTATACTGTCGGAAAATTTTTAATTTAATATAATAACTTTACATTTAAATTTCAAAACTAATTATTTTAATAAAATTGGAACTTAACCTACTATTTTGTAGATCTATGTATATTATATATATTTTTCTTTATTTCAAAATTGTTGTCAATCAGGCAGACGGCATAGCCATGTTCTTTTGATTTTTGTAATTGTATATTTGTAATCAAACTAAAATTTATATTAATAAAAATCAACTAAATCTAATCTCTCTACAAATTACTTTAATAATAAAACTATTTGTAAGCTTTGTTTGAATTAATTTGGAAATTTTTAGCTCATTAAATACATGTTTTATAGGGGAAGGTGTCCTAAAATGGCCCCCCTAAGGAAAATGTGTCATATCTCACAAAAATGTGAAATTTAAACTTAAATGTTATATTTTTTTCAAAGCTTAATTAATAATGCTTACATTTTTTTGCTTTACGAGTTTAAAAGTTTCAAAAAATATTTAAAGTATTTAATTTTCAAAAACTCTTCAAATTCCAACGATCGAAATTGTCCGGGTAAAATGGCATACTGGTATTCTTTTTACCCTTGCAAGTAAACCCGCTAGGCAAGTAAACCAAAACCCATTTTCAATTCAATTTAAACTTTATTTTAAACAATTCTTATTTCAAAGTAAAATAAACATAAACAATACTCAATAAAAAAAATAAAAACAACAATTCATTTAAAACAACTTCACTTAAAACAAAAAAAGGAAAAGAAAACTTATAATAATACTCAATTATTGCAACTACGTTTTTTTACGGCATTTAGGGCTTTTGTTAATGCATTATCAGTCCACGACTGCCTCTCTGTACATCGTTTATATTTTCCAACCATTTTCACTATAAAGAAAATGAAAATATAAGGGTAAGTATAAAATGCCACACTGTGCCATTTTAGGCGAGTGCTTAGTAGGCTATTTTGCCCATTTAGGGTTCTTTTTATTTAAGTTTTAATTCCAAACACACTGAAATAGTAATAGGCTAACTAATTTCAGTAAATTAATAAGAAATACATAATACTTACATGCATTTACTCTTTTATCCGAAATTTAATGTTTTTTATAATTTTTTTTGTCAACAAAATTTTTACAACATTTTATTGGTTCTACTTTTGTAGATGGCTAGAGACAGTTTGACCTGTAAAATTTCAAACAATAGCTTGAAGCTGCTAATATTTCGTTTATGTCGGTGATGCCAGATAAACTAAAGAATTGTGTTACCAAAACCTTCTAATTCTGTTCAATTCTACAATTTCTAGCAAGGGGGCCATTTTATCTTGGTGGGCCATTTTAGGCCATCTTCCCCTAATTATAAAATGTACTTTAAATTCCAAAGTAGTTTTACATAAGAGCAAGTTCGTGCGATACAGTCGTGCATTTTATTTATATTCTAAAAATACTCAAGATTGTACCCCTAGCAAAGGTCTACAGCTCCATTTATGTCAAACATATCTGGACTCAGTACCACTTTAAAAGAAAAAAAAAAGAAAACCTTTTTTCCTGGTAATTATTCGATTTCCGAAAATAACCACTAGCGCCACCTATGCTTCTACGATTGATAGTAATATCGAAGCAGAGGATCTTAATATTTTATTCAGCGCCATTATCATTTAGCGACAATCGTATTTCAGCATAAAAAAACTCCAGCACCATGGGTAAATGTCGCCATAGAAAACTCACTGTATAATTATTTTAATTCATCAATAATACAGTTCACATTGAATCTTTTCAAAAAATATCACATGTTGGGCTTTTTGGATGGTCAAAAACCACTTTACGTCTGTAAGCCCAATGTTACCACAAGTTGCAGTATTGGTAGTAGAGGCTCACATCAACAGACTGTTCGATTTCTACCAGAAATGGACATCAAAATCAACACACCAAAATCTGAGCTTGCCTGCTTCAGGAAACCCCGTGACGGCAGAATTCGCTCAGCAGCCACTTGTAGACATTTAGTTCTGAAGCTTCCAGATGGATACACCATTGCAGCCAAAAGGAACGTCTAATACTTTGGGGATCAACTTCATGGAGTTATTGAGGTTCCATCCGTACTCTCAAAAGCGAACTGGGTATTCTCTTGATGAGAAGAAGATCTGGAATAAGCCAACAAAAGAAAGTACTCGTTTATAAGCAACTACTAGGCCAGTTATCAGCTATTGCTTCACAGTCTGATTCACGATCTCAAAGTGAGCGATGAAGGAACTCCAAATCAGCGAGAGGAAGATACTAATAATCTGCACCAGTTGTACCACTTTACTTCAATTGAAGTAGATCTACTTCTTTTTTTCAAAATATTTTGAAATCTACTTCCTACTTCGCACCATCAGCAAAATACTGAAATATATTTCATTTTAAAAATATCTGTTTCAACCTACTTCAATTTTACAGAAAAAGGCCAAAACTACTTCATTTTTTCTATTTTCACTATATGTAGTATGTAAGCCCAGAACTTCCATACAAAAATATGAGCGTCAATACAAGTACAATACATAATTTCTCCTCTAGACGGCAGGTTGAGTAACAGACCTACAGACAGACTGAATCACCACTTTTTCGTTTTGTAATAATGGATGAAAATCTTGAGTCTATTTTTTTTCTAAATGGAAATAAGAAGTCATTTTTAAATCTACTTCGATTTTTCTCAATTTACTTCACTTTTTTCTTCAAATCTACTTCGACTTTTTTTCCGGAAGTGGTAACGCTGATCTGCACCAGACTCCACTTCGACCGGCAGCGAGGAAAACATTACAGTAACGTGGACCTCTACAAAAATAATACCGCTAGACAAATACTTAATAAATTCGGCCAAGAAGCTAGTGCAGAACATCGTCAATCACCCTAATCAGGAAGTGAAAAGGATGGTCACCGAGCAACGATCGACATCCCGAACCGAGGTACCTCATTGTGTTGGAAACCCTAGGTGACAATATTTTCACGGACAAGGATGAAGCTACGCTGACATAGGGTCAGTCTACCGTATAATCCTTTCTACCACAATACCTAGACAACCGGGACGGAACACCCCGGTATAAGAATAGGCCCCTATGCTCCATAAAATTTACATTTTCAATTTATTTTATTGTAGTAAGTTAACTCAAATTGTACATAAATGTTCAATAAAAATCGTTTAATCGTCAAAAACCACTCCAAGAATCGAAGCTGGGACTCTTTCTTTATCACTGAAAATGAAGACCTCAGACCAACATGTGCCAACCGATTGCGGGAACATGATTTTAACGGACGAGTCGCTGACCTACGCTTCATTGGTAGTGCCAACCGGAAAGTAGAAGTACGCATCTGCAGACTCTTCGTGTACTCTTAGAAGCGGGAAATCCGGATCAACACAATCAAGTTGGAACTTGTGCGCTTGAGGAGACCGGCCACTAAAGGCAGTCTTGTTCGTTCTTTGGTAAGCTGCATAAATCTGGTCCTGAAGCTTTCTGACGGATGGACTATAGCAGCCAAAAAATATCGTCAAGTACCTTGGAGTCATTGTTGCGTTCCATTGTTTGCATCCCTTACTTAAGAAAAAGACCGGATTGAGCCAGCCAACGAAACTGTCAGCTATAGCTTTCCTGTTTGATACACTATCGCGAACCAACTCTGCACCTACTCTTTGAAAAGAAATTTCGGAGAATATGCACCTGACTTATGTTGACCGATAGCTGCGCGAGCACTACATCAAGAGAGTTTACCACCTCAACCTGCTAATGACCAAAGAGGATAACCACCCAAGAATCACGTCCTGAGCCTTGGTACCAGAATTCTATGAATATAGTTGAAATGAACCGGTGGAATAGTGAATAGTGTTATTGATAAGTTTAACAATAGTCTCAGACGATTTAAGTCAATTCGGTTAGCTGCGTTCTTGGAGCTTCTGTTGGAAGACAAACTTCCTTATTTTGACCATTGGAGATTAGATTATAGTAGAGCTTTTTAGCCTGTTAGGTTGAGTGCCAATTAAAACTTCGGTGATCTACAAGACCGTTTTGTCTACCGTAAAAACTGCTATCAAGGGACCAGAGTGCCAGAGCGTTTTAATGCTATTAGGGACGTATTACCTTCTGATTATAGTAGAATGTTTTCAGCCTAACTGGTGTTCTACCAGACCGGTTTGGTTCCTGTTTTTCGTGCCAGCAAGGGCTTAGTACCTTTTGATACAGCAGAGCGTCCTTAGGCTGCGGTATAATATTTGATCCTTCAGTGCCCCTGCCGATCCCGTCAGAATACACAGACTAGAAAATAGCGTCGGAAATCGATACCAAACATCAGTACTAGAATCCATGGGCGTGAAGTATCAGAAACCAGATTAGAATTTGAATCTAGAAGCGAAAATTCTCGAGTTAAATATTTTTAACTTTACCTTATAGTAGTTTCAAAGGTTCTTAAGGCTCTTCTGTTGAAGTTTCGTGTTTTTTTTTTTTGGGAAGGCGAGCAGATCCCCGGTAGGAGAGCAAAGAGCACAGGACAGTGTGTTGACACTCAATCTTAGATTTTCGCTGGGTGGAATTCAGTGACTAGATTCTAGCGTCTATATTCTATGTGGCTAAGTTCTTGAGAATAGTGAAAAAAAGTGCCTTTCTAACTCTACAGAAAACAGTAGTTCGCCTTCATTCCTGCTAAAACAGATATTAAGTAATATTGGAGAATTGTAGGTCACCAAGACGCGATTTTCACAGGCTCTCTTGTCACCAATTTTATCTCTCTTATTTTTTTTATTAAAGATCGATTTAGGTGCAAACGCATGTTTTACTCAAAGCTTCAATTATGTATACCAGTTTGCCCTCACTGCACGATATAACTCTATTATTGATACCTAAGGGCATTTGCTCGTACCAGCCAGCAGTCCGAATTTTCCATACTTCAACCTTTTTCGAGGGATTTCTTTGGACTTACTGTATGTATGCTTTTAATAAGCAATTTATTTAACAAAATTAAAAAAAAAAAAAAATCAATTAAGGCATCGTCCTTTAATTTCATCAAAAAACCATCAGAGAATAATTTATTATTTAAAATAAAAATTACCACTTTCATAGTTACGGTTAATATCGGTATTTCCTGCCAATTTAAATTACCTCCTCTTATTAACACCATCTCTCCACTTAATTGTTGAGTGAAAGTCAATTAATTGTTTCGATCAAAATACCAAACTCAACAGCAACTCCGTTTTCGTGTTGATTTCAATTGGACATCAGTAGCTCCATCACCACCATCAATATCGCAAGCCAACAGAAGCAGCAGCAGCAACAGCATAAAGAAACATTAAAGCCGACCCACCTTTATCAGGCATCTCTGCAATCAATTAATAACATTTTCTCCTTAATCAGTGCGTTGAAGCAAAATGGACATTTGTGTGGAATGATGATGCACCTCCAAGCTCTCGCTTCCATACTCCTTCATAAGCCAGAGACATTTAATAAAGGCCGCCTTCATCAGCATGAAAGGCCAACATAACTCAATTGGCCTGGAGATTTCTGTAGGTACCTACTAACGGTTTAAGGTTGCCACTTTATTAAAATAATCTCTACACTACACTAAAAATATGTTTCACAAATATTCATTTAACCCTAAAGTCAAATTTATGTTCCACAGGTTCAACTTATTTATTAACAAATGTCAAACTTTTCTTAGAAGCTTCACCGCATGATGAAAAGTTAACAGTCTCGGCCTGGACATGATTGTGGAAATAGTTGATTTTTAGTTTCACAAGTGAGGAGAAATACATGCCTACTTATTGATATAAGGTGACAATACAGTTCTCCTGGGCCTCAACCAACAAGAATCTTCCACCATAGAAGTTGCACACTGAAAGGATTGAGAAAGTGAAGAAGAATACTGTTTATATTATTTGTCTGAAATGAAAATTGAATACGTTCCACATTAGTTCTCACACCAAATTTAGATTTCACTTCGTGATTATTAAAATATTGTGGAGAGTATTCATTTCTCATTTCATAAGAGGTCATTTCATGCCCTTCTGCCCATATCTGTGGGCTTTAAAATGAATACGTTCCACAATTTTTATCTTATTAGATTTTAAGTTTCACTCCCACATTTCACAATGTTTCTCAGGAAAAATCTAGTTCATCGATAGTGAAATAAAAAACAAAATTAAAGTGATGTGAGAAAGATTGTGGAACAATTTTTTTAAATTTCGCTTTCTATGGCTAGCGAGCGAAAACTGTGTAAATAGAATACACATCGATCAAACCCAAATGTTGCAGTGAAACTAACATCTTCCCAATTCGCAGATATATGAATGATAAATGATGTAGCATTTTTATTCCACTTTAACTTTTTTTCTTGAGGTTCCACACTAAATATTTGATCAGATATACGAATATAGTGTGAAATATTGTGGAACTTGTACATAAAATAAAGACTTTTCGCGTCTTATAAGAATTTGGTAGAAAATAATTCTACACATAGACAGAGTTCACCACTCAATTGAAAGTGATGTATATGTCAAAAGCGAAGTGGAATTTATAACTTTACATTCCACACTTTTTATCGCGACCCGAAATGTCAAACTTATTTTTCAAGTGTCAAGTTTGAAGATATGAATCAATATAACTTCATTCAGTTTTCATTTAAGAAGAAATTAAGCCAGCTTCTTAGTTTATTTCTTCTGAAAAATTGAAGTGGAATTTGTTCCACAAACCTTCCTTGGAAAGTAATTTTTTTTTTATTTCACTTGCCTAAGCTCCTTTGAATTAAAAAAAAAATCAAAGATAGTGGTAACCATGTAATAGTAATGTGTTTACTTCAGACAAAATGTTCAATTGTGTGCGTGTGATGGAAAGGGAATACCGACAACAGTGTCGCCGCGCCAGCAGATCGTAATCGCGTCCACGTCAATTTCCGTGGCCGACACATCGATCAACGTGGTCAGAAAATTTGTAGACATTATGAGCGCATATCAATCAAGTGTCGTCGTCAGCGTTAGCGTCGTCGTTGTCGGATTCATTTAGATTGGAATCGCGCATAGCACTTGGCACATATAATCACCCATCAACCAGCCACCCCTCAGAGCAGCTCAGAGCCTTGTGCACTGGCTCCCAACAGCATACTCTCGTACAGCAAACAAAAAAAAACAGTTCATTAATCACTCTTAATGGTCGGAGTTGTATTATATGGAGTGAGTGCACTTAATTAGGTGCTCCCGAGAGCATGTATCCATCCGGCGAAAACATAGAGTGTAATCAATGGCGGCTGCGACTGCGAGTGTAGATGAGTGGTACTTACATACATTTTGCATTTGGATGTTTTTGTCAGTCTTCAGTGTCGTCGTCGTCGTCCTCGTCCTCGTCCTCGTCGACGTCGACGTTGTTGTCATCTATAATAAACGGATGTTGTAAAAAACATCACATTAATTGGGAAAGGTGACATGGTTTGGTTAGGAAGGGTAGAATTTAAGACAGCCATGATAATTTTTCCCTAGCATAGGAAGACAAATAATTATTTTCCTCCTTTTTTTCAATAATTTTAATTCAATTAATGGCTAATATGCAGACACCTAAAAGTATTTGGGCTTTGTTTTGGGAGCTTTGAATTTTTGAATTTCAAAACTATGCTTTTTAAAGCTTTTTAAATATTTTATCAGATTTTGGAATTGTCATGTACCTGGGATTGGACTCAAACTTGAACTAAAATGGACCTAAACTTGAAACTAACTTTTTATTTGAACTTGTACTCTGAATTTGGACTTTAAATTGCACTTGGACTTTATTTGAACCAATACTCAGACTTGAACCTGGACCTAATTTAAACTGGGATTTACGTTTTAGCATGAATTGTGACTCGGGCTTGAGCTATTACCTGGACATATGGACGTCGATTTGAACTTCTGCTTGGGCTTGAACTTAGACCAGAAGATGGACTTAAGGTTGGATTTTTGGTGGAAGAGAGCTTGAACTTGGATTGGGACTAGGAATAGAACTGATACTTGAAATGGGACTGAGAGTTGGAATGGGACTTATATAAGAACTTAAGCCAGAACTTGGGCTGAGACTTGGGGAGGGATTTCGGCTGGGAGTTTGGATGGGACTCCGACTGGGAATTGGCCTGAGGCTTGAACTGGGACTCGGACTTCGACTTCGAGTTCTACTTGAACTTGGACTTGGACTTTTACTTGGACTTGGACTTGGACTTGGACTTGGACTTGGACTTGGACTTGGGCTTGGACTTGGACTTGGACTTGGACTTGGACTTGGACTTGGACTTGGACTTGGACTAGGACTTGGACTTTAACTGGGACTTGGACTTGGACTGGGGCTTGAGCTGAGACTTGGGCTGGGACTTCGGCTGGGAGTTCGGCTGGGACTCTGACAGGGACTTGGCCTGAGGCTTGAACTGGGACTTCAACTTCTACTTGGACTTGGACTTGGACTTGGACTTGGACTTGGACTTGGACTTGGACTTGGACTTTTACTTGGACTTGGTCATGGACTTGGACTTGGACTTGGACTTGGACTTGGACTTGGGCTTGGACTTGGATTTGAACTGGGACTTTGGACTGATACTAGGACTTTGGACTGATACTCAGACTTTGGGTTGATACTAGGACTTGAACTGTCACTTGTACTGGGATTTAGACTATTACTTGGACTGTCACTTGTACTGGGACTGGGACTGGAAATTGTACTGGGACTGGGAACTTGTACTGCGACTGGGAACTTGTACTGCGACTGGGACTTGGATCTGGACTTGGAATGAGACTTGGACTAGCACTTTGACGGTGACTGGGCCTGGGATTGGGAATGATACTGAGACTAGGACTATGATTTGGAATAGAATTGGTGTTTGGACTAGGACTTTTACTCGGACTTGGTCTGAAAATGGAAAGTGAATATTAACTTAAACAAAGACTTTAATTAATCTTGACATGGGACTTGGACTTACACTTACACTTGAACTTCAAGTTCAATTTTTCTTTTACCCTCATTTGACTACCTCATGAGCTTAAGGCTTATTTTTTATAAAATTTTGTATTCGTGAAAATTTAGTTCTTAGGAAAAATAATTGAAGAAATCGCGAGTAAATGAATATGCATGCCATCTTTTTTGACAGGTATTGATTTGATTTGATCCTTTATTTTAAGCTGCGAAAACAAAGTTTATGCTTGTGAGGCCCACGGTAATTCTGTGGGCAAACTTAAGTAGTTAAAATATTATTTGTCAGTGCTGAAAAGGTGCCAATTTTGACCTTTTGTATATTGTGCAGTAAAATAATCCGTCCAAAATTTTGTCGTACACGAAATCAATAAAACATGTCAGCAAAAGATTAATGCCTTGAATCTGAACATAAGTCCAAGTAGCAGGTTTGACAGATTTGAGTAAAATGAACAGTTAAAAAAATTAAATTTAAATAAAAGCTTGTTAGTCCGGAAAAGACGTTCATTGAAGATCAAGTTTATTCAAAAATGTTCCTCTCATTACGACTCTTGCTTTATATTTTCATGTCCTCAAATCCATTTCATCATGGTCAACACATTCTCATTTGACAACAATGCTCTCAATAAAAAAAAAATGATTTGTTGCCATTTCAAATTTATTACCAAACTAGATTGCATAATAAATATTTTATGGCTTGATGACAATTTAATTTCGCAATGCGTAAAGCAAATCAAATTAATTTTATTGCCAATATGTGTATGAATATTGTAATAACGAAGAAAAAAATCATACAAAGGTACAACAAATGAACTGCATTCTTCCAGGCAACCCCTATATCACAACGAAAATAAATTTATTGCAATAGTTACGTAGGAACGAGTATATTTGAAGGATATTCGGATTCGAATGTGCGTACCTATGCAAAGAAACAACAAGGGGAAACCGAATTCAACATCCATTATAGGAAAATATACATGACGACGAGTACGACGAATGGTAATTTATGACCCAGTTACAATCCCAGAGGTGTACAGCTTCAAACCTCTGGAGATCCTACAATAGCAGAGAGATACTCGTTATCCTTCTCTCTTCTGTAAGGTTGGATTCTTCCTTTTTTTATATATTTTTTTGTTTTGGTAATAAATTGCCATGCAATAACATTTTTTTCACTTATACGTATTATTTTCATCCGGGAGAACCATAAATTTACGTGTGTGCCTTTAAATTCGCATGCACACACACTATCACCGAGAAGATAAAATAACAACAACTTCTGGCAGGATTAAAAAATATTGCTCCTTTGGCAACCCCTGGTGGATAATAAAAAAAATTCTGAAGCAGAGTGAAAGCGTATCCCCTCTCACAAAAAGGATATCTCCTATGACGCTGCTGATATCCTCTGGTTTGTTTTTCTTTGGGTTCCGCAGAAGAGAGCCCTCTGGCCCAAAATGGATGCAAAAGTGAGTGATGGCACTATAAATATTCCAACATAAAGAGGACACTTAAGCTTGAAATTACTTCAGCTGGGTTTTTAATGAGATCACCAGGGGCTGATGCTGCCAATTTTGAAATCTATTTCTTTCTTTCGATATACGAGTTTGTATGTAGCTAGTTTATATCCTTTTGGGATGAATATACGGCAAGTTATGTCCTTCTATAGGAATGATTTTTGAGTTTTGACTGCTGCATGGAATATGCTCTGTTAGGTAAACAAGTTTTAAGATTTTTTGTATCTTCAGCTTTAATTGAGTTCGGATCTTTAAGGATCTCTGCTTTTTAGTTCTTCTTTTTTAGATAATATTCAAAGCAGCCTTAGGCGTTAAATCAAAGCAATCTGTTAAACGATATTGTTTTTTCTTTTTTTTTCATAGCTTTCTCCGAGGGTCCCTAAACCCTAACATAAATTCGAGCTCTTGATTCCATCGAGGTTTGAGTACATTTTGCTGATCAAAGCCCGAAATGTTTCCGAATCAATTTCCGGTTAGTGTAGATCAAGAGGTAAGCAGAATTTGCCAACAGAGATAAACGACTTGATAGTGAAATGTTCGACGAACGATAGATCCTTGTTTGTTAAATGATACTTAAAAAATTCCCTTAGACGAAAATATGTACAAAGGGTTGTGGAAAATGAATATTCATGCTTCTGATCATTCTCAAAATGGTGTAACTAAGGGCATCTAGTGGTCGACGCTTGAACCTTTAAAAATCAGTTAAAATTCAAACAAAATGACGTAATTTAAAAGTGAATCACCAGGCGACCATGCTGAAGCAGTAGGGATTATATTTTTGATTTTCAAATTGACTTTGGTATTAAGCTCCACCTTTAACAACTACATACAGATTCGAATATTATGTATATCGTTCTTTCGTTTTCTTATCTTCTTCAGTCAAACTGAGTGGTATTAGTGTATTGACTGGGAACGATCCTTTTCGAGTGAGCTTGGGGAACCTTAAGAAATTTAGTGACTATTGTTCTTTCGTTTCCTACTACCTTACTTTTTTCATTTCTCTTTCTTTACGATAAAGTTGTGAGGGTGGGTGGAGGGGGTTTCAAATGGGGACGTTTGCGAAATTCAAAATTTTAACAACACTTCTACATTCACATGCTCGCCTGGTAGCTAGGTTTCATTTCTAACTTGAAGAGACCTCAAACCAAAATAATAAAAATCAAGAAAAATAAAAAATTAAAGAAAACACAAAAATTCTCAAAATGGTGTAACTAAGGGCATCTAGTGGTCGACGCTTGAACCTTTAAAAAATCAGTTAAAATTCAAATAAAATGACGTATTTTAAAAGTGAATCACCAGGCGAGCATGCTGAAGCAGTAGGTATTATATTTTTGCATATTTTTCGACTTTCGCAAGGCTCCACCTTAATACATCGTTTTTTCGTTTCCTTTCCCCCTTCACTCATGGCAGTACGTATACTGACTACTGAGTGGTATTGGTCATGACTGTGTACGAATATGTTTTATTTTTCAGTGATCATGGAGAAGGAACCTTAAGAAATGTTAGTGTTTATTGTTTTTTTGTTTTCCCCACTTTCCATTTCTTTCCAACTTCAGGTTGTGTGATTCTTCACTCATGCTTGCGTGCGCAATACAGTGTTGCGCATGCAAACTGAGTGCCATTAGTGTTGGTGTTTTATTTTTCAGTCAGTGATCATGGAGAAACTTTAGCAATGCCTGTGTTTATTCTTCTTACATTTCTTTTCTTTCTTAAAATAATGTTGATGCCTTAGGCTTTAGGGGGAGAGTGCGAGAATTAAACCGCATTGGGCTGAGTAAGAACTCTTCTACATTCGCATGCTCGCCTGGTAGCTAAATTTCGTTTCTACCAAATTCAAAGCAAAAATTATGTAATTACAGTAGTGATGAAATGTTTGCATATTGTTATTGTTTCTTTTTCTGTCGTTTCTTTACATTTTATATTTTCATTTCTTTCTTCACACATACTAAAACGTTGTTTTAGAGGCACGGCCATATTTTGTCAATGCGATGGATAAACCGAATGGAGGAGTTTGAATGGGGAAGTTTGCGAAATAAAGAAACATAGAAAACACATTTAGCTTTCTGCCTTTGTATACTCGCGGCGACGGAGCTACATTAAAAAAATTACAACAACTAAACAACAAATTATAAGCAAGGAGGGGAAAAGATTCTAAACAAAATTACGTAAATAAAAACTAGGTATAGGTATCACCAGGCGAGCATGCTGAAGCAGTAGGGATTAAACGTTTCCATATTTTTTGATTTTGCAAATTGTAAGCCTTTCGTTGTTAAGCTCCGCCTTTACCACCACTCATTCATGCATGCACAATACAGTGATTGCGCAAGCAAACTGAAAAGTATTGTTGTTGGTGTTGACTGTGATCATGGAGATGTTAGTGTTTGTTCTTCTTTCGTTTCATATTTCCTGACTTTTTCATTTCTTTCTTAACACATACTTACATTTTTCAATGAGAGAATTAAGATGCACTGGGGACGTTTGTTCAAAATTTTAACAACTTCTACATTCGCATGCTCGCCTGGTAATTCGGCTTTATTTCTTGGTTAGACGATGACGTGCACAAAACAAAAAATTGACACGGGAGGAGGAAGAGGAGGATGATGATTTAAGCAAAATAACGAAATTAAAAACTAGATCACCAGGCGAGCATGCGTAAGCAATAGGTATTAAATGGTATAGTATGAACTTGGCTATGAATATTTGGCTATCCTCTACATACATACATCGTTCTTTCCTTTCTTACTATCCCCACTCATGCTTGCATGCGCAATACAGTGATTGCGCAAGCAAACTGAGTGTTATTGGTGTTGGTGTTGACTGTGTACGAATAGGTTTTATTTTTAAACGATCATGGAGAACTCAATTTCTACATCATGTTGGGTGCTTCTTACACATGCTTGATGTATAATATTGCTATGTGGGTAGTCTTACTTTCATCAGCTGCATTGTGTTAGAAGGGGGAATTCAAAAACACAGAACTCTGCTACATTCGCATGCTCGCCTGGTACCTAATATGATTTCATTATTTTGAAGGCGTGGCGGCAAATATTGTGAAAACAAGACACATTAAAAAAGAAAATTAAAATGTGCACATCTTAACAAAATGACGTAATTTAAAAGTGGATCAACAGGCGAGCATGCTGAAGCAGTAGGGATTATATATTTGATTTGCAAATTGACTTTGGTATTAAGCTCCGCCTTTAACAACTACATACAGATATATATCGTTTCCTTATCTTCTTCAGTCAAACTGAGTGATATTAGTGTGTAGACTGGGTACGACGACGACCATGTTTCAGTGATAGTGATCTTGGGGAACCTTAAGAAATTTAGTGACTATTGTTCTTTCGTTTCCTACTTCCTTGCTTTTTTCATTTCTTTCTTTCCGATGAATTTGTGAAGGGGGAAGGGGGGTTAAATGGGGAGGAAATTCAAAATTTTAACAACACTTCTACATTCACATGCTCGCCTGGTAGCTAGGTTTCATTTCTTACTTGAAGACGACCCCAAACCAAAATAATAAAAATCAAGAAAAATAAAAATTTAAAGAAAACACAAAAATTCTCAAAATGGTGTAACTAAGGTCATCTAGTGTTCGACGCTTGAACCTTTGAAAAATCAGTTAAAATTCAAATAAAATGACGTAATTTAAAAATAAATCACCAGGCGAGCATGCTGAAGCAGTAGGGATTATATTTTTGCATATTTTTTGACTTTCGTAAAGCTCCACCTTAATACGTCGTTTTTTCGTTTCCTTTCCTCCCTCAATCATGGCAGCACGCATATTGGTACTGATACTGAGTGGTATTGGTCATGACTGTGTACGAATATGTTTTATTTTTCAGTGATCATGGAGAAGGAACCTTAAGAAATGTTAGTGTTTATTGTTTTTTTTGGTTTCCCACTTTCCATTTCTTTCCAACTTCAGGTTATGTGACTCTTCACTCATGCATGCGTGCGCAATACAATGTTGCGCATGCAAACTGAGTGGCATTAGTGTTGGTGTCGACTGTGCATGAAGATGTTTTATTTTTCAGTGATCATGGAGAAACTTTAGCAATGCCTGTGTGTATTGTTCTTTCATTTCTTTTCTACATCATTCTTAAAATATGTGGATGCTTTAGGATTTAGGGGGAGAGTGCGAGAATTAAACCGCATTGGGCTGAGTAAGAACTCTTCTGCATTCGCATGCTCGCCTGGTAGCTAGATTTCGTTTCTACAAAATTCAAAGCAAAAATTACGTAATTACAGTAGTGTTCGTTTGCATATTGTTTCATTTTATATTTTCATTTCTTTCTTCACACATACTCAGGCTAAAACGTTGTTTTGGGGGCACGGCCATATTTTGTCAATGCGATGGATAAACCGAATCGGGGAGTTTAAATGGGGAAGTTTGCGAAATAAAGAAACAAAAAAACAAAGGCTTTCTACCTTTGCATGCTCGCCTGGTAATAAGCTTTCATTTCTCTCTTGGTTAGACGGCGACGGAGCTACATTAAAAAACTAAGCCAACTAAACAACAAATTGTAAACAAGGAAGGGAAAAGATTCTAAACAACATTACGTAATTAAAAACTATACACCAGGCGAGCATGCTGAAGCAGTAGGGCTTAAACGTTTGCATATTTTTTGATTTTGTAAATTGTAAGCCTTTCGTTGCTAAGCTCCACCTTTACCACCACTCATGCATGCATGCGCAATACAGTGGCAATTGCGCAAGCAAACTGAGAAGTATTGTTGTTGGTGTTGACTGTGATCATGGAGATGTTAGTGTTTATTGCTCTTTCGTTTCATATTTCCTGACTTTTTCATTTCTTTCTTAACACATACTTACATTTTTCAATGAGTGTAAATTAAGACGCACTGGGGGGTTTAAATGGTGACGTTCAAAATTTTAACAACGCTTCTACATTCGCATGCTCGCCTGGTAATTCGGTTTTATTTATGACGACTTGCACAAAACAAAAAATTGCCACAGGAGGAGGAAGATGATTTAAGCAAAGTAACGAAATTAAAAACTAGATCACCAGGCGAGCATGCGTAGGCAATAGGTATTAAATGGTATAGTATGAACTTGGCTATGAATCTTTGGCTATCCTCTACATACATACATCGTTCTTTCCTTTCTTACTTTCCCCGCTCATGCTTGAATGCGCAATACAGTGATTGCGCGCAAGCAAACTGAGTGTTATTGGTGTTGGTGTTGACTGTGTACAAATAGGTTTTATTTGTAAGCGATGATGGAGAACTCAATTTCAACATTATGTTGGGTGCTTCTTACACATGCTTGATGTATAATATTGCTATGTGGGTAGTCTTACTTTCATCAGCTGCATTGTGTTAGAAGGGGGGAATTCAAAAACTAAGCAAACACAGAACTCTGCTACATTCGCATGCTCGCCTGGTAATATGATTTCGTTATTTGGAAGGCGTGGCAGCAAATATTGTGAAAACAAGACACATTAAGAAAATTAAAATGTGCACACAAAAAATTGTAAACAAGGAGGGATGGATCTTAACAAAATGACGTAATTTAAAAGTGGATCAACAGGCGAGCATGCGAAGCAGTAGATATTGAATGTTTTTGGTCGCTATTGGCATAACTTTGGTTAAGCTCCGCCTAAAATAACTGCAAGGACAGGTTTTTTTCTATGAATTCTTAAGAAATGTTAGTATTTTTGTTTCCTTTTCTTCTAAATAATGAAGTAGAAGGAGAAACTTTTTTTTTCCTTTAAGCAAATAGGCATTAAGTACAAATTGTTTTTGATCGATTTAAAGCAGTTCAAACTTCAAAGGAAATTTTGTTTGGAACCTGTGCTTTATTGGTTTTAAATCAATAATTCAAAACGCAATTGTTGGCCCTCAACATAATTAATTATTTTTTTTTAATCAATAAAATTAAGAAAATTAAAAATATCTATATAACAAACAAATTCTCAAAATGGTGTAGAACAGAACATCTAGATTTTTAACAAATTAGTAGACCAAAACGTTTTCGATGAATTATAGGTACGAGTAACTCTTAGTAAGATCATCTGGATAGAAAGAGGTTCATCGATCAGTTGATTAATTTTGTTGATCATTAGCGATTTGCGAATATTGATATATTCTAAGGAGATCTGGAAGAAAAATTAAATATCTACATTTTTGTAAATACATATAAGTACTCGTATCTCATATTCAAAGGCGCTTCTTTCAAAAAAAAAATCCGAAAGATATAAGTGGGCATTTGGAACTGTGGGCTGGAATGTATAGTTTTTTTTTTTATTCCAAATTTTAAAATCATCTTCGAAAAAGAACCAAAACATAAAGAGCTTCATTTATTATTGATGTTTTAAAACATATCTGTTCATAAGGGGTTAATTTATATGATATGTACCTCAAAATATTTTTGGTCATTTTAAAATACTAATCGACCATATTTACCATCGATAAACTTATACAAATAACATTTAAGCAAAAGACTTTTACTTTGTCCAATTTAACCCATGAATAACCAAAATCAAAGCCATAGTATCATTTACAATTCTGTTATGTAATTGGAATTCAAATTTAAAAAAAAAAAATGCACGACTGGATCGCACGAACTTGCTCTTATGTAAAAGTACTTTGGAATTTAAAATACATTTTATAAATACCTATAAAATATGGATTTAATGAGAAAAAAATGTTCAAATGTATGCAATTGCCGTCTGATTAATCCTTTTAATATTAAAGTAATTTTTTATATAACGAATTTTTTTAAAATTTTTCGACACAAAAATTTGGGGTGCCAAATTTTAAGTATTCAGTTGATAGTATATATTTTAGAAAAACATAGTTTCAAAAAAAAAATCGTTCACACGTTTTAAGGATATTGTTTTTAAAAAAAAAACTTGGATTTTTTTTTTTGTCAAAAATCCCAAAAAAAAATTTCGAATACCTATTTTATAACGGGTGATTTTTTTGAGGTTAGGATTTTCATGCATTAGTATTTGACAGATCACGCGGGATTTCAGACATGGTGTCAAAGAGAAAGATGCTCAGTATGCTTTGACATTTCATCATGAATAGACTTACTAACGAGCAACGCTTGAAAATCATTGAATTTTATTACCAAAATCAGTGTTCAGAAAATCCGCTTTTTTATCGACAAATTTTGTTCAGCGATGAGGCTCATTTCTGGTTGAATGGCTACGTAAATAAGCAAAATTGCCGCATTTGGAGTGAAGAGCAACCAGAAGCCGTTCAAGAACTGCCCATGCATCCCGAAAAATGCACTGTTTGGTGTGGTTTGTACGCTGGTGGAATCATTGGACCGTATTTTTTCAAAGATGCTGTTGGACGCAACGTTACGGTGAATGGCGATCGCTATCGTTCAATGCTAACAAACTTTTTGTTGCCAAAAATGGAAGAACTGAACTTGGTTGACATGTGGTTTCAACAAGATGGCGCTACATGCCACACAGCTCGCGATTCTATGGCCATTTTGAGGGAAAACTTCGGAGAACAATTCATCTCAAGGAATGGACCGGTAAGTTGGCCACCAAGATCATGCGATTTGACGCCTTTAGACTATTTTTTGTGGGGCTACGTCAAGTCTAAAGTCTACACAAATAAGCCAGCAACTATTCCAGCTTTGGAAGACAACATTTCCGAAGAAATTCGGGCTATTCCGGCCGAAATGCTCGAAAAAGTTACCCAAAATTGGACTTTCCGAATGGACCACCTAAGACGCAGCCGCGGTCATTATTTAAATGAAATTATCTTCAAAAAGTAAATGTCATGGACCAATCTAACGTTTCAAATAAAGAATCGATGAGATTTTGCAAATTTTATGCGTTTTTTTTTTTTAAAAAGTTCTCAAGCTCTTAAAAAATCACCCGTTATAGGTACAATATTATTTTAAACTTAAGGGGGCTCTCGCTGAAAATTTTTGGTTAAAATCGTTAGAGCCATTGATGAGAAAGTCAAAAAATCAAAAAACGGTTCTATGACAGGTACCGTTAATAACATTTTGCCCCATTTTTTTTCTGACCAAAATGTAGTCCATTTCCATAATATAACACCTAATTTTTTTTATCAAAATCATTAGAGCTGTTTTCCAAATAAATAAGATTATGCATTACGGGTGTATGGTGGGTACCCTTAATTTTGGAGCTAAACAAAAAAATTCAATTTCCCCTCTAGGAAATCACCGAAGACTCCCAACTACCGGGATTGAAGAACATACATAGGTCCAGTGGTTTAGGCTTTAGGGAGAGGTACTGACAGACAGACAGACAGACAGAATTTTCGAACCCACTTTATTCGTCTTCGCTATCATCGTAATCATCGATTTCGCAAAGGCGTTTGACAGTGTCAATAGAGAATTTATTTGGCTTGCCTTGCGCAGGAGGGGCATTCCGGATAAATTGATCGCTATAATCAAGGCTACATATGAAAGATCCAAATGTCACATTCTGCATAAATGAAGGTTGTCAGAAGAGTTTGAAATCCAAAGTGGCGTTAGATAAGGTTGTATACTGTAACCAATACTGTTCCTGGTGGTAATAAGTGATGTGCTGCATGCAGCTTTGTCGACTATAAATGGAGGAATTCAGTGGAATCTGCTATCACACCTGAAACATCTGGACTACGCGGATGACGTGTTTACTCTCTCATCAAATGACAACAAGGGTGGAGAGAGAAGCCGAAACCGTCGGGCTTAAGATCAATACGGCAAAAACTAAAAGGATCAGCCTTGGAACTTCTTCATCTACTCAAATAGATATTTCTGGATAACCAGTAGAGACGGTAGAGTTTTTAATGCCTTGGGAGTATTGTCTCTACTGATGGCGGGACCGAACTAGATATATAACCAGCGAATCGGGAAAGCAAAGGCTGCGTTCGGAATGCTGTCCAAAATATGGAGAAACAACTCTATAAGCCTAAAGACCAAGCTACGACTGTTCCGCTCCAATGTAGAATCCGTGCTTCTTTATGGATACAGTACATGGAAAGTAACACCCACTGTCACTGCAAATAGATGTCTTAAATAGATGTCTGCGAAACATCTTGCGGATTTTCTGGCCTAACCGTATCTCCAATGATGGACTTCATGCGAGGACAGGTCAGGAACCCATCGACTCTATAATACGAAAACGTAAGTGGCACTGGATTGGACATACGCTTCGAAAAGGCCACGAGTGCATTGCGAGTCAAGCGATGCAATGGAACCCTCTCATCCAGTGAGGCAGAGGCGTGGCCGACCTAGAAGTACTTGGCGAAGAACGGTCGAAGAGGCATCAGTACAACTGGGGAAGAGTTGGAGAGAGCTGAGGTAAATCTCCAGAAACCTTACACGATGGCGCGTAGGAGTAGTGGAGGCCCTATGCCCCGCAAGGGGAACCACACGGACGTAATAGGTCCGAGGACCTAAGTATCATCGTAATGTCAACTTTGATCAAAATCTCGAGTTCGATTTTTTTCCAAATGCAGAACTTGCCCTATAGTACCTATATCGCAAGTAAAAAAGGCAATACAGCAATGCTTCTAAATTTTCAGTTCTCAATTATCAAACAACTTTTTGGATATCCTATCTCCTATTTGAAGTTGAAACAGCATTAAAGGGCTCAGCATTTGGTGTGAGGCTAACAGCTGCTATTAAATGTTTGCTTGAAGCCAGCATGGTTCCTGAATATTTTCATAAGGCCCTTCGACCTCCGGATAAGAATGGTAGTAATTCAGCCAACTACACAGACTCATTTCAGTAACAAAAGCATCAATGAAGTTCGTCACTAAAACTATCATCAAGATGGTTGTACTCGTGGTTTCTAGAAAAAATACTTTCAAATACTAGGCTGGCTTTCGCAAGGTTTTTTAATCCACTTCGTACCCGAATTTCGATCAATGAACCGGCGCTTCCTGAGACACAAAGGCTTTCTATCCACTAATATTTAGAGTACACTGCTTTGAGCCATCTAGACCAAATGATCTGGCATTCGCGATAGGTTGGTCCTTTAAACGGAGGTTCGGTCTTCGTCCCAAACATGGATGGTGGGATTCAAAGACCATATCCTGGAGTATAGGTTTTTGACAAAATTCGCCTCCTGTTCAATTTGACATTGAATGAACTCCACTTTTTGGTGTAAGTAGATCTTCTTTTAATTAAACTTTCAACTCTGGCTTGAGTATGAACGGCTAGTGTTACAACTACCTATTACCCATTCTTTGATAATGAGACACTGACGACCCATATCGTGTTAGGAAAACTCTCTTTAAATCGTATGATGGCCCTTCTTCCAGAAGCATTTCTTCACATTCAGCTCAGCATTTTTGACAGGTCAAGCATGTTGACCAGAAGTTCATAGACGATTGACTTCATCTAAGCTGTTTATTGCTTCCCCATATTGATACCAAACAGAAACTATACTCAGGAAATGAACAACAACGTCCTTCTATGCCACCCCGATAACAAAACTCATTATTGTAGTATCCGTTAACTTGTGAGTCCCTAAACAGAATAGAACCATTTATATCACGATTCACTTTATCGAATAATTTATTAAGTATACAGAAAATTCCAAAGAAACAATCGGAAACACCAACAAGAGCGCCAACAAAAATCACTTCCACCCACAAAAAAAATATCTTACAATCGAGGTCACATTTTGTTAGATTTATTGCAAATATCTTGTCGACATTTCCCACCACAGTAACACCAGCAAACCAGCACACCACCACTCACCATCGTCATCACTATACAATTTGGCATATTCCTGGGGATTGATTATTCTGTTACACGTACAAAACCAATAGCACAAGGATTAAAAGCCGCCTTGCCAACTAAGCTAAGCTGCCGTCGTCGTCGTCGGCCGCCATCAGGACACATGGCGGGTAACATATTTTCTGCATAAATGTTTTCAATTTCATCAAATTCACAAAACACCATACCGAGTGGATGGCAATTCATAAATAATAGCAAAAGACAGGGTTGCCGTAGAAATAATTTGAAATGAAATAAACGTTTTTTTAAACATTTATGATCAGAGAGAGAAGTTTCGAAATTTAAATATTTAAAAGTTGGAATTTGGAATGAATAAATATTTTGTCAATTAAAAAAGGGGTTTTAAGTCGAAAAATGGCGGAAAAAAAATGTAACACTTAAAAATCAAAGAGAGAGATGTATGCCTTCGTTCTTATTTCTACTGAAAAATGCATTTACGCATTAAAATTAAGCCTCTTTTAATTGATAAGAGAATTCAAGCTCACCTCTACCACGATTTAAAAAAAAACCGGCTTAAAATTTTGGAAATATTTAGGCCGACTTGAAATTTAAATAAAACGCTGCGAGGTACAAAATTAATTCTGGCTTTATTTGAAGATATATTCATGCAATCATGTATGGAATAGCACATTATCATTCGCCTGGGATTCGGTGGCAGTAGTGCTGCAAGCGGTGGATACAG
Organism: Philhelius festivus; assembly: GCA_963931855.1. Taxonomy (NCBI): domain Eukaryota; kingdom Metazoa; phylum Arthropoda; class Insecta; order Diptera; family Syrphidae; genus Philhelius; species Philhelius festivus. The sequence goes on along the minus strand of OZ007557.1, from coordinate 18,467,672 downwards.
CTTTTGATAACTCTCGGTGTTATTCCGGAAATAGCGTCTCGAATGTACCTCGAGTTCGTCGCCAAAGTGGTTGGATTCCTAGCGTAGGCACAGGACGTAACGTAGCCTCAGATAAAATAATCGTGGTGGTCAGTTGTGGCCAAATTGTTTCTTTTACAACTTCGAGCGTTGCCTCCCTTGAATGACGTACAATCCAAGAAATAATTGATCCTTAGTCAATTTTTGTGGATGCATTGATGCTTGGTCCAACACTTGTGCATAGCGTTCGCTCTAAACATGCCAATTTTGTCTGATATAAGCCTCGTCCGAGATGATTTTTTTGGCCAAATTCCAGATCTCCGGCCAATTTTTCCAGCGCCCAATAAGCGAACTAATGGCGTTGCGTTCTCTGTGTTCGTCCGGATGATATGGCAAACCATACAGAACTTTTAGAGCTGGTAGTTATTGGTAACTTTGGTGGCTGCTGACACGTAACATTTGGAAAAGCTTTCATTGCTATGCCGTCAGTGCGTGGCCAAATTTCTTGAGTTAGCTTCAACCTTAATCTCGTCAAAACGGACCATTGGTAGTAAGTAGATCCAGCATATACCATAATTTTAACAATAAGAATGTTGTGTCGAGTATTCAGCTTTTTCGTGTGCCTTCGTTTTGACCAGATTGCAAGAATTCAGTGCATGTCCTTCTTGATTTATTTAGTATTAATTTTGTCTTGGTATAAATATAAATATATGATGATTTTTAACAGACGTAATCCTATACTATTCGTACTGTTCATCGGTGGTCTGATATGCTTCCTGGGGGCGTCATCTTTGCCGGAAATTTCATAACGTACAATTATACGCTGATGACTTGGTGTTATTAGCTGACAATCCTTTCACTCTCCAATTCCAAATAAATACACTACATACAGCCTTACTGTAAAACATGGGACCATCACACTTATATCCAGATAACAAAGATCGTGTTTTTTTAGTGTCGACAGGGAAGAAGACTTCCCGAAAAAGCTTGGCGTCTGAATACGAGTGTATTGATATAGTTCGCGAATTTAAGTATCTCGGAGTGTTGTTGACTCCGAACTTAAACTTTAAAAAGCACGCGAAGGATAAAAACAATTAAGCTAAAATAGCGCTTAACATGATGTGACCTAAGCTCTTTTCTTATAAAAATATTAACCATTCATCTAAATGTAAAAAGTGTTTACCTAGTGCTACAGTTAGCACTTTTATGTGCTACAGAGTGCAATCTTTTGGAATCACCTTCTTTGAGTAATTCAATGCCGTACAAAGATACTTCTTCACGCTTTTATTTCGATTGCAGATTACAGTACCAACTTATACTTTACACTTGGAATCTGGTCTTCCAGCCAGGAACCTGAAATCTCATTCAGACTTTTTAGTGAGAGTTCTGAAGGGAAGTGAATGCAGTCTCCATAAATTAGTTGTGGGAAGACTACTTCAATCCAATGCTTATTACCTTTAGGGAATGGAACCAGCTGGCCTTGTCTCCCGACATATAGGTACTGCTTTCCAACTAAAAGGAACGTCCATGAGTGGCAAGATATACATATTTTCTACAATAATTGCCAAAGTAGATGATAAAATATATGACCAATACTTAACCAGAGCTTCATCGTTTGCATCCAGAACATCTTACAGGAATCTTAACCATCAAATGCTTATCGAAGAAATCTTCTTTAACGTCACGTACTCACCAGAGGCTATAAGTACAATTTTCAAAAATAGAGTAGAAATTCTTAATCTGAACTACAGTCCACATGTAAACAATTTTCAGTAATCTTGCAAATTATGTAATAGAGGAAAACCTAAAGACATTTACGACATTTTACAAGAAATATGAAGCTTATATGTTCAAGAAAGTTTTCAGTCATTTAATAGTCTGTATGAAATATTAAATGGAGTTGGAGGTTAGGTTAGGAAAGGCGTGCACAGTACAGAGGCTCTTGCGTACATGGGAGCCTATTGGTCCATTGTGATCCCCTAATAATAAAAAACAGAGATGCTTCTAAACTAATGCCTTATGTAGACTGGTTCATTTGCGAACCAGTCTGTACTTACTATGAATTTTCTCATATTTGTCATTGAGACCTGCGTTAGATCGTCTAGTTCTCCAACAAACCTGTTTCCAAAGTAACGGAGGCGATTTGTTTGGAGGTTCGGACAGTCGCAGAGCAGATGTTTAATGGTTTCAATCTTCTCCACATCCTGACAGATCCTACAGAAATCGGGTGCAAATGCACCCATTCTAGTGGCCATTGTGCCAATGCCGCAGTGACCCGTTAGTTCATCTATCAGGATTCTAATGTTCTTTTTACTCAGCGATAAAATATATGGAGTTTCCTTTTCATTAATTTTAGGCCATAAACTTCTATAGATGACGCAGTCGTCCCTGAAGGACCATGAGTTATTGATTTGCTCTTTCGTTATTAGGTCTATTTTCCTTGTAATCGGGACTTTTGGTCCCATATTTAAATGGCTACTACTGTTTTTATTTGATACTGACCCTTTCCTTGCCAGTTCATCTGCTATTTTATTTCCTTCTATATAACTATGTCCAGAAATTCAACAGAGCTTGACTTGGTTAGTGTTACAAATATTGTTCAGCACGTCTCGGCATTTTGTTACTGTCTTGAATCTTATGCTCTCACTTTCTAAAGCTTTAATGGCAGATTGGCTGTCCACGAAGAATGTGATCTCCGACGAGTTCAGTTTTTTCATGTGTACCAATTCTGCCGCCTTTTCAATAGCGTAAATCTCAGCCTGAAAGACACTACACTCATTTGGGAGTTTGAATGATTCTCTAATATTGAGAGCTTCACATAACCCCCCCAGCTCCTGTTCCTTCTTCCATTTTTGACCCATCGGTGTAGAAGAAGATACCTTTAATAGAGAATTGTTTGTTGAAATATATTCTGGGTGGTAAGTAGTCGTACCTTTGCAGGATAGACCCATGACAATAAGTGCTGTGCTTCCAAGAGCTCATTTCTTTAAGCCGAAGTGCGCTTTTGGCTGCTGTGCATCTTGTGTGCTCGTCCAGGACTGGGAGATTTAGAATAATTTCCGGCCCTGCCTGAGGCGTAGAATCCTGTGCCTCCGTTATTCCTAAACAGGCTAGTCTCTTTACCTTATTCATGTTTTTTAGATAGCTAACTTTTTCTACAGCCTTCCACCACACTATCGACCCATAGGTAAGTAGGGGACGAACAATCGCCGCGTACATCCACTAGATTACCTACGGTCGCATGCCCCACCGTGTACCGAAGGTTTTTTTTTGCATGTGTAGAGAGTGCATAGTGCTCTTTTCATTCTTTCCTCTGTGCTACGTTTCCATGTTAGCTTGGAATCAAGGATTACTCCAAGATATTTAGCCTCGTTGGAAAGTTTCAGAGGAATGTCGTTAAGCTTGGGGGAGGGGGATAAAGTCCTCCAATTTCCTTTTCTTCGTAAACAGGACTAGTTCAGCTTGGGAAGCGTTAACCCCGTAACCGTTTTGTGCTGCCCATGAAGATAGTTCTTTAAGTGAAGATTTCATAATCACCCTTATTCCGATAGGCGTTTTTCTAAAACGCCAACTGTCGTTTTAGGAGTCGTGTCGTTTTTTTTTTGGTATTCCGTAACTAAAACGCCAGCGTTTCTCTCGCTCTTACATTCCACAATACATTCCAAACATCTGACATATCAAATTGTTTGCAAATTGAATAATTTGGTTTTGAAAATTATATTTGTGTGAATTTGTTTCAAACATAAAGAAAAATACGAAAAACGTACAGTGTAGAAAGTTATTTTTCTTGGAGCTGCAGTGACGACGAAGAAGAAGAAAAATTTGATACTGCAGAAGATATACACATTCCATCTAAAGCAAATCCTTTTGATTTGGCTGGCAAAAAGTATGTTATTAAATAAAAAATATATATGCAGTAGGTATAATTCTACCACTGGTTTTTATTTTTTATTTTCTCGCATTTGTTAACAGATTCAAACTTGCTGATACCCTTAGTTTTTTTTTACAAAAGCGAGCTACCAAAAGGGGTTGGGAACGACTTCAATTTGGGACTAGCCTAAGCAACATTCTTAAGGAAATACCTGCTCGCGTTTTATCTTTGCCAAGTTGATAGATACATACATAGATAGATCTCTTGATACAAATATTTGTATATATACATATGCATATGATGGAGAAGAAAGAAATACTTGACTTTTGGGTATGTGATTGTGACTGATAACAGTTCAAATAAAAATACATTTTTGAAGGAGATGATGGGTACCCACTCGAGCCTTTTCTTGTAACTCCTTATAGATTTGTTATTTTCACCCTTAGCAAAGAATTTTAAATTATAAAAACTAAAATAAATTTAAAAAAAAACTTATATTTTGTATCCTGTCGTCAACAAATTTCTAGACGACAGATTTCTGCAGACGTTTTTTGTATGGAAACGACTTACGGAATACCAAAAACAATATAGAGAACACGTTCCACAAGAGAGAATCGACAAATTGACATTTATTTGGCGTCGAACGCCTTACGGAATACCAAATTCACACTGACGTTTTTATTTTGGCGTTCAACGCCTTACGGAATAAGGCTGAATATCTTTGATGGTGGTGAGATATTTACCCGATATCAAAATTACTATGTCGCCCGCATAGGCTACTATTTTAATGCCCTGGTTCGGCGTTGGAGGTTGGTGCAGCTTATACAAACACTGCAAAAATGTTCTAATGTATCGAGACAGCTTTTGAAAATAAGAACGTCTTCGAGTATGTCCTTATTTCAAATTGTTTATTATCATTAAAATTCCAAAAAAAAAATCTTTCGTTTATGGCTCGACCATTTTAAATCTTGAATTAATATTTGTAGGTTTCAAACCATTTAAAATTGATAAATATTTATGTTGCAAATCATTAAAACTGTATAAATCTTGTTTTTTCAAATATTCTTGAGTAATAATTTTTTTTGATTGCAACTTTTAGCTTGTATTCAAATAATTTTATAAATCGTTGTATTATTCAGTGTCAAAAAATTCCACCGAACAACATTCCACAACATAAAACGATAGATAAGTCCAATTGAGTTCTGTTCTACCGTCCATCGGTCTGTGTTGCGTATGCCTCCACACTAAACTGAGGAACTTGTTGACTTCCAATTGGTAAAAATAATTGTATGTGAGTAATTAAAATTTTTGTAGTAGCTTATTTAGAACTAGTAGCTGCCATACAATGCCATACAATTTTCAAATGTTCTCAAAAACGGCTTTAGTGATTTTATTTAAATTTCCTACTTGTATCTTGAATAGTAAAAATAGAAATACAGTAGACGCTCGTTAACTTGAACACGGACGAAACCAGGAGTGTTCAAGCTATAGGATTGTGCAAGTTACTGGATCAAGTTAAAAAATTGTTGTTTTTATTTAACAATAATTCATTTTAATGATTTTAAAACATAAATAATGATATTATTAATAAATAATTTTAATTGAAACGTTTTTCGATTCCCAAATACGCACGTGTTCAAATGACATTAAGAAATTCACCGATTATGAAGAATAAAACCTTCCTGGGATTCCCTTTTACAAAATTCGTTTGCATTGTGTACCAACATCCCATGGTACCTGCAGGTACCTTGCATAAATTCAAAAATTTAAGAAATTCAATATTAAACTTTGTTCAAGTTACAGAGTTCGCATACATTTTATACTTGTTCAACTTATAGAGTACTTAGGGGAAAAATTCAAGGTATTGAGTCTTAAAAATAGTCCGTTCAAGGTATAGAATGCGTAAAGGGAACAAATATTTGTTCAAGTTATTGGAATGTTCAAGTTATCGTATGTTCAAGTTAACGAGAGTCTACTGTAGTAATAAAATTGTTGTTGTTTATCTTTAGTAAAAATTGTGTATAAATTAAATGGGACTTCGACGATTTTGAAAAATAGTTTCCAAAAAATTTTGGAATATTTCTATATAATTTCTTAATATCAGAATTTTTGCGTTAAAAATATTCTGAATCGAAATAATATTAAATTTCAAAATTTTACAACAAAAATAACTTTGTTAGGATAAAATCCGAGAAGAAAATGTTGTCCAATACTTATGTTGTTACCCTCACTTTTCCGTAACAATTCCATGGCAATAATGACTTATTACCCACTGCCTAAGCATCCAATAATTGGCAACATTATACCCTTTAAAAATATTTACCACTTTATTTCTTTCCATTTTCTGAAAACATTCAGTGGTAACCCTATAGCAAGCACTGGCAGTGTGAAGAAAAAGGAAACAAAAAATAAAGTATCTGTATAAGGTCGATGGCGGTGTCGGTGTCGGTGGCTGTGAAACGGAAACGGATGCGGGACGATGAGAGCAAGAATGTGTGTTTGGGCGAGGGGTGGAGTGGAGTGTAGTTGTTCCAGCATTAAGCACATGCCATTAAATGAGCTGTCGGCAGCTTAATGTGGGGGAAGTAATAACGTCTTGATTTATTTTCCAGGGAGTCTACCTATACATACATTCGATGGTATAGCCGGAGTGCGCAAAAACGAAGCAACTATATCTCTCAGGGCCGTTTGGGAAAACGAAAACCATCTCATACATGAGGGATATATCGAATGTTCAATGTAATTGGTAAATGGTACAAAAAGATAAATTACCACTTTATGGAGTAGTAATCTTTTGTTATCGCGTAAATTGATAAAATTTACGACTCTTTCTGTTTCCCTTGCTGCTTTCTTCGTCGTTGTTTCGTTGTCGTTGTCATTGTCAATGGCTAAAGAATTTGCTGCTCTTTGAAGTGGTGCCAATATGGTTTTTGAAAATCTGGTGAAAATGACTTTATGTGTCTTGAAAACAGATATACATACTTGTAATAAAAGTGATGCATGTTATAACACGGAAAGCTTTTCAGCGTCGTCGTGGGTGACGACTATATTTTCACTTTGGAGGTTTTAAAATTGCTTGTTATCGTTTGAACTTAACTGCCTTGAATGCTACTTATTTTTTGATTACCACTTTATGTAGGAACTTCAACTTCATGTGCAGACATTTTGCTGTCAAAACTCATTACTCAAATTCTGGATGCCTTGCATAAATTTACTGGACGAGTTTATCAAAACTCGAAGCGGGCTTGTCGCTATAGACATGAGCCTTAAAATTGCCCCACAAAAAATAGTCTAGAGGCGTTAAATCGTACGATCTAGGCGGCCGATAGACCGGGCCCAAACGTGAAATAAACTGTTCACCGAACTCGCTTCTCAATTGCTCCATTGTTACGCGTGCTGTGTGGCATGTGGCACCGTCTTGTTGAAACCACATGTCACGCAAGTCAAGCTCTTCCATTTTGCGCAAAAAAAAGTTTGTTACCATTCACAGTAACGTTGCGATTCGTATCATCTTTTAAGAAATACGGCCCAATGATTCCGCCAGCCCATAATCCGCACCAAACAGTGACTTTTTCTGAATGCATTGGTAGCTCTTGCAATGCTTCTGGCTGCTCTTCACTCCAAATACGGCAGTTCTGCTTGTTTACGTATCTATTCAATCAGAAATGAGCTTCGTCGCTGAACACAATTTTTCGATAAATAAGTGGATGTTCGGCCTTTTCAAGAGCCCATTCACCAAAAATTCGACATTGTGGTAGGTCGTCCGGCTTGCATCAGCTGTATTTTGAAAGGCTTCACACCTAAATCCCTCCGGAAAATTTTCGACGTAGTGGAGTAACAGATTCCCAATTGCTGCAAACGGAGCCGAATCGATAATTCACGGTCATCACTAACACTGGCTGATACAGCTGCGATATTTTCCTCAATTCGCACTCTACGTAAGCGTGTTGGTGGTTTAAAGGTCCAACAATGTAAATTTGGTGCGAAATTTAGTCACAACAGACCGAATAGCCGCATCAGTAGGTCGATTAAACTGACCATAAAATGGAAGAAGCGCGCGATGAACTTTCGTAACAGAGCACGCATTTTGATAATAAAATTAAATAATTTGCAAGCGTTGTTCGTTTGTAAGACGACCAAACTGAAGATGTTTGACAGTGACAAAAAAACACGAAACTTGCGTGAGCTGTCAAAACCAGTGTTGCCAAAAAGAAAATAACAAAAAAAGCACCCATTATAAAGAACACTTATAAGAACATTAAAAATTAAAGACCTGCATTATCTTATAACAGAATAAAAGTCAATAAAATAATTTATCAACAAATGGAAACTATGTTGCACCTAGGTAAATGTTAGGAATAATTCCTAGATCCTACATTTAGTTTGATATAATAATAGACTGGCATTTAGATAGGTGCAGCGGATATGTCCTGGTCCTCATTAACTCGGTACATGAAATCTTTCATCAGTCCAATTGGTCTAGAAAGATACATTTCCACATCATCTGCATGTAAATTGAGATGATCATTTAACTAAAAATTAATAATTTCATTTATAAAAATACAAAATAGTAGAGGACCAATAATTGAGTTACACATGCTTTCCTGTTCTTATATTGCGACAACCTGCTACCAACTAACACTTTTTGTTTTCAATTTTTAAGATAATTATGTAGGAGCCGAATAGCCCAGCCCCATCACTAAATCCAAAGTATAACTTCAGCTTTTCTCACAAAATTTTATGATTTACACTTTCAAAAGCATTTTAGACATCAAATAAGTGGCATTTTCCAAATCAAAATGTATTCTAATATCAGCTAAAACCTTCATGATTGATGTCTCACAACTATATTTAGTTCTGAGCCCTGATTGATAAACCTATGCTGATTCAGATAATTATTTTGTAAGAATCGAAAACCCAAACATGACTTTGGAAATAAGAAGTTAATCAAATGACTGATTCATTCCAAATATGTGGCAGTACAATTAAAAAAAAAATATGTATTCCTTTCACCCCCACAGCCGCAGATCTGATATTACGAAATTAAATTAAAAATATAGAGAAAACGAAGAAAATGGGTCTAGCACTTCTATGTGCCTGTTCGACTACAGCCTAAACGGCTCGGCATCTTTAAATTTTTCCCCGACAAGTTTTTTACTTTTTTTTCAAGACCAAATATAACGGTACCTGCCATATAATTTTTTTTTTTCAAACATTAAGAATATTAATAAATATCTAAATATCTAAAATTTCTAACTATACCTACAAAATCATTATTTTTACTTGCGACTTATAGGTACTATAAGGCAAGTTATGCATTCGGAAAAAAAAATCGAACTCGAGATTTTGATCAAAGTTGACATTACGATGATAGCAAAGACGAAAAAAGTGGGTCTGGCAATTCTGTCTGTCTGTTCGATTACAGCTAAACGGCTCGGCCGATTTTCTTCAAACTTGGTAGATATGGGTTTTGATTTTTCCCCCCCACATGTTTTTTTTTTCTTTATTTTTTGAAGGCCAAAAATAACGGTACCTGCCATACGAATTTTTTTCGAAATTTTATAAATATTTTTTTTCTCAAAAACTGTCCCACAGATTTTTTAAAAAAAATTTCATTTAGTTAAAGCTATGTAGGTAATTGTTGAAAATTTTTTACAAAAAATGGTTATTTGTACCCCCCTTGGAACCATTTTTTTGTTTTTGATTTTCTCAAAAACGGTACCACCGATTTTGATCATTTTTTAATGTTAAGGCTCCCCAGCAGTTTTAATATTATTGTGTATTCAAATTTTCAAAACAAAATTTGTTGTTATTAAAAAAAAGTTCAAAAATTTTGTTTGAAAACTCAATATCTTGAAAGCCCCATGCTCGATTTTTTTAAAACTTGATAAATAAAAGTTTTTTAATAAAAATTATAAGATGTAAGAAAAAAAATTATTTTTCCTAAAAATAACGGTACCCTCCATACAAATGTTAAAATCGTATTTTTCTCGAAAACGGTTCCGAGAATTTTGCTTAAATTTTTTTTCTTTAGATTAATTTTTACGATCTATAATCAAATAAAAAAAAATGAAATCAAGACTGTACCTACCATAGAACAATTTTTTCAAATTTAGAATTTCTCATTATCGACAAAACGGATTTTAATGAAGTGTTTTGTAGAGAAGCTTCTAAAAAGTTTAAAAAAAATTGCATATCAAAACTTAAAAAAAATAATTTTTGAGTTTTTGAAAAAAAAAATTATTTTTTTTTTGTTGGAAAATTCGATATCTCAGAAACGGCCCAATATTTTTGTTTGTAAATTTAATTTTAATTTGAAAAATAATAAAAACTTTAAATTGGCGTACCATCATTTTTTCTTATAAACGTTTTAAAAATTTTTTATATAAAAGCTTATTTTTTCAAGAAACCAGTACAGACTTATAATTTTTGTTCTTGCATAACCTAATATTTGCTTGAATCACATGGCATCCTGTTTTTAGCTCCAACTACTAAAGGAGTTGTTTTAGAGTCTATTAAAAAATGATTTTTATGCTTATGAACGTTTTTCTCTAATGAAATCTTCTGTTAAAATCCTAAATCTCCTAAACTTTAGAGCAAGTTCGTGCGACCTAGTCGTGCATTTTATTTTTATTGCAATAATACTTCATTTTCGCTTCAAGGTTTATAATTTCCTTAGAAAAAATTAATAAATAACTGACGCCCATTTTTCATGTTAACCTTCAAGTTAGATACACCCCTAGGTAAAAAATCAATAATCTTAAATAATTTTATTCGTTAATAAAATTAATAGTAATAATTAAGTTAATTCGCAACTTAATTGGCGAACTCCCTCTTACTGCTGCTAGCTATAGTAGGTAGTTGGAATTTTTTTATTCCTGCCGGTTGCAGGTCACAGGTGGACAGTTATCATAAATTATTTCATACGTCGGTATTTGTGTGCGTCTTTGTTTTTTATTTGCATTAATTTCAATTAAGTTAATTGCAATTTTTAATTGTATAATTTTTCTTGTTAAAAAATACCACACATCTTCTAAGTGATGCTAATGCCACACTGGGGTCAACATGACCCCAGAGTGATAAAAGGTGGCGCACCTTAGTCACTCGAAACATTCACCAATATTCTGAAACTCGTATTTATGACTCGTATTCGACTACAGTTGTATGTTGTTATTCTATAGGAGCCGAATATCCGACTTCATTTGTAATAATAATGGGAAACGAAAAACATCGCATACGGCTGTTCCTACGACTGTAGTCGAATACGAGTCATAAATACGAGTTTCAGAATATAGGTGATTGCTTCCGTGTTTTTCTAACTTTGTTGTGCCACCCTTTCAAACACGGATATCGCAAGGGGTCAAATGAGAAATAAGTCGCCCGGAGAATCCTGTCGTTGTTTCAAGTTGTGTGGGCTGTGGCCCCGTCCAGCTAAAACCAGACATCTTCCACCTTTTTCTGTTCCTATATGGGCAAGAGAGAAATTTCTAAATCATTTTCAGATAACGTGAAGGAGTCACAATAGCCACTCGATTGTTTTCTTCAAAAAATGTTGATATTGCACACCACACTGTCACTGTCAGAGCGTGGAGGTCTCTGAAGGAGTCCTGCGTTTCGTCTCACTCCAATGTGCCTCGTCAGAGAGGAAATCGATAACAAACATATTTTCACGAGCGAGTTGTCTCTGATGGCTTCAAAATCACGTGGCATCAATTTTTGGAGGACAACTATCTTGTAGGGGTGTAAATGAAGATGTTCTTAAAAAATTTGTTGAATGGAACGTCTCGAAATGCCAAGGGCAGGCAATTGCCCATTTTCGAAATGAAGAGCTTGTTCGAATGCAGTTCGTATCTTCTCGATGTCTTTTTGGGTAGAGACCTGAGGCCCACTTCTTATCGCGAACACATTTCCAGTACTATGGAAGACATTAACCCACATGGGAACTCCACCACGGGGAGCGATATTGAAATGTGAACGAACTATCGAGTGAGCGTTTTAAAAATAGGCTTGCACACAAAAATTTACGCTATTGAACCAACCACTTCATCTTTCGGATTTAATCAAAACCCTAGGAAAAATCCTTGTTCCCACCTTGAGAATCACTCCATATTTAATAATCTCTGACCAATAAAAAGGAAGCTATGACCGATTCAAATCCATCCATGTGCTACACCCTGTATAAGCAGAGCTTGTTCTTAATTTCTTAAACAAGTTTTCAAAAAAAGCATCAAAGTCAATTTTTATTTTTATCTTCAAATTTGAAAAAGAAAAAATGATACTTTTCTAGAGATTTGTACAAAATTGAATTTAATCCACTCACACAAAACTTAACCTATGGTCCGAATTTTTTAGAGTGACGTTAACGTCTTCATTTCCCTGAACTATATTAGCTTTCTTTTTTACTCAAATCCCACTACAAATAAATAATTTCATAAAAATATTTAACCCGTAATCCATCCTGGAAGTTTAACCTTTGAAAGACTTACTTTGTGGCTTACGAGGTTATTTCAAGCGAACAATCAATAAAACTTCTAGGGTTAATCACCTGCGTTGCTGCATATTGTCGGGAGTCCGCCAGAGCGATATGGAAGGTTCCATTATTTTTAAAGCTTAAAAATAATTTCGATTTAATAAGGGAGTACAAAATACATAATAATTTATTTAGCTCTTACATAACACATTTGCAGAAAATCGCTTCAGCTTGACTGTAAAGTATATAAAGTAAAGACAGACATACAGAAGAGAGGTTTCAATATTTATTAAAAAACTGAGAAGTTTAAATTGCCCCTGCTTAATGAATTTTATATTTTTTTAAAATAAAATATTAAGTTAAAAATAAGTGAGAATATCAATTTTTAACTGAGAATACAAAAATAAATAATATAAATTCTGACAACCAATATTTAACAATGAATATGTAATAAATAAATTTTGTTTTCTATTTATTTTTCAGGTATGTTGGACACCATCTGAGTAAGACTTTATTATTTTCAAAAAATATTTTATATTTTTTTCTTCGCTTGGTATTATACTATTGTGTACGAAAATTTGACATCGAATAAATTGATGTGCATGGATGTACCATGTGTATTATACTGACAACTCGGGTCATTTTATAGCAACAAATTGTACCGATAAACATTCGAAATTCCCAGTGATCTATCAGGCGATCATGCTACTGAAGTAGGTATACCCCTTGCATTATTTGGCATCAAATTCTTCCATGAAAACCAAAAGTTCTGATTGGTCACACTACTTTTAAGATTTTAAGTAAAGTAGCGTTACTAGGCGGAGGAGTCAAAAATTGAGAAGAAAAAAAACTTCTAATCCTTTGATGTGTTCTGATATTTTTTTCTTAAGAACAGATCTAGGGGGTGAAAGTTAGACATTTCTTAAAATATCTAAATATGCCTGGTCAAGTGATTTGCATGGAAAGTTACCATTTGTATTATTTAGCTTTTTATTATTGGATAGTTTTTGACTAAATGATTAGGAAATGTTCGAACCAAATGTGTGTCGACCTTTGGAAACAGGATTAAATATTTATTTCAAAGGTAGATTAATTTTGTTTGTTTAAGAAGTGTTGGGCTTTACTATTAAATGGGAGCTAGTGAGATAGCAATTAATAATTCAATCAAGTTACCACGACGCTTCTCTTATTTTATTTTAAGCTTGGTTTTAATGTTAATGTCTTAGGTGCATTCCTTGACATAGAAGAGTCGATACGACAAGCCCTAGAGTCTGCCAGCATCCAGCCGATGCTGTCAAAATGGATTGACTGCACGCTTTAAACTAGAATTGTTAATGCAGAAATGGGTGATAGCAAGCTTAAAGTTAGGACGTGGTACGCCACAGGGAGGTGTTTTATCTTCCCTGATGCTTTGTCTTTGAGCTATCCACAGTTGAAAACCAGAAGCTTTTGTGGGTCTGGTTCTCGAAATATTTGCTTCCAAAGTGATAAGTAAGTGATTTTACTAATTTTCGGCCCCAAGTGAAGTGACAATAATTCTTGGAACAGGTAAATATCTCCAGATATCGGAGCATCACAATGCCTCAGCTGTTTCAGATAAATCGGAACATGTTCTCGGAAGGTTTTGGCATTCATTGTGAAATCATTTATTGATTTTCGAGAGCTCGGATGACCGGTTTTTAGCTGGTACTGATAATTTAATAGTGTTTATTATGTATTTACGACAAATCCTCTTTGATGATTTTATTATTTCTTTCAACCCACCTCGTATTTATCAATGATCTCGCAGTACCTTTCTTCTAATGCACTTAATTCTTTTGAAGACGATAACATCCTCTGCTTCTAATATTCGTTTATAGATTCACACCCTTGTTCTTCGGATGTGAAAATTCAATGGTAGGATATGATAAGCTCATTAAATTCTGATGTTGACAGGGTTGTAAAGCTGGGGTGATAACTCAATGATGTTTAGTATGGTTACAGCAGAACACGTCCCTTGTGCTATTTTCAATATGATTGATATTTGTATCGAATAATTAAGTTACGTGAAAAAAAGAATGACATCAATGACGACATAATACCATATCTTTTACGAATGCACCTACTCTAATTTTGTTAAACTCTTTTTCAAGTTAAGGCAGTTTTGAGAAAAGTGTTTTTGAGATTCTCTCTAGACGATAACCATCTTCTACAAAAGACCAACATTCTGAAAACTAACCGCGACAACTGGAGCAAAAAAACCAATGACTTTGCATAATCTCTATATCGATGTGAAAAACTTCCAATTCCCATTTGCATAGGAAACTATCTTCAAAGGAATTCCTAACGCACCCTTGGATGTGATCTTCCCTAGGTCCAACAAAAAAATATTTTTTTTTTTTGAAACTATGTGTCAGCCAATAAATTCTAATGTCGCATTAAGCCTCACTCTATATGGCTTTGTGGGTGTATGTATATTAGTTGCTCGCAATTTCCAACATCCTTGCCACTAACTGCTGTAACGCAATAAGAACAAAAAAAACTAAAGAATTGCAAAAGAAGGTAGTATACAACATGCCGCACGCGAAAGGACCCAAGTTACATGCGATAATGGCACTACTACTGCAAAGGGTGGACATGGATGGCGTCGTCGTCGGTCGTCGTTGTCGACACAAACGGAACGGGGGACAAAGAGCAGTAAATTATGTTTTATATGCAATAATGTCGGCCATAAAAATGTTGCAATAAATTAAATTAACTGCTAGAATTGCTGATTTTATTATCACCCGGTTGGTATATGGTTTATTTGTTCTTTTTTTTCTTCTCGTTATGCTTCCATATCTACAGTTCCGTGCTATGGGTTCGGTTCGGGTTTCCTTTTTTGTTGAACGATCAGTTAAGCTTATGGGCACTTTATCCCAAGTCTTATGATAATTTCGTGTGGAATTTGACTTCTGATACAGTTCATGAGATTATTTTCATGGCATTCTGATAAACTCAGTACATGAAAACGCTTATCTTTAAAAATATGAACATAACACTCCGAATGAATCGAACTTATTATAAGTCGGAAGTGAATTCGACTAAGGGGAATTAGGAATGTTCTCATGAGTCATTTCCAACCTTAAACTTGGTAATAAGGTTTCGTTTTGTATCCCATTGTTGTGCCATTTTTAATGGCAAAATGTAGTAATTTTGCTACCATAAATAAATAACATTTTACTGACCATTACTTTAAAGCTAGTTTAGTCAGATTGTTTTAAGTTTTAGAAGGCTTAATTCAGTATCATAAAGATCCTTCTTTCATCATTTCCCACACATCTTGCAGACATATCGATTTATTTTTTCTATATTTATAGGATTGGGATTTCTTAGTGTATCGTATACAGGGTGATTGGCATAAGGTGTGACAAAAAGCTAGGGCGTGTAGGTTGGACTTAGACAAGAAAAAAATCGTATGGGAGGGGGGGGTCTATTTCCCCCCGTTTAGGCGGGAGGGGCAATTTAAGAAAAAAATCACTTAAAACAGAAAAAAAATTATTAGAAAATAACGGTGATACCTACAGAGTAATGCTATGGCATTTTGAAAAGCCAGAAATACATTCTTTAATTTTGTTTTTAAATAAAGTTGTTCGAGTGAATAGTTTTTGAAACATTAATTTTCAAAATCAAAATTTTGAAAAAAAAAATGAAAATTTTGTTTTTAAACAATTTTTTTCAAAATTTTACGTAATTAAGTATTATTTTTGTATTCAATATTCAATGCTCTTATTAATTTTTGATCAAACACAAAAAACCGGATGTCAAAATGTTTTGTAGTTTTTGAGAAAATCAAAAATAACAAAAACTACTTTTGTTCTAAGAAAAGCCTTTTATTTTAGTTTTTACGTTTTTGGATTCTTATGTAGGTGAATTTACGATTGAAAGGATTAACTTTCTTTTTACTATTCTTTTAATTATCGTCTTATAAGCATACAATAATGTGACAAAGTACCGGATTAACCATATTTCACACATTTTTTCATTGAGAACACCTGCGTGAGAGCATTGGTTTAAAATTGACCTGCCACTTTTTTATTATGGTGGGGTCGGCTTGGCTTAGGTGCATTTACGAAAGAAAGGATTAACTTTAAATAAACAGTAATTATGTATTTTATCTAAATATGTATGTATTTATTATTTAAATTGATTTCAAGATTCAGGAACATTTTTGTTCTTATTTCGCAATTGCATTTTTCTGTCACTAGTTAGGGCGTGTAACGCTGCATTATTTAAAAAACATTCGCAGATCAATATTAATCCAATGCTCTCACGCAGGTGTTCTCAATGAAAAAATGTGTGAAATATGGTTAATCCGGTACTTTGTCACATTATTGTATGCTTATAAGACGATAATTAAAAGAATAGTAAAAAGAAAGTTAATCCTTTCAATCGTAAATTCACCTACATAAGAATCCAAAAACGTAAAAACTAAAATAAAAGGCTTTTCTTAGAACAAAAGTAGTTTTTGTTATTTTTGATTTTCTCAAAAACTACAAAACATTTTGACATCCGGTTTTTTGTGTTTGATCAAAAATTAAAAAGAGCATTGAATATTGAATAAAAAAATAATACTTAATTACGTAAAATTTTGATAAAAAAATTGTTTAAAAAAAAAAATTTCATTTTTTTTTTCAAAATTTTGATTTTGAAAATTAATTTCTCAAAAACTATTCACTCGAACAACTTTATTTAAAAACAAAATTAAAGAATGTATTTCTGGCTTTTCAAAATGCCATAGCATTACTCTGTAGGTATCACCGTTATTTTCTAATAATTTTTTTTCTGTTTTAAGTGATTTTTTTCTTAAATTGCCCCTCCCGCCTAAACGGGGGGAAATAGACCCCCCCCTCCCATACGATTTTTTTCTTGTCTAAGTCCAACCTACACGCCCTAGCTTTTTGTCACACCTTATGCCAATCACCCTGTATATTAGTATTTTATCATAGACTTGGATACTGCACAGTTTTCGATGAAATGTAGTAGGTCAAATCTTACGTTGCAGCTTGCAGGTAGGACAAAGCGGTAAGTTATTTTTTTGTTAGGAAATGTTGATGGGTAGCATTGCTGTGGCCAAGCCGAAGCCGAACAAAGTTTGAAATCATAACTCTTTAGATTTTTTGTAATCTGCTGGCGTTATTATAATAATTGATTGGGGCTTTATAGACCAGGGGGTAGGTTGAGAACACATTGTGTGGTCGACTGGTTGGAAGATCCATTTTTGTAGCTATGTCGAGGATGTAGCCTATTGCGCATGGGATTCGCTTTTTTTTTTAATTTATGGTATCTAGATTGCAAAATGTCCTTATCAATTACCGAGTTTTTGAAAAAAAGCTAACTTGGCTGTTACTCGTAGCTTTAATATAATTGCATCTCTTTCTTCAATGGCAGGAAGTCCTGCTTCTGCTAAGATGTTTTTAATCGGGGTTAGAAAGGGGTTGGTGCTTCTCGCTGCTTGGTGATATGTTCGTTTGATGATATTTAAAGTTTGGTTTTGGACAAATGCCGTATATATGTATGTAAATAAACCATAATATATTTTACTTAAGAACTACTTTTTACTTGCGACTTATAGGTACTAGGTATAAGGCAAGTTATGCACTCGTAAAAAAAATCGAACTCGAGATTTTGATCAAAGTTGACATCACGATGATAGCAAAGTGGGTGGGTCTCGCAATTCTGTCTGTCTGTCTGTCCGTCGGTTCGACTTCAGCCTAAACGGCTCGGCCGATTTTCTTCAAAGTTGGTAGATATCATTTTTAATTTAATTAATAATGTTAGTTCTTGCACCTATGGGCTTTTTAAGATCCATACAATGTTGCTTCCAGTTATATTTTTTATTAAACATAAGATCTAATATATTTAAATTATCAGCATATACAATTTGTATATTATTTATGTTTTAAGTTAATTGTGGACAGTAACGTTTACGGCATACATGGAGTGTTTTACATTTATTTATTGATAGTTTTGTGCCAGAGAGTATTGACCAATCTAGAATATCTATCGCTTAAAACATTAATAAATAAAATACACGACTGGGTCGCACGAACCCAGTCTCCTATGTAATAGACTAGGAATTTTAAAAACGAATGTTATTAGAGAAAACTGTTCAAAAGGATAAAATTATCATCATTTTTTAAATTCTTTTAGTAGTAAGAGACAAAAACAGAATGCTATGCAAATATGAATTTATGCAAGAACAAAAATTATAAGTCGTTGCAGTGGTTTCTTAATAAAATAAGGTTTTATATATAAAATTTTTAAAATATTTAAAAAAAAACTTGGTACGTCAACTTTTAGTTTTTATTATTGTACGAATGAAAATTAAATTTTCAAAAAAAAATATTGACTCATTTATGAGATATCGAATTTTCCAAAAAAAATGTTTTTTTTTTCAAAGATTCAAAAAATATTTTTTTTTAAGTTTTGAAATGCAATGCTTCTTAAAGTTTTTAGAAGCATCTCTATAAAAAAATTTCATTTAAATCCGTTATGTCGATAATGAGAAATTCCAAATTTTAAATAATCGTTCTGTGGTAGGTACAGTTAGTAATGTCTTGTTTTCAAATTTTTTTATATTAAATTATAGATCTTAAAAATTAATCGAAAGACTAAAAATTTAAGCAAAATTCTCGGAACCGTTTTCGAGAAAATACTATTTTCGAAAACCATTTTTTAACATTTGTATGGAGGGTACCGTTATTTTTAGGTAAAATAGATTTAGATTATTTCAAGAAACTGTTATTTATCAAGTTTTAAAAAAATGGAGCACGGGGTTTTCGAAATATGGAGTTTCCAAAAAAAGATTTTAAATTTTTTTTTTAAATCCAAAACAATTTTTTTTTTGAAAATTTGAATACACAATAATAATGAAAGTGCTGGGAGCCTTAACATAAAAAAATGATCAAAATCAGTTGTACCGTTTTTGAAAAAATCAAAAACAAAAAAAAGGTTCCAAGGGGGGTACCAAAAATTACAATTTTTTGGAAATTTTTTTTCATTCACTACCTAGGTTTAACTAAATTAAATTTTATGATTTTTTTTTAAATCTGTGGGACAGTTTTTGAAAAAAAAAAATATTTATAAAATTTAAAAAAAAAGTCGTATGCAGGTACCGTTATTTTTGGTCTTAAAAAATCAAATCAAAAAATATCCGGGGGAAAAAAATAAAACCCATATCTACCAAGTTTAAAGAAAATCGGCCGAGCCGTTTAGCTGTAGTCGAACAGACAGACAGACAGAATTGCGAGACCCACTTTTTTGGTCTTCGCTATTATCGTAATGTCAACTTTGATCAAAATCTCGATTTCGATTTTTTTTCCGAATGCATAACTTGCCTTATAGTACCTATAAGTCGCAAGTAAAAAGTTTTTGCATGTGGTTAAATCGTTATCCTTGGAAAGAATGTAGATATCATTAGCATAAAGGCAAAAATCCAAAGATTTGTATCGCATTAAAATTGTAGATATATCATCAAAAGCAATAATAAAAAGCACTACCGACAAAGGCGATCTTGCGGGATGCCTTTGCTTAAAGGGTACTGATTGAAGTAGCAGTTTTTTATTTTTGTGTAGAACTTTCTGTTAGTTAGAAAGGATTTTACATACCCATACACATTTTTACCAACGCCTCATTCTTTTAGATTCTTCAAGACAATGTGTAAACCAATTTTGGCAGATGCCTTAATTGCAAGGATGGATAACAGTTTTATCTTACATATGTTAATATTATATTATAAATAATTATATTAAAATTAAAACTGAATTTTTTGTTTATTTAGGGTAGGTACTCGAGATTTTAATCAGACTTGACATAATGGAACGATGAAAAAAGTGGGTCTTGTAATTATGTCTGTCTGTCTGTTAGACTACAGCCTCAACGGCTCGGCCGATTTTTCTTGAATTTGGTATATACCAAACACTGGTGTGCCGCAGGGCTCTGTCTTGTCTCCGACACTTTTCCTTATGTTCATAAATGATCTTTTATCTTAAACTTCTAATCCACTTAATTCTTTCGCTGACCACAGTACCCTCAGCTTTTCATATTCGTTTTTAGATTCACATCCTTGTCCTTTGTGGATCTGCAACGGCAGCGTATGATAAACTCATTAAATTCTGATCTTGACAGTATTATCCAACGGGGAATCAAAAACCGTGTAGAATTTTATGCTTCGAAAACTCAATGCTGTTTGCTGTCACTAAAGTGTAACCCTCCCTCAATGCCAATTTCTATGGATGGCACTTGCATTGAGGAGACTGAACAGCTTTCAGTTCTAGGTATGTGCATCACAGACCATCTTTTTTAGAGTAATCACACATTTGACGTCGCCAAAAACGCCGATATTTTATTAGGTTTTCTCCGCCGATGCCGATGCCCCTTCTGATCTGGCTGTTATATATAAAGCCGTAAGTCTTCCGAAACTCGAGTACAATTCCCATATCTGGGCAGGTGCTAAGAAAACCCACTTCAGACTCTTGGACAAAATTCAAAAGAGAGCTATAAAATTGATAGGCGACCGTTGTCTAACTGAAACATTAGTATCTCGAGCACTACCGCCGCCTCCGCAATTTTACCCATTATTTAGTCCCATTTCTCGCTCGCTTCATGTTTACCGAATGTGTGTCGTTATGACATAGTTTTATTTTTTCTGTGTTTTGGTTTCGGATTTCTTCATTCTCGAGCCGTTTTTTATTGTCAAGTTCAGTGTCAGATTTTTTTTCTTCGTTGCTGGATTTCCCCAATGCAACTGCGTATGCAATTAATTTTTCGTTAACTGCTTCCATGGTGCGTTCCACCTGGTCATAATATTTTTTTATGAAATATTCATGATTAGGTGAATCTAGTTTCATGATTTCCCCATGATTAGATGTGAACTGCTGCCACAGTATGTTGACTTCTGATTCCCTCTTTTTGAGGTACTCTGATGTTCTTCTTGATGTTGGTTCTTTTTTTATTGTCTCTAATAGTTTCACCAGGCTGCTGCCTATCATCTCTCGTTGCGTGGTTAACGTATCCATGGTTTATGATGGCTTATGATGTTTTCTAAAGTTGTAGCTCGGGCGGCTTCAGACGTCTTCTAAGATTTAAGCTCGGATGGCTTATGATGTCTTCTAAGGTTTGTAGCTCGGGCGGCTTCAGACGTCTTCTAAGATTTAATCTCGGATGGCTTATGATGTTTTCTAAAGTTGTAGCTCGGTCGGCTTCAGACAAAGATTTAAGCTCGGATGGCGTATGATGTCTTCTAAGGTTTGTAGCTCGGGCGGCTTCAGACGTAGATTTAAGCTCGGATGGCTTATGATGTCTTCTAAGGTTTGTAGCTCGGGCGGCTTCAGACGTCTTCTAAGATTTAAGCTCGGATGGCTTATGATGTCTTCTAAGGTTTGTAGCTCGGGCAGCTTAAGACGTCTTCTTAAGATATTGTATTACAAAAATGCTGATTCCCAACGTATGGCTCGAAGGACCAATTGTAATAGCTCATATGGTTTAGTAATGGACTGTATACTTAAGAGTGTCTTTATTTTCATCTGTTCTTCTTATTTATACATAATTCTTAATTCTAATGAACAGCCACACCTGTTCGTTATTGTGTTGTGCAGACCTTGCAATTCTCTTAGTTTGCAAGTTCCGCATTACAATTGCTTACTCTACTTTACATTTAAAATTATTTTACAATTTGCAATATTAAGCATAATACACACATGTTTGTCTAAACAGACTTTCTGTCAAGTACAGAGGTTCTTTTACCTGGCTCAATGTTTTTTTTTATCCTACTTTCCTTGAAACCTTTTTTCTTTTCCAAACCGATGACTACAATTTTTTTAAAATTTGTTGTGTTCTTTTTAATTTTTGCAATCTATAGTTCAATTAAAAAAATTATTTTTTGAAGCCAAAATTTGAGAACGAGTATGAGAATCTGAAGGCGAAGTCTTCGGCAAAGCAATGAATAGGATAAGAAGTTTCAGACAAGAGATCATTTTGGGAAAATATGCGGCAATTGGTAACTAATTACGGGCCAGAGAGAACCGACTATCAATTAAACAAATAAGCAATTTTAAAATCCTTACATTAAAAAAAAATCAAATTCAGGAAGGACAGACAAAAATATAAATTTAGCAGACCAGTCTATTTAATTTCAGTTAAGATAAGAAATGTCATAGCAAAAGAAATTGTTTGATTTTTCCAGAGCGTCTGACTAACATTTATCACCTTAAAAAATGTTACTCATCTTATGTTCCTTAATTGTTGTTTGTTCTTTTTCTACAAATTCAAGCGTTTTGCCAAAAGCTAAGTAGTAGGCTTAAATGACGCCTGGAAAACCTCTTCCAGCGTTTTTTTTTTAGCTGAGAGCTGATCCATGACAAGACATAATTTTTTTGTATGTATGTTAGCGCCTTGAACAGAATTAACGACTTTTCAATTGCTAGTATTGATTTTCCAGTAGTTTTTCAATTTCGAAATAATTGACCGTCGGATGTCAAAACCAGGGGTGCCACCTCGTTACTTTTTACTATCGAGTAAATGCAGTTACTTATGTAATTGATTCAATCGAATCTAAAACAATCAGCTGATGATTACAAGGAATTTCTTAATCTCAATCATTTGATTGATTCAAATTAAATTCAAAATTTCGGGAACGCCTGTCAGATATTTTACAAAAAAAAAAAAACAAAAACAATTTTAAATATAGAAAATGGTTTAAAAATCAAATAGATTTTTTCGACTGGAAGTACATTATTTGCCACTTCGAAAAAGCTAAGGGCTGTTTTCAAATTACAAATACAGCTGTTAAAGCCATATTCAAGTTTTTAATTTTTCAGATTAGCCGCTTTATATATACAAAAAATATTTAGCGGGTGCAATACAGTACTCACCCCGAACGTTTCGCTACAAATTTCATTGATCGTGGTCACCGGAAAACTGCCAGTTGGATATTATATGCGATTTTGGCTAAGCAGATTGTAGCGGCTAATCCAAAAAATTAAAAAAGTCATATTCAAGTTTGTTCGCGTCTGGCAATCATTTGGCACAATGTAAACTTTTATTAACCTGTATTTGAATGACAGTTAAGTCCGTCTTGTATTTTAACGACAGTTAAGTCTGACATTTTTAATATTTGTTCAAAAAGCAGAGAAGTCGACACGTCTGGCAGACATTTTACACCTCAAGAAAAAATCTATTGTTTCGTCCCTTGTCCCATAAGTATCTTTCTCTTGTGTACAAATCCGATGCACCCATTGATTATTCAACTAAGTACTATGACCATTCAAATAAACCCCCTCAAAAATGCTTGCTTTTACGCAATTATTTTAACTGCAATCAAATTATTAACTTAACAAGCTTAAGTATGCCCTGGTTAACATGTGTGAAACTTCCCAGGAAAATATTCTCAAATTATGTGTTTAACTAACTAACTATCTGACGGTGATGAGCGGCAGCGCCAACGACACGACCCTTGGTTTGGGCAATTATTTCTATCTCTGTTCGGAATTACGGTAATTTTCGATGTAAAATTTCTTCATTACGCGCATTCCGAAATAACTAAGTTGTTCGATTACTAAATTATTTCCCTTCCCTTACCCGAAGCAAAGCAACCCATATAGTGGCAAGAGCTGGTCAAAAGGAACCCGAGTCAGTCAGCAGCGGCGGCGGCGGCGGCGGCTTCAGTGCCAATTATTATAACAGAGTCATAGTTGCTGAGCACCGTCATAGCCACAACTCACCTCTATACTCATTCCAGCCTTTGCGTCTCCACTCAGCCATTCCGATCTGATTGAACTAATAACTTCACAATTACTTCAAATTAAAACTAATAATATTTATTAAATGAAATTACGGCCATAATAGTTAGCGGTGTAGCAAACTCTCCGTCTCCATAACACTATGGCGGTAGCGCGAGTAGGTTGAGTATGCGAGTACGAGTCGGAGAGTGCGGCTGACTAGAAATATCTGGCACATTGAATTCGAATTAAAATGTTTATCGTAGTTTACTATCCGAACAAGCATCGCGTTGCGAGCGGTTTCGTTCAATTAGCCGCCGCCCCATCCCCGATCCCGTACCTCGATTCCCGAATATCATCATCAGGTGTGGTAGCGTGGTAGCTGGTAGGAAAGGTAGGTAGGTAGGTTGGTATGTGGTTGAACTGTTGGAACTTGGAGCAGGAGCAAGAGCAGGAGGCAGCCAGTAAGCTCGTTCATACGAAGATAATTTACGTGATTTCGCTGTGCTCAATTAAGTGTGGCCTGGCCCATTAATGGGAGCAGCAGCAGGAGGAAGAGCAAGCCCGACAACACTCGTGCAGTGCAGGGGGATCAAGATGATTTTATCAGAACGGAACCCGAGCTATTTAGTTTTACATCAAATTATGGAATGTAAACGTGGCACGGAGCAGATGTGGCGATTAAATTATGGAATTGTTGTGAAATGTGAAAATTTGTTTCAGCCCTGGAGAATGTGTATAGAATTTCCTAGCAATCTAACTATTTGGTCTCTCTGGCTTTGTAGCTGCATTCATTTTGATTTCAAGTATTTGTGTGTGAATTCTTTTTCGTTTGGTCTTGCAGTGGATGGAGATTGAATGTTTTGGTTGGGTTGGAGGGCCGAACTGGCTGGGTAGCTATGGCTTGAAAGGTTCTCTTGAAATAAGCCCGGATTGAACTTGAAAGCAAAAAATTAGCACGTTTTTTTTTTGTTTCTCCATATCTAGTTCTTATTGCTTCACCCTTTCTCCTTTCAATATCAAATTTTGCTTCTGAAACATTGATATTTGTAACTTAATTGAAGTCTTAACATGAGAACAAACAAAGAGGGTAATACACCTCAATCCATCTTCAAAGTCTGGGTTAAATTTGAAGCTGAGAATTTTAGTTGTGGCTATTCGAACGGATAAGCCTGTCTGTCTAGACTGGTTTCCACTGCTTCAGTGTACGAGCAAATGAGATAAGGGTATCAGTATCACCCAAAAGCATTTCAAAGTTAAGTTCCAAAAATGTTAAAATAGACTCCTGGCAAAAATTGTACTAGAAAAAGATTTTGGTTTAAAAACTACAGTGAACGTGCTCCGGACTTCTCATTCCCTTGAACTCGAAGGTTTTGCTTAAAGAACTGGTTGAGGTCAACTTCTCTAGACCCCCATTATCGAAGTCTTCCTCCTAACCACGCAGTTTCTCGGTCGTAGACTCACAAAATGTCCTACCTGAACTGAGCGTTCTATTGCCACCAGCATAAAAAGCTGTGGATAAAAAGTTAATTTGATAAAAAGGCGAATACATTAGGGCACAATTATTGAAGTTCTAGGCGAAAAATAGCTTGTGAGAAAATTGTCGTATGAGAGTTTTTAAGTTATAGTATTGTGCCGCGGTGGTAGGCTGACCCACTGTCAATGTAGAACGTGGCTACTTCCTCGTTGTCATCCAGAGATTCCATCACACTGAGGTACCTCGGTTCGGGATGTCGTTGTTCTGTGGCATCTTTCCCATAAGCTGATTCGGGTGATCGGTGATGTTCTCCACTAGTTTCTTCGCTGAATGAACTAGATATTTGTTCAGTGAGATTAAATTCGCTTCTGTGTAGAGATGTCGAAGTAGAGTCCAGTGCAGATCCTCAGTATCTTCCTTTCGAATAGTTGAAGTTCCTTCATAGTTGTCTTCGAGATGGAAAACTATACTGGGAAGGAATAACTGATCACTGGTCGCAGGAGCTGGTTGTAGATTAATATCTTTGTCGATTGGCTAAGACCTGATCTTCTTTTCAGCAATGGGTGCAACCGGGTGAAGGCTCAGCTGGCCTCTTTCATAACTTTTTTTGAATGCAGTGTACTGCTTTCTCGACATCCAGAAAGCATCCGACGCTGACTCGATGACTGTTGAGGGTTGTGGTGATATCGTGTTGCAATTTTATCAGTGGATGTAAGGTTGAATGTTTTTCTCGAAAGCCTGCATGTCAGGTTTGATGGAATTTTCATTGCAGATTTTCTTCAGTCGTCGGAGGATTACTTCTTCCAGTAATTTGCTGATGTTGTTAAGAAGTGATATCGACCTGTAGTTGGAAACTATGTTGGAAGAACCTTTCTTCGGAACTGGCACAATCTTCGCTGTTTTCCAGTTGTTGATGCTGTTGTTTAAAATGATTGTGAGGAAAATTATTACTCCATGTGGCAGGCTTTTCAGGATGTAGGAGACACCATCTGGTCCAGCAGACTTTTTTGGCTTAGAATTGCCGGTGATTTCTACAACCTCCTCTGGATTGCATAAATGTGGACTATCGGTGGGATCATTTGCTTAAAAATGATGATTGTTATTAAAATTGATTTTATCCGGATTTGGTTGCGGGTCCTGGCTTGATTGCTTGCAATCTTTTCTGGTATTGGATATTATTGTGGTGCTAAATGAAGTTCCGGGATATGATCTTGACTTGCTGTAGCTTATTCCAAACTATCTGATTTTCTGTTGGTTGTATTCAATTCACTGTGATGGATCCGCTGGAGACGTTTTCTTAGACGTTGTCTGTGAGCATACAGCCTCTGAACGTATCGCAAATGTGCTGGTACCTATCCTTTGACGTTCTAGACTGTTGTGGATTGTCCAGGGCATCAGATACGGAATGTATAAAGTTGACAATTGCTGCATCGATTTCGGTATCCAAAAGATTCCTGTCTGAAGATTCCTCTGAAGAGTAAAGCTGTCTTCGATGTCCTTGTGAAGTCTTTCAATATCCAGCCGTCTGAAGTCTGGAGCTTCTGTTGTAAGGAATACGGGTTGGTTGAGGTTGATAGTTGACCAGCTTCATGGTCCGTGTCACTGCTTGCTCGCATGATAGCATTTTCGCATGATAGCTTTCTCGTCTGACCATACTTCATATAACCAGATGTAGGTCGACATGCATACGAGTACATTGTTGTTTATACATATTTACATTTTGCTTATATCTTATTAATGGGTATTTGGGATCTTTAGATCTATGTACACAACAATAGTTTTTTGCCTATTAATATCTTAGCATGTGAGTTTTCTTGCAAACTAATTTTCTCCCATGATAGTTTTTTATTTAATAATTTTTAGTATTATAGTTTTCTCGCATGATAGTTTTCTTGCGTGATATATTTCTCACATGATATACCTCCTGTTTTTTCAAACGTTCAATGTGAAACGTTTAATGTGAACGTCTCAAGCTGTTTGATGAACATCTGATTGGTTCAGTGCTTCAATATAGCCTCGTTGGGCTCTGTCCCGAACCAGAAGCCAATTTCTTCTTCTTCAAACTTCGTTCATAGAAACTGATAGTAACAAAACGAAGAACTGGCCTATCAGATCACCTAATTTCCTTGGTGTAGTGAGAGCTTCGAACTTGTAATCCCCACGGCGCGGCGGTGGCGGCGTTTTGCGCGTAAACTTGTATCTGTCATTTGAATTCCGATTGTTCAATGAGGCGAATTCTTCAAGATGGCCTTCATTATCATGTGAACTTCAATTGTCAAAGAAACGCATATGAGACGCTTCTTGAAAACGTGGAAAAAGTGGACGACCATAAGGTACTGGGCTGACACCAATTCCTAAAAATTGCTTCACAAGTCGTTTCTCAGTTGGGATGGTTGGTCTCGATAAGGGGCGTCTGCTACGTGATGTTATTTTCAAAACTGTCTAGAAAAAACTTAAGATAAAACTTAAGATCTATTCATACTTATACCCACGGTATTTAAGAAAATTGGAACGAATTCTGATTCCTAAAGAGAATTCAAGTTGCCGGAAACAGTTGTGATTCCCTTCCAATACTTGCATTTTTCGATTGTGTGGTTTTTGCATTTAGAACCAATACAAATGCGAAACCCAATCTTTTACAAATTTTTGTGATATTAAATGGAAGTTTTACTGTTCTGCAGGGAAAAACTCATTTTTAGAATGTTCAGTCTTCATATTTTTCAAAAGATTTCTCGAGTGACTTAAAAAGGATATTTTTGAAATCCTCGTTTTTCTGCTTCAATTTCGAATTATTTCCTTCAGAAAACTTGTTCAACAATTTCTCTGAATTTTGCTTGGCGGTAACATGCTTTGAAATTTAAAGTAAGACCTGCTAAGGATTTGAGAACGCATTCATTTTTGCATAACATGAGAGGCGAGTGTGAGTATCTGTAGTGAGGGTTTGCTTTGTTATGAGAATTCTTCAGTTGGGTTTTGTAAATTAATACAGGGGCATCAGGATCGGGATACGTTTACTCTACGTATCTCAATCATTATTTTCTGAGTATTGATTCCCTTATGCATTTATTCCTTGCCCTTATTCTCGTTCAGCAGAGATATCTTGTCGCTGTAGGTAGAAGGATAGCTTCTAAGTGCATATTTTGTAAGTTTGAAAAATTCTCTGTTTTCTATCACTCACTCTGCTGTTGGCAAGTAAAGACAAGAATCCTCTATAGGCTCTGACTCATCACCGCATATCGAATCTATTATTGGAAATGCTATGCCAATAACAGTCGAATATCCTTGCCATATGTACAACTGCGAAAGCTTACAACTGTTCCTGTCACGATTTATCATGGTACGAGTAGTTTTTGCAAACTACAATACGTGTTCCTTCTCCTATTGACAGAAAACAGGGGTTGTTGCATATTATGGGTGTTTTTGTAGATTTGAGTAGTCAGTCCCTCAAGGCATGAACAAAAAGCAAATATTTTCATTTCAAAATTCGAAATTTAATTCAATTGGGAATTTATGTTTTCGCAAAGTTATTTTTGTTGCCCTTGGCTGTTGTTATAGAATTTGTGTGCTGCAACATGCATTGAGATGGCAATTTATGATATTTGTTTTGCAATCGAATAAAATCGTACCAACCGACCGAGAAGGGGCTCGGTATGGGTAATAAATAAGAGGGTAGTGGAAACTTCACAAAACTGTAACTATGAAGAAGCTCCTATACAGTACAGTAAGACTACGCACAGGTGAACACGTTTAAAAAATCGATTAAATATTGATAGTAGAAAGATTGATACATTCTTGGATGTTAGAACTTATACAGCTGTTCGTGGTGAATAGTACAGTTCCGCATAGCAGGATTCTAGAGTAATAGTCCGAGATTGTAATGAAGGCAATAATCTACTCGGAGTAAAAAATTTTAACACGCCGCAGGCTCTGGTAATTCACGAGCAGAACTCTTCAGATAGGAAGGTGATGTTTTGTTGATTCCACCAAGTATTAATTCATTAATTATTCATCGAATACCAATGAGGACGATCTCTAGGTTCTCCAAGAACTGTCGAGGCATAAGTTTTCTAAACGTCGCATATACATAAAATATAACTTACTTTGTTCTACTATGATTGGCAAGTACCAAAGTGGTTTCTGTCCTGGCAGATCAACAATTAAGGTCAAATCTTCACATTGAGCCAAGCGAAAAAAAAGTCTAAAGATTAAACTTTCTTATCGCATATAAAAGAATTTATCTTTTTGCTAGTGGCCAAACTATGGATCTCGCTTCTCACGGTATCACGTGACGTCGCAAAATACATATGCACAGGGTTCTTACAAGGATACACTCCATCAAATTTTTCAATCTCTTTCTGAAGCAGATGGTGCGCAATGCAGGCCTTTACACCGAGGGCACTGTTAACAACAAATCTGTCCAATTATTAGGTTTGAAAATGATGTTGTAACCATAAGGCTTTCCCAATGCTCCGTAGGGCGAATGGGACCTCTATGCCCTCTACCAAGATGTGAATTTAGTACCAGAGTTAAAATGCGGCCACTACATTGGCTCATCTACGTAGAGCGGATGGGCAAAAATGATCTAGGCAAGTTTCTTCAAATCCTATCCACCAGGTTCGGTTGACAACTAAGAACTCAAATCTGGTCCAAAGACTAAGTCATTGCCAGATTGCTGGGTCTAGATGACTAAAAGCAGGGGCTGTGGATCGTAAAGGATAAAAAACTTTTCCATATCGATTGGCACCTACTTTGTTCTGTTGTGGAGGTCTGTGTTTGAAAATCAAGAGCATTCCGAAAGCAGCGTTTGCCTTGCCGAGTGCCGTCCCACTCTGCTGGCTTCAGCTTCCAAACTCAAGCTCATCTGGAGTAGATGTAGAACTCTGTGCGCAAGCAAACAGAGATCATCAGCGTGCTCAAGATATTTCAGTTAGATGTCATGTCATAGAACTTCTCCGTTTCCGCATGACAGTACTACGTTGATAATATAACCTTTTATTACTAGGTAAAAAAGAGGTGATAAAATGCAACCCTGACGAACTCCACTTTGGACTGCGAGAGCTTCTGACAGTTTACCATTATGCATGACGGACACCACATCTTACTCCTTGATAGCTTCATTACGAAGTTGATAAAAAGGAGTTAAAGCTGGGATCTAAATCAGACGCTTGGCTGTACAATAATTAGCAAACTGTTAATTTGGTCGAATCGGGAGGATTCACAGCGAATACTTGCTTTTACTCGAGCGTGAATTCGGAGTGTTCTTTAATTATATTCAAAATTTCTTTTGCTGCCGGCAGAACTCATGTGCCCTGCCAGTGTTTTCCCATATTTTCTGAAGAAGAAAGTTAAAGTTTATAGTCAAATTTAAAATTTTCTAAGTTAGTCCAACAACCCCAGAAATCATCCCGTGCAGAATGCATCACTTTGACCGTCAAAAACCTGATATTGGTATTTTTTTTGGTGCACTTGAAATGTTTTAATACAGTACAAGCTTTTAGGATATTGAAATAGGAATGAAAAACAGGGTTGAGTGGGTACCAAAGGAATTCCACATTCGTGTTGATACGGCTAAAAAAAAAAGAATACTTGATAGTACATCCGAAATTAGGCTCGAGAGTATACTTGTACGATGTCCAAGCAGAGCGGGTACTACGCTGAAAGTTTTTAAGGGAGTGAGTTCAACTGGCTTTTTGAACAGAGCAACGTTTGAAGAAGTAGCAATAAAACAGAGAGAAGCAAGAAGCAACATTTCGACGGTGCTTCAACGAAACAAATGCTTCCGTACTCGATATGTCGCCTATCAGTGTTAAAGCTATATTCTGGATTCTATCCAGTAGGTGTTGTGATGTTTTGGATACGCTTGACAAAAAATGAGAGAGATATACTCTAATTTTGGGCGCATGCATACTTTATAAATAGTTGTCAGATCAGAAGGAAGTTCCTGCATCGACTGAGAAAACCTAGTCATTTCGCATTTTTAGTCATATCCGATATGTGGTCGTTGCACCGAAGTTGATCAGTAACGCACATATGAAGAATCGAAAGCTTTTTAGTGTCCTCGATGCAAGATCCATTTATGTATAGTAGCAAAGGCGATATATTCCACTTTAACGACTGAAGACAGCTTTGAGTTTTGGAAGCATTAAGTTCTACACGCTTATTATTGCCCCATATAACAATACTGTTTAAATCTGAGTTTAATGAACTCAACATCCATATTCGGCCGTTGCAAGTCGACATTGGAAGAAGATGGAGGTGAATCAGGAAAGGAGTATGAACAACTAAGGGTGCTGTCATCAGCGAAGCAGTGAAGTGAATTATGAGTTTCAGCCAGGAAATCATTTATAAAAATAATAAATAGTGTTGGCCACAATATGGAGCCTTGGGGCACCACAGGGCTTCTTTTATGAATTTCAGATATGAGAGCTTGATGCCAAACTCTATCAAATGTTTTCTCCAACGTAATGTAACAATTCATTCCACTTTTTGGTGAAGAAACCGATGACGGGGTCGGTGGAGGC
This sequence comes from Philhelius festivus, assembly GCA_963931855.1. Taxonomy (NCBI): domain Eukaryota; kingdom Metazoa; phylum Arthropoda; class Insecta; order Diptera; family Syrphidae; genus Philhelius; species Philhelius festivus. Next base: position 18,435,577 of record OZ007557.1, on the reverse strand, counting down.
GTATACTTCGAAAGATTAAATCTTTGTCTATCTTTTCGTATTCCCAATCACTGTAGCGTGTTCCAGGCAGAGCTTCAAGTAATAAAAGAAGTCCTCTCTTGGCTCAAAGAAAACGTTATATCGACTACTGATATACATACGTATCTTCTCAGACAGTCCAGCTGCCATAAAGTCACTGGACTCTGTCTCCATTAACTAACTAACAGCCAAAAATTGTCGATCATCTCTGGTGGAGATGTCAAAACAGTTTAACATTCACCTTATATGGGTGCCGGGGCATAGAGACATTCCAGTAAATTGTAAAGCCGGCGAACTTGCAAAAAACGGAACAATCTTACCTTTGTTGGTAAGCAAATATAACATCGGTATACCCCTAGCTACTTGTAAACTCATGCTAAAGCATGATACTCTAAAGAAAGCTAACCATATATGGACCAGCACCCCAACTTGCCAATCTACAAGACTTGTTTGATGCTAAACGCTCAAAACAGCTAATTTCTATTGGTAGATTGCATATTTGCTCCGTTATAGATGTCCTTACTGGACACTGCCTTATAGGAAGACATGCTTTCTGTCTGGGAGTTCCTGCAAATGATTTTTGCAGAAGCTGCTTGGATGAAGAAGAAGAGGAGTCAGTTTCTCACCTTCTATGCTCTTGTCCTACCCTAGCACAAAGATGTAGACTCCACCTGGGAGGCTACTACTATAACGATCCTAGTGATCTAAATAATTCCGACATTCACTGTCTCAAACGCTTCATTGTTAGCTCAAAATGGTTTAACGAGTAAGGGTGACTTTTGAAATCATGTGGTATCACAACGGACCAAATATTGGTCTACGTGTGTTGGCCCTTTCCGGTCAGCAGCCACCTTAACCTAACCTAACCTTGGTGAAGAAATCCATTAAATCACCAGTAGATCTGTTGCAACAAAAGACGTACTGACGATCATTGAGAAGCTTCCGTTGTTTAAGATATTTCATGAGCTGACGATTGCACAGCGTTTCCATGACTTTGGAAAGAATGAGTGTCAGAACAATTGGTCGGTACTTGGAGGGTAAAGATAAATCAATCGGAATTGGTTGCACAAATGCTTTTTTCTATCCAGAGGGAAAATGGCATAAAGAATAGGAAAGGCAATAAACAAAGCTTGGGCAATGGTTTAGCCAAAGCGAAAGAACATATCTTGAGGACGATTGGTGATTTACCATTGGGCCAGCATTTTTTCGAATATCGAGATCTTTTAGTACTCTAGCAACTGTACGGGTTCGAAAACGTAGTGGTCCCAAATAAAAATGGACATTCTCGAGTACAGGTGGAACTCTTCCACTATCAGGGAACGTAGATTTTGCTGCGAATTGTTGAACAAAAACGTTGGCACAGACACGACAGGGTTCATTGCAGATGAGCATCGGAACTGATGACAATGTTCTGTTCAGTGTTTAATATTCTTAACGAATGACAAAAGGCTTTTACTGCCTTTCTACAGTATTTTGTGTCTAATTTTTTAGTTGATGTAAGAATTGGGTTCTTAGAATTAAGGAACTTCTCGATTATTTAAATTTTACTGAGGGAATGATTTTATTTAATCGAAAAAACAAGGCTGTCGGTTTGATAGTTCTCTTGCACCTGGAGCCATACCAAGAGTTTTCTTTAGGTTTTTTCTTCTTTGTTCTTTGGGGAACAAAGGATTTGAAACACTAGTTAATATGTCAGTACAAGCAACAAGGTCTCCATCGCGATCCTTTAGTTCTTCCCAGTTGCCAAAAAAGTTCTTTTCGGGATTTTGTCCTCAACCGGTGTGCCTGCACTAGTAAAAGAAGCCGACACTTAACAGTGATCAGAAGTGTCCAGAGGAGCTAATACACAAAAACTGTATTTTTGGGGGTGAAAAGTGAGGAACAAGTCGAGGGTATTAGAGATTTGACCTACAATATCAGGTACTGTAGTAGGTTCATCTACCAGCTGAGTCATATGGTTGAATTCTAAAACGATCTTGGTATACCTTTCTTCTGTTGTTGTTTGACTTAAATGGCGAAGGCAACTAGAATTATGCACACTAAAATCGCCCCTTAAGACGATCTCGGTGCGGTGATTAAGGGATACTATTGAATTCAGTTCTCAAAAATTATACGGGCAATTCTCTTCACTTCTTTTGGGGCCTCTTGTTCGGGTTTCTTGTCTTGGGTTTCTTGGTCCCCTTATCATTTAGAAAGAAGAGTTGTGAACTTAATTCTAAAAATAGGGTTTCTTGTCCAATTCAGAAGAATGTTAAAATATATCTGAGATCTTCGGAACGTAAATTGAGTATCAACATAAAAATTCACCTATCACAATCGCAAATTCAATGAAACGGGACATGTTCATTTCTAATTTTGAAAATTATCTTTATCGGTCTAAAAGTTAGAAAATTCAAGCCTTTTGTCAAAAAGAAGAAAATACAAACTTCGAATTAACTGAAGTTCATATAGGTAGAAGTATACAGTATACACATGTAGCTCGTGCCGTCGTCGTAGGCCAAAAAATATATCTTCCAGTCTATTCTCTTCTTCCCAACATTTAGATATATCCTATGCAACCACCAAATCTCTCTTCCAACGATAACACTTGACCCAAGCAAACAATGAAATTCACAAAAAATAAACAAAGCACAAAAAAAAATAAACTGCTAACATTCAGACACTAATTTGATCCGATAATAATCCCGCCAAAGGGCATGAATTGTAATTTCCGTTTTCGCGGAATTAACTGTCGGCTGGTTGTGCTCGGATTTGTTTTATGAGCCCACCACAATCAAAGGCACAGGAAACGGACCGCCGCCGCTGCCGGCCGCCATGCCAGGACGAGCAAGCAACATTCATTCCTCCCAGACCACCACCGCATCGCCGCCGCCACCGCCACGCCGACCAGTTTCAAGCTCATCAAAAACAAGCAGCAACCTTTGTGTGTGCCTTATTTGCTGTTCGTTTCGATTCAGTCGACCTTAGATTTGACTACGTTGTAGCTACCTTTATTTAAGCACACAAGAAGGAACACTCTCTTTGTGTATGTGTCGAGACGACGCATACAATACGGAATACGGGCTCAAGCTAAGGCCGAAAGAAGGATGTGTACTGGAAGTCTATTAGTATTTCACTGTCGTCCTTTTATTTCCACTCTGCCGCACTGCTGCTGGCTGGCAAACAGTCTTTCTGCTGGTATAATATGAGGAGCCTTGCAAAGAACGGGCAGCAGCGTATTCTTGAAAGTTCGTTGCTTTGCATAAATTGTCCTTTTCAGCATTCTCCTGGCGCTTCGGCTCGGCTCCTGTCCGTGATAGCCAGTGTTCATTTGTGTATTTTCACATTTGTACGGTGGTTATGACATTGACGCCAGAGGGCAGGTAGGTAGGATATGTGCCGAGAACACATCTCACAGAATATTCCACATCGGAAATTTCTGAAGCATGATGATTTCAATAATGCAGCGAAAAAGGGCCATAAATGCCTGCGAGGCATATTATACAGCATATTCCAATCATGTACACAGAAACACACATCACCCATACGTTGTAGTATGCCTATGTTTGAGTATAGGTACGTCCTTAACAGGACATAACCATCAACAGGGAGGATAATTTTCGGAGAATGAATTGGCTAGAAAATGTTGAAGAGGGATCATATCGTAAATCCTGTCAGAGGTTGTTTTGCAATATGCCACTTAGCAGGATATGCCCTCACGCACTCATCATCATCATCATGTGTGTGCTCCAGAGCGAATTCGAAATTTTTTTGGCAGCGGAAAATTGCTTTTTAACATTTTATCTTCCGTTTGGTTGTAGTCTTGGGGTGCTCTGGAGTAAATTGTGATGATGTGTTGAGTCGAAACGTTTTTCGAAGCCTAGGCGCGATGGCTTGTGATGACTGTTGTGGAAAAAGGTAGGTACAAGGTATCAGAGCTGTTGACTTCAAACAATAACAGATGATTTTTAATTTAATTCTTTGAACTTTGCGTCTTCGGATTTATTTTATTTGATAAGAGTTTTTCCCTTGAAAAACTTACCCCAGGTATAATGAGAAAAATACTTTCAAAGTAAAACTTGGGTCTAATTTGACTTTTGTAAGACATACATACATATAATATCTATGAAGTGCTTTTTGGAACATAAATATTTAAACTAAAAAGGGCGGTGGTTGATCGGGGTGGCATGCCAGGGTGTAGAAACTTAGATTTATGATGTCCATCCCTAACATGCTGGAAAGATAATTAAATTTTACCTTAATAAAACCCTCATTATCTAGGATTCATATTTTATGAGCTGTCTCATACTAAGAAACAAGACTTAATTATTTCCCAATGCAGGTGTCAAAAGTTTGGCAGAAAGAACGCCGTTTTCGAACATAATCATCTACATTATCGGAGAGTTCCTAATATACCTTTAAAATAATACTATGGTTAATATCGACCACACTTCTGGTAGGTGTTACGTCTGATAAGCGTTACATCTGATAGGGGTTTGGTGTCTGAAATAACGACAACTTATCAATTTGTAAATAAAAAAGAATTTATTTTTCGATATTTTGAACGCGTCTAGCAGGTATTTTTTTTACCCAAATACGAAAAGTTACGATTAGTTATATAAAATTCCATAAGACTTATTTTATTTAACAAACAAAGAACTATAAATGCCTAAAACTTATTTTGTTGTGAATGGATATCATTTTGACTAAAATTTGATCTATTCACTTTGCTATGGCAATATAAGAAGCGTAATATCAAAATTCAAGAGCATTTCGAACAAGTCTGGCAGGAATTTGATGACTGAAAAGTTAACACCGGTTCATATTTTAAAAATGTTTTTATCGAAAAGAAAGTTTTTGCATATCTGGCAGGATAGAAAGCTTAAAAGCTTAAAGAAATTTTCTCAGTATTTATTTTATAGTCTTAGATCTTAGCTTCAATAGACAGTCTGAAGGAAAAATTGCAATGGCCAGTATTTTTCCCATCAAACAGGCCAGTACTCCTTTTGGAAAACAATTAAGAAGTTTAATACTGAAGTTAAATATTTTTTTCATAATATTTTAATCACTCCTGACTCGACATTTGTTACCTGTTTTATTTAAAAATTTAAAGAGGCTGTTTCAAGCCTGAAATGTAAACTGTTTCAGTGAATCTGCCAAGAATTTCGTAACCTCGAAACAGTCTAAGAAATAAATTCTTATTTTTTGAGAATTTTGACAACGTCTGTCAGGCGTTAGCTACCCACATTTTTACTATTTAAATGAAATCCTCTATTCAAGTAAGCACAAGCTTAGAAGTCGTTTATATTCAAAAAGTTCTTAGTATCATTGCGTCTGGCAGACGTTTGGTAGCTTGTTTCTATTAAAAGCAGTGGTGCAAAATTTTAGTTGAATTAGTATCGATGTTAAAGCTGTCTTAGTATGAAACTAGGCTAAAACAACGATTTTGCAAATTTTAATCGAATATAGCATCATAATTTCTCTGCCCTTTTATTAAAGTTGAAATCATCGAATACCTGTTTTCGTTTTTTAGTATCGTGCTATTTACAAACGCCACAAAAGGTCTGTTTGCCTCGTTTATTACATATGAACTGTCTTTGTTTTAGGTGTGTTCAGAAGCAATTTATTAAGAAAATTGCTTTAGTAGGATACTAGTTATAAAATTGTTAAAATTAAGAATAAGTTAGTAAACTACTTTAAAGTTTGCAAATTGTTGAGTACTATCATACTAATACCTTGATAATAGGCTGTTTAAAATGTTGCGCCAGTGTTTCTTTTGATTCTGTTGAAGGTATTATTTAAATACAAAAACCTTTTTTTTTTAATTTTTCAAGTTCATATGGAAGATATTTGGCACCATGTGGAATAGTTGTAACTGCATATATTTTAAAAATCGACCGATTTCTTATTTCTTTAAAATATATTTTAGGGTTATTATTCGTTTTTCGGTGTTTATACCCGATTGGGTGTTTAAAAAATGTTTCATAACCAAGACTTACAATTTGTTTGTTCTCAAAGGGATTTTTGTCCTATTTCATATGCATTTGACAGACGTGTGGCACTTGGAATCATGTCTTATCAAGAAAGATTTTTAAGAACGACTAAACTAATCACTTGACATATTTTATCTGCGTCTGAAAAATATATGACAACAAATTTGGTCGTATCTGTTTGGTATTTGGCGCTGAAAAAAAAACCTCTAATTGGTATTGCCATAGTCTAGAAGATCTAATCTAAGTTAAGACATTTTGAATAACTCAAGTCATAAAAGAATTTTTTGTCTCATTTTGTGGTGTCTGGCATACATACCAAATGAAAATCCTCAAAATCTATTCTTTCTTAATTACGGTGTATCAAGAAAATCTTTTAGTAGTTAAAGACGACATTGCCATTGCGTGTATCAGGAAAGCATTCTCAAATTCTAATAGAACTCTTGCAAACCGCTCTCAACAAGCTACTCAAATGGACAGATTGTATCGGACTAGGTGTTAACTCCCACAAGACTGAACTAGTTCTCTTCACAAGGAAATACAAAATTCAACAACTAGACCCTCCATCGATCAAAGGTGTTCCACTTACTTTCTCAGATGAAGCTTAATACCTGGATCTTATTTTAGATAAAAAACTATATTGGAAACCTAATATACAGGAAAGAGTAAAAAAAACCACAGTTGCTTTTTTTTTGGATGAAAGCAGTGGGGAACAAATGAGGCTTGTCTCCACAAATCACTCACTGCGGTCATTAAACCGATACTCACTTATGGGGTGACGGTATGGTGGACGGCCTTAGATAAAGCGACAAATCGCGATAAACCAAGCAAAGTGCAGCGTTCAGCGTGTATGTGCATCAGCGGAGCCCTCCGCTCGACACATTCCGCTGCATTAGACATACTCCTCAATTTCACATCCCTCGATATTTGCAGAAAACAAATGGCCGCAAGCACAGCCGTACGTCTTAAAGCCATCTCTCAGTGGACCGATAACTCTCTTTCCCACATTCGGAACATTCCCAAGTCACTCCGACTACATCACTCCCTTCCTGGTTTTCGATAAAAACTTTGAAGTCACCATTCTCTCAAGGTCAACTTGGGAAGAAGGGGCTTTGATGGAAAATGAATCAGTTCATTTTTATACTGATGGATTGAAAACCGAAAACGGAGTGTGTGGTGGAGTGTACTCAGATGGACTAAACCTTAGTCTCTTCTTCCGCCTACCAAACCATTGTAGCGTATTCGAAGCGGAAATTCTAGTGATAAAGGAAGTATTGTCTTAAAGAAAACGTAATATCTAGTTCGGTGCCCTCGCTTCAATCTCTTCAAACTCCATTACAGTCCAAGACTGTCTATCGTCTCTGATGATGAAGATGGCCAAACAGTTTAATATTCACCTATTCTGGGTGCCGGGACACAGGGATATTCCGGGGAATTGTAAAGCCGATGAACTCGCTAGTAAATATAGGTATGCTTATTGCTACTAGTAAACTTATGCTGAAGCGAATCGAATCGCTCTGAAACAATAAAATACAAGATGGCTTAACACTACCACTTGTTTGGCGACCAAACGAATCTGGCCCAAACTAGATTTGAAATGGTCAAATTGTTTGTTGTCCCTCAGTAGATCTCAGATCAGCTCCGTAATAGGAGTCATAACTGGACACTGTCTTATAGGTAGGCACGCCGCACGACTCGGTGTACTATCAAACGAATTCTGCAGGAGTTGCTTGGAAGAGGAAACAATCCCAAACCTTCTTTGTACATGCCCTTCTCTCTCTTACAGACGCAAACTTCATCTAGGACACTATTTCTTTAATGAACCAAGCGATCTCATCAACGCAGACATTAAAAGTCTCCTTCGCTTGATCAGAAGCTCCTAATGGTTTTAAATAGTGAGGAAATTTTGTTCCCTATTAGATCGTCGTGGTATCACAGTGGACCTCTTTTTTTTTTTTTTATAATCTACCCGCGCTCAAGGGATTATGATTACCCTTTAAATGTTCCAACACAGCGCGGGCGTGAAGTTAAGAAGAGAAAGAAGGATAGGAAAGATGTGTGGCACGATGTTCTGAGACTGAAGGTGGTTGTCTCAGATTTTGTATCTCCAGGGATGGCGGCTGAACTAAAGCGGAGAAATGCCGTGTCTTATTTCTTTGTCGCTTATAATTCACATTATTAACTTCCCATAGGGAGTTATTGTAATCGGTCCGATTTGTCGAATTGGAATTTTTGACATTTCTCGACGTTTCAAGGTCCCTAGAGGCTATATCAATCATTTCTAGAGAGATGTCTGTGTGTGTGTGTGTACGTACGTTCGTACGTTCGTACGTCCGTACGTTCTTGTACCATTTTTCGTCGTCGATATCTCAAGAACGAGTAAAGATATCGACTTCAAATAAATTTTCTTCAATAGATAATAACTTCGAAAGAGGCTGAAAGGGCGTTTATTAAAATTCAGTGAGTAGTTTTTTGACTATAACGGTTTAAAAAAAAAGTAAAAATTTTGGTTAGTTTCAAATATCTCACGAAAAAATAACGCTATTGATTTCAAATAAAATTCAATGTACTCATTATAAGGTCATACAGATTTGGTATGAATTTGGAAAAAAATGAACATACTGTTATTTTTTTAAATAAAAAAAACTGAAAAAAAAAATTTCATAACCCAGATATTCTAAGAACGGAAAAAAATTTGAAACTCAAAATAATTTTATTTTACGAAAAATAATATGTTTGACAACTGGTGAAAATTTCAAAAAAAATCAGCTTACAGTTTTTTTACAAAAAATAAAAAACTATATAAAATTCTATTGAAAATTGGTAAAAATTGTTTTTCGACTCAAATTTCTCGAGAACTAGTAGTGATATTGACTTCTAATTTCGTTTATTTTATACATAGTATAATTTTGTACAATTGGTAGAATGTTGACAAATATTGAATTAATAGTTTTTTTTTTTAAATAAAAAAAACTATTAAAAATTCTAGTGAAAACTAGTTAAAATTGTATTTCAAGTCGAATTTCTTGGGAATGAACACCGATAGTGCCTTCTAAAGTATGTTATTTTATACATCGATACCTTCCCGTAAGAATGTATACTAAGCGACATTTCTAAAATTGTTCAGGAAACGAAAAAAACGAAGAAAGTTCTAGTTGAATCATAGTGTGCTAAGAGACAATTTTGGTTAAACTAAGTGACATCTAAAAAAATTTTTTGTTGCTCACGACAATGAGATCTTTATTAATGTCGCTTAGTATAATTTTTTTGGATAATACAAATTTCAGGGGGCAACATTATTTTAATGAGAAAACATGGCAGTTGATAAATTTTTTTATTTGTACTCTAGTTTCCTTTTCATGCATAATAGGTTGGCGAAACCCAGGCCAAAACGTGGCCCTTAACATATAGTATATTTCTTCATCAAAATGTCATTTTCGAAAAAAGTGTCGCTTAGTACATTCTTACGGGAAGGTATCGACATAATACAATTATTAACATATGGTTAAATTTTGACAAGTATCGAATTGACAGTTTTAACAAAAATATAAAAAAAATCTACTAAAAAGTGGTAATATTTGTTTTTCGACTAGAATATCTTGAGAACGAGCAATGATGTTGACTTTGCCATTATTTAATTTTATACATAATACAATTTCTAACAAATGGTTTATATTTGACACATATCTAGCTTTAGAGCGGATATATTTTGTAAGTACCCTTCCATCAATAACCAAACCATATCTTTTATATTTGAATATTTCGTTTTTAATTTTTTTTCAATTAAAATGTTTGGAACCGAAATAATAAAGTAATTTCCATAATATAATACATAATTTTATTATCAACTTAGTTTTTAGAAGAATGCATGTATGTACTGTACATACGTATATGAATAAGGTTGTTCAGTTGTACCCAAGTCCCACATATTCAAATTCCATTAATAGCTATGGTAAAATTGAACAAAACGTCATAATATGTTTTTATCTTTTTGTCCATGAAAAAGATGTAAAATCCTACTCAAGGTTTTCTTACCACAATGGGAAGTTATCAGTGTGGGTCGCACCCAGCCTCTTTTTTTTTATTCGTATTCATCCTTGTTGGGCATTCTAATTTAACTCAATTACATGTTGTTAGTGTTATGCCTGAACAACATGTAATGAGTAAACAAGCGACCCATTGATGACAGTTTTTAGATGGTTTTTAATGGAATTAAAACGACATAGACGACGGCAGGGATCGAACCTGTGATGATGAGGTTGACAGGCGAGCACACAACCATCGCGCCACGGCCACCCCTAAGTGTGTCAGATGTTTTATATGACAGCCACTTTAACCTAACCTAGTTAAAGAAGTTAAAAAAGACTGGTTAAAGTCATAAAAAATAAAATTTTTGACATATTTGACTACATCTGACAGATTTTACCACATAGAGAAAAATTCTAAATCCAATTTTTGATTCTTAAGATGTATCAGGAAGACACACGTAGATATAAAAAAGTTGGACGGTTTGAGTCACCAAGCGTGTGGATGATTTCAAAATATTTTTTCTATCAGTTTAAATGTAAATATAATTGTTGGGAATATTTGACCTGAGTTGGTAGGGGCAAATATTTGGCAGGTACAGAAAGGATCTACATAGAACTTATTTTTCTTGTATTTTTAAGAAGAATTAAGAAAATTTTCTTAGTTAAGAAAACTTTGAGTTTAAAGTTAAACGAGTATGTTGCGTGTCATTGGAGCCTGTATGACAGATATTTGACACCAAAAAGAATATCTCAACAAATTTGCTTCCATGAGTTTAGGAAGTTAAAAATACAATTGAAATCGAAATCAATTTATTTATTTATGTACATATTTTACCAAATTTGGTGTAAATATTTGGAAGCTAAAGAAAATATCTTAAAATATATTTTTTCTTTCTCTAGAAGTATTGCCATCATGTCAGATAGCCAAGCTATAGTCAAGGCACCGAGTTTATATACCATCAGTTCTTAATTAGTGTGGGACTGCATAAACAGGCTAAGCGAACTTGGCAAACAGAACAATTTGACACTTCATTGGGTACCTGGTCACGGAAACGATGAGGCAGATTCCTTAGCAAAAATAGGCGCTTCAACCTCTTTAACAGGGCCAGAGGCCTTTTGCGGAATAGGAGGAAACGTTCTCAAAAACAAAATTCAACAACAACAGAAGGCTACTCTAGGTCGCACTACCCCAAATATATTATAATTTATTCAATCATTCTCTAGAAGCATAAATCAAATTGTGCCTTAGAGAGTTGGATAGTTAAGGAAACAAAAGAGCTTTTGGTAGATATTCAATACCAATAACAACATCTTAATAAATTTGTTTCTATCAATTGAAAGAGTTAAAACGACAATTGAATTCATAATAAAAATACTTATTGACATAAGTATTTGAACACATCTGGCAGATGTTTGGCACCTACAGAAAATATCCTTAAATCAATTTTTTTTTCTGAAGAAGTATAAGGAAGATTGTATCTTGGCTAAAAAAATTTAAATGATGATTAAAGAGTAAATGCCGCCATTTTTCATAGGCTCTGGCAGATATTTGACACAATGAACAAGATCTTAACAAATTTGGTTTCTTAGTTATAAAAAGGTCCTAGCATAATTTAAAAAACTCTCATAAAAAATCCGTTTCTTGCATATTTGATCATGTCTGGTAGATATTTGACACCTATGAATAGAGCTCTAAAATGAATTTTTCGTTCTGAAGAAGCATCAAATTGACCTTTATCTTAGTTAAGCAAATTCACAAGCAAGTACGTTTTGTCACATTTTATCGCGTCTGGCATATTTGGCAGCAAGCACATACCTCAAAAATATTTTTTAAAGGTTCAAAAAACGCTTCAACTCACAATAAAATAGGTTCTTTTATATTTGACCACATCTGGCAGAAATATCGAACATTTAAAAACGGATTCTTCAGTCAAAAATACGACTTATATGGAATTTTCAAAGAAAGATAGAGTGTGACTTTTGAAATTTTTTTTGAATGTAACTGGCAGAGATTTGGCATCTTGACAACTTTGTTTTAAAAGTGATGTAATTTTTCTAGGAAAAGAGCATTAGGAAATGAGAATGTGTAGATAATATCAATAAAATTTACAACATTCTTCGTGTGAATTTTTTTTGTATCTCCAAATGAAACAAAGGTATAATAGATACGTATCTATCATATTCTCAGAGCATCACCTGAAGACTATGAATTGTGTGTTCGTTCTCATGCGCACTGTGCGTGAATTTGTGCGAAAGATAACAAAATGTCTGCATTCTTTTAGACTAAGTGTACACGCAAATTAATTAAACCAATTTGAAGTCATTGCACACGCATCATAAAGTAGTGTTCGATTAGGCGTGCAAACTGCGAAAAGCTTCACACACGCACTCATTATTATTTTTATTTTTTTTTAGTTTTGTTTTATTAACGCGTTCCTCACATGAAATGCAATTTTATTATTATATTCCCACTTTGCCAGAAATATTAAGTGAATACAAGTGCGTCAAATGCATCGGTTTGTTAGCTGTGACCAGGGAAGGATCCACTAAGTCAGAAGGCCGGCGGTAACACTCGAAGAACGAAAACTTTGCCAGTTGCGAATTTTCTTTGATTAATGGGTGTTGTTTTAAACTTTTCAAAACATGTTTCTTATTTAAGTTCACTTTGAAAAATATTGCTAAATATATTAAAATACAATTCTATGACTCATTTTCATCAATCGTCACAACTTCAAGCAATCGTATTTGAAAATTGCAACTCACTCCACGTATTCCCTAAGTTTCTTATTTTATAAACCCAAATCCCTCTGAGGACCCAAAAAAATCTCAAAGCCTAACAGCTATTCACTATTAAGTTTTATGGTAAATCCACCACTGAGTTATGGTCGTAAATCTTGATCATCACTTTCCAAGTTGGTTATTTACGATGCGGAGCAACAAAAATTGAAACCCTGAGTGCACTTGCGCGAAATCGAGTCACGCACTTTTTAATGTCATGTTCGCAACATGATATTAAGAAAATTATACACACACACATAATTTAATCGATGTATGTGAGCCGTGTTTTTTTTTTTTTTTTTTTTTAATTCTGTACAAGTCCGCTTAATTATACACACAACAGGGAATGAGTGGCATCAACAGACTCAAGCTATTGATGCAATCACTTATTTTAGTTATTATAACGTTTTCTTAGCAAGGAAGCGTGCACCAGCATCATCATCATCAACATCAACATGATGGTCGTCAAAAAGCCTGCGAATGCGGTTGAACGAACCCTTATCGTTGAAGCCAGCTAGATACTCACTACCGCTACACAAAGTGCCTTGAATTATAATATATGATATTTAATTTTTTTTTTGTTGAAAAGTGCTACTACATGCTGCCCCATGTCACGGTGCATAATTTTATGAAATTTAAATTCATTGCTTACGCCACAGCCACAATTCGCAAAGGGATGTTATTACTTGCTTCATGTTATAAAGTAATTTACACGACTAAGATATTAAAAGAGGAAAAAAAAAAACAGGATGATTTAGGGCCGGTCCACTTAAAGTTGAGGTAAAAGTGATGAAAATGTCTGCTTTATGAGGCAACATGTGTACATGTACATGTGTGTACATTGTTGCGAAAAAGCATTATAAAGCAGAACTTGTGCTTAAAGACGCCAATTCCATGCCTCAAGTAAGTAGGTAGAAAATTGCAGTTATTTCGTCCAAGCAGATGATCCATGGAATCTAAGTGGCCATTTTTCCGCAAAATGTAGTCATCAGAAATTAATTTCCAGAAAGCTATTCTGAAGAAACTGAAAATTTTAATTTGAGTGTTGCTGATTTTCGGGACTAAAAATGTCCAGGCGTCATTTTTAAAAAGCGGATTGAAAAGTTTTCCTAAGTCTTTTGCTCACATACATTTTTCCATGATGTCGAAAATTGGGCAAATTTTTTGACTAAAAAATTGTTTTAACAAAGATTTTGTAGTCCATTAAGTTCGATGCGATAGAAGGTGGCGCATGAATCGTGCTACATTAATAAAATATAGAAAATTTAATTCAATTTTATATATCTAATTGTTTTTGAAGATTATGACCGGTAAATGACCTCCACGGTAATTCATGCATATGAGACACCTGGCCAGAAAATTATTCATTGCTGCCTGAAGGGTTGAAGTCGAGATTGCCTCAATTTTCGTTGTTATTGACTGATTCAATTCTGTTTTGATTTTATACCCCTCTTGTTTGACAAAAATCTGATGTAGTCAAGTCAGGTGACCTTGGCCAGCGGAAGGGGAATTTCTGGATATTAATTTGTTTCGGGATTTTCAAGGCAGCTCCACCATAACTAGTCTGTTTATGTGTGCAGCATCTTCCAAGCGGAGGTAAACGCTATAGGGAAATGCGTAGATCGCAATCTCGAAAAGAATTATCGTAATAAGAACATTGCCATTATGTCAGATAGTCAAGCAGCACTAAAGGCACTAAGCTCATACACCATCAACTCTAAGCTGGTGGGGGAGTGCATAAGTAGACTAAACGAACTAGGCAAACAGAACAGGGTCACACTTTATTGGGTACCTGGTCACGTTGGTGTTCTTGGAAACGAAAAGGCAGATTCCCTAGCAAAATTAGGAGCTTCAACTCCCCTAACAGGGCCTGAACCCTATTGCGGAATAGGTGAAAATGTCATTAAAACCAGAATTAAACAAGAAGAGGAGCAAACAGAATCAAAAACTGGAATGAACTCCCAAGGCTGAGACAGGCGAAACTATTGCTGGGGAACTACAACCGGCAACGTTTCGAAAACTGTATCAACCTAAGTAGGAATAACCTAAGAATAAGAACAGGTATTCTAACAGGACACTGTAAACTTAGAAGACACCTTAATCTACTTGGTGTGGTTAGCAGTGCCACTTGCAGATTCTGCAACATGCATGAGGAAACTCCGGTACACATACTGGGAAAGTGTTGTCCAATCATGCACCAAAGGAAAACCCATCTGGGACGGTACCAGGTGGAAGAGAGCAACCTACCTACTCTGAAAGTGCCCCAAATACTAAAATTCCTAAAGGCAATAGGTTTGGAGGAAGAACTGTAGGATGAGCCAATTCATCATTATAAGAGGGGGCACAAGATCTACAGGTCGCAGTGCAATAAACCCCAATACAATTCATTCATTCATTCATGTGTGCAGTTGCTCCATCTTCCTGGAATGAAATCCTGCTGAAAGGCATACTTCTTCAAACTCCTTCAACATCTTTAAATACTGGTCCCCAGTGACAATTACTGTTCAGGTTTTTTTTTTCTCAATGAAATAGGGGCTCGACAATGATCCTTGATGAAACTGCGCACAATACAGTGATTCGCTCTGGGTGCAGTTCCCTCTCAAGGAGCATTTCTATATTAGAGTCACTCCAAATTTGATGGTTTACATTGCAGTTTGGATCCAAATGAACCTCATCAGACATATATATAAGTTGTTGTCTTCTTGGGCCATTTCAATCAATCAATTTTTGGCCAAATTCCTGGCGAACGGACAAATCTAGAGTGTTTGCTCGCTATTTGGACTTTGTCCGGGGATCACCGCCTAACTCCCGCCTAAATTCCGTATCGACGAAGCTACAGCCCAGCCGTGATTTTGTCACGTGCACTCGAACATAGAGATATTGATGATACGGTCTTCCTGTGATGCTTCTATGTTCGGCAAACATTTTTATCAGCCTGATAATGGTCCATCACGGGGCAGTGTCGCCAAACTCTTGCCTGAATTCCTTTTGGATGGAAATAACGGACTACAAATCCAAATCTTCGTTTCGTCATCCTAAACATTCATTTTTATAAATTTACAAAAAAGTAAGCCCAGTCTTTTTTTTTAAAGATGTTTGGAGCAATTTATTGCCAAATGTCACGTGAACTTGTACGTTAAAGCATCAAATCCCAACCCCGTCTCTATATCCTACATAGCAAGTATATTTTCACTGTGTAGTCGATCAGGGACCGTGTCATCTGATCTAGAGCTGGATATAATGCTAACTCAGCACTTGATGGTCTGAAAAATTGTTCAACACCTACTTATGTTCCATAACTTTTGTCATTCCTCCTTAAATACATTTCCCAAATTTTGTATTACCAATCTCCAGAATTGAGAGCATTCAACGTCGGTTACGGACTTAGTGATTTTTGAAGTCCTATACAGGGACTAGTGGTTTCGTTTTAAATCATAGGTTATTTTGACACTGACAGCTGTTTCTCGTTTGAAATCTTGACAGAAAGTAAGGATCATACATCCGCGGAACTGATTCAGGTTACGCTTGAGCAACTCCAACGTTAAGAAATATTAAAAACTTATTTCCAAAGTGAGTGTCCAAATTTCGGCCGAAATGAAGTATTCACCGAGCCTGCTGTTCGCAAGTTGGTGCAGAAATTTCGTGAGACTCGTATGCTAGTGAATAACACTCATGGTCCCTGTTACGTCGTCGTACGGTGCGCACAGACGAGAATGTGGCTGCTGTAGCCCAGAGCGTGAGCCTCAATTCACGAACATCAAATCGTCATCGATCTGAGCGGCTCAACATTTCACGCACTATCCTGAGGAGAATTCTGCACAAAGATCTCGGATTATTTGCTTACAAGGTCTAATTCGCTCAGCAATTGAAGGCGCTGTGGGGGCCACTTGAACGGCGATGTGTTCCATAAGGGAATGTTTGCTCTTACTAATAAAGCCAGTCCCTAAAAAAGGCGAATTATCCTCCCCCTCTAGTTACCGACCAATTGCACTTACGACCCCTTTTTCCAAGGTCATGGAAACGCTGATTAATGATCAGCTTAAGAAATATCTTGAGGAACGAGAGCTTCTTAATGACCGGCAATATGGCTTTCGTAGCAACAGATCCACTGGTGATCTGATCCACCGAAAAATGGAACCAATTCTTGCACCAATTTGGTGAAACCAAGGTTATTGCACTTGATATTTCTAAAGCATTTGATAGAGTTTGGCATGAAGCTCTCTTATCGAAAATGCGTGCCTTTGGCATCGATGAATCTCTTCTTCGTTGGATTAGACGGGTTGTTTTGGACGGGTTCAAGTCTGATATTCACAAAATAAATGCAATGATCTCTTGTCTGTATCTACTAATCCACTATATTGTTTTGCTGACGACAGTACCCTCAGCTTTTCATATTCGTATTCAGATCCTCATCCTTCTTCTTCGGAAGTGGCTCTGCAAAGGCAGCGTATGATAAGCTCATTAAATTTCTTATCTTGACAGCATTATAGAATGGGGTGTTAGAAACCGCGTGGAATTTAATGCTTCGAAAACCCAAAGCTGTCTTCTGTCCGTCAAGCGTAATATTCCGCCCCTGCCATCATCCATGGATGACACTTGCATCGAGGAAACCGAAAAGCTTTCTGTCATTGGTATGTGTATTACCGACCATCTTTTGTGGCATGATCACATATTTGATGTTGCAAAAAATGCTGCGAAATGCTTAGGTTTCCTCAGAAGATGTCCCCTTCTGATCTGGCTACAATTTATAAGGCATACATTCGGCCTAAGCTTGAGTACAACTCCCATATCTGGGCAGGTGCTCCTAAAACTCACCTGTACCTCTTAGACAGAATCCAAAGCAGAGCTCTTAGACTAATTGGAGACAGTTCTATTACGAAAACTTTTGTTTCTCTCGATCAACGTCGTAATGTCTCTTGTCTTACTTTGTTTTATCGCTTTTTCTATTAGCAGTGCTCTAATTAAATAGCCAGTTGCATTCCGCCCTTGAAACAATTTCGCCGTAATACTCGTCTTGCTAAGAATGCTCATCAGTTTACCCTTGAGTCTAATTTCGGACGTACTGTAAAATACAGAGATTCTTTCTTTAGCCATACTACTCGAATGTGGAACACTTTACCGCACTCGATTTTTCCCCCTTATTGTGATGTACAAGCATTTAAGACCAATGTGAATCGGCATCTCCTTTTAAATCCCCTCCTCAATTCCTAACTGCTCGTGCTTTGGTATTTAAATCATTATAAGGGTATTCATAACCCCTTGAGTGCGCACTCATTATAAAAAAAATAATAATAATGTTTTATTGCATTTTTAAAAAGAAACTTGTATTTGGCCCACCTTGTATATACTCATGTCCAGTGAGTCTTAATTCATACACTGCACAAAGTTAAGGATCTACCCTCAACCAACGTTATATTTTAAACATGTGTGAAGAAGAGCCTAAGTGCCTAACAAAAACAACATTTCTAAGGATCACCATGATCTATTGGCAAAATAAAGGCGGAGCTTAATAACGAAAGTTTTGAAATTTGCAAACATTGAATCCCTACTGCTTCTGCATGCTCGCCTAGTGATTCACTTTTTAATATAGCCTTGAATTAAAATTGGTTCAACCGCTAGATGTCCCTAGTTACATTATTTTAATAATTTTTTGTTTGGCTTAAATTTTTAATTTTTGTTTCCGTAGTTTTCTACCAAAAAATAAAACCTAACTACCAGGCTAGCATGCGAAGGTAGAAAGTTCTTATTTTTTTGTTTTAATTTTGCTAACTGTCCGTCATTCGAAATTAAATAAAATTAAATTAAATCACCAGGCGAGCATGCGAAGGTAAAACGTTCTTTTGCTTTAATTTCGCAAATCCCTACATCTACATACATACATACATACATCCATACTCATACAATGCGGCTTAATTCTTACACTGAAAAATTAAGGATCCGCCCTAAAATTACGTTGTATTGCATGGCTGGAGAAACTTCTAACTGGGGTACAACACAACAGCAGAGCAAAGAACTAAAGCAATAAACAAAATTGCCTGCTCGTTTTGTTTTATTTTTTCTAAGAACGGATCTAGGGGGCGAATCATATGGGCATTATTTAGCAATTGCCTTTTAAATAATCAAGTCATATTCTTAGAGGAATTCCGTTTACTTCGCTAATCGCTCGACCAATTTTGTTCCAACTTTGTAAAAGAGATTCCAAAATTTTACAAAAAACAGTTTTTAATCAAGAAAAATCAGAAGAACTGTATCTTTTTAATACATTAATCTTTTTCCATGTCCATCCGTATCAATGAGGTTTATACCCGCTGCTTGGTCACATTTTGGGTGTCAACCACTAGAGCAAGGTTGTTCGATCAAGTCATGCATATTTTGTTACGATACCTGATAGACATTCACTTAAATGATTTTTTGAAGTGAGTGATTTTGGAGACTGTTTTCAATTCAAGTTCTAATTAACAGTGTTTTTTTTTTTTGTTTTATTAAATTAAATTAAATTTTTCACTTTAGACTATCAGGTATCTGTGTATTTATGTATCTATCTATAATAAAAATATTTAACATAAATTATGTTTTTTTTTGCAGCACAAAGCTAACCACATTTATAAATAAAGCAAAAATTAATTTGCTTATGGCCATCTCGGAAAACCCTTACGTTATTGTCGAGAACCCAATGCGTCCACAAAGAGTGACAGTTTGGTACGGATTGTGAAGTGGCGGCAGAGCTCTTCCATTATAAAGGTGTTGTTTTAATAGGGTGTGTTGATCCAATCACCAAACAAGAATCGGTAGAAGCAAGCTTGCCCAATGGTTGGACTTATATTTATATATTATATATATTCCTCACATATATACAAAAACTTTGATCTTATGTCCTATAAAAACTATCGAAGTATATCCCAGTTAAACGTCGCACATACGATCCTCTCCAACCAACTGAGAAATCCTAAATCCATTCCAAAGGACATTCATTAACTGGCAATTATCTATCAGTAGTGTGGCTTCGACGAATTTCTCATCATATTTTTATTGAAATTCAAATTGCCGCAAATTTATGAACACATCAATCGTCAAGAGATTTATATACCTATGGCTGATTTTGGGGTCCCAGTTTTTAATTGGAAAATGCGTGGTTAATCGTCCAACTACCGAAAACCTCCACTGAATTATTTGACAGGGTTTCTGCAAAAATATTCGCAGTTCAACGTTTTTAACAGATCAGTCCTCCTATCAAAATATGCGGACGATACCATCATCATCGGTCGCTTCCAACGTGCCGAAAAAGAGGCCTTCTCTGTGAATGATAACAAATTGTTGGCCTTAAATTGAAGGAGGACATCAAGTGCATTCTATCAACAAACCATAAATAAACATTTACCCATTACTGGCTAGGAACAAACGTCACAATTTATTTATTTATTTAAGTCTAAAACTACATACTACTTTTTTTTTCGAGGGTAGGTGAAGAATCTTAATAGACACTATGAGCCCGGTACTCATAGTAGTGTGAGATTTTTACTCACTAAAAAACACCTCCCTTTTGTTCTTGCGACTACAACTAAGTTATCTTATCAAGTAGTTTTAATTTCATAATATTATAATAACGTTTGGCAGGAAGCTCCCCACTGAGAGGACCTGCGGATACCACATTTGAAAGCGGATACTCCTTATGCGCTAGGTCGAACGGTCTCGTTCTTTGAAGTCGGCGCACAAGGTTTGTCTCATCAATTTTTTGTCGAATAATTCTATTTCAATGGTCATTTAAGTGAGTTCGTAGCTTCTTAGCGAAAACTGCTTTTTCATCTTCAACTGTTAGTAATCATAAGTCTCTGTGTAAATCACTGCTTCTAATGTACTACAGAGCATTAATGATTTCTCTGAGAACTTTGTCTTGATAAAATTATAATATTTGTCTATTGCTTGGTTTAGTACAACCCCAAAGTTGTATACCGTACGTCCATACTGATTTTATCACTGGCTTATAGTTAAGCAATTTATTGTAGATGCTGAGTTTGAAGTATCTTTCAATAAGCCAATTCATTTTACGTAATTTATTTTCAAGTTGATCTCGTTTCTTTTTAGCGTGAGTTTTTAATTTAAGCTTAGCGTCTAGTGTCCTAGGTACTTTGCCTAATTAGCAAATGGTATTTTCACCGAATTAATGTAAGTGGGTAGATTGGTAATTTTTTTGTAAGTAAAATTAACATGTGTTGATTTGGACTCATTATACCGTATTTTTATCTATACCGTAATTTTATCTAGAGCTCGTTGGAGCTTCTCGGTTGCAGATTCAACTGAATCGGATATTGTACGTATAGCCGTATCGTCTGCAAAAGTACCTATTATGTAATCTTCTTCTTGAGGAATATCGCTAGTGTATAGTACAAACAGAATCGGACCGAGAACACTTCCCTGGGGAACACCAGCATTGATTTCCTTAAAATCCGAATATTCCCTCCCATGCTTAACTCGAAATAGCCTATTTTCAAGGTAGGACCCAAGGATGTAATATATTTGATCCGGAAAGACCTGTCGCAGTTTAAACTTAAGGCCATCGTGCCAGACCTTGTTGAAGGCTTGAGAGACGTCTAGAAATGCGCTTGAACATAAATTTGTTCCCTATAGTGATTTCTTAATTTCATTAGTTATCCTTATCATGTACAACTGATCAATTGTTGAGTGACCAAATTGATGGTAAGGAATAAGCCGCTTTTCTTCGATAATAAGAAGCAGTCGCTTTAATAAGATTTTCTCAAATACCTTGGAGATCAGTGGCAAGAGGAAAATCGGTCTGTAAGATTTCTTTTCGTTCGGAGACTTTCCCGGTTTTAGAACCATATAAAGTTCTGATAACGTGATTTTCCGAATAAGAAAGTTTTCAGATGGCCATTGGATATCACCATGTTCATTTATCAACGCCTGACCGTGAAAAGGTTTAAAGGTTTCCTCTAGATGCTCAGCAAATAAATCGGCTTTTTCTCTATCGGATTTAGCCCATCCACCATTATTTTGTCTGATTGGTGCTGAATGTATTTGCGGCTTTTTAACATCTTTTATAGCTTTCCTTCAAGATACGTAGAAATCTTCCGATTTTTTGAGTCGCGGATAGCATATTTGAGTTCATTCGAGAGGCGACTTAAGATGGTTTTGTACTGAGGTGCTCGTGATTGATGCCATCTTTTCGCGAAGTAGATCTTTTATTCCCGGTGGAATTGTATCTGTGCTTCTAATTGGATCTCTAAAGTTATGTGGAGTGTTTTTCCATGCAGCGTCTTGTATGACTTTAATAAATATATCGATTTCATCTTCTAGCTCTAACTTTTGATTATGAAATTTGTTTCTTTAAATAATTTGTCGCGACCTTCGTGTCCAAAAAAATGCCTTAATTATGAAAAAAGCCCTTAAAATGGCGTTTTTGTTGTGTTTAATACATATAATAAGAGTCTCTTAATAAACCCTTGAGCAGGTGTGAATTATAACATAAAAAAAAAATGGAAAATACACGAGAAATTGTCCAATTAGCCAAAAGCCCCACTGGACTATTTCAAAGAGTTTCTGCAAAAATATTCGTCTAAAGATTTCAACAGATCAAGCCCTCTATCAAAATATGCGGACGATGATATCACCATCAATGGCCGCTTATAACGTTCCGAAATAGAGCCTTTCTCGGTGAATGATGATGTATTGTTGGGCTTGAATTGAAGGACGACATCAAGTAAATGCTATCAATAAAAAAGAGACATTAATTGTCACTATTGACATTAATTGTCACTATTGACAGCAGCAACTTTGTAACATAGAGGTCATGGCCCCCAGAGCCCCAGCAAAGAAGATAAGCGCTAACAGTTTTCACTTATAAGCTTGGTGGTAGAAATTTCCGGACTTGGTTTTTATTTTCTTCAAAAACTCTTTTCGACGAATCGTTAACTTCTAAAAATAAAATACACGACTGGGTCGCACGAACTTGCTCCTATGTAAAAGACTAAGAATTTCAAAAATGAATGTTATTAGAGAAACTGTTCGTAAGCATAAAATTCATTTTTAAACGACTAAAAAAAACTTCTTTAGTAGTTAAAGGTAAGAATAGGATGCCATGTGATTCAAGCAAATATAGATTTATGCAAGAACAAAAATTATAAGTGTTTTGTAGTGGTTTCTTAAAAAATAAGGTTTTATATAAGAAAATTTTAAAACATTTTTAAGAATAAATGTTGGTACGCCAATTTGAAGTTTTTATTATTGTATGAATAAAAATTAAATTTACAAAAAAAGTATTGAGCCGTTTTCGAGTAATTGAATTTTCAAAAAACAAAAAATTGATTTTTTTTTCAAAATTCAAAAAAATATTTTTCTTAAAGTTTTGAAATGCAATGTTTTTTAAACTTTTTAGAAGCTTCCCTCTACGAAATTTCATTAAAATCCGTTATGCTAATAATGAGAAATTAAAAATTTTAAAAAATCGTTCTATGGTAGGTACAGTCAGTAATATCTTGTTTTCAAAATTTTTTTTATTAAATTACAGATATTAAAAAATAATAGAAAGAAAAAAAATTTAAGCGAAATTCTCGGAACCGTTTTCGAGAAAAATACGATTTTCGAAAACCATTTTTTAACATTTGTATGGAAGGTACCGTTATTTTTAGGTAAAATTAATTTATTTTTCTTACATCTTGTAGGTTATTTTTCCAAACTTTTATTTATCAAGTTTTGAAAAAATCGAGCATGGGGTTTTCGAAATATTGAGTTTTCAAAAAAAAATTTTGAAACTTTTTTTAAAAATCCAAAAAAATTTTTTTGGAAAATTTGAATACACAATAATATTCAAACTGCTGGGAAGCTTTAGCATAAAAAAAATGATCAAAATCGGTGGTACCGTTTTTGAGAAAATCAAAAACAAAAAAAATGGTCCCAAGGGGGGTACCAAAACCACTCATTTTTTTGAAAATTTTTTTCGACCATTATCTAGGTTTAACTAAATTAAATTTTTTGAATTTTTTTTAAGAAAATCGCAGGGACAGTTTTTGAGAAAAAAAAATATTTATAAAATTTCGGAAAAAAATCGTATGGCAGGTACCGTTATTTTTGGTCATAAAAAATCAAATCAAAAAACATCCGGGGGTAAAAAATCAAAACCCATATCTACCAAGTTTGAAGAAAATCGGCCGAGCCGTTTAGCTGTAATCGAACAGACAGACAGACAGACAGACAGAATTGCCAGACCCACTTTTTTCGTCTTCGCTATCATCGTAATGTCAACTTTGATCAAAATCTCGAGTTCGATTTTTTTTACGAATGCATAACTTGCCTTATAGTACCTATAATTCGCAAGTAAAAATCAAATATGTATATTCATATCGTTAGCTTAAAAATTTTCGATAGAAAATTCAACTTAAAAAGTTGTTACGCTTTTCACCAACTTCTACGATATCTCACACAAACAAACTTTATCCTGAATATCTCGTATACGGTCATATTTACAGAAAATAAATGGTCCTTAGAACAGTTCTTTGTTGAAATAATACCTTCCAAAATGTGGAAGACAATTCTTGTCCGCATGAACTCATAGTTTTTTGAGATGGGAAGCCTTTTTTTCGAGCTCAAATTAACTACTCAAGTCATTTTATGAACTTTAAAACTTTTAACATGCGAACACTCTCACAATGTGACATAATTGCCATTCAAGTTCATGACCTCTTTTTAATGGGTAGATTTTCACTTGCTCCAATAAATAAGTTGCAAAATCGAAAGCGTTATCGATAATCCCACCGCCAACCTTAAGTCCTATTAATCATGTTGAACATAGAAACCCAATATTTATCGAACATAATTCCCAACTGTTTGCAACTCAATTGAAATCCCGCTGTTAACACACACTTTCCTCTTAGCGAAAATATGACTGCAATAGCCTAGACGGCTATATAAAAGTGTTTAGGGCCGAACAAAGGTCCTGCAGTAACACTTTGCCCACTGGCACCGACAATCGCTTTCAAACGCCGCGCCGTTCAATTGTGGTCAGTTAGTCGTTGGTCGTCGGGCTTAAATTAGTGAAGCGTTGAAAAAAAAAATATGGTCAAAAGTTTACTTTTTATCCGAAACGTGGCCTTATTCCTTCTTACTCTTCCGCAATCCGGACGAAGCTTACGATATGCAGCCCACGGCAATGGCGACGAAAATTGCGAAACCCTTCAGTCGGAAATCCATATCATCAAAGAGGAATTCGATGAACTCGGTCGGATGCAGCGGACCTGCAATGCTGACATAATGGTCAACAAATGCGAGGGCTTGTGCAACAGTCAAGTGCAGCCATCTGTAATCACGCCTACGGGCTTTTTGAAGGTACGAGTGTGCTTACGTATGGGTTGAAGTATTGATATTAATTGATTTTTATGCCCTCTCGAAACAGGAGTGCTATTGCTGTCGTGAAAGCTATTTGAAGGAGAAAGTCATCACCCTCTCCCACTGCTATGATCCCGATGGCACTCGACTGAGTGATCCCGAAATGGCCAAAATGGATGTCCTTTTGCGAGAGCCCACCGACTGCAAGTGCTTCAAATGCGGTGACTTCACAAGATAATTGAATTTGTTTGTTGAAATAAAATTGATTTCTTCGATGGCAGTGCCATTAAATTAAATTTACCCTCCACCGCCATTTCTATAAAAGGGTTACGTGTTTCTCTTCTTGGGCCTGATGGTTGGAAAAGCGCCCAAAGGCACACTTAATCCCCCTCATGGCAAGCTATTGGCATATGAAATTCGGTGGGCTTAACGTCACTCCGTATCTCACTGGTGACGTGCCACACCGACGACAGCATCAACAACATCATCTATTCAATTTGTGTATCTGTCACAGAGTAACAAGTAGGGATTTTGGCAATTTCATCATCCTGCTTGTCAGTTGATTACTTAGGCTGTCCTCCTGTCTGTCACATTTTCTATCTCTTAGATGGGTTCGAGTTGAAGAGAAAAGGCCTCAGGGTTATGTACGTAGCATTATAAAATCCCCTCGCTTGCGTAGATGCAGAAATACCCACAATTTAAGGGTGCGATTTTGTTGGGGCAAAATAAAAAAAAATACAAACCTCAACCCCTCAAGGTCTTTGCGCAGTGAATTGCCATATTTCTGACAGCTTGAAATGGGTACATAGTATATAGAAAGAAATACAGAAAAAAAGGTCGGTGGTATGTCTCGTGCAATTGACAGGCCGATGAATTCCTCTGAAGACGGTTTGTTGTTTTTCATTTAAATTTGGTATGACCTTAGGGTTTTTTTCGGATGTTTAATTGGGGAACAATTTTTGCAACCATATGGTAGAGATGTAATATTGTGGTTGGGAAATGCGTCGGAATAGGATTTTCTTGTTTACATGGCATTAAACGTAATTATTGGGAAGGAAGATAAGGCTATTGGCTGGGCTTAAATTGAGGAAGTAGAAACACTTTTTAGTTAAATTATTGAGGTTTAAACAGCTTTTTCAGTTATGTATCATCTCTTAGTTTTTTTTTTTTTTTTTGATACAATTTGAAAGAACTTTTTATATTTCTACAGTCAGTATTTAAAAAAAATAGAGGTACAATAGCTCCGAAGGAACCAGGAATAGTCCCTCTACAAGGAATAGTCTACCTACAATTTTCTGCCGATTCCGAACTACTTTCAGATGATGAGAATCACTTTGAATGGTGAGAGATATTCTTGAAGGATTTTTCAGCTGCTTGCAAGATGCAATACCATAAAATGATTTTTTTTAAGGTGGAAGTGTCTGGGAAACGAACGGGACATTCCAGCACATCGACTATTTCTATTATCTCAAGGTTTGCTAAAGGGCCAATATATCAATGTTCAGTGCTTAGGTGACCGAGAAGAAGAACCAACCGATCAGAAGATACTGATGCAACCACGTATCTGACATCTGAGACATGTGTTCCTTTGGAAGGGCAAAAATCGGCTCTGACCATTTCTCAGTTGCGACTAAATTCAGAGCCCAACTGCCAACCGAAAAGAAACTGTGAACCGTTCAGAAGAAGAAATTTAACGTTGGGTGCCTCAGCATACCTACAATTGCCAGAGATTACAAAGAGAACCTCATCGAGAAGCTCTCCGCTGTGCATGCACTTGCCTTAGGTGCCAACAATCAGGGGTGGAATCGCGTAAGGTGATAGTTGATTATCAATTTGTTGATTGTCGTTTTGACCATCATTCTCTCTATAATTCTTAATTGATATGAAAGAGACAGCTATAGTCAAAAACGACAATCAACGAATTGATAGTCAACTATCACCTTACGCGATTCCACCCCAGTGCTCCCAGTATCGTGATATCATCAAAGACGTAGCCGAATCCATCGTAGGCTACCAATTGAATTTTAAATACAGTCACCTGGTTGTGAGGATCAAGACGCACTAAGGTTGCATATAGGACTGGTGCCCATGATGTTTCCCGTATCCCACCTACATCTCTCAACATCACCAGGAGCTACCTTCTCACCTTCCGGCCCTATAGGAGCAGGTGGCTCCATGCAACGTCTGCTTAGTGTGTTGAGTAGCTTAACGGTGTGTTCCTTTCTTGAATCTTCTTTTCACATTTCCGTAATGCTCCATGCAACGTTTTTCAGGCCAGTACTGTACCAAGCCATTTGACTATTTTCTTTCTGTTGTAAATTTTACTCCGCCTAGAGGGAGTCTTCAGTCGGGAAAGATTAGAGCTGGCAATGGAACAGCAGTCAATGACATCATCACTGTCAACTGTCCCAACTCTGGCTCCATCCAGAACTCCGACTCCGAGATTAATAAAAGGCTCAGGGGAGGTTCTCATCCTCGTTCGTCATTGTCATTGTCTTGGCCTTGTTGTTCTCGTGTAGTAAGATTTCTGTCACTGGCGACTTACAAAGTCAAGCAATCGCCGGCAGCCGTGACTTCTGCCGAAACTTAGCCATATATCCCCGATCCAGAGCTGGGGATTCAGACGTATGCTTTTTCACCGCCTCAAGGTGAACCCTCGGAGGATGTCCAAGCGCTAATACGTATAGAAAAAATCTTTGAAAATGTCATCTACGGCCTTTTTCAAGATTCGTATCTAACCAACGGGTGTCCTTCTAAGAAATGGATAGCTTTAAATAGGCAAAACTGTTTTCTGTGACAGCGGATTCGAAAGTTCGCGGCTCTTTGGAGTTTAGTTTGGTTTGGCAATGCAACGCTTGCTAATTGTTCTAATTTATTTTGAAAAACATGGTTCAATTGCTGATGTGCAGTGTAGTGTTGATGATGATGTAAATATGTCAATTCGTCATTTTTTTACAATTTCAAATTTGCAACTTTTCCTGCCTTTACATTTGGAAGTTAAAGGAAAATAAATAAAATAATTTTTACAATCTCCAATCAGCGATCTGATGATCCCATAGGTTAGGTTAGGTTTGATAGTTGATCTTGTTACCGTCACACTTAGATCAAGGTAGATCGGTTGTGATACCCTAAGGTTTGTGACCCATTGTATTGAAACCTATGATAATCCTATGTCGATCAAGCCCGTTAAGGGTGTAAATGGGTTACAGCAAGCTATAGCCTGAAATGTCAGAGGGTGCTTCTAGAAATTTCTGTAGTCACATAGTAAACTGGCTAGGGAGAGGTAGAGGCCTGCTAAGGGCGTATTTCTTGCCTTTACCCCCACTTGAGAAATCATCTCGCCCACCAGGCCCGTAGGAGCATGTGGCTCCTTGCAACGTCTGGTAGATGAGTTTGATATGTCAGTGTTTGGTATATATGTTCGTTTGTTTGGACAGTAATCGCTAATTCCGTCGAAGAAGCTCTGAAGGATTTTACTAATCCTAGATATAGGTGGCCCCATCAACCCACTGATGCTCGTATTCAACTTAAGAGTGGCAATCGCAGGTGTATAAGCGAGGTGCCCAGTCTCCGTTGCTGCTGCTCCTACAAGGAGCACGTGCATCGTTAAGTCGTTTTCGTTCATACTACACCATCGTACTGTAGTTGAAGGCAGTTTTCAGAGTTTAGGAATTCTGAAGCCATTTTGTATCGTTAACGAATTTTAACAGATTTTGCTTGGAATGTCAGAGAGCTCCTCCGAGTCGCTGAAGAAGTGTATCCCTAGGTGTCTGTTTCTCAGATGATATAGCGCAGTTTAGTGACACAGGTAGTGATGAGGAGTGTCCTCATGTATCTCCTCGTAACCGCATCCTCTGCATAAGTCGTCCATACTGAGTTTCATCTTTTTCTTGTGGTAACCGAGTTAGTTGTGACCAGTGATGATGCTCACGAGAAGAGAAAGAGACTTTTTATTCAGTTAGATGACTACGTCGGTTTTTTGTTAGCTGAAACTAGGCCATAGTTTTCTGGTTGTAAGACGGGAATCGAGAGATTTCATTATCTTGTTTGTTAAAGCTAGAACTTTGCTCTCGATTCCCTGTTTAAGATTACAGGGTGGGAATTGAACTGTTGTGTCTGCTTGATTAAGATTAATTGTTGATCCTATTTTTGCCAGGTCTTCAGCGCTTTCATTACCTGGGATACCACTGTGACCAGGAACCCAGCAGTGTCTAATGTTGTGCTGTGTACCAAGAACCCTTAGCTTTTCGCGACAGCAAGTTACAAGCTTCGATTTGGCTTCAATGGCAGAAATCGCTTTTATTGGCTATCAATGAGAAATGTGATATAAGCTTGTGGTATTGCCATTATTAAGACTTGTCTAGCAGCTTTCGTCACTGTCAGGACCTCAACTTGAAAGACACTGCTGTAATCAGGAATTCTGAATAAGCTGGCTAGTCCAACGGTTTCTGAAAAGAACCCTGCATCAACACCAGTTTCCCTCTAGGAACCCCTGGTATATATTGATACCATCGATTTGCACGTAGATGGCTCGTTGAATTGCCAGTCCTCCCTGATAGGAAAGGCGGTCTTGAACGGCTTGTTCAGCGGGGTGTTATGTAGTCAGTACATAACACCCCGTCTATTCCCGTGTATTTCTGTAGAATCTGCGCATGACCTATCGCACTATGTCTCCAGAGCTACCAGTTTGGTTAAGTCGAAGTGCGCTATTGGCTGCCGATTCTTATATAAATAGGTCTAGGAGTTTTAGGTTGAGTATAGCTCGCAGAACTGCTGTGGGGGTAGACCTCATTGCCCATGTGATTCCAAAACATTCCATTCTTTGAACCGTAGTCATGATTTTAAGGTTGGTAAGTACAGCTTTAAGAAAATCAATTTTTTACACATTAAAATCTTAGACCCACCTTAATATAAACCCGCAAAAGAACATAGTTTCTATAAAGCCATTTGCTCTGTGACTTGGAATTTCTTTTAACTGAAAGTTCTTGCACAGAAAATCACAAATAGAAGAAATTTGTAAATCTTGTAGGCACTGGAACAGCTTTGAACTAAAATTCACAGAAAATGACACAAATTGAAGGTAAATATAATGGACGTACCACGTCTGTATTTTGGAAACAATTTACGCCCTTATTACGGCTAGCGAGCCGAACAAATAAACATGTGAGTTTGAGAAATTAGTGTTACGGTTGGCGAATCGAGAACCTTTGATTCGACTTAAATGTCATATATTTGATATTTTTAATAAACAATCAAATTTCGAACTCGAATTGTAAAGTTCGCCAACCGTAGTATGTCGACTGTGTAGTTCGGTAATGAAAAAATCTCACCTCAAACGTTCGATTCGCAAACCGTAATAGGGGGGTTATTCTACAAAAAACAACACATTTTCTTTTGAGAATTTCCAAAAAATACCAAATTTCTAGAAATTTTTCAAAAAAAAAAAAACCATTTCCAATTGCGAATCCTATTCGGGATTGTTCAAGACATCTTCACACAAAATTCAGTTGAAGCCATGTCGAAGCCAACAACTGATGGATCCTTCAATTCAAATACAAAATTCGTTCCCACTTAAATTCCAACAATGTGTAAGGAATATTAAGTAAACAACAAAATTAAATACAAATTATAAAACTTTTTATTTTATTTCTATGTATATATTTTATCAAATTGGCCAATGTATGCATTTTGAATGGGTTCAATTAATTATGTCTCACATCCAAATCCAAGTCCATATAAATTACTGTCTCGAGAAACATGGCACATTATTTACTGTCATTTCCATGAAATATCTTCTAAGCATATCCGGACAACTGTTGGCACATGTCATGTTGTTTGAATTTGTCGCCCGCTACATTGCCACTGAGATGCATAGCGTTGCGGAGTGTCACACAGTGGGTTGTTTTAACATGAAACATGGCGAGAAGTAATCTGTATAGAAACTTTTAATGAAAATTCAAACTATTAGCCTCAAGAGAAAAAGAAAAAATGGCTTACCCTCAAATTTACTTTATGTAAAAATATATAAAGCGCGGAACAGATTGAACCAGCAACAGCACCGTCAACAGCAATAGCGGCCGCCATTAATTTAGAATCAATGTATTTCAATTGTTCAACACACATAAGAACAGCAAAGCCAACAGCGTCTTTAGGCCAAAGTCCTAAATTTGCTGTTGATGGTGCGATGTTGTCAACTTTCCCACTGCAATATTCAGTGGCACCACAATGAAAGACTTTTTTCTATATGAAATGTCAAGCAGATGAAATGACGTTGCTGGTGGCAATGTGTTTGAGAAATGTTTGCTGGTCAGCGTGCTGTTTGCTGTTGACGATGCTGGTGCTGTTGCTGGTTTAATCTGTTTCGCGCATAATACAGGAGAGCGAAAAAGTAATGTGATAATGTGAATTAGCTGCCTTTTTGCTAGAAATGACAAAAAGAGTCCTCTACTTTCATTAAAAGTTTATTTCAAGATGAAAAAAATGTATGACATTTAGTTGAAAAAAATTATATCGGCGACATGACCATCCCCAGAGTTGATGCATATTTGTGCCGGTTTAACTGCATTTTAAATTGTTTCTCGCAAAACATCTGGCGATATATTCTTTAAATTTAGAGTCCAAGACTTGCTGGGTTTGATAAACGCAAGCTTTCAAAAAGCTCCAATGAAAGAAGTCTGCACCATAAAGCTGCGCTATAGTGGTGCGTCAAAGCGATACGATGCGAGAAAAATAATTACATTTATTCTTATTTACTTGCGCACAGTGAAGCCATATTTGATGCTAGTGTTTCGAGTTTCTCGCATACCTATTGTAAGTATCTGGCTCACAAACTTTTTTAAGCGAGTTTGTGTGAGAAGGTTCATATTATTTATTTTGACGTTTTAAAAAAAGACTAAAATTTTGTTATTTCAGTGCTTGTGTTGTGTGGTGCATTAGTTGTCAAGGAATTAACAACACAACTGCACAAAATCACTTTAACTAAGCGCACAATGTCGCATTTCAAATCGCTTGTCGCATCTCAAATCGTTTGTCGCACCACTGTACGCGTAGCCCAAGAGGAGGAATGGCACTGGCTATTTCACTAGAACACTGTTTATAAAAATAACGAAAGAAAAGAAACATGCGGTTCTTTCATCTATCATTTTTAAAGCTCTTTTTTTAATTATATCCAATAGACTCAAGAAGTCAAGAGGGTTATTGGGGCACCTGTCGAAATATGAAAACGTTGAATTGAGTAATAGGCTGATTGAATCGATTTCCAGTAATGGTACTGCATTGGGCTTCCCAAAAGGCTTCATATGCAAAAGATTTTTGAAGTACTTGTCCAAAACAGGAGCTCCACTTTTATGCAATTTCCATAGGATGGTTTATTTAAATTTTTAGAGATCTTCCTTCTTTTACATTTCTGTATGCTTGGTATAGTTCGTTTGTAAATTTAATTATTTTTATTTTATTTTTTTTCCACGGTAGAGACGTGCAGCTGCGTTCTCAGTATTTTGAAGAAAAATCTTTTGAAGGGGTTCTTGTATGATTACATACGGACAGTTGTGCCTGCAAGGCTTCTTTATATATTTATGGTTTTTGAATATTACAACAACAACTGGAATAAACTACCACCAAGTGTGTTTTTATTTGGCCGGAGGCTGGAGTTGTAGCTATTTCACGGGTGACAAGCCGATCATCAGGTTCCTTTATTAGTGGTGCTTAGCCTTTATACTTTCAAGTTTAATCGAAAAACTTTTTGCCTTGACTGAGATTTGAACCCAGACCTAGCGTTTTTTTTTTTTTAAAGCTAGACAAAAATTCATAAAAACTAGCCTAATTATCCAATAACTTAAAACTAACTTACTGGCCCTATGCGGGCGCTCTAAGCTAAACTCTATCTTAAATCTAATGCCTTTCGGCCTAAAAAAACTATTTTTAATTCAAAAAAAACTATTTTTAATTCAAAAAAAACTATATCTATTTTTTTTTTTTCTCGAGAAAATTTAAAAAACTCGGATTCATTATCTTTTTATATTTTTTATATAAAACTCACAGACTAAAGTAAAACTAATTAAAAACTACCTAAACCAACTTAAACTACTTAAAATAAACTAAAACTAAACTAAAACTACTTTTTTTTTTTTTTTTTTTTTTTTTTTAATACATTGGAAGAATGTACTTCAATTTTTTTTTTTTTTTTTTTTTTTGTGCCACCCTGACTGTCCCTACCTAAGAATACCCTTAAAACTATGTAAGTCGGCCAAGACAACTTGTCAACTATCGCTATCAATAGACAACCACCAAAACTGGTTCTCCTGTCGTACCCTGTCTTTCAGGTCCCGATCGGACACAGTCCTACTGAACCGAAGTCGCTCAGCTCCGTCTTGTGCGAGGACGTCTCGACTATAAAGGAGCCGCCTATCCACAGTACTACGGCCGACGTGGTAGATTAGCGGAACCGCCTCTCTATCCTGGATCAACCCTATACTATCTAAATAGAGGAATGCATTAGGTGCAATATGGCCACTTAAACGCACACTCTCAAAGTATTCTGTGTTGGGGTAGTAAGCCCCAAAGATTAAGCTATTTGCTGAGGTCATCGCTCTCGCAATGTGACTCCGAATCAGCTTTATCAAAAAATTATCTATTCTGTTAATGTTGGCTCCGTTGTATAGAGTCCTGTTGGAATAGTAATGTTTGTACTCCGATTCTGGTGTTCTGTGTAAACCAAGACAACGTCTAAGACACTGCCTCTCAAACACCCGAATCTTTTCCATTTGAGATGGGGCAACGTTGAACCACACCGGGCACCCATAGGCAATCATCGGCCGGATGAGGGCCATGTAGCAAATCACCTTCACCCTGGTGTCAAGCCGGCTGCTGTAAAACAACCGTTTCGTCAGGGAAAAGGCTCCCTTAGCCCTGTTCAGAGCAGCATTTATATGTCTGTCGAAATACAAATACTGATCCAACCAGATGCCAAGGTACTTTACCACACTTCTGCTCGCCAGTTCTTTCTAGTATCCCTAGGGGCCCTAGCCAACGGAGTCCTAAACAGAATCGTTTCACATTTTTGAAAGTTGATTTTCAACTTCCATTCATCACAATATCGCTGAATCTTGTCGAAGTCACGCTGTAAGAGAATTCTGATAACCTCAACTTTTGGAGCTGTTCTGTACGCTATTAGGTCATCGGCATACGCATACGGCATACCCAGACCTAGCGTCTTCAGAAGCCAATGCCCTATGCATCGCGCTACCGAAACCACACAATCTTTTGTTTTTTCTGAAATTCGACCCTGGGACCTGCTTAACACTGGCCCACTACCTAACCACATGAGAACAAAACTTACTAAACTTGAACACAACTAGCCATTTTTTCAGATGTACTTCAAATTTCCTATTCAATTTTTTGCCATGTTTCTAAGTCACCTATCCCACTGTGCATCGAGCGTTTTCAACGATATGGTGTTGCCGATGCCTTTCCTTTCATGAAATTTACGTAAAACAAAACAAAAATCTATTTCCGTCCAAATAAATTGGCCTGCCAGGCTTAGGCCGCAGTGAATTGCAATTAATATCTCATTCATTTTCTCGAAATAAAAAAAAAACACCACCAACGAAACGGAAAAAAAAAATGATCAAAACCTACCTTGAGTTGAATAAATTCTCAGAACCCCAAAAATGAAATTCAATATTAATCGATGTAAGTTTACCAGCAGCGATGACATTGACAGATTTGGTTGAATAAATTTCAATTTGATTAAGAGAAGAAAATAACAAATCAATTAATTAACCAAACACCAAATATTTTTCATGATTCTGCTCGTTAGTATATAAAAGCACCTACATATGTACATACTTTGAGAAGATAAATTTTCATACAAATTCTATACATTAGAATTTTTGTTTTTTTTTTTTTTTTAATTTAAAACGATACACACAATTTGTTGTTATTAATTTGTAGAATAAAATATTTTGAATGTCGCAATAATTTATTTTTGCCTTGATTTTGATTTATTGCCTCTTTTATTATTGACAACAGATTCATATTTCATTTCATTTGATTAACTCTACTTCGAATGGAATCGATGATAACTGCTGCTGTTGGTGAAATATTTTGTCCGGGCAGGCACAGGCAGTGACTAATGACGGTTGGAGCAAATTTTTGGAGAATCATAAATTAGGTTTTAGTGTCAGTAAGTTTTTCAAGAGCTGACTGCTGACAGTTTTTTAGATAATTGGGTATTATTTAAAATATACAACTGTTCATTTTTTATTTGAATTCAAAAAATAAAATTAGACTTTGACTTTGAAGAAATTCCGACAAAACTGGATTTGAGTGTAGAGTTTAGTTAAGTACGTATCTACAGCTACACATGTGTACATATATCCTAAAAAGTTTCACAAATTTGAACAACTGCTTTTGATTTCTTGGGTTGTAGGAATAAAATCAGTTTCTCTTCTGAGGCGGTTTATTTTTTCGAAGTCAAAAGTTGTAGCTTATGCAATTGTTCAATTGAGAAGAGCAAAAGTTTTTGAAAATAACTTAGAGTGTCAGAACTCACGCTAAAGATGTGTAAACATCAACGTTCGTCCTAGTGCCGAATTTTTGTTATCAAACGTGCTCAATAAACATATAAAGCAATATAAAGCAATCGTTATGTCAACATTGTTTTTTTAAATATTTAAAATCAAATCAAATTCAATGAAAATCATAAACAGTGGCCGTCTAAGAGAATGTACTAGACAATAGTGAATCTCTCTGGCGACACTGGCACCATGGGACGGTGAAGCTAAGTACTTATCGGACCACCTTGTAAATATGCTCGACTAAGGCGCCAGTTATAAATATGCATACGTAGCTATCATTGGAACTTGTCATTGTCCTTTAAATCGTTGTTTTCAAGACTTTGTTCACATTGGACTAACTCCTTCGACTTTTTTTTTTAGGTCTATGAACTTTATCTTTATTATTTAAAGGAACGAACCTATTTATTTCAAACGTTAAATATTGTTAGAAAAATATCGCACCACGCACCAACGCACTCCGGTACGTAAAGTGTGTTTAGCTTATGTTTACACAGATATCTTGTTTTATACAAAATTAAATTTGTTCACCTATATTCAAACAGAGATCTTTTCTGAAACTATTTGCTCGAAGCATTAATAGGGACGTTCACATTCTCCAATTTGTTTGACAATCACGGCACGAATGAATATTATGGATGAAAAACATTAGCGTTCACATTCGTCAAACATGCTGAAAAAACATCACTACTCATTAGAATTTTGACCATGGCGGACCAACTAAGAGTAAGATGAAATTTTAGATGAAAAGATTTACTTGATTTTTAAATTCCAAGTCTGCAAGAAACTTATGTTAATTTTATAAAATACACCCGAATTACCGCTATCGCTAATAAAACTCGTTTCGATATATTTATTTTCTCACAGTGTCCACAAATCAAGAATTCATGGAAAATGAATTTTGACTCACATTATTATTCACTACGCTTGTCATGCAGCCAAAATATCAAAACATTTTGAAGTTGATCCAGCATGCTTCACAATCCGCTGGATGGAGCTTTTAAATTACCAAAATCAAGTCAATCATGCCGTGTTTATCAAACTTACTTGAGAATTTGAATGCCCCTAGGGGTGCACGAAAATATGATACTTCAGTTTAACTCTTAGAGCCTGAATACGAGATTCTTTTTTTTCGTTTGTTTTGTCTTTTTGACAGTTCTAAAATTCTTCATTTCACACCAAATATGTCAAAATGACGAAACAACTGTATCGAGGATGAAAATATTTTTCCGTTGTAAATGTCAACTGATTGCCTTGAAAATGCATTTTTCCGGAGCATAAAAAAATGCAAACGTCTTTCAATGACGTAAAGATCTTAAATGCAACCCTACCGCCAGCATAGATGTTTACACATCAAAAACTTTTGCTAATGGTCTAGATAACCTAAGTGTTTCTATCGTGGAGAAAATAGTTCAAACAAAAACATACGAACCCAACAATTTATCAATTGTTTTTACGAATAAAAGTCCGTCAATAGTTGTTGCGTAGAATTTCCATTAGCCACGATTTTTGCCATATTTTTTTTTTTTTTTTTTTTCAAAAATCTTGAGTTTTTTAAAAATAAGAATGAATTTCATAACCTCAAAAAAGCTCATCCAATGTTCGATTTGGGGTCCTTTTTAAAAAATGCTTAATAAGTAAAAATCTTTAGCGTAATAGAAGTTATTTTAAATTTCAACAATTTTTGTTGTCTAATATTTCAAGGTTAAGAGGTCGGCCTAGAGTATAAAAAAAAAATTATTCACTGAATAGAAATAAATATAATAATAGAAATAAAAATAATGGCAATGCCTAAAATATCATACCTACCGATTTTCGCTTGGAATATATAGGTCATACATAGATACAGATCAAAAGCCTCGTTCGATCTTTTTTCTAGATTTGCTTAAAAGTTTGAATAGTTTTGAGCATTCACATTTTCAAAAACTTGATGTTTTTTTATTTTGGATTTAAAAAAATGCAATTTTTTCGAAAACTCAATGTTTTAAAATCACACGCTTGATTTTTTTTTAAACTTAATTTTTTATAGTTAGTTTAATAAATTAACAAAATTTTTCTTATTTCCCAAAAAAAGGTTTTCAAAAATCTTGTTTTCCTCGAAAACGGCACCTAGAATTTTGATAAATTTTGTTTCTGTTTCGCTTAATTTTTACGATCTGTAATTCAATAAAAATTGAAGTTAAGATATTACTGACAGTACCCTGGAACCAGTGTTTTCTTTTATTAAATTTTGTTTACAAAATACTTCGAAAAAGTTTGAAAAAAGAGCATATAAAAACTTTTAAAATAAATATTTGTTGGATGTTTGAAAAATTGATACATTTGTTTCTGAAAATTTAATATCAAACACGGGTCAATGATTTTTTTTTATTTTCAAACTTAATTTTCATTTTCATAATAATTAAAACTTAATTTTGAAGTACCAACATTTTTTTTGTTTAAAGGAAAAATCATCATTTTTTTAGTATCGTGCTGTCTTCATATTATGCCTCTTTGACATTTACAAACATCAAAACAGGTCTGTTTAGTTAGTTTTTTTGCATGAACTGTAACGTTAGCAATCATTTCTTATATTCCCTGGTGCGAGTATGTGAAGGTGTACTATCACAATCCATATGCAACTTTGAGCAACCAGTCTATTTCGGACTGATTGAGGCAACCCAGATCTCCCAATAGCAGCCCCGTGCTCGATCATTATTTGCCCGAATAGAGCTTCGTAGGGTGACATTGATAAGGTAGAATGTATACTGTGGTCCTTAGAGCACTACTGATCGATGATAAGTAAATATCCCAATTTCTTTGCTGTGGATCTATGCAACACCTTATGGCTGCCAGTATGCACCGGTTAACTCTCACTAGCGTTTGCTTGTGGTGAGTAGATTGCCGTACGATAATGTTCTACGCCATATGTTTCAATCATTTTTGCAAATTCTTTACCCACGAATTGAGTGCCATTGGCAGAGAGAATACTCTCTGGTACTTCATTTACTAAGAAAACTTCTTCCTGTATGAATAACTGCCGATATGGCACTTGCTTTTTTCAGTAGCCTTATTAACACAAATTTAGTTAGCTGGTCTAATACATACGATAATTATATAGGAGTTTTCACTTTTTGATCGCGGATAGGGACCTAAAAAATCAACGTAGAGATGCTGAAAGGGCCTCTCTACGCTGAACACATTACCCATTTTCGCTCCTAATATCATGTTTGGAGCTTTGCTAGTCTTAAATATTTCACAGCTAGTGACGAAATTTCGGAGGCGATAAAGCGTTTTTACAATTCCACCGTGTGATGCTCTTGGCGGGTTATGGGCTAAGGTTATTAAAGACTCCTTGATTGCAGTCGGTTCCCATAATTTCCAAGTCAAGTCATCGTCCAGTGGGTTTCCCACCAAATGTTTAACTTTTTTGTAGATAAACCGAGTAGTCTTTCTTGATTTTCCTTAGTGTAACTTATGAGCTGAAGGTATTACCAGATTGGAAGTTCGGATCATTTAAATTAATGTAAAATACCTCTGAGGGGTTGGCTTGCGTTACACTAGTTGAAATTTCGTCTTAAACTAAGTCGTCAACCTCGTAGGCTCTAGACAGAGCATCAGGAACTACGTTTAACTAAAAAGATCGAATCAAATATGGAGCAATGTGATTTGTGTTTTATTAAAAGGATTCACTTTCAAGAATTAGAGTCTAAGAATCTATACGTATGGTGGCTGATAGGATCATGCGTCTTGATATCATAACCAAATGTCTGGCAATTTTTTTCAGCTTTCGGTGTGGGTAAAATATACTTATTTTCCGAGTTTTGTGGTAGGGGTATTATTACTTTAAATAATTATATTTGTAAAAGTGATCATAAATGGCAGTTTTTGGTCAAAAAATTGGCGTATCGTTATGGCGATCTCACATGGACTCATCAGTTAGCCTTGTCAATACGCTTTTTTTTTAAGTCAGTTCATCTTACATCGATTTTTTGACAAAACTAAAGGCCAATAAAAAAACAATTTTGAGTCAATAATTCAACATGTCCAATTGGCTACTTTCTTGATTTATTTCAGTAGTGTAGGGTTAGTATTATACAAACCTTCTTATATTTTTAAAATATATTGCTCTGTTATTTTCCTTAAACATTGACTTCATAAAAACAAACAAAAAAATAATAAAAAAGGCAATAGAGTTCGCTTTAAAAGCTTATAACTATATTCAGTTCTTTGAATAGGATCTTCAAGATTTAAGTGTTTGCTATGGAAAAATGATAAAGCATTATTTCCTGTTTTTAATAAAGAAATTTCACTCGTTATCTTCTTAAAAATATATCAAGAAAAGTCGCTATTTATAACCCCTCACCCCACCAAAGACTGAGATCTGAAAACCTGCCAGACTTTCGTGTTTGAGATATCATAACGCATGAACCTATGAACCTATGTATTTTGGTTACTTCCAAAATTTACTGTCGTCTCTTGGCCCTTAAGTTACAATAAATTTATAATTTTTCGCAATGTAGTTTTAGTAAATAAAATAACGCATTCGCTACCATTAGTTCTCAATCTATATCTTGCATTAAAATTAACTCGCAAATTGGCATTCCACATTTTACACTTTGCATTTTCAAATTGTGTGTCTTGAATTAACGTTTTTTATTCGCTTCTACTTCTAAATTTCGTGGGAAACCATACAAAACTTCTGCAAAATTTTATGTATACCGAAGATGAAAATAAAAATCTCAAATAACGAAATTTATCATTTTGTTTAAACAAAATTTTGAAAACAAAAAAAAAAATAGCATACTTAAATCATAATATGCACTCTTGGAAAATATCATGTAAAATTAACCAGAATCAATCTGGTTGTCATTTTTCAACATGGTCGATCACATTAAATATTTAAAAAATACACAAGACTCTAATGCTAAAAAGTGTAAACAAGAAAAGACAAAATTAAAATTAATGCTACTCCCAGTTTATATGAACTTTCAGGTCATAAACTTGCAATTCTTGAATTAACATGATGTTCTGTTTAAGTGAACAGACGTAGTGCTAAATTAACTCAAGACCAGGTTATAAGAACTCTTAACTCAAAAGGAAATGTCGTAAAACAAAAAAATTATTGGAATTTCCGAAATATTACTTAAAAAAATGATATTTTTCTTAAACATGTGCCAAACGAAGATAATTGCGAAGAACCTAACTAAAAATATATATAAACCAAAAAACGAAAAAAATCTTGTCGAATATAATATAAAACCACCCCATTTTTGGTTTTCGCTTATCAGCATTGTGTATCCGAAAATTTAAGGAAACCTTATGCGATGGAAAACAAACTTACTTTGCAAATAATAATCAATAATTTGAGCCCGCAGGTGCCTTATATGCAATGACCACGGTGAATGCATCACAAAAACCGGCAACAATGAACCAAGCAAGTACGAAACGCAGTCATCATGTTCTCGGTTTTCTGCCCAATCTCACCTGGCCGGTCAACGATTAACAACACTTCTTCTTCTTCAACGTGCAATCTGGCCAACAACGATAATAGAATCAAACGACATGCGAATGAATAAAGAAAAGTCTTACGCCTAACGTCGGAGTCGTGGAGTCGTTTCGTTGTTCCGCCCAATTCGCCCAATGATTTGATACTGATGACGGGTGATGAGGATGCGCGGTAAATGTGCATCGTCCTGAACTGTTATTATGCGCGTCCAAAACCCATTAGCGTATGATCAACTCCCTTTCATTATTTGGGAGGATCCAGCGGTCAGTTATTTTGTTTCAGGTACCTACACAGGTACCCCCTAGACAGCCCAGCAATCATCTGTCTGCCAGGCCACTAACTATCTCGTTCCGACCAGGTCCCGACCTCCTTTTTTCGTGTTTCCTGCTTCTTTGCGTCCGCGCCTTGTGAGCTGGGTTCGAGTTCGAGTTGAGTTGGCAAAAAAAGGGTGTAGCTGCATTTCCAAAAAGTAATCATCTTAATAACAGTCTTTGGCATACACACAATTTTGATCGTCGGATTTCGCCATTCTGTCTCCGTATGATCAGGAGTCCTGGGTATTCATCACTTTTGAGATGCCAAGCGAAGCCGATGGCATTGCCACGGCGCGCAGGAGTTGACGAACGTGAGATGTTGTTGGATGATGACGACGGACGCGGCGATGACGACGACGGCCCAAGACAATGATGACGGGAATAAGGATGATGATGATGATGATGGGTGGTGGTGAATGGTAAATGGTGTTTTAGGCTGATTCGATGGTGCCAGAGTGATGATGATCGTCAGTTGTTGTTTTCTACGAGAAGAGAACAAAGTAATCTTCACCTTGAATCCTTGAGCACATCACACAGCCTCCACCGCCGCCGCCACCGCTACGGCCTCCGGTGTGAGTGATTTTGTTCTGATAAATGAAGAATGATAGGTGATGGTAATAAAATTGATGAGTGTACACACATAAATTAGTGCCATAAGAAAAACTGCTTTTGATGCACACAATTTATTTATAATGTGGATGCCATATTGGTGGCCGACAACGTTATTTAATGATGATTGACGGGTTCTTTCAGCGAGAAGAAAATTCATGCATTGCAAGTTCTTAACATTAGCTGTTCTTTGTCTGGATTGTTCACAAGGGCGCACTTTTCGAATGAGCTATGATTAATAAGAAGGTTGAAGGTTTTTTGTAACTAGTTGGTTTTAAAATAAGGAAGATGAACTACGAGTATGTGTAAGATTTAAGACGAAGCTTGATTATAGTCTAAATGTTTGTCGACACTGACAAAAGAATCATATCATATGTAAAATTAATTGTAATGATAATTTTATAATTTATATAATTTTTATTTTTAAAAAGAGTGCCTTAAAACTTTTCCACTTTGAAATGGCTTGAAAAGTGTGTTTTGTGAATTATTGGTATAATACGAAAATTTTCCTGTTGCCTCGTAAATTAACTCCAGATGCTTTAAGGGAGAAATTCGATATCTTTGAACAGTTCAAAGCTGCGGGTTGTGCAATTTACTTGATAGCATGATTTTGTTTAACTACTAAATGTTCAATTTTAATAGAATATGTGCTTCGACTTCGCACAACTTCTTACGGGATACCCATTTCCCAGGAAGCTCTCAAAACGTTAAATTTACAGCCCACATGATATCTAATAAGAAGTCTTACCATCCACAAAGTCTGATTATGATTACTAGGGAAAAACTAGAATGAGCTCTTAAAAGCTTTAAACCCTTAAAGTCCGCAGAACCAGACGGCATAATTCCTGCCGTGCTACAAAGAAATTCAGATATAGTAATTAATATTTATTTTGGAGGCACTGTTTCGCAGTTGCTTCAATCTGTTCCACATTCCTCTGTTATAAAGATCAGTTAAGGTTGTACTCCTAACCAAGGCAGGTAAAAGTTTCCAAGTAAACCGTAAAGATCTCAGGCCTGTTACTTTATCATCATTCCTTCTAATAACTCTCTTGGAAGATTAATTGGTCCTCATTTACGTGAAAACATCGATACAAGACTTCTGTATATGGCTCAATATGCTTATTTCGGTAGATACTGCTTTACACTCGGTAGTTCGAACTATCAAATATTCCCTCCACAACGCTTTTGACAACGTTGACACATCTGCTATTGCATCTGCACTGTCATATCTGAAAGTAGATGGGTCGCTTGGTAAACTTATTTACCAAATGATGACTAGTAGGGTTATCAATTCAAAACTGGGCGGCTTTTCTGCTAGAAGTTCTACCAGTAGAGAAACGCCAAAAGGTAGTATTCTTCACCCCTTCTCTTGAACTTGGTAACTGACATGCCTGGAAGCGGAAAGCTACAGAGCTATTGCTTATGCAGACGATGCCGTATCAGGAAAGTATCCTAACATCTTATAATAACTCCTATAAAACGCTTTAAACAAACTAACAAACTGGACAGAGCGGTGTGGTGTGGGAGTAAATCCGCAACTTGTCCGCAACTTGTCCTATTCACTTAGGAACTACAAAATTCCTCATGTAGATCACCCTTCGATTATAGTATTTTCACTAGCATTTTCTGACAAAGCAAAATACTTGGGTCTTATTTTAGATAAGAACTAAGCTGGAAACCTAATATACAAGAAAAAGACAAAAAGACCAGAGTGGCCTGGCCCTCTTCTCACTCAAAAAGCTATTGGGAACAACCCCGCAAAACTCACTGTTTTTATACTTGGGTAATCAGACCGATCCTCACTTATGGTGTAGCAGTATGAACGACTATGATCGACCCCCTCTGCCGCACTAGACGTTCTGTTCCATCAGCAAACCTTCGACTTTTTGAGCAAACAGACGGTGGCGTGCTCATTAGCGCACCTAAAAGCTTCTTCAGAATGAATTAATAATGAAATTGGCCATTCTATCATTCTGAACTCATTCGGATCACATCCAAGTCGCATCGAT
This sequence comes from Philhelius festivus, assembly GCA_963931855.1. Lineage (NCBI taxonomy): Eukaryota > Metazoa > Arthropoda > Insecta > Diptera > Syrphidae > Philhelius > Philhelius festivus. The sequence goes on along the minus strand of OZ007557.1, from coordinate 18,391,454 downwards.
TATGCCATCCCAAAACTACGGTTTGGCAAAAACTTCCATGTCACCATTCCTTCAAGATTTTTCTGAGAGGATTACTGATGATGGGGTTGGTGGGAGTGTGTACTCATATAGACTAAAATAAAGTCTCCCTTTCCACCTTCGTAATCATTGCAGCGTATTCCAGGTAGAACTTATGGAGATTAAAGAAGTCCTATCTTGGCACAAGGGAAACGTGTTACCAACTACTGATACCCGCATCTTCGGGGGAAGTCAGGAGCTAACGGGTGATTTTTTTGAGGTTAGGATTTTCATGCATTAGTATTTGACAGATCACGCGGGATTTCAGACATGGTGTCAAAGAGAAAGATGCTCAGTATGCTTTGACATTTCATCATGAATAGACTTACTAACGAGCAACGCTTGCAAATCATTGAATTTTATTACCAAAATCAGTGTTCGGTTCGAAATGTGTTTCGCGCTTTACGTCCGATTTATGGTCTACATAATCGACCAAGTGAGCAAACAATTAATGCGATTGTGACCAAGTTTCGCACTCAGTTTACTTTATTGGACATTAAACCAACCACACGAATGCGTACAGTGCGTACAGAAGAGAATATTGCGTCTGTTTCTGAGAGTGTTGCTGAAGACCGTGAAATGTCGATTCGTCGCCGTTCGCAGCAATTGGGTTTGTGTTATTCGACCACATGGAAGATTTTACGCAAAGATCTTGGTGTAAAACCGTATAAAATACAGCTCGTGCAAGAACTGAAGCCGAACGATCTGCCACAACGTCGAATTTTCAGTGAATGGGCCCTAGAAAAGTTGGCAGAAAATCCGCTTTTTTATCGACAAATTTTGTTCAGCGATGAGGCTCATTTCTGGTTGAATGGCTACGTAAATAAGCAAAATTGCCGCATTTGGAGTGAAGAGCAACCAGAAGCCGTTCAAGAACTGCCCATGCATCCCGAAAAATGCACTGTTTGGTGTGGTTTGTACGCTGGTGGAATCATTGGACCGTATTTTTTCAAAGATGCTGTTGGACGCAACGTTACGGTGAATGGCGATCGCTATCGTTCAATGCTAACAAACTTTTTGTTGCCAAAAATGGAAGAACTGAACTTGGTTGACATGTGGTTTCAACAAGATGGCGCTACATGCCACACAGCTCGCGATTCTATGGCCATTTTGAGGGAAAACTTCGGAGAACAATTCATCTCAAGGAATGGACCGGTAAGTTGGCCACCAAGATCATGCGATTTGACGCCTTTAGACTATTTTTTGTGAGGCTACGTCAAGTCTAAAGTCTACACAAATAAACCAGCAACTATTCCAGCTTTGGAAGACAACATTTCCGAAGAAATTCGGGCTATTCCGGCCGAAATGCTCGAAAAAGTTACCCAAAATTGGACTTTCCGAATGGACCACCTAAGACGCAGCCGCGGTCAACATTTAAATGAAATTATCTTCAAAAAGTAAATGTCATGGACCAATCTAACGTTTCAAATAAAGAATCGATGAGATTTTGCAAATTTTATGCGTTTTTTTTTTTAAAAAAGTTCTCAAGCTCTTAAAAAATCACCCGTTATAAAATCTCTGGCCCCGCCAAATGTGTAACAAAATCACCTATTGTACCTTTTAAGGATAATATAGGTATACCCATCACTACATGTAAACTTATACTGAAGCAAGATTCTATTGAGAGGACAAACCTTGATGAAATAACATAACCACCTGTCAAGTGTTTAATATCCTTAAGAAGATTGCATATCAACTAGGCGTTTATTCAAAGGAGTTTTGCAGAAGACGAGGAAGAGCTAGAATTAATTCCTCATCTTCTATGTACAAGCCGTGCTCTATCCCATAGACTTACGCTCCATCTTGGAGAGTTTTTCTTCGAAGAACCAAGTGATCCAATTAATATAGACATTCATAGTCCCTGCCGCTTTATAAGGAACTCCAAATGGTTCAACATGTCGGGAGAAAATATTTAGATTCATATGGTATCACAATGGACCAACTCTGGTGTGTTTCAGTTGAAAGCCACTTCAACCTGACGTTACCCACTTCCCCAACAATAAATTCCATACTGCAGCTTGGATATAGTATAAGAAGACCGTTTTAAGCAGTTTTAGGAATTGGAAGATGGCAATTGATGCAGGCTGAGATGATAGAGCTGCTTTACAATTATTTTTATAAATTGTTTCACATAGGAAGTGTGTTGCAAACAATTACGATTTTGGTTTAAAATAACTCCTTAAATAACAAGCTAATAAAAAATTGTTTAAACAAGAATTAAACAAAAATTAAAGGCTGGTCAAGAAAAGACTCAAATGATTGAACAGCAAGTCCAAATTATAAAACTTTATTATCAAAATTAGCGTCGCTAGTGCAAACGTTGCCCGCGTTGCGTCCTTCTTAAGGTAGTGGTGGTGGCCCTTCACAGTTGACTTCTCAAAGTTTGTTAGTAAAATTCGAGTCAACCTGTTATCAATCAGCTAGCATTCGTTCGTCAAAGGAACGCAAGATCAGCCGAGAACCTAGCCGAGGTCCGTAAAATTGTAAAGCAGAATCCGGTAAGTCGATCCCACACCATCCTCAAGACTTCTGCCTTGCGCAGAATTTGGCTTGCGTTGGGACATGGAAATACACCCGTACAAGATCCAATTGACCCAGAAGCTCAAAGTGACCATGACAAAGCCGTTTACTCACTGACTGGGGTTCGAAGCGTTTGGAAGACGACCCCAATTTTGCCGAAAAATCATCTTTAGCGATAAGGCGCGTTTTTTGGATGAATGGATGTGCTAACAAGCTAAATTTTCGTATACAGGACGACACTAACCCAAACGAGGTTCAGCAGGTCAAATGTATCCTCGAAATGTTACTGTTTGGTGTGGATTTTGAGCCAACGGCGAAATTGTTTCTGTTTTCTTTTTTTCTTTTGGCCCAACTTGAACCATATGGACCTAAAGACATGTGGTTGCAGCACGACGCACGGAACTACGTGCCCCACAGCAATCGCCACCATTGGCATTCTGCATGAACGATTTTAGGGTAAGGTTATCTCGAAGAGGTGACGTTCATTGGCCCCCAAGGTCATGCGCTTTGACTTCGCTTGACTACTTGTGTGTTTTTTTCTGAAGAAGCAGGTTTATGCGAATAAACATAACACAGGTCATTTCTCACATTCAGCCTGATCTACGAGGCGAGAGTCATTGATCATAAGTTTCACAAATGACTTGCGAATTTTGAATAGTCGCAAATTTTGACTTTGCATTCATATGAATGATTGTTTGGGCCGCTAATGATGCCAATCCTCATAAAATATGTACAAACAAGCAAAAGGAGTGCTGACAAAATTTTAAGTTAAATTAGAATGAATTTTTGTATTCGCTGGTTTGTGATATGCCTCTAAATTTTGCGTATTGCGAATTTACTTTTTATAGTTCCGAAAAAATATAATGTTAATCTACTTAAAAATATTAAAATGCTTGTAACCAAAAACAAATAGTACGGCAGCACTAATGGGAGAGAGGAAGAGTCAGAATCCAGCTTCGAACGATTCTTCTTCAAAACGAGCTCGGTGTTGGTTGGTACTTAAGTTAATTCTAATTTAAATGGTTTCGTCTTGTTTTTATTAGTAGTTTGTAAAATGCTTAATTTTATAATTTAAAATAATTTTGTTTAGGATTTTCTATTTCTCTATGGGATAATTTATACGCTTCTCAAAAAAATAAAAATTCATTGATATTTGCGCAATAAATTGCTTAACATTTTTGTACCAGTCGTTGATCGCAATTAATGAATAAGACACTTATAAATTAGTTTTTGATAAAATAGAATTTTCTTTGCGAATATTAAACAAATAGACGTGGTCAGCTGATAAACGGTTTGTCATCCCACATACTTCTATTGTAAATTAAAATGTTAGAAATAACAAGTATACGCCCGAGTGAACGTACATTGTCATGTTAATGTGATTTTATATTCCACCATTTCAAAAATTCCAAATGTACAACCATGTGGTTATCATTTATATGCTTAATTATGAACATTAATTTTGTCATTAAAACAATAAAATTAGTTCAACACGGTTACCTACTTAGAGCTTAGACAGTACAGAACTACAGAGGTTGAATGAAAACGGGAATTTAAGGAAACATTTTCATTTTTGTATATTTTCTGAAAATCGCATTCAAAACAGTTGAATAATAAAATATTAATGCAATCGCTTCCAATATTTTTAAAAATATTTGCTTTCAATCTTATCGATCTCTTTAATGAAATTACATAAATGGTTTTTTTGCACGTGTTAAGAAAACGCATATTTTAGTCTATGTTTTTCTTTAAATGGAATATTTTATTTATTTATTTATTTATCTAAATAATTTACAAATAAATTTATAAACTATTTACAGTTAAGACTTCAGGGTAACAAGACCATTTGAAGTCGTTTTTCTTGTTACAACGATAAAAATAACAAAGTTTATTATTATTTATTTTATATAATAAAAATAAGCTAAGTAGAAGAAGAAAAATAACAAAAAAAATAGTTTTCATAGAAATTTCAAGTTATAATGTATAATAGAAAAATATTATATATCACAAAATTTTTGGTGATGTGTGGTGGATTGTTTTATGTGAACAATGGATTCAGGGTTGTCAGGATCAAGTAATTCCGCAAGTTGTTGTTCGTTGCTGGTAGCATTGTCGTTTTTAATAATTTTTGAGATAGGACATGTTACTAGGACATGCCAGACTGACAGCTCCAAGTTACAAAAGTCACATTTCTCTGGGGCTTCTTTGGTGTAGTAGTGTCTGCTGGTGAAAAGTGTTTTTCCCAACCTCATGCGAAGTAGTTTAATGCAGTTTTCCCTGCTAAGGTTTCTATTGTAGGGGGTGCGCTTATGATGGTTCTGGTAAGTATGCAAAAAGGATTGGCTGTTTTCCCATAAAGTACTCATTTCTTTTTCTAGGATTAAATGGAATATTTTGTTCAAGAAAATACATAAAATATAAGTTTGGTTTTATAAGTAATTTAAGAAATTTTTTTTTTGCAAAATCCGATGCTGTTTTTCTATAAAGTCGTAGTTGGAACTTGGCTGCTTAATTTCAAATAAGGGAAGGGATCATTTTCGAGAGTAATATGTGCGATCTGCATGGATGAGTGTGAATTCAATGTGCATCGAAATAAATGAAGTCAACAAAAAAACTAAATAAAAATATAAAAAAATACTAAAATTATGTCAATATTATGCCAAGAGTGGAATACATAAAGACAGTTAATCTGGAACTTACACTTTTATCCTTACATCTGCTTAACGCCATAATTTGTAAAGAGAAAACCACCAAAAAATGTAAACATAATATTATCATCCCTTGGATTTTAACATTTTTTCAATAAAACAATTAAATTTTAACTAAATTTCTTAAAAAAAAAATAAAAAATCACTTTGATAGCTTGACAAGGTTACACAAAAAGACAAGAATCATTTGACCTTGTTGTTGAGCTAAATAAAAGTCCAACCACCCACCCACCAACCATATCGTGTTAGACCTCAAACGGTATGTACATTAAATGATATGATCTGTTGCTTCGTGTTATCCTCATTTTATATATGTACACCTTACAGCACAAAGGCAGTCCCGTCCCCTTCTGTCTTTTCTGACACTGACACCACCCAACCAACCAAGACCCACCCTGCTGCTAAAATCGTATGAACGAAAGTCTCGGAGAGAAAAAGTCAGTCGAGGTCGTGTTGAGGTTGCGTTTGTATTTTTTTTGTTTTTCTGTACTAATTTTCACCCTCTTCTGTTTGAGGGTGGGTTGTGGGCGGTAAGGTTACAGTTATACTTTCATTCTTAATTTAAAAATGGCGGACACAAGCAAGAGAAAGAGAGCGAATGAATTTGAAACAAAAAAAAAACTTGCACACACAAATAAAGACACACTTTGTTGGTACAAATATTGCAGAGAATAAAATCAAGTTTGCATGAAAGCAAAGAGAGACTTTTGAGAGAAGAAATTCAAAAAGTACGAAATTGAAGAAGCCGAGCAAAGCCAAAGCCAACTGAACAGCTGACAATGACAACGAGAGATATAGAGAGTGAGAGAGAACAAGTTTTACGATAACATCAACATCAAATAATGGAACAGCTGATTCTGTTGTGTAACGGTATGTGTGCATAGTGCTTAAAAAATTGAAGTCACTCATAGACATGAAGAGAGAAATGGAAAACCACTTAGCAAGTTGTTTTGGTGTTGTTTTATCAAAGGTAAATTATTTAAGTGTTGCCATTCGCTGTTAATAAACTGAATAATGGAATTTTCTTATGATTTATTATATTTGTATAATATATTTATTTATTGACTGGTGCCTCCAAAATATTTCAAATGGGGGATAACAGTGGATTCAAGTTGGTATTTTAGGGGTTATTATTTAAATTATTTCTGGAATATACACCCAGGTTTAGTTGGGAATTTTAAGATAGACGAAAGAAATGTAGGTTAAGTTTACGCAGAAAAGATGCTCCCGGAGCTTTAATCTGTTTAATTTGACGAATTTGACTAAATAGGAATAATCTAATCCCAAAAAGCACATTAAACAAAAACAACAAAATTTCTCAAATTTTGGGGTCTTTTTATTGAGCCTTAACTAATTTTTTTTGGGCAGAATTTCATTATGAAATAAGGCCTTAATGAAAAAAGTACTCAACATAAGTTTTGGTAATTAATTTAATTTTTTTTAAATAATTTATTTATTTAATAATATGGGGCCTTAATTCATTTTTCATATTTTACATGAAAATACTAAAAAGTATTGTGAAAATCCGCTATTCTATTACTTACTAATGCTTTTCAATGCAAAGATTGTGCTGAAAACCTTCAGAGAGTAGCAGAATGGCTGCAATTTTTGTCAACTATTCTATTACTGCCTGATTGTCAACGGAGTTCTAAAATTAAGGAAGTAACTTTGTTACTCGAGCTAACCCTGTTCGAGTAACAAAATTGCTTCCATTCCTTGCCTCCATTCTTGCAAAGATGGATTTTGAATAAAAAATTGAAATATGTGTCGAGATGCTTCCAGAAGAATATATTTTTGATGAGGAGGAATCCTGTGTGGAGGAAATTCTTGAAGACGTTGAAAGCCCTGATTTCCGTTGACAAATATATTTGCGTCATTTTTAATAATTTACGAACAAAAATTGTTCTGTTGTCTTGTAGGCATTTAAAAATTTGTAGTGAATATAACCTTAAAATTCCAGAGGAGTATTTTGCTGAAGGCCAGGATAACTACAAGTGCCCTTATTGCAGGTACAATTTACAGGATACAATCCAAGTATTTATTTAACTGTCTGGGGTGTTATTCTTTTTTCAAAAATAAACTTTAATATGAAAGTCCAATTGGGGCTTTATTTAATTTTTCTAAAAAAAAAGTCGAAACAAGTTGTGACTTTATTTCATCTATTTTTGACACATTTTGTTGGGCTTTATTTCATTGGGCCATAATTTCATTATGAAATTAGGAGCCTTATTTATTTTTTAAGAGTCTTATCCCGCGGAGCCAACTTGAAATTCGTCGTATAATTATAAATTTCGTCAGTTTTCATTAACTCGCGAAAAATCATTCACTTGAGTGTGTACAAATTATATAAAAAAAATCCTTTGAAGAATTTCCAAAACTGTTTCAATTTAATTTTATTTAAGCTTCTGAAAAAATCCATTTGATTGCTTACATTTTCTCTCTAAAATAAACTCACTTGGCAAATTCGTGGATTGTATTTTTTTTTTTATTTACTAAAATTCTGTTATTGCACAGTGGCAGCACTGTTTTAATTTATTTTGAGATTTAAAATCCCAAATTCCCTCAATAAACATGAAAACATCGTAATTCTCGCCTCGCCATGTTGATTTGATGTAATCAAAAAGTAATAAAACTAAATAAAACAAAAAACAAAAAATTAAAGAGAACATCAATCGTTCGACCACAAACACAAATAAACAAAACATCAGAAAAGCAGAAAAGAGCACAAGAGAAACCACATTTACACACAGTTTATACGCACCACCACGAAGACAGCTATTCGAACTTTTGTTCGCTACTTTTTAGTCGCATTCAGATACTCTTTGTCGATAGAGCTCGTGTCGTCCGTGTGCACAAGCGAGTGCCTCCTCCTCTTCTCAGCCAAACACCGCCCTCGCGTCTTGTTCCGGTCTAAACATTAATAAACACATAATAATAAAGGCCGGGTATTCGAACCAAACAATAAGAAAAATAATTTTGCTTCAAGTCAAACTGTCAAGGAAATGTGTCATCGTTTATGTCTTTTGGACTTTTATCATTTGCGAATCTTGTATCCCTTGGATTTGGCGAGTCTTATCGTGAAATACATCACTTCGTCGGTATGATGTCTTGCAGTTTGTCGAAATTCACGCAAATTTTGATTAAAAAATTAGTAAATTAATCTAAATATGATTTATTGAAATATTGCATGCGAGATTGAGAAATTATAAACAAAACTATCTCGAAGAACTCGGCAAATGATAGTTAAAAATTAAATCTTTGCTACTCGTTCGTGTCATCGTCAGATCGGTTTCTTTGTGCTTCTTTCTGCGTGCCGTGAGCAATGATTTATTGGGCTAGTTTGTTGTTATTCATATTTCAATCTTAATCACAAAGATACATAATAATTGAATTTTATCTCTCCCTCTCCCTCGCTCGCTCTGTCCATAGCAAGCATTTGTGAGTGAAACTTTATTATTAATCTAACAATAAGTGCTATTTCGTGTTTGAAGTTGATAATTATTCGAATTACTGGCACGTTGGCTTCTTGTTAAATAAATAATTTAAGAAAAAAAAGAAGAAACGAAAAACCTGTAACCAATGCTAGTTACAACTTGTATCTATTGGATTATTCGAAGCAATCTTGAGGATTACGTGTATTTAGTATCATAACTACGCAAGCAGCCATCACAAATAACAACAGAAAAAAAATCTAAAATAGAGGATACTCCTCAATACAAAAGCCAAAGTGGATTTAACAAATTATAATAAAATGCTGACATCCAGCAATCAGTACCTGCGGCCGGATTATCTTACACCGACAACTGTAAGTTGACAAATGTTTTTTGTGTCTGTCTTCAATGATTTGATGAATTATTTTGGAAATATTTATAAATTGTTAATGCTTAGTGACTCGATAAAGCTTTAGACCTTTTAAGATTTGGGAAGATTGATTATATCATGTCCCAAGGGGCACCCAAATACATCTCCGGCATGTCTGCAAATTATTTTCCTTGGGATATAAACCTCTTCCTAATCTCTGGTAGCTTAACCAGGACATTATCTACATTTAGTCTTTTTCTAGCTGATGTAAAAGCAATAAAATCCATGACTAAACAGCTTTTGGGAAACAACCCCAACATTTTTCTGTATGATTTTTGTCTTCATTTGATAGAACATAATTTTTAATTTCGATTTTGAACTTTTCTTCATCTGAATGGATAAAGTGAGGCTTCTGTTCTTCAGCTGGATTTTCGGGACCAGAAAAGTCTTGGTCTTATCTCAAAAAACCGGGATACCATTTTCAAATCACAACTTAGAAGATGTATTTAGCAGACTGACATGTACCGAGAGTTTTGGCGATCTCGACAAAAAAGATTTAAACAAACAAAATTCTAGATTCAAACTCTAATTCGGTAGCTTTCCCAGAAAAAAAGGTCCTGGCCGACCGAGACCGTAACTGTATTGAAATGTTAACGATTTTACTGAGACCAAGGTGAGGCTTCCAAAGTTTTGTCTTTGGTCTCGGCCCGTGGTCAGCTGTTCTATGTGTAAATCTAGCGTTAAGCCTGAAATTGCGAGTCACAAAATTCCCCATGTTTGTGTAGGAAGACAACTTATTTAGATGGTTTGCACAAGATCCAGCTGGAAAACAATTTTAAGGGCTTTTTTGTTTTATTTTCAATTTTATTAAATATGATACGTCCAGTCTTTTTATACTTCAATTCATGAATTTCGAATGAAAGTTGTGTGGAGATTAATATTTAGGTTTGTAGGTGTTGAAACGACTCTAAATGATAATTAAAAAGCTTCAATGATGATAAATCTCAATGACTCACTCAACTTGACCATAAATCCCAATAAACTGTCAAATTTTGAGGATTTATGGTACATCTCGTAATCATTAGGTTTATCATCGACCTAAATTTGACAATTTTGCGTCTTAACGTAGCCTTGTAGCTGGCAATTCGCGTTAATTGATCTTGGTTCATAATCCGAAATTCAAAATTTTGTATTTAAACCTTTAATAAAATTCCGGTATATATTTGTTTGTAATTTTCTTCATCTAAACGGCTTGATCGAGTTTTATGATTTTTGTGTTTTTTTTTTGTATTTATGGGATAACTTTAATGAGTCCCAAATATAAATGATAGGTGGCGTTGTTGTCGAGATCCAGATTTTTTTTTTGAAAAAATTGGCAGAATTGCACTGGATGTTCAATTTGTTTGAATCTGGAATGTCGGTTAAGTTCAAAGAAATTGGTAGCAGAATTTGTGTAGAGGGGTTTGTACCTTTAATCCAATTTAATTCCATTAATCAACGAAGATGAATTGTGGCCGTAATTCTTACATCCCAGTAGTTCAATAACCAAGAATAAATAGTTTTTTATTTCGATGAAGTTTCATTGAAGCAAAATTGTTCCGCATCTAATGGACAAAGTATCGCAAGCCTCGTTAAAATATTTTTATAGCTAAAGCCTCATATCGTGAAGAATTTTTGTTTTGATGAAATATCTTTTAACTCAGCCTCGTAAGTCGATAAATAACAGTCTCATGAACATTTTTGTTAGCTTCAATATCCCGCAACCAGTATGTTATGTTATGATGAACGCAATACCTCAATAATTTACTTACGATATTTATTGAAAATTGCAGTCTCCGTAGCATTTAGTTCTGAGACACCAAATGTGTATGTTATACAAAGTGGGCCATCTAGTGGTTTCTTTTTAGATAATAGATTATTTTGACAGTGGCAGTAGTTTTTCCGCTCGAAATCTTGACAGAAAGTCAGTATCATACCTCCGCGGAACGAACTGAGTCGCTTTACGCTTGAGCAGTGTTGCTGTGTAGCCCGAATAGTGCGTTTTTTGAAAAGAAGTTTTGGTCGAAATGAAGAACCCATCGCGCCTGCTGTACGCAAGTTTGTACAAACAACAAGTTCGTGAGACTAGTATTGCTAGCGGACAACACTCTTGGTCCGTCGTCGTACGGTGCGCATAGACGAGAATGTAGCTGCTGTAGCCGAGAGTGTGAGATAGCTCAACATTTCACGCACTAACCCAGTAGGAAATTTCTAAAAATTCACTAGTGAAGAAGTAGGTGTTTCATCACGGAAAAGGAGCTGCACCCATGAATTTCCTACGGAATCCTATGAGGAATTTAACACAGGCTTGTCATTGCAAGGAGGTACACACTTTATCGATGCATATTTTGTTGTGAAATCACTATGCTCACGGCATCTTCGATTTCATGGGTAATTTTTGTGTCTGAAAAAACTGGTTCTATTGATGTGATGCTTTCCTCAATGGAAATAAATTAATGAAAAGTGAGTCAACATTTAATCAATTGCCTTAGGGAAAGAATCATTGAAAATACTAATTATTCACTACAGAATTGTGTACATATTTGAAGCTCGTTTTTCAGTTTTGAAAAAAGGAATACATTTAGGCGATGTTTTATTAAGAGAAGGAATATGAATAAAATCATTATCCATTTCTTTTCTTATTTCATCAATAGAAGAAGCGCCTGAAATATATGCAAATTTATAGTTTGAATGAAAACAAAAAAAAAAAAAACAAATTAAATTTGTGTTATGTACGTATCTATTTTATTAACTATTATAATACATTTTAAAGAAGTTAGTAGATATATATGTCTTACATTATCTTGTCTTGTTGTAAGACGTAACACAAATAGTTGGTCGAAAAACTTCGTAGAATTTGGGGAGCAGCTTAGGGATTAATCATCTTCATTCTCCTGTTCATTTGAGATCTAAGAAAAAGAGGAATATTTACTTTTTGCAAATCATTCAAAAGAATATAGGGAATTTACCGTTGGTGAATTGTTTTCCTTCTCCATGGTTGTTATTTAATCTTTAGTTAATTGATTGAAAACACAAAACCCCGCACAACCGTTTTCTGCGATCACAAAATTGACACTAAATCATTCCAAAACAAAAGAAATAACTCATGACAAAAAAAGACCTATTGAGCGTCGCCGACCCATCGCGGGAAAAACCCAAAAAAAGGATTGTTTATTGCAGGTCAAAATCTCTCTCTCTTTTTCCTCTCAGCTCGCAGACTATTTTGCCCAGTAAACGAAGTTCATGAAAAAATACATTCCTTTTCACTAGCAATATCACCTGATCACCATAGTTTTGCTCTATTGAAAGATTGTTTACTGATTTTCAATTCCAAAGAAAAGAAAGGGTTGTTTTCTCTTTCACATCGCACATCGCAGGCATTAAACACTCAATTGTGGATTAGAATAACCCACTGAAAAGATGCAGGAAAAATTATAACGTGTTCAGCATTGTATTCATTAACATTAAGGATGTGTAAGAAGGATATTGCTTTTTTTCATGTTTTCTTTACCTTCTTTCGAGAACAAAGCACAAGATGCTACTAGGATTGCAAACTACTGACTCATTGCATGACTTTCGATGAATGAAACCAATGCAGACCTTCTACTCAATGAAAGTGCCTCGTGATTTCCACGAGGAATTCAACTTTATTTTTCCTTGAGGAGCAAATTTCCTACTGGGAAACTGAGGAGAATTCTACACAAAGATCTCGGATTATTCGCTTACAAGTTTTAATTGACTCAGCACGGCCGTCTGCTTGAACGACGCGACGTTGTGTTCCATAATTTTTGGGAATATTTGTTCTTTTTAATAAAGCTATAATACCTACATGGAAAAAATTTAATTTTGTTCATTTTATTGCATTTTTTAAAAGAAACTTGTATTTGGCCCATCCTTATATCCCCAAAAAAGTACTCTACTGGCATCAAATCGGACGAACGCGGTGGCCAGTTAGGGCAATTTCGTGAAACTAATCGTTTGTCAAATGTGTCTTTTAGTTATTTGATTGCATTGTACGGTTTGTGGTATGTGGGTCCGTAATGCTAAAACCACATGCCTGCCTTCAAATAGAGTCACGAAAAAGTAAGTAATCGTGTCTCTGTACCGCGAACCGTTGACTGTAACGTTCTTATCATCATCATTTTTGAAGACATATGGACTAATTATTCCACCTTTCACTCTTTCTTTCGTAGTACCCCTTGGCATAATGATTAGTGCGTTGGACTGTAATGCGGAAGGTCTCGAGTTTGATTCTCAGCCGCTGCAAGAAAGTTTTTTTCAGGGGTGTACTGCCTTTTGCGAGGAATTGATATATCCTCTAAGAAAAGCGTTAATCATTATTCGTTCGGAATCGGTAGGAAAGTGTAGGTCCCCTCCGTTCCTGGTAACACGCACCCAGGAATGGTTGAGAGTTGTAAGTCACTAGGTCCTGGTTCACTCTGAGCTGTTGCTGTTTTTTATTTTTCACTCTTTCTGGATGTAATGGTTTTTCGACAAGAGCTTGTGGATTATAATCGCTCGTTTGCTTACGTAGCCATTTAACGAAGAGCGTTCTTGATTACTGAACAAAATTTTCAAAAGAAATTGCGGATCAATAGAAATGTTTCCTTCGGAACATTCACCAAATGTACGGCGGGAAGAATGATCGTGTTGCTTTAATTCCTGCACAAGTTAAATCTTGTAAGCACGAAAACCAAGAACTGTAAGCAAAATTTTCCATAACGTATTATTTTTCAGCACGATGATGGATTCCTTCGACGCTGCAATAAATTTTTTACCCCTTCTGATCTGGCTATAATCTATAAGGCTTATATTCGTCCAAAGCTCGAGTACAATTCCCATATTTGGACAGGTGCTCCAATAACACACTTGAGTCTCTTGGATAGAATCCAAAAAAGGGCTTTAAAAATGAAAGGTGATAGAAGAATAACAGAATGGGGGTGGCCGTGGCGCGATGGATGTGTGCTCGCCTGTGAACCTCATGATCACAGGTTCGATCCCTGCCGTTGTCTATGTCGTTTTAATTCCATTAAAACCTTCTAAAATTGTCATCAATGGGTTGCTGGTTTACTCATTGCATGTTGTTCAGGCATAACACTAACAACATGTAATTGAGTTAAACTAGTATGCCCAACAACGACGAACACGAATAAAATAATGTGAATTATAAGCGACATAGAAATAAGACACGGCATTCTCCGCTTTAGTTCAGCCGCCATCCCTGGAGATAAAATATCTGAGACAACAACCTTCAGTCTCAGAACATCGTGCCACACATTTTTCCTATCCTTCTTTCTCTTCTGTAACTTCATGCCCGCGCTGTGTTGAAACATTTAAAGGGTAATCATTAGGGTTCGGATTTCCATGCAAATGCATATTTTTTTAGGAACACCTTGGAAGCAAGGCAACTAATTATGTATACGAATCAAGAAATTTCCTTTAAAATGGCATTTAACCGTTAGTGCATATTTTTGCATATTTTACTGTAAATGCATATTTTGCATTTTTTTGTGCATATTTTACTATAAATGCATATTTTTTATAATAAATTTTTATTTTTAGAGTACCTACCTACCTATATTGTTCAAAAACTAAACTAGACAGTAAAAAATATAAATTTTATGTCAGTGCAAACAAACCTTAAGACTATTATCTATTTCTTATATTCATTTCACAATCTTGAACCATATTCAAACACCACAATATTAAGCATTATATAAACAAATGTGCATATATGAACTTGACTAGATTGTGCCGGCAAAACATTGAAATGAAAAAAAATTAAGTCTGTGGGTTTGAAACTGTATAATTGAGATCGAAATTTAAACGATCATCTATCAAAAATGAAAGTGTGTGGGTATAATTTGGTAAAGCTTAAAGCGCGAAACGTATTGAACCAGCACCAGCAACAGCGGAAGCCATTATTTAAGAAGCCATGGCGCCAAATTTTAATTGAATTAGTACGATGCTAAAACTGTTTTTGTATGATACTAGGTTAAAACAACGAATTTTCAAATTTTAATCGAATATAGCATCATACTTTTTCCTACCCTTTTATTAAAGTTATAAAAACATCGAATACATACTTTATTGTTTTAGTATCGTGCTAGCTTCATATGACTCTTTCACATTTGCAAACATCAAAAAAGGTTCGTGTACTTACTCCTTTACACGAAATGTCATTGTTTTAGGTGTGTTCAAAAGCAATTCATTTAGAAAATTCTTTTAGTACGATACTAGTTAGAAAATGTTTAAAATTAAGAATGAGTTAGTAAACTACTTTAAAGTTAGCAAACTACTAAGTAGTATCATACTAATACCTTAATAATAGATAGGCTGTTTAAAATTTTGCGCCAATGTATTTTAATCGTTCAACACAACATAGACCAGCACCAGCAACGTCAAGAGCGTCGTTTGGTCAAAATCCAAAATTTGCTGTTGCTGGTTACAATAACACAAAATGCAACAACAATAAGACGTATAAATGTCAAAAAATTACAACACGATGCTGGTTTAATGTGTTTGAAAAATATTTGCTGGCCAGCGTGCTGTTTGCTGTTGACGGCGCTGCTGCTGTTGCTGGTTTAGTCTTTTTCGCGCATAAAGCTTAACACGTTTCATATACAACAGCCAACTGTTTTCGGTTGTGACTACATATAAACCACTACATACTCGTATAAACTGAAAAATGTTGGCTGGTGCACTCATGCTTAGTTTTTGAGAGTCTTATTTTAAAAGATGAAGAAAATGTGTTTTTATATTGAATAGAAATTAAGTTGAATTGGTTTTAAGTGCATATTTTAAATGCATATTTTGCATTTTTAAGCGCATATTTTAAGCGCATATTTTCAGATTTTAAGTGCATGAGAATCCGAAGCCTAGTAATCATAATCCCTTGAGCGCGGGTAGATTATATAAAAAAAAAAAAAAAAAAAAAGAAACATTTGAATCTCTCGAGCACCGTCGCAATGTTTCTTGTCTTTCATTATTTTACCGTTACTTCTATAAACAGTGCTCTCGCGAAATAGCTAGTTGCATTCCTCCCCTTGAAAAATTTAACCGCAATACTCGCGCTTTTAGGAATGCTCATCAGTTTAGCATTGTGTACACCTTCGGACGTACTGTTAAATACAGAGATTCTTTCTTTAGCCGGACTACACGAATGTGGAATGCTCTACCCGGCTCTATTTTTCCTTCCCATTGTAATGTTCAAAAATTTAAAACTAATGTACATAGGTATCTCCTTTTAAACCCTTCCTTGTTTTCCTAATGCTCGTACTGTGTAAATCATTTTAAGGGTAGTAAAAACCCTTTTAGTGCGCGCTTATTATATAAAAAAAATTTCATCAGCAATTGCATGTTCCTTGCGCAATGTACTACTTCTGACGTATTATCGTTTAGAGTAAACGTTTTGTGAAAACGATCCATAGTTTCTCGAATTAACTGCTCTGATTAAACCAACCTCAAAACCAAAGAAAACAGTGGTCGTTGATTTAAAGTTCTCCGCCTTTAAAAGACACTCGTTATATTCGAAGCTTTAATTTAAAATTGGTAAACTTTTAGACAATAAGGCCGAGTGTTTCAGTGCTGAGTTAACTCAGATTTAGTTAATCCTGATCCCAGTGATGGATTAACTTTTAGTCCAAAAGGTCACTGCAAACTTATCGATTTAATTGTCAAAAACAATCGAAATCTGTCAATTTGACAGCTTGGTTGAATACTAACGTGTTTTCTTTCTTCTTCTGCCATAAAGCTATATCAGCATCTGTCAAATTATTCTCTTCTTCTTCCCTAGATCAAAATTGACTGAAAAACATTTGCGTATGGTTAACTTGAAATAACCCGTACACCACGATGATCTCGAACGGGAAAATTGGGCCTAATACGTTTTTATGTCTGCTGAAAAATTGACTTTTCTTGGTCATGATCTATTAGAAAATATAATAAACTTAACTGCAGCGATGATAAATTGATGTTTTTAAAAGTGCTGCAAATTATGCAGAAGTTGTATTTAATGTTCTGCTTTTTGAAGACGATAGTCTTCTTTTGGCACTTGAAGTAAAATAGCTCCAGTTCACTTTTGGATGAAAATTGATGAGATGTATTGGAATAAAGAATGCTCAGTACATCGAATATTTTTAACACGGAAACTTCATTGAAAGAAAATATTATTCGAAGTGATTGTTCCCTAGTTCATAATGGTTAGTGCTTTGGACTGTCATGCAGAAGTTCTTCGGTTCGATTCTCAGCCGCTGGGGTGTACTGCCTCTTGCGTGAAACTGACAAAATCCTCTAAGAATACTCTTTTCATTAAAAGTGCTGCTCATTAGCTGTTCGGATTCGGTAGAAAAGTGTAGGTCCCCTCCATTTCTGGTAACACGCATACAGGAATGGTTGAGAGTTGTAAGTCACTAGGTCCTGGTTCTCTTCGACCTGTTGCACTACCAAACTTATTTATTTTAGAATTGTATCCCATAAAAAATCGTAAGCAAGTGAAGATATGAAAATTATTTCAGTTGTAGTGGAGTGATTAAATTAAATTCAATTGAAAGCTCAAGTGACCTCAACTCCAAGGTGCAAGTTTCGAAGAATTGAGCTACGTAAAAATTTACTATTACTTTTTGAAATTTACAATTTGACCGAGCGCGTTAACAGGTTTCTGATACGAAGAAGATGTATTTCTATGGTATTTGATTTCCATTTCTTGTCATATCCGTTATGCAAAATTTGTCAAACCATAAGAATGGGCTAAATTATTCGAAAAAAATGAAAAATCTTAAAGTTCGTGACTCGTCACGTCACTTAAACCATCAATACTTTGGGTTCAAATTGAAACGTTCACGGTCCACTCGCGTAATTCTTCGAATCATCTCTTAAAAAAAATTGTTCACTACCTACAATGTCCAATTTACAAAATTGTTCGCTCGGTTCGATAATTACGAGTAATTGTAATTAGCAAACATTTCGATAGACAATAATTTTTACATAGTTCTGTTGTAGAACAGAATATTTGACAATTTGAAAGTGTTGGGTCGTGGTAAAGCCACCTATTTGTTATTGAAAGCTAAAATTTTGACCGTTTTTTAGGACAGTTTACTTATTTAAAGTGTTGCCAATATTAGAAACTTGATGTAAAGAATTGTTTGAAGAAGTCGCTATAATTGCTTTAAGAATTGGAACTTTTTAAAGTATCCCCCATTTGTACGGCAATAGATTTCCGTTTCCAGTGCTTACTAACTTGTGAAGCTCTTTTTATTTGAATATAACTTATAAGGATTATTGAATATACTGGACAAAAAATGGAAGAAAAAAAAATGGTTTTTGTAATTACATATAATTTTTAATACATTGGGGGTGTTGGGTACGAAATCCCGCATCACAAAATCCCGATTCACAAAATCCCGAATCACGAAATACCGCCGTCGCCGCCGTTTCAATACTAAATTGACAACACAGTATGGATTTTCATTTCCATAGTAATGGTGACTCGAATCAATGAGAAGCAACGAGAACGAAGTTTCCTACTATTGTACTGGAATATTCAATACGAAGAAGACCGCTCTGATTTCGTTAATTTTTAACGAGTTCTGATTGGCTTAAAGCTGAAGACAAGTTACAAATTACAAAAAAAAATGTCCGAAAAAGTTTTTAAAAAAATCATGTGATACGAATATGCAATTTTTGACTCTCTAAGATGCGTAGTTTCGCCAGAAATCCACAAATCGCGTTTAAAGATAAAAATTAGTTTTTCGTTTCAAGCGATACGTCGATTGAAAGGTGGCAATCCCTAGATCACGAATATGCAATTCTTAATTCTCTAAGATCACATTAAAAAGATCACATTAAAAAAAAAGGTGTCAACTTTGATAGATCTACGGCACTTAGTTTGCCAAAAAATCGACTTTAGAGATATAAAAATTTGTTTTTTTCTTATAATATATGTATGATGTGCTTGCAGTTTATGTTTAATACACAAACAGTGGCCCGCTCCGCGGGACTTTAGGATTTTAACTCCCTTTTTCGGGGACACACCCGCTCACGCGACTCCGTCGCTCCGCTTAGGGTATGTTAAGTCGCCTGGCAGACGCCAATGTAAACAGTTTTTTTGATTAAAAGTACCTCGGGTGGCAAATTTTTGTCAAAACATATTAAAAAAAAGGCCGGAAAAAAATATATGAAAAATCTAGATTTCTCCAAAACAAAAATTATTGAAAAAAAAAAATTCTTAAAAATAAAATTGTTGAAAAGAAAGTTTGTTAAAGAAATATTTTTGACAAAATGTCCAAAAATATTTTTGGTAAAAGTCCAAAAATATTTTGGTCAAATGTCCAAAAATTATTGGTCAAGCCATTGAAATTTGAAAATCATCTTATCTCTTTAAAGATTTAAAGGTCTTACCTCCTCGGAGTTCTAACAAGAACAGAATTTGTTTAAAAATAAATCAAAATAAAATATTTTATTAATAGTACTAAAATAGTACAAAAAATCCCACCAAATATTTCCAAGAATATCTGTCGGCGGGATTTTTATTTTGGGCGGGATTTCGGGATTTTGTGCGGCGGGATTTCGTGATCCTGCAGGCGCCTATATCGACACTTTCCTAAGGCAAATAGTACTTCTAGTACGGTAGTTTCTGCGCTTTTGTTGCTTAAAAAAGCATGGGATTGAGGACCCAAAATTTGAGTTTTGATCCTGAGAACCCATGAATCGGGTCACTCGAGATACTGTTAACCAAAAGTTTTTTATTAATATAGGAGCCTTCCTAGACATTAAACGAACATATATGTATATTCTAAGAGGAGCAACGGAGTTGCGTGAGCGGTACAGAGTTGTTAAAACCTGAGTTAAAATCCTTGGAACCTGCGCAGCAGTGTAGCCAGGTACTGTTGATCAATAAATTGTTTGCTTGGCTACATTTTAAAAACTTAACTGTATTTTTTGCTCTTATACAAAAAATCTAAGTTTGAGCCCATTTTTTATTTTTATTTCAGTGATATGTTTTATTTGGTTTAAATTTGGTGTTCAAAAAGTTTGGGACCATTTTTCTTAATGAAATGCCAGCGTTAACCTGCTTAAAATGATACAAAACCCCCAAAGTATGATAAATCACGCCAAACCGAAAAAATAAAAGAAGGATTTGTTGTTATTGCTTTTTGTATATATTTTTTGGCCCATTTTTCATTTTTAGTTTTGGTTTTTCATTCGATATTTTAATTTTCAAATTGGGATCATTTTTTTTTTTTCAGATTAAAAATATGGGCCGAATTTGTATTGTGAAATTGTTCCCCAAAATAAGAATAGAGACAAGCCCCCAAATAAATAAAAATCCGCCATTATTCAAAAAAATTTTTATCTATTTTTGTTGTTTTTGTGCTTCATATTTTTGGGGTCATTTTTAATTTTTGCTCTGAGGCTATTTTTCATTAGATCATATTTCATGCGGTACTTCCATTTTTCTAACACGTATGCCTTTTTAAAAATATGCCTCGGCGCCAAACAGACAGTTCTCGATGTTCCAAACGCATGATGGCGTCTGACGGAAAAAAAAAACTTAGATGCATGTCTGTCGAATGAAACCATTCCCTCCTGTTACGGCTTCCTGTAGTTCCTAGTGATCACATGAAATTCTTTTCTAGGAGATAACTTGAAATAAGCAACTAGATAAGAAAATCAAATCAATCAGTTGCAAATCGATTTCAAATTGGTCTCACTTGATTGCGGTTTAAAACTAGCATTGCAAAATAGCTTGCTAATGTAATGATAAGCTGGTAACATAATTTGTACACAATCTAAAACATATTTCCAATAAGTCGTTGTGGCTGTCGTCCATGATTTGCAGTTTTTCACATTTTAACTCGAGGATAACTTCAAAGTGAGACTATGACGCATAGGAAACTCTCGTCTTATCTTCAATCCTACACCGTCCCCCTTGTGTGAAAACGGAGAACATAAATGGAACGCAAAAAAAATGTCGATTCATCCGCGTAGAGTCTCAGAAGGACAAAGTTGTGAACAGGTGTAATTTTTACTTGCTCTATAGATACAGATACAAATCTAGCATAATCCTATCTAAAAACACCAATAAAAAAGTTGCACGAAATTTCTTGCTCTATTCGATTAGGTCAAGTATTTGTTTCGTGTCAAACCAATGATGGTAAATTCCTAAAAAGAGTTTTTTTCAATGGAATTGCCGTTGTCAAGTTTTTTTCTTACAAGATATTTTAGTGTTATTCCAGTATACATGTCGTTAAAAATTCGACCAAACAGGTACTTCTATGATATTCGAAACTAAAGATAAAATTTGTTTAAAAAAATCAATCCATTAGTTTTACTTTTTTTTTGCACATTTTCTTTTTAATGCAATTTAATAAAACGTGACCATATATCTTTAAAACATAGCTCCGTTATAGCTTTGATCCAAAAAGGCAGAGTTGTGCGATTTATTTTATTATTCACCAAACATTACATAACATGCAAATTTAAGCCTTGACATTCTATAAAACTATTGATCCTTTTCGTCTGGAACATTCATTAAAATCACTTCAAAGACATTCTACTTGCGTAAGGCATCTTTCTTAAAAATGACATAACACAATAAGTCTTCTACCCCTAGCATCGACCTTTCTATTCTAAATGTCAACTTCATGTCAAGAAAAGAAAACAAATGACCAACTCTCCTTGTTGACATGTCATTTCTTTCAAGTTTTAAATTAATAAAAAAAAACAAAGAAGAAAAATATGTCATTTCTCGGGTGACAGCCTATCCTATTCCCAACAAACACGATAGAGTGTTAAGATATACCTACAAACAGAAATATCAACAGCAATTTAATTTTATAGATCAAGAGATAATAGTTTAATGCAATGCCCACTTATGATTGGTTGACTATAATTAACTAAATGACAGGTTCACTGACAATTAAGGCACGAAGTGTCTGTCTATTGAGGCAACGTATATTGTCGTCAACGTTGTCGTTTCGTTTGTCATTGTCATAATATTAAAACCGAATAAAAAGTGTTTTATGTTTAAAATGTAATTAACACACAATACGAGCTTGATACCTGAGAGTTTATTCGTGAGGGTTGTAATTTGTGTTTGTCGTGATTTTCAGTACTTAAAAGTGGAATAAAAAAAAACTATCGGATGTAACGATATAATATGAATTTGTGTGTGAACGACATGTTAGCGTGAATAATTCAAACAAAAGTGAGTAGTATGCTTGCCTTTGTTGTGCCGGGAAATGGATTTTCTTTTGCCATAACAACAAATAATGACATAAAATGGCACACCTAATGACGATTTATCACTCGTCAAAACTAAAACTACCAAAACTTATGATTTCAGGCACTATTTCTTACGAAACGGGATAAATAAAATGACAACTTTTATGGCATTATGTTTTGAGTATAAAGTCACTCATAAATCAACAAGATTTATCGCAAGTTTTAAGTCATAAACCACAATTAGATGTCGTAAAATTGATGCGAAATTAAATAAATGATGACATATTGTGAATGTTGTAAAGTGTAAATCTAGTACTTTCAATATTAAATCAAGAATTTTGCATATATAATTTCTGTTTTCAGTCATTTAATGTCATTAACCATGATAACAATAATAAATAGAAATTAAATGCAAATATTTATGGCAATTCGCTTTTACTCGTAACTGTCGATAATCGTACGCGATTATGACAGCTAATGGAATTTTCAATTCTAAAAATTATTTAACAATTTGTTAGAATTTTTATTATTTATAAAGTCATTCTTTATCATGAAATATGATCGTTCCTATCAAGACATATTAAAAAGCAAGATTTATGGTGATTTCTTCTCATATTGAAGTCAAAAATGGCATAAATTGTAACAGATAATTAGTTGTGTAGTGCTAGATTTACACGACCTACAAATCTTGTTCTTGTTCACGAAATTGTTTACTTATTAGTTGTCATAAAATATGATTATGATAAAAAATGGATAGAATATAGTAGAATTCAATACATTTCGACTCTCTCGAGAGAGAGAGCTTTAATTTTTCGCTTCCTTCTTTAAAAATTAATAACAATTCTGCATATTTGCACTGCCATTTCTTTGTGCACAGTTTCTTTTTTTTTCAATAAAAATCACGATTATGACAAGAAAATAGCAGAAGTTGTGAAAATATTATTTTAATTCGACCATTACAATTAATGTATGTACTCGTACTTAGCCAAAAACTCTTCTATCTTTAATGCTAATAATGCGATCGGAATTCCTATTTAGTTCTTTGTCTAACCTTTTTATATGATTGACAGATTATGACCAGCGTTACCACTTCCGGAAAAAAGTCGAAGTAGATTTGAAGAAAAAAGTAAAGTAAATTGAGGAAAATCGAAGTAGATTTCAAAATGACTTTTTACTTGCTTTTAGAAAAAATATTGTATACAATTTTTTTTTCTTAAATGAATATTATTAAATATTTAAAATTGTCAAAACATTTCTTTTAATTTAAAAAAAATCGTATATAATATATATAATATATATATATAATATATATATATATAATATATATATATAATATATATATATAATATATATATATAATATATATATATAATATAATTACTCATTTGTGTATTCGTACTGTATTGACGTTCATTTATTTTATGGTAATTATGGGGTAACATACTACTACTTAGAGTGAAATAGAGAAAAAGAAGTAGATTTGGGCTTTATTTTGTAAAATTGAAGTAGGTTGAAAAAGAAATTTTTAAAATGAATTAGATTTCATTATTTTGTTGTTGGTGCGAAGAAGAAAATAGATTTTAAAATATTTTGAAAAAAAGAAGCAGATATAGTTCAATTGAAGTAAAGTGGTACCACTGATTATGACTAGCTTAAAATATACAATTGTGGTAAATTGTCATAATTGGTACTAATAGAATCTTGTTTTTTAATAAATGTTAGTCTTAAAAATGTAATGATATGACAATTTTCAGGTTTAAAAATAAATATAACATTATTTGTTTAATTGTAAAAAAAATTGAAAATTAAAAATGTTTTTTTTTTAACGCCATCAGTACTGCTTAATGCAAGCATTTGTAACAATATTTCTTTTCTCTTCGGGTTTTTTCACCTTTAGATACTTGGAAACATCAGCTTGTCACAGTCATCATTTAGCGTGGTGTTAGTTGTTAGTAAATAAATATACATTCATATAGCCTAACACTCTACTAAAAAACTAACAAATATGACAAACAAAGAAATAATAATTATTAATCTACTATCTGTAGCTACAAAAATAACTACAAGTCAAATAGTACTAGCTATAAAAACAATAACGTTACGAGTAGTTTCGAATACTTAATGAGAACGCCCATACAACCTGTGCTTAAGTGTAAGCTTTGAGTAACTTAAATCGAAAACATCATGGTTTATATTAGCCTCATGTTTCATACGTGTCAAAGGCTCATTGAGACCATAATTGGTACGGTGGAAGTCTATATGAAAAATTTCAGAGTTCCGAGAACTGTGGCTTCTAGCTTTAAAATGGATTTGTTCTAAAAGAACCGGTGAATCTATGGAACCAACCAAGAGCTGGTGTAAAAACATAACATCGCTGACTTTCCGGCGTTTTTCTAGAGAATTCATGTTTAAAAGAAGAAGGCGACTGCTGTATGGAGGAAGATGATTTGGGTCACTCCAATTAAGATGACTTAATGCGAAGCGTACATATTTACGTTGGACAGATTCGATTCGATCAACGTGTATTGAGTAAAGTGGCGACCATACAGAGCTAGCATATTCTAATTGGGGACGAACAAAGGTGTTGTACAACGAAGATGTTATAAGACTACAAGAAAATTCCTTACTCCAACGCTTAATAAATCCAAGCATTGAGTTTGCTTTACTGACAATTTTCTCAATGTGGAGTGAAAAGTCTAGATTTTGCGAGAAGTGAACGCCCAGGTCGCATGTTGTTTCTACCTTACTTAGAATGGCTTGATTAATGCTGTAATTGTAACATATTGGGTTTTTTCTTCTAAAGAAGGACATTGATTGGCACTTTGAAACATTTAGAAAAAGATTGTTATATGAGCACCATTCAGAAAACATATTTATGTCATTTTGAAGAGAAATACAATCGGATTGGCTTCTGATGATTTTAAATAATTTAATATCATCTGCGTAGATAAGAAAGAACCCTACATGATTTTACAATTGAAACAACATCATTGATTGATACTATGAAAAGAAGTGGACCAAGGTGACTACCTTGTGGAACACCAGAGTCAGCATTAATTGGATCAGAAACGATTCCTCTAAAGAGAACTTGGTATGTCCTTCCCTTCAAATAAGACCTGATCCATTGAACGAATGCAGAAGGGAATCCAAGAGATGAAAGCTTATAACGGGTGATTTTTTTGAGGTTAGGATTTTCATGCATTAGTATTTGACAGATCACGCGGGATTTCAGACATGGTGTCAAAGAGAAAGATGCTCAGTATGCTTTGACATTTCATCATGAATAGACTTACTAACGAGCAACGCTTGCAAATCATTGAATTTTATTACCAAAATCAGTGTTCGGTTCGAAATGTGTTTCGCGCTTTACGTCCGATTTATGGTCTACATAATCGACCAAGTGAGCAAACAATTAATGCGATTGTGACCAAGTTTCGCACTCAGTTTACTTTATTGGACATTAAACCAACCACACGAATGCGTACAGTGCGTACAGAAGAGAATATTGCGTCTGTTTCTGAGAGTGTTGCTGAAGACCGTGAAATGTCGATTCGTCGCCGTTACGGTGAATGGCGATCGCTATCGTTCAATGCTAACAAACTTTTTGTTGCCAAAAATGGAAGAACTGAACTTGGTTGACATGTGGTTTCAACAAGATGGCGCTACATGCCACACAGCTCGCGATTCTATGGCCATTTTGAGGGAAAACTTCGGAGAACAATTCATCTCAAGGAATGGACCGGTAAGTTGGCCACCAAGATCATGCGATTTGACGCCTTTAGACTATTTTTTGTGGGGCTACGTCAAGTCTAAAGTCTACACAAATAAGCCAGCAACTATTCCAGCTTTGGAAGACAACATTTCCGAAGAAATTCGAGCTATTCCGGCCGAAATGCTCGAAAAAGTTACCCAAAATTGGACTTTCCGAATGGACCACCTAAGACGCAGCCGCGGTCAACATTTAAATGAAATTATCTTCAAAAAGTAAATGTCATGGACCAATCTAACGTTTCAAATAAAGAATCGATGAGATTTTGCAAATTTTATGCGTTTTTTTTTAAAAAAAGTTCTCAAGCTCTTAAAAAATCACCCGTTATAAAATTAGACTATGAGACAACTTGTCGAAGGCTTTACTGAAATCTGTATAAATGCAGTCAACTTGATGACCATCCTCGATAGTTTTATTTGTAAACGACGTGAATTCAACGAGATTAGTAACAGTAGATTTCTTTTTCATAAACCCATGTTGCTCGCTCGCAAGGAAAGGTTTGCAGCTGAAATAAAAACTCTTAAATATGATAGCTTCGAATAGTTTCGGTAAGCAAGAAAGTTTGGCTATTGGTCTATAATTAGAAATATCACCGTGATTTCCTTTTTTGTGAATAGGTATAATGACTGAATTTTTCCAAATTTTGGGGAAAACAGCTTGTTTTAGGGAGTTTTGAAATAAAAACGTTAGGGGTCTTGCCAGAGGTTTGCAACAATTTTTGAAAATATACGCCGGAATTCCATCAGGTCCACTGGACGTGTCGTGGTCTAAGCCCGAAAGATGAACTGTGATAATAATATCACTCATTGAGCTTGAGATTTCTTCCATCTTTTTGCCATTTTGTATCTTCGAAAATATTTTTTAAAGTAAGAATAAGGTTACAGTTTTAGATATAGGTAGTTTCGACTGGAAATTTATATTCGTCATTAATAAATAAATAAATAAATAAAAACAAATGGTAAGATTCATGAAAATTTTTACTAATTTTTAGGCATTCTTTGTCCGAAAAAAAGCAAGAATTATGGGTAAATTAGAACACATATAGACAGTGTCTTTTATTTGTCATATCGTATGTAGATTCACACAACTGAAACTTGTCATAATTTGTGCAAAGAAAAGAAGATGTTTTCTCGACTAAAATTTGTATCTTTTCGAAGCACATTCAACAGGCAAACAGAGTTGTGTTTGTTCATTAGCTTTGAGCTTTGATTCAGTTGGGTCTTCTACGAGTGCAGACCCAAGTCCGGACGAACAATTCGCTAAATTGAAGGCCGAACTCTTGATCACAAAGAAGAATCGACAGCCACTAGTTCTTGGTAAATGTCGCGTTCCTTTGATGATTGCTTACCGAACCGATCGTGTCGAATTTTGCTATATTGTAGGGCCACCACCGCGTCTGCCGTGATATGTGCTGCTCATGCTCAATCGTGTAACTTGCCATTGTGATTTGGTATAAACGAATGAATAATAATAACCAAACAAATTTCCTATTGGGAAAACATATACGTATAAGAAACGCAAAACGTTTTGTATACATATATCCGGATATTTTGAACATACTACTGTTTCCTAACACAATTATTCATTCAAGCTGAGTTTGATGTCCTGTAATGAACAGTCAAACCCACATTTCTGAACAGCAAAGAATTTTTGGCTTTTCCAATTAGAAGAGGTTTTTTTGTGGCAACCTGTAGCATTATAGTCTAAGCTAAGAAAGTTGTCCTTTGTTTTTCTGTTTTTCAACCTGGAAGAGTTTTCTCAGCTGATGAAACCTGTGTTTTTTTTAAGTTTTATTTATTTACTTATTTCTATAATAATATATGATCTGAAGAAATGCCTTTGAAATTTTGATTTTAATCCAAACAATCATAAATATTAACTGCTGATAGTTTTTTTAATTCTTTAGTTTATTTTTTCAAACGATTAATACTTTTCAAACAGTTTCACTGATAAATTTCAAAACAATGTGTCTTAACCCACTCGAAATTAAGACAGAAAAAATAAAGGGTGTTTTTTTTAGAGGCGGGAAACTTTAATTTGAAATACCAGAAAAAATGTTTTTAATATCCATGAAATTTTCTATATTTCAAGGGAGAATTTTTTGTCATTAATGTTTGGATATGGTTTCTGGCATGTAGCCGCCCTGGCGAGCGCGTACTTGGTGTTTGATTGTTTATGGATAGTGTACTTGTACTTGGTTGTTATTGCCTTGAGTCAATGTATTTTTGGGTACACGCAAAGCTTACGACGTCAGGTGTCTGTTTTTGTTGTTGTTTTCATTATTTTATGTTATAGAGGATCCCATGTTGTTGATAATTTGAAGCATTAATCACTGTTGAATTTTTCGTGCTTCTTTATTTCTACTGTTCCTCTAACAATTCTCGGCACATAAAATCTTTCAACTGCGATCGATTTGGCTTGATCAAACTAAATAAAGTGACCTTCGTTGTAAGCCAGATGTTCACATATCGCACATTTTGTGACCTCATTATTTTGGATGGCCTTAACATGTTCATTCAATCGGATTTTTATACGTCTCTTCGTTTCCTTAATATACGATGACCCACAACTGCAAGGAATCGACTACACCCTAGGGTTTTGTAGTGGAATTCAGTCTTTCGGTGATCTCAGAAGTTGACGCACTTTTGTTGGTGGTTTGAAAACGATCTTTAAACCAAATTTTCTCAATATTCGTCCAATTCCATCCGTTATTCATTTAATGTAAGGTAAAAAGGCCGGTTTTTTAATCCTATAGATGCAGAATTTTGTACAGTGTCGGGTTTGGGTTGCAAGGATCTTTGCCTAGATCCATAGCCATTATTCTGAAGTGTCATTTCTACATGCTTCAACTTCTGCTGAAGGTGTTCAGAATCAAAAATTCTGTGAGCTTGGTTGACAAAAGCTGACACTAAAGAGGTGAAATTATCTGGGTGGTGAGTTATGTGATGTTGCATGCAGAATAATGAAACTTGTTCGAAACGTCGGGTTAAAGAAATTATAATTAACGTCATTAACGCTGCACATTAGCAATCGCTAGTTCTGTACGCACCCTGAATGACGTTATAAGGAAAGTGTATTAAAAAATTAAATACATTTTGTGGTGCAACAGCTCGGAGTGAACCAGGACCTAGTGACTTACAACTCTCAACCATTCCTGTGTGCGTGTTACCAGGAACGGAGGGGACCTACAATTTTCTGCCGATTTCGAACGGCTAATGAGCAGCACTTTCCATGACAAGAGATACTCTTGGAGGATTGGTCAATTCCTCGCAAGAGGCAGTACACCCCTGAAAAAAACTTTCTAGCAGCGGCTGAGAATCGAACTCGATACCTTCCGCATGACAGTCCAACGCACTAACCATTTTTTTAATTAAAATAAAAAGTATTGCGAAAACGATCCCTAGTTTTTCGATGGACTATTATGAGCACCACTAAACCATAAAATGCACTTAACGCCCGATGTTTTCCTCGAATTGACCAATTTGTTTTAATTTACAAAAGTTGCTCTGGCGTTAGTCGAGTCTATTCTCTATGAATTGCCGAACCAAACTTACGTCAAACAACCCAGAATTTTCAAATCCGCTGTCACAGAAAACAATGTTGCCAATTTAAAGTTCTCCATCTATTAAAAAACACCCAGTCTTTATTACGCTTAGTCGTGTTACAGACTTGTAATTATAAAAAAAAATTAAATTTTTCCGTACAATTGTGCATCCAATTTTTATCCACCACAAGCATAAGTCTGAAATTTACAAAAAATACTATAAGTGTCATTCGGACATTTAGACCATCAGTAGTCACAGACAAAATATGGCCGCTTCCGAAATCGTCAAATTAACTTCAATTTGATTGTTGAAAATGATCGTCATTTTCGAATCAGACATTGTCAAATATGCAATTATAATCCTTTTAAAAACTTGTCTGATATACGTCAGTAAAATTTCTTGTAAACGCATTTGACGCTTACAAACACGATCTATGGCTTATCAATATGTGTGTCGTCAACTCTATCTTTCTACTGCAGAGATGCGCCAAAAAGGATGTACTTGAACTTTTGACTTTGGGAAAAAAATCTTTTTGGGCTTTCGAACATTTGAATTTTGCGTTAAAGAACATCTTGCAATTGCAATTAAGATGCAAATGACGTTTTCGAAAACGAGCTACTTTGATGAAGTATGGTGATTTAAATCGTCTTTAAGTAATGGAACGATGGATGACGTTCTGAAAATCTGCGAGTAACCTACTCGTATATGACTTATCGTACAAACATTCTGTCACAAGCATTTTTACAGGAAATTGATTTATTTTATGGATAGATTTTTTTTTATAAAAGTTTAATGTACATTATTTTAAAGTCGAAGCGTCTAAAAGTTTTCATTTCTAAGCTGACAGTTAAGCGTGTAAATTGATAAACAAAAGATTTTCACATCCCACATTTTTTTCACATTTTGGTAAGTTAAGGCACAAATTTATATAATTATATATAATTAAATCTTCTATAAAAATGATTCTGTAGTACCCTTTGGTGTCATTAGTGCAGAGGGTTTTGGGTTGGATTCACGCACCCGCTACAAAATGTTTTTCATGTGTGTACTCACTCATGCGAGGAAGTGACAAATCCTCCAAGAATGCCTCTTGTTATAAAAAGTGCTGCTCATCTCATCTGTTCGGATTAGGCAGAAAATGGACCCCTCCATTCCCGGTGACACGAACAAATGCATGGTTGTGAGTGATAAGTCACTAGGTTCTGGTTCTCTACGAGCTGTTGCACCATCAAATTGGTTTATTTAAAAAAAAAAAAGATTTTGATGAAATATTTGTGCGATAAGTCGTTCTTGAGATATTTTTTTTAAATCAACGGGTTTTTTTTTTCATTAATTTGCAGCCAACCCAATTTCTTTTAAATACTAAAAAAAATCATCAGTTTTAATAATTTTTCAAGAAAAAGCCCTCTGTCGACTGGCGTTAATGTGCGAGCTGAAACTCATTAATGTTGCTACTTTCATTAAAGGGCTGTGTTCATAAAACATCATATCATAATTTCGTTTTTTTTTTTTAAAGATTTCTGTTCAGTATGTCTTTCTTCTCTAAATTCAAACTTAAGGTCAAATTGTGCCATTTATTTTTATTTTAATCTCTCTTCAGCTGTTAAAACTTTTCCGAACCGAAAACCCAAGCCTTTCTAGTTAATGATAAAACAAATTCAATTTGTCGTCCCCGTCAACGTAACATAACTCGATGTCTAAAAAGTATTATTATGTGGTTTCTCTTTTTCTGTATATTTATTTCCCTGTCATCTTGTGTGAAAAGATTTATTATTAATTTTCTTAAACTCTTAATCTATTTCAACAAAAAAAAAAAACTACTTCGCGACATAGTTCCCCCAAAAAACAAAAATCATATACATTTTTTTCCTATTTATAAACCTGTCACTCTAACCGATTGAGGATGTGCCAACACACTCGTTACATTTTTTGTCATTAAAATCTGACATCTGCACTTAAAATTCTGTCAAGGAAATGCATTTGCAACAATCTCATTGCAGTCACAATCGTCATATGTAGCTTCAGTGGGGCAAGATTCGGATCTCCGGCAAGTGTTGTTTGTTGTTGTACACAAATATAAATAAGACGAGCGCACAGGAAAGATTTTGACGTAAATTTGACAGTGGGCGATAAGTAACGGTCTTGCTGTCAAATAAATTTGCAAGCCATTACCACAATATTGCTGCAAAGTAATTGCAATGCAGTCAAACAGCAGCCGTGCATCATGGTGTGTTTTTTTTTTTGGTTTGGAATTGCATAGGCATCATCGTGAGGAACTTACAAACAAAACGCGCCACGCTGAACGCCTTGCACTTTCATATTATGATGATGTTCGCGCAAAGTCTTAATTCAGTTAATTTATGGATATAGTAATCTCCAACAACTGACAGGGCTGTCGTCAGACTAAATGGCGCCCAACGATGAAATGATATAATACACAGGCGGTGTATATTATTCTATCTATTAGAAATTAGGTAGAGGATTCTTGGAAATAATAAATTATTTGACAACCAAGCTAAAAACTAGTTGATGAAATTTGAAATAAAAGCTGACAGTTTAACAAACGAACAAAAATGAAGTCTGTCAAATATCGAGCATTATTGTCTATTTTAAGGGATATATAATTATAAAATAAGTTACAGCCTAGGCAAAGAACAAGAAAACCTAGAAGTGTCGATTAGTACGCCAGCAATAAAGTGGAATTGTTATTGTTTACCTAGGAAAATTTTACTGCGCCAGCCATAATACTTTCTAATAAAAAAGTTTTCATCCAATAAATAACTTTCTTCTAGTAAACGACAAAACCCATTCTGTATTTCCCATAAAAGCACGTATATGGTATAGGTTATATCGGACCGAAGAAAATTTTACTCATTGCGCCCTGCTATCACTCCGCCCTTGAACCGGCCTTGTAAGCTCGTTTATTTTTCATTGGAAGATGCCTCTTGCTACCAGATTTTATAGGGTTAGGTGTTAAATATTGAATTGATACGGGGTTTCACCATGACGGCAATTCTTAGATATTATATTTCTTTCAAATTGTTTATGTAACATTGCTAATTCGGTATAAAAGAAGACTTTATATATATTTATTGCTGAATGAAAGCCTTTGGCAACTTACATTTTACTAAAAGCAGTAACTAAATTGTATATGACTGTTCTTCGCTTGTCCAGAGTGATAACAATGGAAATTGAATAAGTGTTTTTTTATGGTCAATTAGTTCAAAGATACCGCCATTTCTTTGTTGTAAATTATTCTACTTATTTATAATGCGTGTTGAACTAAGTAACACCTATTCATCACCATCAAACAGTGGGGCAAACAATATAGCAAAGTTTTAAAAATTCAAAAGGTTTATTCGATGAAACGTTAAATTAAATAATTATTAATTCAAAACAAAATTGATCAAGTGTTCCGAATATAATCAATTTCAAGGGGGAAAGTTCATCAACCATCGACAAACCTTTAGAAATATTTGCCTTTGTTTTTGAGTCGATTTATTCATATTCAATTAGCAGAAATTCAACATACATAATATATCCTTCCTTATGACTAAGGTTGATATAGGGATCAATCGGTTATGCTTTGGTGATGTGTTACTA
Source organism: Philhelius festivus (assembly GCA_963931855.1). Lineage (NCBI taxonomy): Eukaryota > Metazoa > Arthropoda > Insecta > Diptera > Syrphidae > Philhelius > Philhelius festivus. Next base: position 18,358,188 of record OZ007557.1, on the reverse strand, counting down.
GCTCTTCAGTCATTTAAAAGTTATACTAGTTGTAGAATCGTTGGCTTTCGAGAACTAGTTTTAAAAAATTATAGCCGTTCTCTTTGTTGGCCGTTACTTCTAATTTTTAATAAGTCATAAGCTGAAGAACTTTTTTTGCCCGAATGGAAGGAATCATTGTTGATTCCTATTTGTAATCAGGCTCTGAAAACATAGTATTGACAAGTAAAGAAACACTTCTGTCGGAATGAGACCATTCTATCCCACTTGTTCCAAATAACTGAATGGGTTTCTGACAGAAAAAGTCGATATCTTTCATTCTGTTTTTTCTTACACTTAAATGTAGCTTAATATTTTGGTTTTATTTGAATTAACTTTTGTGAACAAAACGTAAACTAGAAGATCTGACCAATATGTACGAGTTAAGTTACTTATAATTTTTTGAAGCTTACCCAATCGATGTTTTTCGTGATTTTCTAAGTATTTTAAAAATTTAAATCCATTTTGTAGATGTTTAACCTATTTGATGGTCCCTACTACCTCTCCTTTTGCATCTATCGGAATAAAACCAACGACATTTTTGTGCAGGAGAGTTGTAGCATATTATGTCTATAAATTCTAAAATTTGTCATCAATTTTTGCACTTTGAAAAGTGAAATTGACGGCAGATCTCCACCTCCACAAATTTGTATACAGTAGTCTTATGGTTATTCATTCAAACACCTTAACTTGAATATTCAACCTTCAAAAACCAATCAGAAACTTTTATCGAAGCAAAACGGCGATTTGGAAATTGGAAGCACAATTTGTGCTAATTTAATTGGGCTATTTAAGCTGTAGGATGATGAGTAATTAATATGCACGAAATCTTACAGCGTTATAGAGTCAGTTATTTAATTAACTGACCGTAAATATAAGGAGTGGAGACATGCCAATTTTTAGCGATTATAAAAGCTTATCACGCGGTGGTTGGCATAACCAGTACTTGTGTAATCAATATTGGCTTTAATTGGATTCCATTAACAATAACACCAGCGAGTGATTTTTTTAAATTTTTTGATTTCGGTGCTACTAGCAGACTTTTATGAAAATGAAAAAAGGGCTTTTCAAAATGTATACTTTTTTTGGGAATGTCTTGTGATTATTTCGTTGAAATGTCATCGATTATTAGTATTCAACATATTTGGTAATTTTTTTTCATTGTTTAACTAGGTCACTCAAATCGCTGTCCAAATACAGCAAAACAATTTTCAAAAATCAAATCTTTTATTGTGGCTTAACTATTACAAAACTTCTAGAGGAAGTTTTAGTAAGACAAAGCAAAAGGACAATATTCATGAACCGCAATCGGGTATGTGAATAATAGGTTTCTTAAATATATTTAAAGACCATCGGTAGTGCAGAAAAATTTAATCGATCTGTCGTTCGCTATAGGGAGAGTGGTTGTTCCAGTACTAGTCCTGAGTTTTGGAGCCTCATATAAAATAATTTTGTTTTAAAAAGGGTTGTGGCAATATTTTCTCTATTTCAACATGTTTCGTCCTACTATCATAATTATTATCCTCTCAATTTCTACTAATCAGTTGAGTTATTACAATTCTTAAAAACCGCGAAATTTGAAATCAAACCTGCTCGATGACTCTGTACAAAAAAGGGCAAAGTGGTTGAGCTAGTCGTGGTATCCTCTAAGATTTGGCAAATGATGGGTGATGTCGATGGTTCTTGGTTTCCTAATTCATAATATTTTATACTTAATTTTTCGCTTGAATTAAGTTAAATAAATAAATCTAAATACTTAGGGGATTTGCATTTGGCTCGACATTCGATAGGCAACCATGAGATCTGATAGGGGTGGTCCTAAGACAAAAATGGAGTTCTTAAAACCTATGTGCAGATAATAATGATTATATATTGTGCCAGCCACAATCTAAAGATGCCCAACTAGAATCACCGAAGAATTCCGAAACAGCGTAGGCTAACATCAATTAAGAATATTGAGTCCTCTGTTGTTTTTTGTAGACCTGTTTGACTACCTGTCGACTACCTGTTTCGAGTAAAACTGACGAATCCAAAATACACACATTTTTTTGCTTACGATTGAGGCATCTCATGCCAGTATGTAGCCAGGGATATAGAACCTGCACCGAGTATTTGACTTATGGATAAGTACTTCGTATAGGAAAAGGAATGTTGTATTATCCCAATGGAGAAGGTAGACTTGTGCTGCCAATTTTCTGCCACATTAGTGGATATTACAAACGTCATGAGCCTTAGCGGCTGTCTTAAGACTCTTTGTGCGAGTTAGAAGGAATTAAAGGGACCTATAATTTTCAGGCGATTCCGAACCAGCAAAGAGCAGCACTTTTCATGACCAGACATACTCCAAAAACCAGCTGACTTGCTGCCCTTTCCGAGGTCTTCCCAGAAAACCTCACAGATGGTGCTCTAAGGAAATTGACTCTAAGAAGATTGGTGATACTTTCGAAAACAAGATCATAATAGTGCTGACAAAAGAAAATAAAAGGCGAAAAACCAACTTAAATCAAATGCACGATTGGGTCGTACGAACTTGCTCTTATGTAAACCACTAGGAAGCTTATGATGGGTGATTCCGCTGTAGACGATTTTTGACACCAATTTTTGAATTACAATATTTTTAACTTTTTTTGATAAATATTCAAAGTAGAAATACTATATTTAATAATAAAAACAAAAACTGAGACCTAAGTTATAGAGAACATTTTTGTTTGCGCTTGGCAACATTATCATACGAAGAGTCGGTACGAACTGCAATTATTACAACTGGTAACATACGCTCAAGATAGCTATTTCCGACAGTTTTAAGTTATGCCTTACTCAATAGACGTATGAAGCAACATGCCATTTAATCGTTTGCATAAAAACATGTACGAATTTGTTATTATATTTTTAGCATTATTGATTGCAATTAACCATTGTAAGTTTGTTGCACCCGCGATATAAAAGATATAAAAATTTACTTTTTTGGCAGAAATAAAGTGCTAGCGTTTTGAAACTTTCTAAAAGTAAGAAGAAAACAAAACTAAAATTAGATCACTCGTTATTAGGAATATATTGTACGTTGAACGACAGAAAACGTTGATTTAAATTGGTTGCACCCGCGATCCCAATATTAAGATCGCGGCTGCAACTTATTGACTACTAACATTATAACGTGATTTATTGTATTTTATTGATAAAATATGCTTTGCATAATAATTTCTTATGTTCACGTTTTTTTTTTAACTATGTAATATAATATTTTGTTCTTTTTTATATAAAAATATATGGTCAAATGGAAGTAAAACAAGAAAAAGAGACTGCTTTACAGAAAATTGACAAAAAATTAACAAATATGCTGAGCTTCATGCAGAAAAAGGACTTAGAAATTTAATGTGTAGAGATGTATTGAAAGAGAAAATGAAGGCAGATACAAATTTTAAAATTCTGACCAGAATCAGACAAAACGAAAAAATTCAGTCAACACAAAAAAAGGCAGGCACTCATTACATCAGTCCCTGTAGACTGAAAAAGTCGCACAAGTGAAACGTAATCGCCCAAGAAGTCCCACTAACGTAGTTGAAGAGGTCAAAAATGTATCTAAAAAAAAAACTGATTCCACCAAAGCAATGCCCATGAGCATTCATGAAGTTACCCCCCTATTATGGAAGACAACTCAACTATAGTTTAGTTGTAATTCTTAAAATTGGTATTATCGATCACAACCAGTTGACTGTCAAAGCACAACCAGTTGTCGATTAGCAGACAACTAACAAAATGGTCGACTTTTCAGTTGTCTCTTCGTATTATGTAAGTAAATTGAGTTGTGCTTCAGTTGTAATAAGTGTCAAAATCAGACAACTGGTTCGAAGCAGTTGTGTAGAACATTTTAATGAACAAATCTGCATTCGGGTAAAAAATATGGACACAAAACAGTAAGTTAAACAACAATTTTAATAAAAATAAAATGTAATGAGTGTATTTTAGTTTGAAAACTACATGGCCATCACAATTTGAACGACTTGTTGCTCTATGTTAGATGAGCATTTATCCATTTTCCACAAATGAGTTCCTCAATCACATCTACCACTTTTTTAATTCAACTGACACTATCGATTGAGTCAGTCCTAAATTAAAATTATTGCCACTACACTTTTGGCAACTTCCTTCGCTCATGAAACGAAGAGCAGTAGCAAGTTTAACAATTGGTGCAATCGCTGAGGAACGTTGGTTGTTTTAGGAAAACTATTTCAAAAAAATGCATATTTTAGGAATAGAAGTGTACATGAGTTTATTAAATATACGGATATTCTTTTTTATTTTGGCTACATTAAGGAAATTTTCATCTTCCAAGCCACCGAAAAACAAATCGAGAAAACTTTCATACAATTTCTTATTGTTGGTTTTGTTTGTATTTCATGTTGAGCAGCTGGTTTTGACAGCAAATCGACTCCTAAAAGACGGCAACGTATTTTTTCATTACAACTGATTTTAGTTGACTTGCATAATACGAAAAATTTGCTTGGTTGCCTAAGAGTTGAGTTGTGTTGATGACAACTCAACTAAGTTGAGTTGTAATCCATAATAGGGGCATTAAGTTTTCGATGTTTTTATTGAGTCAGAAGACGAAGCATTAAATTCTAAATCTCCAACAGGGTTTTTTGAACCCCCTATATTACCAGTAGATCCATGCTCTAAAATACCGTTCTGTTTTTACAGCAGCAGTATTTCCAAAAGTTATTTCCGCAGGTTTGTACCTTCTTGCACCAGGTAGGCTGCAATATCACAATATCGTCACCAACTGACTTATGAATTAAATTTTTTTAATTCATAAGTCAGTAACTAGCTGCTGAATTAGAGTTTTTTTTATTTATAAGTCACGCACTAGCTTGTGAATTTAAGCCAAGCTTTAGCTAAAAAGTGACTTAAGGTACTAGTAAGGTCTAGAACGCCAAAAAACTCACGATTTTTGTGAATTTTTTTCTCAGAAACCTTATTAGGTAATAACATAATTTTTTTTTAAATAATGAATACATGCGTCAAGAGTACAAAATTTGAGAATTTTGACCGAATTATAGAAGGTCCAACGTCGACTCATCAAAAAATACATTGTCCCATGGCGGACAGTTAATCTCAGGATTGGCTGGATTGAAACAAAAAAACCAAAGTGGGTTATTTAAAGCAATGTTTCTTAATAGACAATTTACCACAATTTGTTTAAAAAGTCAGAACAAAAAAAAATTTCGAGCTTTGAAAAAAAAAATTTTTTTTGGCAATTTTTTGGCCATTTTTGGGTCGCTATTTTTTTTATTCATAACTTTTTGGTCAAATTGTGGTAAATTGTCTTAGAAAACATAAAAACAATCTAGTTGCAACAAGTTTTTTGAAAATCGGTTCAGTAGATTCGGAGATTAACTGTCCGCCATAGGAAAATGTGTTTTAATGAGTCGACGTTGACGCCCTCTATAATTCGGTCAAAATTCGACAAACAAATTTTTTTTTGTACTCTTGACACATGTATTCATTATTTAAAAAAAAAATATGTTATTATCTTAATGTTTCCGAGAAAAAAATTCCCAAAAATCATGCGTTTTTTGCGATTTCTGGACCGTACTAGTACCTTAAGCTTTTGCAACCTTGATTTCAAGACCCACTTTTTCGTCTTCGCTATCATCGTAATTCAACTTTGATCAAAATATCGAGTTCGTTTTTTTTATGAATGCATAACTTGCCTTCAAATATTCCATCTGAAAAGTAGGACAATGGTTTTTAAAACTCAGTTAGTGTTATTAGCTCGTCAGCGATGCTAATATTTGTATTAGGCTTGTTAAAATTGTTTTGACCTTCCGAAATGTAACTAATCAATAAATACAAATCTGCATAGCTAAAGAATAAAAGACAAGTTTGTTACATTTTAGATATTACAATAAATATATTTTTTAATCTAAAATTGAGACCCTAAGAAACCGAGTTTTACAAAGACTAATGACTAAAATGATTATTTAATAATCCCTTCATCTGAGCTTATTTGTCGTTAACTTTATCTTTATCTTTTTTAAGATGCTTGAAAAACTGAAATGTTTTGCTGCGTTACGCGAAATAAAAAAAAAGATACAAATGCATCTCTAATGTTTGAAGACAATTTTTTTTATTTAGTATTTTTTTAACAAAATTCCACTGTTGGGAGCATTTTGCCCCACTTTAGACCGTCAGAGTTTCGTCTATCGTCGGTTGTTCGCCATCAAAAAACCAACTGACTTTGATAGAAAGCCACAAAAAGCTTTTGTTATCTACGGAAGTCATAAGACGTAATTTATGAACGAGTTTTATGGGCCTGAGAGCGCGTTGTAAATATTTAAAAATGATTCATTGGCTTATTAATCAATTTGATGATTTAAAAGTCATTTAGCATACATATGGCAATTTGTGTGTGTTTGGTGGATATATAGGTATCCATGGATACATTGGGCTGGAGCTATTTTATTGCTTAGTTTTATAGCCACAATAATATTTAATAACAACTAGTCAAGATTAATTATGTGAACATAAAAACAATACCAGTTGCTGTTAGGAAAATAATATTTGCGAAAATACCTAACTCGGGACGGTTGATTTTTTAATTTTAAATAAATCACCTTTTTTCTAAATAAAATTTATACTACTTGATTAGTACTAGAATACACATTTCTTGAGGGGCCTTTTTTCGTATTGGGGTCTCATAGATTTACACGAAAGTTACCATGTTAAAATTATTCAAATTTTGAGAATCAGCTGTGTTTTATTTGTGTTGCTTGTGCGTAATCGACCAACGAATGTGAACTGTGTAAATGACACTCAAGATGAACATCTAATGAGGTACTGGAAATTTCAGACAAGCGATTATTTACAAATATATTAAAAAAAGATTGTGGGAGACAAAACGGAGCCTTGGGGCATATCAGAATTTTTGCTTGCGAAGTATTGGCGATAAATTCGTAAAAATCGAACTCGATATTTTGGTCAGACTTAATATTACGATCACCATAATGTATGGATTGCATCCAAACGGGTGCTCCGATTTTCTTAAAAATTTCACAGATACCATTTTTAATTTACCACATAAGAGCAAGTAAATGCGATCCATTCGTGCATTTTATTTTTCTTGCATATAATTTATTTGCTTGAGATCTCACATGAATATCAGACTAAAAACCGTCTAGAAGAATTCAAGTTAAACCTTCAGAATTATAATTTCTTATCCAACGAAGAAGAAACTTATCAATACTAGATACGGCAAAAGACGTTCCTGTCAAATAGTACTAAATTGTTCTCCTCGCTTTTGGACCTCTCCTTCAGGCCACGTTATTTTTCTGAAGAAATTTTATATTAGACAGTACGAGTACCTACTGAGGGTACATAGGTAAATCTGGTCTCTTAGTAGAATATCAGCTAGTTGAATGTCACATTTATGCTGAGTTAAGTGTGTCGTGTAGTAAATGTAATAAACACACAGAAACTTTCTAATATGCCTTCCCCATGAAGAACGAGAAGTCAAAAATCGAGCAGAGAAAGTAAGTAAGGAAAAAAAAAAGAATAAAAAATACTAACATTTCCCCATGATCTATTGGAAAAGTAAAACCTGGTCTTGCACTTATTTAAAGGTGGAGCTTAACAACAAAAGTTTTACAATTTGCAAATATTGAATACCTACTGCTTATGCATGTTCGTTTAGTGACACACTTTTTATGATCGTTGTTTTGCCTCAAAAGTTAAATTTTTGAAGGTTCAGTCACTTGATGTCCTTGGTTGCACGATTTTGAGAATTTTGTGGCTTCTTAAATTTTGGTTTCAAATTATCTTCAGACCAAGAAATAAATCTAACTACCAGGCCAGCATGCGAAGTTAGAAAGTTCTTCTTTATTTGCTTTATTTTCGCAAACTGTGACGTCATTCAAAATAAAATCTAATCACCAGGAGAGCATGCAAAGGTAGAAAGCTCGTTTGCTTTGATTTCGGAAACTTCTACAAACATAAATCTGTACTCAGACCAATGCGGCTTAATTCATACACTAAACAAAATTAAGGATCCGCCCTCAAGCAACGTTATATTTTAAACATGTGTTAAGAGGAGCCTAACTGGGGTACAAAAACAAATGTAAAGCAAAGAAAAAAATAAACGAAGAAACATTGCCTGCTCTTGTTTTTAGTTTTGCTAAGAACGGATCTAGGGGACGAATGGTAGGTATTTTACAAGTAATTTAATAACATTTGGGAATCAAGTATTTTCAATGGAGTGTTAAAATTTGTATTATTCAATATTCCCCTCATTGGGTAATTGTTAACTTAAATGAAATGGATGTCAGTGCAAACGAAAATTCAAACGAAAAAGTTAATTAAAACACATGTTAACAATTTATCTCGGCCCAAATACATATTTGAAGTAAAATGTCTGCTATTCACCCCCTAAGTCCGTTCTTTAATAAAATAAATAAAATTAGGGCTTAGCATTGTTTTTGTTTATGGTATTGGTTGTTTCTCTATTTTTGCTATTAGCTGTTTTACTGAGCGTATACCTACTTTGTAGCATGGTCGCCTAGTAGACCGATGAAAATTTTGAATAGAATTCATAGAGTGGTTGTGTAAATGGAGACAAATACACATGACAAGTGCTTGAAGGCTGAGTTTGAGTGTATTGTAAGAGTTTACTTAGTAAAAAAAAATTAAACACAACAAAACTTTCTGGTATGTCTTCCCCATGAAGAAGGATGTGTCAAAAATCGAGCAGAGAAAGTAAGAAAATAATATAACAACAAACACTAACATTTCTGGGGATCCTCATGATCTATTGGTAAAACAAATTCTGCTTTTGCAGTTATTTAAAGGTGGAGCTTAACAATTAAAGTTTTGCAATTCGCAAATATTGAATGCCTACTGCTTCCGCATGCTCGCCTGGTGATGCACTTTTTAATATCGTCTAACTACCAGGCTAGCATGCGAAGGTAGAAAGTTCTTGTATGCTTTAATTTTGTAATTTGGCAAACTGTGACGTCATTCGAAATTAAATCTAATCACCAGGCGAGCATGCGTAGGTAGAACGCTCTTTTACTTTAATTTCGCAAACTTCTACATACATACATCCATACTCTGTTCAATGCGGCTTAATTCATACACTGAACAAATTAATGATCCGCCCTCAAACAACGTTATATTTTAAGCACGGCTGGAGAAGCTTCCAACTGTGGTACAAAACAACAGCAGAGCAAAGAACTAAGGAATAAACAAAATTTGCTGCTCGTTTTGTTTTATTTTTGCTAAGAACGGATCTAGGGGGCGAATCATATAGGCATTTATCAATTGCCTTCTAAATAATAATAGTGATATTCTTAGGTCAATTCCGTGTATTTCGCTAATTGCTTGACCAATTTTGTTCCAACTTTGTAAAAGAGATTCCAAAATTTTACAAAAAACAGTTTTCAATCAAGAAAAATCAGAAGAACTGTATCTTTTTAGTGAATTTATCATTTTCTATGCCCATCCGTAGCAATATGGTTATACCCACTATTTGGTCACATTTTATGTTTCAACCGCAAGATCAAGAATGTTCGATCAAGTCTTGCATGTTTTGTTATGAGACCTGATAGACATTCACTATAATGAATTTTTAGAGTCTTTGTGAAACTGTTTTCAATGTCAAGTTCTAATTAACAGTATTTTTTTTTTTTGTTTTGCTGAATTATAAACTATATTTATGTACTCTTTCACTTTAGACTATCAGATAACTTTATATCTATCTATAATAAAAATAGGTAACATAAATTATTTTTTATTTGCAGCACAAAGCTAACCATGTTCATAAATAAAGCAAAAATTACTTTGTTTATGGGCAATAAAAATCAATAAATAGTTAACTTATATCGATAACCTTTTTAATCACACATATGTGTAGAGGTATGTGTGCTCTAACAATCTAGCCTTTCTATTGAAACCAAATTAGCTCGTAAATTAAATACCTAATCGTTTAATTAATACTGGATCTATTTTTATATAAACAACATACACAAATATTCATCAGATAAACCCAGATCTGACTTGACTGGCTGGCTCTTTTGTGAAAGTAAGGTGTATTCTCTTTCACGATCATTAAAAACGCGCATATTGATTTTTTTTAATTTAAAATTTTATGTCAAGATTTTTATTAGCTATAGTGATGGTGTGTGACATGTGTTTTGTATTTTCTTTAATTTAATTCTCATAAATTTAGAAATATATACATACATTTTTGTTTAATATTTGAATTTTGAAAAGACTAAATTTTGTCAAACATATAATGAGCTTAATTAAAATTCTCAACCAAAACAAAAACAAAGAGAAATCGACATTAAAAAATATTAAATATGCAAATGGGAGGTGATATAATAAACACTAGTAAGCTTAGTTCCAGTAGCAGTTCAGTCAAAAAGTTTTCAGCTTTTTTGAGACAGAGGGGGTCACTTTGCATGTACTACACCTACAGTTATGGACAGAGAAATAGCACACTTATGAGAAAAATCTCGCGATTAAAATGTCTGTTATGTCCAAAGTTTGTAGTAAGTTTGTTCTCCAGGCATAATGGTCTACATTAATTGATGTAAACAAAAAAGTCTTAATAGTCCCGTTACCTTTGATAGATTCTTGCATTTGCCTTTTGATTATATTCTTTTCTCTTTTACTCCTGGACACAGAAATAGCACATATTATTTTAACCGTTGAATTTTTATTTCGCGATCGAAATTTATGAGAGATAGTGTTTATTTTGTGTTGTTTATAGTTCCATAAAAAAAGTTTTTAACAAAATGGGCCGAGGAGCGCATTGTACTCCCGAAAAGAGGAAAATTATTTTCGATCTTCATACACAAGGTAAAAATCCTACCCAAATAGCCAAAACAGTAAATTGTTCCCGTAAAATGGTTTATAATATCATTGGTTTAGTGAGAGCAAATCGAGATATGACAACAGAAAATAAAATTCGTAAGCCACCACCCCGCAAAACTTCGTTACGAATTGACAGAGCCATTGCTAGAAAGTGCAAATGTGACCCTTTTAAGTCATCTCGAGACATTATGGCGGAAGTAAATGAAGAATTTGGTGTTGATGTCTCAAGCAGATTGATAAGAAGAAGACTCAACGATGCTGGGTTGTTTGAACGTGTGAGCAGGAAAAAACCGTTACTTTCCAAGAAGAACATCAAAGCTCTTTTGACTTTTGCTAAGACTCATAAAAACAAAAACGTGCAGCTTTGGAAGAGAGTGCTTTGGAGTGACGAAACCAAAGTTAATCGAATTGGTCCAGATGGGAAAACATTTGTCCATCGCCCAAAGTGCCAAGCATACAACCACAGGTACACTCCTAAGACTGTAAAACACGGAGGGGCAACTTGATGGTCTGGGGAGCATTTTCATGGCATGGAGTGGGTCCACTGGTGAGGATTGATGACAGAATGGATAAATTTTCTCATCTCAATATTCTTAAGAATACCATGGAACCATTTTCCTTTGAGTCTATGCCAGTAAATTGGATATTCATGCATGGCAATGATCCCAAACATGCATCAAACATAGTCAAAGATTGGCTTTTGGACGAACAAATTGATGTACTGACCTGGCCAGCTCAAAGTCTCGATCTTAACCCCATAGAAAATCTACGGAATGATGTTAAGGTTAAGATTGGGCAGAAAAAAATCAAAATTTCGAACGATCTTTGGGCCGGTATCAAGGAAACGTGGTATTCTATCCCACAAAGTAGATGCCAAAAATAAGTTGAGAGTTTACCAAGAAGATGCCAGGAAACTTTGAAAAATCGTGGTCGACAAACAAAGTACTAACTTGGTAATATTGTAAGATTTGAAATTCTAAGAATTTTTCGCTAAAATGTTGATTTTTTTACAATTCTAGGAATGTGTGCTATTTCTTTGTCCACAAGAAATAACGTCACCACAAATTAAAATAATTTTTAAAAATCTACTTTATAGCTAATAATTTTAAATTAATATTTAGATGAAGCTTTATTTGTTGTAAGAGGTCCTGAAATAAAAATGAAAATGTTTCAGTTCATAAGTATAAAATAAAAATAATATTCATACAAAACATCATAAGTGTGCTATTTCTTTGTCCATAGCTGTATATAGAAGCACAGACACTAAATTCGAGCGAAACCTCGCAGCCTGGTCTTCTCACTGTAGACGTTGCTGTGTAAGGCTAACTAAATAAAACCTCTATTTAACCTATAGAAATTCTTTTCAAAGTCGATAAATAGCAGAAACAGAACAGAACTCCAAACATTATTCTATTATGATCCTTAAGGTGTTGATGTAATCTATGCAGATTGAACATGTCTGAAATCTTGCTGGGTCGACAGGTGATAATACGGGAACTTGTTTCTGCGAATTGCTCATTTAGGTATGTAGGCAGTACAAAAAGAAGACCCTTCATGTTCGCGAATGATCAGATGGTAAAATGAATATTTTTGACTCTTAGAATTGCGATATCTCACGAATGGTAACTCATAGGAAAAAAATTCTGAGGTTCATTTTTGTAGAGAATTTTAAGATCTACCACTTTGGCCTGAGGTATTTTTTGAGAAAACTTACCGTTTTCGAGAAAAATCCAAAAAACCTCAAATTTTGATCCCTAGCTCTCCACCAATATTTGGCTTTCCGGGAATTTTTGTTATTTCAAATGTCTATATTGACCGGACTTATATCATTTCCTTATATCTCACGACGACGGTGTTTACTCTTTAGAATTGGACAAAATCATAAAAAAATGTATGTAAGGGATCTCTTACTCATTCATTTTGGATAGAGTGGTTTCTAATTTCTTGCTTGGCGTCCTCGGTGTCGAGTTGAGCATTATAAGTCCTGTTTTTTTTCTTTAATACCCAGGGTTCGAAATGTTTATTTTACACTCAGTATTGATAACATTTATATGCGCAGCGATAGAAGGGTTCAAGCTACGTTAGGTAATACAAACTCAACTGAACACGTGAGTGGAGTAATGCCCCAGGGTGGAGTTTTATCCCTTTTACTGTGACAGTAAGTCATGAACAAAATTCTGGTTTTGTTAGAGAGATGTGGTGTAAAGACGGTTGTGTACCGAGATGATTTGCTACTATTGGTGTCGGGAAAGTTTACCCATGTGATTAGTGAAATCACAGAAATAACTTGGAGGAAAGTTAGCAACTGAGCCACAACTATTGCTTTTTGCTACTAAAACAAATATCGCCCTTCACTCTACCTCGACCCAATGACTTTACCCTTTCCTTGTCTTCCAGTGCGACATATTTCGTAGTTATCCTTGACCATAAATAGAAAAGACTGGGAAGATAAGTTGTGATGATTGACTTCGATACAACCATCTTTCCTTACCGATTGCTTAACACTCTTCATGGTGTCAGTTCGGGAATCTTTAAATGTCTTTAGGTCTACCTGATTTTGTTAGTATCTTTCAAGCTGAATTACCCATAATAAGAAAAACATGCAAAATATGTACTTAAATAAAATCCAAATCAAAACCGGAATAACACTATTTTTACAGTCAGCAGCAAGGTGCCTGTTAAAGCCATTGATGTGCCTTTTTCGTGTTCTTAATTGTTCCAGCAATGCCGGGAAGAACTTGCGAGTCTGAACATTAACCTCAATGTCACTCATATCTAAGTCCGGAGAGTTAACATTCCTCTTCGTGATCTGGAGTGCAAAATCTTATCAATTTTTCTCACAGAGTCCAACTGTAGATTAAAAGATGTGGCCCACCCTTGATAATTCCCGAAAAAATTACATAATATGCAGACCCATTTAAAATATAGCCAGGTTGCAACATGCACTGGATACTGGCCAATAGGGGAAATACAGCGAAGCTGGGAATGCCTTTATTAATTGTCGCCTTTTTTGAGGATCATCAGAAAAAAGAAACAGTTATTCATTTCCTCTGTAAATGTCCTAGTCTGGCCAGAACAAGAGCCCAACGAAAAGTTATTCCTCGACGACCTTAATCAACTATGTGAACTGAAGATCAAAGACTTGATCTCTTATCTTAGCTCGGTGAAATGGCTCTTTTAACAAACCTTGATGACATCTGTAACAGGAATGCCTCGATCTTAAGACCGCGAAATAGCGAACTTCAGGTAGAGAGAAGCTCATGAATTCCTCATCAAGCTTACGGTATCAAAACGGCGCACTCCAGTTGAAATTGGGTCCCAAAACATGCTCTACCTACCTTTGCAAGAACTCTGCGTTCTCTTGTTCAATTATATGGTCTGTTTTACTATCTAAGACCACCATCAACAAATGTTTGACAGCCACAGTTCCATCCAGCCCTTACGGCAAAATAATGCTGCAGTCTATTTTTACTTGTGACTTAGAGGTACCAAAAAGCAAGTTATGCATTCGTTAAAAACATCGAACTCGAGATTTTGATCAAAGTTGACATTACGCTGATAAATAAATTTGGTGGTGCAACAGCTCAGAGTGAACCAGGACCTAGTGACTTACAACTCTCAACCATTCCTGTGTGTTTGTCATCTTTATTATGTAATTCCTAGCAAAAAATTCAACTCTACCTGGCCCTGGCTTGTTGGATAGTTTCAGATCTGAAATTCTGGAAAAAATACACTGCAGTTTCCTAAAGCCCCGTTTTATATCCGAATCTTTTCCCAATAATAAGTATTGTTCTGCTGAGTGAATCCTCTTATTTGAAAAATTGTTTTGCAGGTGACAGTTCTCACAAATTTTGATATTCAATTTAAGTTCAAATCAGTGTTTTTCGGATGCAACAACGCCCTCCGTAGTGGTGATGAATAATAATTAGACCAAGTTTAGTTATATTAAATATTTACGAAAATAAAATTATATTTATTATTTCTATATTTTATTATGTTGTTCATTTGTCAGATTTATATTTATTAATAAATGTGTTGCTGGTTTGTGTGGGATATTCTTAGAATCACTAATGCTCATTCAAGGAAGAAATATTGGAAACGAATTTTACTCAAAATATCTTCTAGGATATTGTTGAACATATTTTACTAACCTAATTGAACACATTTTACTAACTTACCAACAAAAAAAAATATCACTACTTTTTGTATAAATTTTATAAAAAAAATTATTTCAGAGAAACAACAATCATATAATGCCCATGAACAACAACTACATGATGTCGTCGGGGCATTGCGTTTCTGGATCGTTTCCACTCGATGATGTGGGAACAAATTCCGTGGTGAGTTTAATTTTGTTTTTGATTACCTCTGGTCTGGTCCAGCGTACCACATTCCTTAACTTTTATTTTCCTTTATAAAAAAACATAAAATAATATCTTGAATCAAATAACTAATTACCTGATACAATATTTTCACATCTCTGAACTAACAACCTTTGTTCTTTAAAAACAAATAAAACAAAATAATAAATTGCTTTTAAAGACAACAATTTATATCTAAATATTTCGGTGGACGCCTACTCAGTAATAAAACAAAGAATTTGACATTTTTAAAAAAGTTAACAAACAAAAATAAATTGTTTAAATTATTTTTATGAGATATTATGTGAAATAAATGGGACTCGACTATCATTTATATAATTGATTAATTTACCCAAACGACCACTTGTAAAATGTTTATATTTAGTTTTTTGATTATTTGTTTCTCTTTAAATGTTCATCTCTTTTTAATTAAACAAAACACGAACAAAAAAAATAATTCAAACGATACTCAATTTAATTTGACATCAAAAAATTATTTATCATCTTCAAATGAAATAAACAAAAACAGCAACTAAAAAAATAAGTAATTTATTCGATTCATTTATATGTTTTTTTTTTTATATTTATTTTATGTGATGACTTTAATTTTTTATTTGACAAAAAAATTTTCACTTTGTGTTCATTTAATATTCATAAAGAAGTGATGACATTTTTTTTAAAATAAATTATTGAGATGACAATTCCTTGAGTTTTGACTAGGCAATCATGGAAAAAGATTATAAATTAAAATTAAGTTCCACGACAAATGTTTTATGTTGGGGCAAAACACACAAAAATTCCAATTAATAAATTAACGTATTAAAAAGTTGTATTGGGACATGTTTGCATTGAAGGATGAAATCGCATTTGGTGGGTGAAAAGTATTTTTTTTTAATTAAGATAACTATAAATCGAAGATTTAAGATGTTCGTTTTTTCTTTTTTTGTTGAAATTGCAACACCGTGACAAAATATTACTACTTTTTTTGTTTTTTCATAAATATGTATATGTTTGTACTAGAATGACAGAAAATAGAAAGTTAATCCCGGAAAAAAAGTGTGCCTAAATATGAAGGATACATGCGCCCTTTTTACTAACTGTCACTTGATATTGACTTAAATTTATACTTGGGATATAGGGTGCCTTTTACGTTTCAGGTTGATTTTATATGGTTGCCATTTTTGTATGAACGAAATTTGAAATTTTAAAGACTGGTTGGTACCAATAAACTATGAAGTATCTAACGCAGCAACAACGTATTGGAGTTAGAGTGCTACAGTTTTTAGGTCCGCTATAGACCAGCGCCATTTTTTGGCAAAAATCATTATGAGCGTCGAAGCACATTTCGATTTTCGAATTGACTGACTGTTAATAAACAAAAAAACTGAACTAAAAAACCTCGATTGATTAACCAAAGACCACTACACCCTCATAGACTAAGAATATATGCTGCGCTATTTGTGACGGCGAGTTGGCGTATTTGGGCCATGCTGTAACAGTTACTGGTGACCGCTATTGGGACATTTGGAAAATATTGGAAAACTTCCTTGTAACCGAATTGCATCAATTAAGCCTACAGAGAAGAGGATCGTCGTCCGCCTTTAATTGCTGAGTCAATTCGATCTTGTAAGCGAATAATCCGCGATCCTTGTTCAGATTTCTCCTCCGGCTAGTGCGTGAAATGTTGAGATCGATAGGTACTTATAGGTACCATTAGGCAAGTTATGCATTCGTAAAAAAAAATCGAACTCGAAAAAAGTGGGACTCGCAATTCTGTCTGTCTGTTCGACTTCAGCTAAACGGCTCGTCCGATTTTCTTCAAACTTTCTTGATATGGGTTTTAATTTTTCCCCCGGATGTTTTTTTTTTTTTTTGAGACCAAAAATAACGGTACCTGCCATACGAATTTTTTTCAAAATTTTATAAATATTTTTTTTCTCAAGAACTGTCCCATACATTAAAAAAAAAAATTCAAAAAAATTCATTTAGTTAAACCTAGGTAATGGTTGGAAAAAAAATTCCAAAAAATTATTATTTTTGATACCCACCATGGAACCGTTTTTCTTTGTTTTTGATTTTCTCAAAAACGGTAGGTACAACCGATTTTAATCATTCTTTTTATGTTAAGGCTCCCCAGCCTTAATTTAAAAAAAAAATTTTTTAAATATTTTCATTTTTTTTTTTGAAAACTTAATACATATTTCGAAAACCCCACGCTCGATTTTTTTAAAACTTGATTAATAAAAGTTTCTTAAAATAATTTACAAGATATGAGAAAAAAAATTATTTTACCTAAAAATAACGGTACCCTCCCTACAAATGTTAAAAAATGGTTTTCGAAAATCGTTTTTTTTTCTCGAAAACGGTTCCGAGAATTTTGCTTAAATTTTTTTTCTTTCGATTAATTTTAGGATCTATAATTTAATAAAAAAAAATTTGAAAACAAGATATTACTGACACCTACCATAGAACGATTTTTTAAAATTTTGAATTTCTCATTATCGGCATAACGGATTTCAATGAAATTTTTTAGAGAGAAGCTTCTAAAAAGTTTAAAAAATATTGCATTTTTTTTGAATTTTGAAAAAAAAAACATTTTTTTTGGAAAATTCAATATCTCGAAAACGGCTCAATATTTGTTTTGTAAATTTAATTTTTATTCGAACAATAATAAAAACTTAAAATTGGCGTACCAAAATTTTTTCTTAAAAATGTTTTAAAAATTTTTTATATAAAAGCTTATTTTTTTAGAAACCAATACAAAGACTTATAATTTTTGTTCTTGCATAAACCTATACATATATGCTTGAATCACATAGCATCCAGTTTTTCTCTAATAACATTCATTTTTGAAATTCTTAGTCTATTACATAGGAGCAAGTTCGTGCGACACAGTCGTGTATTTTATTTACTTACGATATAGGTACTATAGGGTAGGTTCTGCATTTGCAAAAAAATTGAACTCGAGATTTTGATCACAGTTGACAATACACGATGATAGCGAAGACGAAAAAAGTAGGTCCGGCAATTCCGTCTGTCTGTCTGTCTGTACTTCTTCCTTACAGCCTAAGCCACTGGAGCTATTTTCTTCAAACCCGAAACTTCGGTGATTCCCTGGAGGGGAAATTGAATTTTTTTAGCTCCAAAACTAACGGTACCTTCAATAAACCCTTGATCCAAAATCTTATTTATCTCAAAAACTGCTACAACGATTTCAATAAAAAGAATTATGTGTACTATTAGGCTAGGCGCGCACATTTAGTTTTTAATTTCGCAACTGCTTGGTTCGAGCAACTAAAAAGTTTGTGCTTTGACACAAACTAAACGATTGCCTGAAATGAATTCGCTATTTTGTGTAAGATGTATTTATATGCACCTGCGCGCACATTAAACCAAATAGTTCATCTGTTTTCTATAAGCAACCAAACTTAAAATTGAATGTGCGCGCCTAGCCTTATGGGCATAGACTACATTTTAGTGAATACAAAATTTAGGAAAAAAATTTATTAACGGTACCAGCCGTAGAACCGTTTCTCATTAACTGCTCTAACGATTATTACCAAAATTTGTATGCAGGAGCCCCCTTAAATTTAAAATAATGTTTTATATACAAATATTCGAAAAAATATTTTTTTTTTTTTGAAAAATCAATGCATTTTAAACGTGTGAACGATTATTTCTTGAAATTATTTCCTAAAATCTATATTACGAAATACTACATAAATTTGTCATCCCAAATTTTGTTCTTGAAAAATTTTAAAGAAATTTCTTATATACAAAATTAAAAATTAATTTAATAATAAAACGATTTTTAAACTTTGTTTGCATAAATTCATACTTTTCTAGAAATCAGACAGCAATTTTATGCATTTGAACATCTTTATCTCATTAAATCTATGTATTATATTTATTTATACATAACTTTTAAATTCCAGAGTACCTTTACATAAGAGTACGTGCATTCCAGCCTTGCATTTTGTTTTTTATATATTTAACTTTTATTTCCACCTGTAATAAAATATTAAAATTGACCTGTGAAAATGTTTTCTTGTTCTGTCATAAATTCGTATTTGTTCAAGAAATCACATGGGATTTTGTTCTTAGCTCCAATTCCAAAGGATTTGCTTAGCCTTTTATTAAAGCTAAAATTCTAAGTCTAACATAAGAGCAAGTTTCGCCATCCAGTCGAAAAATAGATCCAGTTCAGGAATCGTACATTCATGTGGTGTCGCTCAAAGAGTAGTCTCTGTATATTTGGCATTAACTTCAAAATTGGGCTCTTAGTGTCAACTGACATGTTTTCCTAAAAGTGCAAATACTTTGGTGAAATTCGTCAAGCGCAATTATTGGAAGCAGTAGCCTAAATTGAGTTTTGACCGCCAATACATCAATTTGTGAATCGTGCTGAAGTACACATCCATTTTTATGATGGCTACGAATACAAATGTCGTTGGAATACTAAAGTTTTGTAAAATCCAATTGATGCTAAAAAGAGCGATTTTTGAGTATGCTTTTAAGTTTTTTTTTTAAATATTTTGAATAAAATACCATAAACCGCAAAACATTATCTTTCTAACTTTTTCTAAAATTTTATGTAAAGAGTTTTTCAACAGAGGTATACGAGTATGTTTATTTAAACTGTATAAAATTAGTTCTGAGTGCTATATCAGTAGAATGTCCATTTTGCCGAATAACATTTCCTTCACATCCAATTTGGGGCGAAAGAAATCGGTTACCATCGATCGGTAGCGCTCTCCGTTGATGGTAATGGCAATTTTCGAAGAAGTACGGACTGATAATGTTGCCAGTCAACAATCCACTATTTGTGAATGCATTTCCTCTTTGTGGACTTCGTGTGGATTGACATCAATTTAAATCTAATAATCTTGACGCGTTCATCTAAAAATTAGTCTCACCGCTGCAATTTTTTTTTTATGAAATTGCGGGCTACTTCCAAATTTTCTATCATTTGAAATTTGATAAATCTACAAACATTAACAACTATTGTTTGACTGACATTCACAACAATAAAAAAAATTTTAAAACTGGTAAGTTCACAATGTGGTGTGTTCACGTACGTTTTTGAATTAAATTCACAATAATGTCGAGTTTTAAAATGAGCTGGTGGTCCAATCTAAAAAGTTGAAAGTGCGGCAAAAGACGGAAAGCATGAACGAACATATTTCACAACGGACAAAAAAAAATACTGGCTATCAGTATTGCCGCAGACTTTTTGACAATATGAAATTATAAAAAAATTAAAACTCGCAGATGGGCAACATTTTGCTTTCGTAAGAATTAAAATATGTAAATTCACAAATGTTAAAAAGTTCGCGGAGTTCTACTCCTAAAGATGTATCTCATAAAAACCAAAAGAACAACACACATTCCAAAAACACAATTAAATTCATCCATGTTCATTTTATCTAAAATCCTTGACTTTTAATTAACTCAAGCCAAAATAGAATGAACGAAGCAATAAATTGGACATGCTCATAAGTCTTGTTTAATTTGGGGTCAAAAAATATTATCATTTAACATATCAATCAAAAGCAACAAAAAGATACCTACATACATAGAATTCTCAAAGTCCAGATTTCAGCGTGTGTGATGTGCGCCTATAAAATATTAATCCCCTTTGCCCTGGAGGGTAAAAACATTGTTAGTTGAGATGGTTGCGGTCGTATGTTGGGCGCCAAACCCAATATTAATTGCGACAGCAGAACACACATAACAAAATGTCATTTCGTACCATAATTGATGATAGCCATCTATCAAAATATCTTTTTGTGTCTCTGAATATTTTTTTTTTTCGTTCGGATGATGATGATGATGAATTGATGATGAATGTGCAAAGTGTTGTTCGTTTGGGATCGTGAGCTGTTTGATGTGTGTTCTGTTTCTGTCTGGTGATGGTGTTGTTGCTGCTGCTGCTGCTCTACTTTGTGCTTCCTTCATCGTAGTCATTCTGGTGCGATTCTTAAAAAAAAAAGAAACAATGATTTTTTTTCTGCCACTGAAACATTTTAGATATGTACATGTATGTACATTGGGTTTGGATTTACAGGGGCGAATTATTTATAAGGCTTCATAGGCCAAGAATTAAGGGCCGGTTTACCCAGAAACAATTTTGAATAATCTTACCAAGGCCCAACTGATTTTAAAAAAGGACTGTAGCTGAAATTCTATTTAAATTGTCAATTCGGTAGTTCCTAATTCAATTCGATAATTTCCATGTCCATTCGATACTTTCCATTTCAACTCGAGTCATCTATTCTCTTCTGAACTCGAATTCCTTTAATATGTCCCAGTGTTCAATGAGGATTTAGAGCTTACAAAAAAAAAAAAAAACAAACGAATGCAAACTATCGAGTAAATCATAATAAATTGTAAAATAATCTACACAAATAGTAAATAGTCAATGAAATAAAAGTGAACAATTATCTTTTCTCTTTTGCGATCAAATTATTGATTGCTGAAATTATATTTGTCGTTTAGGCACAAGTAAATCCTACTTTAAAACCAATCGTTACTCTTTGTTTTGCAAGTATAGACTGTGGAAATATCTTTATCCATCACTATCTCTGTGTCTTACGCTCTCTATCACACTATCTTTCTTTCACTCTATAGCTCTCAAATACTATTCACTTTTCATCGGTCTCTTCTCACAGATCGTCAAGTCAAAATAAAATCATGTGAGTCCTCTATCGTGAAAAAAACTGTTCTTTATATTTCAAGGTGAGTTTTGAATCGTTACTCTTATCGAAACAACGAATACAAACGAGAAACGAGGTGATACGAAAAACACTTTCCCCGTAAATTTTGGCTTGAATTGCTGGACTGTTTTCGATATTCTAGAAGAGTTATGACTCTAAGTCAAGTTGTTATTTAGCGGTCCTTAGGCGCCTTTAGGTCTCTTAACATCGAACACGCCTCTGTCAACTTGTCTCATACATACCTTCATCGAAAGACACATAAAACATATTCAGACGGGATACAAATATCTACTACAAAAAAAATATCCATTTTACCCCCATGTCATGACAGTTTTCTCATATTTCGCTGTCATTTCATGTTTTGCCATGTCCTATTATTTCGCTCATCAGTCAAAAGCATTTTGGACAGCATCAAGGTTGCAAAAATGTTTTGACGAATGAGTTAGTAGAAAGACAGTGGATGAATGAAATGGATGGATTGATGGGGATGGAAATGGAAATGGAAACAGAGGCACGTTATATGACAATGAAATAAAAAATAAAAAAGTGAATAACACCATGCGGTGTACGATGAGTTGCCAGTCTTATTTTTTTTTTTTTTTTTTTTGAGCGAAAAGAAATTGTCAGATTGATTGACAGATCAAACAATTTTCATTTAAAACCTTTTTTTTTTTGATATTTTTTGTTTCTTCTGGCCTTAATTTAGTTGGTTGCAAAAAAAAAAGGAAATCAGTCAAATGCGAGCAAAAGCTGTATTATATTGAAAGCGCGATTTAGATGTTAAAAGGTGAGAACTGAATGAGTGCAGGTGACTTGTGGCAATCAGTTGCCTTTCTTCTCGGTTCTCATTTCAAAAAAGTTCTCTTCGAAGCGAGAAAAGTTGTGGTAAATACAAATCTCACCAGTAAGGTGGTCGACTTATTATTTAAGAAATTAGGTTCGAAGTGTTATCGTTTAACTTTTTCAATCCTTAAGACGTAACATAAAGTATCAATTTTTTTAAGGTGATAGTGTTTATTCGAAGGTTTGATGGCGTTAAATTTCATCAAGCCGTTTCACTTTTCTGGTTGCACAAATAGAAAGGCAATTACAGAGAAGAAATACAGAAAAATGGTGTTTTACCAAACAATTCTGAATTCTACACGATTTTAAGAATGTCTTTTAGTTTTATGTTTGATTATGAAAACAAATGTTCCTCGAGTAATTTTAGTCAGAGCTAAATCAGGACATTAATGGAGAATGTGAGGTTCTCCGTCGTGGCACCACCGCCTGCACAAATCAAATGTGTTGATATAAGTTTCTTGTCCGAGAGGTTTTTCAAAGTGTACGCTGGAAAAAGTAAATATGGTTTAGTACAAATCCAGCATGGTCTCTCTTAAGGTTTAGTCCCGTCTTGTACAAACTCTATAGGTACATACTTGTGATTTTCCACAGGTTTCTTTAAAAAATAAGCACTTATACAAAATTTTTAAAACATTTTGAGAAAAAATTTTGGCACGCTAACTTAAAGCTTTTATTATTCTACGAACAAAATTTAAATTTCAAAAAAAAATATTGATTCGTTTATGAGATATTGAATTTTCAAAAAAAAATGAGTTTTTTCCAAAAATTCAAAAAAGTTTTTTTAAGTTTTGAAATACAATAATTTTTAAACTTTTTAAAAGCTTCTCTATGAAAAAAAAATGATTAAAATCCTTTATCCCAATAGGGAAAAATTCAAAATTCGAAAATATGATTCTATGGTACAGTCAGTAATATCTTAATTTAAAAATTGTATATTTTAAATTATAGAATTAATCGAAAGGAAACAAATTTTATCAAAATTGTTGGTGCTGTTTTCGAGAAAAATTCGAAAACCATTTTTTAACATTTGTATGTTGGGTAAAATAAAAAATTGTTTTCTCACATCTAATAAAAGTTTCTTAATACAATCTACAATATTAAGAAACTTTTATTTGTCAAGTTTAAAAAAAATGAGCATGGCGTTTACGAAATGTGAGTTTTCCAAAAAAAATTGAATTTTTTTAAAAAACCTAACATTTTTTTTTTCACCAAAAATCTACTTTTATGATGAAAACATGACCCATTATTGGTCCACATTATTTATCGAATCAAAAAAAAAAAACTTCGTAAAAAAAATCAAGCTGTTTTATGTTACTAACTTTATTTTACAATTCTCAATTCTGTAAAAATTATATTTTTGTTTTATAACGAATATACACATATAAGTTTAGTTTAGTTCATTAGTTAACTGAAATTCGGCCAAAGTCTGTCACACGTGCTTCTCCGTTGCGACCACCAACATTAGGGTAGTCCTTATTCCTAAGAAAAAATTTTTTTTTTAATTTCGCGGGGCACCACGTAATTTGATTATATACCATAAGAAAGTATTTCAGTAGTTTTTTTGGAATTTTTTAAATGACATTTAGAGGTCGCTACCAAGGTTTGAATTTTAAATAAAAACTCAAAACCTGTTTTTGGTTAGATTCTTTTATTTTTATAGCCAGGACATAATATTACAAAACTATTGTTGTTATAAATTAAGATATTATCTAGATATTTGAATCATTTATTTTTAATATACAAGGGTTGACTTGTTAGTATTAGGGAACTTTTTCCTATAATCTTTTACCAACAAAAGCAAATATTGCTTTTGTTCTTCTTTGGTTGTAATTAATTTATTATATTCTTCCATTAAAGCAACATAGCGCTCAGCTACGTCGTCGTTCACTACTCGCAAAGAATGAACGATATTTTTGGTAGCTACATAATCAGTGTCTTCGTTCCAAGTTTCCAAGACTTTTTTCAAAAAATTTGATGAAATACCTAGGATCTGGAAGAATCTTAAGGAATTTCTACTCACGAAGTTTTCTATATTTTTTTCATGAATATGTGTGATATCAAGGTTTATTCTTTTTAAGCAATCTTCTGTGCCTTCAATTTTCAGTGCTCCTACCATTTTTTTCTTCTCTTGAACTGAAAGTTCGTCATCGAAAAAGGCAAGCGAAACTATAGTTCTTCCGACAAATACCACAAATGATTTAGAATCTTTTTCAGCGCAACAGTAGCTATATTTTATTTTTGTTAAAGCTTTCAAAGGCTTTAAGGTCTTTCAATAATTGTAAGTCGTTTCTTGGTGCTGACTATCCGGTAGAGGCTTGAAACCAATATTTAACATAAATCATCACCGTGAAAATGCATATTTCTCTCACAACCTTTTCGTCCTACTTCGTTAGCTTAAACTGATGCTTAAATAAATAGATTTTCATACAGTACAAGGCTCTTGTCATCCACCTAGCTTGATGTAGACCAGCAGGTTTCCTAAATAAAACGCCTTTTTCAGGAGCACCACTAAGAAAATGATAGTGAGATTCAACAGTTCTCTGTAGTCATCTCGAGGTTGATGTACTTGTAGTTGCTTTTTGGCAAAAGAAATCCTGTCTGCGGCCACTTATGTAAAAATAGGTTCCTCAGCATAATCTGTAATTGTTTTGAAGTCGCTTTGGTCAATAGTGTTCCAATTGTTCTTAAATCTTTTAAATAATTGTATATCAGGACCACTAGATGGGGCAAGCGATTGATCCACGCTGACAACATAATTTCCATTATGTGGTGATGACAAGCAAACCAAAGCATTTTTTGTATCCATTTTTCGTTCCAAAAGAACGCATACTCCACTTCTTAAGTCCGTATTTACAGCAGTAGTTTCAAAACACAAACATTTTACTTTATCGCTCAAATTCCATGAATTTAAAGCTTCGTAGACAGCTGACGCACATGCGATTTTGGAACTGCAAGTAGTTGATCAACTCCATCTCCTGATACCAAAACTGGCAGCCGATCTACAGTTTCGTGTCCAGTAATATCTTCTATAAGTTTACCATCCCAATGGATTGTTAATGATGAATTTGGTTTAAACTCGCTTTTGAGAGACTCTGCAACAGCTTTGCGATTTTTCACACGTTGCCGACGAATAGAAGATCTATTGACATTAAATTCTGATGGATCACAGCCTGTACTTTTCATAGTAGATGTCACGACCATAGTTGCTCGTCCGTCACTCAATTTAGAGACATCAAGACTGGAAGCTAATTAGCTGTTTATAATGTCTTTTCGAGCTCGTTTCTGAGGTGGTTGAATTTCGGACAATTCTGATATGCATTCGAAGTCAGATGAAGTTGCTTCTTTACTAGTGGGGGTACTGGGGGTAGACGAAAATTTTTAATTATTATTTTTAACTTATCATGATGTTAGTGCGCACGCGTACGCCTTAAATTGTACGTCTTACGGCTTATCTTTTTGATTGTGTGAACGGTCTAAATCTCATATAAGCTGTTCTCCAATGAATTTTGTAAAAATTTTGACAGCTGATAGCGAGCTCTAAATCTTAACAAAAAAAAAAACTTATTTCATATTTAGAGGTATGCTCCGGGGATAATTCAAAAGTCGAAAAATAAGGACCACCCTAACAAACATAAATGTTTAAATAATTGTAAATAGCATGCAACAAATTGACAAGAAATTTTTTCACATGCAAATTAGAAGTGTGGTTAATATTAATCATTTTTTGCGCAGTCGCACAGTGCGGTATTTTGGTCGAAAACCTGGCCAAAAATAGTTGGGCACATTTTTCATATCAAATAGGTACCAAATGACTAAAAAGTTATTTGGAAGGATAAATTTTTATTTTTTAGGTACAGTAAAACCCACTTAAATGCCCATCCCGATTAGCCGAAAGAAAAAAAAATATTAAAAATCAAAAAAAGCACGTACAACACTGCACTATAATTTTTTTTAAAGCTAATATTTTATTCTTTGTTTTGTTTTTTGATTCAAGTTGTTTAATTAAATAGTTTTTGAGAAATTAAGTTCTAAAGTTGAAATTTAGAAAAAAAAAAATTTTGTTCGGTTTTTAATTTATTTTTTTTTAAAAATTTGTTTATCAAGGACATTTTTTTTGTCAATATTCAATGACCTGATATATTTTTAGTCAAATACTAAAAACATCATTCTGATAAATGTCATAGTTTATAAGAAATTAGAAAAAAAGTTGAAAGATACTTTTTCCTAGAAAATCCCTTTTTTCCTTTTTTTTATGAGTGAAATTTTCTTAATCCGGGCGTTCAAATTTCATTCCAAAATTTTATGTCCCAGTATGCAGGTAACCAAGTCTAAAATCCCTGCGACCCTCTTAATCCAAAATACGAAGAATTCGAGATGTGGATTAGTTGTATATTTTATGAGTACAGGTCAATTATTGAATAAACAGATTAATCCTTTTTTGTTTTTCCTTCCGCAACTTTTGTTTTATAGCAAGTAATAAAAAATGACCAGGATTAATTTAATTTTATAGTTTTTATTTTATTATTTATTCTTCATCTTTCATCACAACCTCCATCACTTTTGCGACATCAATATTTCCCGCTGCTCGTTGACTCATCTGTGCTGCGTATGTCAGTTCATCAAAGGACACACTCTTTCGTTCCTCTGTTTTTCGACGTTTTGTTCGGTCACTTGATTCACCGAACTCTTTGCTTGGGCGACCTTTAGACCTTCCGGGAAGTATGCCAACAGGTAGTGTTACTTTTTCGCTAAGCCACTCTTCCTTCTTATCCAAGAAACGCTTTTCTGTGCAGTTGCAGAGTTGCCATCTCCGTTTATAGTTCGCTTTGAACGCCTTGATAATTTTTGTAAGTTCATCTATTTTCTCTGGGGGACAGTTTGTGATATCCATACATTTTTTATCCAAATCTTTAAGTTTACCGTCAAGGAGTCTTTGTGAGCTTCCTCTTACCAACTCATGGAGCTGTTTCCTGGTCAGAGACAATGTGGAATTAGAGTCATCTGGAATATATGGTCGCTTGAAAGGAGTTTTTTTCAAATGCTTTGTTTTTTCTTAGGTGAAAACTTGTGAATGGTTCTGAAATGCAGGATTGTTTTACATATCCAGAAGTTAAATAATATATATGACAAACTTTGTTGCGGGGTGTTGCCAATATTCAAAAACACTAATGTTTGGTAAAAACAACGGAAAAAGTGCAAATTTTGTAAGTACATTCTTTAACTCATCGATATGAAGAACTGAAGTTGAATATATAAAAATGTTTTTGCTTAAAATATTGTACATACCTTGATTTACGATATCCATATCAAATTTTTTCACAAAAATCACTTTTAAGATTTAAAAAAAACACACAGAAAATACACTTTTTTTTTAAAAATCGCAAACAAACTCGTGCTTATTCAACAAGTGCAAGTTGCAACTGATGGTTTCGCGAACAGGGGTGACGAATTTATAGATCTACTTCACTAAACAGTAGCCTGGTTATATACCTGTTATGGGACACATGCTTAATCCTGAGAGTGAAAGTTGACAAAATTGTTTTATGGCCACGTTTCAGGTCAAAATACCACACTGTGAGTCGGTTAACTCCTCTAAAAAAAAGACATATTTGACTAACAAATCAATTTACATGCAAAAGTTTTTTGCATACAAAAATATTTTTTTCAAATTTTAGCTTATTTGTTTATTTGTTCAATGTAGCGTTAAGCACTTATCGAGGTTATTGTGTCAAAACTTTAAATTTGGCTTCCATGTTTACATAATACACAGAATATAAGGGACATAGTTTTAAAAATTTAAATTTTTGTTTTTTATTTGTATTAAATAGTGCATCGACTACGGCGCATTGAACCACCTTACCACGTTCGAAAAGATAGTTGTTTTGGGATAGAATGTTTTGTATTTCTTGTTAAAAAAAATACAATTTTATTCTTAGTCAGTTGAAATAAAAGACTCAAATGTTGAACTAGTCAAAGGCTGTTTATAAGAACTTGCAATGTGTGAGTTGTGGGAATACTTTTCCCTAGAGCCATAAACATAATATAAACTGCGTTCTGCAGCTCTTTGACACCCCTTATAATTAACCTAACTAAAATTTGACTAAGAACCACAAGACAAATCACATTATATAAAATTGAGTTTCTCTACCAATCACAACTTTTAGTGTGCTGTAGTCCATTTCGGCATTCGCAAATATAGTAAGAATAACTATCGGTTTTTAACTTTATTCAAGCCCCCCTCGATCTGTGTCTCTATTTTCCCAAGCAACGTGCAATGAAAACACTCCTAAAGATTTTATAATTAGAAAAAGAACTCAATTTTCAAAATGTTCTGCAATTAATATGCAAAAATCTCGTTACAATTTAACACTTAGTCTTACAACTTACTTCCGTCGAAAATGAAACGCTAAATCGTGTTCCATTTTATTCATAAATGCAACAATCTGTCAAGATTCATTGTTTGCGATTTCTCCAACATCATTCCGTCCAACAGTTTATATTTATAACTATTGGCTTAATTAAAACAACATCACCATAATCTGATTTATCGATGAAAAATATTTCATTAACTTAACATCTTATTTTTTTGTTTGTCTCAAGCAATAATTCCTGATTGGAGTATCTAGTGTTTACGGCGGCGTTCATTACTACGAATCGTTTTCGAATAACTAGTTTGTCCTCATGCAATATGCATAAAGCCTGAAAGCCATATCGAGCTGCTCCGAAAGCAAACGCAAGCTCAACAAAAATCGGTCATATTAACTGAGAACTGACACTTATCGCAATCGTTTGACATTCTTAAGTGATTTTTCAATGATTTTTATTCTCGGAGAAGCCGCTCGGCCATAAATCTTTGTCAAATCTAATGTGCGCACCAGGCTTTGAAGAAGTCTACCTAGTATGTATATAGTATAATTTGAGGTTGGTGTAGTGTGTAGGTAGGTGGGTACATTGTAGTTCAATTGAATAGGTACAACTAGTTAGCCTTTGATTTTTAAACAAATCGAAATAAATTGTTTGCCTGTTTTGCTGATTTTTTAAACTTGACTAAGTGGAGGGATATATTCTTGATTTCACATTTCTACTATAAATAAATAAATTTGGTGCTGCAACAGCTCACAGTGAACCAGGACCTAGTGACTTACAACTCTCAGCCATTCCCAGAAATTGAAGGGAATCTGCCGATTCCGAACGGCTAATGAGTAGCACTTTTCCTGATAGAGGCAGAAACTTTTTTGCAGCGGTTCAGAATCGAACCTAAGACCTTCTGCATGATAGTCCAATGCACTAACCATTATGTCAAGGGGTAAATTACTTATAAAATTTAATTGAAAAATATTTTACTTATTTTCATGGATTTATGTGTTAATCAATGTTTTCATTAGCTTTAACATCTGACTGGACCGAAACAAAACTTTAAAACTAACCTCAAAAGAGTCGGTAAAAAATTGTTGCTCCAAATATTATTTTTTCCATGCATCATTTCTTCAGTTTATTTGTTTAAACTGGCTTTACGCACACTGCGTTTACAAAAAGCATGAATTTCCCTTATTTTACTACAAATTTCCCATAAATTTCCCAGAAAATCTTTTGTTCTTTAAAAATGGGTCTTATGTTTATTTCTATTTGTATACTTTTGATATTTTCGATCGACTTTCGGCTTCGAATAAGTAAATTCTAAATTTTTTAACAGAAATTTGATAGTTTATAATCGAATTAGTGTTATTATAAGATGTGATCAAATTTCCCTAAAAAAAAATAAAATATGTACCTGTTCAACTGAATGAGAGTGTCCAATTTATAGTATCTATGGTGCTCCCGCGCATTGGAGATCGAATTGAAATGTAGCTTTTTAAGATCCAGATCGTACCGGTCCCGGACAACCAATTCCAAATTTAGTTTCCACATAAAATAAAACCACTCACTCAATAATTGAGTATGCTGCTAGAGAATCGAATTGCACGAACGTGCGAAGGTGGTGGTTATTTTGTGTTTTTCTGCGAGAACTAAAAAAAAAACAAAAACCAGCACCAGCAGTGGCATGCCACTTAAGCCAAAAGCGTGACACTGCGTAGGAATGTAATAGCAGCAGCATATTAAAACCGCATGAACATAATTTATCGACATCGACTGTCAGACATATCAGACTCAACACACAAATACACACTTAATTTATTGGCAATAAATTCAAACGAAATAAATTAAACGTGCTGAGGTAGTGTCATTAGAGTATACACATAAACATTTGACCTATGTGATGTTGAGGTGTTTTTTGTGGATTGTGGGGGCATTTAGAAAAATTTGTGAACTCTTTTGAGTAAAGACAAATGGCATGCAAGATAGATACAGTGAGGTTTTGTGCATGAAAAACCTGGTAAAATATATTATTTTCCGAGGTATAATTACGTTGGGATAATGATAAAGTGTTATAGAGTTTTCGCAGAAGGTACTGCCTACCTCAGGACTAGATATGTATGCATAGTTTTATATTTGGAGGGCTCACAGCTGTACCGAACCAAATAACAAATAAAAAAAGCCAAGACTAACGCCAAAATCTTCGCAAAGTTGACTTCTGTTCAGGGCTGTAATGAACTAATTCAAAAATTGTTTTGTTCCTTAGTTAACGGCAAAAGAACCAAGTCAGTGGCTCTCATTTTCGATTTATTTCGAAGCATAAACGAATCAAGTCAGTATTATTCAGTTTTCGTCAATTTTATCTGCATGCTTCCCCCCTGCAACCCCTCTACTAGGGTACACTATAGGATTTGGGGTATGTGCGAGGTTGGATGTATACTTAACTTACTTAGTTGCTCAGACCTTTTATGTTCGTGGGGGACCCCTAGTGGGGCATAGAGCATCCACAACGCCAGATCGCCATCGTGTTCGGTTCCTGGATATGAGTCCCAACTCCCTCCAACTCTAGCCTAGTTGGGCTGACTCCTCCTCGACTGTCTTTCTAGATGAGCTTCTCGTCCAGCTCTTCTTCCTTCTTGAGTGAGCGGATTCCACTGCATCGCATGCGCCGCAATACAGTTGTCGTCTTTTCGAAGCTTGTGTCCGATCCAATTCCACTTTCGACTTCGTATAATGGAGTCAATAGGTTCCTGACCCTTTTTCCCGAGGAGCTCTTCGTTTGAAATACGATTGGGCCAGAAAATTCTAGGGATGTTTCGTAGACATCTACTATTGAACGTTTACAGCTTCTTAGTGACACCTACTGTTACTGTCCAAGTGATGCAACGGTAGAATTAAACGGATACGTTGGATCGAAACAGCCGTAGCTTGGTTCTTAAACTTAGAGAGTTATTCCTCCATATATTTCTAAGCATATCGAAAGCAACCTTCGCCTTCCCGATTCGATTGCTGATGTCCTGTTCGGTGCCACCCTCGGTTAAGATGATGCGTCCAAGGTATTGGAAGCTGTATTTTCTCTACCGGTTGTTGAGAAATAATTATGAGGGAAGATGACTGGGTTCCGAGGCTGATCATCTTTGTTTTGCCCGAGC
The DNA here is from genome assembly GCA_963931855.1 of Philhelius festivus. Classification (NCBI taxonomy): domain Eukaryota; kingdom Metazoa; phylum Arthropoda; class Insecta; order Diptera; family Syrphidae; genus Philhelius; species Philhelius festivus. Next base: position 18,325,875 of record OZ007557.1, on the reverse strand, counting down.
TGATTTTCAGCCCAACGATTTCTGCTTCTCTCTCCACCGCTTTTGTCATTTGGTGGAGATACATGATCCTATGAGAGAGCAAGCATACGTCGTCCGCATAGTCAAGATGTTTCAGGTGAAACGTCAGAGTTTATCGAATCCCTCCGTTTACCGTCAAGGCCGCTCACAGGACATCGCTTATCACCAACAGAAAAAAATATTGGTGACAGAATGCAGCCCTGCCTGACTCCACTTTGGACTTCAAACTCTTCTGACAGCCTCCCTTCGTGCAAAACGTGACATTTGGATCCATCATAAGTTGCCTTAATAATGGCTATTAATTTATCCGGGATACCCCTCCTGCGTAAAGCAAGCCAAATAAATTCTCTATTGATGCTATCGAAAGCCTTCTCAAAGTCAATGAATTTCAGGTGAAGAGGTGATCGATATTCGACGCACTGCTCAATCATGATCCTTAAAAAATTGATATCATCAATGCATGCGGATTCAGCGCGGAAACCTGCTTGTTCGACATCGAATGTGGCTTCTAGATGTTCCCTTATGCGTTCCAGTACTATATAATATTTTGACAACGGCAGGCACGACGCAAATCCCCCTCCAGTTTTCGGAGTTCGGTGTATGCATTTAAAGAATCTGGATTTAAAGAAACTTTGAATTTATCCTATTTATTCAATGTCAATAGCTGTTTTCTAAATACACATGTGTGGCCAATTTTTTTTAATAAGCTTTATACATTTCTGTTTAGTTTTTGAAATAAATTCATTGTTTGTTTTTGCTCCTTTTTTAAATTATACTAATTTTTATTATCTTTAATGACAATTTTTCGAGGTAATAAGGGACTAAGTCACATTATTTTTATTTTTTTTTAAATATTGGGTTCATTTTTTAATTCTTGTTTTTAATTTTTGGTCAAAAGAAAACTGATTGAATAAACTTTCCAAATGTCTTTACTATGAGTTAAATATGTATTTCGGTAATTAATGGCAGTTTTAATTTTCGAAAACTGCTTTAACGATTTTAATCAAACTTCATAGCTGTGATGTCTTCAGTAAATATTATAAAACTAGGTCTTTTGGTTTTTCGCGAAAAGAGGATTTTGGCGCCTTGTCTTATTACTTTAGATTATTCCCGTATATTCCGATATACGAGGGCAGTTTGAAAAGTTCTCGCCCTGACCAATAAAACGCAATAAATTTTAAAACTTTTTTTTAATCTTTTTCTACATATTCTCCTCTTATATCAATGCACTTATTCCGTCTGTGTTCCAGTGCTTCTATACCCTTTTTATAGGCCGATTCCTCGAACTCTTCGAAAAACCGCTCCGTCTCAGCAATCACCTCCTCGTTGGTGAAGAATTTGCGTCCAGCCAAATTTTTTTTTAAGATAGGAAAGAGGTAATAGTCTGATGGTGCCAAATCAGGTGAATAAGGGGGGTGGTTCAATACACCAAATCGAAGTTCATGGAATTTAGCCATGACAACAACCGACTTGTGTGCTGGAGCTTTATCCTGAGGATAAAGGATCTTCTTTTTGGCTAATCCTGGTCTTTTTTCGGCAACTTTTTCAGCCAATTTGTCCAACAGGTTTGCATAGTATTGACCAGTGATAGTTTGGCCCTTGGGAAGGTAATCAATAAAAACAATTCCCTTGTAATCCCAAAAGACTGACGCCATCACTTTCTCAGCTGAAGCACACGACTTGGCTTTCTTCGGTGGAGGAGAACCGCTATGCTTCCATTGTTTTGATTGTTCTTTTGTCTCAGGAATATAGTGATGAATCCATGTTTCGTCGGTGGTAATGAATCTTCTCAAGAAATCGCTGGTATTCCTCCGAAATAACGCTAGATTCTCTCTAGAGATTTCAACTCGATTCAATTTTTGTTTTTCGCTCAGCAAACGCGGCACCCACCTTGCGGACAATTTTTTCAACCCCAATTCTTCGGTCAAAATGTGGTAAACCCGCTCAGAAGAGATCCCCATGGTGTTGCTAATTTTTCGCACTTTTAACCTTCGGTCGTCTAAAACCATTTTATGAACTTTATCGACGTTTTCTGAAGAGGTGGATGTTCTTGGTCTCCCGCTTCTGCGATCATCTTCGACGCTCTGTCTGCCATGTTTAAATAAGGCTGCCCACTTTTTGACCGTGGAATACGAAGGTGCAGATTCCCCCAATGTCTCATCGAAGTCATCTTTAATTTGATTTGGTGTCATATTCTTTTTGACCAAATATTTAATGACGGTTCTAATTTAATTTTTTTTTCCATTTTCGTTGTTAGCAATAGGTTCGTTCAAACAAAAAATTGCACTGATATAAGTACGCCACCAATTTTAATGAAACTTCACATACAATTATAATATAAATAAGGCTATTTGAGAAATTAAAATTAATTTATTAAAACAACGCGTTCTATGTTAGGCCGAGAACTTTTCAAACAGCCTCCGTACAAAGATAGTTCTAAACAATAGGAATAATGAGGCAATCTTAAACTTTACAACTTAAAATAAAAATACTTTTTTATAAAGAAAAGATCGAAGAAGAAATTATGTTCTTAGGACTTTTGACTTAATAATGAGAAATTTAAATTTCGAAAAAAATGGTTCTATGGTAGGTCCAGTCAGTAATAACTTTATTTCATTTTTTTTATAGAATTATAGATAATAAAAGGGTTGGTGACGATTAACCGATTTTTAAAATGTCGATTTAAAAAAATCGATCTTCAAAATGTTGATTTTCAAAAAGTCGATTGATAAAAATGTCGACTGATCAAAATGTCGACTATCAAATATTCGATTTTAAAAATGTCGACTCAAAAAATGTCGACGCGTAAACAGTGAGCAACCTCCCTGCTTGGGCACACTAGGATTTGGGGTGGGTGCTAGGTTGGGTGTATGCAAAGTTTATATAATTGAATTAATAATAAAATTTAGTTAACACATTAAAAGAGAGCATTCTTGTTTTATTTAACTCAATTTTGGATAAAAGTCGACATTTTCACCGACAAGTTTTCAGTCGACATTTTAATAGTCGAGATTTTAAACTGTCGACTTTTTTTTTGTCGATCAAACTTCAGTCGACATTTTAACAGTCGATGAAATTTATATTTTTCCAATCGACATTTTTTTTGTCGACATTTCGTACCCTTCCCATAATAAAAATTAATCGAAAGAAAAAAATTTTAATCAAAATTTTTCGAGAAAAATACGATTTTCGAAAACCATTTTTTAACATTTGTATGGTGGGCACTGATATTTTTAGATAAAATAATTTTTTTTTATCACATCTTGTAAATTGCAATAAAAAACTCGATTGTCAACTTTGAAAAAATTCTTACATGGGGTTTTTGAAATATTGAGTTTCGAACAAACAAAATTTAATTTTTTTTAAAGTCCAAATAAAAATCTTTAGAAAATTTGAATACAATTTGAATACTATTCCAGCTATTGAGGAGCTTTAGCATAACCAAAAATGATCAAAATCGGTTATAGCGTTTTTGCGAAAATATAAAAAAATGGTTCTAGGGGTATATCCTACTTCCATTAATACCTAACCATTTTTCAGTAAACAAAATTTTTTCAAGCATAACCAAGCTTTAACTAAATAAAATTTTCGTAAAAACAATTAGTGGAACAATTTTTCGAAAAAAAAAATTATTATTAAAATTTTGAAAAAAAAAATCGTATTGCAGGTACTTTTATTTTTGGTCCTGTGGGAGGAAGAAATTTAAAATGCTATCTACCAAGATTAAAGAAAATCGGCCGAGTCGTTTAGGCTGTAGTCGAATAGACGTTATCCTCGTAAAAGTCGAGTTAAATTTTGTGTACGAATGCAAAATTAAATTGTTGAGTTCGGCACTCAATTATGCGCTTTTTAGAAGTTCCCATGTCTATATCCCTTCCAAAATGTAATCAAACTAGTGAACCTTTTTTATTGTCGAAAATGTCCGCAATTTATGTTATTCTATCTTTTGTTTCGATTTAAGTGTTTTACTTGTTGCCCCCGCTTACTAGTTTCAAAACTTATATCATTCTTTTTACTTAATATCGTTAATCGCTTGAAATTAATTATTACGTGTTAATTATTATGGAATGCAGATTAAATAGGGTTGGCCTAATTGTAGTGTCACACAAGCTTCGACGTTTGTAATCTTCTATTTATATTAAAATCGCGCAAATAGTTTCGTTCAAGTTATATGAATGTAGGTATATCCATAATTGTTCCTTATTGGAAGTGCAGTCCTACAAATAAATTACTGCTAATCGCTTATTCTTACATAAATTAAATCATATTAATGCTCCATCATATCTTTTTAACAAACTATCTTTCAACCGGTCTGCAAGAAGTATCAACATAATCCCTAAATTAAGAAATTACCTAAACTCCTCCTGCTTATTTTTCATACGTTCTGTTACCCTATGGAACTCGCTCCCGACTCCAATTACGAGTAAATTAATAATAAACCAATCAAGATTCAAAGCTGCAATTTTCCTTCACTTCGCCTCTCTCTCAATTCAACCATAATCCTCTTCCTTTCCCCTCTGATCACAAGAAATAGTTTTAAGTATTATTACTATAATTATTTTTTAAATATATCTGTATTATTTTATTAATAGTAATAATTTCAGCTTTGTTTCATATTGAACATTCTGCTCATAGGTAATAGGGCTTAGAAACCTTTTGCAGTTAGGAAAGTAGTCATACAAACAGTAGATTATTCCATAATAAGCTCGTTGCCTTCCGAACTTTTCTTGTTCCCAAGCTATGTTTATGCAATCTACCAAATTCAAACCCAACTTAGTGTGAGCCAACTGATGTCACACATATGTATACCCTTCTTATCAAATAACGCGAATAGCCTCATTTGTCGTTTTGTGTTAAAATATTGCGCTCCGTTGGCAAGCTTTTTTGAATTGGGTCATCTAGGGATACAAGTTTTGTTTATGAAATCTCCTGAATCGCCTCATGTCACTTAAAGTACTGTTCAAGTGTTCATGTGGCTAAAACTTAATTCAGTTAAGTCATCAAAGCTAGACCCTCTAATAGCAAATCCTTCTTAACAACTTATTTGCTATTGAAAAAGCACGAATCGCTTCCTATGATTAATTACATACGTGCGATCTTTGTACATATAACGGGTGATTTTTTTGAGGTTAGGATTTTCATGCATTAGTATTTGACAGATCACGCGGGATTTCAGACATGGTGTCAAAGAGAAAGATGCTCAGTATGCTTTGACATTTCATCATGAATAGACTTACTAACGAGCAACGCTTGCAAATCATTGAATTTTATTACCAAAATCAGTGTTCGGTTCGAAATGTGTTTCGCGCTTTACGTCCGATTTATGGTCTACATAATCGACCAAGTGAGCAAACAATTAATGCGATTGTGACCAAGTTTCGCACTCAGTTTACTTTATTGGACATTAAACCAACCACACGAATGCGTACAGAAGAGAATATTGCGTCTGTTTCTGAGAGTGTTGCTGAAGACCGTGAAATGTCGATTCGTCGCCGTTCGCAGCAATTGGGTTTGTGTTATTCGACCACATGGAAGATTTTACGCAAAGATCTTGGTGTAAAACCGTATAAAATACAGCTCGTGCAAGAACTGAAGCCGAACGATCTGCCACAACGTCGAATTTTCAGTGAATGGGCCCTAGAAAAGTTGGCAGAAAATCCGCTTTTTTATCGACAAATTTTGTTCAGCGATGAGGCTCATTTCTGGTTGAATGGCTACGTAAATAAGCAAAATTGCCGCATTTGGAGTGAAGAGCAACCAGAAGCCGTTCAAGAACTGCCCATGCATCCCGAAAAATGCACTGTTTGGTGTGGTTTGTACGCTGGTGGAATCATTGGACCGTATTTTTTCAAAGATGCTGTTGGACGCAACGTTACGGTGAATGGCGATCGCTATCGTTCAATGCTAACAAACTTTTTGTTGCCAAAAATGGAAGAACTGAACTTGGTTGACATGTGGTTTCAACAAGATGGCGCTACATGCCACACAGCTCGCGATTCTATGGCCATTTTGAGGGAAAACTTCGGAGAACAATTCATCTCAAGGAATGGACCGGTAAGTTGACCACCAAGATCATGCGATTTGACGCCTTTAGACTATTTTTTGTGGGGCTACGTCAAGTCTAAAGTCTACACAAATAAGCCAGCAACTATTCCAGCTTTGGAAGACAACATTTCCGAAGAAATTCGGGCTATTCCGGCCGAAATGCTCGAAAAAGTTACCCAAAATTGGACTTTCCGAATGGACCACCTAAGACGCAGCCGCGGTCAACATTTAAATGAAATTATCTTCAAAAAGTAAATGTCATGGACCAATCTAACGTTTCAAATAAAGAATCGATGAGATTTTGCAAATTTTATGCGTTTTTTTTTAAAAAAAGTTCTCAAGCTCTTAAAAAATCACCCGTTAGTTTTTAATCATGCAAGTCTTGATATTAAGAGCCTTCCTATAATGATTCAACTAAGAACAAGAATTCTTATTGAATTGCTTCAATCTCACTAGTCGGGTGAGTGCGGAAGATTTTGGTTTTTTCACATATTTCTTGTAACTAAACTAAACTGTCATCAACTAGTTCGCTTCTCATCAGTCCAGAGTGTCTTCCACTAACATAATTCGATGATTTATACAATTTGTATTTATCTTTTAAAAATCGGATCCAGACGTGCTTGTTAACTATTTCTTTGAAATTAGAGATTTCCAGATCATAGTTTGAACAAGTCGATGATTCCTTGCCATTGAATCATTATTTTCGATGGAAGTCGAAAATCCAAAAAATGCAATACGGTGTCTTAAGCTCTTACAACCTTTGTTCCAAAAATGTATAACCCATATAATTAGTTCTCATATTTTTGTATTATTCAATCGCGTGAATCGCCTGATGTTATAAGAACAAAAATTCAAATAAAATTTAGCATACCTCATTGATAAAACCTGACTTAGAATCAGCTTTTAAAAACAAATATTCGTTCCTATATGCAACGTTGTTAATGATGAATTTTATGAATTGCAAAGTAACTAATCCAAGTCTAAGTATTATGGAGGCCTGACCACAGTTACGATTGAATCTTAATTTTTAATATATCTGCACCTACTAACTACCTATGTATATTTGAATTGTTTCTACAGTTTTGACATGCGAATGATTTATACTTTCCTGGCAGCATTTGTAACTAATTAAAAATCAATTTTCTCTCGAAAATAGTTTCAAGTGATTGATAGCGTTGGCATGTGTCTGTCTGTAAAACTTACTCATAGAACAGCCATCATAAATTACTGCACTGTAGGTTGGATGGGGAAGTTTATTTTTCGTTGTAAGTCCAAAAATAACTAACACATTGTTGTTGCGGATTTTTTTTTTTTAAGTTGAAACGAGGTGCAATAAGTTCGAAGCTAAATGAATTTATAATTGAACGAAATGATTAATATTCATTAATGATTTATGTGTTATTTTGTTCGACCTTGAAGTCAATAGAGTCTAATTTTGGTTTGGTAATTATTTTAGCGCAAGTACCTATTGCTGTGTTTCGAAAATTAACTTAGAATTTCTAGAAAAATTGGAAAATATTTATTCAAAGTACCTTAATTGAATTCAACGTAATTAAATAAACTTAAATAAGAAAATAATTAAAAAAATATATACAAACCAACAACGTCTCCACAAAATTAACATAAAATGTTTAAAAGAAAAAATCAAATATAGGTACCTGCTAAAAAAAATATTGACTTATATTTTGAGGACCTTATTCGGAATTTCCCCCCCCCCCCCCCACCAAAATGAACTTTTTTTTAACGAATCGATAAAAGAGTTTTTGCTGTTGATAAAAAACATCAAATTATGCAGGAGAAACACTTTTTTATGGTAAAAAAGTGAAGTAAAAGCGGACCACCCACAGTACTATAACTAAAACTACTTTTGTATGGGATATTTGCTTTTTTTGCTTGCTTACGCATTACGGCGGCGTTTAAACAGTGATATATGCAACCCCCCTGCTTGGGCACACTATAGGATTTGGGGTAGGTGCGAGGTTGGGTGTATGCAAGGTTTCTTTTGCATTCACAGAATCTGGATTTAAAGAAACTTTGAATTTACCCTATGGCCTATATTAATTTCTTTATACTTCACTTTTTTACCATAAAAAAGTTTTTCTCCTCCATAATTTGATGTTTTTTATCAACAGCACACTTTTTTTTATCGATTCATTAAAAAAAAGTGCATTTTGGTGGAAGGGAATTCCGAATAAGGACCTATTTTGATTTTTACAAATAGATCTTGAGATGAAACCAAGCCTTTTGTTAGCTTTGTCACTTAATGTCCTAGGTATGTATTTATGTCCAATGTGGCACCAGCTGTGTGGCACGTAGAACCGTGCTCTTGAAACAACATGTCTTCATAGTCAATCACATCATTTAATTCGATGGTGATGACCAGACCAACGTTGTTCTCAAAGAAGTATAGACCGATGATGCCGCCAGCCCAAAATCCGCACCAAACTTTTCTGGATGAATTGCTGGTGATCGTCTCAAATTTGACAATTTTTCTTGTTGGCGAACCCAATCATCCAGAACTGGACTTCGTCGCTGAATATAATTTATCGACGAACTGCTCGAGGCAACTGACCACTAAGCGAATACAAGTCGTTGTCTGTCATGTTGCTTAACATTATAACTCCCTATCGTCCGTGCTGTGTTTAACATTATAGGGGTCTCTAAACATACCCTTGAGCGTGTCTGTATTATAAAAAAAAATTGATTTGGTGACGACGGCCAATTTGACAAATGTAGCTCCAACAATAAGACCTTAATCACCTGTCAAAGTTTAGAAAACCCCAAATTCTGTATACATAATGGATATTGTATGTACATACATTATAAGGGAGCAAATACAAGTTTCTTTTTAAAAATGCAATAAAATTAACAAAATTAAGTTTTTCGAATGTTTTATGGCTTTATTAGTAAGAGCAAATATTTCAATTAACTATGGAACACAACGTCGTTCCAGGGACAATGAAGCGGCTGAGTCAATTGGCCCTTGTAAGAGAATTTTCCGAGATCTTTGTGCAGAATTTTCGTGAAGCTAGTGTGTGAAATGTAATTCCGCTCACCTAATAATTAGATTTAATTTCGAATGATATCACAATTTGCGAAATAAAGAAATTAAAACAAACAAACAAGAACTTTCTACCTTTGGTAGTTAGGTTTAATTTTTTGGCAGAAGACCACTGAAAGAAATAATTTTCAAAATGGTGTTTGAAAATTGAATCAATTTTACTAAGCAAAACGACCATATTAAAAAGTTCATCACCAGGCGAGCATGCAGAAGCAGTAGGGATACAATGTTTGCGAATTGCAAAACTTCCATGGTTAAGCTCCACCTTCAAATAACTGCCAAACCAGGTTTTGTTTTGCCAATACCTAGATCATGGTGATCCCTAGAAATGTTAGTGTTTGTGTTGTTCTTTTATTTTCTTACTTTCTCTGCTAGATTTTTGACATCTCCTTCTGCATGGGGAAGACATACTAAAAAGTTTTTGTGAGCTCCTTTTTTTTAATTTCGCAAACATACTATATTATACATTCAAACTCAGCTTAAATGTAATATTTAACTACATACGTCTTCAAACACGTGTATTTTTTCTCCTTTTACACCAACAACCCTACGAATTCTATTCAAAATTTTCATCGGTCTAATAGGCGACCATGCTACAAAGTAGGTATACCCTCAGTAAAACAACTAATACCAGAAATAGAGAAACAACTAATACCATTACTCAGCGCTTATTCTATTTATTTTATTGAAGAACAGATTTAGGGGGTGAATAGCACACATTTTAGTTTTAATATATATTTGGGCCCAGATAAATTGTTAAAATTTGTTTTATTTAACTTTTTCGTTTGAATTCACGTTTGCACTTAAATTACACAATGAGGAGAGGATTTAATAATACAAATTTTAACATTCCATAAAAAATACTTGACCCTCAAATATTATTAAAATACTTGTAAAATACCTACCATTCGCCCCCTAGATCCGTTCTTAGCAAAACTGGAACAAAATGAGAAGGCAATGTTTTTTCTTTTATTGTTTTCTTAACTTGAAGGCGGATCCTTAACTTTGTTTAGTGTATGAATAAAACCGCACTGGACTGAGTATATATGTATGTATGTAGAAGTTTGCGAAATTAAAGCAAAAGAACTTTCTCCCTTCGCATGCTAGCCTGGTAGCTAGATTTTATTTTAAGGCAAAAGACGACTGAAACCAAAATTTAAAAACAAGAAAATTAAAAATTTCAGCCAAACACAAAATTCTCAAAATGGTCCAACTAAGGACATCTAGTGACAGACAACTGAACCTTCGAAAATTAAACCAAATTTGAATAAAAATGACGATTTTAAAAAGTGAGTCACTAGGCGACCATGCAGAAGCAGTAGGGATTCAATGTTTGCAAATTTCAAAACTATCGTTAAGCTCCACCTTTATTTTGCCAATATGGTAATCCTTAGAAATGTTAGTGTTTTTTTTTTGTCATTGCTTTGCGTTTGTTTTTATACCCCACTTAGGCTCTTCTTCACACATGTTTAAAATATAACGTCGGTTGAGGGTGGATACTTAACTTTGTTTAGTGTATGAATTAAGCCGCACTGGACACAATAAGTACAAGGTGGGCCAAGTACAAGTTTCTTTTGAAAAAAGCAATTAAATGAACAAAATTATATCTTCTTCATGTATTATGGCTTTATTAGTAAAAACAAAAATTCCCATTAATTATGGAACACAAGGTCGTTCAAGTGGGTGTCTCGGCTGGCAGTAGCTCATTATGTCACTCCAATTTTTCAAGACCTTGTTGATGGTTTCGGGCAGTAGCTCACGGATTGCTTGGATGATATTGGCCTTAAGTGCTTGAATAGTTTTCAAATTGTTGGCATAACATCGGTTCTCCACAAAAAAAAAATCAAAAGAGGTCAAATTGCAGCTCGGAGGCGACTAATTGGCATCGCCAAGAAAGCTAATAACACGATTTGGGAATTTGGCTGTGTGGAATGGCGCGCCATCCTGTATAAATCACAGATCGTCCAAATCCATATGTCTTCAATTTCCGTAAAAAAAAGTCGGTTAACATCGCTCTGTGTATGATGACAAGCCGATTGTTATTATTATTATTCTTCTTCTTATTCTTCTTTTGTGAATAATTTAGTTTTGCTTGCACTATAATAAGTAATTTATAAATCGCTCTGTAACGCCAACCCTTATACGAGACGTTGTTCTTATCCTTATTTTCCAAGAAAAATGGTACAATAATGCTACCACTCCACAATCCGCACCAAACTGTCACTCTTTGTGGATGCAATGGCCTTTGGACAATAATAACATTCTAATTTTCCAATCCAATTTTATTTGTTAACGTAGCCGCCGCACAGTGGTCGGATTCACCAATCTAGCGGAACAAAATTATTTTGAATAGGAAAATCATATTTTAAATTAATGATTTGATGTTTTTTAGGTAATAATAGATAAACTATACCATCTTTCCTTGAAATAATATTGTTTTAACGAAAAATAACCAAACTGCTAACGATTTCATGATACGAAAAAAAATATGATTTTTTTTTATAAAATACGTTTTTGGATTTAAAATTCAATTCATTTCAATTCTATTCAAGTTTATTGGAATAATACCTAAAGTCATTATTTTTATATCATTATTCAGGTGTATGATATATAAAAAATTTTATGCAAAAAAAAAGTAGATTAGATTAGATTCATCTGAATAGGAACCATGCTTATACTAAACAAATTATCATCTCTCTGACCTTCTGATCAAAATTTCAAGATGTTTTTCACCACCTTGAAGTTCAGTTACTTCTAATTCCCGACCAAAGCAAAGCCGTTCTATGGTATGATCAACCAAGGATTGAAAATGACTCTTAGCATATGCTTCAGTGACCTCAATTTCTGTGGGATAACAGTTCTTTTTTTGAGTTTAGCACTTTTTCATAAGAAGGCAAAATATCTTTGCATTTAGAGTTGCTTTTTGGCGTATGGCTTGATATTAATGCTTGGAAAGATTAATGTCAATCATTAAAGCCAATGCTTCATCGGGATACAGAGATATATGAGACCCGTGATCAGAGCTCCGATTTTTAAATAATGTTTTTACCTCAGTACCTTTACTGGATAAAGCTTCCAAAAGACCCTTTATGAAATTTACTGAATACCGTTTACCAATTTTGCGAAGCATTACTTCACTAGCTTTTATTATTTCCCTAGGGCTAGGTGATCTAATTAAATTTTGAACTTTGCGTTTCTTGGATTTTTCACAGCATTTCTCAAAAGAGTTTCTAGTTCTTCGGGCCTTTTTTTTTAAATTTCTTTGTCCAATATGTCGGCCAAGATAAAAATGTGCGCCGAGATGAAAATGCGCCTCGTCAGAAAAGATGATTTTTCGCCCAAATTCGTTTTTCAATTCAAACTACTCGTACGAAGGGATGGTCGTGCGCCTTCAATTGCTGAGTCCATTGCCGAATTCTCCTCAGTCTAGTGCGTCAAATGTTGAGCTGCTGAGATCGATGGAGAGTTGATGCTCGTGAATTGAGTCTCACACTCTGGGCCACATTCTCGTCTGATGAGTGTTGTCCACTAGTATACCAGTCTAGCGAACTTTTTGCACAAACTTGCGTACAGAAGGCTTCATTTCGGGCAAAACTTCTTTTCAAAAGACGCACTGTTTGGAAATACGTTTTCAATTATTCCCAACTTTGTGTGGTACTGACATTCTGTCAAGATATCAGGCGAGAAAAAGCTGTCAGTGTCAATATAACCTATGATTCAAAAGGAAACCGTTTAATAGCCTACACGCTTTTAACGCTTTTTCTATCAACAGTGCACAAATAAAATATTTAGTTCTCATCTGTTTATTTTTATTGGCCTGAATTCAGAAGTGCAGTCAAATGTAGAGGTTCTGTTGTAATCAACATTACTCGCAGTGGAATACTTTTCCTTTCTCGACTTTCCTACTTTTGTGATGTACAAACTACCGAGGCCAATGTTCATCAGGATTCAAATGGGGATTGAAGGTTAGTTTAATCTCGATTGAACTCAGCGTAATTGAAGGAGTACAATCAATTTGAACCAAACCCATTTTAATTCATCACTGTTGCATGTCGTAAAAAAAAAAAAAAAAAGAAAAGGTGTTGAAACGTAATTCACCCTCAACATATATTCTATGTACTTACTACTATATTTTGTCAATCAAATAATTTCATGAATTTATGTATTGTTGCCTTCTGTGGATTTCCAACAGTTTATATCAATGTGTACCACAAATTGAATGCTTGCCGCTGTCTTAAATGACGGCTGACCTCTGATTTTATTCGTTTTTTTTTAATTGTAAGTCTTCTAAGATCCATATTTTGTATTTTATAAACACATTTTTTGATATCTATCTCTAAATTCACCTAACCCAAATTTCAAGTTGTCCAATGTCAAATGAAATCTTTTTTAAAGCCACGGCTGTTCGTTCTCAATGTGCTAACATTATGCGAATATAATCCCAAAACATTGTATATCGCAGATCCCCTAAAACAGTTGTTGTATCAATTAATTTATTATTGTTTTTTTTTTTTTTGTCTTTCAATTCTTCGGTGACACGGAAAAATGTGCATCAATTAGCAACTCTCAAGATTTCTTATTTTTATTTTCCCATCAGACATTAATTGCAAAAAAAAACACAAAGCTGGCTCCCTAACACTAATGCAGAATTGAATGAAATACGAGTACATTTGAGATTTTTTGTTTCTATTTGAGATTTTCAAAATGAACACATATCCAAGTTGTCAACATTTTCATAATGAAATGTAATTAACGCAAATGCAGATTTTTCTCATAAAATACTAATTTGACGTTCGTTTGTCGTTGTCGAGTTGTCTTATAAATGCTAAGGGGCTTTGTGGTGATGTGGAAGACGGTAGTGGATTTTCTGATGAGAATTTTAATGAGATACTGCAAGATAGCTAATGTGTCTGAGTGGCCATCAAAAGACTATAAAAGTCGGAAGAAAGCATAAAGAAATATTTCAAAACCTTTCAAAATACATATGTACTCAATTGTGACTAAAATTTTGAAATAGATACAAATACTTTGCATTCCAAAAAAAAATTAATAAACTCTTACCGCACCTTTCAATAATATAACTTGAAGCTTAGATTTATTGCAAGAGAATGTTCTTGAACCTTTTAGAAAAAATCAAAAATTAAGGAAACATTTTATAAACAATTTCGGCAACTTTTCTGCATCTTGAGAAACCTACAGAGTTAGATATTTTGAAAGAAAATTGGATACATTTGATAGAAAATTGGATACATTTGATAGAAAATAAACATTTTATATTAAATTACATTTAATCTTTTTTTTATATTAACACAAAAAATACCTTGGAAATTAGCACACAAAATTAAGAGAATTAAAAATAAAACTTTTCATTCAAATGTTTTATCAATCTCTTAAGAAAAGCAGCTTTCAGCTTTGCACACGGTAGTGAAATTACTTGTTTGCCATTCAGTTAGCTCTTACATCCCTAAACGAAGATTGCGCTAGTCACCTTACAAAATGGGTTTTATGTTTTTTCTTGAAGCTGAAATAGAAAATAGGAAGTAGCCCGTTGGACCTTTGGGGATTCCGATCTCACTTTAAGCATCATTCCTTTGACGAATAAACAAAAAAAATAATTGGGCCCTGCTTTAAGTTCCATTTAATCCTAATCCGACACTGTCTTCTGAGAAGATTAAACGAGTCCCATTTACACAATCATATACAAAAAATGTCATCACTCAAACATGCAGAAGTCGAGTTGAAAAGCAAACGAGATGTATCTGAAATAAAAATTATTGTATATGTTTATGTATAACCATATATTCACAGATATGTATGTAGATATTTACTCTCGTGGTGCTGAGCGAAACGAAACGTGTGTAAGATGATAATTTGTTTATAATGAAAAGCTTAAGACTTGAACATGAGATACATTAAATGATGATGGTTGTCTACTTGCTGTGGTGAATTGTGACAAATAAAACAGAAATAAATAAGATAAAAAGGTGTAAAGATGTTAACATATGAACGACAGGTGTTGAAAGGGATTTTTAATGAATAAGATTAGATTTTTCTTTTGATTGCTGCACTACGACTGCTAGATACTTTTACCACATTATGGGATACAAATTCTATCTATGTTTGAAGAAAATGTAAGGAAAACTGAAGCTAGCTAGGAACTTGATGACAAAGATTTCTGATGGTTGTATACATTTTGTTAATTTAGTGAACTTCCAATTAACTATAGCAAAAGTCTATTCGAACGCGTTAGAGTTTTTTTTATTGTTTTAAGTTCATCTGATTGGTTCATGATAAATAATTTGGGTCTCAGCCAACAACCGACTTAAGTTACTGCCTTTGATTTCTTACTTCAAGTGTGTGTGTATGTACCTTAGAGGAGGTTTTTTTATTAGGAATTCCTAATTTTTTTTGCAAATGTCAATGCAAGCAACCCTCATTATCTTACATAGAATTGATGCCATGTTTTTGCCTCAGAAAAGTGAAAAAAAAATAAAATACTTTAACACATGCGCTTTTGTCGTTGTGGCCAAACAAATATCCATATTTTTTTTCCCGACTTAAAGTCATACATCATAAATATCGCCTTCGGAAGCATACGTGAAGGACCCGAGGCAGAAAACAAAAAGGGGCCCTAGACACTGGGTACACAAAAATTATTTCGTTTTTGATTTCGAAAAGAATATTTTTAAAAACATGATTTGTTGTGCAATCTTTCGCAAGAACCGCTCAGTATAATATTCCTTAGAATAAATCAAAATTGGTCAGGAGAAAAAATATGCTTAAAATTTCACTCTAGGATCTTGACACCCCATATATGGGATGTTTTTTAAAAAAATTAAATTGGTTGAAAAGGTAAACTAGTTTGGAAAATTGGTGAGTCATAGAAAGTTTGTAATCAAGGCTTAAACTTTTACAAGGTCACGCGGTTTTTTTGGCATCACAATATCTAAACCACACGAACAGGTTCATCCCAATGTAAGTTTTATTATTTATCAATTATTACCTGAGGACTAACATTTTTACTAGTCACCCAAGTTTGTTTTTCAATAATTGGTCTGCCATACATTTTTTTTATTAATTTTTAAAGTTTGTTCCAAGATCACGGATAAAATTTTTGACATCCCATTTGGGTCACTAAGAAAAAAAAGTATGCCTTTTAAAAGTCTAATAAATGGTCAAAAAAGGTCAGTTAGTTTCAGTAATCGGATAGTTATAGATTATTTTTAATGAATTAAAAAAATCTAGGTCATAGCGATGTTTAACATGTCATATTGAGATGTTCGCAAAAAAATTATACCATAGGAAAGATCACTAGATCCTGATAAAACATCAACTTTTTTCACTAATTCGCAAATGACCTTGCAAAAGCTTAAGCCATGATTAAAAATGTTCTGTGACTGACCGATTTCCAAAACTAGTTGAACTTTTTTGACCAATTAGATGGCATACTTTTTTAGGAATATCCCATAACCCTGAATTTTTTACCAATTTTCACAAAAAGTTTTTTTGAGCAAATTGTAAAATTTGCAGCAACTTTCATGCTACCAATGCTAGATATTCAACTAGGGTAAGTCCAGACATTATGGTGCACTTAATTTTAGTCTGAAATAACAAAACAATGTTCTTACTGCAATCAAAAATATTTATTAAATTTTTGAAAAGTTAAACAAAAATACGAATTCAAGTTTTTTTCAAAAAAAAAATAAAATTCCTCAAAATTAGCTTAAAGAAAACCATAATGCCCTACCTGTGGGGTTATATGGTGGACCCCTGAGGGCAATATAGCGCGCATCTTTAAATTTTTGATACGAATGTCCATATTGATCGTTAACATTAAAATGACCGACAGCATGGCTATCGTAGCAAAAGGTCTACTAGTGAACTGATGACATTTCACATCGAAAAGTGAAACCAATCTTTACATCATTTTAGAGAAATAAAAGTAATTGCACTTGATATTTGAAAAGCATTTGATAGGGCTTTGCACGAAGCAATTTTATCGAAAATGAGTGTATGTGTTTGGTATCGCAGAGTCTCATATTGGTTCGACTAGAATTTACCTTTCGGACCACTCAATATAAGTTGTATTGGACGGTTTCAAGTTTGATCTTCATAAAATAAATGTTGGTGTACCCCAAGGCTGCGTTTTGTCTCCGACACTCTTCCTTACCTTTATAAGATCTTTTGTCTGAAACTTCTAATTCACTGTATTGTTTCTCTGACGAAAGCACCTTCAGCTTTTCATATTCGTTTCCAGACTCAACCATGTGGGAACAGAAGCGGATGCTAAGCTCATCAGCATTTTACAATGTGGAAATAACAACCGCGTGGAATTTAATTCTACGAAAACACAAGGCTGTCTTCTATCGGCAAAGCGAAATATACCTTCCATGCTCTTATTCAATGGCACTTGCATCAAAGAAATTGAAAAGATTTTCATAGTCGGTATGTCTGTTAATGACTATCTCTTCTGGAATGATCATATAGTTGACGTAGCTAAAAACTTAGTCAAATGCTTAGGTTTTCTAAAAAAAAGATGCAAGAAATTCTTTTTCCCTTCTGCTCTGGCTACGATCTATAACTCATCCGTCCGCCCAAAGCTTGAGTATAACTCGCATATCTGAACTGGTGCCCCCATTAATCACTTGACACTGTTAGATAGAATTCAGAATAGAGCTCTAAGACTTATAGGAGATATATCCATTACGGAAACATTTGTTTCTTTTGAACATCATCGCAATGTCTCCTGTCTTTCATTGTTTTATCGCTTTTTCTCGCCTTTCTTCGGACGTACTGTCAAATAAAGAGTTCCTTTCTTTAGCCGCATTACTAGAATGTGGAATACTGTTCCCCTCTCGAATTTTCCCTCTTATTGCGATACACAATCCTTCAAGATCAATGTGCATCTCGAGATTTCATATTAAGTACTCTTCACTTTACCTAAGGGTAGTCATAAACCCTTGATTGTGTGCAAATTATAAAAAAAATATCTTTTAGAACATATTTATTTGTTTTGATGCACATTATTGACCAAGCAAATATATCTATATGGTGCTGGTTTAGGCAACATTGGGATTTTGTTTTTGCATATGATTTTGTCAGAAACGTTCAATTTCTTCCATTTATACTTCAAAAATTTACTTCGTACTCCAATGGTTGTCCCTGCTAAGCTCTCTGTTAAAAAATTGCTCAAGATTTGTTACCGAGTCGACTATTTCAATGGAACTATCATTGAGAATAATTTGACTAAGTTATGTCATACAAATCATAAATGAGCTCATATTTAGATAAATACAAACACGGAAATCTCTTATCTATTTAGACAATGACTTTCTAAAACCGATCTCTGAAAATCAAAGCAAAATGGCAGCAAATCTTAAATTTAAAGAAGTTGCAATCATCTTTGAATTGATCGGGTAACTTAAAAATTTCCTCCAGATCTTCTAAAGCTGTTTATCGTATTATGGCACGGTGTTGATGCTTTTGAGGTACTGAACGAATTTTTGTTTAGATGTCATCTTGAGCACTAAACGAACAGATACATCCAGCTCATGCCTTCACAATTAATACATTGTTCAAAAAAAGAAGGATCTTTTGCAACATAATTAAGTGCCGATTAGACTTCAAACAAACACCATCATGCTATACTGACATCACCACTTCGAGTACTCCAAGTGGATGAGTCAAGACTCCAGAGTACACCCGCGCCCGTAGTCTACCAGGTCGAGCGAAAATGTAATCAAAAAGGAAAATGGAACACACAAAAAGTGAAAACCTCGTTTTGCATATTATTTTTTTTGCTCGACGCCGCTGACTGTAATGCGTTTTTCGTATTTGAGATGATGGAGTGCTGTTATTTCAACTCCTAGGGTGTATAACTGTTTTTATTCCATTTGTTTTTTCTTCCCCTGTATATAATCACTTTTGCTGAAAACGATGGGGTAATAAATCGCGTGACAGTAATCTATTCATTAATGTCTCATCACATTTGCGTTTTTCATTTATTTTACGCGCGAATGTTTCGCCTTTCCTCACACACCTCTCTGTGGATGATTTCTGTGGAAAGTGTCTTTAGAAACGTCAGCGTCTTGTCGTATAGAGAAAAGTGTGCAGGTTTTTCTTTTTAATGAAACATTCTACATCTACGGCATTTCTCTCCATCATGACGTTTTGTACCTCTGTTTCGTTTTTAAAAGGATTTGACAACAAACAAAAAAACAGAGATGGCTGCCATTCGTTGTGTCATGTCTTTCTGCTGTGTGTAAATTGCACCTTTAGCTTTGTGAATGCAACACTTCCGACAGACAAGTGTCAGGGTTTCTGTTATCTAATTTTTATATTTTTACTTCTTTTATGTGTCGTGTCATCGTGTGTGTCGGTGTTGAAGTTTACGTCTTGCATTTGACTTTGACATGATGTTCAGTTCGGTGGAAAACAACGGGAAAAATAAATGTGACAGCCGGCAGATTGAAAATAAAATAAATGACAGAAATAAAAATGGAAGATATTCATGCGAGAGTTTGAGAAAAGACGTATTTCAACTTTCGAGATATTCAATAACAGCTGACAGCTCATTTAGTTTTTTTTTTCTAACGTAGAATTTGATGAGATGAGAGAGTGGATAGGTATTGATTGAAGGGGTATGTCAAAGAAAAATGGTGGTTGAAAGACGTTCTGCTTTACATAATTTGCAAGAAACTTCCTACCTATGTACGTACATACGTATGTATGTTTATTAAGAAGAAATTGATGAAGTTCAATGAAATTTGAGTCTAAGGGACTTATCCAAGGTTCTTGTTTCGTTACACTTATTGGTATCTAGACAAAATTTACTAAGTTATCAATGGTCTTAGTAAGTTAGTTGATATTAAAATGTAAGGTTGCCATAATTCTGTACGGCTATGTTTTGAACTAAAAACAAAAAAAGAGCAATACAAGCCGTTTATTTTTATTATAAATTTAGAGGATACTCCTAGAGGATTTGTCAATTCCTCGCAAGAGGCAGAACCCCCTGAAAAATGTTTTGCAGCGGCTGAGAATCGAACCCAAGACCTTCTGCATGACAGTACAACGTAATAACTATTATACCATGGGGTAGGTAGGTTGAAATGGCGACCACTGGTAGTCTTGATACCATAACTCGTATGAACCTATTTGCTCCATCCAGCGCTTCTCATTTTCTTTCTGAGAAGCCGGTGTTCTTCTTCCCTCTTCAGCTTGCAGAGCTTGCGATCAGCTCTGGTCCTTTTTTGCAGGTCCGCTTTATATGCCATTTGTTAATCTGCATGTGCTCTTTGGCACTCATCGTAAAACAAGGAGTTTCTTAGTGGCCGTCGGTCGTGTAAGACCCAGCACGTCAGAAGCGGCATCTGTGATGGCTGCTCTATCAATGTTGCCACTGGTTCTCAATACTTGATGCTGGCGGCATAGGACTTCTTAAGATGTTGTTAGAAAATCGATTTGAAAAGGACCTTGCGATCTCTTGATGATTGCACAATATTATTCAACGTGAAGGAGAAGTATCAAAATATTTCGCAATCATTGAACAAAAATTTGAGCGTATCGACTTAATATTGTGTCAACAGGCCTGCCGACAAATTTCGTCGTCATTTCTGGTCTTCTATAACAGAACCCAGTTAGTTAAGCTGCCAACCCTATTTGCATGCCCAGGCATGACAATGAAGAAATCAATCTGCACCATCAAAGTTTGCAAGAACATTACCGAAAGGCTTGAATAAAGGTTCTCCACTTAAAGTATTAAAACATTATACCAGCGGCCTTGGAAGAAACCAGGTTGACAGCGTCATTTAAAAAATAAATACCCTACACAATATATTTTTATTGAGCTCTTATCACACATTATAGTATCAATTCTTCAAATTCATAGCTGAGTAGGTATCACTCTTATTGACTTTATTGAAACCCTTACAACCCTCTGATTGTTATACTCAACTTAAACGAACATTTTATAGCAATTTGCAATTTCGTTCACAATCCCAGACCCTAACAGAGGAATAATAAAATAAAACCAGCAAATTTATTTAGCAACAAAAATTATAGCTTCATAAATAACAAACTTTTAAAAAATGCCGCGCCGCGCCGTCCGCGATAAAATAAACTACCATAACATTCGGATAAAACGAGGAACTCGGAAAGGGAGCGACCGAGAGATAGAGAGAGGGAAGGATGAAAACCTTATTATTGCACTCACCTAGGTTCACAATGCCACACACATAAAAATCATAAAAAAATACATTAGCGGAATCATAAATTGCTATCTGGGCGCAATAAAAAAAGGCTCTCAAACTATAGTAAAGACGTATAATCGTATCTATGTATATAGCAAAGGCACACAGCACATTCATAGATTTATGTACATTATATGCGCCTCCAGGTTAACTTAGCGAAAAGATTCTTTTTGCCCCATTTTAATTTTAAATAAAAGCTCACCCTTTTATCTAATGTCCTGTTTTTATAGCCCAAAGGAAATGATTTTAAGGGACAAAATTTGATGTTCTCTTCAGGGATTGCTTGATAAGATGTCCATCCCTAGAGAATGTGAGAGAATTATGTTTTTGCTGTGAAAAGTTTTTAAACCTTCATAAACATCTTTTATCTTGTGCTCAAGGAAAGGCGAAATTGGAACCCTTATTGGATGAAACTGTACATGTACAATGAAACACTACACTGAAAAAAAAATAAATACAAATTTAAATTTATTTGTTTTGCCAAGCTCTTTTTGGGATAATTCGCATTCTATATCTATGATGCGAACGAAATTTTCTTATTGTCTCCAACGACACAAAGAAATGATTACTAAAACAGCTAGAAAAATATTTATGGAGAGATTCAATTCAACAATTGCAAAAATAAAAACTAAAACGAACAGAAAACTATATGTTGTAATAAAAGAAACAACAAAAATATCCAAAATTCACACAATTTGATGGTTGGGACACTTAAAAAAATGAGTGGAGACTTCTCCAAAAAAATGTTCCAATAACAATTTTCGCTTTTTGAACATGATGTCATTATGTTAAGTTTTTTTTTGTTTTGAATTTTCCGTTTAAGCAGACGTCGCTCCTAAGGTTTTTTTCAAAAATGCTTGACTTAGATTTTTGAAAAACTTGTGTTTGATTTTTGCAGGTTTTTATTTTTCATCATCTTTTTTTGTGAAGTTATATTGACCAGTTGATAATTTTCATTCTTTGTTCGGTCTACTTTTAGTTTCCCCTAAAATAATGAGATATCAAAAATATATCGTGAAAAATCTTGTGGAACGTGTTTAATTTTCATTTAAAGCCATTCGTACTCACTTTTCGCGAATTGAAAAGTTAATGCATTCCACAATATTCTATTTTCAGTTCTTGAGTGTATGGGGAATGTTAAAACTTGACAATTTATATAGTTTTGATTCAAAATAGGAACAGTGGAACGTAAAGTTAAAATTTTTCAAGTTAATGATTTTTTTTGAAATGTTAATTTTAACTCAACTATGAAAAATGCCTTGACGGGAAATAGATACAAATCGAAAAATAATGTAAATTTTGAAGTATCCACCAAATTTTATAGAGATAACATGTTAAAGGTTTTCTTTTCTCTCAGTGTATAAATACATAGATAATAATAAGAAAAACGCTTTGTGTGCACATCCATATTATTAACACCGCATTTATGGAATGTAATAAAATTTATCTTAAGCGAATTAAGTGCAAAGGATGATGCAGATATGACGAAGAAACCAAAAAAAAGAAAAAGAAGAAGCAAATAAATTTCAGGATAAAAAGTTAAAGTCGCAAATTGCGGGGTGGGGGAAAGAGAGGGTTTCGAGCAAGAAAACGATGATTTCACCTCATTTATGTAAATTTAACGACGACATTTAACATTTTTCTTTCACTCTTACGAGATGCAAAATTGTGTTCTTTCTTTTCTTCGGTATAATGAGCTCTTTTCTATTATTTGATATAATTTAAAGAGTTGCCAGACTAAAAAAAAATATCTAATGGCCAATTGAAAAAGATTTAGTGTTCATCTATTATGATCACTATAAATATGTACAAAAATATTTTTTCGTATGTCGAAAACTGAAGTCTTCGAAACTAAAGCAGAACTAATTTTTTAAAAAATTGGAATAAAATTTCTATTCGATATGCATAAATGATAATTTTAACTTTTTGGTAGAAACGCGCTTAATTTAATTTAGTAAGATCTTATTAATTTATAATCCTCGTATGCACTATAAGCTATTATAGCTAATTGTTATACATTTTTAAATGATTTTCTGTTTTACAAGTGTGGAAAATATGTGCAATAGCAAATTAAAATCTGTCCGTTTTCACAAATCGAACTGAGCTTACTATGAAGTTAATAAGTAGGCTCATAAGTTATTCTTTTAATAATTGATTAGTATAAACTAAACTCTAACTAAAAAATAGCAAAACGTTGAACAAAAATATCTATTTTCATCTACTTATTTCCGATTTCTAATGTCTATCTGAACTGTGTTAATAATATAGATAGCAGATTCAAACTCACCAAAAATTAATTATGATATGATATGCTGTTTAGTATAAACTGGTCTAATAATAATAATAATAATAATATAACAAAACGCCAAAGTAAATTTTAATTTTTTTTGTTTTGAAAAAGAAACTTTTCTGGCTAAGAATAATAATCATCATCATCATCGGCTCGACAACAGGGCTCCGGTCCTGGCCTCTTTCAACAAGTCTCTCCACCTATCCCGGTCTCAAGCTGACGCCATCCAGTTGCGCACCCCAAGACTTCGGGCGTCCTGGTCTACGCCATCTCTTCAGCGCAAGCATGGTCTACCACGCTGTCGTCTACCATAGAATGTACCACAAAGAACTTTCCGAGCAGGTTCCTCTTCGCTCATGCGAGCTAGGTGCCCTGCCCACCGGAGTCTACCGAGCTTATTTTTTGTCACGATATCTGCATCAAGGTAGATTGGGTACAATTCATGATTGTACCGTCTCCGGAATCGTCCCTCCTTACATATGGGGCCAACAATTCTCCTTAAGACTTTTCTCTCGAACGCAGCTAAGAGGTCGGAGTGCCTTTTGCTAAGCACCCAGGGGCCAAATCACCGCTTCCGTGATCGAGTGAGTGAGTCTCATCAGTTATCGAATGAACTAGTGAGCACTTTGGCATGATGGCATTCGTAGACTAACGTATCGTGTAACTATTTTAAATTGTAGTAATTCTATTCTACTACATCGAGTCTCTATTGATTTTTATCGAGTCTTTCTTGTTTGACAGATGAAATTTGTATTCATTTAATTTATTTTTGGACAAACAAATTTCATTTTTTTGTAAAAACAACAAATTTTTCGCGAGTTTCCAGTTTTTATTACAAGGATTTGAGGATATTTCTAAATATCCACTAAAAATGGATTATTTCTTTTTATCGAGCGATTCAGATGGTAAGGATTTAAAAAATATTTTTATACGTACATACATATGTATGTACATAATAACTAACATTTAATTCACATCAACCAGAAGATGAAGAAGCTATGTTTTTTTCCAAATCATTATGTTTTGACATAAATTCTGCCATTATAATTTTTTGTTGTTGATTTATTTTGTTTAAATTAGACCTAAATAAGATAAATTTCGTGAAAATAAAATGAAAAACAATAAATACAATAATTCTTATATTTTAATCCGGAATTCAAATAAAATATGTACGTTCTATCAGTCAGCTTCTCATCTGACGAATAAAATTCAGTTCGATAACTGATGAGAGAATGTCAAATTATTGTACTAGACTGCTCGATAACGTGAGCGGTAATGCCAAATTTACATAATTCAGTCACGTATGACTCGATAACTGATGCGGTAATTCGGCCCCAGGTCTCCGATCCATATGTGAGTACTGGCAGGACCATGGTCCTGTACAGCAGCAGTTTGGAAGTTTATACGCCGCCCGCGTATTTCTTCTTCTATATTGTTATCGGCTGCTACTATTGACCCAAGGTATTTAAAGGATTGTACCACTTCAAATTCGTGCTACGCTACCTTGATTGTTTGACCAACTATTCCTCTCGCATTCGACGCCACCATGTACTTTGTTTTACCTTCACTAATGTGCAGCCCCGGATTTTGTGCCGCCTGCTCGATCTGGATGAAGGAATCGTGTACAGCTTGTTCGGTTCTTTCGATGATGTCGATGTCGTCTGCGTAAGCCAGTAACTGGGTGGACCTGTTGACGATGGTCCCTCTTGTTGCCGTGCCAGAGTCATGGTTGAAGAACAGATGGTATGTTGGGATGTTAAATTCTAGACATTTTTCCATCGCCTGCCTAAGGGTAAAGATCTGATCAGTTGCTGATTTGCCTGGAATTAATGAATGCACATCGGGCCTTACTTATTCTGATGCAACATCAATTGCTACACAATTATCCAGATAATTAAACTGCTTGAGTTCTTCAATGATCCCCTGCCTTAGAATAATTTGCAGCTGAATGTTTTGGCCGCTGTGCATTACTTTGGATTTGTTGACGTTAATCCTTAAGCCAGGTACCTATTCGTGTACTATTTGTCATGAGATAGATATCATCGGCATGGTCTATGTGGCTGACCTTGTCAAACTGTATCCATTGTATTCCATGCTTCTCGTTTGAACCCACTGGAGCATCACATTATCAATTGCCAGAAAAAACAGGTTAGGTGAAAGAACATCTCCTTGACGCACCTCAAAAGAATCAAAAAGCTGTCCATTGTGCAAAATAAAGCACCTTGCGCTATTGTAGGTCTGTTTGATGACATTAACTATCTCGCAATGAGAGATCTACATGCTGCTGCGATTCTGACAACCCTTAAATGTAAACACAGTGCGAGCGTTAGCAAAATAGGGAATTACTTAAGAGGAGACACCGATGCCCATGCCGATGAAAGTAGGAGGAAAAACAGAGCTAGGTAAAGCATTCGTGTTATGCGGCTAAACAAAAAATATCTGTTAGGTAGACATATACCTTAACCCATAATTTATTGATTCATTTTCTGATTGGTATAAACTATTCTTAATAACATAAGCAAAGTAGAAAGTCGGTCAAAGATATTCATCTATATGTTTTACAAAATAAAAACACCCGTTAAACTATCAAATTCAACTAATTGTCTATTGATTCATGGATTTGTATAAACTAATAATAATACCTACATTTGAGAAAAGGCTGTCAAAACCTTAATTTTTCCAAAACATATCTCCATGTCACATTTAAGTAGCTCACATTAAGATATGGAGGGAACTCAAACCTAATGGGAGTTAAATAATAAGCAAAAAAAATTTACTGGCAACACTGAATTCACGTTTAATTTATTTGCATCCATTACATTTCGCCAACTAAATTTAAAGTAGTTAGTTTATTCCTTAGTTCTCGACGTACCAAGTCAGGA
Organism: Philhelius festivus; assembly: GCA_963931855.1. NCBI lineage: Eukaryota > Metazoa > Arthropoda > Insecta > Diptera > Syrphidae > Philhelius > Philhelius festivus. Next base: position 18,299,331 of record OZ007557.1, on the reverse strand, counting down.
ATATAAATTTCAAAAATTATATCATGTTTAATAAATTATTTTTTTTTACCACACACTGCGAGTTGAATAAAAGCTTGCAGTAAACGTTCGCTCTTGCATAATATATGCATTTCAAAATATTCTCTTATGGTGTTATACTTCAGTTTTACTTCTTCTTGAATTTCAAAAATATAAAATATGCTTAATAATCGTTTTTTCTTGTTAATTCAAAAGTCTTGAGCTTTGTCATAAAATGCATGTACATACTTCACCCAATTATTCCTAAATAATTTCTTTATTATTAATTAAAAAAAACAAAGTCATTTACACGCAATTAGGCTCCCTGTAGGCAGGAAATACTACACAAATCATTGGACCTTAATAAGCAGTTATAACTCCAAATAAATAACAACTCCAAAATGTCGTAAAAACATGCATAAAATTATACCAAAAGTTACTCTCTAGTGCATTTTCAGTAAGACACACCTACCTCTCATCCTAAATGGTCAATTAACTTAGTGATTATAGCTTTTAAAGACATCAAACCTAAAAGTCATGTTAATTTAAATACGAAAAACCATAAAAGTCAAACAAAACTTCAAAAAGTCATCAAATTAAGAAAAAAATCACCAACATACTATCAAAGCACACACAGAGCTTAAATATTATTTGTTTTTGGATGACAACAAAGCCTTCGCAAACAAAAATGATTTCGTTTCGAATACTGACGACGCATGGTGACGCAGGGCCGGCAGCGACGCGACGGCTTGTCAGTCAATGGGCATAAATAAAACCCAGTTTATCCAAACTTTATTCAAAAATATTTTTCTATAAAATAACTCGAAATTGCAGTCCACAAACAGAAGAATACGCGTCCAAAGAGACCGTAGTCAAGCAGGAAACATTAGGGTTACAAAAATTCTTCTTGATAAAAATTGAAATTCGATATTTTATAACCCAATTAAAAAAAGTTTTAATCATTGATAATGATGCTTACCGTTGTGAACAAAAAGAAAATTGACAAATATTGTCAGATAGTTGATAATTTCTTCATTAAAATTCAGTTTAAAAGTACCTAATTTCAATATTTATCAAATATCAATTGATAATTGACAACCATAATAGAGGTGATTATCAAATTTACACTTGATTTCGAAATATTAAATTTAAATTAAATTTCAAATATTGTATTAAATACATTAAATAATTTCATTAAAATCAGAGAGTAAATTTATTGAGTTCGATATATCTTAAGTATTTTATAATGTTTGGCATCCATTATTAAAAATTCATGGTTTTAATATTTGTAAATCAATTTTTCGTAAGATTAGAAGTTACCTCTCTGACCACTCACTCCAAGTTGTTTTGTATGATTTCAAGTCCGATATTTACAAAATAAATGTGGTGTTCCACAAGGCTCCCTATTGTTTCCTACACTGTTTTTCTTATATTCACTCTTAGCTTTTCACACTCATTTCACTTCTTTAAGTGTGAAATGCAACACAAAAACTTCTTTTCCTCTCCTGATCTAGCAATTTAGAAGGCGTTAATACCTCCAAGGTCAGATTAGAAATTCCCATTTGTGGTCTGGTCTGGCATCTAAAAGATCCGTTCACATACTACATATTTACCAGAGAGAGCTCCTAAGCTGATAGGTGATACTCGTAGATCGAATTCGGAAACATCTTTTTCATTGGAACATTGTCGAGATCTTGCCTATCACTGTTTTTTCCTTTCATTTATCAACAGTGCTTAAGTAAAGTAGCCGGCCGAATTTCTCTCCTTTCACAAGTTTGCCATTATAATTGCATTATAATTGCTCCGCAGAAATTCCAAGCACTTGATTTGGTATGCAGACCCAGACAAAACAGCCAAGATCGTTGCTACCTGTAGCGGACACTGCTCAATGGGAGAGCATGCAGCAAATTTAGGCATTCCTCACAACACTCACTGAAATATCTGTTGGGACCAGAGGGAAAAGGAAACAGTCCTCCATTGCCCTGCTCTGGCCAAATTTAGAGCACAATCATTTGGTGACGAACTTTCCTAAATGACGTTCAAAGACTTCGATTTCTTTTCTCACCACGACGAAATGGTTCTAGGATTAAATTCGGTTAAATCTATGCTGTGCCCTCCGCTTGACTCAATTTCCGGATGATTGTGCAAAAGCAAACACATCAGTATACCCTTGAGTCTTACCTCGGACGCACGATTAGGGACAGAGATTACTTCTTAAGCCGTATAACACGTATGTGAAGTGAAGTTCTTCACCAAACTGGGAATGAGATTCAAAAGGGACGAATTTTACCAAAACAAAATTTTGGAATATTATTGCTCAGCATATGGAGTAACAGTATGGTGGACTGCGCTGGAAACAGCAACAATCCGCGATAAGCTCAGCAAAGTCCAACGAACAGCCTGCTTAATCATGGGTGGAGCTCTCCGCTCAACTCCCTCCGCTGCACTTGATGTTCTGTTTCATCTCATACCGCTAGATATCTTTAGCAAACAATCGGCCGCCAGCACAGCCATTCGGCTTAAAGCTTCCTCACAGTGGATCAATAACGATATTGGCCACTAGACTATACTGAACTCGTTCAGATCCCTACCTAGTAACGTCGATTACACCACCCCTCATCCAAAATTGTAGATCATCTCTGGTCGAGATGTCAAAACAGTTTAACATTCACCTTATATGGGTGCCGGGGCAGAGAGACATTGCAGGAAATTGTAAAGCCGACGAAATTGCAAAAAACGGAACAATCTAACCTTTGTTGGATAGTAAATTTAACATCGGTATACCCCTAGCTACCAGTAAACTTATGCTAAAGCATGGTACCATAAAGAAAGCTAACAAAAGATGGACCAGCACCCCAACTTGCCGGTCTACTAAACTACATAATTTGGCCATTGTTTGATGCTAAACGCTCAAAACAACTAATTTCTATTGGTATATTGCATATTAGCTCCGTTATAGGTGTCCTTACTGAACACTGCCTAATAGGAAGACATGCTTTCCATCTTGGAGTTCCTGCAAATGATTTTTGCAGAAACTGCATGAATGAAAAAGAAGATGAGTCAGTTCCTTACCTTCTATGTTCTAGTCCTGCCCTAGCACAAAGACCTAGACTCCACTTGGAAGACTACCACTATAACGATCCTAGTGATCTAAATAACTCCGACATTCACTTTCTCAAACGCTTCATTGTTAGCTAAAAATGGTTTGACGAGTAAGGGTGATTTTTGAAATCCTGGTCTAAGTGTGTTGGCCTTTTCCGGTCAGCAGCTACCATAACCTTACCTAACCTATTGCTCAGCAACTATTAAAAATATTAACGTCAAAGTGAGGAGAAAAAATACAGAAAAATAAAACTGATTTGATTCATAATTCCCGCATATCGATTAAAAGCGAACAAACCACAAAGCACAAACAGTTTTTCTCTCTTTTGAACTTCCAACAAAAATCTCCCGATGGAATTTTACATTTAACATTCGGATATTGCTTTGCTGTAAACCAAATTTAAACAAAAAATAAAACTGAAAATTCAGAACATCTTCGGATTAGTGAGAATCAACAAGAACGAACATTTCAAATGAATACTGGAAGACAAAATCGCTGATGACTTGCACTTTATTTTGTAAGCAACGAAAAAATATACAGTATCACATTGAAAGTGGGAATCAATAAGAATGAATAATTATTCTAAAGTCCGAAAATCATATTGAATGAATATTAAGGATTCGCTGATTCATTCATTTCAACGAAGTATTCGGTAAGATTATCACGAATTTTTTAAGGTAAATGATAGAGCCAAGTTTATTAATTTGGAGAAATCAATCTACCCCTTACCAAATTTTTCTCGACTACGGTCCTCCAGATGGTCAACAAACTGCCCACTTCCTAAAGCTAACACGATCAATATGCCCAATACTTGATGCTAATTGAAGTGAAATTATTCACTCCGGCCGCGTCCCAGTCGCCACCAATACCCTGCAGGTCTCTCCCAATTGCTGTTTTGACCAAATAGAAAAACGCCAAACACTTAAGTTGTGTTACCAATAATAATTAACAGCAATTTCGAAATCCCATTAAAGCTAATTTACAATGCGCACCTCGTAGTAGCTATCGTTGAGCCCGTCGAATGGAGCTCGTTGGTAAGCTAGATTCCATTATACATTTACGGCCTACGTGTGTATTAGTTGAAGGTATAATTAAATGCATATTATAACCTACGTGTTAGAAATGTTGTTATTCGGATGGATTGAGGTATTTTTTTGTTCGTTGAACGGCAAAGTGATGATGATAATAACAGCCATGGACACGATAATTTTCTATTTGAGTCTCGACTTCTCGGACGAAAAGATCATTAGCACCCATTTTATTATGACCACGCTAATCATAAAGAGTTTTTTTTTTTTTCTTTTTCTTTTTTCCATTTGCAATGGTTTTCTTGCTTTGGGTTTCGGTCTTGGTCTATTGGCGACGCACGTATAATGCTTCATCTTCAAATCAAATTGTTGACAGGTTAGGAAAGAAGCGTTTAAATAACACCTTGAAGACAGCTAACAACGACGATGATGATAATGATGATGATGATGGCTATGAAGACCAAGTTGATAGTCGTGTCCACGTCCACTCAAGACAATTACGGGTCTAAGGAAAGGATTGAAACAAATTGATTCCAAATATGGCTTGAAGTAGGCATAGCTCGGGTGTAAACTTGTGTTTATTGGGACAATTTAAAGATTCCATAGAAGCGAAGAAAGAAGATAGAACAATTAAGTAGCTAATCGAGTGTTTGCTTTGGCCATAAAGTTAAGTCTAACCAGTTAATATGATGTTGAAGTATTTTTCCCTTGCCCATCTATTATACGTACAAGCAAACAATGTCCAAAGGTATTTCGAGAGAAACGATTATAAATACCTAAGTTTCCCATTGGATATACCGAAGCTTATGGATTGAAAGGTAATTCCATTTAATTTATTGACGATTTTTTTCAGAATAGTCGTAAAAATCGACTTTCGAAAAATTTGTTAGCTTGTATAAAACTATAAATTTAACGAAGGTGTTTTTATAATACAAACTCTTTATGCTACTGAAATAAATCAGTCACGTAGAAGATTTAGCACGATTCAATTAAAGTTGTTGAATTATTGATTCAAAAAAGCTTTAAATGGCCTTTAGTCCACAAAAATTGACTCTTCATCCCCATGATCTCACTTCAACTCAACAGTTTTTCAGAAAGGATTCAGAACTTCTTCTAAAGTTTACGAATGATTGTTTGGAAGATATTGTAAGGCATTTCAACGGAAACAATTCCGCCAACAAGAATACGGTATACTAACGCAGCGATTGTCCAGCTGGCAGTTTAGACATCAAGCCACAAGCTGTTTTCAGTTTTAGAGGATAACGAAACATTTTCTCATTGAAGCAGTGAACAATTTTTCAATACGTTTCGATCGATGATTGAGCAGGGTGTTTCAGGTCGTACCACTAAAGCTAATGGCGGTTATTTCGAATAATGTCTTCTATGAATTATATCCATTGAGTAGATAGTACACACATTTTTGTTTTAAGCATGGCTTGGTTTAATCTAACATTAAAGTTTTTGTATCAGATTGTATGACTTCACTAGGTGAACTAGTATTGTATGTTATATTTTTACTTAAAAATGATATTTGTCGTAAAGTCGATTGATTGTGTTTATTTTTCGAGTTGTAACGTTTCGGTTTTTTTTTACACTCTTCAGACCTATTTCTGAACAAAATTGTAATTAAAAACATTTATACAAAATTCAATAAGATTATATTTTTAAAACTGCAAAAAATATGTATACAAATATTTCTTATTTGTGTGAGTGTTTTTTTGTATCCGTGTTTAAAAAAAAAACTCTTGAAAAAAAAACAGTGTATATCTTTTTTCAAATAAGAAAAAGTCACGAAGAAAGGAAATATTTATTTTTACTTAATATTTGTATAAACTTATGAAATTTAAAATCAAAATATGGAAGAAACAATTTATAAATATTAAATATGTATAAACATATAAATATTTTATTTTGATCATATTTTTTAAGTTTTATAAAAACATTTTTTTATAAAAAAATTCAAGAAGCTGCTGTTTTTATCCAAGATGCTTAGAATTTTCAAAATTTGATTTAACCATGGATCTTGTTAGCGAAATTTAAAAACAGCATAAAAATCAAACTTTAAATTCGTACAAAACTATTTAAATATTTTGAATTCGAAACAACATAATGCCATTTAATTAATGAAAGTCGGCTACCAAAGCAGATTTTGCGGTATGCAGTGCAGAAGAATATACTCTTTGCCAAAAATTGGAGTAAACTGGCGGCAGATTGTGGTATAGTGCTGAATTTATCGGAAGTTAGAATGGACCACTGGAAACAGACGTTTTACGAAGTCATCCGGACAACGGATGAGAATGAGAGATACTCTTATATTGAAAAAGCCCGTGAGTCAACAGAGAGGATTCATTATTCGAAAGCTAACTATAACTTAAACGAAGCAAATTACTTCAACAGCAGCTTCTCATGTATTATGATCGGAGCAATTTTCAAAATAAGAGGTGAATTAATAAGCCTTAATTATTCACCGCATCGAACCGAAGGAACTGGCAACTGTGATCTGTGCAACCTACAGGAAAGAGAAAATATCTTCCATTTCATTGGAGTATGCCCCATGTTGAAAGAGATAAGACGCTCTTACTTTGGCAAAAATACTCTTGAATTCGATGAAGTTCAAAAATATCTGAACGGGATGGACTGGAAGCTTCTGTTCAGCTACTATAAAAAGGCTAACGCTTACAGAGGAAGGATAATCTCAGAAAGCTTTTAAAATTACAACTATTTAAAACTAATTTATTGTGCTGTTTTAACTAAACTAAAAGTCTAAAAAAAAAAAAAAAAAAAAAAAAATTTGTTTTGTTTTTGCTAAACTAAAAGCTCATAAAAAAAAAAAAAAAAAAAAAAAATAAACAAAAATAAGAATTATATTTGCTAAAATTTATCTCAAAATCTAAATTATGGTAAAACTTATTTAAACAAAAACCATAATTATATATGTATATATATTTACTCTCAAAATTAAAATTATTGTAAAACTTATCTAATGTGCCACTCAGGCAAACGACAGATATTGTCATGCCTTAATTATTCAATTGTTCTTTTTTTTCAGTAATAACAACTGTACAACTATTACATTGAATAAAAATCTTATCTTATCTTATCTTATCTTATCCATTTAATTTCTTGATTAAAAAAATTAAATAAAATTAAAAAAAACGTCTTCTTAAAAATTTATTTTGAATACGTTTTTTCTTAAAACTGCGTGTGCCAATGTTAATAGTTACTTTATATTTACTTTCAATAAAATTCAAAAAAGAAATAGAATTATTATATAAATTTTCAAAAAACTTCACTGCAAAAATTTTTATCGAAATTAGTTTACTCGTTAACAAGAAAGTAGAAAACCTTACAATGATTCAATGACAGGCACAATTGAAAATAGTTTTTGACAATTTTATGTTATCAAAACGCAGACCATACCTACAGTTTTTGTATTACACAGAAAGTTTAGTAATCAAAGAGCCGATTTTCAGAAAAACAAACCTTTTTTCTCGCGATATATTAATACTTATCGCTCATTTGCTACAAAGGCACGATAAATCAAAAATTCATGATTTTCAGTTAAGTGTAAGTAACAATGTTTATAAAATTGTATGTTCTTCTCTTGTTAATCATAATGTTCGACATATCTTATAAATTTCACTCATGAATGTTTTTTTTCTGCACTGCAGTTGTTTTCTAACAAACGAATTTCTTAATCACATTTATCTCGAAACAAAAATCTTGGGTTATGACGCTCTTAGCAATTGAGTTACGTATCGTAAAAATACTCGAACTCGAGTTTTCATCAAATAGGGAAAATGAAAAATGTGGGTCCCACAATTTTGTCAGTCTGTCTGTTCGACTACAGCCGAAATGGTTTAATCGGTTTTCTTTAAACTTGGTAGATAAGATTTTTAAATTTTTACCCTCACAGGTTTTTTTTCTTTTTTTTTAAGACCAAAAATGGTACCTGTTATACGATTTTTTTTTCGAAATTTTATAAATTATTTTTTGTTTCAAAAACTGTTCCACAGATTTAAAAAAAAATTCAAAAAATTTCATTAAGTTTAACCTAGTTGATTTTCCGAAAAAATTTATGAATGGTAACCCCCTAAAACCATTTTTTTTTTATTTTCTCAAAATTGATACAACCGATTTATGCTAAAGCTCCCCAAAAGTTTGGATAGTATTGTGTATTCAAATTTTCAAAACAATTTGTTTGGATTAAAAAAAATAAAATTCAATATTGCGAAAACACCCCATGCTCGATTTTTTTTTAACTTGACAAACAAAAGTTTCTTAATACAATGAGAGATGGGAAAAAATATTATTTTACCTAAAAATAACAGGGTATCTACCCACCATGCAAATGTTAAAAAAAAGTTTTCTAAAATCGTTGTTTTCTTAAAAACGGCACCTACAATTTTTTTCGTTCGATTAATTTTAATGATCTACCTACAATTCAATAAAAAAAAATTGAAATTAAGATATTACTGACTGTACCTACCATGGAACCATTTTTTCATATTTCTGATTTTCAGCATAACGGGGTTTAATGAAATTTGTATAGAGAAAATTCTAAAAAGTTTGAAAAACATTGTATTTCAAAACTTAACAAAAATTTTTTTTGAAAATTTCAATCTTGCGAGTCAATATTTTGTTTGGAAATTTAATTTTTATTCGTACCAGGGTTGCAAAAGCTTAAGTCACTTTTTAGCTTTAGCTTGGCTTTAATTCACAAGCTAATGGGTGACTTATGAATTAAAAAAAATTAATTTATAAGTCAGTTGGTGACTTGTAAATTAGAAAAATTCAAATCATAAGCTTCTTAGTGACTTATGAATTGAAAAAAAATTAATTCGTACATTCATAAAGACTTCAAGTTGGCGTACCAAAATATATTCTTAAAAAAGTTTTAAAAACCTTATGTTTTTGTTCTAGCATAAATTCATATTTGCTTAAGATGTGTCATGGCATTCTGTTTTTATATCTTGCTACTAAAAGAGTTCAAAAAATTAATTTTATGCTTATGAACAGTTTTCTATAATAACATTCATTTTTAAAATTCTTAGTCTATTACATAAGAGCATGTTCGTGCCACCCAGTCGTGCATTTTATTTCGTAGACCAAAAATAACGAAACCTAATATTCCAATAATTATGTTTGGAAATTGAAAAAATGATTTTATTTGTCTCAAAAATGTGCATCATTTTTATTAAAAAAAACCCCAACTTTTGTTTAGTAAAAGTTTTTAAGTAATTATTTTTTCCGCAAACAAAAATTAAAAAAATGGTGAAATTTTTGTTTGTAGAAGCTTAAAATGAGTTTCAAATGTCTCGATTTTTTAATCTGGCACTTTAATGTTTTTAAATACTGCCTAACAGCTTAAAACTTTATCTCTTATTCAAAAATTCTTGACATAACACTAAGTCAAAAAAGTGTTTCTCTAAATTTTGTATGTCTGTTCGACTACAACCTAAACGGCTGGGCCATTTTTTTAAAAAACTTGTTAGATAGAATGGTTTAATTATTCCTCAAAATGTTCATTTTTTGAACACCATACATATCTGGTATACAATTATTTTTAGAATTTTAAGAAAAAAAATTGTTTTCTCAAAGCTTAAAAAAAAAGTATTTTATTTAAAAGCTAGCTTATGATTGCTTTCGAATTTTCTCAGAAACGGTCCAATTGATTTTGATTATTTTTCATAGTTTTAAATTTTTCAAAACATTTCATCTTAACATTTTTTTTTTCAATACTCAATGCTTCGAAAACCACATGATTATGGCCAAAAATAACGTATATAAAATAGTTTTGCCAAATCTTTTTTGGTTGGCAAACGACTCAAAAAATTTTTTATAAAATTTTCTGTTTCGATTAATTTTTACAATTTATCATTCAAAAAGAGGAGAATTTTAAATCAAGAAATTAAGAACGATATCTATCAATAAAACAGTTTTGATTTGACTTTTCGATATAAGCTTAGTCGATTTAAATAAAATGTTTTATTCAGAAAGCTCTTAAAAGATTAAAAAATGCCATGTTTTTGAAAAAATAGAAAGAGTGTATTTTAAATATTTTTTTTTATAAAAAAAAATGGCGCAAAGTTTTAAACAGCCTATTATTAAGGTATTAGTATGATACTACTTAAAAATTTGCTAACTTTATAGTAGTTTACTAACTCATTCTTAATTTTAAACATTTTCTAACTAGTATCGTACTTAAAGAATTTTCTTAATAATTTTTTTCTGAACACACCTAAAACAATGACATTTCGTGTAAAAAAGTAAGTACACGAACCTTTTTTTGATGTTTGCAAATGTCAAAGAGTCATATGAAGCTAGCACGATACTAAAAAATAAAGTAGGTATTCGATGATTTTAACTTTAATAATAAAAGGGTAGAAAAAGTATGATGCTATATTCGATTAAAATTTGCAAATTCGTTGTTTTAACCTAGTATCATACTAAAACAGCTTTAGCATCGTACTAATTCAATTAAAATTTTGCGCCAATGTTTTTAAGTTCAAAATTCGAGAATTTTTAAAACAGGATTACCTATGTTTTTTTTTTTTTTTAATTTTAAGTTTAATGTAAAAATTTTATTTGTATTCATTCGTATTTCCTTTAAAATTAACATGGCATAAAGTTAGGTTAGGTTAGGTTGTTGGGCTGACAATTGATGTTGCTATTGTCACACTTAGATCAATGTAGATCCATTGTGTTACCCGTGAGTGTTATCACTCTTTCCTGATAAAACCTATGTATTCTATTAATCAGTCAAGCCATTTTGAGGCATTGACGAAGTTCAATATGTGTATTCCTGAAATATTAGAAATATCTTCTAGATTATCAAAGAAGTAGCTACCAAGCCATTTCCTTCTCTGGTGGCATAGTGACGGCAATGACAGAGAAAATGTGAGGTGTCTTCATGTACCTCCTCATCACCACATCCTCTGCATAGGTCATCTGTACTTAGTTTCATTTTAAATTTATGGTATTTCAATAAATTATGTCCGGTGATTATGCTCGTAAGAGAGCGAAGGGACTTCTTACTAAGTTGTATAATTTTGTCAGTTCTCTGCTTGTTAAAGCAGGGCCATATTTTCCTAGTAGTATCACAGGTGTCAAGTAGATTCCACCTTTCATTGGATTTCCTTAGGATTATGTCTGAAATTTTCTGTTTAATGTTACAGAGTGGGATGTTTACCATCTCTGCTTGACTAGCGTCGAGCGCTGATCCCTGTCTTGCCAACTCATCGGCATTTTCATTACCTGGTATGCCGCTGTGTCCCGGTACCCAGCAGAGTCTAATATTGTGCTGCGTGCCAAGAACCTTAAGCTCTTCGCGGCAGCAGGAGACAAGCTTCGATTTTATCACAGTGGCAGAAATCGCTTTTATTGCCGCTTGGCTGTCAATGTAAAAGGTGATATCAGCCCGTGGTATCGCCATCATTGATACCTGTCTAGCAGCTGTTGTCACTGCCAGGACCTCCGCTTGGAAGACACTGCTATGATCTGGGAGCCTAAGTGAGTTGTTTAGCTCAAGAGGTTCTGAGAAAAAGCCTGCACCAACACCTGTGTCCATTTTGGAGCCATCAGTATAGATTGCTATTTCTGATTCACTGGTGTAGGGTTGATTGTTCAGCCATTCTTCTCTGCTTGGAAAGGCAGTTTGGAATGGTTTATAAAAGTCAAGCTCGGGTGTTGTATAATCTGTAATGATGCTATCACCCAAGTATTTCTGAAGAATTTGAGCATGTCCTATTGCGCTGTTTTTCCAGGTATTAGTCTGGCTTAGCCTTAAGGCACTATATGCTGCGGATTCTTGTACGAAAAGGTCTAGGGGTTTCAGGTTGAGTATCGCCTCCAACCCTGCAGTTGGTGTGGATCTCATGGCACCCGTAATCCCAATGCACGCGAGTCTCTGTACTTTTGCCAGAGTTTTGAGGTTCGTGCTTTTTTCCGTTGCATTCCACCATACCAAATTACCATAGGTTAGTATTGGTCTGATTATCGCCAAATACATCCACCTGATAATTTTTGGACTAGGTCCCCAGGATTTCCCAAAGATTCTGTAACAGGAGTAGAATGCAATCATACCTTTTTTCGCTCTTTCCTTAGTGTTGAGACTCCAGTTTAATTTCCTATCTAGAATCACACCAAGATACTTTGCATGATCTGAAATCTTCAGCGGAGTGCCTTCAATTGAAGGTATTCTGAAGTTTGGTATTTTCCTTTTATTTGTGAAGAGGACTAATTCTGTTTTTGACGGGTTAACCATCAGGCCGCACTTTCTAGTCCATCTATTAACCTTAGAAAGGGCGTATTCAATCTGTTCACTGATAGTGGGTAAGAATTTACCTGTGGCTAATAACGCAAGATCGTCAGCGTAGGCTACTATCTTTACACCACAGTGTTTTAAATTAATGAGAATTGTGTTCATAACCAACACCCAAAGGAGTGGTGAGAGAACTCCCCCCTGTGGGGTGCCCCTGAATGTGGACACTCTCATCTGTATCCCTGCAAGTTCCGAGTTAATTTGCCTGTTCTTTAGCATGCACATAACCCAACGTATTATCGAATTATCGATTTTATTGTCTACTAGAGCTGTCTCTACCGCTTTATTGTTCACGTTATTGAAGGCTCCTTCAATATCGAGAAACGCAGCAAGGGTATATTCTTTGTCGCTCAATGTCTTCTCAATCGTGCTAACGACGCTGTGAAGTGCCGTTTCTACACTCTTCCCCTTTGTGTAGGCGTGCTGAGCTGGGGATAAATCAACCAGTTTCAGAGTGCCACGAATATGTAGGTCTATCAGTCTTTCAAACGTTTTAAGAATAAACGATGTCAGACTAATTGGCCTGAAATCTTTTGCTTCTGTATGACTGGGCTTGCCAGCTTTTGGAATGAAAACCACTTTGACTTCGCGCCATGATAAAGGAACATATCCCCATTTTAGACTGTTAAGGAATATGTTTTTCAGGAGCGGTATTATTTGGATTTCGCTTTTCTGTAGCATCATTGGGAAGATGCCATCAAGGCCAGGGGATTTATACGGAGAAAAGGAATGGATTGCCCATCTTATCTTTTCTTCCGTTATAATATCCGATGGTATAATGTGTTCCGTGTAGGGTTCTGTTTCCAGGTTGCTGTCATTTGACCCGCAACCCGGGAAGTGAGTATTTATCAAGTGCTCAAGAGTCTCATTGCAGGATTCTGTCCAGCACCCAGTGGGCGTTTTTAGAGATCCTGAAGGGATTGAATCTTTGGAAAGAATTTTCCTTAGCCTAGCAGATTCGTTTGTCCCTTCGATTTCACTGCATAAAGTTCTCCATGAGCTTCGTTTCGCTCGTTGCGTTTCTGCTTTAAATTTTCGTTGACTGGTTTTATATACTTCCCAGTCATTCTCATTTCTAGTGTTTTTGGCAGCATTGAAAAGTCTTCTTGTTTCTTTTCTCAAGTTACCGAGTTCTACCGTCCACCAGGGTGGTTTCTTTTTTCCTTTCCCTATATGTTTCAGTGGACAACTTTTCTCGAAGGCGTTACTAAGAATCACCCTGAGTTCTTCTGATGCTTGATCAATATGCTTGGGTTCTTGAATCGCAGTGTTATTGAAATTTTTGAGTATGGCATAAAGTTAGTAAATGAGGTGTTTTAGCAATTTATGAAATTAATATCAACATATCTTTGACCATATTTCTCCTACAGCTACCTTACATCCATGATTTGAAGGTGGAACATTTTTAGAATTTGAAGATCTTGAACATACAAGAGCAAGTGGGTGCGACTCAGTCGTACATTTTGATTACTCACCGTTTGGTGAAATATTTCATTGGCGGTTATTCCCAGAACCCTAACAATCAAATCCGAATTCACGACTTCTTTTTAATTTTTTTTTCTGCATACATTTGAACTTCCTGAGCTTGAATAACAATGTGACAGTCACGCATAAACAATGACACACTACCGAAGCAGCTCAAAATTTCTGTCATCTGCATAGACATACGCTCCCGGCAGAGTGTCGTGATTGACCCTTCGATTAAACTATATTTCAAGTTGTTTGCTAATAGACGTCACTCAAACCGTCGGTCATGAAAGTACATATTCTAGCACCTGCAAAAATGAACGAAAATGAAAAAAACAAAAATTTTTATAAAATATATGAGTGTAGGCGGAACCTGAACTACAATCATTAATAATAATCAAAAATTAACAAAATGGTGGACATTTGATTTTTTTTTTATTTTCGTGTTTTTTTCGCTCTTTAAAGTACTGTAGAAATGAAAAAAAATCCATGGATCATCTTGATCGTAGTCCAGGTTCCTCTAATTTTAATATACTTTAAAACAAAAAAAGAAAAAAGGCGATCCATGGAGTAGTTTTTGAGTAATCGTGGCGACCAGTTCGAAAAACGTGGTTTCGAGAAAAACGCGTTTTTACCTCATCGCTTTCCATATGTAGGATTAATCTATGTTAACATTAAAAAACATACCTTACGGTTAATCAGCTGTTTTGGAAATATATTCTACACATAATTTACTACAAGAAAATGCAAAAAAAAAAATCGATTTTTTGGTCCAGAAAAAGGTAAACCTCCCCTTAAGGTGTTTTAGCTCAACTGGAACTGTCAGCCGCCGGCCAGAAACGGGTCAACATCTATTTACTAGAATAATATATGAACGTACATTTTCCTATGAAAGTGAAATTTGTCAGCAAAATGCAACGAAGAGACAGACTTCATTTTTCGATTTTGACAGGACGAATATGGACATTATTTAAGATTCTCAGAATCATCAATGAGTTATCCATTGGGTGCTGTCCGCAGTCGTAACCCCAAAAATGCTCATGCTCCTTTGTCAAATTCCAAAATAAAATCCTTCAATAGTTTCAATCTTTTGTGTAAATACATAGATTCCATTACGTAAAAATATGAATTTCTGATTCTCAATGCCGAGAAAAAAGACGACTCGATTATTGCGACAAAATAAATCTCAGCTATATTTCTGCTCTATTAAACATAACCCCCTCCCCCCGTCTCTTCGTTGTCAAACAATATTAAACAAAAATAAAGGCTAACTCTCAACAACCAACCATGTTGTACAAAGGAAGTCTATTAAGTTTAGTGATAAACGATCGCCGCATTGTCGGTGCGGAAACACTTGGAAAATGAAAATTGTTCGACATTAATTTCCCAGTATCTACTTTCTTCTACTGCCCCGATCCAGAAGGAAAACTTTGAGCCAGTTAGTTCCAACCAATGCAGCCAGCCTGACATGTTGGCAAACAGAAAGTGCACTGCATATCATATACAACTACGTTGGTTAGGTGCATACTTGGGTATCAACTTGTATAATGGCCGTTTCCGGTAAGGTGCTGCAAGTGCACCGGAACTTTGTCGTTTCTTCTGAGGATTTTTGCGCATTTATGATAAATGCCTTCTTCTAGCAGAGTTTCCCCCCTCTCTGTCTCTCACCCTCTGTCCTGTGAATAAACAGTTTTACTTGTGCAAGCAATAACTGCTTTTTTTGCTTTCCTATTATGACTTAATTCAATATGCAATTTACGATCGCCATTCCTTTAACGAGGAGAAAAAGACATCATTATACGACAAGTTGAGGAGGGGGCTCCCCATGCCCGGTTCGTTTGTCCCAAGAAACTCATGTTAAATAAATTATTACTCCGCGCCATTGACTGCGGCCATAAATAAATTGTTTGGTGGTGAAGTTAACTGGTATTCACCTCCATTTTGTTTGTCCAATTGAATGTAGGTAGGTTAGGTTATACGACTGTGTTGTACTAAAGCTATTCCGATGAGTAATTGAGTGTCATAATTGGGATTATTTATGGCGAATTCTTGAATCTTTATTGCGATTTGATTGCTTGTTGTTGTTGTGTTGTTAAAGTATTCAATACCATTAATAGCGGTAAAGAGCTTATGACGATGTTGATGATGACAGCGCGATAGTGTGGCAAGTTGCCGTAACTTCAAGTTGTAATGTCGTTTGGGGCAATGAAAATTTATTGGCACTCTACAAATTGAATAGCGGTCTGTCAATATTTTTTTTTAATGAGTTGACGTCGTCGTCTTTGGCAGCAGCAGCGACCTGCGTGGCGTCGCTGTCGTTGTCGGTTCTTGTCGCTATTTTGCAAAGCTGTCGAAGACGTCGAACTACAAGACGTTAAAATTAATGATTTTTTCATTTTGATTTTATTTTCCTTCCATTTGTACAATGACAGACAATTCAATTGGAATTTCATTTCATTTGGTCGTAAAAATTGCGGTAAATGTAAGACGGGACCGATAAATAAAAATGATTTGTGATAGAGCTTATGAAAAAGGTAAATCCTAAGTCGGGGACAGTCCTGGCAATGGTTTTTTAGGGGGGAACTCTTTGGGGAATTAATAAAATCAAAGGTGTTACTTTGGGCACGAAATGTCCGTTGATTTAAGTGTATAATTAGTATTGTAGAAGGTACCCCTTGGCATAATGGCTAGTGCGCTGGACTTTCAGAGGTTTTCAGCCGCTGCAAAAATGTGTATTGCTCCTTGCGAGTATGTGAAGAATCCTCAGAGAATATCTTTTGTCATAAAAACTTCTGCCTATATTAATCGTTCCGACTCGGCAGAAACTTGTAGGTCATTTCCATTATTATTTTCAGGGAGAATTCATAAAATTTTACTTCCCAAAATGTCTTCAAATAAAAAGAGAAAAATAATTTCGGAAGTTAGTAAAAGGGTATTAAGTGCAATAAAACCTGCCCTTGGTAAGATGATCACGTGATAAGATGGTAAGTGATCACGTGACTTGGGAAGGTACAAAGGTGGTTAGTAATGGCGGAAACGGGCAATATTGTATAAGAGCTGGAGCTTGCCGTTCTAAGATCCCATTATCCTTTTGGCCATTTGTGGGAGTCGATTAGAGTTGAGGGAGTTGTGAACGTACCCACCAGCGTTTTATAGCAAAGCTTTGAGATCGAGAACAATATGTCAAACCTATAGGCAATTCAGTGTTTGCTTGATGTACACATACTATTATTTTTGTATATATTAGACTTTGTACTAAACGAGGTTTGACTACCTTCAAAATAAGTAAACATATTGCGAGTTTAAAAAACATAGGAATGGATTTAAAAGCAGCTACTGATCCATTTTAATTTTGAAGATCTGAGCACCAAAACGAAAGTGACAAATAGAGTTGAATAAAATATTACACATTCGTGTGGTGTCCGAATTTGGGCTCAAGAGTAAACTGTGCATTACGGTGGGATTTCTTTAAGGGACCGATCAACTGGGTGTTCTGCTAGCAGACAATAAGCAAAGAAATTAAACATATCGGTGAACATCAAAAATAAAAAATTTGGTATGAAAAGGCTAAGTAATTCACTACTAAGTCTGACCATTGTAAAAATCAAGCTAACATTATTACCATCTTTGAAGTAGTTTCTGTCTGTCAATTTGTGGTTCAGCCTGCTCTATATTGTTCTATAAATGAAGTTGGAAGCTTCATCTGCATATTCGGCTCTACACTTCTCATTAATCTTTGAAATTACTTCGTATAAGGGCCTTGCAGCTCGATATGTTGTCAATGTTTAAATCAAAACTGAGATTACATCCTTCTGCGAGACATGTCCACTCCCTGTACCAACTGTTTAGCTCTTGACCAGTCGAGACTCAGGCAACTTGAAGACTTTCAGAAGGTAATTTGTAATTTCAAGGTTTTTACGAAAAGAGGAAACAGTATCCTATTTAGAAGTTTAACCGAGTCCTATTCGAAATTGAACTGAAGTTCAGGTTTTGACAGAAGGCTTCAATAATGCTTCGCAAAAATTACAAACGCAAGGCTTTTTAAGTCTATTACAAGCTTACACTAGAACTTTTACCGAGCCTGAAAAATAAGAAAAAAAATTAAATTTATATTTCTTTGAAGATGTTTTTTCCGACATTTAATCAATTTTAAACCTGAAACTATGTATCACATTGGAATTGTTATAAATTAATGTATTTGGAATAATTTTAAAACATGAATGACATTATACCTAATTTAGGGATTGAACTCGGCATCTCTTGTGTAATAGTCCATCTTTCTACGCACTTGACCATATTGATTATTATTTGCAAGATGCAAAAACTTAATCAGCCTGTGATATACAATTTTGCTAAGGCCACGTCCACACAAGAAAAACAGAACCTAAACAAATGTCTTAAATTTCTTTTGTTGGGTTTACCTACAAAATGTTTATTTAATTTTAAGTATTGAGCCCTAATCTTCATACCTGAAAGGAGCGTACAAAATATCTTTAAATTGCTGACCGTAGTGATTTGTTTGATATTCTACTTCACTCTTTCTTTGTTTTAATTTGTGTCCTTCCATTAATTTATTAATAACGATTCATTTATTCTTATAAAATGTTTGTATTCCGTTTCGTTTTACATTTATTATATGTTATAAGTATATGTCTTTCTTCAAATGTACAAAATTTCATTTTCTTATCAGGTCACGAAAAATTGTCATTATTTAATCCCAATGTCCATTTTAGCTAATATCGTGAATTATTTTCATGTAATATTTTTATTATTATTTGCAATAAAACCATCAAACATTTTGGTCAGTTTACCCATAGTTTTATGCATTTTTCTCTTCCACTTTGAGGGATATAGGGATATCATGCTAAGTTTACATATGTTTCTTCCAAAGAAATTCACATTTATATCTAATATATGGGCACAGAAGATCAAAATGAAGATGATCATATATGCAGTTATATTATATGTTTGAGAACAAAAAGTTTGAACACTTTTAATACTTCCAAACAGAACTAATTAAAAACATATTTTGGTACGGAACATTGATAGGTTTGTAACAGAAATATTGAAAAGTTATTTTTAAAAAAAAATTAAGAAATTGCGCCAATACTCTCCATTATTTATTGTTTGTATCTTAATATTTTGCGGAGTTTACAAAAAAGTTTTCGGATATTCCGCACTTGTTTCGAAACGCTCGTTTATAATTTCAGTTCAACTTTTAAGAGCCGAATGGTTGACCTGAAATTCAACTACCCACTTTCGAAGGTTTTTTCTTAAATTTTGGTTATTCGGCACTTCAACTTCATCTTCGTTAAAGACTCTTCAGGTTCACTGTCGATTTATACACTTATACTTGCTTGAGTATAATATCTAAAAAGTAGATGGATAGCAATTAAGGTGTACAAATAATTAGTTTATATACATCAATTTAATATTCCTAACTTTAATTAAGATTACATGTATTAGTTTCTGTTAAGTTTCTGTTAACAGGGTTCTTAGAAGCTTGAACCTTGACATTTTCTTTAAAGGCTGTTTGTTAAAGTCTGCTAGGCTTAAGAGAAGTATTCTATATAGCTTTTAGGAAATTGTTACAGAAACCTTTTGAAAACTCAATGACGCAAACTTCGAAATCATATCACATTGCAATCTTTATACAAGTTCCAGCTTCTCTACTTTAATTTATAAAACCATATCCGAAAAATGCGTTCTAGTCTCGGATAATCTTCTGTCTTACTTGCAAAAGGTTTAAAAGAAGATGATATTGAAACCATGACTTCTATAACAAAATTATTTTTGAAGGAGACTGTTTAGAAGCATTTATATAATTGAAACTTGCAGCATGTCCATATTTCTAAGCTAATAGAAACTGAAATGCTAGCTGGGTTGACAGCCATACAAAAGGATACTTTCGGCAACGGTTTCAAACACTTTAAATTTACTGCTATGCGCAATGCTTCTGTTCATGAAGCATCTTTTCCAGATGATATTAATGGCAGCTTTCGCCTTTTGAATTTTTTCAGTAAAATGTTTTTCCATATTCAAATTCCTTGAAAAGATTACACCTAGGTACTTGCATTCGCTGACACATTCCAGAGCCTCTCTGCTAAACGTCCATTTTTCATTTGAGGCATTCCGACCACCTTTTTTAAATATCATCACCTTAGACTTGTATGTATCAGTGGCGTAGCGTGGATAATTTTAAATGGGAAGACGTTATAAAATTTTGTCACCTGTAAAAATGAAAAAAAAAAATCTTAGAACCTTAAAAACAACATTTCTAGTAGGGACATGGTATCTACAAATGCATTCCACATTGGCTTAGCAAAAAATGTGAAGCTATATTTTTTATACTTCAAGACATTAATATTTCAATCAACAATGAGCTTAAAACATAATAAAAAAAGCACCTCCTTTTAGACACCACCCCCTTCGTCGGAAATAACTGCGGCACCTTTCTAGGAATGTTCTATTAATTTTTCCTTGCAATCATATGTGTCAAGAATATTGTATATATGATGGGACAACTCATCTGCATTAAGACTCGCCCTAAACATTAAAAAATACAATATATCTTTCTTGTATTCCATTCTCTGACAAGAACCGAAATATGGCACTCAGTTGTCCCCTATGACTAAAATCTGATGTTTCGTCGATCATAATCGACACGAACCGGGCTTCTATGATTTCTGTTTTAATTTCAGATTTAATAACAGTCGCGATACTATGTATCAAGAGGGATTTACATGTATTCATGAAACACGCACACTAAACAAAAAATTTAGATCTAGGATCGAAATCCCTGGTGTGTAAAGGAAAAAAGGATAAAATATAAACTATCAACTATCCTTACTAAAATTATTTGATTTCTCCGATAGGTAATCTGTTAAACAGCAATCTACATTTATCAAAGACAAAAAACAAAATCTAGAACTGCACTAAAATTAAGAAGCCAATTTTTTTTTATCAATATAGTGGATAATAAAAGGAATTAAATCTTCACTTTAACATCTAACTTTTCAGTATTTTTAATAAGTTCAAATTGGCTTTTCAAAACACTAGATTTATTTGAAGTTATTGAATCTGTGCAACACAGTCTTTTATTGAATGCCAATTCAATCTAAATTGAAATTCCTATTAAAAAAAAGCAAATGCATTTTATTTGACACAGAAGTGTTCTTCATTCAGCGATATGCTAAATTTACACTGCTGACAAATTGCCATATATTCTACCATGATTTATTTCATAATTCAAAATTATCACAGTAAATTTGCAAGAATATCAATCGTGTATATTATAAACTATCACGAGAGAGAAAAATGAAAGCATTTTACATCAGCATGTATGTACATCAACATCAAAATCAAGAATCAACAATACCCACATGCGATATTTATATTTATATGACATATTAAAAAAAAAACAAATAAGTCGAAGAACACCGTCTTATTTCTTACACAAGCTTGAAAAAAGGCGAGCACCTGAACTCCTGCAATGTATTATCTTCCTACTGACATGCAATGCTAATTGCTAAAGGGAGAATAAAATACAAATAATTCCAACTCCTACTGGTATACATCGAAAATTGTATAAGACGAAATGTAGCGTCTTATTTTTTGCGGATGTTGAACAAAGAGGATCCGAAACACAATGCTTGGGGAAGAAAGGGATATAAAACAAATAAATAAGACGTTGATTGAAAAGTTTACGTCAGAGTATTTTTGTGACTCTCTTGATTAATGTTGGTTGTGGATTGTGGAATGTGTTTGGATAAAGTATATGATACAAACGAGAGGCAGAATTGATAACTTAAACTTATTCGATGTTTTTTTGGTGGATTGTGTTATTTGTGGATTTTCTAAAAGGGATGACGATAGGAATCGTGTTATATGGACGCCACGCCGCTGGTATGTATTAACAATAAAGTTCCATAAGCAACAGTAATGGTATACTTTGTCTATCATGAGTTGTAATATTTCCGGGGAGTTCGCAAACATGATGATATCGTCAGCAAACAATAATGCTTTGATACGGACTCCTGCGAAATCTACGCCACCAGGAAGGCAATCGATGAGATCATTAATAAAGAGCGAAAACAAGGTGGTAGTCAGTGTGCAAACCTGTCTCACTCCCGAGGTAGAAGCAAACCAATCCGAAATTTTCACACCATTCCACACTACCGCCTTAGTTCCTTTGTGCAACTCCTCGAGCACACGTCCGAATTTCAACCATAATCCTAAACCATATAATTTATAGAAAAAATCATCTCGATTTATTGTGTCGAAAGCTGCTTTGAAGTCGATAAAAAATACATCGAAGCTTCTAACACTGATCCTTTTTTGTGGATTGGGAATATAATTGATTCCTGGAACTCCTTAACTACAAGAACCCCTTCCATTGCTTTGTTGAAAAGCGTTACAAGACGTTCTTTCAGATAAACTTTTCCATATTTGTACAATTCAACTGGAATACCATTAGCATCTGTGGCTTTCCATTGTTTAGAGACCATAGCGCTTGTTCTAATTCTTGTATAGTGAAATCAGGATCTAAATCTTTCCTGGTGATTTTTGATGACGTTAACGGATTAAGTAGATCTTTAAAGTGCGTGAATAACACACTTGCATCCAAATTTTTCGGGACTGAAGAATGTTTACCATTTAATTCCCTAGCAAGTTTCCAAAACTCTGTTGCATTTTTGCAAGTCGCCAGTCTGTAAGCTTGCCGTTCCTCGTATTTCCTCTTTTTGTTTTTACATAGATCCTTATATTTTGCATTGGCCTCAATGTAGTCACTTCTTAACAGACCTTGAGACGACCTCCAGAAGTTTCTCAACCATGCAAACGAATCTTTACGAGCCTTTCGGCATTCTTCATCGAACCGAGGCTAGTTACCTGTTTTAAATCTTTTTTCGCTAATATGTTGATGTGGATACGATCACTTTACTATCTGCTCCAGCAAAAGAAAGTCTGCATTTTGGTGTTCTTGAAGTTTGAGGTCTAGTTGTTCCCTATAATAAGTCAACGCTTTTGAAGATTTCCAGTATAGAGTCTTGGCAAAGATTGATTGCTTCTGTTCTCATCAATTGTCTGCGCAGTCCGTTGGAAAGTTACAACTAGTGACAGGTGATCTGAGTACTGAAATTCTCTTATCTCAAAATCTGTCACAAACGGCTCCCAGGCTACACCTATGATAGAATAATCAATCACCGATGACTCCTGTCCAACAACAAAACTAAAATGTCACGAAGCGTCGTCGATTGGATTGTATCATGGTTAATTCAGAATAAATTTTCCTTGAGAATTTCGAGGGGAATGTTGATTATTTCCACAAGGGAGCTAGAAAGTACTGATTCTTTTCTGACCAGTTCATGAGCACCATCATTATCCGTCAATGTCATTGTGACCTGGAACTTTAATTAGAGTGACTTTGGGCTTATCCTTGAACTGCTGGACCATTTTAGAGAATAAGTTAGCCGAACCAATTATTTTAACAGTCGCCTGACTATGACAAGGGCTATATTCCTTTTCTGGTTAAGATCTTTTTTGAGTATTTTGCATTGCCAGTAAGACAATGGATAGTGTATCGGCATCTAGTAACTTCATATGATCTTCGGTTCAACTTCACGTGGCGGACAAAAGTCCCACAAAAAATAGTCTGATGATCTGGTTAGCCCGTTGAAAAGACTTCTCCTAAGCTTAGTGCTAGTTCAACTTGTCATTCAAAGCAAGTTTTTGATATAAAGATAAAGGTGTAAGTTCATATCCAAGAATCTTAAATCTAAGAAATTTTTAAACGAATATTAGTGATGTCAGTTTTATTCTCAATTTTCCTACTACATTTGTATAAGAAATCAACTCACCTTTTATCAAACGGATATGTATCTCCTAGTCTTACACAAAAAAAATATTAAATATCCTAAAAGTTGCCTTAATTCCGGCACGAAAATTTGAAGAAATCTACTTCTTAACAAAAACTCAAAATGGGCGTGAATAAAAAACAATCTTTTAGCCTTCCTACTCGTATCTCTCATTGGGCAAAAATTAAAACTCATTGAAAAACCATTTCAATCAGTTTGGAAATATCTTATTTTAAATATTGTTTATTATTGGCCAAGGAAAACAGCAATCATTTATTTAGCACCACCCCATTTAATCCATGTTCTTCCACATGCTTTACACTCAAAAACATATACAAATACTTAACCCGAAACGACCGACCGACTTCGTCATGCGTCCATTAAAATGCCGCCAAAGAATTTCTCTCTCATTCGAAACCTCATCTTATTGCAATCACTTTCCTTTTTGCTTGCTGTAAGAGTTAGTTATGTGCGATGTGCGGATCTATGGAATACTTAATATATAGGAAATAGCCCAGAACGTTAACGTACAGCTCAACCGACAGCTGCAACATCTAGAATGTTACGGCTGCTTTGATCCTCCTGCCAAAGTGTCTTAATAGCGACTGCTTGATGACAGCTTGTCTGCCACTGCCACTAAACTGAATTCTTCAGCGAGAGCTGTGTGGCACTTCAAAAGGCGTCGGTGCTTTTGTTGATGATGACGAAGCTGGCCGTGGCACAACAGATGTTTGTTTGCCCAATAACAATCCGACACTTGCGCCACCAACAGCACACTCTTTTTGGTGCTTTGTGTGGAGTTTTCTTTTTATCCAAAAGGCCTTGAGAAGGTTAATTTAATGGTGGTCTAGTTTATGAGAAGGAAGTACATACCTACTTCCGTTTAACATTAATTTGTCTTTACCCCACGTATACTTCAAAGCTTTCTATTTTTGAAATTGTTTTTTTACAAGCTCTTTAAATATTGTGTTTCTTCTCTTTGCAGCTGGACACAAAAAACAGCCCACTGGCTTTACTGGCTCAGACGTGTAGCGCCATCGGAGCCGATACACCTAATCCTAAGCTCTTGGCAAACATCGAGAAGTCGACAAAGTCCTCACATAAATCCACAGATTGCCGGGACAAATCGTCGCCGGTAGGAAGTCAGTCGTCATCAGTGTCGACGGGTTCTACGGAGCACCAACAAGTCAAATCTAGCTTTAAGCCTTACGAGTCGAACAACAACCGTTATGACTTGTTGGATAATGGTAGCAGTGCAGGGGCCGGCAACCAATCTAGTGTAAGAGTTAAGACGCCAAAAAGCAACACAGCAACGCGATGCGATTCAAACCAAAGTGCCACTTCACAAAGAGACTCACCCGCAATGGTTGCGACACCTGGAACGACGACGTCCAATACAGCAGCGCGCAAAACACCATCGACATTGTCATCGGCATCATCGACGGGTTCGTCGGCGGCAAGCATACACCAGAACGTCGATCAGCCAAATCCTAGTCCACATCGTGCCTCATCCAAGGAATCCTTTGGGGGTGGAAACAACAACATCAATGTGTCACCAGCTCAGAGCAGCCCTGTGTCGAAGTCAGTGTCGGAGGCTCAGTATATGAAGGCCCTGCATGCGGCATCGATGCAGCCACAGGTATCAACGGCAGGAGGGCAAGCTTACTACTCTGGATATCCCCCGGGTCTAGGGTACCCTATGGACCTTATGACAGCTAGTGCCCTGATGTCTCCACATCACCCTATGTTCAAGGCAGCAGCGATGAGTCCTTATTTGAACTATGCCCGACTTAAGGGCATCGACCCGTCTGCGATGATGACACCAGTTTGTCGAGACCCATACTGTACAGGCTGCCCCTCGAGTCCACATTTTCTGAACAAAGCAGCTGGACAGCCTTGTCCGGCAGGTTGTCCGCACTGCGAATCTCCGTCCGGCCCGAAGTCAGCAGCGGCAGCTGCTTATGTCCATGCGCAACTTGCCGCCTTGACAGCAGCCTCCCAGCTGCCATACGTGTGTAGCTGGATTGCCGGTGATGCTGCTTACTGTGGAAAGCGCTTCGGCACCTCTGACGAGCTATTTCAGCATCTGCGGACGCACACCGCCTCCATGCCCGAATCGATGTTAGCTGCAGCAGCAGCTGGAGGATTTCCCCCAAATCATCCTCTGTTTCAAAGAACCTACCCAACGCCACCATTGAGTCCATTGTCAGCGACGGGTCGATATCATCCGTACAGCAAACCGTCCATGCTACCTCCCTCAGCTCTAGGCCCACCACCGTCTCTGGCAGGCATGCCGATGCCACCACATCCGTCTCTGGCCCAATACTTCTCCCCCTACTCACTATATGGCAATCCGCGCCTGGGTTCATCTCATCCATAGTACGGCAAATAGCTGGATCCAGAAGTCAATCCTAATATTCGCGGAATCTTATTCCACTCTAAAATACTTGTTGCATTGGAATTTTCCTCCAATTTTTATTTGTTCTGTAAAAATTCAATAATTTTTCAGTTTTATTTTATAAATTAAAAAAAAAATGATTTAAAAAATTTTGTTATTTTATTATTTTCTTTATTTATGTTGTAACTTTGAACAAGTGATATATAAAAAAAATGGATTAAAGTAAATTATAATTACACAGAAAATAAAAAAACAAAAATACACACACACGCAAACAAATAAATCCACTTGTAAAATTGTAAAATAAAAATATAGTTTAAAAATAAACATTTTAAGAAATAAAAGTAACGAATGTAATGAAATAAATTTAAAAATTCATTTATGAAAAAGTTGTGTTGTTTATTTTTTTTTTATTTTTAGAAGATTCAAGTGATCAAATTCGGTAAAAGCTGAGACTTAATATCCGGTCATAGATTCTCTCAAGTATCTGAAAATCTCGCGATGTTCTGGGACCTAGAAGGGTGACTTATTTGTTTAGCCAAGAAATCTCAACTCTCTATGGCTCCGATCAACGAACAGCCTTTATAAACGTCTGCTTGATATCGTCTGATAGATATGACAAACTGCAAGCACTTCCGTCTAAAAGATACTGCAAACGATTTATCTATTGATCTTTTTATTCTAAGAACTTGCAATCTAGTCAGAGAAATAAAAAATTTAAGTCAAACAAAAAATGGTGTAACTAAGGACATCTAGGGGTTGAAAATTGAACCAATTTTGCCAAGCAAAACGACCATATTAAAAAGTTAATCACCAGGCGAGCATGCAGAAGCAGTAGGGATCCAATGTTTGCAAATCGCAAAACTTCCATGGTTAAGCTCCACCTTCAAATAACTGCAAAGCCAGTTTTTGTTTTTCCAATAGATCATGGCGATCCCTAGAAATGTTAAGAGTTTGTTGTTCTGTTCTTTTCTTACTTTCTCTGCTAGATTTTTGACATCTCCTTCTGCATGGGGAAGACATACCAGACAGTTTTTTGTGTTTAATTTTTTTTACTATGTGAACTCTTACAATACACTCAAACTCAGCTTAAATGTGTTCAACTATCTAAGCCTTCAAACATTTGTGATGTGGTTTTTCTCTTTTTACACCAACAACCCTATGAATTCTATTCAACATTTTCGTCGCTCTACTAGGCGACCATGCTACAAAGTAGGTATACGCTCAGTAAAACAAATAATACCATAAACAAAAACAATACTAAGCACTCATTTTATTTATTTTATTGAAGAACAGATTTAGGGGGTTAATAGTGCACATTTTACTTTAAATATATATTTGGGCCAAGATAAATTGTTAAAATGTGTGATATTTACCTTTTTCGTTTGAATTCACGTTTGCACTTAAATAACTCAATGAGGAGAGGATTGAATAATACAAATTTTAACATTCCATAAAAAATACTAACTCTCAAATATTATTAAAATACTTGTAAAATACCTACCATTCGCCCCTAGATCCGTTCTTAGCAAAACTGAAACAAAAAGAGCAGGCAATGTTTTCTCCTTTAATTTTTTCTTTGCTTTGCATTTGTTTTGTACCCCAGGGCTCTCCTTCACACATGTTTAAAATATAACGTTGTTTGAGGGCGGATCCTTACTTTTGTCAAGTGTATGAATTAAGCCGCATTGAACTGATTATGGTTTTACGTATGTGTTTAGAAGTTTGCAAAATTAAAGCAAAAGAACTTTCTCCCTTCGCATGCTCGCCTGGTAGTTAGGTTTTATTTTGAAGCAAAAGACGACTGAAACCAAAATTTAAAAATGAGAAAATTAAAAATTTCAGCCAAACAAAATTCTCAAAATGGTCCAACTAAGGACATCTAGTGACAGACAACTGAACCTTCGAAAATTAAACCAAATTTGAATAAAAATGACGATTTTAAAAAGTGAGTCACCAGGCGAGCATGCAGAAGCAGTAGGGATCCCATGGTTGCGAATCGCAAAACTTCCATGGTTAAGCTCCACCTTCAAATAACTGCAAAGCCAGTTTTTGTTTTTCCAATATATCATGTGATCCCTAGAAATGTAAGTGTTTGTTGTTCTTTTCTTTTCTTACTTTCTCTGCTCGATTTTTGACACATCCTTCTTCATGGGGAAGACATACCAAAAAACTCTTACAATACACTCAAACTCAGCTTAATTGTGGTATTCAACTACATACGCCTTCAAACACTTGCCATGTGTATTTTTCTCCTTTTACACCAACAACCCCACGAATTCTATTCAAAGTTTTCATCGGTCTACTAGGCGACCATGCTACAAAGTAGGTACCCGCTCAACTAAACCAGAAATAGAGAAACAACTAATACCATATACAAAACCAATACTACTTTAATTAAAGAACAGATTTAGTGGGTGAATAGCACACATTTTACCTTAAATATATATTTGTTCCAAGATAAATTATTAAAATCTTTTTTATTTAACTTTTTCGTTTGAATTCACGTTTGCACTTAAATTACTCAATGAGGAGAGGATTGAATAATAAAAATTTTAACATTCCATAAAAAATACTTGCCATATATATAATATTATTAAAATACTTGGAAAATACCTACCATTCGCCCCCTAGATCCGTTCTTAGCAAAATTGAAAGAAAAAGAGCAGGCAATGTTTTCGCCTTTAAATTTTTCTTTGCTTTGCATTTGTCTTGTACCCCAAGGCTCTTCTTCACACATGTTTAAAATATAACGTTGCTTGAGGGTGGATCCTTAACTTGGTTGTTAAGCCTCATTGGACTGAGTATGAATGTATGTACATATGTAGAGATTTGCTAAATTAAAGCAAAAGAACTTTCTTCCTTCGCATGCTAGCCTGGTAGCTAGGTTTTATTTTAAGGCAAAAGACGACCGAAACCAAAATTTAAAACAAAATATAAAATTCTCAAAATGGTACAACTAAGGACATCTAGTGACAGACAGCTGAACCTGCGAAAATTGAACCAAATTTGAATAAAAATGACGATTTTAAAAAGTGAGTCACTAGGCGACCATGCAGAAGCAGTAGGGATCCAATGTTGCAAATTTCAAAACTTTCGTTATAAAGCTCCACCTTTAAATAACTGCAAAAACAGGTTTTATTTTGCCAATAGTAGATCATGGTGATCCTTAGAAATATTGGTGTTTTTTTTTTGTTTTTGTCTTTTGTTTTGTACCCCACTTAGGCTCTTCTGCACACATGTTTAAAATATAACGTTGGTTGAGGGTGGAACCCTAACTTTGTTCAGTGTGTGAATTAAGCGGCACTGGACAGAGTATGTACAAGGTGGGCAAAATACAAGTTTCTTTAAAAAAAAAACAATTGAACAAAATTATGGCCCTCATTATGAATAGCGAATCGAATAAATTCTTATTATGAATAGTGATTCTCTTGGATAAAGTTCGCTCCAAATGTCAAAACCTTAGCGAGGAATTACAAATAGCGAATGTTCGCTAATCATATTTAGTGATAACGCTAGCGAATGAAAAACTGAAGTACCTTTCTATCAATTGTTATTGTTTATTTTGGAAGTAATGAGTTAAAAATGAAAATGGTAGTTACAAATAGATTGCGTTATTTAAATTTTTGTTTTGGCCTCAAAATTTGAGATTCGATTTTTTAAAAGATGTGCTTTGTAAATAGACTGAATCACTGAATATTATAAATTCGAAACAATCGTACAAGAGTGCTCTACGAATCTGCACATACATACATATGTAATAACAAAATGGTTTTTTATGCTACGAATCAGTTAGGTATAGATATACATATACGGGTGATTCTACAAACGATGGAATTTTCGGTGGCCTAAGAAATATTTTAAAATCCGTGTAATTATTTAATCTGATTTTTTTTTTATAAAATTAAATCTTGTTGATATCTACCTGGCCTAACAATATTATTAGGTTGACCTTATTTTATCTTGCTCAAAAAATTCTTCAAAGTGTCTGATTCTCAGTCCCCTGACGTGTCCCCAGTGCGTTTTCGCAAAGAAAAATTATTACCGTTCTCTTATTTCAGGTCTCATACTTAGATGAATTGCACCAAAGTTACGGAAAATAACACATCTTTGCTACGAAATAGATAAATATTTTTTAGTAATTTATTTTATTACAAAAAAAAATTAATTAAACTTTCAGCCCTATTATAGCTATCAACTATCAACTAGATACTTGATACGTATCAACAAATTGAATGAGTTGGTATTATGACTATCAACTATCAACATTTTTTATCGACTGTGGATTTTATTAGATTTTATCATTATTGTGAATGGTTTTTTTGATAGACATGGTATTACGGATATCAACAAAATAGATACACATCAATTTTCTTATCAACCACAAACAAATTCTTGATTGATACAAATTTATTCGGGATTTTTAAACGCGAAAAAACTTAAAAAGAATAATGACTTCGATAGAATTGTTTTTTAAGGGAGTTATGATGATTTTTTATAAAAACAATTAACATTTTCGCACAAAGAATTTTCCTTTTCGTGGCCGACAAAAAACAAATAAATACTTCAAACGTGGAACGTCAAACAAAATAAACAAAACTCATTCACAATGAACTTTTTATAAGTAGATATTCACAATCGGTCTAAAATTTCCAGTTGATACCCATAATACCAAATTATCAACTAATTGATAGACATTATCGACTATCAAATTGATACTCATAATAGGGCTGTTTGTCCCTCGCTTTTTGTATCAGTCCCCTGGCATATTGAAACAGTCGAAAAAATCAATAACTAGGATATCGATCGAATTTCCAGCACTGGCAATTTGAAGTACCAAATCTCCTTTCAATAAAATTGTGGTGCAAATCGATTCTGTTTCTTATGTTAGTATTGTGAATAAGACATTTGTGCAAGAAGTCGTGGATTGTCCCTTTAGATTATCAGTTCTCTGGTGAGGTTATACAAAACAAATTTGTATGTAAGAAGGCATATTTGTTAGATGTATAGTATAGGTTTAATAAAACTGTAATATTATATATATATTTTTATTTTTTAAAGTAAAACCTTAATACATTTTTTGCGCAAAAACCATGAAAAACCTCAGTCCCCTGGCCTCAGTCCCCTGGTTAATAAATGAGCAAATGATTTTATTCAGAAACCTGAGAAATTTTTAGTTATATTGAACTTCGAACTTCATTGCATTTTAAATTGATTCTTATAAAAAAAAATATTTAATTGTAATATATTATATTTTCTTAATAAAATGGTAAATAATATTTATTTACCATGAATTTTTATGTTTATGAAGAATAATTAAATTTAATTTTTATATTTCAATGTGTACCCAAGAGAAAATAAGCAAAAAAAATTAAGATTTATTCAATTCCCTTAAAATAAAACTTAGTACCCTGAACATCCTTTTCAAAAAATGTCCTTAAAATCGTCATTTTTTATTTTTTTAACTGGCCGCTTTCAACAACGCAAAGGGACGTTCTAATGATCATCTAGAACAACTCTTACGACTTTTGGAATCCAAAAATGTCGTGCCGAAATTTGTATCCTTTTATTCCATTGTTTGTAGAATCACCCATACATATTTTATTTCCATCTGTTGAGAGATTCGTTAGGTGATGGCTCAATTTGTATTTTCTTAAAGACAAGGATATCTTCATATTCTCTCTGGATCAACTAAGTTGTACCTGCGACCTATGTTGTGCAAAGCACAAGCAACATTTACCAATTTTTATTGCTTTTACTGGCGAGTAATGCAGCTTCCTTTCATTTAAGATTGAACTGAACCGGCTTTTAAGAACTCCTGTAGTTGCATTTTTTATGGGTTTTTGTCTCCAAGTTGTGGTCACTTAAAGAATTTTTAAATATTAAATTAAAAGAAAAACTTAGTTTTTGTTTTGTTTTATTTTATTTAATTTTAATTTTAGTCAAATTAATATCACAACTTTTTTAAATTTTAATCTAAGCTACGCGTTTCGGAGTGTTATAGCTCCATCATCAGGCGAACTACTGTAAACTCTTTAAACTCCTATAGTTCTTTTTTATAATATTTCTTGCCTTTGAATGTTAAGAATTGAAGAATGTTTTCCTAGACAATTAGTCTGCGAGTAAGCAAATACGGCTGCAGAGGATAACCAGAATCTCCTATATGAAATGATTTTTCTTCATAAGTGTGTTTAATAAAACGTTTTTTAAAAAATATACGAAGTTATGTACATTGATCTCTCGCCATTTTGCTACCATCTTTCTAAGACTTATTTTATTCACTGGAATTCCACACAAAAGAATCATGAGTAGAACTAGGATATCAGGCTAAAGCATTTCGAATGTTTGCTTAAATATTCGCAACTTATCGAATGTTCGATTTGCTATTCATAATGAGGGCCTATATTTTTTCATGTATTATTGCTTTATAAGTAAGAGCAAACATTGATTATGGAACACAACTACGTTCAAGTGGCTGCCTCGGCTGGCAGTCCAATTTTCATAGACCTCGTTGATGGTTTCGGGCTGTAGCCCAAAAGATCGATTGTGGCATGGCCCACCATACTCCATCCTGCATGAACCAGAAGTCGTCCAAATCCATGTCTTCAATTTCAGTTAATAAAAATTCGGTTAACATGGCTCTATGTATCTTCTTCATTTTTGAAGAAACCAAACTGTCACTCTCTGTGGATGCATTAGCTTCTGGACAATAACGTGCAGGTTTTCCGAGTAATTTTGTTTGTTAACGTAGCCTCCGAGATGAAAATGCGCCTCGTCAGAAAATATGATTTCTTGCCCAAAATCCTTGTCCAATTCATGCTGCTCTAAGACCCAAACTGTGAAGCGATAACGAAGCGGATGGTCGTGCGCCTTCAATTTCTGAGTCAATTGGGCCTTGTAAGCGAATAATCCGAGATCTTTGTTGGAATTCTCCTCGGGCTACTGCGTGAAATGTTGAGCTGTTTAGATCGATGGCGAGTTGATGTTCGTGAATTGAGTCTCACACTCTCGGCTAAATCAGCCACACTCTCGTCTGTGCGCATCGTACGACGACGGGGACAATGAGTGTTGTTTACTAGCATACCAGTCTCATGAACTTTTTGCACAAACTTGCGTTCAGCAGGTGCGGTGGCTGCTTCATTTCGGTGAAAACTTCTTTTAAAAACAACCCACTGTTTGGGCTACACAGCACTCACTTTGGAAACAAGTTTTCAGAATTTCCCAACGTTGTTAAAGCGGGAAACAGTGTCTTTAGGACACTGCCCTAATTTCTATCAATATCAGTTCACTTAACACACTAGTAAGTTCATAGTGTGCTACATCAGCAATACATATTCATAACTCCCTTTGCTTTGTAAATATATTTGGTGAGTCTTCATTGATTAAGAAGATCACCTTGCTGATGAAACGGGTGGTTCATCTTGGTCTGATATCCGCCATATTTTCTCTGGTCCATCGCTTTGTTTTTTGTTGCAGTATTTGACTGCTTTTATGTTGAAAGATGGAACTGGAAGAATTGCTCATTCGTAGGAGTAAGACCCTCAATAGCGTCACCTTGGAATCACAAATTTGTTCGTTTTCTCTTGGCCTAGATTTAAAAAATTGATTCTCGATGAACCACTGTTACACCTAGACAGGTTGTGATAGGTACTTTAATTCAAAGATATTATCGTTTTTTGTCACCAATAAATTCACCAACTGATATGACGATACAAAGTAATTTTTTGAGTCACAAATATAATGAAGTTTATGATGTGAATGTGACCCAAACCTCTACATCCTAAATCTTTTCCTAGATTAATCATCATCAGTGTCATCATAATCGCCTTCGTCATCAGCGTTGAGCAGAGCATGTTTTTTTTTGTTGCTTCCAACTTCTTGGTTGGTCTGCATGTCACTTGGATGCCCTCGACTTTGCTTTGTTTCCAAGGCGCTGAACTTCATGACAAAGCCCATGCATCTTCTGCCACCACCATTGCCGCGCCAAAACGGACTAAACACTTCCGATCGTATGTGATGTGGTTTTCCTACTTAAACCCTATCTCCTTCGAGACAAGCAACGTCGTCGTCGTCGGTCGTCGTGGTCGTCGTCTGCACTGTGTCGTGCATCGTGCAGAATTATCTGGCATCTAATGGATATGCGAATGCGAAGCACAACTTGGACACGTTATTTTTTTGTTTTCTGATTCATAGTCTCGCAGGGTTACCCTTAAAATTTTTTGAAAACAAAATTTACAAAAACTGAGTCCATTTCCCGAGACGAAACGGGAGGTCGCATATCTTTTTAAGGTAAATCTTTCAGAAAAAAGGTCGAATCAATGACACTTTAAAAAATGAAAACTGCAATTTCATTCAAAGTCACCATGAATTACAATTCGACATTGATTCTGACAGATAAAGGCGAATGTTCGTTACAGGTAAGAGAGTGACATTTGTATGTTCCAATTTTGTTGACATTTCAGTCAAACTATATTTAGACGATAGGCAAACGATAATGTCAATTATACACATTTGCCAAATTTGTGTAGGGAGTCGCGAGAATTTAAATGTCTTGAAAATACTTAAAAATTTTGATTTTGATGATTTAATATAACAAAGACATCAAGGCAACCTTTAGACGAACCATGGCGATGATGGTGGCTGTGGCGATCCATGACCGCAGATGAGCTAAGTGATATACATCAAATACTTAGGAGCTAACTACCTCTTGATGCTCCTTTAGTGCTCGGGAGTCTTATTTTTTGTTTTCCACTGCAAAGCACTGCGATTCTGCACCCATCAGCAGCAGTAGCAGCAGCCTAAGATAAAGGCATGAAATGTGCATCGTGATAACAAAGGTGAGATCGGAACGAAAACAGACAAACAAAAACAATTCTTATGAAGAACTCTCACATAAAATAACCTTTAAGACGTTAAAAGCTATAAGTAAGGTACCTACTTATTGTGTGTCAAAAAATACCTTTTTTGTTCAAGGTCTGATTCAACTTCCGTTCCTTTAACTAGGCTGGAAGTTGAGTTAAGTTTGAAATTATTTTTGTTAAATTCGGTGAACCTAGCTTTTTCTAGACCAAAGACAAGATTCTAGTTTTTGATGAACTTTACTAAAAGTATTTGTTTTTTCTTGCTTAAACCTAGCCTTGAATTACAATGCACATTTCTGGTATTCGACTTCGGATTTGATCGAACTAATCTCACTTTTGATCGATGTCGACTCGAGGCGGGCCAAAAATATCCCTGTGACTTACGACCTCACCATTTCGGACGAGATAAAGCTGCCTTTCTGACACTTTCTTATATTTTCCATACACCTGCTAAATATCGTTTGCTCCAGTTACAATGCGACCACAAATCGTTCGAACAAAAAAGTCGCACATATCCAAACGGGCAATCGGTTTTTCTCTGCCGCAAAAAAGAAATAACATTATCATGTTAGGCGATAAATTCATTTTCAGAAAATATATTTGCTGCAGCAATCCTGTCAACCGTTCTAGAAAATATGTGAGGCAACTAGTCCTCCAAATGACCAACCACCAGCAAAAGTATCGGCTGTTGGAATGGCAGATCACCTCTTCTCTATAGATGCGGGTATTATGGTTTATCCGGAGTTATGAATCTGGGCGGACATTTTTTTTTCTTGTGTTGTGTCACCCATATTCGCAGAGCGGACACCCAGCAGCGTAAGGGTGTGGGTCTTGAGATGAAAAAACTATAAATTGAGGGTGGCAAAGTCGTTATTCTCCTTTGCAGTTGGCACTAAATCAAATTTTATTTCCCTAAATATCAGAGGAATTCCAATGCAGCCCCCGCGTCCCATTAGAATATACACACATATCTACACACGATGATTTTACTTTGGAAACCGTGTTACCCCACTTGGCTTGCACATGGTGTCGATAAATTAAATTTATGTTCGCCTTTCCAGAGGAGTCGGGAGTTGGTTGGTAGCGCTTCAAGGAGCGGTCATATTGCGCCTCGACGTTTATGTCCTATGGCTGCAAGTGTACCTTGCTATAGATTTCTTTTTTGCAATAAATGGCCACTAACATAGGACATTGGTACACTCTGCATCACTTGGTTGAAGACTCATCTTTGTTAATACCCTTTTTTGTAGCTTCATCTATCTTCACGAAGGTTATCCGACGCTACTGTCGTAGAAGTTAGTTAAGTGGTTAAAAACTTAAAAAAGACGAAGCGGTTTGACCAGGCGAGATATCCTTGTGAGTTTTGGAAAAGATGGAAGATTTTGGGTGCAAATGGCTAATGATTCTCGTCTACAAAAAGGTGATTGTATGCATAAATTAATAAAGGCAATGGTAGAGTTAGGCTAGTAACGCACTTGCGATTTCAGTCGCAAAAATAGAACACATGAATTTAAGGCTAGGACCGCACTTGCGATTTCAATCGCTCGGTTTTTTAGTCGCAAAAATAGAATAGGTACATGAATTTAAATGAGAATGAACGCACTTGATACCAACAAATCATGACGATTTAAAAGTCGCAATTTGTTTCATTTTTCTTGCGATGCGATTGTCGTAAACTTAAATGAAACACATGTACTCAAATGGATATGCCCACACTTGCTATTTAAATTACTACGACTTAAAAATCGTAGTCGCAAAGAGAAATGGGCATGCACGCACTTGCGATTTTTAATCCACGATTTCTTAGCCGCAATGAATAAGACACATGGCGTTAAATGTGAATGCACGCACATGCGACTTAAAAATCGTAGCGATTATAAAAATGAAACAAGTTCTATTTTTTCAAGCGATTTTTCTGTCGCTACTTATTTGTAGCAAGTGCGTGCACTCACATTAAAAGTAGTGTGTTTTATTTTTCGCGATTAAATAATCGCGCGGCAAAAAATCGCAAGTGCGTGCATGACAATAATTTTTAGCGATTACGACTTTTTAATCGCCTCGACAAAAAATCGCAAGTGCGGTCCTAGCCTTAAAAGACGCAATTTGTTTCATTTCTCTTGCGATGCGATTGTCGTAAACTTAAATAAAACAAATGTACTCAAATGGATATGCACACACTTGCGATTTAAATTACTACGACTTAAAAATCGTAGTCGCAAAGAGAAATGGGCATGCACGCACTTGCGATTTTTAATCCACGATTTCTTAGCCGCAATGAATAAGACACATGGCGTTAAATGTGAATGCACGCACATGCGACTTAAAAATCGTAGCGATTATAAAAATGAAACAAGTTATATTTTTCCAAGCGATTTTTTGTCGCTACTTATTTGTAGCAAGTGCGTGCACTCACATAAAAAGTAGTGTGTTTTATTTTTCGCGATTAAATAATCGCGCGGTAAGAAATCGCAAGTGTGTGCATGACAATAATTTGTAGCGACTACGACTTTTTAATAACCTCGACAAAAAATCGCAAGTGCGGTCCTAGCCTTATCTATGTTCAAAGAGAACGATGAAACGCGAGGCTGGTAATTACCGTTTGATTAAGCCTTAGCGTATGTCAGGCTACTTAGGAAAACTCGACTTTCACAACACAGACATTTTTTTGAAGATCCTTATTTGTGTGTCCCTAATATGTCAGTTCAGTTTTAGCTTGGCTAACCACTATTGGAGACTTCTTGGCTTAATTGATATCTTCAAAGTCATCTTCGAGTCACTAATAACAGGGTGAACTTTCGGTGCAGCAGTAGTATCAAATAATACGAGTACCTGTACGCAACCGCCGCACGCGCCGCCGCCGTCACACCACATCTCTACAACTTAACGAAAATTTTGTTCATTACTAAAAGCCATAGAAGAGAGGGTGGAACACCACCATTGGATGGTTCTCCACTCACGGGCTTGGATGAGTTTGTATTACTTAAGGTAACTTGAATCTTTCTTATCTTATAACTTATATAGTTCTCTACATCGAAGTCAAGGAATGATTCTTGAATGGATTCGGTTAGGACGACTTAGAAGGTAGCGAGAGTACATTCTTTGAAGTGGATTGTGTTCTCCCTTCTTCGCACTTCTTCACGAAGAGCGGTCTCTGTGGACTTATCTTTCAGATATGCTTGTTGAGACTTTTCAAGAGGATGTCCATCTAAGATGTCTTTGATAATATGGAGTATATGAAGTGGTTCTAAATATTCTAGTTTCCTATCTTCTACCTGATGGATGACGTTCAAGATATCTTTGTCTTTGATGGATGAGTGTATTACATCTACCTAATATATGGTTCGGGGTTTCCTAATGAGCATTGCAGAATCCGCATGTGTCACTGCTCACCAAGCCAATAATATTGAGGTGTCTTCTCAGTTTACAGAACCAGGACCTTGTGACTTACAACTCTCAACTAGTTAAATATCCCTTGATTATTCGAAGGATTTCCCCGCTTACTGATAGTTCCTTTCGAGAAAGCGTTCGGCACATTTTACAATGGAATTCACTTCTGCTTGAAAAATGTTACTGGACGGCCTTATGAACAGAGAAAGTTGGTTCAGGGCCCAAAATTCCTGTATCTTTCCCTTTAAACGTTCTCGATCCATCAGTATACCATTTAATGACATTTGCAATGAGAATGTAGTTCACTGTTTAGTCTACCCTCGTCGTCAACAGTAATTCAAGGGACAGCAAAAGAAATACATAAGGCCAAATACATAACATTCTTTCAAAAAAGATGAACTACAGTGTTTCCTGGACAAAACTTAGCTAAGCCTTGTGGTATCCTTGCTGTTTTCAATAGCTTGGTAGTATTTTTTCAAGCTTTATTGCTTAGCTTTTGCGATGGATTGCTTGTAGACTCTAAGCCAGTAATTGTAGGGTTGAGAAAACTTGTTTTTGTAGATATCGAAGAATGTTTTGGCCGTTTTTCTAAGTTTTGTTTGACAGGTCTTTCGGCTATATTTAACTATAGTGCCAGCACGTAACTTGATACAATCGAGTCTAGTCGATGTAATCGAGTATAGGGAGTTCCTTATTTGATTCAATCAAATCGAAAACAATCGGCTGATCATAAGAAAGAACTGCCTGTTCTCGATTGTATCGACCTAACTCGATCGTATCAAGTTACGTGCTAGGGCCCCTGGACAAGAAACTATTAAATGCAGTGTTTCTTTTTGATTCTAGTTCTACAATTGATTTTCGATTCAGATTCGGTTCGTTCCGAAGATTAGTATCAACGATTAGACTGAATTTCTTCCGGTCCCTTTTTTTGGACTCAAAGTTTATATTGAAGAGATTTTACCTGTGATTCAAAAAGATTTCAAAAGTTAAATCCTCCCATTCTCAACGTATTGAATTGAAAGGGTTGTTATATGTATATAGTAACATCAAGTACATCCTCCCATCCTTCATAATTTTTTGAACTCAGAAAGACCAAAGTGGGAGTATTATCTCCGTTGCAAAAGGTCAATTTATTTTTTATAATAAAATCAAAAAGTGACACCTCCTTCGTATATGTCAGAACTACAAAAAGTTTTTCATTGTTTAATTTATATGCTGATGTTGTAAAGCTCTTGATAAGTCTACCTTTCGGCGCAAAAAATAATGCCATAACTCAAATGAATGAGGAGCAATTTAACCTGCTTTTCGTTTACTTTATCAAATCGGCAGCCCTACCCATCAATCGCAAAACCTTTGAGTTTTCAGTTTTAAACCCATTGAAGCCTTGGTGATAAAAATATACCGCAAGACCACCTTAATTGAGAAACGGTATACTGAGTTTCACTTATTTAAAGTATTTTAGTTTTAAAATACCTCGATTCAATTTCTTAATATTGAGCCCGAATTCTGTTTTATGCTGTAAGCCCTTGGAATTCCCTGACCATCGATGAGAATTATTTACTTTTGGTAATAAGGAATCTCTCTATTAAACTTTTTACTTGCGACTTAAAGGTACTATAAGGCAAGTTATGCATTCGTAAAAAAAATCGAACTCGAGATTTTGATCAAAGTTGATATTACGATGATAGCGAAGACCAAAAAAGTGGGTCTCGCAATTCTGTCTGTCTGTCTGTCTATCTGTTAGACAGCTAAACGGCTCGGCGGATTTTCTTCAAACTTGCTAGATATGGGTTTTAATTTTTTCCCCCCGGATTTTTTTTTCTTTTTTTTTTAAGAACAAAAATAACGGTACCTGCCATACGATTTTTTTTCGAAATTTTATAATTTTTTTTTTTTTCAAAAACTGTCCCACAGATTTTTTTAATAAAAATTCAAAAAATTTTATTTAGTTAAACCTAGGTAATGGTTGACAAAAAAATTTTCAAAAAAATATTATGTTTGGTACCTACTCCTCTTGGAACCATTTTTTTTTTGTTTTTGATTTTCTCAAAAACGGTACCACCGATTTTGATCATTTTTTTTATGTAGAGGCTTCGCAGCAGTTTTAATATTATTGTGTATTCAAATTTTCAAAAAAAAATTTTTGATTTAAAAAAAAAAAATCAAATTTAAATTTTTGTTCTTTCGATTAATTTTTAAGATCTATAATTCAATAAAAAAAATTTAAAACAAGATGTTACTGACTGTACTTACCATAGAACGATTTTTTAAATTTTGAATTTGTCATGATCGGCATAACGGATTTTAATGAAATTTTTTATAGAGAACCTTCTAAAAAGTTTAAAAAACATTGCATTTCAAAACTTTATGAAAAATATTTTGTTTGAATTTTG
This sequence comes from Philhelius festivus, assembly GCA_963931855.1. Classification (NCBI taxonomy): domain Eukaryota; kingdom Metazoa; phylum Arthropoda; class Insecta; order Diptera; family Syrphidae; genus Philhelius; species Philhelius festivus. The sequence goes on along the minus strand of OZ007557.1, from coordinate 18,258,520 downwards.
AAAAAAAAAAATCTATTTTTTTTAATTTGGTTTCTCGAAGAAGCATTTGTTTACATTTTGGAAATAGATCCCTTAATAAAATCGACTTCAATTTCTCTTACACATAAACTTCTTCCTTGAATTATTTAATAAATTGCAACAAAACTTTTTCTTGTCGGGAGTTCTCTTGTATTTCCCTGTAAACAACAATTTAATTTAGTAAAATCAAAATTTCAAAGCTTTATTTAGGTACATGTTTGTCAATTGTCGCGCAAATGTAAAGTTTCTCCAAAAAAACTGAGTGAATTAAATTCAGCGTAAAACACTATGTAATCGAAATGTAGAACACGAATTTTCATCTCCGAAAACTCAATTCACAATTTTCATTTTGGGTGGGATTCAGAACACTAACATTTCACATTCGAAATGTACAAATCACCAAAGTCATTTTATGCGGAATGAAGAACATCAAAATTCACTTTTGTTGCTCGAATTCACAATAAGTGAAATGCAGAATATGGGTGTTTATTTCAATCAATTGACTTCGAGTGTACTAATACGGAGGCCATTTTCGTCGAAAAAAAAGGACACACATTTGAAAAACTATTTTTTTTTTCTATTCCAGAACGGTTTTACTGTGAGTGACACCTGACCATGGCTCCCGTCATCAACCTACACCTATGCACATGTGTTTCAAGTCATAATCGTAACTGAGGTGTATATAGTTGGGCATTTTTTACGATTAGTGAGGCAAAAATTCCCGATTGCAATTTTTCATTTGCACTGATGGCGCCGGAAATGGCTGGAGGGCTATATTTTTTTTGTGTTCTCTTTTCAAAGCAGCCCACCACTAGTATGCGCTCTCTAAATACGTTAATTTATCATTTTAAATCGCGCGTCACAATGGTCAAGGATTTATGGGTTCATGTTCGTGGAAATTGGTGATATTTTAAAGGAACAAAGTGAGAGGCATAAAGTGATGATGACTTTGTATATTAAGAGTCACGTTTTAGACCTTGTTGTGGATTTCAATCCAGGCGGATAAAGTTGAAAGTGTTTTTTTTTTTGTTGTTGTTGTGATTTTGTTTATTTTTTTGGTGATGGAACTTAACTTTGACTTTAATAAAAGAAACTTTCTTTTGCAAACAATGTTAAATGATGAATCAGCTCGGACAAAAATTTGGTTTTTGATGAGGATTTTTTCACTTAAAGAGGCGTTAAAAATATTTGTTGGCCCAATGAAATACATCATTTAAAATGTGGAAACTGTTTGTTTGTTTTTTTTTTTCCTTAATTCTGAAGGGAATTATTTATTTTGATGAAAGCTTTCATAATTTTATGAAAACAATTTTATAAAAATATTTTTAAAAATAAGACTTGATAAAAATTTTTAAATTAAACAGACCAGCAGTGTTGGCACTTAGTGAAACACAAGTGGGTGAAAACACCGATCTGTCGAAAACCAGGTGGATGAAAACGGAGTTTAACCTACATGGTTATAGTTTGTTATGGGCGATTTCAATTTACACATACTTCGTGGCTGTGCTATTCTGGTCAGACAACACCGGAAGGAAGATCGTCTTTTGGTTTAACGTGAGCACCTGCCTATTATGGCTCAATCCCACTGGAAGCCTACCTCCATTTGGAGTCAAATTGGGTCCTGACCATTAACCCCGACATAGCAAGCTATCTCGGTCGCAAAGTTGTGATATGTTGCAGCATATGCACACCTCTTGCTATGGGGGCGAGGTCTATCTAACACCTCTTGAATTCAAGAAAAGAATCTTGAAAACCATGTGTCTCCGCATTCGGAATAAACCAAGCCACCATGATGCTCCCACTAGGTGGCCTACCTCATAAATATTGTTTGAGCCGAGGGTAAAACTCAACCCCCGACTCAAACGCGCACTATATCCCATGGTACCAGAATATAGCTTCCGGTGGAGCTTCGCAACCGAGGTCACTTACAGATGGGCTCCTGCGAAACCTTGGGCCTGTCAACCCTTAGGATACACACACCAAGAAGTCGGCCGGGGTAGTAACCAATAACTTAGTGTGCTTCATTTCTTCATTCGCCATGCGACGAACTAGGGAGGATGCTCCTAGTCCTTTGCTCACCTTACGGCAAACAAGGAAAGACACTCCTATGTCCTATCTTTTATTTACCTTACGGCAAACTCGGAAAGACACTCCTAGTCTTTAGCTCACCTTACGGCAAACAAGGAAAGACACTCCAATTGTTTATTTACCTAATGGCAAACTAGGAAAGACACTTCTAGTCTTTGGTCTAAAGAACGAGGACGACGATCCTCCTATTATGCACTTGCTACTGCAAGTAAGATCTCCAGTTACGTAAGTAACCGGAGACTTACCCTTTAAAACTCCTTATTTCAACCTTTAAAAACCATAAAAACCTCCAGCCACGCAAGTAGCCGGAGGTTTCGCCGTTTTACTCCCTTCATCCTTAAAAAAAAACCTCAAAACCTCCAGCCACACAAGTAGCCGGAGATTTCACCATTTAACTCCCTTTACTCCTTTTGGGTTTCCTTAGTTGTCTAAATCTCTAGCTGATCGATCAGCTAAAGAATAGACGTAAGCCCCCCCACGACGACAAGGTGAAACCCGTCGGGGGGGACCCGAAGGAAGGTATGTCGAGATTTTTGCTGAGTTAGACAACCTGACTCAGCTTGTTGGCGAGCCAACTCGGATTCCCGACGTTGTAAGTCAATCCGCCAACACCCTAGACTTGTTCCTTACCTCTGACTTTGATAGATACACTATGAGATAGATACACTGTCAGCAAATCCCAGTTAAAGAAAAAAACCCTATGAGAACCGCTTGGCTATACAAGAAAGCCAACTTGGACGGTCTTTACTCGTAGCTGCTATGCGTCCTCGATAGTAAGGCAGATTCAAGTGCAAATATGGTCAAAAATCTTATTCTTTACGGTATGTAAAATTTTATTCCGAATAGGATAAAATCTATCGAACCGAAAGAAAGCTCCTGGTTTGATCCGAGCTGTAAAGAGGCTATCAGGCTAAGAGAAGTAAGTTTCCGTACCAGAGAGTGACATGAATTCTCCTGTACTTGTACATGGGACGATTCTTTTTTCGCACTCGTGCAGTTGGTAGAGAACTAAAAGATTTCGACATTCACAAATCCGCTGGCCCGGATAGTATCTTATTGTTCTGAAGAGGTGTTCTTACACGCTGGCAAAACGTCTACGTAAGCTGCTTTTCAATCTGTCGTTCTCTACAGGTCTCTTTCCGAGCTTCTCAATATCCGGCAGTATGGCATTCGTAGCAATAGGTCCACTGGTGATCTGATGGTATATCTCACTGAAGAGTGGAACAAATCTTTACATCGCACAGAGGAGTATTCGACCCCAAAATCCGGTCATAAGTAATAAAAAAAAAATCGCATTCGACCCGTTAATTTTTGCTTTTCGAATTCCTCAATACCCATGCTAACTAAAACCGGTTTCAAATAATAACTGTTGACCCCCTAATCCTCAAGATCTTAGTCTAAATCTAGTCGATTTTATAAGCTCACGCCACATAAGCTTATTTTGTTTTCTAATCATTAACACTGAAGTCTGTTTTTTTTATTGTGATTTGTGATAATTGTGAAAAATTTCTAATGAATGTCCAAGGTCAAGGTATGTACTTTATTTTAATACAGAAATTTCCATATATTTTATTGATAAAGTATTAAAAATTGAGATGACAAGAATGCATAGAAAAACATGAAAATTTATGTAATTTTCGGTGGAAAAAAAAGTGTTTTTGTTATAGTTCCGGGTACGGTCGGGCAAAAATTTTTCTTTTATATTTAACTGTACATTTTTGTCATCTCATGTACATAAAAAAAAGTCACCCATCTTGTCACATTTTTTTTTTAATGGGGTTTTTTAGTCTTGAGGTATTTTTAGTCAATTTGCCCTTTGTTGTTAAAAAAATTATGTTTAATTTAGATATAGAACCAAATTACATTCAAAAGACGAAAAGAAGATTATTCATGATCTTTAAGGAAAGCAACAAACGAAAAAATTTCATGTATAAATAATTAAAATGAATTAAATAAAATTGAAAAAAAAAAATACTTAATTAAAAATTTTTATTTTTATTTAACCCGAACATTTTTTTCAGTGTAACTTTTTAATGCATCATAAGTTATAAAATAATATTTTAGGCCAATTCCAATAAGAAAAACAAAAAAAATATTTTTGACCGGATTTTGAGGTCGAATACTCCTCTGTGCATCGTTATGAAGATTATTGCACTTGACATTTCAAAAGCATTTGATAAAGTTTGGCATCAAGCTCTCTAATTGAAAATGCGTGCATTTGATATCGATGAATCTCTTTTTCCTTGGATTAGAAATTACCTTTCGGGCCGTTCACTTAAAGTAGTATTGTGTAGAATTTAATGCTTTGAAAACTCAATGCTGTTTACTGTCCCTAAAGGTTTACCCTCCCTAAATGCCACTATCCATGAGTGGCACTTGCATCGGGGAGACTGGACAGCTTTCAGTTCTAGGTATGTACATCACAGACCATCTTTTGTGGAGAGATCACATATTTGACGTCGCCAAAAACGCTGCTAAGTGTTTAGATATTCTCCGCCGATGCAAGAATTTTTTTTACCCCTTCTGATCTGGGTGTTATATATAAAGCCTTTATTCTTCTGAAACTCGATTCCAATTCCCATATCTAAGCAGGTGCTCCAAAAGCCCACTTGAGTCTCTTGGACAGAATTCAAAAGAGAGCTATGGATAGGTGATCGTTGTCTAACTGAAACATTTGTATCTCTCGAGCACCACCGCAATGTTTCACGCTATCATTATTTTAGCGCTATTTTCATAGTTCTATCTGAATAGCCAGTTGCATTCCTTCCCCCAAACAATTCAACCGTAATGCCCGTACTTATAGGAACGCTAATCAGTTTATCCTTGAGCCAAATTTCGGCCGTACTGTCGAAAATTTTAAGCGGCACTGAGATAAATGGAAAGTTGATAAATGGAAAGTTTTGTTGCGAACCTGAATCCTTTAATCTCCTTTGGAGACCAAAATAATTTGGTACAACCGATAGATGTCGACTTATTGAAAAAACATAGTTTGTCTTCTATACCATTAGTATACCTTCCCGAAGATGCATTTATGGCCCAATTCATTTGAAATTATGAGCACAAGTATGAATACCTATTATTTTTCTCTATAAATTTATCATGACAAATTGTTAGAACATCTCAAACAAATAGCTACGCTAATCTGCTTGACAAAAGTTTTCGAAACAAAATATCTCAATCATTCCCGAATTCTTTGAAATCCCCAGATAGAGATTTAGTAGAGTGAGCTAGAGAGAGAGATCCAGGGTGACTTTCGTAATAATCCAACTTAATCCCATAAAACAAATTAAATGAGCCCTGATAAATGTCCCACACACGCCGCCGCCGCCAGTAGCAGCAATACAAGCTATGTCTACTGCCACAGAGCCACATAGCACACATCATGACATACAGCAATCATCTAGAAAGGATGTGACATGTGTGTTGCTGTATACCCACACCACCTGTCACCGATGTATCTTCTTTAACGTCAGGCGTTTTTATTTAAGCAGCAAATTGAAAATTCGAAAATAAAGTTGAATCTCGTTCAAGTCCAAATCCAAATATCCCAACCAAACCGAATCGAATCGACCAAAATTCCTCAAAGTAAAATATCTTCTGTTAAGTGCTAAAAATCTGTGAGGGTAATAAATTTTCATACGCCCGCCACTTCCACAACCGCACCCACCGTCCTACCACATCGACAGTTGAGAGGTGCAAACAGTTTTTTTTTTTTTAATACATATACGTAAGTATGGATGGCATCTCTGATGAGGAGTCAGGGGCTCGAATATCTTTTACACGCAAATTGTCAACCCTTGCTACCGATCTGACTTCTCTAATGGAATTAACAACGCCAGCTATAGGATTCGGCGGGATTGTTTGCATGATGCATGATCTGGGGGCATAAATTACAAAATCAAAGGCTTTGCAGAACCTGCGTGTGAGCTGGTGCGTGAGCATGAGCTGAGCATGCACTTTCGTGCCACCACCACCTAGCTGAGTGAGACCAAAGTGTATAGTAACGGGTGACTTTTTAAGAGCTTGAGAACTTTTTTTAAAAAAAAAACGCATAAAATTTGAAACGTTAGATTGGTCCATGACATTTACTTTTTGAAGATAATTTCATTTAAATGTTGACCGCGGCTGCGTCTTAGGTGGTCCATTCGGAAAGTCCAATTTTGGGTAACTTTTTCGAGCATTTCGGCCGGAATAGCCCGAATTTCTTCGGAAATGTTGTCTTCCAAAGCTGGAATAGTTGCTGGCTTATTTGTGTAGACTTTAGACTTGACGTAGCCCCACAAAAAATAGTCTAAAGGCGTCAAATCGCATGATCTTGGTGGCCAACTTACCGGTCCATTCCTTGAGATGAATTGTTCTCCGAAGTTTTCCCTCAAAATGGCCATAGAATCGCGAGCTGTGTGGCATGTAGCGCCATCTTGTTGAAACCACATGTCAACCAAGTTCAGTTCTTCCATTTTTGGCAACAAAAAGTTTGTTAGCATTGAACGATAGCGATCGCCATTCACCGTAACGTTGCGTCCAACAGCATCTTTGAAAAAATACGGTCCAATGATTCCACCAGCGTACAAACCACACCAAACAGTGCATTTTTCGGGATGCATGGGCAGTTCTTGAACGGCTTCTGGTTGCTCTTCACTCCAAATGCGGCAATTTTGCTTATTTAAGTAGCCATTCAACCAGAAATGAGCCTCATCGCTGAACAAAATTTGTCGATAAAAAAGCGGATTTTCTGCCAACTTTTCTAGGGCCCATTCACTGAAAATTCGACGTTGTCTAAGTTGTAAGTCTATTCATGATGAAATGTCAAAGCATACTGAGCATCTTTCTCTTTGACACCATGTCTGAAATCCCGCGTGATCTGTCAAATACTAATGCATGAAAATCCTAACCTCAAAAAAATCACCCTTTAGATGATATATAATACAAGAATACAACTTATTACATTAGGAATGCTCCACAAAAGTCAAAGTCTGTAATATGTTTTTTTTTTCTTTCAGATCGTGAAACCAATGACACCTTGGTTAGCAGTGCGAAGGGCCAGCACTTGGGTGAAAAGCTAATACAGAACAGGTTAGATTTGCTAAGCAGTATATATGTATATATTGAATATTTTCATTCTAAGACAACAAGAACAAAATACTTACTTTTGAAAGTGGCCAGTTCCTTAATTTTTTTTGTAATAAAGGCATCAGTATCAACTGTAAAAAATCAATTCGTATTAAAATTCTTTAGGCTAAGACTTGTAACTAAAGATTTCTTAACAGGCTTTGACAGCGAATTTTCATAGCTCTTTTGATGAACCTAATAAAATGATAAATAAACACAGCGTCGTTCATGCGATAACGATGCAGATGGTCATGCGCCTTTAAATGCTGAGTCAATTGGACCTTGTAAGCGAATAATCCGAGATCTTTTTGCAGAATTCTCTTCAGGTTAGTGGAAGCCTTCAATGAACTTAAATTTTTATCTGACTTTTTGACTTAGTATATTTTCAATGAATAGCGACGATATTTTTGAGCTTTTTAAGAAAAATGTTTCTAAAACTATTAAGTTTCTCACTTAACTTCCCAAATGAAAAGACTGGTTGATTAATACTAACTTAATCTAGTTTTAATTGAATATAAAAGAAATCGTGGATAACCTCTTTGACCGACAGCCGAATCCAAAAAGAAGGAAAGAAGGTTAGCCACGAGGCATGAAAATTTACATGTATAAGTTTAGTTGTTGTAGATAAGATTATATGTCATAATTGATGTTCGTTAAGATATGGTAAGTGTTGCCAATGAATTCAAAGTGCGATTCAGTTGTAGATGCAACAGCTTCCCTCGCGTTTAATTAAGGACCATATCGCATTTGCTTCAAACGTAAACGCTCAGCTCTTCTAAGTTGATTTTGATTCACTGCTGCCTGTTGTGTAGCAGAGGTCACTTGCTGGTTGCCCTCCCCATCTGCATCCCGCGTGGAAAAAGTCACTAGTGGGCTTGTATGACTTTGAGGAGTCGCTGTTGGAGAAATGCTACCTGCATGCTGAGTGGAAAGAGTCACTTGTGGCTTGATCGTCTTCGAGGAGTGGAGGGTGGTGAAACCAAACTCACAGGTTTCTCAACCGTAGGGCTATAGCAAACTATAGAGCCATTTGAAGACCGCGAGTCTCGTCGTGGAGATTGTGAAAGGTCGCTATCTGAAAACTGATTAGGATTATGGTTATTTGTAAATTGAAAATTATCACCAGAGTTTTCTCGTGACAATGGATGACTCTCTCGAGTGCGAATCTGATTTTGATGCCTCTTATGAATTCGGTTTCCAGGCTCAACGAGATACATCCTCCTTCCCAGTGTTTTCAGAATAACTCCAGGTATCCACTTTGCTTGCTTGAGATATTGCCGAATATATGTAAACTTGCTGTTGCGGCGAGAACTTCGATTTATTTTTGCAGAGCCTTTCTTCACTGACTTTGTCTGGAATCATGGCGGAGAGAAATGTCCGATGGATTCTACCATGGAGCTTCTCAGCTGGAGACACCCCGGAGCTATCAGGTGTAGAGCGAAATGTTGCCAAAAAGATAGCCAAAGCATCATCGTTTTGATTTGAGTCCTCCATTATTTTAGACAGGGATGTCTTAAATGTGCGAACCATACGCTCTGCAACTCCATTCGATTCTGGGTTGAAAGGTGCCGAGGTCAAATGTTGAATAGAGTTCCGTTTGCAAAAATCTTCAAACTCCTTGGATGCAAATTGTGGGCTATTATCGGAAACCAAGGTTTTAGGTAACCCTTCCAACGCAAAAATAGATTGCAATGCTTGTGTCGTTGCAAGAGATGTTGTCGATGACATCTTGATCACGAAGGGAAACTTAGAATTGGAATCGACAACTATAAGGTATAAGCCACATGTTTTTCTTGAATGGCCCAGCAAAGTCGACGTGCACTCGTTCCCAAACCTCAGTAGTAGTAGGCCAGCTAGAATATTCCTTCCCTGAATGACTAGCGTTAAGCTGGCAGGCACTGCACTCCTTCACTGTCATTTGTATCTGGTCATCGATACCAGGCCACCAGCAATGACGTCGAGCCATCTGTTTCATCCTGGTCATGCCCCAATGTCCATGATGAATCATTTGCAATACTCTTTTTTGTAGAGTATACGGTATCACAACTCTGCAGAAATTCTCACTCTGAAAAAGAAGAACATCAGTATACACACTTAGACAGAACTTTCGACGGAAAAACGGCAGTAAGTCAGATTCAGAAGGTTAAATGAAATTGGGCCAACCATTCTGAACATACCAGATGACTTTATTTATTATTAGATCGCGTTTCGACTCAGCTACAATTTCTTGTATTCTAACCGAAAAATTTTCTAGGACCTCATTTACATGAACCGTTTCTTCCTCTGATTTGTCGAAATCCTCGTCTGGTCCATGAGGCAAACGTGACAAACAGTCGGCGTTACCATGCATCTTTGTTGGTCTGTAGCTGATAGTGTATGTATAACTCATAAGCAGAATAGCCCATCTCTGTAACCGTTGAATGGTCATGACAGGTAGTTTTTTATCCGGGCTGAAAATTGTAACCAACGGCTGGTGGTCCGTAATTAATTCAAACTGCCGGCCATAGAGATACTGGTGAAATTTCTTTACACCATAAACAATTGACAAGGCCTCTTTTTCGATCTGGCTGTACCCTTTTTGCGTGTCGGTGAGAGTTTTGGAGGCAAAGGCTATTGGCTTCTCTGTTCCATCGGGATAGTGGTGGGAAATAACAGCTCCAATGCCATGTGATGAGGCGCCCGTAGCTAGAGAAAGAGGCAAGTCGTTTTGAAAATGAACTAATCTAGAAATTTTCATGATTTTCTCCTTAAAATCATCAAACGATTTGTGTTGTTGTCTGCCCCAGACGAAAGGCGTATCTTTGGATCGAAGCTTGTTGAGCGGTGCAGCTAACTATGAGAAGTTTGGTATGAATTGATTGTAATAATTTAACTTACCCAAAAAAGCTTCTAGCTCCTTTAAATCTTTTGGTATCGGTAAATTTCGAATGGCTTTGAGCCTGGATTCTGAAGGTCTGATTCCGCGGTCGTCGATTATATGTCCCAAATACTCGATTTCGGTTTTGGCAAACTTCAAAACTTACTACAAGAAGTAAAACAATTTGTTTTTTATCTAAACATTACACTACAAACCATGAAAATGTTGAACATTTTCCAAAATCTTATTTTTCTCGAAAACGGCACCAAGAAATTTTCATAGATTTTTTCCAGCTTCGCTTCGTTTTTACGATTTAAAATTTAATACAAACATTTTTTATTTAGATTTTCGACTTTCTTATTATTAGCATAAAGCATTTAAATCAAATTTCTCATACAAAAACTTTTTTTAAAAAAAACTTTAAAAACAAAAATTTGATTTTTTGTTAAATTCAATATCTCAAAAACAAATCAATGATTTTATTTAAATGTATTTTTTATTTTCGCAATAATACGAACTTGAAGCAGCGTACCAAACATGTTTAAAAATTTGTATATACCTCTGTGTTGGTCAGAACTAAAGGACGAAATGATTTCACTTTAGAAAAAAGTTAAAGAAATTAAGAAAACCAATAATAACATTAATATTTTTATTTCTAATCAAGATATATTAGTCTTCAATTAACAGTTTTGAATTATATTATAACTCTAACCTTATTTAAAATAAAACAAAATAATTCAGAAATTATTAAAAGGTAAGTGGACCAAAGTAACTCGCATCTTTTGATACAGGTACTATAGGTCAAGTTTTGCACTTGGAAAAAATCGAAATCGATATTTTGATGAAAGTTGACATTACGATGATAGAGAACATGAACAAAGTAGATCCGGCAATTCCGTATGTCTCATCTCGACCTACAGCTCAAACCACTGCAGGTATTTTCTTTAAACTCGGTACTTAAGGGTCGTTGGTGATTAACTAGATGAGAAACTGAAATTTTATTTTTAGTTCCAAGACTAAAGGTACCTGCCATACAGCCGTTACGCAAAATCTTATTTATCTCGAAAACGGCTTTAACGATTTTTATTAATAAAAATTAAGTGTGCTATAATAGACATGGCCTAAATTTTGGTCAAAAAAAATTTGGAAAAAATGTTATTAATGCTACCTGTCATAGAAACGATTTTTTTAATTTTCGACCTTCTCACTAACCGCTATAACGATTTTGACCAAAATTTCTGTTCAGGAGCTCCTTTGAATTTAAAATAATATTGCAAATAAAAATATTCGAAAAATAATTTGTTGGGTTTTTGAAAAAAAATGTACAATTTTTTTTTGAAAAATCAATATTTTGAAAAAGTTTTTGAAATTATTTCTTAAAATCTCTAATATTAAGTACTAAAAATTGACATCTGAATTTTTCTTTAATTTATAAATAAATTTCTTTATATTTAAAATTATTTTAATAATAAAACGATTTTTAAACTTGGTATAAATTCAGACTTTTCTAGAAAAATTTGCTATTCATAAGTACTTCTTCATACATAAAAGTACGTGCAGTCGTGCATTTAATTTTTCAAAACAATGAGAAAATCAATAGCTCGTTTTCGGACCGGGTTCAAACGGGGCATAAAAAAATCATTAGGCTTATCAAAAAACACCCCTTTATATTGTCAACAATTATAAATGAACTGGATTTAGAGATCTCAAACAGGACGATCTGGCGAGGAGCGGTTGGTAGTTGCTTTAGATCTTATCGAGCAATTAAAAAACATCTTACTTCTCGGAAAAACCGACGTGCGAGGCGTGGATACACTTTAACTGGAATGTAGCGAAATTGAAAACGGTTCTCTTTTCAGATGAATACAAGTTCAATTTAAAGGAATTTGACGGAATTGGTCAGGACCAAAATACGAACGCTTAAATCCTCGTTATACAAAGGCCACAGTTAAGAATGGAGGGAATATTATTGTTTGGAGATGTTTTTCCAGCCAAGCAATCGGGTCAATACAGAAGATTAACATTATATTAAATCGTTTCATATACAGGAAGATCCTTCAAAATATCATGCTGAGAAAAATAAAAGGATTGGTCAAATGAAAACCGTATTGCTGTTACGAAGTGGACCGCGCAATATCCTGATCTCAAATCAGAAGAAGTAGATCAGAGAATTGATCAGATCAAATGTTATACTCGTAATTTAGAATCCATCTTTGCTCGGAATAACATCCCCATGCAAATATTAGGAATAAATGATCATTATTTAGTTACTTTATTTATGAATTCATTAATATGCTTTACCTTTGTCCCCTTAATTTTAAATGAATTTTAAACTATGTTGTTAATCTTTAAATACGGTAGAGTTATAAAATAATTAGTAACTGTAGATTGAAGACTGAAATGTTTTGATTAAATAAAAAATAGAATTACGATATTATTGATTTTCTTAAATAATTTCTGTTACCTTTTTATAAAGTGAAGTTATTTCGGGCTGTAGCTTAAGACAACACTAAATATAAATCTTATACATATAAGAAAAAACACTACAACGATTTATAACTTTTGTTCCACAGTGTAAATTAAAATTTGATGAAAAAATGGATTACTAATTTTAACTCCAATTACTAAAGGACTTATTTTCATCATCATCATCGGCTCGACAACCGGGTTCCGGTCCTGGCCTCTTTCAACAAGTCTCTCCACCTATCCCGGTCTCTAGCCGACGCCATCCAGTTGCGCACCCCAAGGCTTCGGGCGTCCTGGTCTACGCCATCTCTCCAGCGCAAGCATGGTCTACCACGCTGTCGTCTACCATAGAATGTACCACAAAGAACTTTCCGAGCAGGTTCCTCTTCGCTCATGCGAGCTAGGTGCCCTGCCCACCGGAGTCTACCGAGCTTAATTTTTGTCACGATATCTGCTGCTAGGTAGATTGCGTACAATTCATGATTGTACCGTCTCCGGAATCGTCCTTCCTCACATATGGGGCCAACAATTCTCCTTAAGACTTTTCTCTCGAACGCAGCTAAGAGGTCGTAGTGCCTTTTGCTAAGCACCCAAGTCTCGGATCCATATGTGAGTACTGGCAGGACCATGGTCCTGTACAGCAGCAGTTTTGAAGTTATGGTGAGATTTCTGGATTTGAAAAGCTTTGACAGACTATAGTAGGCTCTGTTGGATTTGAGAAGCCGCCCGCGTATTTCTTCTTCTATCGGCTGCTACTATTGACCCAAGGTATTTAAAGGATTGCACCACTTCAAATTCGTGCTCCGCAACCTTGATTGTTTGACCAACTGTTCCTCTCGCATTCCACGTCACCATGTACTTTGTTTTACCTTCACTAATGTGCAGCCCCAGATTTTGTGCCGCCTGCTCGATCTGGATGAAGGAATCGTGTACAGCTTGTTCGGTTCTTCCGATGATGTCAATGTCGTCTGCGTAAGCCAGTAACTGGCTGGACCTGTTGACGATGGTCCCTCTTGTTGCCGTGCCAGAGTCACGGATTGCTTTCTCCAACGCCAGGTTGAAGAGGAGGCAGGCCAAACCGTCCCCTTGTCGGAGTCCATTAAAGATTTTGATTGGTCTGAATAGCAATCCGGCCATTTTTACTTGGCTTGTTACGTTGGTCATGGTCAACCTACATAGTCTTGTCAATTTATTTGGGATGCCGAATTCTCTCATGGTTTTGTAAAGTTCTACCCTGGCTATGCTATCATAGGCGGCCTTAAAGTCTATAAACAGATGGTATGTTGGGATGTTAAATTCTAGACATTTTTCCATCGCCTGCCTAAGGGTAAAGATCTGATCAGTTGTTGATTTGCCTGGAATGAAACCACACTGATATTGTCCGATGACGGTTTTAGCGTATGGGGTTATCCGGTCTTGTAGGATAGAGGAGAGTATCTTATAGGCGGTACTCAACAACGTGATACCTCTATAATTGCTGCACGTTGTGACATCTCCCTTCTTATGTATGGGGCATATTATGCCTTTTCGCCAGTCTTCTGGCATTTCTTCCTGCTCCCATACGTGCACTATAATATCATGAATTGCTTGACGTAAGGCTGGCCCGCCGTGATGAAATAATTCGGCTGGTATGCCATCGGCTCCCGGGGATTTGTTCTGTTTAAGACGGCCTATAGCCTTCTCAACCTCTTCTATGCTTGGTGGCGGCAACATAGGGTATTCTTCTTGAAGTAGTGGAGCCTCCACTTCTGCAGTGAGCTGACCATTTAGCAATTCATTGAAGTACACTTCCCATCGCTCCAGTATGCTTTCAGGATCGGTGATCAGATTTCCCTCTCCGTCCTTGCAGTATGTGCAGCGTGGTGTGTACTGCGTCATGTTTCGGACGGATTGGTAGAACTTCCGCGCCTGGTGCGGAACTCGCTCTCGGCTGTTTTCTATTTCACAGATTAGGTTCTTCTCCCAGGCTTATTTCTTTTGTCTGTGAAGCCGTTTTTCTGTTCTTCTATGCTCTTTATATTCCTCTTCGCGTGCCCGCGTTCTATGAGATTGTTGCATTGCTCGGTACGCAACATTCTTACGTTCAGTCGCTAGCTTGCATTCATCATCAAACCAGTCGTTCCGATTTTTACGACTGCTGCCTAAGATTGGGTTGGCAGTACTAATGACAATATTCTTAAGACGTGTCCACTTCTCATTTACGCCCAGCATACAGGCTCCAGGACTTACTCTCCCTAAATCAAGTGATTCTGGCGAGTCCTAACGCATTACCAAAGGTGTTACTGGTGTTTTCATTGCGCAGGGCAGCCGTGTTGATTCGAACCTGATCGGCGGATGCAATGCGTCTTCGCAAGGCAATCCGCCCTCGGAAAACCATACCAACAAGATAGTGATCCGAGTCGATATTGGCACCTCGGTACGTTCGTACCGTCATCAAGTTCGAGTAGTGGCGACGGTCTATCAACACGTGGTCTATTTGGTTACGAGTGACTCCATCAGGTGATACCCAGGTGGCTTTGTAGATATCTTTACGCGGGAACCTGGTACTCGCAACGACCATGTTTTTCGATGCTGCCAATTCTAAGACTCGAAGTCCATTGTCATTAGTGTTCTCATGCAAACTATGGGTGCCTGCGTAATGCCTGAATACCGGCTCCCGACCTATTTTTGCGTTCAAATCCCCAAGGATGATTTTAACATCATACCTTGGACAGACATTGATTGCCCTCTCGACTTGTTCGTAGTAAGTCTCTTTTTCTTCGTCTGAGGACTCCTCCGTAGGTCCGTGAACGTTAATGAGGCTGATGTTCGTAAATTTGCCTCGCACGCGAAGGGTGCATAGCCTTTCGCTTATAGCGTTAAAGCCGATGATAGTAGACTTCATTTTTTCGCTGACTAGGAAGCCTACCCCGAGCACATGGTGTTTTGTATGACAGCTGTAGTATATGTCGTATTCTTATTTTAGCCATTTCAAAAATGAGTTTTATGATTATGAAGATTTTTCTCTAACGACAGTTTAATTGGTGTTTTCTCTAGCTAACCGCTAAACAAATTTTCTAAACTTCCTTCTTAGTACTCACGAAAGCGCCACTAATATATTATATGGGCGTGCGACATCTGATGCTAAAGAAATCGCATGATAGCCCTTTGTCTTGTCTTAAACGTTTTCTGACAACACATGTGTCGTTGTGGTCTTTGTCGACCTTATTGTTGGAGCAGCTTAATTCTCCATAATTATTGCGCACAAAGTAACAAGTTTGGCAAGGATGCCAAAACAAGATATTGCCGTAGATAGCACACCTCTTTACACGGTCTCAAACGTGTTACCTTGAAATCAATGAAATCGTAGTTGGGGTTGATTTGAAGTTCCTGTGGTTTTTCTATGATCTGCCGGACTTGGATATTTGGTTGATGATGAACTCCCGGACTTTTACCACTCTGATTGATATTAACCTAAACGCAAAAATTATCTTGTAGGCGATGTTAAGCAAACTAATGCCTGTATAGCTGGTGACGTTCAATCACGCTTTTTTTGACAATATTTTGTAGATACTCGTAACATGTTACATACTCCTAGCCGCCTTTTTCTTTAAACAGCTCGCCACCAAAATCACCCATTTCAACAGCTTTATTGAATTTACATTTAGATAAAGCATCTTTCACTTCGTCGAGATCAGGTGCTTCTACAACGCGACGTCGTCGTCTAGTTAAAATGCTACAATCTACAATACATGTAGTAGAAAAGATTTTTCGATATTCTCAGTATTGAAATATTCTTTAAACTTATCATGATTTTCTCGTAGCTTTTGGAATAAATGGTGAAATTCACCGTGGACATCCTGCGATTGGTGAATAATATGAATTCCTTCATCCTGTTTCCGCGTTTCAGAAAATACCATACATTTAAGAATGGCTTTTTAATAAAGTATAGATTCAAATTCTTATAATCCATTTTAAATTTTATAAATATTTAAATGGAAAAGAATAAACTCCTGCTTTTTAAATTCTATCTTGCACTTGTTCCTCACTCTTGGTTAATCTTAATCCTTGCTCTTATCTCGTGCTCTTTGCTATTTTGTCTGATGAATTTCGCAGTTTTGCTCTCTGCTCCACTGTTTTTGCACCCTAAGTCTAGTCCTGCATGTCCACTAGCTTTACTACTTATCTCTATGAAAGTTCTTATAATGCAAATTCTATATACTACTGAAATAAATCAACCAAGTAGAAGACTTAGCACTATTATTGGACTTGTTGACTTATTGTCTCAAAATAACTTTTTTGGCCTTTAGTCCATTTTACTGGTTCCCGAAATTCATGGTCAAACTAAGGGTTTTGTTATAATGGTTGTGTAAAGTCCAGCACGTAAGAGGGGACGTCTCTGGTTGTTCATGGCAATGTTTCTACTGGTCAATACTTGAGGGCGGTTGCATTGGATTTTTAAAATTAAAAATTAAATTAAAGATTCGATCGGAGGAGGAACTGTTGATTTATTGACCTCGGAGACGCTTGGAAATCCTTGATATTCGAGGAGTGCTTTTGTCGATCCCAATCTGTTGACGGTTGATTGGTCAGAATATAAAGATTTGAAAACTGCGTATTATCTTCCACACCTTTTCGTTGGTTAAAAACAAATAAGAGAAATGAGGTTAAAGCTAACGAGTTTTCTAACCAACAAGCTAAATCACTTGCAATTAACGTATCATTTTGTCAAATTGTTAATTAATTTAACCGAACAACACTTTCAACTTTCAAGCAACCGCCATTCTTGACTCATTTCTAGCCCATCAACTTGATTATCTCAATGAACTCTATTTGTTTAAATTTATGACATTTTTATTATTTTATAAAGGTAAAAAGAATAAACCAAAAAAAAAAAAAAAATAAAACGGAAAAAGCCCAAGATTAATATCATAATTATAGGTCTCGTGTTGAACAACAATTCTACACAAGACCACTTTATCATTCTGGCCCGGTTAACACAGAGAAATCCACACAATTACCCCCTTAAATATGGCACGACCGACCAATTCCATCCACTCCATTTTACAACCCAACTATTTTCCATTTTTATAGCTATAACATTGAGGTGAGAGGGGCTTGTCCTAAGTCGCAAAGCCAGGAAAAAATTAACCTCATTAGCCGTCTTTGTGATGTCTTAATGAGTTGTGTTTTTTTTTTTTATGTTCATAACAATAATTCGTCCGAAGCGGTGGGAAATCACGAAGATGCCTACCACTACCAAGCGCGCGATAGCTTCTCTCCCCAAAAAAAAAAAAAAAAACGGAAGACCCAGCTAGGCCATCGGCAACAAAGAAACTTAGCCGCCTTTATCGTCAGCGGTATGGTGCGATGACGCGACGGGTGCGAGTCGTTTTTTAAGCATTTTGGCTTAAACGATAAAGTCTCAACTTAGGCTTTATTCATTCCGTACCGGGCCTATGAGTTATTAGGGTGATTTATGAGAATTTATTACTGTAAATGATATACCTATCTGATTAAATGAATGGGAAATAAATTAATGAAAAAGCTTTTTGTTTTCTTATTTCGCTACGAATCGTTCTTCTAGCACGTTTTTTGGCAGTTATTTGTTTAGGCCATGTTACGTAGTATCTATTAGCAACTGAGAATAAAAGTGATCTTCGACAAAACTGGAAATGAAAATGAAGAAGCATTGGTCTGACAGACCAGTCAGTTTTATGGATGTTTAAATAGAGTAACTTTGGCTAAAAGTGTGATTGATGACTAGTTGGACTTTACTCAAGATATATGTCAGAAAATGAGCCCATTTGACAGTAAACCCTTTATTAATGGCATTTTCAATTCGAGGAGTCTTCGATTCTGAAATGCAATCCAGAAGCATTTTGTTGTCTTTCGAAATAAGAACTGCCATTCTCACACCAATCTTAAACCCCACATAAGTTTGATTGATGATAAGTCAGGCTTAACCCAACATAAATTTCAAATAGCAAGCTTAGATTGACTGATAGTTTGTTAGTAAACTCTTTATTTGGTCAGACTCTTTACTTTTAGCACAGAAACTCCTAAGCTGTAAGGATAAAATTCTTTCCAAAATGTCGAAACTGCGAAAAACGCGATATCTTAAATTCACAGTAGGTCCTTCATTTGCTTTGAATTCTTGCAGTATCGGTGCATTTTTGTCCAAATCCGTACCAGTAATTTAGAAACTTTTAAGTTTTCACAAAATGTGTGATTTTCTGATCTTCTTATATTATTTACATTAGGTCATATGGATTAAAAGATCTGATCTTTAACTTTGAAGGTTGAGGATGTATAGTTCTACTTTTGTCGAATTGGTCGGCTTTCTGATTTCTGGGAATGTCCCTATGGCCCAAGACCAAAAATCTCCCGACGGCAGTTCAACACTTACCACTTCCGGAAAAAAATTCGAAGTAGATTTGAAGAAAAAAGTGAAGTAAATCGAGAAAAATCGAAGTAGATTTTAAAATGATATTTTACTTGCTTTTAGAAAAATTTGAACTCGAGATTTTCATCAGTTGACATTACAACACGAAAAGGTAGTGATTCCGTCTGTCTGCAGGTCTGTGCCTCAACCTGCAGCCTAGAGGAGAAATTGAAATGGTTTTTTTTTTTTTAGCGCGGTTCCTTTCATACAGCCATTATAAAATATTATATTTAATTCGAAAACGGCTCTAATGATTTTTATACAATTTTTTGTAAAATTGAAGTAGGTTGAAACAGAGATTTTTAAAATGAAGTAGATTTCAGTATTTTGATGATGGTGCGAAGTAGATTTTAAATATTTTGAAAAAAAGAAGTAGATCTACTTCAATTGAAGTTATGTGGTACCAGTGGTTCAGCGTTGTCTTAGGGTTTGTAGAGACAGCTTTTAAAAAATTGTATAGCTGTTTCGCTGTCTGAAAGAAGTGGTAATCGAATGTTGATATCACGGTTTCTTTAAGTCTCTTGACTTTATTTCAGCAAATGTTCCGTCTGGAACATGCTGCAAGAAGACGAAAAGAGTGGGCCAAATACAAATTTTGTCCATGGCTTTATTAGTAAGAACAAATATTTCCATTAATTATGGAATACAACATCGGCGCGCGCCTTCAATAAATTAGTCAATTGGGAAAATAATCCGAGATATTTATGCAGAATTCTCTTACGGCTAGTATGTATGTACTGAGGTGCTGTTGAGATCGATGGCGAGTTGATGTTCGTGAATTGGGTCTCACAGTCTCGGCTACAGCAGCCACATTCTCGTCTGTCGTACGAGGACGATTACCATGAGTGTTGTCCACAAGCATACTAGTCTCAAGAGCTTTTTGCACAAACTTGCATACCGAAGGCCTATTTTACCTTTTTTCATTATAGAAACTCTAAAGGTACATAAATAATAAAATGCACGACTGGGTCGCACGAACTTGCTCCTATGTAATAGACTAGGAATTTTAAAAACGGATGTTATTAAAGAAAACTGTTCATAAGGATAAAATTAATTTTTTAAATTCTTTTAGTAGTAAGAGATAAAAACAGAATGCTATGCAAATATGAATTTATGCAACAACAAAAATTATAAGTTGTTGTAGTGGTTCCTTAAAAAAATAAGCTTTTATGTACAAAATTTTTAAAACATTTTTAAGAAAAAATTTGGGTACGCCAACTTTAAGTTCTTATTAAAAAATTTCATTAAAATCCGTTAGTCAGATAATGAGAAATTCAAAATTCGGTAATTCAGTAATATATAGATTTCAATTTTTGTTTATTAAATTATACTCGTATATTGTAAAAATTAATCAAAAGAAAAAAAATTTTAGCGGAATTCTCGGAACCGTTTTCGAGAAAAATACGATTTCGAAAACAATTTTTTAACATTTGTATGGAAGGTACTGTTAGTTTTAGATTAAACAAACTTTTTTTCTCAAATATTGTAGATAATGTTAAGAAACTTCTATTTATCAAGTTTAAAAAAAAACGAAATTTTTTTTAAAAGTCCCAAAAAATAAAAATTGAAAATTTGAATATGTAATAATATTCAAACTTTGGAAAAGCTTTAGTATACAAAAAATGATTTAAATCGGTTGTACCGTTTTAGAGAAAATCAAAAACAAAAAAAATGGACCCAGGGGGGCTACCAAAAATAACAATTTTTTGGAACATTTTTTTCAATCATTATCTAGTTCTAACTAAAAAAATTCTGTGGGACAGTTTTTAAAAAAAAAAAAAAATTTAAATAAAATCTCGAAATATGTAAAATCGTATGGCAGGTACCGTTATTTTTGGTCTTAAAAATAAAGAAAAAAAGTGTGGGGGGGAAATTAAAACCCATATGTAACAAGTTTGAAGAAAATCGGCCGAACCGTTTAGGCTGTAGTCGAACAGACAGAATTGAGAGACTCACTTTTTTGGTCTTAGCTATCATCGTAATGTCAACTTTGATCAAAATCTCGAGTTCGATTTTTTTTACGAATGCATAACATGCCTTATAGTGGGTACCTATAAGTCGCAAGTAAAAAAGCATTGTTAATTAAAACTTGTTATTAAAATTTAAAAACAGTTTCAAAAAACTTTAAAAATCATTATAGTGAATCAGGTCTCATAACAAAATGTGCATGACTTCATCGAAGAATCTTGCTATTGCGGTTGAAACCCAAAATGTGCCCAAAAAGTGGGTACTTCCAAATTGTTATGGATGGGCATATAAATAGATAAACTAAAAAGATACAGTTCTTCTGATTGTTCTTGATAAAATTTTGCAATCCTTTCTTACAAAGTTGGAACAAAATTAGTCTAGCGATTAGATTAGAAATAAACGGAACTGACCTAAGAATATGACTTGATTATTTAAAAGGCAATTGATAAATGTCTATATGATTCACCTCCTAGATCTGTTCTTACCAAAACTGAAACAAACCGAGCAGGAAATTTTGTTTATTCTTTTAGTTCTTTGCTCTGCAAATTCTTTGTACCCTATTTAGAAGCTTCTTCCGCCATTAAAAAGTGAATCACCAGGCGATCATGTGGAAGCAGTAGGTATTCAATATTTTCGAATTGCAAAACTTTCATTGTAAAGCTCCACCTTTAAATAACTGCAAAACCTTGTATTGTTTTGCCAATAGATCATGGTGATCCCTAGAAATGTTAGTGTTTGTTGTTATCTTTTTTTCTTACTTTCTCTGCTCGGTTTTTCACATCTCCTTCTTCATGGGGAAGACATATCAGAAAGTTTTTTTATGTTGATTTTTTTGTTTTTCTAAGTAAACTCTTACATTACAATACACTCAAACTCAGCTTAACTATCTAAGCCTTCAAACACTGTATGTGCATGTGTATTTTTCTCCTTTTACACCAACCACATACAAATTCTATTCAAAATGTTATTCAGTCTACTAGGCGACCATGCTACAAAGTAGGTATACGCTCAGTAAAACAACTAATACCATGAACAGATTTAGGGGGTGAATAGCACACATTTTACTTTAAATATATATTTGGGCCAAGTTAAATTGTTAAAATGTGTTTTATTTAACTTTTTTATTTGAATTGACGTCCATTACATTTTAGTTAAAAATTAATCAATGAAGGGAATATTGAATAATACAAATTTTAACATTCCATAAAAAATACTTGACTCTGAAATATTATTAAAATAATTTAAAATTGCTTACCATTCGCCCCCTAGATCCGTTCTTAGCAGGCATTGTTTTTTCGTTTATTTTTTTCTTTGCTTGAAGGCGGGTCCTTAACTTTGTTCAGTGTATGAATTAAGCCGCACTGAACTGAGTACTTATGTATGTATGTATGTAGAAGTTTGCGAAATGAAAGCAAAAGAACTTTCTCCCTTCACATGCTCGCCTGGTAGTTAGGTTTCATTTTATGGCAAAAGACCACTGAAACCAAAATTTAAAAATAAGAAAATTAAAAATTTAAGCCAAACACAAAATTCTCAAAGTGGTACAACTAAGGACATCTAGTGACAGACAACTGAAACTTCGAAAATTGAACCAAATTTGATTAAAAATGACGATTTTAAAAAGTGAGTCACTAGGCGACCATGCAGAAGCAGTAGGGATCCAATGTTTGCAAATTTCAAAACTTTCGTTCTTAGGCTCCACCTTAAGATAACTGTAAAAATAGGTTTTATTTTGCCAATAGATCATGGTGATCCTTAGAAATGTTAGTGTTTTTTTTTTGTTATTTGTTTAGTACCCCAGTTGGGATCTTCTACACACATGTTTAAAATATAACGTTGGTTGAGGGTGGAACCCTAGCTTTGTTCAGTGTATGAATTAAGTCGCACTGGACTGAGTATGTACAAGGTGGGCCAAATACAAGTTTCTTTTTGAAAATGCAATAAAATGAACAAAATTTATTTTTTTCGATATATTATGGCTTTATTGGTAGAAGCAAACATTCCCATTATGGAACACAACGTCGTTCAAGTGGCTGCATCGGCTGGCACTCCAATTATCCCAAGACATTTTTGATGGCTTCGGGCTGTAACTCACGGATTTATTGGATGATATTGGCCTTAAGTGCTTGAATTGTTTCCGGATTGTTGGAATTACATGGGTCCTTCACGGTTCCCCACAAAAAAAAAGTCCAAAGGGGTCAAATACCAACTCCGAGTCGGCCAAAAGATTGATTGCGGCATGGCGAGCCATTCTGCATGAACCAGATGTCGTTCCAATCCATGTCTTCAGTTTCAGTAAAAAAAAAAAAGTTGGCATTGTCTCAAATGGAAAAGATTGTCTAACGCAGTAAGACAGTCAGAAGTGCCTTGATGTCGTGATCGCCCGTGCGCTGCCAATTTCGATGATTTTTCTCATAGGTCTTGTTTGGTTTTGTAGTTCAGGGGAAGTTGAGATTCGGTGACAAGATCCCCCCACCTTTCGGCGAGCTAAGCTATGCATCGCTAGTAGGCCCTGTCACACGTAACTTAGCACTCATAACCTTCTCTAAACTATTCCTTTTCCAATTTCCGTACCTTTACTTATTTTTCCTACCCTACTGCCTTACTGACCATGCAACTATTCCTCTTGCGTCGCAACAAATATGGTTCCAACCAGGTAATTTGGTCCCAAGATCCGAAGAAGGGTAGACAAAAACCATCTTGCAGACTTCTTCAGCAAAAGGCTGCCACTCAATCAGCATTTGATTATTCAATTCACTTAACAAACCGTCTGGTGGTGGTATTTGTGTTTTAATGATTACTGATTAGTATCATCATGGAGCTCTGGGTCCGATTCCCAGCTGTTTTTTCAAGGTTACTGTCTCTTGAGAGGAAGAGGAAAAATCCTCCAAGAGTGACTGTTGTCATAAAAAGTGCTTCTTACGAGTATCTTTGCCGTTCGAACTGGGTAGAAAATCGTAGGTCACTTCCATTATTGTCGACAACACGTACACGGAAATGGTTGAGAGGATTAAGTCACTAGGTTCAGGAACTCTGCTAGGCGGTGTGTCCACCTTTTACTTTTAGAGATCACAGTGGAAACGCGACACTAGTTTGGGCCGACATTCTTAGACATTCAACTTATTTTTAATTTGAATTTATTTTCTTTATACCTGACACAATGCTGGATAGCTGTCATAACATTATCCAGCTGGCAAACGTCAACACCTTGACCGCAGAAATCATTTTCTCCCAACTCAATTTATTTATTAAATCGTCAATAATTAGAGGAGAAAAATGCAAACCTGAATGTGAAATTCATTGCTGTCATTAAACAAACTTATAACTATTTTAATTTATCAATTTAATGTTAAGCAAAGTGGAGAGTGTAAATCACAGTTTTTTTTTACGTTTAAATTGCATTTTAATTGCGAGGTTGCAGCCAAACACATCACCTGCTCTCACATGCTGTTTCGCACAAACTTGAGAGTTGGTATATACGACCGTCATTAGCTTCCTGCTGTCATGTAGTGTTATTGCCACAAAGAAAGTTCGGCTTCGCGCATATTATACCGCTTAGAGCGAAATGAGTCCATTCCGTGATTGTTATCATCAGCTCGTCGTCGTCGTAGCGAAGGCCTCGAGGATCAACCATTGCAGTCTCTTTACACTTTACCATACTAGCAGAGACGATGAGTCAAATAAATCATGTCAGTTTGGCGAGTGACTGAGTGTCGGCATGAATTACATAGCTTCCACTCAAAGTAAACATGCATCTCAACTCTCGAGTATCACTTCACTCGTTCATGGTCCTTGGCTATGTGTTTTTTTTTTTTTGGTTTTGGTTTTTACGTTTGAAAAAGATGCTGCCGCCACTGTATCTGAATGAGGCGTGAGCTAAGTATCCATCCAACCGTCACTCGTTTGCATTCACATATCTATTCGTGCCTAATCTTAGGTTTTTGAAAAATGTTGTTCTATGGTCGGTCTTGTGCTATGCCGCCGCACCGACTTAATGGCTGCTGGTGTAGTGACTAGGGACGCAGGAAGAATCACCCTCAGTCACAATGTTTATGTGTTTATTCAATCTCTAGAGCGGATGCAACAGAAACTAACCACCAAAACACGGATACTCGTACACATAACGTGCCTCCGCTTATTTTATAAGAAGTCGTTTACATAAGGAAAGTGATAAGTCTTATAAAATAGTGGCAGATTGTTTTAAATAAATTGAACAACCGTGTCTGCGGAATAACTATTCCAAATTTTATTAATTATTACAAATGTACAAAACTAAGGAAAAATTTAATTTTCTTTTCTGTGTTAAAACTTATTTGTGACTTTAGTTGAACAGCAGAACTGGATTCACAATTAGAATTTAGGATTCACAATTAGAAAAGTGAAGAACATAGAGACCGTTGCCCTTTTCGTATTATTTAAACACCAAAATGTGGCCTCTGGAGCCTTCTCGTTTGAAATGCGTTTTATTAAAACGACTACCGGAATAAGGGTGATTTATCTGTAATAAATTCATTAAAACTTAGCGATTGATTTATACTTTTAAGAATATTCATTTATAATTAGGTTTCGACATCTTAGACTATAGTCTTGTCCGTTGACAACTTAGAGGAACTGGTCAAGGTACAAGCTTTCACTTCCAAGGAATTGTCTTCTATATGTCCGAAAACAAGGGCACACTCCAACAATATTTTGAGTATTTTCAGTAGCATCAAATTTACAGATCCTGCAAATGCCTACTGAATCTCTTCTAAATGCTCTTGCATTGAGATTGATTAATCCGCATCTGGACTTTTACACCATGCCAATCATCTCGCGTGAGTTACTTTCTTCGAAGGAGTTTTATGCATCGGCATAGTTCAGGTTACAATACTCCTCGTGGAACCGCGTGATTGAAGCGCTCTGTTTGTGTGTTCCGTCCAATGTCTTTATACAAGTTTTGTGCAAGTTTCTAAATGCAATGCCTTCCACTCAGAATTTGTTGACCACTTAAACTCAATATTGACTTCTTAAAAGAGTTCTGACCACTCATTGGCCCAGTAAATCTGCTTTCTTGCGATTACATCTGAAAGTTTTCTCGGTAATCTGCTTTCGGGAAGGGTACTTACACTTAGGGTGTATTTAAAATGGAGTTCGAGTGTTGAAAGGAAGGCTTTTGGAAGTCTTGTTTCTAATTTAAGCACGTAATTTGGTGTATCTCTTGATAAAAAAACCTTTACAATTCTTCGACCTCATTATGCTCGGAATATCCCCAAACTTGGGCAAAGTAGCTCCTCACTGATTTTGAAGCAGCTTCACATATTTTGTACTTAGCTAAGTGCTGTTTGCTTTTATTTTTGATGAAGTTTGACGAGTGAGCATTTATTAAGTTCTTAGACAAGTCTCTGCGTAAGATGCTCTGTCCACGACATATTGTAAGTCAAAGTTACTCCTAAGTACTTGTATTTGTTAGATATTTCGATTTAATCCGTCCACCGTTTCGAAAAATCACTTTTTCTGATTTTCTTAATTTCACAAGCAGATTCCATTTTGAACAATAATTTGTGAAGCTACTCGTATTTATCATTGCCTGCAAGAAAGCAGGAATGTCAGAGAGAAGAACAATATTGTCGGCATTAAGTAAGACTTTTACTGATATGCCTTCAATAGATACTCCATCCGGTAGATCAGACTCGAGGTCATTCAAAAACAAGATAAATAGAAGTTCACTAAAAACGCATCCCTGCTTTACAAATTAATTGATATGAACGAAGTCGCTGATGTTTGTTCCATTCGATACATCCATACTGTTGCGATGTTGTTGTGATAAGGGCCTTTAGGATTGAGAGCATTTTTGTGGACGTTCTCAAAATTGTCAATTTGTGGAATAATACGTCTCTGTTTATATTGTCGAAAGCAGCTTTTAATTCAATGAAAAACGCATAGAGTTTTTTTTTTTGATTGAGTTGTAGTTTTATAAGGTAGGAGAGATTGAAAATTTGGTCCAGAGTTGAGTAGTATGCAGCCTGTATGCAGCTTTCAAAATCTGATTTTCTTCGACACATCGATTAAGTACATTCAAAAGAACAGTTGTTAACAGCTTGTATATAGCGTCCATAAAAGACAGACCGCGGTAGTTGGCTACATCGTTAGGGTCGCCCTTTTTAAAAAGAGGAAACATTATTGATATTTTGAATGACTCGGGAATGGTTCCAGTACCAAAGATGTGCAAAATAGTCGGTGGATTTCCTTGATTAAATTTTTATAGAATTCGAAAGGAATACCATTGATTCCGGGGGATTTTTTATCATTTGTTGATGCTGATTGAACTTCACCCGTTTTAATGTCTTCATCAAGCAAATGCATATGCATATCTGTATTTGAGGTATACTCGTACGATATTACTGCAGACGTTGTTGGATTGATTAGGTTTTGGAATTGCATTCTTAACTTACACGATGTTATATCTGACTTTCGGTTGTTAGTTTATCGCGCAATATTGTAGCGAGTTTCCACCAATCGCTTGTTTCCTTGACTAACGCCAGTTTTATAGGGATATTTAAATAGTAATTGCGTTGTTTCAGCATACATAAGGCTTTGTATTTTTTGTTCGACTCTCGGTAGTAGGATGGCGGTCCGATAAGTACTTAGCCTACAAAAGGCAACAATTTTGGAAAAGTGGCGATTTATTTCTCAACGGCGATTTCCTCTTCATTCGACTCAAATTTCTGCCCGCGCGCCGAGTAATTTTTTCAAGTTTTCAAACAAAATTTTTTTCAAGTTTTCAAACAAGAAAAAAAATCACACGGGACCAAATCTGGAGAAAACGGTAGTCGGGGCGCAGTTCCTAGTGCAATTCGACCAATTTGGCCGTGGCTCTGAAGTGGTCTCATGGTTGCGCTTGTTGTGGCACCCATCGCTCCGACAGCTTTTTCATGCCCAGAATTTCATAGTCTTTTGAGATATCTACTGTTTCAACTACGTTGCGCACCTTCAATCGGCGGTCTGTCAATACGAGATCGTGGATTTTTGAAACGTTATCCTCCGTGGCAGTCATTTTCGGGGCATCTGAATGGGGTTCATCAAAAAACGTTAAAACTCGATACGCCAATTTTTGACGGTGGCCATAGAAGGAGAAGAGCCACCGTTCACAGCATCCAAGCGCTCTTTGATTTCGCTGCGCGATTTCCCTTCCAAAAACAAGAATCGAATCACCGACCGATATTGCTCTTTTTCCATTTTTCTAAAATTCGCGGACAAGCCGGCTTCCACACGTGGTCAAAACAAAACTAGGAGTCCGATTCATCTGAAATTTTGACAGTAGCCGTCTAAGAGAATATACTAGACGATAGTTAATCTCTCTTGCGATACTAGCACCATCGGGCGGTGAGGCTAAGTACATATCGGGTCGCCTGCGTATCTTTTGAAAACGTCGATATTGTGGAAAGATATTTTGCGGCCTCACAAACTGCAAGTACTTTAGCCTGAAAAACACTGCAAAAGTTTGGTAGCTTTAATTAATATGATGTGCAGGTAGTTTATTTATCACGGGTCCAATTCTTTGGTCGAATTCCAATTCGTCGATAATTATGTTTTTGATTTTCTGATTTTTGCGCTTACTTCCAACCCAAACTTGTACACAAACAGTATTTTTTCGAACACAACTTATAATGTACGAGAACGTAGGTTGACATTTGTTGTAAGCAATTTCCTTAAATTAAAAACCCTTGGTTAAACCAAGTAGGTTGCTTCATACATTGTTGGCTCTCCACATTATTAACATCTCTACTTCTTCAACTTTCAACCACCTCCAGGATCCAGAGCAAGATTCATCAAGACGATGATCAATTGCCTTGCTGTTAGTAAAGAAGTGTATTAATTCTTGTCACGACACACTCCAAAACTTACAAACACATATGTCACTTCACGCTAAATTTATTTCCCGCACATTCGGGATTCTTTTTTGTTTTGCCTCTACTACCATTCATAAACAATGCAATGCAAAGCAGTTCCACGTCAGCGTCAAGCTTCTCTTTTTTTCATCTCTCGAGGAGCATGTAAGTCAGGTAGCTCAGTTCGGAGACACTCCGAAGGCGGGATATTTCTGTTCCAGAGTCAAGAGACAGACAAATGATCTTGTTATACCGATCGCTATCTGCATCTCTCACTCTGCGGCAGCACTTTGCTAGTAATACGCTCAGGAAGACACGAAATGTATCCCATAAATTTGCACTGCTCGGCTGTAGAAAATGTGACAACATAACGAGCATATAGAGGTTCGAGGCAGAGTGCCAGAGTTGCAGTTTGTTCGTACCTACACTGCATCCGTATCCGCTTCGTAGCCATCCCACCAGCAGAGAGCTGAGTGTACTTGTGCTGAGCTGATCAGCGATGTAGTCAAGCTGATGGACTTAAGGTAGCATTAGCATGTTACTTCACCCGCTAGGTGCAGTTATGTTCACTGGAATAGATTTGTATGCAAATGCGGGGACCAAACGTTTGTTTGGGACTTTTGTAGGGTTTTTTTGCTTTTGCTTGCATTATTTAAGCAAATTCTTTGGTGGTCGTGGTGCATTGCAGCGGATGGATGTTTCTCGCAGCGGTCGTGAGCAAGAAACATAACATATAAAGCAGGTACAGAATATTCTATCTCTCAGTCTATCTGTAGTATAGATCTTGAATTTGAATTTCGGTTCGGTTCGGGTTATTGTTGATTTTTCTTTCGCTCGGTGGTTCTTCTTCTATCCTGTACATAGTTATAAGAAAAGGATCGGAAGTGATACAGAAACTGGCTCTATTTAACAAAAGTCGTATCGAATCTAACGATTCCATTTTTGAACTTTTTTTAAAAAAAAACAATTTATTCGTAATTTTGATCACAACTTTGACATTTGGCAGTACTTGTGCTGAAGGAAATTCCAATTTATGACAGTTCTGTTTATATTAATTAATTTGTTTGCCACCAGTGGGCATAATTTTGACACAAACAATTGGTTTTTTAAGCCGCGTAAAGCCCGCTGATACACACATCCTTTCAATGACTGTTATAAATTAGAATGTCTCTAATCGCGGTCGTACTTTTTGACAGTTGACATTTGCATTAATCTGTTACATTACTAACTAGACTCTACCAACAGAACTAACGTACAATGACGTTGGCTTCCGTTTTTTTTTTGTGACAATTATGTTTCTGCCTTAGATCATGATCCCAATGAAAATAAAGCAATTCAAATCTAAATTAATATTAATTAACATACACCACACGCAATTGTACAATGTCATCACTCATCACTTGGATGACGCGAAAGAGTGACAGCTTATTTCACGGTATTGTGAGATTGATCTGTCATGGCGTATTGTTAATTAATTCTTTATAGCTATGACATTAAAAAAAACATATTCTTAGCATGAAAATTTTTTATGTCAGTCAGCGAAAATAGTTTGAGGCATTTTTAAGACCATCACGAGTAGGTTGTCTTGCAATAATTTATAAATATATTAATTAATTTTTATTCAAATAAAATAAGGGGGGTTCTTTCCCAAAGAGTCTACACCATGATCACTATTAAAATTATCTGCCAAATAGATTAAAGAGATGCTGAGCTTAGATAAATTTACTATTCATTTCATTTAAAGTGAGAAAATGTTGGCAAATTGAATAATGCTCATATGTAAATACATATCTATATATAGATAAAAGTGACTTTTAGCCTTCCCTATTGTACATTTTGTAGACCTGTTTGTAAAACGGTTAAACACCTTCAAAGCCAGATCTTTCTTTTTAAGCGTTTTAATTAGGGTAATTTAATTTATTAAGAAGGCCCATGCATGCCATTATGTGTGGATACCAAATTATTTAAAAGTCCGCTGCTGCTTTATTGGGAGCGAAACGGCTGAATTTGACCAATGGTATTGATTATGTTAGGCTTTCTGGACAGTAGTGGTTTGACTTAAAAAAAAAAAAAAAACAACGACTATGTAAGTCGGTCAAGACATACAAGTCCTCGTCAACTTTCTCTATCATCAGACAACCACCAGAATTGGATTCTCTGTCTCACCCTGTCCCTCCGGTCCCGATCTGACACAGTCCTGCTGAACATAAGTCGATCTTCTCCGTCTTGTGCGAGGAGAAGCCGCCTTTCCACAGTCCTACGGCCGACGTGGTAGGTCAGTGGAATCGCCATTCTGTCCTGGACCAGCCCTCGACTGTCTAAGTACAGAAATTCATAAGGTGGGATAAGGCCGCTTAGACGTACACTCGCATATTAATCGTTGTAAGGGTACTAAGCCCAAAAATGTAGGTTCTTGGGCCAGGGTATCGCTCTTCCAATGTGACCCCGAATCAGCTTAATCAAAAAATTATCAATTCTGTTTATGTTGGCGCCGTTGTATAGAACATGGTTTGAATAATACTCGTAATGTTTGTACTCTGACTCTGGTGTTCTGTGTAATCCAAGGCAACGTCTAAGACACTGCCTCTCAAACACCCCAATTTTTTCCATTTGAGATGGGGCAATGTAGAACCCCATTAGGCATCCATGTAGCAAATCACCTTCACCCTGCTGTCAAGCCGGCTGCAGCAAAACGACCGTTTTGTCAGGGCAAAGGCTCCCCTAGCTCTGGTCAGAGCAGCATTTATATATCTGCCGAAATACAAGGTACTTAACTACACTTTTACCCTCCAGTGGCTCTCCATGTGGATGAATACTGATGCTGCCGTTATCTCAAAACTTGTTGAAGAAGATCGCCATTATCCCGCCTTAACTATTTCATTGAATTTATATGTATGTAATATTTTAAATATTTGTAAAAATCAACTTAAGTTCAATAATTTAAAAAATAATTTAAAAAATGTAATTTTAATCAACTCTTTTTCTTATTAATGGAGAACAATTGGGATGATTCATTTGCAAACTTGAGCTTAGATGAAATGATTTTGCGACTTTATGAAATTTTGTTTGATTGCTTTTTAGATACCATTCCATTTCGCAAAGCAAAATATAAGTAATAACCCTCCATGGTTTGATTCACATATACAAAAATTGAAAAATAAAAAAAATAAAGCCTGGTTGGGATTTAATCTATCGAAGACTGACGAGACATTTAGAGATTTTCAAGAACTGCAAATCGACCTTATAAACTATTCAAATCTACTTTACTCCGATTTTATTTCGAACACTGAATGTGAGCTTAAAGACGATCCACAGAAATTTTTGAAGTATGTTAATGAAAAAAGAAAATCTGATGGTTACCAAGTTATAGTATGAGCTATCAAAATTCTTCAAGTCATGATCCAGAAACGATATCTAATATGTTTGCTGATTATTTTAAGAGTGCCTTTGAAGACTTTTCATCGAATACTTCTTCTTTCATTCCTTCTTATGCTCAACAATACACACCTTAATTTTATAAATTTTTCGATTACAGAAGCTTCTATAAACGACAATATTTTGAAACTTGATGAATGTTTAGTCCAGGCCCGGATGGTATTCCATAATTTATATTGAAAAAAATGTGTGTCTTACCTGTCTTATCCGTCATATGTTCTTTTCAACGAGTCGCTGAGATGTTTGAAATTTCCTGCTCTTTGGAAAAATTCATATTTAACGCCAATATATAAGAAAGGCCAAAAGAATTTATTAACAAACTATCGTCCTATTGCGAAATTATCTGCTAACCCCAAACTGTTCGAATCTCTAATCTGTGACATACTTGCTTTTATTTGTTCATCTGTTGTTTAAAAATAACTTTGCTAAAAAACACTTTAAATTGAGTATCTGATGGATACAGAAAATCGACATGGTTTTGTAAAGAAAAATTCCATAGCCACAAATTTATTACAATTTTCTACCTTTTGTTTAGATGCTTTTGAAAAACACTCTCAAGTAGATTGCATCTTTTCAAACTTCAGTAAAGCCTTTGACAGATTTAGTCACAAAATACTATTAGATAAATTAAGGAATATTGGATTTAACCATTGTTTTGTTTTGTCTACATCTTCATACCTCAAAGATAGATTTTATAGTGTTACATTCAGAAATAACTCCCTTTGCTATTTATTTTATTGAGAAATGATCTTCCCTCTATGTTAAAACATTCTATGGCTTTAATCTATGCTGATGACGTGAAAATTTTTCGAATAATTAACTCCATTGCGGATTGTGAACAATTAAAAGAAGATCTTCGGAGATTTTTTGAATGGTGCAATAATAACTGTTTGTTTTTAAATATTGACAAGTGTAAGACTATGTGTTTTACACGCAAACGTAATTTATTTATATTTGACTAAATGTTGAATTCGTCACATTTATGTAGAGTGTCTAGTTTCTCTGATCTTGGAAACTTATTAGACTCAAAATAATTATCATTCAGTGATCACTATAACTATGTTGTAAAAAAAGCAAACAAAATACTTAGTTTTGTCAAATAATTTTCCCGTGAGTTCCGTGATCCATATGTTATGAAAATTCTTTAGGTTTCTTTTATCAGGCCAATTCTTGAATATGGATGTGTAGTATGGACATGGACACCATCACATAAATAAAATAGAAATTATTCAAAGAAGATTTTTAAGATTTGCTCTGCAGTTTTTCCCTTTCTCAGATAGAGTTCTATTACCTCCATACACTCTTTCTGTTTACAGAAAATATTTGCAGTTCTGTTTCATAACTGGAGTAATGAATTGATCTATTTCATCTTCATCGGTTCTTTGTCGGTTAAATTTCAATGTAAGTCGTTCTAGTTTAAGAAGAAATCTACCACATTGTCCTATTTTTAGCACATCAAACTATGGTGCTAAAAGTCCTCTTAACCAGTTAATAAATATTTTTAATAAATTCTCTTTTCTTGTTAAGTCTTCAAATGTCAATCTCAAATCCGAACTCCTTAAATATAATTTCTATGCTCAAAATCTATAAAACTTTGTTTATAGTTAAATTTTAGATTTTAAATAAATATTGTAAGACTAACGATAGCATTAACGTTTTGTAAATAAATAAATAAATAAAAGTATCCGATATGATATTGTTGTCCACCGCCCAATTGAACAGAGCTCTATTAATAATTTTTTCGAATACCTTGCTGATACTCGGAAGAAGACTTATCGACCAGAGATTTTCCGGATTGAAGATGTCCTTTCCCTTTTTCACAGCTGACTTTCATCGCACTTGTGCATTATTCAATGCGTTGTTGAACAATGTGGTGTAAATATCCACTGCCTCCGAAGGAAAATGTCGTAGTAGAACGTTGGATATACAATCGAATCCTGCTGAATTATTTTTCTTCAATAAGTTGAAGATAAGCTGAAGTTCCACCTTCAAAACTAACAGGAAACTGGGCCCACTTCGCTGGCCGATATGATTGCGTTTGCCAGATGATCATAAGTATCTACTATTTTTCGCACTAAATGACTTATGAGCTTATTCAACAGAGTATCGACAGTTTTTCAGTACTTTATTGAACATTTTTGTTTGACATTTCCATTTTCTTCTCAATAGCGTCGTCGTCAATAAAACATGTGTTTCTAAGGTGCTCAAAAACTAAAAGGTCAGTGAAAACTGTATTTAAAGTTCATGAGAAATCTTAAAATTTTGTTGTGACCTAGATACTAGAGGACTTTTTTCCTATGAAATTGTTTTCTATAGTGAGCAGCAAATGTTCGGTATTAAGAGTCGTTTCGAATTCATACTACCAACAATCATTCCCCTAGACAGAAGATAAACCTTCCTGCAGAACAAAACAAAATAACTTTCGATTACAAACAAGAAGAGAAAAAAAAAGAATCAAACACATTCAAGATATGAAAAGGTTATAATAAATTGCTTCCTGCTCAGCATACGGCTTTCATACTCACAAACACACACAAAGTATAGTCAGAGTTTGAAAATATAAGGACACATACACGGCGACGGACGTTCCCCGATGCCAACACACTCTTTGGATAATAAATATTATTTATTGTGATATTTTTTTTGCATAAAATATGTTATCCGATTTTCATGGCATGCCGAATAGCTGTAATATTTCATTTTTTATTACCTTTGCCACCTAGCTACCGCCCTCACATTTATGCTTTATCTGTGCGCACGTAAAACTTTTACTCTCTCTCTCTTCCACTCTCTAATCATGATATGGTCTGATATAGTCTGAAGAGTGTCTATAAATGACCCCGTCGAATATAAACAAAAAAAGGAGGAAAACTATACGGTTATACTCGTACAAAGAGTTGTTTGAATTTTTTAGATTTGGTTTAGGGAATCAAACTTGGTTGATGTTGATAAATATGATGCTGTCTAGCTACGAACTTGGAAATTTTGGTCCAGCAAGACTAAAGACACATATATCTAGGTATCTCTGCTATCGGCAGTTTTGGAAAGGTGTTAAACCACAGACTCTTACCATAGACATAACAGACAATGTAACGAAATATGGTCACTTTTCAAACGTGGAACGCAATAGTACGTCCATCTTTGATCAAAGTTATCTTATAGAACATATCTTTTCACACAAAGACAACACAAACACACTAGTTCATTAGCAGACTGAGGAAGAAGATACAGCAAGATGAGAAAGCAGATGCCAAAAAAAATAATTAAAAAAATGACAATTTTTGTTTGCCCTAGTTGCAACATCCTTATAGCTCAATTATTTGTGGCCTTACCGTAAAGAAAGTCTTTGACAGCCATGTTCTTTTGGCGGCAACTGCAAAAACTTTTGCTTATTATTCACTGACTGATGTGCAAATTGGTGGCCAAATTCGAAACGACCGGTTTTGTAATCAATCAACAAATAGCCGTAGACCAGATCGGCCCGGAACATCACTGATGTCAGTAAAAGTTTGCAGGAGAACCGGTGGCAGTCGTTTACTCGCCGTGCAAAGGAACTCGGCCTTTCCAAGACTTCAACTTGCCGAATTGCTCGTCGGGACTCGAGACTGCTTTCATAGAAGATCCAATGGACCTAGATGACTTGCCCATAGACATAGACAATGCCGTGCCTCCTGCCTGGGCCTTAGATCGGTAGGAAAAAAAACTTCAAGTTTGGCCGAAAACCATTTTTAGTGATGATTACACTTTTTAATGAATGAATGAACATAGCCATGTTTGGTAGCAAAAATTCCGCATATCGTCGTGGAGCCAACCCACGCGAGGTTTACCATTTGACAATCCATTCTCAAGAAGAGACTGTTTGATGATGATCTTGGACCACAAGCGAGGACAATGCGTCATTGCTTCGCACTTCTTCGAAAACGAGGTTTTCGAGGCCATCATCGCCAACGGCAGATTAATGACAATAAATTAGCTTAGGTCCGAATCGAACAACATTCAAATATTCGATGCTACTTCCAATCAGGGTTGCAAAAGCTTAAGTCACTTTTTAGCCTAAGCTTGGCTTTAATTCACAAGCTATTGGGCGACTTATGAATTAAAAAAAATGTAATTCAGCAGCTAGTTACTGATTTATGAATTAAAAAAAATTTAATTCATAAGTCATTTGGTGACTTGTGAATTAAAAAAAAATTAAATCAAAAGCTTCTTAGTGACTTACGAATTAAAAAAAATTAATGCAGAACCTGCTAAGTGACTTATGAATTAAAAAAATTTAAGTCATGAGCAAGTAAGTGACTTAAGAATTAAAAAAAAATTAATTCAAAAGTTACCCAGGGACTTATGAATTAAAAAAAAATAATTCATAAGCTAATGGATTAATTCTGATTAAAAAATTATTAATTGGAATTTATGATAATTTTATGACACACAAAAGCTTGAAATCTACTTTCGTTAATAATTAAAGAATTATGTAGTCAAAACAAGCTTAAACATTTCCAATCTACCAACTAGCTTATGAATTAAATTTTTTTTAAATTCATAAGTTACTTAGTAAGTAGTGAATTAAAGTTTTTTTTTTATTCTGAAGTCACTAACTTGCTCATGACTTAAATTTTTTTAATTCATGAGTCACTTAGTAATTTTTTTTTCAATTCATAATTCACTTATGAATTAAATTAAATTTTTTTTAAATCATAAGTCACTAACTAACTTATGAATTAAATTTTTTGAATTCACAAATCATCTACAGACTTATGACTTATGGTTTTTTTAATTTAAAAATTCGCAACCCTGCATGGACAATATGTGGTTCGCTCATGACAGTACTACGTGCCACACAGCGAACATCACAATGGATGATGAATGAATGATTCGGGGGTAGGGTTATCTCTTGCGGAGGCAACGTAAAATGACCACCAAGACCGTGCGATTTGACCCGGTTAGACCTTTTCTGTGTGGTTTTCTGGAGTTGCAAGGTTATGCCTATAAGCCCTAACCGACCACAATATTCTTCTTAGGGATTGAGACAACATTTAAATTGTTTGAGCACTCTACCAGCAGCGCCTAGGAAAGTTGGAGAGGATTTATAACGAGATACAAGTGCACATTGGTTTTGAATGTCTGAATATCGCATTGGGACATTGGGAGGGTAATATTGGGCCGGATAAAGCATTCCACATTCTTGTAGTGTTACTTAAAAATAATTTCTGAATTTAACACTACTCCCAGTATAATCCAGCCCATCGCTTAAATTCAGCCGGATCTATGCAACAGAGTTATTAAACCTCTCGGATCCAAGTCACAATGGGAAATCACAGTGGGCATTTGAACAATCTCATTTTCCTTACATAATGTCGGGCTTGGGCCTTATAAATAAAAAAAATGCTGTGTTGGAGATTTTACTCCATTTCCACATCGACCGGAACTTGCTGAAAAACCATCTATCGTCATTAAAAAAAACCAACGTTTCTCAACGTTGCTTTTTCGATGATAAACTTTGAAGTATCGTCTTAGTTTCCTGCTTAAAGTAGTGTTTAAAGTCCAAGCTTAATCACAACCTTAACCAATATTTCCCTCTAGAGAGCTCCGGTTTTAGCTGGCTTGCTCAAGTTGCGAAAACAAAGAAGAGTTCCTCCGTATTGCCTTATTATACGAAATCTAAGAAAAATATTGTGACTCCTGCTTTTGAAAAACCATAGTAGAAGATAGCGTTGGTTGAGATCGAAAAACGTTTCAAGAAACTTAGATACGAAATTGAAAAAATATTGCAAGACATCGTCGAACGTTTCAGAAACTCATCTTCCATATCGAAAAAATTATTACAAGCCAAATTGCAAAATCATCGACGTTGACCGCCCGACGTAGTGGTATTGAGTAAGATAATGTCATCATCATCTATTGCATTGTGATTCAAAGGTGGACTGAGTACTCGTCGGTCAGTTGCGTTCTTCGCCAAACGTTTCACAGCATCTCTGCCGCTGTATTTTCAGCAATTACTTCTGCTCAATGTTTGGTGGACAAGTCTTTAATCTATAGACTTCTTTTTCTCAACACCTCAACCACGTATACCGAACTCTCAAAATCTCCTTGAAAGTATTGATCTTGTCTATGTTTACATGAGGAATGAGTTGTCTTATGAGTTTCGTCCTTCTGCAGTACCAAGATTTAGATGAACACTAGCACGGTAATATCGAACGAATTGACATGAATTCCAGGGCCTTCGAATTCCAGCTTCCACACTTTTGCGAAAAGAATGGTCGAATCTTCACTTGAAAATGAAGCGATCGTGTATGACAGATCGCCATGTCTGGTTAACTGGAAGTAATGTACACGTGATGGTTGAGAACAGAAAACAGCTACATATGTCTAAGGCAGAGATTCTTGCGGTCTTCTTAACTAAGGACGTAAGTCAATAAATGTGGGGACCAGTGGGAAAAAGGAAACAGTTCTCCATTTCCTCTGCAAATGCCCTGCTTTGGCTAAATTTAGAGCATAATCATAAGGAAGGGCATTTTTAGACGACATTGACGAACTTTCGGAAATGAAGATCTCTTTTCTCAATGCGATGAAATGGCTCTAGGACGAACTTCGGTTACTTCTGTGCCGTGCCCTCCGTTTGACTCCTTAGATTCCGAGCTAGTATACTGAGGGTTTGACGAAGGTTTACAGTGCGGGTGGCCGGATGATCACAACAACATAGTCCACAAACTGCATAACTTGGCACCGTGTAGATGGTGTCGGATGAGTGTGGTGGTCCGGCTGAGTGAGTGATCCAATTTCCGAATGGTTGGGTAAAAGCAAACACAATAAGTGACATCAAAACCTACTAGATCGTCTCATATTTTTGAACTGAATCCAAACTGGTTCACACCGTGAGAATGTCCACAATTTCCCATATCAATTCCATCCACATGTTCATACGAGTTATAGCATCAAAATGGGGCACTTCAGCGCTAATTAGGCCACAGGGCCTAATCTCCTTGACGATTTTGAAAAAAAAATAATAACTTTATGGCTTATAAGGCTTCATGATTTGATCAGTAATGCTAAGTTCGATTTGGCAACTGTTATTTTCCAATAACAGTGGTTATAGCACAGTTATCTACCTTTTGCTGTTTCGAAGTGTAACTTTTAACTTTGTACCATTTTCGCTAATTTCAAGAGTGACAACATTAACGAACTACGTCTTCATAGGTAACCTATTTCCGTGGCCTCCGCTCCAAAACTTCCAAATCCACCACTGACAAATAACTTTATTCTCCTGACAATTCATGTGAGTTTTCATAACTTGTATCTCTGGTATTGGGTTGAAAGTTGGGTACAACTTCTTTAAGCACCATGTGTT
This sequence comes from Philhelius festivus, assembly GCA_963931855.1. Taxonomy (NCBI): domain Eukaryota; kingdom Metazoa; phylum Arthropoda; class Insecta; order Diptera; family Syrphidae; genus Philhelius; species Philhelius festivus. The sequence continues at coordinate 18,218,942 of OZ007557.1, read as the reverse complement.
CGAAAAATCCAAGCGAAATCAAGAATCATCTTATCTGTGACCTGTCTCATTTTTTTCTCTCAAGTTATTCGATAAGATTCATGTTTATACAGAAAGGCGGATTTTGACCAAGCGCTTGATTCAATTTGGAAGCAGTCTTGAAGTTAGTTTCTAATCAAATCACATACAAAATGTACGCTGAACCCTGCTCCATTTCGTCTCTCTTGGGATATCAGTAACTCATAATAATTAAATTGTTCCGAACTGACTAAACTCGTCAGAAAACGTCCCGTTCACTCTTTTACTATGACATTGATCTAAGGCTACACCATATTAAAACCACAATTTGTTCTCTGAATATAATTATTTTCGGGTTCAATATAGTTGAACCCTTTACATAACTTCCCTGTTTAATCTGACTTCACAATTAACCAGTTGCCGTCTTCGTGGAAGAGTGCCAACACCTCTTCTACCCCCTATTCCATTGAACGGAAATTGTAAACTCCATCATTAGTCAGGTATTAGGTAACCAACGTTCACCAGCCTTGACTTCAGATTAGCATATAGTTGTTAAGACAAAGGTTAGGCTTCCTATCTTGTGTCTCCATCTATTAAACCGTATCTACCTGATTTCCCATGTCATTGCTATATGTTTCAAGATAAGTAAATCAATCAAATACCTAATTGCTGAAAGGTTTTCGCTTAAATTCGAATTAGTTTAATAATAATTAGTTAATAATTATTCTAAGCCGTTTGTGTCGCTAATAAGTTGTCAAGTTCCATGAAACATACGATTAAAAGTTTCTCACAAAACGATCTAAACAAAGTTATGTCCCACATAACTATACATTTCTATTCATCATGGGGCAAGCTGCATGCATCACAGTAATCCGACCGAACAAGGTTTCCCCTTAACAAAAAAAAAAATAAGATTTATTACCATAATTAATAACCGGAAATGTTTTAATAGACAGACAATTTAAAATTATAAATCACTGCTAATTTTGCAGCGCTCCGTTCTGAAACATCGCACGAAAGCCATATCTACACAAAAAGCAGCGGCATGGCATGCAACCATCATCAGCAGGCAAGCGGCAAGCATAGGGATTGTGTCTCTCCATAAATCAGACTGATGGTGATAACAATGAAGTAATTTGTTTCACTAACCTGACAGGGAAAATATACTTGAAGAAATAAAACAAAAACAAAAATTATAATAAATTAATAATTTCTAGAAACATTATGGAGAGATTTGTGGAAGCAGCAGATACATCAGCAGAGTGAGCCTGAGTCTGAGCCTGAGCGTGAGCAATAGCTAACCCCTAGCCCATAGTCAAGTCGGCTACTGCTCGAAACCGGAACAATGCCTTTTCCACACCGCTGCCATTTCTTATAGGTTTAAAGGTATGTGAATGAATGCACGACGACGGACGCTGCAAGATCCAACGTATGTTGCAATTAAAATCATAAATTATATCTCCGGAAGGTGTCACACTATGCAGGCCGAAAAGCAATTTCCAACGGGGAGAGATTAGCGTCGTTATACCTGGAACTGGTTTGAAAAGCAGTAGAAGTAGCATTAGACTGGGATGGCTTTGTAGAAGGCAATTTAAATGCAACAGTTGCATGGAAAGAGGCACGAAGAAATGATCAAACAATAATTATGTCAAGAGGCCCACCCGAGTTTTTTTTTCTGATTAATGATACTATTTGAGTTGTGCTCAGGCATCTAATGATAGGTTAGAGGTGGCAAAGTAGGGAGCCCGAAGTTAATTTTTTTTTGAAAATTGTGTATGACCAGATGAAAAGAGTGGTTGGACTGTAAGTAAAATAGTAAAGTCTGGATAAACATAATTGATGACTTTCAAGTTCTGTATTTTAACTCGCTTTGTCTGTATTTTTGTTTGTTCGCTCATCGGGAAGTAAGATTAAAATCGATCACCTCATGTCTATGTCATAATCTCATCAAGTTGCATATGATAGGATGACAAATTTTACATACACAAGACTCATCTGGCCAAAAAGTATTAAGTTATTCCTCCTAGTGGCCATACATTTAAAACTAAAATCTTGTGAGGCTTGTTGCCATAAACCCGCGATTTCAAGTAGCCCCAAACAAAGAAGCTTGGGTGGTTAAATCAAGCGATCCTGCTGGCCAAACCAAATCGACAAAGTCGAATATTATGCCATCAGGAAACGCTTCCTTCACAATATCCATTGTGGCTCGTGCTGTGTGTGCGGTTCCACCGTCTTGTTGAAACCATTTGTTCACCAAGCCCGTTATAATGACCCTGTAGCGTTCACCAATAACAGTGACCGTATTGCCGATGGCGTCATCAAAAAAAAAAAAAATACGGCCCAATAACTCCTCCCGCGTGAACGCCGCACTACATAGTGACTTTGAGTGGATGTAATGGCTCGTCGTGCAGCACTCGGGGATTATTATCAGTGCTCCAGATACGAAGATTTTGCTCATGCCTATGTCATAATCGTAACCGCTTGACTGTCGTTATCGCTCATGACGATTTTCGACACAAAATCGTCCTCTTCGTTGTTGAGATTGAGGATGGCTTGACATTAATTCACACGCGAGGGACGGTCAGCAGGTATTAACTGATGCACTGTTTGCACTTTTTTCGGTAACATGTTTAAGTCTTTCACTAAAATACGTTGTAGGGTCTGGTTGATGTGTTTTAGTTCTCAGCGAAATCGGCAGCCACAACCGCGATATTCTCGGCCGAACGACCATTACAGTGGCGGCCACACCCTGCATGGTCTGCGCCGGAATATTTGCCAAATTGGCGCGCGACACGATTATAGGAAATCGACATCGAAAATCACGCTGCGCTAACACCACCGACCGATTTTATTGATCAACAAAAATCTTGACAATTATTCAATGCTCTGCGAAATATAGCGCTTCATTGCTTATCTCTGGGAATTCTGCCAGCTGTCTAGTTCACAAAAGTCAAATATGTTTGCCTAACGACGGCATGTGCAAAAATTATAACATCTTCCGATAGGGTGATTCATTGTTCCACTTTGTATCTATTGCATGCGCCCCACGTTTTTCTTGTTAAATTTGTAAAATTGGCTTTATAATTCGTTCGTTAAGTAAAAAAGTTATTTTTTTATTTTTAGGTGAAAACACGGTTTCTTTTTACTTTGATCAACTTTCCTCTGTAAGAAGGTTCGGAAAAAATGCTTCGTTCTTGTTTATGTTCTTTTTCTCGCAAACTTAAGAAAAATTTAGAGTTCCGAAAATTTTAGAAGAAGAAAACGAGTGGCTATTTCTGACAGGCAATTATATAGCTCAAACTTTTGAAAACTGGTGCATTATTTTTGTTTGTTTCGACCAGAATGATTTTTTGTGAGAGAATTTCTATTACTTATCAAAAAATGTGTTTTGTTAATTTTATAATTTTGGAATTCTGAATTATTTGTACTATTAAGAAGTACATGCATGAAAGATGGGAACAAAATTCAACACTGTTGATGCATCTATGTAGAAGAATAACCCAAACATATTGGATTCATTTAAAAAAAACATAAGAATTGTTTCCTATTAAGAATTGAAGCCAAGAGTAAGAATACTCCTAAAGGTAAGAAAAAAAATTGTAGTCATTTGTAAAAAAAATCGGGATACTATTTCGTTTAAGGTTCCAACGTTCGTTTCCAACGATTATGCTGCTTCCAACTCACTAGAAAAAGTCGATTTTCTTGCAGTTTGCCATTAATTTGATTCTGCCAGAATGGGTCATGGCTCCTTCTGTACTTGAGCGTATGAACTATTTCAAGTGGTGCACGTTTTTTCGCAATAGTGTAGTTGCCAGATTTCTAAACGATCTTGACACTGACCCGGATAGTGTCTCTCCTATTATTCCGGAGCGGTCGTGATTAACACCATTCCGTAAGCTTTTCCATCTATGCTTCTGTACAGTTTTCCTAAAAAAGGTGAATTTTCTAAGCCCTCTTACTATCGTCTTATATCCCTATTTCTCTAAGGTCATGGACACTCTGATAAATCATCAGCTTAATAAATATCACAAACGACAAAAACTCCTGTACGGCTTTCGTAGCCAATTTTTATATAGTTTTTGATTAATTAAGTGTGTTACCTTTGATATTTAAAAATCTTTTAATAGACCCTAGCATCAAATTCTTTTTCTTATATCGTAAATACGTGCATTTGATATCTCTTTTATAAATTATTTGTAGTAAGTTGTGTCAATTGAATTGAAAGTTTGAATGACCTCAACTCCAATGTCACACTCGCTCGCAATTATTGGTCGATGTTTACCATGACAGCATTAATAGACTGTGATTATTTGAACTTTCAATTTATTTAAATTCAATCACTCCACTTCAACAGAAATAATTTTATTATTTCATATATCTTCACTAAGTAATATGGTATGCTTCAGCGCTTTGTTTTGTCTCTTACTCTCTTTCTAATAAACTTTAAAATAAAATAAATTAGAGCCACAACAGCCTGTTTAAAACCTGAACCTAGTGGCGCAAAATTTTAAAGAGTTCTCGTTTAAGCAATAAAACCGGCTCTACTTAACGCAGTCGTCTAGCTTGGAGACTTTGTCTAACTTTTTCATAATTTTAATCAAGTTAGACAACTCTTCTAACTAATGTGGGTTTTACAACAGAACCTAAGCGAATTTGCGTTGAACAACCCTTAATTTGACAGATACACAACTCACACAACTACAAAAACACAAAAAAAAGAAAAAAAGAAAAAAGAACAGACAACTTCAAACCAAATGATTTTTCGCCGAAAAAAGTGCATTTTATATGTAGTATATACAGGTACAGATTTTGATTGTTTATAAGTTATTTACATTATTTTAGATGGAAATAAAGTATAAATCGCAAATTCACAGCATAAAAATTCAATTTGTTGTTGCAAAGTGCGGATTCATTTTGCTATACTCGTATCGGCCGACGTGCATAAGTAAGATAAGTATGTACATTTGTATGTAAGATTTGTTAATCGTAGAACACTTTCGTACGATTGTTTGGAATTTATAATATTCAGAGTCTATTTACAAAGAACATCTTTAAAAAATCGAATAAAACATCAGTAAACATTTTTTCTTCGATTTGCTTTGGTATATAATGACCATTGTCAATATGGATAAAGTATACTTTTAAAAGATAAACAAGCTATTTGCTGCTGTAAAGTAAGACGAGCTCTTTAACGTTAAAGTATAGTTTATGTCCTTTAAAATTAACAAAAAGTCGGTTCTCGTTTTATACTCAATATTTAGAGTCGACTTCCATTCTAAAATTGATTTAGAGTAGGTTTTAAATGTTTAAAATTTTGCGCCAGTGACTCGCACTCTCAACTATTCCTGTATGCGTTTTGTTATTTATAACCTCTTACATATTTAAAACTTCCCGTTAAAGAAATTGTATTGCTGATGAAAGTACTCTCAGCTTATAGTATTCGTTCCTAGATTAAGATTCCTGTTCTTTGAATTAGAAACTGTAACGTCAGTTACATTTAATTCTAGTCTTGACACCATTTTCCAAGCTTTATAGCCTAGCCCACCGTCGTTCCGCTATCCATGAGCGGAAGTTGCATCGAATGAACCGAAAAACTTTTAAACTTTTCTCGGTAAGTGCATCTCAAGTCACCTTCTGTGAACTGATCACATACTCGTAATCGACGACGTCGTCAAAAATGCAGCTAAGTGTTTAGGTTTTCTTCGACGATGTCTAAAAATGTTTTCACCACATTGCACCGATCTGGTTGTAATCTATAAAGCCTTCATTCAAATCCACAACAATTTTCTAACTTCCATGAGTGGATATCAGTTTACAATTGAGCCCAATGTGGAAATATTCAAAAATAAAATTGAAAATGAGCGTTGGAAAAAAAGACATTTGGTCTAACACAGTTTGTATTATATACACACGACTGTGAACGTTTTCATTAAAATTTTCTTTTATGAAAGGAAGTTATTCAGGCTGAGTCAATTAGATCTTGTAAGCGAATAATCCGAGAGCAGAACAACGATATTAAAAAGTCCATCACCAGGCGAGCATGCAGAAGCAGTAGGTATCAAAATGTTTGCGAATTGCAAAACTTTCATGGTTAGGCTCCACCTTCAACTAACTGCAAAATCAGGGTTTGTTTTGCCAATAGATTATGGTGATCCCTAGAAATGTTAGAGTTTGATCTTCTTTTCTTTTCTTACTTTCTCTGCTAGATTTTTGACGACTCCTTCTGCATGGGGAAGACATACTAGAAAGTTTTTGTGTGCTCCTTTTTTTTAATTTAGCAAACTTACTATATTATACACTCAAACTCAACTTAAATGTAATATTCAACTACATACGCTTTCAAACATGTGTATTGTTCTCCTTTTACACCAACCACCAACCCTACGAATTCTATTCAAAATTGTATTCAGTCTACTAGGAGACCATGCTGCAAAGTAGGTATGCGCTCAGTAAAACAACTAATACCATAAACAAAAACCAATACTAAGCGCTAATTTCATTTATTGCATTAAAGAACAGATTTAGGGGGTGAATAGCACACATTTTACTTTTAATATATACCTGGACCAAGATAAATTGTTAAAATGTGTGATATTTAACTTGTTCGTTTGAATTCACGTTTGCACTTAAATTACTCAATGAGGAGAGGATTTAATAATAAAAATTTTAACATTCCATAAAAAATACTTGACTCTCAAATATTATTAAAATACTTGTAAAATACCTACCATTCGCCCCTAGATCCGTTCTTAACAAAACTGAAAGAAAATGAGCAGGCAATGTTTTCTCGTTTATTTTTTTCTTTGCTTGAAGGCGGATCCTTAACTTTGTTCAGTGTATGGATTAAGCCGCATTGAACTGATTATGGATGTACGTATTAGTGTAGAAGTTTGCGAAATTAAAGCAAAAGAACTTTCTCCCTTCGCATGCTCGCCTGGTAGTTAGGTTTCGTTTTATGACAAAAGACCACTGAATCCAAAATTAAAAAAATAAGGAAATCAAAAATTTAAGCCAAACACAAAATTCTAAAAATGGTACAACTAAGGACATCTAGTGACAGACACCTTAACCTTAGAAAATTGAATCAAATTTGAACAAAAATAACGATTTTAAAAAGTGAATCACCAGGCGAGCATGCAGAAGCAGTAGGGATCTAGTGTTTGCAAATTTCAAAACTTTAGTTCTTAAGCTCCACCTTTAAATAACTGCAAAAATAAGTTTTGTTTTGCCAATAGTGATCCTTAGAAATGTTAGTGTTTTATTTTTGTCATTGCTTTGCATTTGTTTTGTACCCCACTTGAAATCTTCTTCACACATGTTTAAAATATAACGTTGCCTGAGGGTGGATCTTTAACTTTGTTCAGTGTATGAATTAAGCCGCATTGGACTGATTTTGTACAGGGTGGGCCAAATACAAGTTTCTTTTTAAAAATGCAATAACATTAACAAAATTAAAGTTGTTCCATGTATTATTCCTTTATTAGTAGAAGCAAACATTTCCATTAATTATGGAACACAACGTCGTTCAAGTGGCTGGCTCGGCGCATTCTGTCACTCCAATTATCCAAGACCTTGTTGATGGTTTCGGGTTGTAGATCACAGATGATATTGTCCTTAAATGCTTGAATTTTGGCATAACATCCGTTCATAAAAGTTCCCCAAAAAAAAAAAGTCCAAAGAGGCTAAATCGCAGACCCGAGGCTGCCAATTAACATCGCCAAATGGCAAATAACACGATTTGGGAATTTTTTGCGCAAAAGATCGATTGTGGCATGGACTGCGTTGCATGACACCCCATCCTCCATGAACCAGAGGTTTTCCAAATCCATGTATTGTCCACTAGCATAGCAGTCTAGGTTCGGTGGTTAGTGCCTCATTTCAGCCAAAATTTCTTTTAAAAAAACATACTGCTTGGGCTACACAGCACTCACTTTGGAAATAAGTTTTTGATATTTCCCCAAGTTGTTCAAGATCAAAGGTATTCATTTCGTTCCGCGGAGGTATGACACTGACTTTCTGTCAAGATTTCGGGCGGGAAATAGCTGTGAGTGTCAAAATAACCTATTATTTAAAATGAAACACTAAATGGCGCAACCTTTAGTTATAGTTTAGGTAATTTCATTGGTCATTACAAGTTGAATCCAAGTTGGACACATTTTATTCCCAAAATCAAAATCTTTGACACAGTACCTCGACCAATACCGATATCAAAATCTTTTCCAACTGATCTTTGCTAATTTCCTTCGGCAAGAAAACGTAAGACCGCGACCAGTTGCAACGATGCAGGAAAGGAAGAAAGGCACCTTTATCAAGTCTATAGTATTATACTAGACTCTTAACCACATATGCATAATCAATTACTAATTTGTTTGAATGATCTCTTAAAATTTTTCCTCGTTTTGCCTTCTGTATATTCACGCTTGGTACATTATAATGCCACTTTAAGCAACTAAGCAATTCTTACGATATTTTTTAGAGAACCTTTTTTCAAAATGTACACACAAAATTTTAATAGCAGTCAAAATTACTTCACAAACAAAATAGTTTTGCATTTGCCGACTGAGAAGCAGATGACAGCTGTTTTCAATAAATTTCACTTAAAGTAATTTCGAAATCATAAAAGTGAGTGAAATGTGGAACACTGAAAACAAATTTACAAATTAAAATTGGATTCAAAGGTATCTTTTGGCCGTGACAACATTCCATCGATATTTTTAAAGAATTGTTCTGAATTTTTAGCTAAACCACTAACACTGGTCTTTAATTTATCGTTAAAAAGTGGGGAATTTCTGGATTCATGGAAAGTATCTTCAATAACACCTATATTCAAATCAGGTTCCAGACAGAATACTCGTATATCGAACTATCGACCTATTTCTAAACTGCAGTTGATTCCAAAAGTCTTCGAGGCGATTGTTAAGCAAAGAGTTTACTATGAAGTAAAAAACTATATTTGTGATCCCCAACATGGGTTTATTACCGGTAGGTCAACTACTACAAATTTGATTTTATTTTCTAATTTTCTAAGGACTGAACTTGAAAATGGTCATCAGATAGATGTTGTTTATACTGACTTTGCCAAAGCCTTCGATAGGGTGCAGCATCAAATATTGATAAGAAAGTTGGAACTCATGGGTTTCCACTCCTCAATGCTTAAATGGTTTTCGAGTTATTTGACTGGGCGAATGCAATATGTAAGTATTGGCAATATAATATCGAAGGTAATTTTTAATCATTCTGGAGTTCCTCAAGGGAGGCATCTAGGTCCTATACTTTTTCTTCTTTTTATAAATGACCTTCCATTGTACATTTCGAATTCTAATTGCTTGTTATATGCTGATGATCTTAAGATCTTCAGGTCTTTAATAGATATCGATGACTGCAGACTTCTTCAACAAGATCTGGATAATGTTGCTGAATGGTGTTTAATTAATCGACTGCATTTTAATATATCTAAATGTAATATACTTTCGTTTTCGATGCGTAAAAATACCTTAACATTTAATTATTGCATTTCTTCAAGTGCACTTACAAGGGTACATTTTAAGTCAGATCGAGGAGTTATTTTTGATCCAAAATTAAGTTTCTTACCTCACTATGATTATGTTATTTCAAAAGCCAATGCTATGTTTGGATTTCTTAGAAGGAACTCTGAAGATTTTTCTGATCCTTTCGCATTAAAGTCAATGTACATAGCCTTAGTAAGATCAGTCCTGGAGTATAGTTGCGTTGTTTGGGACCCAAATTATGCATGTCATATAGCAATAATTGAAAACGTCCAAAAGAGGTTTACTCGTTTTGCTATCGGTAAGCTGAGTTGGAATTTTGCCCCTTCTTATACAAGTCGTTGTAATCTTCTTGGCTTAATGACTCTTCATTCCAGAAGGAAATATTTCTTAATAATGCTTGCTAGGGATGTGCTAATGAACCATATTATTTGTCCTCCTCTTCTTTCTCTTTTTAATATATATGCGCCTGGTAGAATTATAAGATCAAGAAGCTTCTTTTATGTTGATTATCATAGAACAAATTATGGTCGCAGCGACACTATAACCAAATCTTGTATTGCTTACAACTCACTCGGCAATGTAATCGACCTAAGTCAAATAAGATCAGATTTTAAAGAAAATGTTCTCAATGTGTTATAACTACATGATGTAATTGATATACTGCTTCTTAAATTGATTATTCCGTATTTTTGTATAGTTTTTTGCATAAATTGTAGATACTTTTTAATTTAATGTTAATCTGATAGATGTTTATCGACAGATTAAAATAAATAAATAAATAAACCTGGCTGTAAACTACAAATCGTATAATTTCTAGGCACGTTAAATAAGAAATATTAAAAAAAAGGACCTGGCAGTCCAGGAAATACTATAAATTTGTATACCTCAGACTTAACCAAAATTTTAATCAGGATACTGATATTAACCACTTGCCTCATGCTGAAGCAAAATCCCGCGAAACCACTGAATACTCGCATATGAAGAACCACTCCTCCAAGCACAATTTTTGAAAAAAGATTTGTGAAGATTCGTTGCTGATTGATTACAACTGTCTATCTGTAATCGAGAAACTCGAAAGTGCCCCAATATACCATTTGCTTAATAATAGTAGATGTGAATTATGTTCGTATTGGATTTGAGTGATTCTATAGAAATCGAGAGTTTGAGAAAATGTTCTGACGTGCATGCGAATGTAGTGTAAATTCTTGTTCTTCTAAAAAAACTACCCCATCTGAAGGTGCTTCTACCACTTCTTTTGCAAAAACAAGACTTCTCATTTCAAAAATTAAAAAAAAAAATAAATCAAACAATATCACTTCCTGTAAATATCTTACACGAAAGATTAATAGTATCGCACCAAGAATAAGAAACAATTTCCTTCATTAATACGAGTATAATATAAAGGCATGTTTGCCCCTTTAATTGGCTATCAAAAGATCAAAGTCAAAACAGCGCTACCAGGGAGCGTGATAATTCACAGTTTTACCATCGCCCATACATAAATGCACACATGTTATTTATTCAAGCAAAATTTAATGAAGCCGATAAAAAACAAAAATATTAAAAAAAAAATGTATTAATTTACCTAAAAGAAAAATAAAACAACACCTCCTGACACCCCCCACGACAGCAACAACAGCAAAAACGACAACCGAACGAGAATGATAATGTTTTGATTAAATAATTAATTTCGACATATTTATACATTTCCACATATATTTAAATTGCTTTGCGTGTCGACAGATTTATTGCAAATAAAATTAACTGAAAATATTCCCTTGAAAATGTCATAAATTCCAATGGAAAGCCAAATAAACTCAAACGTAAGTTTATAAAGAATTTCACACACAAACAAAATGTTATGGCATCCAATAAACCAAAAAACAAATATACGCTTCCATAAAACGCGACTTTTACTGTGAAAAAAAAAATGAAAATAAATAAAACTTACATTACGGCTCCCGATTTCTCGTCACATCACAATAAGCCACGCAAAGATCCTAATTATACACCTCCACCACGCAACCTTCCACCCAGTCGTACCGCTACTGTACGATTCGCTTTTAGGCTTTTAGGCGCAGCACAGAAATTATGGGGTTGTTTATTTTTTTCGTTTGTTTATCGTCAACCGATTACGGGACGATATTGTTTGGCTGGGCATTATAAATCAAGCATCACATATCGTGTTGAAAGCCCCAATGGCAGTGAACTCCTGCGTGAATCGACGAACTCACGGATCCATCACGGTGTAATGTAGTGGAATTTCTGGTAAGTTATAATACCGAGGTTTCGTTCTGACTTCTGAGTGGAGTGCTAAATTCCGACACTACGGGTTACGGGTAGGGTTCCACAATTAATTGTGTTTCTTTTATCGTTGGCTTTCATAGTTTGGTGTAATTCATGTGAAATTTATTACAATAACGAGTACTTCTGGCTTTGTAAAAATTTCCAAAATTATAATTCTGAAACCTCTATGCTAAGATTTATTCTAAAATGTTATATTTTCTTTGCAGGTGAACCTTTCAAAGATCCTTAAGTCCTCAAGGAAATATAAGTATTAAAATCTAAAATTTAAATATTTTTTTACGACAATCTTCGGAGAAAGGAAATTTCAAAATGACTTCACATTCCTGTGTGAGAGTCATTTTGGATCACACCACATACGATTATAGCCCAAAAACCCATGAACAACATCCGAAAATGCAAGTTCAAACAGCAAAAGCATTTTATATCTTTTCACTTAGGAGTTTTCGTCTGTTCCCCCATCAAGAGCTCCCAGTTGACAACCACCCATCAGGGTATCATTTTCTTGTTAAGAACCCTGTCTCCAAAGCGACCCTCCTCCCAAATGGCAAAGAAAAGTGCAAACTAGAAATTGAGTGCAACCACCACCACCACCACGAAAACCATCACAACACCACATAGTACTATCATCACGTCACCGTTAGGAACCATTCCGACAAAGTATCACATCGTTCTTATATGCTATTATCCTTGTTCATCTACTTATAGTTCTCTTCTCTCATTCCCTGATTTCTTTCTTTCTTCATTTCGTTTAAGGTTTTTTTATGTTTTATTTTTTTTTTTTCCTCGGAAAATCATGTACGAATTTTTTGTTTCACAACCACCTCCATGCAGGATGTCATAAAATTGCTTTTAAGCGCCCATTACCACAGCCACACCATATACAATGCTCTTACAATCTCTACGTTGATGTCCTTTTCCTTTTTAGTAGTTTTCGAGTGTGTATCAGGAGAGTTACAGTGATGTCTCCAATTTTGGAGAGATTTTGTATTAGAATCTTTGAGTATATATAATATGGAGGGCTCGTTTCTATTCCAAATGCGTGACTATCATAGGGGGCGCTACTCAAATTTGTGTAAGACAAAGTTATTGCCGATTGCTTCATATCACATGTGACGGAGAACTATATGTGAGGAGAAGGTAAGCACAAATCGGAGGATACGGCTGTAACCTTAACTTACAGAAAGTGAGATAGCGACCCCTATCACAACTTCAAGTACTACAATGCTTTAGGGATAGGAACGAGCCCTCCATATTATATATACTCAAAGATTAGAATGGACATAATCCTTTTTAGTATTTCCAATTTGAAATTCTGTAGTTTCAGTAATGTCTACAAATTGGAAATATTTTATTTTTAATTAACATTGACAATTTTGAAATGCAACAATAAGAAACGTTATTGGAAGCACACCGGTGGTATCTTCCGATATCAACCGGTAGTATTAATCTTGTGATATCAATTTTGGAGAGATCTTCTTTAATGTAAATTTACAACCTTAATAATTAACTAATTGAACAAAATAAATATATATTTTTTTTTTTTTTATAATCTACCCGCGCTCAAGGGATTATGATTACCCTTTAAATGTTTCAACACAGCGCGGGCGTTAAGTTAATGAAGAGAAAGAAGGATAGGAATTTTGAGAGGCCTTATTGCACAAAACATAGCTTTCTAAGGCCCAAGATAATCTTTTTCTTAAAAGATGTTTAAGATAAAGTAATCAGTAAGGTAACAGTGATTATAAATTTCCATTCAAGTGTGTTGGTATTTCAAGAGTGATATACAATTAAGTCTCCAATTTTGGAGAGATTTTATTTTTAGTTATGCGAACACTTATTGGATCGAAGTTTATTCTCAGAATAAAAGAATTATATATTTATTTGCATTTGATAACTTTTTCAAACCGATTAAATATTTTGATGAAATATAAAATCAATACGTTCCACAATTGTTTCCACGTTAAATTTGTATTTATCATTGGAAAACCACTGAGATTAATTACCTTGTTTTGGTCCGAAAACGAAATCGTAGAATATTGCAAGGGAAAAGGCTTTGATAGTGTGGAAAAGTGAAAAAAGAAAAATATCTTAATTTGTATCAAAATAGAAGCTGTGGAACGTAAACATATGAAATTTCGCACGAACGATTTTGTACAATAATTCTGTTCACTATTCATTGTTGAGCAATTATTTGTTTGAAGGTACATTTTGCCTAGTCAGTTCTACATCTTTTTTTCTCATGGTGTTACTAAAATTTGAAAGACAAATCTTAAAAAAAAACAATTGTCATCACTCGTGTTAGAGGGACTTCCCTGTACATAGAAACCCACTATTTTGTGGTAAGCGTCGTTGTCGTTCCGTGGTCTTAGGAAATTGCGACAAACGATAAGAAGCCCCTTACGACACACGGCATTACTAGTGCTGACATTGCAGTGCAGGATATGTTGGTTCGTTGAGGTGAGGCAGTATTAAATGGATCCGGCTACTTTTTTTTCTCCCTATCTCTCTCTATCATGTGTTTTCTCGTATATACTTATATATAAAAGTAATTTCAAGTGAATGGAAAAGAGCAAAGTGTCAAAATCATTGGCTTTTTCGCACAGGAACATGATTTTCGGCTTTAGCCTTTGTCCTCGTCTCATTCAAGCTAAGTGTTAGAGAATCACCCTATATGAAAGTGTAGGAGGGGATGACATAAAAAAAAATGAGAAAAATCACTGTCTATCTTCAAAAGTTTATCTAAGTACATATGTAGTTAGCTTTGCACAATTTAGTAATCTTAATAGAGACAAGGATGTTTGACTAACGTTTTATCCTGCGGAAGCGATTAAAATGAATTTGTGGTTCAACTTACATAGATATTAGGGAATGTGTGTCCTCATTGTGTGGGATGTAACTCAGTTTATCTCCAAAATGGCGACTCGTAAGGAAAACAATCCGTAAATCTTTTGTTTAGGAAATCTCCTAAACTACAACTATTAATCGGCATTTTTTGTACAAATTATCGTTAAGAAAATATTTACCAAAAATCGTTTTTTCTGTGATTAAGAAGGCATTCTCCAAGTGTGTGCGAATTTTCTAGAGAAAACGATTTATTTTAAGAGGACAGGCAGAGCACTATTTGCTGAAGTAAATAACCCAAGCTACAAATTTTGGTTCGAAAGTGTTTCTTTAAAATTGATTGTTACACATACGAGTATGTATATTCATGGAAAACCGATTTTCGTAAATTAAGCAGAAGTTCATTAAATGTGTTATAACTCGAAAAAGATGCCTTCTAGGGAGACAAATGTAATCTTTTTTGAATTCGAATTTGTTTTAAATTTAAACGTTTTTCTCTACGGATAACCGCTTCATAGACATTTTAGAAAGACATTGTTTGTATGTATGTATAAATTCGGCATCCGAAATAAATTAACACGACTATGTAGGTTGACCATGACCAACGTAACAAGCCAAGTAAAAATAGCCGGATTGCTATCCAGACCAATCAACATCTTTAATTGACTCCGACAAGGGGACGGTTTGGCCTGCCTCCTATTCAACCTGGCGTTGGAGAAAGCAATCCGTGACTCTGGCACGGCAACAAGAGGGATCATCGTCAACAGGTCCAGCCAGTTACTGGCTTACGCAGACGACATCGACATCATCGGAAGAACCGAACAAGCTGTACACGATTCTTTCATCCAGATCGAGCAGGCGGCACAAAATCTGGGGCTGCACATTAGTGAAGGTAAAACAAAGTACATGGTGGCGTCGAATGCGAGAGGAATGGTTGGACAAACAATCAAGGTAGCGGAGCACGAATTTGAAGTGGTGCAATCCTTTAAATACCTTCTCAAATATAACAGAGCCTACTATAGTCTGTCAAAGCATTTCAAATCCAGAAATCTCACCATAACTTCAAAACTGCTGCTGTACAGGACCATGGTCCTGCCAGTACTCACATATGGATCCGAGACCAGGGTGCTTAGCAAAAGGCACTCCGACTTCTTAGCTGCGTTCGAGAGAAAAGTCTTAAGGAAAATTGTTGGCCCCATATGTGAGGAAGGACGATTCCGGAGACGGTACAATCATGAACTGTACGCAATCTACCTAGAAGCAGATATCGTGACAAAAATTAAGCTCACATGAGCGAAGAAGAACCTGCTCGGAAAGTTCTTTGTGGTACATTCTATGGTAGACGACAGCGTGGTAGACCATGCTTGCGCTGGAGAGATGGCGTAGACCAGGACGCCCGAAGCTTGGGGTGCGCAACTGGATGGCGTCGGCTAGAGACCGGGATAGGTGGAGAGACATGTTGAAAGAGGCCAGGACCGGGACCCGGTTGTCGAGCCGATGATGATGATGATGATTACTTGTATGTGATTACTACTTTAAGGTGGTTCTACACTCCTTGGTTCTTCCAGCCAGCTGAATTCAGAGCTACCTTTCAACAGTTTCACCCGACAAGTCGGCACAGATTCACAGACTTAAGTTGCTTCAGAGAAAACTTTGTTGGTCAATTGCCTTCTTTACCCAAGGAAGCTGCGATTAGCAAAAATTATTCTTCGTTTAATCTCAGAGCTGGGACTGTTGTCGGAAGCTATAACGGAGCCTAGGTAGACAAAGAAGTTGCTTTCTGTTCCTCTACTTAAACCGCTCAAGAGAAGCTCTGATCCTTTAATGCAGGGCGCGAACCAAGGGCTTTGTTAAGATGTACGTAAAAACTTCAGCACGTCAAAGCTGCTCAAGATGGCATAGGATCTCTTAAGTAGGTATAATAGGCTCAATCAGCAAAGTACCTGGCGATACATTGTGATAGTAGCCGTCTGCAGTCAAGTTTCCGCTCAGTATTTCGTTGCGTTGGCTTTGATCGGAATGTACGTACTAATTCCTTTGATAAAACGAGGTAGTAGTTAGAATAAGAAAGTTAGGACATCCTTGATACTTGATCGATCCCAATGTAAACCATTGTAATGCCCATTTTTAATAGTGAGAGTTTAGATGTGGGAAGATTTTCGGAACCAGTGTCATGTAAATTTTAAATTTTTAAATTTAAGTGGGGGCTTAACCCCCATTTATTGAGCTTAATTCAAGCTATAACTATAACTTAAAAACTAACTTATCACTAAGAGTGGGGGCGGGACAAAAGGAGTTTGATATTGAAATCAAATGAATTTGGATTCAAATTGACCAACCGGAGCATACGGGTTAGAGGTTCATTAAGGCCATAAGAAGTGTGGTGTGATAGTAAATAGTAAAGGCGGTGGTTCCTCAGGTTACGGGTGTTAGTATTGAAAGAAATCGGGTTGTAGAGAGAGGAGCAGTCAACTGAACCAGAGAGAAGCCGATGTATGAAAAGTATGTCAGCAATTTCTCTACGTTCCTGTAATGAGTTGAGATGTAACAGTTGAAGACGGTCACGATAAGGGTGTAAGATCAAAGGATTATCCCACAGAAGGCATTGAAGTGCAAAACGAAGGAATTGTCGTTGGATGCCTTCTACTCTTGATATGTGTATATCTTGATATGGAGACCAAACTTGAGACGCATACTCAAGTAAAGGTCGGACAAACGTTGTGTAGAGCGATCGGGGCAAATTCTTTAGACCATCTTTTTACAAAACCTAATGCTGAGTTGGCCTTATGGATTATTTCATCAATGTGAAATACAAATTTAAGTTCACGGTCACATAAAACGCCAAGATCCCTTATCTTTTCTACTATTTGTATGGGTTGATTATAAAGATAGTATAGACGGGGAGTTGTTTTAATGCGTTTACGTGAGAAAGTCTGGCATTTGCTAATGTTTAGCTCTAAGCAATTGTTGGTACACCAGGTTGAGAAACTCTCGAGATCTGTTTGGAGGAGAGATATGTCTTCAGGTGCTGCGATGATTTTGAAAAATTTTGTATCGTCAGCGCAAAGGGGTATTTGAAAATGTTTAATGACCATGTCAATGTCGTTAATTGTAAGGATAAAGAAGAGAGGGCCTAAATGACTACCTTGGGGGACCCCAGAAGTGGCTAGAATAGGATTGGAAAGCGCGGATCTGAAGCGGACACAATATTCACGATTCTCTTGGTAAGAAATAATCCATTGCAGGGAAAGGGGTTCAAAACCTAAAGAGAATAGTTTAAAGACTTTGAGGCTGTGAGAAATGTTGTCGAAAGCTTTGCTAAAGTCAGTAGAGACCATATCAACTTCATTCCTGTTTTCTAAGGCTCTTCGAATGAAACGAATTCTACAAGGTTTGTGGAGGAGGATCTGCTTTTTAAGAAACCATGCTGTGCTGGGGTAATTAAGGACCCGTAACGGAAACTGAGGAGCTTATATAAAATCCTTTCAAACATTTTTGGGATATGCGAAAGTTTAGCAATTGGTCGATAGTTTTTCACGTCACCTTTCGGGCCTTTCTTGTGAATTGGTGTTATGAAAGATGTTTTCCATATCTTGGGAAATGTTCCCTGAGATAAGGATAAATGAAAAATTTTAGATAGAGGATTTGAAAGAGAGGAGGAACATTTTTTTAGGAAAATGACAGGAAGACCATCAGGGCCCGGAGTAAACTCATCATTAAGTTGAGATAATTTGTTTTCAATGGCCGATGGAGCAATGCGATCAGGTAGGATTGGACCCAGCGAAAAATTCGATAGATACTCAAAATAGGTCCAATCTGGATTGAAAGAGTCCTTGGCGAATGAATCCTTAAAAAATGATGCAAAGTAATTAGCTATAGTTAGATTATCATTGGAGGTTTCATTATTGAAGGACAAAGAGGATGGATACTCATCTGACTTTCTTTTGTAATTAACGAACTGAAAGTAGGATTTGGGATCGTTGATAAGGTTAGATTGGGTTTTATGTAAATATTGTTGGTAAAGAAAACTGTACAGTTCGTTGAATTGAAGATAAGCACCAAGGTACTTTGAGTAGGCAGTTGGGCATTGAGAGCGTAGGAAAGTTTCCCAAAGCTTGTTCCTTTGGTTACGCAGCGAACGTAGTCTACGAATATACCAAGGCGGGGATGAAGGAGAAACTCTACGTCGGTACGAAGGGACGAATAACGAAATAGAATAGTGTAATTCATTAAAAAAATGTTAGTGGCTTCTTCAACAGACATATTTTCAAAATTAAATGAAACTCGGTTAATATAATCGTTAATTTGAGAATTAGGAGAATTGGGCTTTATGAAAATCATCCAAAATAGATGTGAAGTGGATATACTTTCAAGGTACGAGTTATGGATGGTAGAACGTTAGTAATAAGGGAGGATGATAATTATCAATAGCTGTAAGAATTTCAGGGGTGTACTGCCTCTTGGGAGGAATTGACAAATCCTCCAAGAGTATTTCTTGTCATGGAAAGTGCTGCTCATTAGCCGTTTGGAATCGGCAGAAAATTGTAGGTCCTCTCCGTTCCTGGCAACACGCACACGGGAAAGGTTGAGAGTTGTAAGAACCTAGGTTCTGGTTCACTTCGAGCTGTTGCACCACCAAATTTATTTAAATTTAATTTATTTATGTAAGAATTTGAGGACAGAGAGTGTCGGATGAGTTATCTGGGTCATTTGAGAAAATAAGGTCAAGTTGTCGGTCTATATTATTTAGAACACCACTCATTTGACAGAGGCTTGAGTCAGTTAAATGATCGACAAAACGACACTCTTTTGCCGAGGAGGGATTACAAATGAAATGTGATCCGTGATCCGACACAGTTTTAGAAGAAGATTTCCTTCCGTTTGCTGGGAAACAATATTGGAGATATACAAAACTAAATATTGAGAAGGCTAGTAAGTTCTATTGCTTGAGGCTTATGAGCAGCCTTAAAGACCAAATTCAAGTTAAGCTTGGTCCTTATTCTTATTGCAACTACTGGTATTTGGCTGCAATCATCTGCTTTGCCAAATTTAAAATCAAGTAAATTTGAAATTTCACTAAAATCTGACCTCGATATATGTATGTTAATTGTTTTAGTGTAACTTCCATGAACTCTTTAGGCCTTCTACAGATGTTGCTTCCATGGAGAGAAATTATAACTGCCACACGCTGATATCTTGAAATTTCTATAAATTAAACAATAAAAAATGATACAACGACTTTTCCCGTTTTGTTAATGATTTCTTTTTCTTTGAATTTATTTTAAAATTTTTATGAATTATGAAAAAGAGTGTCAATTCTTTTGGTTGAGAGCACACAAACCTTCCTACTTCTGTCAAGTTAAATTAATTATTAGCTAAAAGATAATGAACAGAGTACCTGTTTCAAATAAATCATTTTCTCATGACACCTTAAGCTACTCTTGATGATGGAAAGAATGAATCTTTCCAAAAATATAATAGCCAATAAATAATCCCAAATAAAATGTTTTATCTTGTGAAACTTTTTCTTTATTATTATTTTTTTTGTTTCTGAGGAATCCTCTCAAAACATGTCATAAAATATAATTAACTACTCCTATACACACTTAACCTGTTTTCTTTTTTATTTTATCAGATTCTAGTCGTAGAAATTAATTCTTTATCACCCCATTAAGTTATTTTTCCATCGTCAACCATCAGTTTAAATAACCTTGTCTTAATAATAATAATTATTTGTTGTTTTGCTATGGATATTTTGTTGAGCGAAATACATAACCTCTTCTTTATAGCTTTATATCTGACTTCCTTCTTCATATAACAAGGCCTAATAGCTTGCCATTAATTTAGGAAAATAGCCTTTTCATATGATTCTCGCCCGCCCACTCCGAACCCTCTGCTACACTGCTTGTGAATTTATTTGAAATAAATCTTTCGGCCAAGTGAATTATTGCACAAAGACCTGTGTTGGGTGTGTGTGTTTTAAGACTTCTAAGAATTATTGCGCATCATTTCGAAATATCACGTAGTCAAACAATCTTACATTTGACAAGAATATTCGCCAAAGGCTTCTCAGTCACTATGTACGTTTTTTTAAACTTTAGCACTATGGAGGGAGCTGTAAAAATTGATTAATTTTTTTAATTGTTGTTTTTCAAAACTTTTTCCTTAAAAAAATGTTGAGAACTGACCAACAAGCATACAAATAAAAAGTTTCTACTAAACTGATTGTTAGAATTAAAACGAAGAATTTTAGACACGGACTTAGGCGGACATTCATTTTAAGTCCATTCTTGAATAATTGAAATCTCGACATAGATACCATGGACTCATTTGTATCTACTCTTCTCTACTCTTGCATCTTACTAAATTACCCCTTTATTTAAAAATTTTCGCGTCTTGTATTCGACACTCGGCACTCAAGTCTAGCCTTGTCAAATGCTTTTTAAATTAAGCCAGTCGGTGGGGTCCTCTTTGAATAAAAATAAATAAATTCGAGAACATGACGGCTCATAGAAAGCCTTAACCTAGGAACCTACAACTCTCAACCATTTCTCTGTGCATGTTTGCAGAAATGGAGGAGACCCACAACTCTCGGCCTTTTCCGAACAGCTCATGACCAGCACTTTTCATGACAAGAGTCTTGGAGGATTTGTCAATTCCAAGAGGTAATTATTACACCCCTGAAAAACAACGGCTGAGAATCGAACCCTGGACCATCTGCATGACAGTCCAACCCACTAGCCATTTTGCCAAAGGATACTAATAGTCATAGAGAAACTTGCAAACAAATCTCACCCCCTATCGCCAACCGAAAAAAAATTTTAAGTACTCAAATTAAGGGTACTTTTTTTAGGAAAATCTTGAGACATAAAACTAAATTTTTCCACCATTTTGCTTGGTCATTTTTTGTCTTCCTTTCCTGGACTTAGGTACTATTAGCCTTCTCTATTAGATTAATACCAAATTTGACTAGTTATTATTGAAAAATAAGCATGTGTTGTACCATTTGGAAAGTCCACTAAATAGACAACAACTTCGAGAAGTTATTGGCCACGTATATTCGCATATAAACATTTTTTGAAAATAAATATTTCATCAATAATGGTGTAAAAAATAATTTAAAAATTAATAATAAAAATGGAGCAACTAAATTTGTTTAAATTGACTACCTTTTTATTAGTAAAGTTATTTTAGAATATTATAAAAATAAAAAACCAATAAGAATCATTAATTTTTAGTCAATATATTTCTGTTTTTTGAAGAAAGTCGTACTTTTTAGAACTTTTTTGAAAAATAAAAAAAATATAACAAAGACCAAATAATATTTTTATGAAAGGGGTTAAGGCCCGCCATAAGCCCGATTGTTATTTTATCCATTATTTACTAGATAACCTGAATATAATAGGTGCCTTTTATATTAAAGAAACTTAAAACAATATTATAACACTAAGGCCAATCAATAGTATTTTTTCCTTATTAATAATATTTCAAACATAAAATAGACATACATACATATTTTCTAATAGTCATTTTATCTCATGACATCATAGACCCTACACCTGCCAGCTCCCTCAGAACCCCCACTTATTAAACGACAGTCAACAGAAAGATGTGTTATCGAATCCACAAATTCTAATTTATTGGCAAACGATTAATTTTTTAGACATTATGAGTATTATAAACATGCAGATTAAAAATACCACGACAAATATAATTATGGTTACCATCCGTACAGTTTGTTGCAGTGTTTAATGTTTAATTAGTGACGCAACATACACAATACTATTTCCTTATACCAAGCGTTCGTATGTGAGGTTTGCCGTCTTTCTGTCAAATTTTTTCTATATCTGATTTATTTTATCTATTTTATTTTAAAATTTTATCAAAATCGGCTCTAATGATTTTGATTAAATTTGGAACCTCAATTTCCTAAGTTATTTTAACAAAACATGCCTTCTGGGTTTGAGGATTTTTTTTAGATTGCCAAATATTTCGATTATTCAACTGGTTTTGTCATACAGGCACTTTTAAATAATTCCATTAGTACCTACTCAATCTAAAATTGCAAAAAAATGTTAATTTTTTTGATTTAGAAGAAAAATTAGCAACGTAATTTGCAAAATGCTCTCATCGTCTGGAGTCTCTACATTTTTTTTTCCTAATGATAAATATCGAAAAATTCGTAATGCTCTATCCTAGATGTTTCTAAAGCACATAAAATTCAATATGTGTAGGGAATTTAATTGTCTAAAAAATACATAATGAGAAAACTGGCTACGGATAGTTCTGGCAACGGTGAAGAGGTATTACGCCCCTGACGGCACTTCAGAACAGGAGGCTAAACAGTCTAGTAGATCAGCAGATACTACGCTCCTGGTGGCACTGCAACAGAAGACTAAACGCTCTGTTAGGTTAGCAGGTACAAACAACAGGCGAAACGCTCTGGTAGAGCAGTAGGTACAAAGCCCTAGCAAGCTAAACGCTTTGCCACATTGGCAGGTACAACGACCCTGGTGGGTAAGACGTAAGAACATGCTAAAATGCGACAGTACGTGCTCCTAGTGAATGTGAGTTATATTGATAATATTCAAACTTTGCTGGTGATAAGTTTCAGGTTGAACTAATAATTTTAATGATGACAGGAACATTAAATGGTAGTAAAAGTGACAGTTATTTTTGAATATTTATTTCTTAATCAGAAAAGCAGAGATGTCAGCTTCCAAAGTAATGAAGAAAATGGTGTAGCGGGACCGCTTCGTTACAATTTTACTTATTCGTTAAAATTACCCATTCAAATTTAAATTACTGTCTTGTTATTAATGTCACTGAATTAATAAACCGAACCATAGTTTTTTTTTAATTTTTTTTTTTAGTTTTAAGGCTCTGGACAACAAAAGAAACTTCTGCGGCTTAGTTCATTGTATTTGCTTTAATTTTGGAGTTCCTTTAATAAAATAGATTTCGAATTTATTTATTATTAGCTGAATGGCTGCCACACTTGACAGCGCCACAAACATAGAAACTTTGGGCAGACAACTTTTCCAGTAATAGTTCGAACATTACTGGAGCTTTTTTTTGAATTTCAAATTTTTAGGGATGTTAAATAAGGAGAACATAAGAATGCAATAATAGTGGGCGTGGCTGTTGGCAGAGTTGTCCAAATCTTGCGAAATTTAAAAATTATATGGGTATCAGCTTGCATATGCAGCTTATCCATCCTTATAACCAGGCAAAGTTCGGGTTAAATGCATCAATTGCTAGTTCCTCATAGAGATAAAGGCTATATTTAAGGTAGCAGCGATTTTTACTTGTACGAGTAGCTTAAGTGATTAATACCTTGAGCTAATTTGCATGCGGCGATTTCTGTGCAATTGCTAGATGTACGAGTATCCATCGATCAAATGTTCTAAACAGTATCATCCGAGTATAAAATAATGTTACATACAAAGTTTAAAGCCGTTAAGACTGTATTCGAACAGACATATGGGTTTGACAGAATTGCCAGAACCACATTTTGTCTTTCTTAAAGTCTAGTTCACGATGGCTCTAATTTTTAACTCCAATACGAAATTCGTTCTAAAATTAAGCCGACCTATTCAAAAGTACTACAGTCAAAATTTTAGCTGGGATCTTAACTAATGTTTAGAGAAAAGTGTGGTATCTTAAATTTAGCTCGTTCTTCGTACTAGGCTTATACTCGTAATATCAAGTTTGATCAAAATTTGGAGTTCGTTTTTTGTATGAATTCATAATTCATGTGTATGACACATACATACGTACATACTACCTATATCCGGAAGTAAAATTTGTTTGGGTTTTTATCCGGGAAGTTTTTGTCGCAAGGTTTTTCATATGAAAATATCTAGACCTCTTGTAAAGGGTTATTCAACAGGGACGCTACAAAAGTAGAGTGCCAGGGACAGCAAACGACGCCATATTTCTTACCGCTCTTTTGACATTTCTCTTCAGTAAGATTTGCCATTTCATGATGGAAAGGTATACGAGCCAACAACGAGTCGAAATTATTAAAATTTACTACCGAAATTCGGAGTCAGTGGCCTCAACGTTAAGAGCGCTACGTCCAATTTATGGTCGTCATAATCGTCCTAGCAGATCAACAATTGAGCGTCTAGTGGAAAAATTTGAATCCACAGGCACAGTACAAAATGTTCCCGCGCCAGTGAGACAAAGAACTGCCCGTAGTGTCGAGAATTGCTGCCGCTGGGGCTTCAGAAAGCCCAAATGTGTCTCTCACACGTCGTTCTCAAGCGTTGTGCATCTCTGTGACGTCGTTATGGCGAATTTTGCGAAAAGATCTTGGCCTACATCCTTACAAGATTAAATTGACGCAAGAACTGAAGCTGCTTGACCACCAGAAGCGTCGCGACGTATGTTCGTGAATTGGGCTGAGCAACAACTTGAAAATGATTCGGATTTTCATCGAAAAATCATCTTCAGCGATGAGGCTCATTTTACGATTTGGTGTGGTTTATGGGCCGGCGGCGTCACTGGGCCGTACTTCTTCCGTGATGATCAAGACCGGCACGTTACTGTGAATGGGGATCGCTACCGTTCAATGATAACCGAATATTTTTGGCCCCAATTGGATGATATGGACTTGGAGGATATGTGGACCAAGTTTGGAGAACGTGTTATCTCACGAAATGGTCCAGTCGCTTGGCCGCCTCGGTCGTGCGATTTGACGCCGTTAGACTATTTTCTGTGGGGCTACGTCAAGTCTATGGTCTATGCCAACAAGCCAGCGACGATTGATGAACTTCGTACGAATATCGAACGTAAAATTGCAGCAGTATCGGCCGATTTATGCTTGAAAACCGTCGAAAATTGGGTTCAGCATCTGGACTTCTGCAAGCGTGCCCGTGGTGGCCATGCAAAAGAAATCGAGTTCCATACATAATGACATCGAACGTATACTTTCACAGGAATAAAGAATTTCATTGATTTGTTTTATTTAAAAAAACTTTTGTAGCGCTCTTATTGAAAAAACCCGACAGATATACAATATCTGTACTCATATCATTTGGTTCCCTTATTATTCCATTTGATATTCATTTCTCTGATTTTACCATAAGTTTTGGAATTTTACTTTTACATTTGAGTCAATTTGATAAATTGATTAATCGATATCCCAAATTCTTTCCCTGAACTCAGTCCAACTGAGCTGTTTTATCTACTTTTTCTTCTTTTCGTTCGTTAACTTATTCACGTTTCATTGTCATTATTGATATTGTCTATAGTCAGATGTCCAGTCACTCAATATAAATGGAGTCATAATATAATTTGGAATTTTCTAATAATTCGTCTATTTTCAAATAAGAAAATTTATAGATATACCATACCACGACATTTTGAAGAAAAAGTTCACCGTTGAAATGATTAAATTTAGATTACACAGTTCTGCTTTGAAGCAAAGTTAACAAATTCCACATGTCATCCTCAGCTTTTTTTATGCATGCATACATTTTTAATTTTACGAGGTGTGAATTCTGCTTTAATCTCAAATTTTTATTTTAAATTATTTAATTCTTTATTTCGCTTTAAAAAAAATATGGTCACCGTGCTTACACAAAACTTTCTGTCAGTTGCTATTTTATGTTTTATGAAAATCTTGGCTGACAGGTAGATACGGGATACGTAGCGTATTGTTATATTCAAACGTATAATTTCCACAATGTGACGCCAATAAATTCTCCCCCGTAAACAATCGTTGCCCCATGACAGGTTTCGTATGCATATACCTAAATAGTTTTTTAATATGCACAGCATTATTTAATGATGTTGTTGGGTTAATTTTATGTTCCATCTAAAATGTGGGATTTTAATAGCACAGTTTGTGATTTAAATGGCATTAGCAACTTATTGTGAAGATAATATATTTGTTGAGTGGTGATTTGACATTATTTGGCGTCACTAATTGATGGTGTTTTTTTTCTTTTTCGTCTAAAGGCATGACATCCAAATGTGGGTGTTATAAATTAGAAACTTTTAAGTTGTTATACCTACTCGTGCAGGTATATTGTTTGCATACAAAGTTCGAATGGCAATGAAGAATTAAATTTACGAGTATATTATTTAATAAAAATATTTGGACACGTTAGGTTGATTAAACATTTAAAAATGCGTCAAAATTATAAATATCAAAATGACAGAGAGAACTAGTTAACGAATGATATTCTGGAGGAGCCAAAAGTGAAAGGGCAAATTCAAATGCGAATAAATTTTAAGCATTTTTAGAAACATACATTTTGAAATGTGGACAAATAAATTCATGTGTTTCACAACTAATTAGATACATACATACATGTAGATTTACTCTTATAAAGCCTAGTTTGTATTTACGAATCGTGAAATCGGTCTCACAATCTTCGAATGGACATATTTTCAATTTTTCTAGTAATAGAGTACAAAAAAAAAAATCCTACCAAGTGTAGGAAAGTTTAACTCCGTTCCATACCTAACTCACAAACTTGTAAAAATTACTCGAATAACACTCCCTCTGTTAGATCTTTTGAGGAAGCTGATCTTCAAGGTAGTCAGTTCCGTACAAATTCTATGCTCCAAGAAAGTGTCATATGTAACTCCCCCGATACTCGAGCATATTAACGCATCAATGGGACAAAGCTTCTTTCGCACTTGTGCTGTTGCAAGAGTCCTAGAAGATCTTGGCAAACATAGATACGATGGCACTGGCCTGGATACTAGAGACGTTGTTCCACGCTTGTAAAGCTATTGCAAAATTTTCCCATCTGTCCGTCTTTACAGGTCTCTTTCCAAGTGGATGGAAAACCGGATTTAACCATCCATTGCCTAAAAGAAGCGAACTTTCCTCTCACTCTAACTATGGACCGATTTCACTTACGTCCGAAAAGCTTCTTAATGACCGGCACTTTGGCTTTCGAATTTGATGGTATATCTCAGATATGAGTAGAATAAATCTTTACATCCTCTTGGTGAAAGTAAGATTGTTGTCCATGATACCTATTTAAAAAATTTGATAAAATCTGGTATCATGCTCTTTTATCGAAAATGAGTGCCTTCAGATTCAAGGACTTTCTTTTCGATAGATCAAAAATGGAATCCCACTCTAACTTGATTTTTTCTAGAATAAGTTTTAAAATTTAAAAAAGAATTTTAAAAATAGAAAAATGATAACTGCTCAGCGCCATTTTTGCAGTGAATCTTAAAGTTTAACGAATTTTTATTGATAGATTTGTTCAAAATGATCTGCCTAGTGCCTAGTTATTGAAGGTGGTTCTACTGTTTGGAGTAGAATGAGACTTCAAGCAACAAACTACATACTTCTAGCCACATGTCTACAGTTTCACATTCCAAGTATGTTTAAGACCCAGTTATCTTGAGTGTGTCACATGATCCACGTTTTTCTTCTGCTGTACCTTTCTTTGTGGTAACTTACACACTTATGATAGTGTAACAGTCCGGTATGGACCTCAACCAGTAAGCTTCTCCTGGGTTTATAGCTCCAGTTTGCATGCCAAGTTGGTTAAAGTTCTATCCCACATGTCGCATGCTTAATGGAATACTGACCCATTAGGAGATAGGTCAAAATTGAGTTACGTACAGATATAGCCTTTTGCAAGCCTCAGATCCCATGAATAGTTTATCATACTTTAAGAATACCAGTATTCACGATTAATTCATGAATTAGTTTTAATTTTATCCGTCAACACGTAGGACAAATTCTAATAGCAATATCTTTTTTGCAACTTCCCAAAAACGTTTTTCCGAGTTAGGACAGTATTCCATTAAGCATGAGATGTGTGCACCACAAGAGCCACGATTTTCCCTCACTGCTCCTCACCTAGGGATTGTATTAGAAGACTTTCAGGGTCGGAGCGTTTGGGTCTCTTCGCTCTACATGACCCAGCCATCTCAATCGACGGACTTTGCCTCGTTTTACCAGGTCGGTGTCGCTAAACAGTACTTACAGTTCGTAGTTATATCTTATCTTTCACTCTCCATCTTTGAATTCATCCAGCTTTATAAGGCCCATGTCCCTGCACCATATGTATATAAGGACCGGGATGTTAGGGGTGATAATAGGACTTAACTACTCAAATACCTTGTAAGTTCAAGGCAGTAGCGTTTGGCAATAGTCATTCTCAGTTTGTTCGCACTCCTATTTGTCTATTTTGATTATAGATAGATGTATAGATGCCTGATAGTCTAAAGTGAAAAATAATATACATAGTTTATAATTTAATAAAAAAAATACTATTAATTAGAACTTGATATTGAAAACTGTTTTAAAAAAAAATCTAAAAATTCATTATAGTGAATGTCTATCAAGTCTCGTAACAAAATATGCATGACTTGATCGAACAACCTCGCTCTTGCGGTTGAAACTCAAAATGTGACCAACAGTAGGTACTACCACATTACTACGGATGGGCATAGAAATAGATAAAAGGATACAGTTCTTCTGATTTTTCTTGGATTAAAAGTAGTTTTTTTGTAAAATTTTGGAACGAAATTGGCTCGATTAGCGAAATAAACGGAATTGATCTAAGAATATGTATTGATTATTTGAAAGGCAATTGATAAATGTCTATATGATTCACCCCCTAGATCTGTTCCTAGCAAACAAAAAAAAAACGTGCAGAAAATTTTGTTTATTCCTTTGGTTCTTTGCTCTGCAGTTGTTCTGTACCCCCAGTTAGAAGCTTCTCCAGCCATTAAAAAGTGAATCACCAGGCGATCATGTCGAGATAGTAGGGATTCAATGTTTTGCGAATTGCAAAATTTCATTGTTAAGCTCCACCTTTAAATAACTGCAAAACCAAAATTTGTTTTGCCAATAGATCATGGTGACCCCTAGAAATGTAAGTGGTTGTGTTGTTCTTTTATTTTCTTACTTTCTCTGCTCGATTTTTGACATCTCCTTCTGCATGGGGAATACATACCAGAAAGTGTTTGTGTTTATTTTTTTTTAATTTAGCAAACTCTTACGCTCAAACTCAGTTTAAATGTAATAGTCAACTACATAAGCCTTCAAACACTTGCCATGTGTATTTTTCTCCTTTTACACCAACAACTACCCTACCAATTCTATTCAACATTTTCATCGGTCTACTAGGCGACCATGCTACAAAGTAGGTATACGCTCAGTAAAACAACTAATACCAGAAATAGAGAAACAACTAATACTACAAACAAAAACCAATACTAAGCGCTAATTTCTTTTATTTTATTAAAGAACAGACTTAGGGGGTGAATAGCAGACATTTTACTTTAAATATATATTTGGACCAAGATAAATTGGTAAAATGTATTTTATTTAACATGTTCGTTTGAATTCACGTTTGCACTTAAATTACTCAATGAGGAGAGAGTTGAATAATAAAAATTTTAACATTCCATAAAAAATACTTGTCTCTCAAATATTATTAAAATACTTGTAAAATACCTACCATTCGCCCCTAGATCTGTTCTTAACAAAACTGAAAGAAAAAGAGCAGGCAATGTTTGCTCGTTTAATTTTTTCTTTGCTTGAAGGCGGATCCTTAACTTTGTTCAGTGTATGAATTAAGCCGCATTGAACTGATTATGGATGTACGTATTAGTGTAGAAGTTTGCAAAATTAAACCAAAAGAACTTTCTCCCTTCGCATGCTCGCCTGGTAGTTAGGTTTCATTTTATGGCAAAAGACCACCCCAAAATTAAAAAATAAGAAAATTAAAAATTTAAGCCAAACACAAAATTCTCAAAATGGTACAACTAAGGACATCTAGTGGCAGACAATTGAACCTTCGAAAATTCAACCAAATTTGAATAAAAATAACGATTTTAAAAAGTGAATCACCAGGCGACCATGCAGAAGCAGTAGGGATTCAATGCTTGCAAATTTCAAAACTTTCGCAATTAAGCTCCACCTTTAAATAACTGCAAAACCTGGTTTTATTTTGCCAATAGTGATCCTTAGAAATGTTAGTGTATATTTTTTGTCATTGCTCTGCATTTGTTTTGTACCCCACTTAGGCTTTTATTCACATATGTTTAAAATATAACGTTGCTTGAGGGTGGATCCTTAACTTTGTTCAGTGTACGTCTGTATGAATTAAGCCGCATTGTACTGAGTATGTACAGGATGGGCCAAATACAAGTTTCTTTTTAAAAATGCAATAAAATTAATTGTGCGTGTTTTATGGCTTTTTTAGTAAGATCAAACATTCCCATTAATTATGGAATAGAACGTCTTTCGAGCGATAATGATGTAGATGGTCGTGCGTCTTCAATTGCTGAGTCAATTGGACCTTGTAAGCGAATAATCTGAGATCTTTGTGCAGAATTCTCCTCAGGCTAGTGGGTGAAATGTTGAACTGTTGAGATCGGTGGCGAATTGATGTTCGTGAATTGAGTCTCACGTCTGTGCACACCGTATGACATCGAGGACCACTAAAACACCAGCCTCACGAACTTTTTGCACAAACTTGCGTACAGGCGCGGTGGGTGCATCATTTTGGCCAAAAATTCTTTTCAAAAAACGCACTGTTTGGGCTACACAGCACACACTTTGAAAATAAGTTTTCGACATTTCCCAACGTTCAAGCGTAAATCAACTTATTTGGTTCGCGGAAGTATGATATGGACTTTCTGTCAAGATTTCGAGCGGGAAACAGTTTTCAGTGTCAAAATAATCTATGATTTAAAAAGAAATCACTAGATGAAGTCAGATGACTTCATCGTCATCGGCATCGTCTTTTCTTAACCCTCGAATTCTTTTCCTTGCATTATTAACATTCTTTTGTCCTCTAAAAACCGTACGTGCTACGGCCGCACTAAACATGATAACAAAGGTAATGGAGAAAAAATGTAAAGAATATACAAAAATGAAAAAGTACACAAAGAATGCAAATTAATGCAAAGAATAAAAAGACTGCAAAAGATTAGAATGAATAGCAAAAATAAAAAGAATTGAAAGAATGCGAAGAATGAATGGATTCTAAAAAGATTGCATTCTAGTGATTGCAGTAAAATGAATGGAGATTTAATCCAATCTTTTTAATGCCAAAAGAATGGTAATTGAATATTTTGATGTCGAAGTCTCATAGTGAAGTCAATAAATGCTATAATATTTTAGTTGAATTCAATGATTGATTTTTAAAGATTGCATTCTTTTACAACCTGGTTATTTAGATATAAAATAAATAAATAGGAGGCCATTGCGGCTCGTAGAGAGCCTAAACCTAGTGACTTAAAACTCTCATTTAGATATTTGTATAAAGCTTTGTAAAGCTCCTTGGAATCTATGGCAATATTTATATACTAAATAAACAAAATTATTATAATTAGTTTTATTTTAAAAGTGATTCCACAAAGCACAAGGCAAATATAATATGAAAAGTCAAACAAAAAAAAAAATTTAAGCACGACCGCACAGAAAGAAAACGTAAAACAAAAACCATCACTCGTAATAAACGTTTATTTCGTGGACACTAAATATTCTCATATTTTGTCTGGGACTTCGGGGGACAAGAGCGAAGACTATTTCTGCAACGAAAATAAAAAATAACCCAAAACCAACATTCGTTTAAAAGATTGGCTTCAATAAGACTACATGAATGAAAATTGCTTCTTTTTAGATAAGGATCAGAATCCGTTCTCCGTAGTACGTGTGTGCATATTATCGGATGAACAAGGACAGTCTGGTTCACTTGATTGACGTTCAAATTTTTGGCATATTTTTAGAGCCGCCTGTGAGGAGTAAGTTCGACTTCAATGTTCGTGACCAATTTGGGAAACCTAAATGACTCTTATCCCAGTATATAAGTGTGTATTATACGGTGGACTTTTGAAGTTTGCTTGTCGGAAATAATTAATATCTTTTTTTTTAGTATTTATTAAAAATTTGTAATATTATAAGACATTTAAGAATTTATAATCAAATTATTTCAGAACGCAAAAAAAATTCAAGAGCTTTCATAATTAGAATTCGAGATTGTACGTCCAAAACAAACATCTATTCCGCCTTTTAAAAATCTTGAGCTAAGCGACAAGAAAAATTGTTACTCAACTTTAAAAATTCTCCAATTCTAATCAATTGACTTGGACTGTATATACATATGTGCAAATGTATATATGAGCGTTTAACCCAAACATGGGCATTGTTTTGTCTTTTGGGGCTTTATTTATTAATATGATTCTGATAAGAGACACAAAAGAAGAAAATACATGAGTTGTCCTCGCCACGATCAGCGTGAACTTGAACCGAAGCGCACGACATTACAGTCTCATATCTGTTACTTGGTATCGTATTGATACGATCCGGTGCCAATGTATTCTGCATCCTCTGCATCCGCACATAATTTGTTTTATTTCTATATTTTTTTTTTTTCATTTTTCTTTTGCAACAAGACGACCGACAGAAGGAAGACTCTCATATAAATGGGATTGTGCCTTATATTATCGAAGTAGATATATTTAATGAAGCTCACATTTAAGATTTATTGATAGAAAGAATATTGTGATAAAGTGTCGTTTAACAATATTTTGTATTATTTCGCTAAATAACAATGGAAAATTAATTTTCTCTGATATAGCTGACAATTTGGCCACTTAAATTGTCAGTTGGTCACTTTAAATGTCACACAAATACAATAATTGAATAGAGTTGCCGCAAGTCTACATATGATAAATCCTAATCAAACAAAAGTATTAAACGTTAAAAATAAGAAATAAGATAATAAGAATTCTTTAAAAACATTCCAAATTGTGAATATGTCTTAAACCACCACAAAACTCAAGAAATACATTTCTGCTTAAGATACAATTTTGCCAATTACAATACTCGTATAAGCAATTTTAGTACAATTTTTAGCACGCTGTGCTTGTGAATATTATTATTCTTCAAAGCATTACAAACATTGGTATAAGTAACTATATGTATGATATGTTTATGGCATGATAGCTAACTCGCATTAAAGATTCCTCTCATGATAGTTTTTTCGCATGCTATATTTCTCACATGGTAGTTTTATCTTATGATTGAATAAATTGAATTATGTATTGGGGGGTGTGGCACTGCGACCTGGAGATTTATTGTGTCCCTCCTTGAATATGAATAAGCTTGCTCATCTTGTAGTTCTTCCCACAAATGTATTCAAAACTGATATCCACAAAATAAATGCTGGTGTGCCACAGGGCTCCATTTTGTCTCCGACACTCTTCCTAATGTTCATAACTGATCTTTTACCTTTACTTTTGCTTCAATAAATTATTTCCCTGGCGATAGTTCTCTCGGCTTCGTTTTTAGATTTCAGCCTTATCCTTCGGATGTGAACTTCGAACAGCAGCGTATGATTAGCTCATTCAATTCTGATCTTGACAACATTGTCCAATGGGGAATCAAAAACCGTGTAGAATTTAATGCTTCAAAACTCAATGCTGTCTACTGTCGTTAAAGCGTAACCCTCTCTCAATGCCACTTTCTATCGGTGGCACTTACATCGAGGAGACTGAACAGCTTTCAGTTCTAGGCATGTGCACCACAGACCATCTTTTGTGGAGTGATCACATATTTGACGTTGCCAAAATCGCTGCTAAGTGTTTAGGTTATCTCCGCCGCCGATGCAAGAAGTTTGTTATCCCTTCTGATCTGGCTGTAATATCTAAAGCCTTTATTTTTCCGAAACTCGAGTACAATTCCCATATCTGGGCAGCTGCTCCAAAAACCCACTTGAGTCTCTTGGACAGAATTCAAAAGAGAGCTTTTAAAATGATAGGCCACCGTTGTCTTACTGAAACATTTGTATCTCTCGTAAACAGTGCTCTAGTAAAATAGCCAGTTGCATTCCTTCCCTCAAACAATTCAACTGCAATACCCGTACTTCTAGGAATACTCATCCGTCTACCCTTGAGCCCAATTTCGGCCATACTGTCAAGTACAGAGATTATTTTTCAGCCGCACTACACAAATGTGGAATGCTTTACCCGGCTCAATGTTTCCCACTCATTGCAATGTGCAGACATTCAAAACCAATGTGCATCGGTATCTCCTTTCTAATCCTATCCTAATTTCGT
Source organism: Philhelius festivus (assembly GCA_963931855.1). NCBI lineage: Eukaryota > Metazoa > Arthropoda > Insecta > Diptera > Syrphidae > Philhelius > Philhelius festivus. The sequence continues at coordinate 18,184,230 of OZ007557.1, read as the reverse complement.
AATTGCTCGCAGTATGTTTAAAATTATAAGGGTATTCATAACCCCTTGAGTGCGCGTATAATATAACAAAAATTTATTGCTCTTAGGAATCTTAGTATTTTGGGCACCCTCAGAGATGATAGGTTGCTTTCTTTCACATTGTATTGTCCCAGATGGTTTTACCTTTGGTGCATGAGTGGACTACATCTTCTTATTATGTGGTCCGATGTTTCCTCATGCATGTTGCAGAATCTACTTGTGGCTCTGCTTACCACACCAAGTAAACCTAAGTGTCTTCTAAGTTTGCAGTGTCCAGATAGGATACCTGTTATTATTCTTAGGTTCCTACTTAAGGTTTTGCAGTTTGTGAAACGTTACTGGTTGTAATTTCCCAGTAGTAGTTTCGTCTGCCTTAGCTTTGGGAATTCTTTCCAATTTTTGGATCTGCTTGCCTCCTCTTCTTGTTAAATTTGGTTTTGATGATATTTTTTCCTATTCTGCAAAAGGGCTCAGACCCTTTTAAAGGGGTTGATGCGTCTATTTTTCCTAAGGAGTGTGAATCTTCATTTCAATGAACACCCATGTGACCATGGTACACAGTAAAGTGTGACCCTGTTCTATTTGCCGAGTTCGCTTAGCCCATTTATGCACGCCCACACTAATTTCGAGTTGATGGTATATGAGCTTAGTGCCTTGAGTAGAGCTTGGCTATCCGACATGATAGATTTCTTGCATAATAGTTTTCTCGCATTATAGTTTTTTCGTATGATATATTTCTCGCATGGTATATTTCTCTTATGATAGTTTTTACGTAGAGAGTTTCACATAAAATAAAACTTAATACTTTAGCGACCTTAGTCAAAAGTCAACATATCAGTTTTTATTTCAATTCGAAGTCATATTTGTTTAAAATTATACTTCTGCCCATATTTGACTAACATTTTTTATAATTTGTAATTATGGGAAAACGGCTTAAACACACCCAATAAATTCCAATAGGTTATTCCAAAAGAACAAACGTATATCATAGGCTACCATCAATTACATAACTATTTATATTTATTTTCACATCAAAACTGTCAAATAAATCTTCCTAAAGGTCGTTCTCGTAAGAAAAACAATATATTATTTCTGAAATGTCAAGTTAATCATCTGTCAATACAAATGCATTGACTTCAAAATGGTGAGATATGTATTGCCCTTAAATGCAGATTTTAGATGGAAAATGGAGCTTATGTGATATTTTTGTTCTTATAAATTTCAAATTTCTTTTTTCTTCTTGAGACCGTGAAAAATTGGTTGCTTAAAATTTTTTTAGAAAAGACTCTTAACTCATTTGTTACCAAAAAATTAAAAAAAACGAAAATTTTGAACTTTTGGTGACAACTTTATTTACTAGAATGAAAGGAATACAAAAATATTAAAAAAAAAAATTAAGTTTCAACCGTGTTTTTAAGGCTGTACCCGATCAGGAACAATGGGAAAATATGTATTACATGGAAGATTTTAAAGCATTCTCTTTCGACACACAGAGCAATGGGGCACAACTCACAAATCCACCTGACTCGCATGCAACATACTCTGCATCAATTTTCTTTAGAAAATAGGGCCCTTCAGTATAAGCTACGCTTCAAGGAATGCAGCGTTTTGATGTTGAAGGTTGGAGATTTGTATATCTTCTTAGATAATGTCGAGCAACATTTCCCTGAAACGAAAGCAAGTCTTCTTCGGAATCAGCTGCGAATTTGTAAAGCTTCCAAGCGTTCACCAATGTCGAGCTCAGCATTGATGTAAATGGCGACCACCACCATTTTTTATCTCTAATTTTAATTTTGTAAGCATTGACCGACTGGTCGTGCAAGTCAACGCTACCCATGCTTTTATTCAAATCTTTTTTTTCTCTGCTGATGACCTACGTTTGACATAATGCATTGCACTGGCTGAATAGAATCAAAATTTGAACCCATTTTTATTAACGTCGTAAAATTGCTCAAAATGTCCACGTTTCTCTTTCTTGAATATTTTTTTTTCGCTTCAGTGGGCAGTTTTTGTTCGTGTTTCCCTTGTAGTGCCAGTAGCTCTGAAGCCCTTAGCTCTCAACAATCGCAAAAGCTGATAAGAAGTAAAAAAGTTGTCAAAATATCATATATTTTGACAACTTTTTTACTTTCAGAAGGGGATGGAACTATTTCCAAAGGCTCAAGTACAACTCGGGATCCCAGTGGCATATGACTCCTATCACCGTTCGCATTTTTTGCACCACAATAAGTGTCGAAGTTATACAAGTAACCACAGCTACTCGTTAGCATCCAGTTTTTGAAACCGAAACGACAAGGCTTACCTCTTATGAACTGTTTCGAAGAATAGTGACCAAAATGTATAATCATGGCTTCATCAATGGATATTTTTTCGTGCATAAAACCCCACTGATGGTATTATGTAAAATATTCATTAGCGGTCTAAGGCTAGGACTGCACTTCCGATTTTTCGTCGAGGCGATTAAAAAATCGTAGTCGCTACAAATTATTGTCATGCACGCACTTGCGATTTTTTTGCCGTGCGATTATTTAATTGCGAAAAATAAAACACACTACTTTTTATGTGAGTGCACGCATTTGCTACAAATAAGTAGCGACAGAAAAATCGCTTGAAAAAATAGAACTTGTTTCATTTTTACAATCGCTACGATTTTTAAGTGGCATGTACGTGCATTCACATTTAAGGCCATGTGTCTTACTTTTTGCGACTAAAAAATCGTAGATTAAAAATCGCAAGTGCGTGCATATCAATTTCTCTTTGCGACTATGATTTTTAAGTCGTAGGAATTTAAATCGCAAGTGTGGGCATATCCATTTGAAAACATGTGTTTCATTTAAGTTTACGACAATCGCATCGCAATAAAAATGAAACAAATTGCGACTTTTAAATCGTCATGATTTGTTGGTAGCAAGTGCGTTCATTCTCATTTATATTCATGTGTTCTATTTTGCGACTAAAAAATCGTGCGATTGAAATCGCAAGTGCGGTCCTAGCCTTAGTTTTGCCGTTTTTTCTTGCGAATCTAAATGGTAGTTATCTGCGAAGTGAAGGTACCAATGCTGTTCTTCTGATTTCCAATACATGGACTTTCTTGGCACTGAAAAATAGATTTCCAATACAAATTTCCAGGTCTTTATTATAATTGAAGCTATGGTGATTATCTTTGCTTCAAAATCACTTCCATGACCTCGTTGTCAAAAGGAGTTTCAAATACTTTCACTGGGGATTTGTTTTCGAAAGAAGATTTCATATTTTTCTTGTTATTATCAAAAAATCTGGAAGAATTCATCGTCATATAGGCACATCTTTAGGGCTAAGTTTGAGATTCCCTTCGTATCGAAGCCCTTACTTCCGATTAATAAACTTCGTCCTCAGTTTCAAAATCCTTATCCTTAATGAAAATTTCAGCTTCATCGTACAGCTTCTTAGCTTATTTATAACGGTAGAACCTGTAAAAATTTTTTTTATACATTTGTGCTGTAAATTTCAGGAAAAGTGTAAACATTGTTAGAAGCTTTTTATCATAAGCTGAAGTGTGTTACGTCACTTCGAAATTCTACTTTGAAAGAAATTGATTTTCCTGTTTGGATTGCTTTGAAAATTATGCAACTTTAGATATTAAAAAAAAACTTTTTAATTTAACAACCAAACGTGTTCTCCGGCCTTAAACTATCGGTTTTGACCAGACCAGACACAGTCCTACTAATGAACTGGACTTCAACCTTTGAAAATATAATGGAAGTGGACCCGTTTCTTTCGGCGATTGTAGCTTTTACCAAGGGTTCTTCATTGAATCTGGTGGTACGGCGATTCTCCGATTGCCATTATGTATTGCCGTTTCGAAGGTAAAATTGTTGAAATACGGTCTCGCATTTGTTTTGTTCACTGGAACCCAAGACCTTCTGCATGACAGTCCAATGCACTTACCATTACGCCAAATGGTACTACTGCCTCTTCCATAAACAAGGAAAATAGACCAAACTTTCGAAACAATTTTTTTCCTGCAACATCTCCGGGGATAATTTTAAAAAAAGTCTTCAAATTTAAGTCGGAAACACCCTGTAATAAAACTAAATTCACATTGCTCAAATCTTACTATGTACATCGTCACTCAAATCAATACTTAAAACATTCGTCGCGAACGAGTGGTAAGAATAATATGTAAACATTCTCCTTCGTTATTTATGACACTGCGCTGTCATAAACAGGAAATGAAAAAGCAGAAATGTCAGACATCAAATTAAGTTATGACAGATTTGTGTTCCCAGGCTATTAACGTGTGCCTTGTGCAGTAAACAGAATTGTCATCTCCATGGTAGTTGCGGTTGTTTTGTCGTTGCTGTCATTCTCACAAAAAAACAACCTTTTTTGTTCTTCGGGGCTTGTTGCAACAAAATATACATGAACTGAGAGATTTGACTTGAGACGGATGGTTGTTAGTTTAAAATTAATTGCGAAGTATACTAGATATGTATTAGATTAAGATTTTTTTTTAAGCTTTTTAATTTGACAGTTTTTCTTTTTTATTTATGTCACTCGTTATAAGTTAATTAATTCTTTTATCTTTTCGCCTTTATATGTCACCCAAAGTGCAAACTATTCACTATAGTCAAAGTATGATCCGCAGTCAAATCTTTATATAGTTATTATAAAAGAAATGGAGTGAAATGGCTGGAATTTTCGCTTAAAAAAAAATGCTTCAAAATCATCCAAAAAGGTCACTATATGTAGTTCTCCTTTAGAAAGTCAAGAATTTAAGTGCGTATTTTGGTATATTCATACTTAGATTCTCGAATAGAAGAGAAACACAATAGGCTTCATTTTGACGTGGACAAATTTTGGCGTTCTTAACCAAGTAAACCAGTAAGAAGTTTCAAAATCTTTTGGTTGGACTCATTTACTTCTGCAAGTTCACTTTGTTCCAGAGTGTACTGCGGACAGAGAAATGCTTAATTTTTCGTTTATTCGTCTAGTTTTGTAATAGACGCTATCTTAGAACCCCTAGGTGTAAGGGTTAGTGCATCACGCAGGCAAGCGATGCTAACTAAAAAACAAACAAAAAATTTTTTTCAGGGGTACTGCCTCTTGCGAGGAAGTTACAAATCTTCCAGAAGTATCTCATGCCATGAAAAGTTCTTCTCACACTCGTTCGGGGTGTGCAGAAAATCGTAAGTCCCGTCCATTTAAGCCAAGACACATCAAACAGGAATGGTTAAGAGTACTAAGTCAACAGGCTGTTGCGCCTCAAATTTATTTATTTTTAATGCTTTCATCGACAGACAGCGTTTACTATCATTTATTTCTCTATATGCTAGAGACAAGAGGCTGCTCCAAATCTTCTCCCAACGTCTAACTTCTTTTAAGTTCAACGCGGGGAGAATTCGCCATTTCAGATAATTAGAATATTTCGTTTAACTACCTAAACGCATAATATGAAACGAATGCGATGAAAAAGAGTAATCAGCTCCCTTACTTACGCCAAGCAATATCGACATCTTTAATAGCCGCATCAAGTGGGTTGGAAAGTAAATATAATTTTTCTAACAAAATATAGTTTCTGATGAACTTTTTTACTGGATCATTAGAATAGATAATCGTCTCGTGTCAAAAAAAAACGGTTTTGTTACAATTTTTCAAAAGGATATTTCTAATAATGTCAAATAGTATTGCATTCAATAAAAAAAAAATTAACCGAAGGCGCTCTGCTCCGTCTTGTGCGAGGTCGTCTCGACTATAAAGCACCCGCCTATCCACAATTCTACGGCCGAAGCGTCGCGAGGTTGTAGATTAGCGGAATCGCCACTATTCTTGACCAGCCCAAAAATTAGGCTGTTGTTCGAGGAAATCGCTCTTCTAATGTGACTCTGTTAATGTTGGCTCCGTTGTATAGAACCAGGTTGGAATAAATAATTTATATGTATGTGGTTTTGTCTCCATGTTGTATAGTTATAAATTTAATTTTAAATAAAAGAAATAAATTTTATTTTTATATAAACAATTTTAAATATTTTTATTTTTACAATTTTTAACAACATTTATTATAATTTTAAACGTAGAAAGCGACGCGTTTCGGAATTTTATTCCATCATCGGGCTTATCAAAATTTTTTTGTTATTAACAAAAAAATTTTGATAAGCCCGATGATGGAATAAAATTCCGAAACGCGTCGCTTTCTACGTTTAAAATTATAATAAATGTTGTTAAAAATTGTAAAAATAAAAATATTTAAAATTGTTTATATAAAAATAAAATTTATTTCTTTTATTTAAAATTAAATAATTTATGTTTGTACTCCGAGTCTAGTGGTCTGTGTAATCCAATGCAACGTCTAAGACAATGCTTCTCAAACACCCAAGTCTTTTTCATTGGAGATGGGGCAACTTTGAACCACACCCGGCACCCATAAGGCAATCATCGGCCGGATGACGGCCAAGTAGCAAATCACCCTTGCCCTGCTGTCAAGCCGGCTGCTGTAAAATAACCGTATCGTCAAGGCAAAGGCTCCCCTAGCCCTGGTCAGACCAGCATTTATATGTCTGTCGAAATATAAATATTGATTCAACCAGATGCCAAGGTACTTTACTACACTTTTACTCACCAGTGGCTGTCCATGTGGCCGTACAATCACCAGCTTGCGCCAGTTTTTTCTCGTATACTCAGAACCTATAGTTTAACGTGAGCACCTGCCTATTATTGCTTCATCCTACGGAGAGCCTACTCTCATCGGAGTCAGATTGAGTCCTGACCATTAACCCCGAACCAGCCAAAGCCGATTCAGTAGCAAAGTTGTGACATGTTGCAGCATGTGCACACCTCTTGCTTTAAGGCTAGGTCTATCTAACACCTCTTGAATTCAAGCACGCTTGAAAACCATATGTCTCCGCATTTGGAGTAAACCAAGCCACCACGATACTCCCACAAGGGGGCCTACCTCATAGATAGTCTGAGAAAGAGAGGTTACACTACGCAACCCATCTCTAACTCCTGGGCACTATCTCCCGTGGTGCCAGAATATAGCTTCCGGTGGAGCTTCGCAACCGAGGTCAACCGAAGTCAACCAAGGCCACTTACAGACGAGTTACTGCTAAACTCAGGCCATGTCAACCCCAGGATACACACACCCAGCAATCGACCAAGGTAGTAACCAATCACTAAAATGTGCTTCCTTTTAGTTATTTTTCATCATTGTCTTAGGTTGGGAAAGATACTCCCAAGCAATCTTCTTGATCTCAACGATCGTTTATTTTTAACACATTTCCAAGATTGCTAAACCAAAAACGTCCGAGCAAAGGATACATTTTTAAACTCAAATGCTTTACTTTACGTTTTTTAGCGTGACATGGTGATCACATCGCCCAAGATTTTTATTTAGAATCTAGAATCTAGTAGAAGCCTGAGATAAGATATAGCACTAGATTTTTTGAATACTAGTTCGGGCTAAAACTAGTATCCTTATTTGGGTCTTTGCTACGTTTTACAACCAACTAGGAAAGATACTCCTAGAGTTTTCTTTGTTGTCTAATTCCCCAGCAAGCCGGAGAAATAGACGTATACACAGTCCATCGCACTACCATACCTTATACTACTTTTCGAACAGTTTTCCAGTGAATAAGTCAAAACAATTCCATCGTTCTTAAGAATAGCCAAACCTTCGAAAATATTGTTTCTTTAACCGCATCACACGAATGTGGAATGCTTAACCCAACGTACCAATGTGCATCGGTAACATCTCCTATTTTCTTAATGCTCGTTCTGTGTTAGGCATTAGAAGGTTAGTTATATTAACCCCTAGAGTAAGCGGAAATTAAAAAAGTTCTTGACAAAAATGCAATATTTGCTTCTAAAGGCATTCTTAATGGTAAGACCCCAATGGTATGATGTCAAGACTCGCTAAGGACTCAACAGGGGAGTCCTTAGTAAAAGTCCTTTTTTAGTAAAAGCTGAAAAATTCTTCGTTCTTTCATTGAAGGCTTGAATGTTTCAAGACCAAACTTGTTGACTGAAGTTATAGTTATTTCTTGGGTGCAAAATGCCCATAGGACTCCTTAAGTGGTGCTTGGTCTGTTATGGGCATTTTAACTGAAATGCTTTTTTTTATGACTGGGGATCTCTACTTCATACACCAAGCGTCTTCAAATGTTCATTCACTGAGCATTGCGCTATCGAAGCTTCATAAATTTATCAGTTGCATTTATTTTCACGAGTCACAGATAAGTCACAGGTTCGTCTTTTCCCCGCACAATGTTTAGGCAAAACATTTGTTGGACAGTTATTGTATGAAAAAATCGACAGTGATCAAAAATTAAGGAGCATAACTCTATGTTGACTTTCCATTGACAGAAATTGTTTCGAAAATGAAAAATAGAAAATACTAGACTAATTTTTAAAAATCTTTTTGACATTTTTTAAATTTAATGTCAGTCAAATGCATAAGCATTTCAAAAGGACCTGTCTTTGACTTACAAGCTACCTAATGCAAAATTCAGAGTTTTGACATATACACCAACCTACCAACCTTTGACCATAATCATATCCACTAAAATAAATAAAAAACCTCGCCTGCGATTGGGATCGGACGATCGGAGCCGAAAAATAAACTTCCATAATAAAATACTACACATCCGCGGCGGATTCAGAGAGCTTGTGTGTTTCGATTGTAGATAATATCTTGGTCTTAATGTCACAATGGATACAATAAACGATAAATTTAGTATTCTCTTCCAAAAACTAAAATAAATCCAAATAATAAAAAAACACAACTTGACCATTGTGGTGCAATGCTGTAGTTTAAGTTGTCCCTATATCCGAATCGACCGACCGACCCTACAGGGTTATACCTATATTGAGGATTCAAGAAAAAGGCTTCTCCTAAAATGCCAACATTTATTCGAAGGTTATCGTGAATCTGGTTATTTTCATTTTTCTTTCTTGTTTTTTTTTACATAAACCAGGTCCATTGCAAAAATATATTCCAGGAACTGGCTAAGACATGCGTGGGATAGATAGATTATTATTTCAGAGGAGCCATTCAAGTTTATATGTTCCAATGGTGAATTGGGTTTCCCTTGTGGTTTTCCTGGTAAATTTTATCGTTTACTAAGTGACGACATGAAATATGGTGTGGACGGTCATTTATATCTATTTTTATTTAAATACAAAAAAAAACTGGAGCATATTCATTTATTGCAAAGAAATTGTGTGTGTCAGCAAGTGGACGCTGAGCAACGCTTCCGGACCATCTGCTATTATTACTATTTATGATATTTGACATTTAATTTAGCTCAACAACATATTTTAGAAACTAACTAAGAAGTTGTAGGTAAATTAACATATGTACATACTATGCTGTCAAAACTGACAGACCGGCTAAAGTAAAGCATTAAATTTAGTTGATGCGTGAATTAAGTGATCGGTTTTGGTTCTGGTTCTACAAACTAACTCACAAAAGATTTAACTCTCACTAGCCCAAATGAACTAACTCCCACCAAATTTTCTGGAGGGACTTAGCTCATGAACTTGGGAGTTTTCAGCTGGGAATTAGTTTATTATGAACTCAATCCCAATGAAATAAGACTTATCTTGAAAAATATGGAAGCTCATTTAAATTTCTTAAACGAAGCAACAAATTAGGTAAAAGGGGGAGATACGAGTAGTTCCCTTTGCCAAAAAATTAGTTTAAAAACAAAAAACAACTGTAAAACTTCAGTCGTCAACCAGGCGTCTATTTTAAAAATTTTCTGGGACAACAGTAGGTACCCTGTCTAGCACACTTCGCGGGTTCTTAATATTTTAACACCCGCGTTGCTTTCTTTGTAATTCAAACACAACTACGCTGCTCTGCTAAGGGTATTTTCAGTCTATGTCAAAAGTTTTCTTAAACAGCAAAACAGGAATCTTCGGCGGAACTGTTGTTTAACTGCTAAAAGAGGCACCTGCCTGTCGACTAAACGTACACTAAACGGAGTAACGGAGTTAGGCGAGCGTGACACATAGTCCAGGAAGTGAATTAAAATCCTTTGAGCCAGTGAATCATGGCAGACAGGTATTGTTGATCAAGAAAACTCCTAATATTGGAATTCGGCCAAATTTCTCTTTGGAAATGTATAAAAATCGAATTCCCAATTCTTCTTTTTTATTTATTTCATTTTCATTCTATAAATTTCATCTTGAGGTTGGAATTCAGTTCCTAAAAAATAGGATTTAGTCCAAATTTTGTTTAGTGCATTGGGACTTATAGTTCGTAAGGTATTGGTTTTCAAACAATTGTTATATTCAAAAATTACATGACGATAATAAAGAAGTCATACAAAAGTGGTTTGCCAGTGGTTATGTGCATCCAGGGGCCTATTTCACCATCTTACAAAATTGTGATTACAAGCATTTTTTTAACAAATTTGTAAAAATCGAGTTTTTTTTATATGTAATTTTTTTTAATCACAAATTTGTACTTGTAATTTGTAGTTGGTGAAATAGGCCCCAGATGTTCATAGAGTTAGGGCCTAAACGGGTGGGACAGATTCTGATCTAGCTCAGTTTGCAACAAAAAAATAAATAAAAAAAAATAAAATGCACGACTGGGTCGCACGAACTTGCGTAAAGACTTGTAAAAGACTAAGAATTTCAAAAATCAATATTATTAGAGAAAACTGTTCGTAAGGATAAAAATCATTTTTTAAATGATTAAAACAACTCCTTTAGCAAATATTAGTTTATGCAAAACAAAAATTAGTAGTCGTTTTAGTGGTTTCTTAAAAAAAGATTTGAAAAACAATTTTGAGATTGTTCGCTAGATAATTATAAATTCAAATAAATTTCAAATAGAGAAAAAAATAGTGTACGTCAAGTAAAATTTTTAATTAAATTTTCAAAAAAAAAAAATTGAGCCGTTTTTGAGATATCAAATTTTCGAAAAAGAAATTGATTTTTTTTTAAATCCAAAAAATTTTTTTTTTTGATTTGAAATGCAATGTTTTTCATACTTTTTAGAAGCTTCTTTATAAAAAAATTATTTAAATCCGTTATGCCGATAGTAAGAAATTTAAAATTTGACAAAATGGTTCTAGGGTAGGTACAGTCAGTAATATCTTAATTTCAAATTTGTTTTATTAATTTAAAGATCGTTAAAATTAGTCGAACGAAACACTTTTTTATCAAAATTCTAAGTGCCGTTTTCGAGAAAAATACGAATTTTGAAAACCATTTTTTTAACATTTGTATGGTGAGTACCGTTATTATTAGGTAAAAGGCTGTTTTTTTCTCACATCATGTAGATTGTATTAAAAAACTTGTCAAGTTTAAAAAAAAATTAAAATCAAAGTACAGTAGACTATCGGTAACGTGAACTATTAAAAACCTAGCGTGTTCACGTTTGCGAAGTTTTGTCATTTTTACGAAGGTGTAATTCTTTAAATTTTCCAAGTAAATTAGACATATGTTTTAACTCAAATTATTTTTTTTTGTATTTCGGTTTGCAAGTTCACAGTCCATTATGTTTTGTTAAGAAAAAAAAATGTACATTGAAATCAATACGTAAATCGTTATCTTTTTCTGGATTTCCTTTTTCTTACAAATTGCTGAACACGGTCTTTTCGCGGAGACGTTTAAGTACGCTGGTATCTCTTGGACTTATGTTTTTATTTTCCGCCCATTCCAAAGATTTATTTAAAGTGATCACTCGGCTTTATTCTGGAATGTGCTCTTTCCAAAATACTGTTTTCGCTTTTACTTTCACCTCTGGTCAAAACCTCGTTCTTTTCTGTTTCGTTCGGAAGAACTTTTTTCCATTCATGGATATCAGAAAATGAAAAACTAGCCTGCTAGGGATAACGAGAAATCATTTTACGGCGATTCCCCGTTTTATAAAAACGATTCGAATAACCGACAAATGCAGAAATAAGTAACGTTTTCTATGTTAAATGCATTTTAAATTTATTCACCGTGTTCACGTCAATGTGAAAAAAAATATGTTCGCGTTAGCCGGTGTTCACGTAAGGCGGTGTTTTCGTTAATCCGAGTCTACTGTATTAAGTTAAAAAAAAAAAGAATTTTTTTTTGGAAAATTTAAATACATTATAATATTTAATTTTTTGAAGAGCTTTAGCATAAATTGATCAAAATCAGATGTATCGTTCTTAAGAAAATCAAAAAGAAAAAAATGGTTCCAAGGGGGTACCATTAATAACCATTTGTCGGAAATGTTTTTCAACCTTTAACTAGCATTAACTAACTGAAATTTTTTGATTTTCTTTTATAAATCTGTGGAACAGTTTAAAAAAAATACTCGTATTTATAAGATTTCGAAAAAAAAATCGTATGATAGGTACCGTTGTTTTTAGTCCTAAGAAAAAGAGAAAACTGGGGAGGGGGGGGGTAATTTAAAAACGACAAATTTCTAACGAAAATCGGCCGAGCCGTTTAGACAGACAGAATGCCACTTTTTTCGTCCTATCTATCATCGAATGTCCACTTTGATGAAAATGATTTAAGTATAAATACTTGATTGTATAAAGTGAAAGAGTAGGTATGTAGTTTATAATTTAATAAAAAAAAACATCGTTAATGAGAAATTGATATTGAAAACAGTTTCCAAAGATCTTTAAAAAATCATTATAGTGAATGTATCAGGTATCGTAACAAAATATGCATGACTTCATCGAACAACTTTGCTTTTGCGATTGAAACCCAAAATGTGACTTAACAGTGTATGTAATTGGCACTGCTAATTCAGTTTCATTTCTTGGTATAAAGACAACTAAAAACCAAAATTTAAATTTAAAAAATTAAAAATTTAAGCAAAACAAAAAATTCTCAAAATGGTACAACTAAGGACATCTAGCGGTTGAACCAATTTTAATTTAAGCAAAACGAAGATAATAAAAAGTCCATCACCAGGCGATCATGTGGAAGCAGTAGGGATTCAATGTTTGTGAATTGCAAATCTTTCATTGTTAAGCTCCACCTTTAAATAACTGCAAAAGCAGAATTTGTTTTGCCAATAGATCATGGTGATCCCTAGAAATGTTAGTGTTTGTTGTTATTTTATTTTCTTACTTTCTCTGCTCGGTTTTTGACATCTCTTTCTTCATGGGGAAGACATAGGTATTAGAAAGTTTTTTTGTCTTTATTTTTTTATAGCAAACTCCTACTATACACTCAAACTCAACTTAAATGTGATATTCAACTATCTAAGCACTTATCATGTGTATTTTTCTCCTTTTACACCAACAACCACCCTACCAATTCTATTCAACATTTTCATCGGTCTACTAGGCGACCATGCTACAAAGTAGGTATACGCTCAGTAAAACAACTAATACCAGAAATAGCGAAACAACTAATACCATAAACAAAAACCAATACTAAGCGCTAATTTCTTTTATTTTATTAAAGAACAGACTTAGGGGGTGTATAGCAGTCATTTTACTTTAAATATATATTTGAACCAAGCTTAATTGGTAAAATGTATTTTATTTAACTTGTTCGTTTGAATTCACGTTTGCACTGACATCCATTACATTTTAGTTAAAAATTAATCAATGACAAGAATATTGAATAATACAAATTTTAACATTCCATAAAAAAATACTTGACTCTCAAATATTATTAAAATACTTTAAAATTGCTTACCATTCGCCCCCTAGATCCGTTCTTAGCAAAGCTAAAACGAAAAGAGCAGGCAATGTTTTTTCAATTAGTTTTTTTCCTTGGTTCAGGGCGGATCTTTAACTTTGTTCAGTGTATGAATTAAGCCGCATTGGACTGAGTATGGATGTATGTATGTACATATGTAGAAGTTTGCGAAATTAAAGCAAAAGAACTTTCTTCCTTCACATGCTCGCCTGGTAGTTAGGTTTAATTTTCTTGGTAAAAGACCACTGAATCCAAAATTTAAAAATAAGAAAATTAAAAATTTAAGCCAAACATAAAATTCTCAAAATGGAACAACTAAGGACATCTAGTGACAGACAACTGAACCTTCGAAAATTGAACCAAATTTGAATAAAAATGACGATTTTAAAAAGTGAATCACCAGGCGACCATGCAGAAGCAGAAGGGATTCAATGTTTGCAAATTTCAAAACTTTCGCAATTAAGCTCCACCTTTAAATAACTGCAAAACCAGGTTTTATTTTGCCAATAGTGATCCTTAGAAATGTTAGTGTTTTTTTTTGTCATTGCTTTGCATTTTGTTTTGTACCCCACTTAGACTCTTCTTCACATATGTATGTATGTTTAAAATATAACCACAGATAATAGAGGAACTATAGTATCTGTGATATAACGTTGCTTGAGGGTGGATCTTTAACTTTGTTCAGTGTATGAACTAAGCCGCACTGTGCTGAGTTTGTACAGGGTGGGCCAAATACAAGTTTCATTTTAAAACTGCAATAATATTAACAAAATTAAAGTTGTTCCATGTATTATTCCTTTATTAGTAGGAGCAAACATTCCCATTAATTATGGAACACAACGTCGTTCAAGTGGCTGCCTCGGCTGACAGTAGCACATTCTGTCACTCCAAGTTTCGCCTCGTTGATGGTTTTGGGCTGTAGCTCACCGATTCCTTGGATGATATTGGCCTTAAGTGCTTGAATCGTTTCCGGATTGCTTCCATAACATCGCTCCTTCACGGTTCCCCACAAACAAAATCCCAAAGGGGTCAAATCGCAGCACGGAGGCGGCCAATTGATATCGCCAAGACGGCTGATAACACAATTTGGGAATTTGGTGCGCAAAAGATCCACGCGCCATCCTGCATGAATCACAGGTCGTCCAAACGTGCGGGTTTTCTGAACCCAGATGCGGCAATTTTGTTTGTTAACTTAGCCGCCGAGTTGCAAATGCGCCTCGTCAGAAAAGATGATCTTTCGCCCAAAATCGTTGGCCAATTCAAGCTACTTTAAGGCCCAAACTGCGAAACGATAACGAAGCGGATGGTCGTATGCCTTCAATTCTTGAGCCAATTGGACCTTGTAAGTCGCAAGTAAAAATTGAATAATGGAAATATTGTTAGCTTGGTATTGTGTCCCTCTACCGGTCATACTAAGCTTAATTTAAGGGAAAGAACAGTGATAGAGAAAGAATTATATTTTAAAGTTGAAGTAATATTTGATTTAGTTGTTAAAGTAACTAAATTGTCCTTTTCCAGATTTTCAAAATTTTCTTAGATTTTTTAATTCGTCTACTTTGGCTACGATGTTTAATGGAATTTAACCGTTTTTGTCTTCAGAGATAGAAAAAATAATTATTAACAAGGAATATTCACCCTTATTCCGTTAGTCGTTTTACTAAAACGCCAGTAAAACGACAAGGTTCTAGAAACGAAAATTGGAATTTTATTGAACTGACTGTCGTTATAATGCTTAGAAAAGTGAAGAACATAGAGAACGCTGCACTTTTCGTATTATATAAACACCAAAATGTTCTCTGGAGCCTTCTCGTTTTATTAAAACGACTATCGGAATAAGGGTGATTAAGTTCCAAATATTGACCAAAACTCGAAAATCAACTTTTTCGAAGTAATAAGTATTCGAAGTTTTGGATTTCTCAATATTCAACTGAAAAAATAGCCAGAATTCCAATTATTTATTTATTTAGTTATTAATTATTATATTCCAATAGTTGATTATATTAATAAAACCTTAACGTACATTTCCAAATTATAGACAAGTTGCGGCTTCGACCTACAAGACCAAGTTCGTGGAATGCATTCATGTTATTTTCATTTGTTACGAACTTCTTTAGTAACAATCATTTTTGTTGAAATTTGGGCTAAGGGGATTTCAGAATTATGAACAAATGCTACGTGGATAATATTTTGTGTCAATTTTTCCAGTTAAACGTTGTTGGTGGGTGGAAAACAATAGAAATCTTTGCCTATCAACCTAGCTTAAGCTTTTCGTTTCCAGTTCTACGAGTAAATGGAATAGATTCTGATATGCATGTATCAATAATGGAAAAGGCTTCTGATCAAAATTTAAAAGTCCTGCTTTTCAATTATGTTTGGCAAGTTGATTGGTTTGAAATCTAGAAATAAAATTTTGGTAACAAATATTCCAAACACCAAAACTTACAGAAAACGTTGATTCTTAGATTTGTGTAGATGATGAATAGTCCTTTCATTTGATATACACGTATATTCCGATGGGTTTGTCAGGCTTTTGTTTGCAATATTCTTAGAGATTTTCTGTCCAACCTGCTATAACTTTATCTCAAAACAAGAAAAAAAAACTCCCTGACCAGCCAGTATCAATCATTAAAAACACAATGTAAGTTCACTCAACAGCAACGCCAACAACAAAGAATAATAGAAATGCATGTCTACCTGTCGTAATAGATCATTGTTAGTGAGTTGTTGTTGACTTTAAATTGACAAGGAATGTTCCCGCTTTGTCGATATAGTAAATCTAACTTTGTCATTCATCTGATGTGGATCATCAGTTTTTCATTTCACATTCCCCCACGCCCCACTTGTACACTCGGAAAAATATCATCATGAAAAATCACCTTGAATTCATTCAGTATAAAATGGAATTTCCAATCTAGTGAAAATACTGTTCAAGTGAAAAATACATTTTGTGACTAGTTTTACATTTTTCAAAAGTTAAAAATTTAATTGATAAACATAAATGTCACACTTTTTCACACTTCTTTAGAATTTCACCTTTTGTTAGGATGCTGTGAAATTGCGAATATGCGATCGAAAATGTTGTGAAATGATTTCATTTTTACTCGCTTTATAAAATTTTAACAAAATTTCACATTATGATGACCGAAAACCTTTTGTCTTTTTCAGAAACGGATCAAACAATTTTTACTAAAATTTCCAACTGTGTTTTTGATTTTTTGGCAAAGGAAAATTGTACCTAACTACATAGAATGGAAATTTGACGTTTTTTGAGAAATTGGGGCATATCGTGAATAAAATTTCCCTGGGAATTGTTCCCAACCTTCAAAATTGCTATCTCGAACAATGTCGAAAGTTTACCTTGGAATTTATTGATATTGAAAATTAAGTTTCATAGTGTCTTTGGCTCTCATTTAAAAAGGCCAGTCGCCAGCTTACAATGAACAGTGCAGAAGTATTGACCTTTCCAATTTTCGAAGATGCGGAAAATTCCGAGGGAAATTTTGTTCACGATAGCCCCCATTGTCTAATTTTTGGAATATTCCCGAATATTGCATTAACGTTTTGACCAATTTTCTTACAATTTTGTTCAAAGATCATCCTAAGTGATAAAAATAATTTTGTTTTCCAAAATTTTACAAAAACACAAGCTTTTGTAGAAGAAACAAATCAGAAGAAAATATTTTTTATTTTGTCTTTTGAAAAAAAAGAAAAACATTTCTCTCAGTGTAGATTAATCAAGATTGCTGTGGCCGGCTAGACTGGTGCCAATTCGAACATCAATACATTTTTTTTGTTCATTTCGTATCTGTCTGTCTAAATAACTTGCAACACATTCGCTAAGCGTCAAATGATTAATTCATTTGCTCTCTCAACACCACCAGATGGGGTTGTTGCTTTTGCTTTGATCTTGTGTTGCTGTAATTGCATAGATACTTGAGTTGTTGCACTGCATTGCATTGCATTGCAGATTGCATGGAGTGCATCGTGTTGTGATCGCAAAACGACAACTTGGGTTCCAGTTTACCTGTCTGTTCGTACAGCGCCCCATTTAGGCAGCTAATGGCAAAATCAAAGCTGCCTTGCACGAAATGGAAATGGAAATAATGACAACAATCACAGAGCATGTGTCAGTTTTATGTTCTCAAAGACCATAATTAAATGCACCAATGGTCAATCGGACAAGTTGTAATGGACTGACGGGTAATTTATAGAGTGGTTGTAGCTGGCACTATTTTTGTGCACCTTAACATTTTTTGTAGACACTGACAAAAATTAATGGAGTTTGAGTATATTTTTACATGATGTATGAATTTACAGTTGAACATTTAGAAAAAAATCCAACACAGGTACTAATTGGTTACATTTCACACAAATATAAGATTGGGGAACACTTTTTGGCGAAAGAATATAAACTGTAGTTTGTCAAATGTTCTTGGATGCCCCGAATTTAAGTCCGACCTCAGATATGGTTTTTGGGTTTCACTATATCTATGAGATTGTTTTGTACTATGAATTGATATTTTCCTTAAACTCGTCATGACATATCAAAGAGGTAATATGTCAGTTCAAATTAATTTTAATTCATTCTATAAAATACTTTAATTTTTCTTTAGAAAAATCTTAGAACTTCTTAGTTTTCCCCTGTACCTAATTGGTTTCCAAATTCCTATGACCAAATGCGATAAATTTCCATTTAATACATACTTCCCGAACATGAATTACAGTATTGAGAAGATTCATATTGAATTGGAGGAAAAGGTATACCTACGAAAATTCAGACTGGAACTAACTTAATGTTGTCTCGTAGTTGAACAGCAAAGTAAGTGCCAGTAACACTTGACTCCTTAATTGGCTTATGGTCTTTTTAAGTTTTTAAGATTTGACCATATCAAGAACGCGATAATCTTCTTTTTTTAGGTCTCATATTTTATATCTTAGGCAGAAAGGTAGAAATGGAGAGACCACTGAAGTGCGCCATTTTAATATCATAAATTGTAAGAACCTGTGGATGGAATTGATATGGGAAATTTGTGGACATTCTCACGAAGTCATCCAATTTGGATTGAATTAAAAAAATATGAAAGGATCTAGAAGGTTTTGAAGTCGCTTATCGTGTGTTTGCTTTTGCACAATTATTCGGAACTTGGATCATTCACTCAGCCGGAACACCACACTTATCCGACACCATCTACACTGTGCCAAACAAGGCAGCTTGTTGACTGGTGCTGAAACAGTAGCCAATTCGATTAAGTGATCATCCGACCCCTCGCACTGTAAGCTTTCGTCAAAGCCTTAGTCTTTGGCCACGCACTGAGCGACGAGCGACTGAGCGAAGCCTTAGTCCGCTAGCTCGGGATCTAAGAAAGCAAACGGAGGGCACGGCACAGAAGTAACCGAAATTCGTCATTGATCCATTTCGTTGCGTTGAGATGAAGTCCTTGATCTTCATTTCCGAAAGCTCGTCAAGGTCGTCAAAAAATGCCTTTTCTAATGATTGTGCTCTAAATTTGGCCAGAGCATGGCACTTTCAGAGGAAATGGTGGACTGTTTTTTTTCCCGCTGATCCCCACAGCTATGACAGTGAGTGTTGTGAGGAATGCCTAGATCCACTGAATGCTCTCTTATTGGCCAGTGTCCGCTACAGGTACCTACGATGCTGGCTTTGTCTGGCCTTAGTCTGCATATCAGATCAAGGTGAATCAAAGCTTTATAGCTATAATAAACTGATCCACCTACGGTTTGATTCGTTTAGAAAAACTGTAAATCAACATAATTCCGACCGAAAGGTTGACTGATTCCGCAAGTGAGTATTTCAGGTCGTATTCTTAATTGGCCAGCTCGTCCGCCTGTTCATTCCCATCAATGCCCTGATGACCCGGAACCCAGATAAGAGTGATATTGTGGTGGTTAGATTTTATTTCTTAAAAAATGTTCCTTAAAGTTTATGTCACTGGAGCAAAAAATAAAAATCCAGAATTCAGCATAATTTTTCTCAAAGCCGCAAATATCAGAATATCAGATTATTGGTTTTCGAGGAATCTATTACCGGACTTTTTTTTAAATAAACGACTTCTTACTTAATACTTAAATTAAGCAGCTTCCAACTATCCCTCTTGATTTAATCGCCAACAAGTAACAACTCAATGAGAACCCACATGGGGGGAATAGGCATCAGGAAATCTGACTTATAACAGAGGATTTCAATATTAGGAAGCGGAAGATGGTTTATCTCCTTTTTTATGAATGTCTCAATATTTTTTGAACAAATTGGGCTATATCTCGACTTTGCCACAAAGGAACATTCTTAAATTCAATGACAATTAAGAGTTGTTGGTAGCGAAAAGCAATAGTTTTCTTTTTACTTACATCGTGGGGAGCACAATTGATCCTTTTAGATCCATTCAGGCTTGCAATATCATCAACCCATACAACCTTACCTTATCTTACCTATCTTAGGTCTATTTAAAGTATACTTTTAAGTTTCTTAATTTATCTCAATAGAAAAATAAATGGGGTGCAGCACTTCGTAGAATACCCGGGTCTAGTGACTTAGAACTCTCAACGATGGTCAAGACTAGAGACCTTTAATTTTCTGCCGAATCCGAACGGAAGTATTCATACTTCATCTTGGATGATTCTTCTCTTCATCCCAAGAAGCCGAACACATCCGAAGAAAATTTTTCAGAGGTTGGGAACCCGCAAACTTTTGCCTGAATTAGACTTCTTATCAGATCGTAAATGCTGAATATAATCGGCGAGTTGAAGACCCTTTCTTAAATATATGAAAAATTGCTATATTACCACTTTTAAAAACAAACTTTTTACCATTGGCCATAAGTGTGTCATGCTATAAAGAATATACAAAAGTTGTATACCTTTGGCAAGGACCTATGATCAGCTTTAGGTAGAAACTCTCTAACCATATGGGGTCGGAAGAATTCTCCAGACCAAGCATACGCAGGCAAACAACACAGCATTAAAACCTGAGTACCCTGTATGATATTGTTGTCCTTCGACAGATCTTTTTTAATAATTTTTTAAATACCTGACTGATACTCGCCGCAAGTAGATTTATCGAAGGGGTATTCCCTAGAGTGAAGTTGTCAGTTCTCTTTCTCGGAGGAGGAATTACTTCGGTTTTCCCGCGCCCTAGAAAATATGCATTATTCATTGCTGAGCAGCTGCTTATCAAGGTAGATGTCATAGTAAAACTTTGGATATGATTTTTCTTTAGCGAATTGAAGTTAAGGTGGTTGCTCTACCTTCTTAACTAAAAAGTGAATTGGGCCATTTCGCACGGCGGCAATTATGCCCTTTGCC
Organism: Philhelius festivus; assembly: GCA_963931855.1. Taxonomy (NCBI): domain Eukaryota; kingdom Metazoa; phylum Arthropoda; class Insecta; order Diptera; family Syrphidae; genus Philhelius; species Philhelius festivus. The sequence continues at coordinate 18,163,263 of OZ007557.1, read as the reverse complement.
AAGTCCTATTGATTGAACCTGACGAAATTGTACTTCGCCATTGTGTCATTTTGTTTCGAAGAAAGAAGTGGTGAAGCTGGGCTCAGATCTTCAGATCATGATTCAAATGAAATCTCGCATTCACCTTGTACACTTGCAGGACAGCAGGCGGCACAACCTCCGCGTTCTACTGGAAATCTTCAATAACAAAGAGGTTAGCGTATAAGGCACTCAGCATCATCCGGATTTATGCCCGCTGTCAGAAGTACGTTTTCGTTTTTTTAAGTTCTCTGAAGCTTAAGACTCGGAAGATAATTTTGATCATTTTTCCTAAAGATCTGATTATTTGTGGAGACTTAATCGAGTACCGAATAAATGGATTAATATGTTCTCCTTGATCAATTGGTTCATGTTAGTGATTGAAAAACAACTCCGTTCGTAGTTGGTGCTAAAAACAAGATGCCATGTGATTCAAGCAACTATTAGTTTATGCAAGAACAAAAATTATAAGGCAAAATTTTTAAAATATTTTTAAGAAAAAATTTTGGTACTCCAATTTAAAGTTATTATTGTTCGAATAAAAATTAAATTTACAAGAAAAAATTTGAGCCGTTTTTGAGATATCGAATTTTTCAAAAAAATATTAATTTTTTTTTTTTCAAAAATTCAAAAAAATATTTTTTCATTAAAATCCGTTATGTCGATAGTGAGAAATTCAAAATTCGAAAAAATTATTCTATGGTATGTACATGTCAGTAATATCCTGTTTTCAAATTTGTTTTTTTATTGAATTTTAGATCGTAAAAATTAATCAAAAGAAACAAAATTTTTGCAAAATTCTCGGAACCGTCTTAGAGAAAAATATGATTTTCGAAAACCATTTTTTAACATTTTTTTCTCAAACCTTGTAGATTATGTTAAGAAACTTTTATTTGTCAAGTTTGAAAAAAATCGAGCTTGTGGTTTTCGAAATATTGAGTTTCCAAAAAAAAAAATTGCATTTTTTTTAAATCTAAAAAATAAAAAATTTAAAATTTGAATATGTAATAATATTCAAACTTTGGAGGAGCTTTAGCATAAAAAAAAATGATTTAAATCGGATGTACTGTTTTCGAGAAAATCAAAAACAAAAAATGGACCCAGGGGGCTACCAAAAATAACCATTTTCTGGAAAATTTTTTTCAACCATTACCTAGCTTTAGCCAAATGAAATCTTATTAATTTTTGTAAAAAATTGACAGTTGTCAGTTTTTGAGAAAAAAAAAATATTTATAAAATTTCGAAAAAAATCGTATTCCAGGCACCGTTATTTTTTGTCTTAAAAAAAAAGAAAAAAACCTGTGGGGGGAAAAATTAAAAGTGATATCTACCAAGCTTGAAGAAAATCGGCCGAGCCGTTTAGGCTGTAGTCGAAAAGTCAGACAGACAGACAGAATTGTGAGACCTACTTTTTTTATCTTCGCTACGAGTATCATCGTAATGTCAACTTTGATCAAAATCTCGAGTTCGATTTTTTTTTTATGAATGCATAACCTATAAGTCGCAAGTAAAAATTAGTAAGCAAGAAGACCATTGACATATTGAATAATCAAAGCCAGTAAAGGTCATAATTCTGTCTTTTGTATCCAAATCTAGGAAAGCACATACTACATACCTATTTTCAAAAACGTGTTCAGCTTAATGTAACGAATGATGTCTCTAATAAAAAGAAATCTCTCTTGTCTAGGAACCTAAAATCCTCACATTTACAAAACAACAAACTATATCCTTTGCAGCATCATATTAGTATATATCTACTAGTGTGTGTCGTTTGAATAGAACAGGAAGCCTGAAAGGTGTAACGTTAAACGTTTGACCAGTGGAGCATGGACATATAAAATGATTCACCTCATCCTTGCATCTTCACACACAAACGTATTTAATGTTGTAGGTCCTTCTATATACAAATAGAGCAGCTTATCCTATTTCAATGGAATAAGAATCATGTCTATTTCGGCTAAGAAAGTGAGAGGAGTAAATCTGCAATATAGTTTCACGACCACTCCCATTCACTTGTCGTAGGTTAGAATGCCATCTTGTGGGCAACTGAACAATTGAGAGAACATTAAGAACGAACACAAACACACCAAGGGGTGGAAATTTTGTGGTTGGAAATAACAAAACACTCATATACACACCACAAGAGTGGTATCATGGAATGGCGTATAGGGGTATCTGTTCTCTGATTCTGATTCTGTGTTGTTTGATGGGGGGTCGGGGTTAATATTTTCTTATTTTGCCCTTATTGCCATATTGGACATAACCGACTTTATTGGTTCTACAACTCTTTGTGTCGTATGTGTGGTTTATTTGTGAACCTATGAACCTGCTTTTCCTACTTGGATAGGATATGCGTTTTGTGAATTTATGTCATTTTATAGAGTGCAGAGAGCTACTATGGCAGGCAATGAACTTATAGAATATGTTATGTGAGTAAAAATAGCCCTAGGTGATTTTGCAAATCAATAGGTACAAGTTTGTCACCTGCATATTTGGATGAAAGGGATTTTTATATCTGTGCACATTTTGGTTCAATACTTTTTATTTTATTGCTTTTGGAACTCAATCTTGGGGATTTTTATTATAAGGGCTTCATTTTTTGTTTTGTTGAATATATTTGTGTATCAAATAGCAGGGCTCATAGTGTGGTTTCGACTTTCTTTCTTTGAGTGTTTGCGTAGCGCTGTTTTAGACTTTCAACAGCTTTGGCAGCTTTTTTACAGGATTCGTCCGGGGTTTTATCAGATAAGACAACGATTTTACTGGAAAAATCATTTTACTAAGCTTACTCAAGAGCACTCGTTGATGGCCGTATTCAGCATTAATTAAGAGACCCATAACGACCAGTACCCGACCCAGAAGATGGCAGGACCATCGCTTATCAACAAATTCTAGTAAAATTGCAGCATAAGTTGGTAAAAGCAAAATTGAAGCTGTTAAACCGCAGCATAATTTAGCAAAATCACAGACAAATCCAGTACGAATGCGGTTAAATCGCAGTCGGACTTTTCTTTCCAGTCAAATCAAAGGCAAATTATAATTCTTTTCTTTCAAAAACCTGCAACCAGATCTTTAAATTTTAGCTTAAAGCTATTTTGAATCAATTTTAGCTTAACACCATCGGTAATTAATTAAGAAAAGTTCGACAAAACGAAAGACGACTATTTCTATCATATAGGCCTTAAAAATGTTCTTTTTTTTTAATAAAACCCCTGCCTGAAATTTTTCAATCTTCAATAAATCAAGAAACCTGCCCTTATTCTTTGGAAAAATTCATTTTTATAACTATTTATACTTTTTCATTGCTCGAGAGGTACATCAACCACCACAAATATAATAGAATTTGTTGAAGTTGGTGTAATCGCAATTGCTAGGGAAAATTTCTGTCCCATTGATCCATTTTAAACAATTTTATTTAATAGACTTATTCTTAATATACTTACTTACTTTACTTTACTTTACTTTAGATGGCGCTCATAGTCCAGGGTGGACTTAGGCCGCAACCAACAAGCCCCTCCAGCTAGCTCGGTCCCTAGCTAGCTGCCTCCAGTTACGCACTCCAAGTTGGTTGAGGTCGCTCTCCACTTGTGCGCACCACCTGAGGTGGGGTCTTCCTCTGCTGCGCAGACCATCAGGGGTGGATTCGAAGACTCGACGGGCTGGTGCGTCGGTGTCCATACGCTCCATGTGTCCCAGCCATCTCAGCCGTTGTATTTTCAGCTTCTTGACTAGGTCAACGTCGCTGTAAAGCCCGTACAGCTCGTTGTTGAACCTTCTCCTCCATACTCCATCGATACAGACTGGACCGAAGATCAAACGAAGAACTTTTCTTTCAAAGCACCCAAGCAGATTTTCATCCATTTTAGACAGTGTCCATGCTTCTGCCCCATACAGCAGGACTGGGATGATGAGGGTCTTATACAAGGTCTCCTTGGTTCTTTGAGATAGGGCTTTATTACTCAAATGCCTTCTTAGCCCGAAGAAACAGCGGTTGGCAAGAGTAATTCTTCGCTTGATCTCTGCACTGATGTCGTTTTGTGATGTTATAGTGGAGCCCAGGTAGACAAAGTCTTTGACGACTTCGAAGTTATACCTATCCATCGTGACGTTTTGCCCGAGTCGACGATGTTGAGATTCCTTTCTCGATGATAGCATATACTTCGTCTTGTCCTCATTAACAGCCAAACCCATTTTCGCCGCCTCCAGTTCAATACTTGCAAACGCACCGGTACCACCTCGCTTCGTCCTCCCAATGATATCAATATCATCCGCATAAGCAAGCAGTTGAACTGACTTTTGAAAAATTGTACCTCTATTGTTGACGTTTGAGTTTCGTACAATTGCTTCAAGAGCGATGTTAAATAGGTTGCATGATAGCGCGTCGCCTTGCCTCAGACCTTTCTCGACATCAAAAGGTTCGGTGGTGTTCTTACCGACCTTGACGGAGCAGCGAGATTTCTCCATCGTCATCCTGCACAAGCGGACGAGCTTAGCAGGGATTCCGAGATGAGACATGGCTCTATATAGTTGTTCTCTGTCCACGCTATCATACGCGACTTTGAAATCGATAAAAAGGTGGCGTGTATCGATTTGGAACTCCTGGGTTTTTTCCAAAATCTGTCGAAGTGTGAACATCTGATCCAGGGTGGATTTGCCGGGCCTAAAACCACACTGATAGGGGCCGATCAGCTCGTTGACAAACGGTTTTAGGCGCTCACACAGTACAGACGACAGGATTTTGTATGCGACGTTGAGGAGACTTATACCTCTGTAATTGGCACATGTCAGGGCATCTCCTTTCTTGTGGATGGGGCACACTATGCCGAGGTTCCATTCATTGGGCATACTTTCATCCGACCAAATTTTTGAGATGAGTTGGTGCATGCTCCCTACCAAGTCATCCCCACCTGCTTTAAATAGCTCAGCTGGCAAGCCATCCGCGCCAGCAGCTTTGTACGCTTAATATACATAATATAAAATTCGTTTAAGGTCGTCGATATCTGATCTTTTGATTGCAACTTCTGATAACCCCCAAGTTAGGAATCTTGGTCCATTGATTTTCTTTTTGAACATTAAAGTCCTTCAATAACAATTTATGCTGTTAATGAAAATGTCCGACTCTGAGCCAGTCCTGCTTCAAAATAATTTAAATAGTTTTGCAATATGCTGTCAAAAAATCATTCAACAAATATAATCTACTCCTGAAGACACCTTCCATGAATGAATGAATTACGAGTATGTATTGGGGTATTGCTCTGCGACCTGGAGATCTATTGTGTATTAAAAAGTGGATGTGCTTGCTCCTCTTTTAGTTCCTCCTTCAAATCTATTGCTTTTAGGAATATTAGTATTTGGGACACCTTAAGAGAGGATAGCGTACTCTCTTCCACCTGGTATAGGTATTGTCCCAGATGGTTTAACCTTTGGTGCATGACTGGACAATATCCTTCTAGTATGTGGTCCGGTGTTTAGTCATCCATGTTGCAGAATCTACATGTGACACTGTTTGCCATACCAAGTAAACCAAGTTGTCTTCTAAGTTTGCAGTGTCCAGTTAGGATACCTGTTATTATTCTCAGGTTATTTGTTTCTAAGTTAATATGGAGTTTTCGAAACGTTGCTAGTTGTAACTGCCCAGTAGTAGTTTCTTTTGCCTGAGCTTTAGGAATTCTTTCCAATTTTTGGATCTGCTTGCCTCTTCCTCTTGTTTTATTTTGTTTTTTGTGACATTTTTCCTTATTCCCTATTCAATAGGGTTCAGACCCTGCGAAAGAGGTTGATGCTCCTTTATTTAATAAGGAGTTTGCCTCTTCGTTTTCATGAACACCCACGAGACCAGGAAGCCAGTGAAGTGTTACCCTGTTCTGTTTGCCAAGTTCATTTAGCCTGCCTATATGCCCCCCACACCAACTTAGAGCCGATGGTATATGAGATTAGTGCCTTGAGTGCCCCTTGACTATCTGACATGATGCAATGTTCTTGTTACGATAGTTCTTTTCGAGATTTTTATTCACATATTTCCCTATGGCGTTTATCTCCGCTTTAAAGATGCCCCATCGGTATGGAAAGTTTGGTTCTAGGCCCAAAGATTCCTGCACCAGTCCCTTCGTTTGTTCTGGATCTATCAGTGTACCAATTGATGGTATTTGTTTCGAGGGTGTAGTTTGTTTCTTCTCCTACACAATCTTTTTTGTTGCCTAGCAAGTATATTTTTGATCATACCATCTCTTCGGATGACAAGAAGGTTTCTTACTGTGGTGAACACAACAGTTCAAGTCCCAACCTGTAATCTTAAGCATGTAATCAAGAGAATGGAACTCTCTCGATTCCTGTCTTACAACCAGAAAATTATGGCCTAGTTTCAGTAAACAAAAGACCGATGTTATCATCCAACTGAATAAAAAGTCTCTTTCTCTTCTCGTGAGCATTATCACAGGTCACAACCATCAACTCAGTTACCACAAGAAGAAGATGAAACTCAGTATGGACGACTTATGCAGAGGATGCGGTGACGAGGAGATACATGAGGACACTCCTCACTACCTGTGTCACCGCCCTGCGCTATATCATCTAAGAAACAGACATCTAGGGAGACACTTCCTTAGCGACTTGGAGGAGCTCTTCGACATTCCAAGCAAAATCATGTTAAAATTCGTTAAGGATACCAAATGGCTTGAGAATTCCTGATCTCTGAAAACTGCCTTCAACTACAGTACGATAGGAAAGGAATACCTACTGAGAAAGCGTATACCTCTCCCTAGCCAGGTTATTATGTGATGATAGAAATTTTAATACTTCTGACATTTCAGGCTAAAGCTTGCTGTAACCCATCTACACCCTTAACGGTCTTGATCGAAATAGGATTATCATGGGTTTCAATACAAGGAGTCACAAACCCTAGGGTATCATAACAGATCTACTTTGATCTAAGTGTCACGGTAACAAGATCAACTGTCAGCCCACTAACCTAACCTAACCTAACCTACTGTGGACCTGCTGATTATGTTTGTTTCCCTGAGACCAATAATTTTGTCTATCCCAGTTCATTCCTTTGAGAACCTCATGATACCTCCCATTGCCGCACTTCTGATGATTTCGATGAATAGAGGTGATAGATGCCGGGATACCTCCATAGCTGTAGTGGGGCAGGTTCTTATTGCTCCCGAAATACAGATACACGTGATCGTTTGGACTTTTTCACGAGCTAACTGGATAGGTTTCATATATGGCAGAAGTCTTTTCCTGGTAAATGGCAACTAAATTTAATTAACCTAATTAACAATGAACCTTTAACAAAAGTTGATTTTCTTCTTGATCTTGGAGTTACGATGGTATAAGAAATCTACTTGATCGCTATGTCACTATCTCTAAACTTAACATTTTTCTTTTAGAATATGCTAACTAATCACAAAGGTAGGTAGTAGGAACAATAATCAGTCAAAGCTAGCGTAAACATAGCTTGGCTCAGGAGACCCGTTTTTCATCGACCATCATGATCATCATTTAGGAGCTAAGCCGAGCAACGACAAAACCCTTTTATCCTCATCAGCTGGTACACAAAAAATACATACTCGTAATTCGAAAATATACTGTGTATGTTTAATGATTAGAATTCGTACTAAAAAGGGGCTTAGTTGGTTTGCTTACGACGCACAGGAGGAGCGAAAAAAAAAAATTCCCCAATCTTAAATGGCTTAGGTTCTTGAAACTGTAGTTTGATAAAATCATAGTTGAGCCATAAGAATTACGATTTTTTTTATAAAATCAGGGGCCAAATTACCGCATCAGTTTTCGAGTAATACGTGACTATTATGTGAGTTTGGCATTACCGCTTACGTCGTCATCGAGCAATCGATTACACTAATTTGACATTTTCATTCTATCACTGATGGGACTCTCCCACTCGGTCACTGAAGCGGTAATTTGGCCCCAGTTTCTAAATATAAAATTTTGAATTTAAAAGTTGATAAACGAAACCTCGCATAAAGGAGAGAATTCAAAAGATGGCGGCCAAAGGAAGTAGCAAAGGGAAAACAAGGAAAAAAAGACGACGCAAAAATTAAAATTTTTTTAGGAGAACAAGATTTAAAATGGATTTCCAAAAAATGCAGAATATGATCAAATAGACAGAAACAATCTAGAAATTGTTCTAAACTTCTTAATTTTACTTCGGACATAACTGGAGATGACTAGAACCTAATCCACCGTTTATCAATCAGCAGGCTTTAGCGCTTGCGGTGTAAGTAACCCTATTTTTAAGTTTATTTAAAAGTATAAGAAACTCAGATATTGAATTAATTATTTTTTTTCTGAATACCGAGAATTTCTTTTGCGAGCCTTCATTTGAAGGCACAGTGGGGTATTTGATTAAAAACTACAAAGTAGAATTTATCGGTATATAACTACATACGAACATTTGGTGGGCCAAAAGTATAAACCGTCAGACAAACTGTCAGAAATTAACAAAAATATGATATTAACTTCATGGAATAATATCGCAATAAATTTTCTGAAAGTGTTTCCACGTTTCCTCAATCTGGGATTAACTTATAAGACACAGTGCTCTGTTACAGACTTATATACATTCAAAACACATAAATATGAAAGTTACCCCTTATATTATATTTGCAAGGTAATAATTTCCCCCGGAGTAAATCAACACAAAAAGAACTCAAGAACTTAGAAGTAATTCAGATTCTTGTTTCGAAAAAAAAACACGTGTTGTGATTAATGGCATGACATTACAAGTACATCCGTATTTTTTTTAAACACTTCCGTCACGAAGAAAAAAAAACCAACAAGACGTAAATTGATTGTTTCGTGTCAAATGTTTCCGTTTTGTTCCTCGCCCTCGGGGACCTACATTATATTCTTCTATTTTTCGAAAGTTCTGAATACTTTGTCTCTCTACTTTGTGATCGCGCGCAACGCCCGATGTCCTTGCAATCCTTCTTCATCCCTGTTGGCAGTCAAGTCAGTTCGAAATAAAAAGGAAAAAAAAAATCATTGGAAAATAAAAAAAATGAAGGAAACACAGCAACGACATTGTAATGAAAATGGCTAAGATGGATATCAATAACATGGCGAACTAACAATACATCTGGCAATGGGTTGTTTCCATTTTCAGTGAAAAATGACTTCAATGTTTCTTTATAACTACCTTTATCAGGGGAATGGGTATTCTGGGGGGCTCTGACGTGAATATGGAGCCGAATGAAAACTGAATTGTAGTAGTGTGGTACACATAGGCAGGCGAGAGAGTTGCTTCCTTGAAGGTAAATTGTGTTTGGGTAAATGTTTGAAATGTTGTGTCCTGATAGATATCAACTCCAGCACGACCGTAGTTGGACAAGTTCTAACACCCCCTCCCTACAAAATTGCATTTATTTTGTCTACAAATAATTCAATTTCGAAATTGTCTACAAATCATGATTTCGAAAAAATTCGAAATGACAAAAATCGATAAAGTAAATTAGCGTTGCTACAAGTTTCCTTACAAGATGTCTAATGTGAATTTCGAAACTTAATAACAATTTCTAATTTCGAGATTTTGATTAAATATATTCTTTTTTAATTTTGCTGTTTGCTATTACGCGATGACTTTCGAGTTATGACACTTTTCAAAACCTGATGGATGCGAATGAGAAAGAAAATGAAACAAATCACAACAGAGTGATGGACATCTTTTCGATGTTCGAAAATAGTCATGTCTCCAAAGTTAAAAGTCATCGTGCAATAGCAAATTTTGTCTTTCTTATTTTTTGTAAAAGCGCTAAATTCTTCAAATTCAATTTCTAAGATCAATAAAAATCCGAACTTTGAAAAAAACCAATCTTATCAATATCTACAAACTCAGTTCTCCACTCAGGAAGAAGTTTATTTCCTCCCGACATTTTTATAATGAACTACGAAACTATTTTAGTTTCTTAAATTTTTTGAGGGAATTCGAATTTAACGATTTTGAAGATCTAAATAAAGTTTAGAATTGAATTTCGGAGACAAAAGAAAACGAAAATCATAATTTCGAAAAAAACAACATATTATATTTCTAAGGAGTTATGCATTTTTGATAGTTGAATTTCGATATTTCAATTATGAATCTTTTTAATTTGTGTATTTTTGGAAATTTCGAACAGTTAGTTTCTAATTTTTCACACCATATGTATGCTTAAATGCATGTTTTCTTTTTTTTTTATAATCTACCCGCGCTCAAGGGATTATGATTACCCTTTAAATGTTTCACCACAGCGCGGGCGTGAAGTTAATGAAGAGAAAGAAGGATAGGAAAGATGTGTGGCACGATGTTCTGAGACTGTTGGTGGTTGTCTCAGATATTTTTATCTCCAGGGATGGCGGCTGAGGTAAAGCGGAGAAATGCCGTGTCTTATTTCTATGTCGCTTATAATTCACATTATTTTAGGTATTCGTGTTCATCCTTGTTGGGCATACTAGTTTAACTCAATTACATGTTGTTAGTGTTATGCCTGAACAACATGTAGTGAGTAAACCAGCAACCCATTGATGACAATTCTTAGAAGGTTTTTAATGGAATTAAAACGACATAGACGACGGCAGGGATCGAACCTGTGATCATGGGGTTGACAGGCGAGCACACAACCATCGTGCCACGGCCACTGTTTAAAAAACAGAATAAGTTTCAATTTTGAAAAATCTCTTAGCTGAAAAGAGTTTTGAATGTTCAAACTGTTATTTCTATAAGATTTCATAAAAGAAAATTCGGAAGGGGTTAAAAAGCTACGGCTTTGGATTCCCATCAGTGCTTTCCGTTTTGTTAAACTAACTGAACGATATGAATTCGAAGCAATTTGTTCATTTAAGAGCAGGATATTTGTATCCTTTTGTTTGACATTTCAGTACAGTGCTAGTTGTCGGAAGAACACAAACATATTTCTTTTTTCTTTGAACCCTCCTATCGGAGACGTTGAGGACGAAAAATGTAACAATGAGGTCCTATTTTGTTTCGTTCTTGCTTCCTGACTTGCAGTCCACACCACTTGACAACTTTAACGATCTACAATGATGTGAGTATTTATTTTCCCATAAATGTTTTTGTTCTTTTTTTTTTTTTTTTGTTAATATCTCTTTGGAAACAGGTAGAAGTTATTTGTTAAGGGTTGATATTTGTACTCTGGTTGATTGGGCGAATTCTTCCTTCCTTAAAACACTTAATTATTCTTCCAGCAATTGGATAGCAAATTTGTGAAGAGTTCACGTAGAAATGGTAGTTAATTGTTATTGTTTCTGTGTGAAGTGAATTGTGACCGAAGTAACAGAAATATAGGCAGCAGGACGGACAAAATACTTTAACATATTTATAAAGAAAGTTCAGACTGACAATGTTTGCTTTCTTTAAACAAATATGCTTCATGTCGCTTGCCACGTACCATGTGACACCACATAAATCCTTTCCATCATGTCGCAGATTCATGCAATCATTGAAAATTATAATTGGAATCTTTATCTTTTGATTGTGATACAATTAAACAAACATTTGATGATGAATAGCACTGATTCATTGTGGAATGTCAAAACAAAAATATCGTTCAGAGTTTGCCTTACCAATGCGCAGACGTACCTTAGGTAGAAGGTAGAGATGTCCTATTTGGGTAATCATCCTCCTGAGTAGATTATTTAGGTGATTTGCAATGCTTCCTATTAGTTTCCTTGCAGAAAGAAGTTGATTTGGCTGTTTTTGTAGGATTCCCACAGCTACGAGTATATAACGGGTGATTTTTTTGAGGTTAGGATTTTCATGCATTAGTATTTGACAGATCACGCGGGATTTCAGACATAGTGTCAAAGAGAAAGATGCTCAGTATGCTTTGACATTTCATCATGAATAGACTTACTAACGAGCAACGCTTGCAAATCATTGAATTTTATTACCAAAATCAGTGTTCGGTTCGAAATGTGTTTCGCGCTTTACGTCCGATTTATGGTCTACATAATCGACCAAGTGAGCAAACAATTAATGCGATTGTGACCAAGTTTCGCACTCAGTTTACTTTATTGGACATTAAACCAACCACACGAATGTGTACAGTGCGTACAGAAGAGAATATTGCGTCTGTTTCTGAGAGTGTTGCTGAAGACCGTGAAATGTCGATTCGTCGCCGTTCGCAGCAATTGGGTTTGTGTTATTTGACCACATGGAAGATTTTACGCAAAGATCTTGGTGTAAAACCGTATAAAATACAGCTCGTGCAAGAACTGAAGCCGAACGATCTGCCACAACGTCGAATTTTCAGTGAATGGGCCCTAGAAAAGTTGGCAGAAAATCCGCTTTTTTATCGACAAATTTTGTTCAGCGATGAGGCTCATATCTGGTTGAATGGCTACGTAAATAAGCAAAATTGCCGCATTTGGAGTGAAGATCAACCAGAAGCCGTTCAAGAACTGCCCATGCATCCCGAAAAATGCACTGTTTGGTGTGGTTTGTACGCTGGTGGAATCATTGGACCGTATTTTTTCAAAGATGCTGTTGGACGCAACGTTACGGTGAATGGCGATCGCTATCGTTCAATGCTAACAAACTTTTTGTTGCCAAAAATGGAAGAACTGAACTTGGTTGACATGTGGTTTCAACAAGATGGCGCTACATGCCACACAGCTCGCGATTCTATGGCCATTTTGAGGGAAAACTTCGGAGAACAATTCATCTCAAGGAATGGACCGGTAAGTTGGCCACCAAGATCATGCGATTTGACGCCTTTAGACTATTTTTTGTGGGGCTACGTTAAGTCTAAAGTCTACACAAATAAGCCAGCAACTATTCCAGCTTTGGAAGACAACATTTCCGAAGAAATTCGGGCTATTCCGGCCGAAATGCTCGAAAAAGTTACCCAAAATTGGACTTTCCGAATGGACCACCTAAGACGCAGCCGCGGTCAACATTTAAATGAAATTATCTTCAAAAAGTAAATGTCATGGACCAATCTAACGTTTCAAATAAAGAATCGATGAGATTTTGCAAATTTTATGCGTTTTTTTTTTTTAAAAAGTTCTCAAGCTCTTAAAAAATCACCCGTTATGTCAAAGTGAAGTCTGGAGCAGATTTTTTGAATTTCTTTTCAAACACTTGAATCTCCTTGAAAGCTTTCTTGGAGATTATGTGCCTCTGTTATAAGTGTTACCATTCATACTATGCTTCTTTGCATTGGCATTTGAAAAACAAATCCTGTCCGAAACACTTATCTTCAAGTTGGTCATCTTTGAAGTGGGGTGGCGGGTGGGAGAATGATAACTTTATTACCATAATTCAAAATGCACCAAACAAATTGATCATGTTGGTACCGACTTCAAAGATTATTTCATCGGTCTGGATGATTGCTTGGATGATATTAGATTTAAGTGCTTAAATCGCTTCCGGATTGTTGCAATAACATCGGTCCTTCACAGTTCCCCACAAACAAAAGTCCAAAGGGGTCAAATCGCAGCTCCGAGGCGGCCAATTGACATCGTCAAGACGGCTGATAACACAATTTGGGAATTTGGTGCGGAAAAGATGGATTGTGCCGTGGGTTGTGTGGCATAGGTTGTCCAAATCCAAACTGTCACTCTCTGTGGATGCATTGGCTTCTGGACAATAACGTGTGCGTTTTCCGAGCCCCAGATTTGGCAATTTTGTTTGTTAACCTAGCCGCTCTGGCTGAGATGAAAATGCGCCTCGTCCGAAAAGATGATTTTTCACCCTTAATCGTTGTCCAATTCAAGCTGCTCTAAGGTCCAAACTGCGAAGCGATAACGAATCGAATGGTCGTGCGCCTTCAATGGCTGAGACAATTGTACGTTTTAAGCGAATAATCCGAGATCTTTGTGCATAATTTTCGTCATTTATGTTACCTTTTATTATTTAGATAGAAACACAGATACCTGATAGTCTAAAGTGAAAAAATAATGTAGTTTATAATTTAATAAAAACAAGAACATCGTCAACTCGAACTTGATATTGAAAACAGTTTCAAAAAAAAACTCTAAAAATTCAGTATAGTGGATGTGTCTTAGGTCTCGTAACAAAATATTTATGACTTGATCGAACTAACTAGGTTGCAACGCATAATGTGACCAAACAGTGTATTAGTACTATCGCATTGTTAAGGGTAGGCATAGAAATAGATACATAAATGTACTTAGAAGATACAGTTTTTCTGATTGTTCTTAATAAAAAATTGTTTTTTTTTTTTGTAAAATTTTGGAATCTTTTTTACAAAGGTGGAACAACATTGGTCGAGCGAGTAGCGAAATAAACGGAATTGATCTAAAAATATGACTTAATTATTTAAAAGGCAATTGTTAAATGCCCATATGATTCGCCCCAAATCCGTTCTTAGCAAAACCAAACCGAGCAGCAAATTTTGTTTGCGAAATTAAAGCAAAAGAACGTTCTACCTTCGCATGCACGCCTGGTAAAGCAGTTTCATTACTTGGTATAAAGACAACTAAAAACCAAAATTTAAATTTAAAAAATTAAAAATTTAAACAAAACAAAAAATACTCAAAATGGTACAACTAAGGACATCTAGCGGTTGAAGCAATTTTAATTTAAGCAAAACGACAATATTAAAAATTCCATCACCAGGCGATCATGTGGAAGCAGTAGGTATTCAATGTTTGTAAATTGAAAAACTTTCATTGTTAAGCTCCACCTTTAAATAACGGCAAAAGCAGAATTTGTTTTGCCAATAGATTGGTGATCCCTAGAAATGTTAGTGTTTGTTGTTATTTTATTTTCTTACTTTCTCTGCTCGATTTTTGGCATCTCCTTCCTCATGGGGAAGACATAGGTATTGAAAAGTTTTTTTTGTCTTTATTTTTTTTTTATTAACTCTTACTATACAATCAAACTCAGCTTAAATGTGATATTCAACCATCTGAGCCTTCACACACAAGTCATGTGTTGTGTATTTTCTCCTTTTACACCAACCACATACGAATTCTATTCAAAATTTTATTCAGTCTACTAGGCGACCATGCTACAAAGTAAGTATACGCTCAGCAAAACAACTATTACCATGAACAGATTTAGGGGGAGAATAGCAGACATTTTACTTTGAATATATATTGGGCCAAGATAAATTGTTAAAATGTGATTTACTTAACTTTTTCATTGACGTTTGCACTGAGATCCAATACTTTTAAGTTAAAATTTAATCAATGCCAAGAAGATTGAATAATACAAATTTTAACATTCCAGAAAAAATACTTGACTCTCAAAAAATACTTGTAAGATACCTACCATTCTCCCCCTAGATCCGTTCTTAGCAAAACTAAAACAAAAAGAGCAGGCAATGTTTTTTTCGTTCTTTTTTTTGCTTTGCTTGAAGGCGGATCCTTAACTTTGTTCAGTGTATGAATTAAGCCCCATTGAACTGATTATGGATGTACGTATGTGTGTAGAAGTTTGCGAAATTAAAGCAAAAGAACTTTCTCCCTTCGCATGCTCGCCTGGTAGTTAGGTTTCATTTTATGGCAAAAGACCACCCAAAATTTAAAAATAAGAAAATTAAAAATTTAAGCCAAACACAAAATTCTCAAAATGGTACAACTAAGGACATCTAGTGGCAGACAATTGAACCTTTGAAAATTCAACCAAATTTGAATAAAAATGACGATTTTAAAAAGTGAATCACCAGGCGAGCATGCAGAAGCAGTAGGGATTCAATGTTTGCAAATTTCAAAACTTTGGCAATTAAGCTCCACCTTTAAATAACTGCAAAAACTGGTTTTGTTTTGCCAATAGATCATGGTGATCCTTAGAAATGTTAGTGTTTTTTTTGTCATTGCTTTGCGTTTGGCTTGTACCCCAGGGCTCTTCTTCACACATGTTTAAAATATAACGTCGGTTGAGGGTGGAACCCTGACTTTGTTCAGTGTATGAATTAAGCCGCACTGGACTGAGTATGTACAGGGTGGGCCAAATGCAAGTTTCTATTTAAAAATGCAAGAACATGAACGATATATTATGGCTTTGTTAGTAGAAGCAAACATTCCCATTGATTATGGAACACAACGTCGTTCCAGTGGCTGCCTCGGCTAGCACTCCAATTTTCCAAGTTCTTGTTGATGGCTTCGGGCTTTAGCTCATGGATTGCTTGGATGATATTGGCCATAAGTGCTAGAATCGTTTCGGATTGTTGGCAAAAGGTTCAAATTGCAGCTCCGAGGCGGCCAATTGACATCGCCTGATAACACGATTTGGTAATTTAGTGCACAAAACATCGACGCGCCATCCTGCATGAAGCAGAGGTCGTCCAAAACAATGTCTTCAATTTCAGTAAAAAAGAGGCGTTTAACATGGCTCTGTATTTTCGGTAATTTTTGAAGAAAGATTGTCCAATGATGCCACCTGACAGTTGGTGACAGACGGATGCATTGGCTTTTGGACAATAACTGCGTTTTTCCAAGCCCGAGATGCGGCAATTTCGTTTGCTCACTGCCGCAGAGATGAAATTGCTCCTCTTCAGGAAAGATGATATTTCGCCCAAAATCGTTGTCCAATTCAAGCTGCTCTAAGGCCTTAACTGTGTGCCTTCATTTGCTGAGTCCATTGGAACTTGTAAGCGAATAATTCGAGATCTTTGTGCAGAATTCTCCTCGGCTAATGCGTTAAATGTTGAGCTCTCTCGACTACAGCGTCTGTGCGCACCGTACGACGACGGGGACCATGAGTGTTGTCCACTTTTTGCACAAAATTTCGTATAGCAGGCGCGGTGGGTGCTTCATTTCAGCCAAAACTTCTTTTGAAAAAACGCACTATTTGGGCTACACAGCACTCACTTTGGAAATAAGTTTTCAATATTTCCCAACGTTGTTCAAGTTGTAAAGCGACTCATTTCGTTCCGCGGAGGTATGATACTGACTTTCTGTCAAGACTTTAGGCGGGAAGCAGTTGTTAGTGTCAAAATAATCAATTATTTAAAAAAAAAAACTAAATACCCTATCATTTAGTTCTTGAATTAACAGTTTGTCGGGCCTATACAAGTTAAGATCAGGTGTGTGTATATTTTTAAATTTCGTTTTAGTACGATGTATGTATGAGCGTTGATTTGGGGAATTTTTAAGTTTGAGATCGAGACGCTTTAAAATAGATATGGCTGCTAATGAGGTCAAGCATAGAGGTTTCCGGGATTTTCATTTTTAGAGGTTTAAGGTTTTCCGGATTTAACATTTTTGGTTATGGATATTCGATTTCGGTGGTATTAACCTGATTGGAATGCTGATGCAGTTGATAGAAGACATTCACAATCCAGACGGTATCCGTTATCGGGGTAACCTTGGTTTCTGGCAAAAGTGGAGATGGCCGCTAACAACTTGGTGCCCAAAAATAGAGTATAACTAGACTAGACTATTGGTTTTGACGGTGTACCACTTTCACTCGCAAGCCTCTTTGTTAACTAAAGTTACTCATCTTGTCGAAACATAAGATGCCCTCAAAAACAAAATTCTAACAACAGTGTGTTCCGATGGTATTTCCTTGCTTGTTCTATACAAAAAAATTGTCAAAGATCAAAAACCACAAAGTAATAATTTATGGTTTACAAATTGCTAATCCTAACTATTTATTGACCATAATTCCAACCTATACGTTTTCCACCAGCAATAATATTATAATTTCCCCTGGAAAGATCTAACGCTTTAATGTAATTATTATTTATTAAGCAAACGACTATTAATAAGTCGCATATATGATTAGCAACATTAAGCGGCAAATGGAACGGAAAGGTAATAACTATCTTGCGGCTGTCAGATTTTGTACTTAACAACGCTATAACTCATCTCGCCAAACCCCCTGATTACCACACACACTGCCACACACAACCACAAGAATTAGCATACAAAACTAAGAAAATTACTAAACTAATCTTTTTATTTATTTGAAAGAAAGATATAATTTATAAAAATACGAAATAAAAAAAATTCTAAAATATTTAACAATAAATTATCTAGCCCCAACAGTTTCAACAGGCAGAATAATGTAAGCAATTAGTTGGCCTTTGAGCTTGTAATAAATCATCGTGTGAACTCAATCGACAGCAATTTTTCTTGATAGCTAGATACTTCTGTGGTGTGTTTCCTTCTGTTTATGTTTGTGTTTTTTTTTTCTTGAGTTAAAAACCAGTCAATGCGGTGAAAGAAGAAAAATTGAAACAGCAATATAATTAAGAATTAAAACGACACAAACATTATGAATAAAGTTAATCTGACTTTTGTAAATATTAATGAGCAACGTTAAGCGATAAGTTATGAGTTAGCGACATAGTTTTCTGGCAAAACGATTAAGGGATAATAATTTGATTTATAGCCACGAACTGCGACGACAACGTTTAAGATAGCTAGCAAAAGATTAATGCTGGCAAAGTTGACCATGGTAGACAACTAAACTATTTTAAAGCTGCGATTTGACTGTCAAGGCAAATGGTCTACGAATTGGCTCTCGGACAGCAAAATGGCGTCAAAATCTGTCCCAAAGTTGTCAATTAGTATAATTTTTTCAAAGAGCCAACGGGTTGAATAATTGCCTTGACCACTTAAAACTAGGAATTTCTTCTATTCAACAAGTTTGAATTTATTTGAGGGCGAGTTTTGGAGAATTTTTGTCAAAAATTATGCAAATCTTATAGTTTCTTAAGTCTAACATTTATTTACATTTTTCATAATAAAATATGGAATTATAGTCTGCACGAGACCAGCTCTGATAATGTGTTGAGGCTGTTCGACTTTGAAGCGGTGCGAAGTTAGTACGCAGTTCTCATATTCGCAGAGGGACCTGCATATCTGGTCATCAATCAAGCGACAACTAGATGACCACATTACCATCGACGCTCAACCCCATTGATCCACTATCATGGATGTACTAGCAATCGTACATCTCGTACTCGTCTTAGCCAAGGTACGTCTGCGGACTACGGCCGAGGTGGTCTAGGTTGATATCCTGCGAAAAGATTTATTGATGATTTCTCTCACTTTTGCTTTTAAGTCTCATAGCATCAGACCTTACTTCCTCACATTACAAACATTAAACTTTCGTAAAGCTAACTGCGAAAAACTTATTTGTCTAATTGGTAACATTAACTTTAATTCTATCTCCAATGACTTTAGTATCTATTGTCAGATGCAAAATTATTTTTCTTAAACTATTCCATTGCGTCCTCCCCTTCTTGGTACAACAAAGAACTTCGCTCACTAAGGAATAAAAGGAATTAACTTTGAAAAATTTATCTGAGGTCGAGATCTAATCAAGATTTCTTATATACATAAGCAACTGCAGTCAAACTTCCTTATCTTCTTCTATTAACATATCATCGTCTTCAGTAGTTAGTAAAATCTGTTTGCTTGAGGATTACTTTTTCTCTGGCCCCGAAAAGATTCCTGCTATAGTCCTTATTTCCTTGCCCAACCGCTCACAGCTCTTTTTCAATTGTCTATCTCTTGTGCTGTGTTTCCTGTACAATCAATGGAAGGACTCGTTCATCATTCCCGTCAACAAAAAAGGGTGTATGAATTTTGGTTTATGGCCAAACTCTCCTGTATACCTAAACTTTTAGAGAGTATAATTCATGACACTATGCTTCCTCATTGTGAACAACTATTTTCTCCGAAACAATATAGTTTTCTAAAAGGTAGAACAACGATCACAAATCTTATAGAATTTGTTTCTCAAACTTTATGCGCTCTGGAATCTGGCCATTAAGTAGATGCAAATGCAATTGGTTTCAGCAAAGCATACGATAAAATCTCCCATGACATTATTGTTTTTAAAAGCATACTGTTTTCCTGTCCTGTTAGTATTCTGGGTACATTCCTATCTCAACAATCGTCAAATTCATTTGTCCCGCAAGGAAGTAACCTTGGGCCCCCGATTTTTCTATTAATCTAACCTTGAGATATACGCTGATAATATGCGAATCTCAAAACAGATTTTATCCATTTCAGGTGTTCAGTCGCTACAAGTTGAGCTTAATAACTTCTTTAGCTGTTGTCAACATAACTTTCTTGATCTAATGAAAGCAAATGTCGAGCCATTACTTACTCTCGTAAGCGGACGCCCTTGCCACAACGTCAATACGTGATTAATATTCGACCAATTTCAATTAAAGCGCTGAAAAGATGAAGGTGGTAAGTGAATTTTTTTGAAATTTGGCTTTTTTCTTACAGATGAAAGTCATATGGAAACTTAAATTTCTGACTCATCTGTACTCTTCTTTCGCCTATAGATTCATATTTAGCCAAAGATGAAGGTGTTATATGCAACCACTTAGGTAAAAAAAAGTTATAGTACTCGTATCTAAATAAACTTTAAATGCTTGTAACTCAAATGTTTAAAAATGTCGCTTAACACCTTCATCCTTTCAGCGCTTCAGTTATCACTTGCATTCGTGACCTAGGTGTTATTTACAACTGTCAACTTAACTTTGGACTCTGGTTCAAAGGATTTTCAAATCCATAAGTCACCAAGTTCCTTTATATCTCCTTTGTAAGACCCCTTCTAGAATATGTCTCCCAGGTCTGGCCACCATACCATCAGATTCATATTCAATGTATTGAGGCGATTCAGCGTTTATTTTTACGATTTGCATTACGCGTCGTTAGATGGAATGATCCTACCCACACATGTTTAAATCAGTCTTATACATATTTGCTTAAAATTTGGTTAGGAAAAAATTAACATTTTTTCAAAAATTTCTCAGACGTGGATCAATGTATTAATTTTATATTTTAAATAAAAGTAAACATTTTTTCCAAAAACAATAGGCTTAACCAGTTCGTTCTGACAATTAGTACCGAAGAAATCAAACTTTTTGATAAACACCACTGTCAAGACGGAGTTTTTTGAAACCCTATTCAGTGAGACAATTTTGAACATAATTCCCAGATCTGCAAGTACGAATACATATGTATATGGAGCTGATTTTTTGTGTGCTTTAACTTGAAAGTATGGAGCACACGCTGGTATACTTCGTTGCTTGGAGTCTTTTTAAGCTTTTTTTGAAATCAAAAAGTTAAAAAAAAAAACATTTTTTCTCAGTACAATTTTTACTTGCGACTCATAGGTACTATAAGGCAAGTTATGCATTCGTAAAAAAAATCGAACTCGAGATTTTGATCAAAGTTGACATTACGATGATAGCGAAGACGAAAAAAGTGGGTCTGGCAATTCTGTCTGTCTGTCTGTTCAATTACAGCTAAACGGCTCGGCCGATTTTCTTCAAACTTGGTAGATAAGGGTTTTAATTTTTTACCCCCGGATGTTTTTTGATTTGATTTTTTAAGACCAAAAATAACGGTACCTGCCATACGATTTTTTTTGGAAATTTTATAAATATTTTTTTTTTCTCAAAAACTGTCCCAACGATTTTTTTTTTAAATTCAAAAAATTTAATTTAGTTAAACCTAGGTAATGGTGGAAAAAATTTTTCCAAAAAATGAGTAGTTTTGGTACCCCCCTTGGGACCTTTTTTTTTGTTTTTGATTTTTTCAAAAACGGTACCACCGATTTTGATCATTTTTTTAATGCTAAAGCTTCCCAGCAGTTTGAATATTATTGTGTATTCAAATTTTCCAAAAAATCGCATTTTTCTCGAAAACGGTCACCGAAACGGTGATTAGATTTTTTTTCTTTCTATTATTTTTTAATATCTGTAATTTAATAAAAAAATATTTGAAAACAAGATATTACTGACTGTACCTACCATAGAACGATTTTTTAAAATTTTGAATTTTTTCATTATCAGTACAACGGATTTTAATGAAATTTCGTAGAGAGTAGGTTCTAAAAAGTTTGAAAAACATTGCATTTCAAAACTTTAAGAAAAATGTTTTTTTTTAAATTTTGAAAAAAAAATCAATTTTTTGTTTTTTGAAAATTCAATATCTCGAAAACGGCTCAATACTTTTTTTGTAAATTTAATTTTTATTCATATAATAATAAAAACTTCAAATTGGCGTACCAACATTTTTTCTTAAAAATGTTTTAAAATTTTCTTATAAAACCTTATTTTTTAAGAAACCACTACAAAGACTTATAATTTTTGTTCTTGCATAAATCTATATTTGCTTGAATCACATGGCATCCTATTCTTACCTTTAACTACTAAAGAAGTTTTTTTTAGTCATTTAAAAAATGAATTTTATGCTTATGAACAGTTTCTCTAATAACATTCATTTTTGAAATTCTTAGTCTTTTACATAGGAGCAAGTTCGTGCGACCCAGTCGTGCATTTTATTTCTTAGTACGAAGGCTTCTTTATAAATTATAAATTACTTTTTTAATTTTAGATAGTCAAAAATAAACCAATAAAATGATCTAAAAAGCTACAGAATTTATTTAGAGGAACTTCGGAAAAAAATATCTAAAAATTTGTTGAAAATATGGTTCGCGACTTGAATAAAATTATTTGCAAACAGAACATACAACATATGTATATGTTAAAAATACTTTGAAATCGTACGCTCAGGTTATTTAAGAGTACATAAACATAAGGCTTAAAACCTAGATATGACTTTTTCCAAAGACTTTTTTCCGCTCTCAGACCACTGTGCGACGTGTCGTGAGAATGCAAACATTATTTTTACACACCAGCTCTTGACTGGTTGCATCGATTGTCCAGCTCTTTATGAAAAAATTTAATGGAACGTAAACCAATGTCATTTAAGAACCATACCACTTTTATATATTCCCTTCTATCGAACAGAATACGTCCAAAATGAGCCGATGACTAGAATGCTTCGGAAAGATAACAGCTCAACCATTTTTGTTCCTAATCTCTCCAAATCCTCCATTCTGCACAATCTCCTAAGAAAAAAACAAAAATTGAGGCGCAAAAGGTCATGGAGAACCAGTCCCTCGTGAGTTACAACTTGCAACCATTCCTCTGTGTGTTGTTGGCCCAGATTGAAAGTTACCATCAATTGCCTGCTGATTCCGAACGTCTATGATGAAAAGCACTTTTAATGATGAGAGATACTCTTGGAGGATTTTTCAGTTCCTCGCAAAGTGCAGTACCCATGAAAAAAATCTGTTTGTTCATAGGTTGTACAAGCTTACCATTACTAGAAGGGGTTCTACATTTTAATTGAAATACATTTTTAAAAACTATGGTCATTGCATATTCTAGAATGGTTTACCATCCCGATTTGAATGCTACGTTGTGATCATCTCCTGTCAATCTTTCAGTTACCGATCTTTGTTAAAATTTTCAATAAAAAACATTCAAATCCATTTTATTTCTTAATCTTAACTTTAAATTAAAATTTTAATCATCATTATAGCGAAGAACTGGAAACAGCTAGCTAAAGACCGGATGGTTTCCCAATCCTGCAGATATAATTAAGACTACATAATAAGCCTCCTGGTCAACGCGATAATAATAATTTTATTTAAGATGTGCTCACCGTAAATCAATTTTTAATCATATATTACATCCGTGGATAAATCTGTTATAACTCAAAGGCAACGAGTTCAGCGTTGCCATACAAAATTACAGAAATCTTTAAAAGCGAAAAGAAAAATCGGAAATTTCTCAACTTTTTAAATGTACTTACATTGATAAATACATTTTGAATGTCGTATTGAAATTAAAAAAACAAATCCCAGGTCTCAAAATAAGAGTTCATATGTACAGGGTGTGGCAACATACATTCCCTTTTTAAAAACGCAATAAATCCCTTCAACCTTTCTTCCTAGTTTCAATGATCATTCGATGGCGGACATAAACGCGGGATTTCAAAAAAACTCTGTTGGAACCAAATGTCCCCCAAGTCAAAACCAGTAACCAGCATCGAAAAATGCATTAAATCTGCAAGTGTGGCAACACTCACCACCACTACCCGAAATGTTCATTCAATTGGATTCGATTATTCGACTTCAAGTCGCGCTGCTGCTGCACGTGAAAATACTCGTACTTATTTAATTTATTTGTACATATTTATGTTTGTCTTATTCAAAATGATGTGAACATTTTTGTTTGTTTTTCATGCGGTCTTCTGGAGAAAATGACTGTGGTCTACGTTACGTAGTGGACTTGCCTATTCGACGGGCAATTCGAACTCTCTGGCTGGTGGCTGCATGCACGCATCTACGTTACCATTCAATTAGTGGAATTAATGGCTTCATAATTTTTATCTCTCAACATTTATATTACAATGAATGCAGAAAGTTATTTTATTTTAATTTTTTTAAATTTTTTTTTTTTGAGAAAGAGCTCAGCTGGAGCCCTCATTGAAATTAATGGCCATGATTGGGCAGGTGAATATAATATATAGGGGTTACACGGTTACACCCTTTTCGGCAAGGAAAATGCATGGTCTTTTGTTCATTAAATGTAAATGTAAAATATTTCTTTTACTTTGTATTCTCTTTTTCTACTGGCCTTTGAGAATTCCGAATTTAAATAATTACCATTGAGATGAATTTTATCATGCTCATGAGCAACTTCAAGGCTCGATAAAATGTTCATGTAAAATATCAGAAGATCGTAATTATTATAATTTTGACATAATTGAAAAATGATAAGATGAATATTCCTACTTACTAAAAATTATAGCTTGCTAAAGGTCCATTTTTTACATTTTGAAATATGGACACCTGCTTTAATGCTTTAAGTAAAATAAAAGCTTGAAAGTTCACTAAAGATTTTGATTTGTTTATCACAAAAAAGAAGACAGTTAGTGTAATCTTCTATACTTCAAAAGAAAAATAAATAAAATGCACATAAAGGGTGGGTTAAATACAAGTTTCTTTTTAAAATAGCAATAAAATGAACAAAATTAAATGTTTTCCATGTATTATGGCTCTATTAGTAAGAGCAAACATTCCCATTGCTCATGGAACACAACGTCATTCAAGTGGATGCCTCGGCTAGATTTGCAGTAGCGCAATTTTCCAAGACCTTGTTGATGCCTTCGGGGCTGTAGCTCACGGATTGCTTGGATGATATTGACTTTAAGTGCTTGAATTGTTTCCGGAACTGTTGACATAACATCGGTCCTTCGCAGTTCCCAACAAAAAAAAAGTCCAGAGAGGTGAAATCGCAGCTCCGAGGCCGCCAATTGACATCGTCAAAACGGCTGATAACACTATTTGGGAATTTGGTGCGCAAAAGATCGATTGTTGCATGTGCTGTGTGGCATAAACCGTAGGTTGTCCAAATCCATGTATTTAATTTTAGTAAAAAAGTCTGTTAACATGTAGCGCACATCCTCATTTTTGAAGAAAAATGGTTCAATGATGCCACCACTCCACAATCCGCATCAAACTAGCACTCTCTGTTCATGCATTGGCTTCTGGACAATAACGTTGCTTGTTAACGTAGCCGCCGAGATGAAAATGCGCTGCGTCAGAAAAGATGATTTTTCGCCCAAAATCGTTGTCCAATCCAAGCTGCTCTAAAGCCCAAACTGCGAAGCGATAACGAAGCTGATTGCTGAGTCAATTGGATCTTGTAAGCAAATAATCCACGATCTTTGTGCAGTATTCTCCTGAGGCTAGTGCGTGAAATGTTGAGCTTTTGAGATCGATGGCGAGTTGATGTTCGTGAATTGAGTCTCACACTCTTGGCTACAGCAGCCATATTCTCGTCTGTGCGCACCGTTCGACGACGGTGACCTTGGGTGTTGTCCACTAGCATACCAGTCTCAGGAACTTTTTGCACAAACTTGAGTACAGCAGGCGCCATGGGTGCTTCATTTAGGCCAAAACTTCTTTACAAAAAACGCTCTGCTTGGGCTACATAGCACACACTTTGGAAATAAGTTTTCAATATTTCCCAACGTTGCTCAAGCGTAAAGCGACTAATTTCCTTCCGCGGAGATATGATATTAACTTTCTGTCAAGATTTCGGGTGGGAAACAGTTGTCAGTGTTAAGAAAACCACTAGATGTCCCACCCTGTACATATTTATGTACCTATGATTAAAAAGGTTATTCATATAAGTTAAATATTTAATGATTTTATTTCCCATAAACAAAGTAATGTTTGCTTTATTTATTTTAGCTTTGCGCTGCAAATAAAAAATATATACCTGATAGTCTAAAGTAAAAGAGTATTTAGTTTATAAATTAATAAAAAAAAACTTGATTTTGATAAAGTTTCAAAAAACTTTAAAAAATCATTATACGATCATTTGACTTGATCGAACAACCTTGCTCTTGCGATTGAAACACAAAATGTGACTAAACAGTGTATGTAATTGGCATTGGTAATTCAGTTTCATTTCTTGGTATAAAGACAACTAAAAACCAAAATTTAAATTTAAAAATTAGAAATTTAAGCAAAACAAAAAATTCTCAAAATGGTACAACTAAGGACATCTAGCGGTTGAAGCAATTTTAATTTAAGCAAAACGAAGATAATAAAAAGTCCATCACCAGGCGATCATGTGGAAGCAGTAGGGATTCAATGTTTGTGAATTGCAAATCTTTCATTGTTAAGCTCCACCTTTAAATAACTGCAAAAGCAGAATTTGTTTTGCCAATAGATTGGTGATCCCTAGAAATGTAAGTGTTTGTTGTTATTTTATTTTCTTACTTTCTCTGCTCGATTTTTGGCATCTCCTTCCTCATGGGGAAGACATAGGTATTGAAAAGTTTTTTTTGTCTTTATTTTTTTTTTATTTAGCAAACTCTTACTATACAATCAAACTCAGCTTAAATGTGATATTCAACTACCTAAGCCTTCACCCACAAGTCATGTGCTGTGTATTTTTCTCCTTTCACACCAACAACCCTGCAAATTCTATTTACTAGGCGACCATGCTACAAAGTAAGTATACGCTCAGCAAAACAACTAATACCATGAACAGATTTAGGAGGTGAATAGCACACATTTTACTCTAAATATATATTTGGGCCAAGATAAATTGTTAAATTGTATTTTATTTAACTTTTTCGTTTGATTTCACGTTTGCACT
The DNA here is from genome assembly GCA_963931855.1 of Philhelius festivus. NCBI lineage: Eukaryota > Metazoa > Arthropoda > Insecta > Diptera > Syrphidae > Philhelius > Philhelius festivus. The sequence continues at coordinate 18,136,318 of OZ007557.1, read as the reverse complement.
GACATCCATTAAATTTTAGTTAAAAATTAATCAATGTCAATAAGATTGAATAATACAAATTTTAACATTCCAGAAAAAATACTTGACTCTCAAATATTAATAAAATACTTGTAAGATACCTACCATTCTCCCCCTAGATCCGTTCTCAGCAAAACTAAAACAAAAAGAGCAGGCAATGTTCTTTTCGTTTATTTTTTTCTTTGCTTGAAGGCGGATCCTTAACTTTGTTCAGTGTATGAATTAAGCCGCATTGAACTGATTATGGATGTACGTATGTGTGTAGAAGTTTGCGAAATTAAACCAAAAGAACTTTCTCCCTTCGCATGTTCGCCTGGTAGTTAGGTTTCATTTTACGGCAAAAGACCACCCAAAATTAAAAAATAAGAAAATTAAAAATTTAAACCAAACACAAAATTCTCAAAATGATACAACTAAGGACATCTAGTGGCAGACAATTGAACCTTCGAAAATTGAACCAAATTTGAATAAAAATAACGATTTTGAAAAGTGAATCACTAGGCGAGCATGCAGAAGCAGTAGGGATTCAATGTTTGCAAATTTCAAAACTTTCGCAATTAAGCTCCACCTTTAAATAACTGCAAAAGTGGTTTTGTTTTGCCAATAGATCATGGATCCTTAGAAATGTTAGTGTTTTTTTTTGTTGTCATTGCTTGCATTTGCACATGTTTGAAATATAACGTTGCTTGAGGGCGGATCCTTAACGATGTTTAGTGTATGAATTAAGCCGCACTGGACTCAGTTTGTACAGGGTGGGTCAAATACAAGTTTCTTTATCTTAAAAATGCAATACAATTAACAAATTTAATTTTTTTTAATTTATTTATAAGACTTAACGATTATTTTAAATTTGTTTGCATATTTTATTTTTATATTTGAAAAATTTAAACATTGCATTTTATGCATTAGAATATTTGTCTCTAATTATAGTCATGTTTTTATGTATACATTTTAATTTATTTATTTCAAACAAATCCTCAAAATGTTTTCCACCCACACTAATGCAGGATCTGTACCTCCCAATCCATGATCGTCCTTTAAGTGTTGTAAAAATTTGGTGATATATTTTAGCTGCCGTACAAATATGCCACCAAAACAAGACTTCGTAAGCTCCTCTACGGATTCGATGTCTTCAAACTATTTATGCATTTCAGTCGGATTTTTATACGTAATTCGCTTAAATGTGAACTGAACTTAAGAAGTCCTCCCTTATCAACTGATGATTCGAATCGAGACCATGAGGATAAAATTATATTTCATGATCCGAGATTGATTACCCCCTTTTATTTCAGATTTTTGTGTTGTTTGTATTTATATATAAATGAGAGAGAGCTTTATTCTGAATCTTCTTGCTTATGTCAGGAAATCTCCCTGTAACCCTGTTCGAAGTTGGTTGTATGAGCAAATACTGCAAACAAAATACATTTTTTCGACAGTGCAGTAGTTCATAATTTGTTTCTTTATATTTTCATCTTTAAGCGAAGAATTCATCAGTGACTTGCGTTTGAAACGATTAAATTGCAAGAATAACTTAATTTTTCAAAACAAGATTTTACCTAAGCTTTTCTGCATACTTTCAGCTTCAATTTTTTATATTTTTTATTTGATTAAAAATCTGGTATTTTGTTCAAACAATCTTTTTGTCATATTTTTTTCCTATAATTTTTTCTAAGACTTCTAAAAATTTTGAATTCTTCCAAGCTTTTTTGTCAAAATGCGCCACTGTCTTCACACGTCGCGACGGTTGCTAATCATCCTTAATCTTCAATGAAATGTCAGTACCTTTACCTTACTATCTTAAATTTCCCTGACACCGTAACCAAAACGAAACCCATGCTACCGACGTGAACCTTGTCCTACCAATTTCAATATTATCAATATAATTATAATTATAGCTCACAAATAGGTGTCGCTTAGTGCTTCCGTTAACCAACATGTCAATTATTAATGCCGATAGATATTATTTTGTTTTGTTTTTATCATTTTACTGCGGTTAAGCAGTTCGTGTTAAAATTGTATACGAATCAGTGGCTTGCATCTATAAGTTGCGCGTCAAATTACTCACGGTTCTTGACTTGTATGGTTGCGTCTTATCCGATCGGCAGCCCACTCGAATGTCGCGTTCAAACGCGAACGAATAGCGATAAATTGTGGCGTTTAATAGAAATAATTATAAATGGTGGAATAACTACGGATTAAATGGCTCGGTGGATTAGGTTGAGACGTTGAGACAACATCACAACTATGCGAGTCTCAGCTGGTGTTGCGGCAATCGTGGTAGAGTGAAAAAGTATTTTCCTGTTTTACACACGAACTTTTGAATTGTATTTTTTTTTTTTTGAGAAAAAGATCTCAGTAAGATTTGAATCACTTCGAATAGCTTGACTGCACAAATCTGCATCCCATGTTTCTGTCTCACTTTGTGCATCCAGCGGTGCCAGTTCGAAGGTGAATTTAGGTCACGTTTCCTTATTTGTTGAGTTAGTTTGCGGAGAAAAAGATTTTCGCTGCAACATTTTTTTTAAGATGAAACAGTCAAATTTGACAATAAGAAATGACAAATTGATCATTATACAGGGATGGTCATCTACTGGTTTCTTTTTAAATCATATGTTATTTTGACACTGACAGCTGTTCTCCGCTCTAAATCTTGACAGAAAGTCAGTATAATACTACATCCGCGGAATGAAATGAGTTACTTTACGCTTAAATAGATTTGGGAAATATTGAAAACTTATTTTCAAAGTGAGTGCTGTGTTCTGTGTAGCCCAAACTGCGTTTTTTTTGAAAAGAAGTTTTAGCCGAAACGAAGGAAAAAAGGTCGTGAGACTGGTATGCTAGTGGACAACACTCATGGTCCCCGTGTCGTCCACTCGAGAATGTGGCTGATGTAGTGTGAGACTCAATTCACGGACATTAATCCGGCATTGATCTTAACAGCTCAACATTTCTGCACAAAGATCTCGGATTATTCGGTTAAAAGGTCCAATTGACTCAGCAATATTTTGCCCACCGTTTATGCACATATTTAAAAATTAAATTAACAAAATATTTATGTGATACATAAATAAAGCAATAATAAATCCTGAAACTGAATTATTAGGTTTTCATTTATGAAGGAACATTTAAAAACATTTAAAAAACATCTTAATAACGAGATCAAGCATATGACCCTGCCACAATGCCATACCATACTTTGAAGCTGAAGTATTTCACTTAACTAAATTGATCTCAAAACATATTCGTTTAGCAAAATAAAAGGAATTAACCTATCCCCCTGCCACTGCGATGCAACTGCAATTAATTTATTACACAGAAATAACAAGTGTCAACACTGATTAAGTCAACTATCGATTACTTTCTCAAGTTGTAATATTTTTATCTTTTGCAAAACCGCCAAACTGACCGGACGTGGGTTGCCCAACTCCAGAGCTCCTATAATAGCCAATTCTCAAAACATACACAGACAGCCCGAGAGACAGGGCCTTTAAAACACACATTATTCATTTGCATTCTTGAGGACTTTTATCTCATTGATTGCGTTTTAAATGCAATCATAAATCAAATTGAATTTATGTCAACATTTTATGGTTGTTTGTCCAAAGGCGCTATTTCGTGTAGCTCCGTAGATAAATAATGTCGAACGACGCGACGCGACGATGAAAGTGCGCACAGCGCACTCGTAAAAGTCTTAACTTGTTTTTGTAGTTGAATGCATATTTTTTTTAATAGTAAAAGGCCAATTTGTGGCCAAACTAAAATTTGTTTTATGCCAAGGACGTGAGTTCAAGTTATCGGCTTTTAACTGATAAGTACATAGTCATTTCTTTTTGGTTTAATAATACGAGTAATCTTGCTTCTTAAATGCAAATTTCTTAGCATACAATTTAAGTTAATTTTGTACAACGTTAAAAAGATTTCAGTATGATACTAGGTTTTTTAAGTAAAACATCGAAAACCTATTTGTTCTTACAACTTTGTATCACACTTTAAAAGTTATAAATGTCAAAAAGCAGTGTTTATTTAGATTTTCCATGAACTGTAATTGTCTTATATATTCAGAGTTTATTAACAAAATATAAGTTTTCGCGCACATTTAATTCAATTAGTAGGTTCATTTAAAATAGTGTTTCCTTTTGATTTAAAATAAAAATTTGAAGTAACAAATGTTTTGTGGCAGTGTTTATCCCTCAGTAGATCTCAGATCATCTCCGTAATAGGTGTCATAACTGGACATCGTCTTATAGATAGACACGCCGCACAGCTCGGTGTACTATCAAACGATTTCGGGAGGAGTTGCTTGGACGAGGAGGAAGAGGAAACAATCTCACAACTTCTTTGTACATGCCCTACTACTAGGAGACTATTTCTATAACGAACCAAGCGACCTCATGAACACAGGCATCCCTCGCTTCATCAGAAGCTCCAAATATCGGGTTTTTCAATAAGAGCGCTACAAAAGTTTTTTTTAAATAAAACAAAAACGGTTTTTGATATCAATGAAATTCTTTATTTCTGTGAAAGTACGTTCGATGCCATTATGTATGGAACTCGATTTCTTTTGCATGGCCACCACGGGCACGGTTTGCAGAAGTCCAGACGCTGAACCCAATTTTCGACGGTTTTCAAGCATAAATCGGCCGATACTGCTGCAATTTCACGTTCGATGTTCGTACGATTGGGCTTTCTGCAACTGAAGCCTCAGCGGCAGCAATATTCTCGACACTACAGGCACTTCTTTGTCTCACTGGCACGGGAACATTTTGTACTGTGCCTGTGGATTCAAATTTTTCCACTAGATGCTCAATTGTTGATCTGCTTGGACGATTATGACGACCATAAATTGGACGTAGCGCTCTTAACGTTGAGGCCACTGACTCCGAATTTTGGTAGTAAATTTTAATAATTTCGACTCGTTGTTGGCTCGTATATCTTTCCAACATGAAATGGCAAACCTTACTGAAGAGAAATGTCAAAAGAGCGGCAAGATATATGGCGTCATTTGCTGTCCTTGTCGCTCTACTTTTGTAGCGTCCCTGTTGAAAAACCCTTCAGTTTTAACAAGTAGGGATCCTTTTGTTTTGTGGTATCACAATGGACCTCTACTGGTCTAAGTGGTCTAAGTGTGTCGGATGCTTTAAATGATAGTCACTTTAACCTAAGCTAACCTTAGTGGCAGAAAAAAAAATTGGCCAAAGGTCTTTCAATATTAAGTATATCTACGAAAATAGGGCAAAGTAAAAATATTCTTTAAAATATTCCTTATCGCTAAAGATAATTTTTCTGCCAAAATTGGTGTCCTCTTGCAAACGCTCCGAAGCCCAGTTAGCAAACAGACAGCGTGGGCTATCGTCATGTACTTTGAGCTCCGTGGTTTATTCTTATGCACGGCGAGGAAACGAGTGCCTCGGGTTCCGCTGTATGTGAAAGTATACAGCCGACCGCGGCGATGTTATTTTTAACCGATTTAGTGTTCCTTTGACGTTTAAATGTCGGCTCATTGATTACCGAACCGGCCGTATCAAATGTTGCCACCAAACTTTGAAGAGTCGAATGTGAAGGTCCACCAAGTCTACCGTAAAATAGGAGCAACGTTCGCACCATTTTTATTATGTGAACGTGTTGTTTAATTGTGTTACTTGCCAAGCTGTTTAGACATCAGTTACTGAATAATAAACAATAGATTTGAGAGATATCACCAAAACAACATGGCCGCCACAGACCTTCAAGAAAAGTGGCTCATCTTAAAGTAGTTATAAATGATGGATTCAATATCTCATGAAAATAAAAAAATTCTCAGAATTGCATCAAATACAGCTGAGACCACGCAATACACGAGAATTTGTGGCGTTAAATGTCAGCAAACCGAGTTTTTTCAACTCACTTTGAGTTTGAAAAACATAAACCTTAATACTGTGGAGCCAAACACATCGCTTGGAAATTGTTAGGCTTAGGAAGTTGAATAGATTTTGATCTCGCGAGAAATAAGTATAATTTCTCACTAAAAGCTTATTGGCTTAGACGGGTTAACCTATAATAACTTTGTATATATTTGTATACCTACAAAAGGAATGCTTAATTATTTCAAACTATGAGGAGTATTGAGCTTAAGACTATTTCTTATTATGTTGTATGTATTGTTCGATTCATACAACAAAGCAGAAATTCTTTATAAAGTTCTTTTATGATCAGCTTAACTCGCAATAAGAAATCTTTTTGGAACATTCCAGTGGATTTTAAAGAAAGAAAAATTCGCCGCCGATGTGGTAAAATCTCTCTTCACCATAGTGAAAATGTGAAATTATTGCCTTAGCCACCATATTTACTCGATTTAACTTTATTGAAACTATTTGGGGAAAGTTAAGCATTAACTCCCGCGAAAAATGGAACATAACCCGTGCCATTGTTCAAATTCAGTTTGACATATCGCAAGAGTCAGCGAAAATTGGTCCTCTCGCAGTAGCGCCTCCCAGAGAAACCACGATGGTTATTTGAATGAAATCATAATAGTATTTCAAACATAATTAACCTTATTGTGAATTTTACCCGAACAATATTCCACCCGGAAAAATTGACATTTCACTTTTCGCTTATTGTGAGTTTCACCCGAAAAATTATTATTTATTATTATTTATGTTCGAAAAATTCCCCTTATTGTAAACAATCATTTCGGGCGGAATAATATGCCATTGAGAGCCATAATTTTCACTTATTTTTATTAGGCGAACGAGAGCACGCACAATAAGGCGGAAAAAGTAAGTTGTTTGTTTATTTTAAGGTAAGAAAATTTAAAATTCATGTTTTTTTGTTATAATGCAGGAGCAAAACAATAAAAAAAAGACCAAAATGATATGCTGCTTAATAAAATGCAGGAGAATCCTGAAATTGCCAAGGGCTTCACTTAAAGCGAATCGGGAGAAAGTGGCCGAGTTTTGGAAGAAAATGCCTGTAGTACTGATGAAATTTGAAAAAAATAAGGATTAATTCCTTTTCACACTCGCGCATCACCAAAGGATTAATATTGCTTAGGTCATGTTTATTAACAAAGTTTCTATTTTGGGCTTCCTAACATATCACTTTTTCCTGTTAAGCTCTTCCTTTACGTCTTCGATCTCTTGCTTCAGATTGTTATTGAACGCCCTAACAAACTTCTTAAATTTCTCCGGGGTCATATCAGTCAAACCACGCCGATCGGCTATACTCTTCGTCTTGTACATCATTGCAACAACCAGCTGGGCAACCCTTCTCATTGGATAGCTTTCGGACATTTTCTGAATGAGTTGGCCAGATATCGAAAGAGGATTCGGAGAACCATTTTCTAAAATTGTATATTCTTATATTTTTTAATCAACTGCTATTTCAGTTGGAGTTGACTCTTGAGAAGCTCTAGCTTCTGAAGTTGTTCCTGTTTGTTATAATTTATGCCTGGCAATTGTTTCATTTGATTGCGAGCACTTTCGAAACGTTTTTGTAGCGCTAAGATCTTTTGACTACACTCCTGAGATTCTCTTTGCTTGGCTGCGTTATCGAGAGGATCCTTTTAGACACAACGAATAATGTAGATAACAGGTAAAAGTTCGATATCGAGCTGGTCGACCGTCAAAGTCCCGGTGGATTCTGATGGGGTGTTTGGATTAATTTGTTGGATTTTATCAATAGATTCTGAAGGCGAGAGGCCCATTATTGATTAAATTAATGCATTGTTTATTTGATTGTTTATAAGACAACGAAAATATTAAACAAATTTCAGTTATTTAGATAAAACTGAAAAGAGAGAATATTGTATTGTGTTGTTTTGTTAGGTTGCTTCTTTTGGTTCAGAATGAGTAATCCCTCAAATTCCTTCGAAGTACTCGCTCCTCAAACATTTGTTCTTCTTCAGAAAAGATATGTAGCGCTATGCTATGCTATATTTATGATAATTATCCTTTCTTTATTATAAAATAACAATTTAATTTTATATCCTGAAATTCTTATTTAACAATTGTCAAAATAAACATATGTTTGTTTAAACTCACAAAAAGATCTGTTCATTTTCCGAACGCGATAAGTCCGCAGTTTAAAAGTAGGTTTGCAAAGTATTCGTTTCAGATAATCCAATTAAAAATTGGGGGTAACAATGAGTGGCACTACTAGCGTAGACAAAATTTTATCCCTATTGCAAGTAATTTCGACAAATAACTGATGCCCCAAATTCAATTATAGCACTATTTTAGTTAACAGAGAATTTGGAGGTTACATTTCATTCTCCGTTTCCATCACAGTGGAGTGAGAATTTGTTGCGGGCCACATTTTACTGAACGTGCCTATTTTTCGAACTGCCACTCCTGATTCGAAGTGAAATTTTTATTCGGGCGAAACCCATAATGGGGGCTATCGTGAACAAAATTTCCCTCGGAATTTTCCCCATCTTTGGAAATTGGAAAGGTCAATACTTCTGCACTGTTCATTGTAAGCTGGCGACTGGCCTTTTTAAATGAGAGCCAAAGTCACTATGAAACTTAATTCCCAATATCAATAAATTCCAAGGGAAACTTTCGACATTATTCGAGATGACAATTTTTAAAGTTGGGAACAATTCCCAGGGAAATTTTATTCACGATAGGCCCCAATAGCTTTTAAAATTTCAGGGGAACAAACATTTTTCGGGAAAATGTTTTCCAGGCGAAACTCACAATAAGGCTGAATATCATTGATATACCTTTCAAATAAAACAAAAAAATTCGCTCCTTGTTTTATTTAATTTTAACATTTACACGTTACTACGAGTATCATATTAATTGGAAAATCCTACAAAAACTTCTGTATTGTGTATTTTAATTAAAACGCGCAATTATATTAATGTATATTTTAATTCACGTTTATATATTCCATTTACAATGTTTTACTAATTACAATAAAGAGCAGGTTATTTGGGAACTTGTTAATTCGGTGATAGGTTAAGCGGAAGTCAAAGAATGTGCACACCTCGTGGGTATAGATGAAGCAGGTCTCAAATCGACTGTCATTTATGTTGTAGTTGGTAGCAATGTTCGCCAAAGATAACAGGGTGAGTATGCTACATTCCTTCGCCCAAAGATGAAACTACTTCCGAAGTCCCAGTCTTTTTTCGAAGTCTATCCGATCGACGAACTTCATGTTGAATTGGTACTTCCCTAAGTTGAGTATTTTTGCGAACCCTGTCTGATCGGCAAGATTCCGACCGAAATTCAGGTGACTTATTCGCTGATGGTGATGGTGGCATCTCTGCTGTAGGACTGACATCAAAACTTTTCTCCATAGACCTCCGACGGACCTGATCTGCATGACGATTAATTTCTTTCCCACCTTGAGACTCGACGACTACGGAAACAGGCCCTTTGACTTCTGATATTCGGCCTGGTACCCATCTTGGTCCTTCTGCATAATTTCGATACCAAACTGGTTCACCACTATCGTAATTGTCACTCTTCGGAACATCTTGTTTCATTGAACCTTTTACGTGAACAGGTATCGATTCAGGATGCAGCTTGTCAAAATATGTACAAGGTCGGCGATTAAAAAGCAACTCCGCGGGCGAACGTCCTGTAGAAGAATGTGGTTTTACGTGTTGATCTAACAAGAATCGTGCTAGACGTAAACGGATATCTCCGTTGGGAACCTTCTTTAAATATTCTTTCGTAGTGCGTACCATTCGCTCCACTTGGCCATTAGTTGATGGGTGAAATGGAGCTGAAAAGATATGTTTGATTAAATTATTTTCGCAAAATTTGTTAAACTCAAAAGATGTAAAGGCTGAGCCATTGTCCGAAACAATGACATCAGGTATTCCATGGGTAGCGAAAAGCTGCCTTAAAACTGTCATGGCACAAACGGATGATGTAGAAGACACTGGATGAACCTCCAGCCATTTGGAGTACGAGTCTACTACCAAGAAGAAAAGATTTCCTTTGAATGGACCTGCAAAGTCTATGTGGATCCTGCACCAAGGATTCTTCTCTGCCTCCCAAGTATATCCTTTGATAGGAGATATATCAGGACGCGACTGCTGGCAGATACTGCACCTCTTTACTGCCTATTCTATGTCATTGTCCATTTTCGGCCACCAAACATAACTCCTTGCCAAAGCCTTCATTCGAATTATCCCAGGATGGTTTGCGTGAAGTGCGGTTAGAAGTTTTAAACGATGAATTTCAGGAACTACTACTCTCTGACCCCATACTAAACATCCTCTGATAGATGACAACTCGTTTCTGCGGTCGAAAAAAAACTTATAGTCCGGTTCGGTGGTAGTTGGCCATCCCCTCAAGGTCCAGTGTAACACACGTGATAAAATTTTGTCTTTTTTGGTCTCTTTTGCTATGTCAATTGCCTGTATAAGTGGCGAATCAAGTAAATCTATCATTAAGACTACTTCTTCTTCAACTTCATCCGAACATTTTGATCTGTCAACTGGTAAGCGACTTAACGCATCGGCATGAGGAATTTCCTTTCCTGGCTTGTGTTGAAGATTGTAATTGTAGGCGCTTAAAAAAATTATGTTGCGAAGCATTCTCTCGGATATTGTATTTGGAGTAGGTTTTCCGGGTGAAAACAGACCCAACAACGGTTTGTGATCTGTATATATTAAGAATGATCTGCCGTATAAATATTCATGAAACTTCTTGATACTTGCAATTATCGCTAACGCTTCTTTGTCTATTTGCGCATAATTGCGTTCTGTTTTATTCAAAGTCCTCGAGTAATATGAAATTGGGCGTTCAGACCCATCTGGCAATACGTGTGCTAAAACAGAACCAACTCCGTAAGGTGAAGCGTCACAAGTAAGTATGACTGGTAATTTCTCATTAAACGGCATTAGCACACTGTCTGATGATAAAAGATTCTTAAGCTTTTTGAAAGAAGTTTGGTGAATCTTTGTCCACTTCCATTGTGAATCTTTATCTAGAAGTCTATGAAGAGGCTCCGCCAACATAGCTTTTGAACGAAGAAATGAATGATAGAAATTCAAGAGCCCTAAAAACGCCTGCAACTCACTCTTGTTTTTCGGTGTAGGTGTATTTTGTATCGAAAGTATTTTTTCTTGCAGTGGATGTATTCCGTCTGCATCTATGCGGAAACCTAAAAAATTTATCGACGGAACGTCAAACATGCATTTTTCTTTTCGCAATTTAAGACCAGCTGTTCGTATTCGATCAAAAACTATTCGTAGTTTTCTAGCTAAACCTTCAGAATTTTCTCCAACAACAACAACATCATCCAAGTAACACACAACACCATCAATGCCACGCAATATCCCTGACATACATTTTTGAAATTCACCTGGAGCGGCAGAAATTCCAAATTGTAGTCTTTTTACCTTAAACGCACCTTTATGCGTAATAATAGTTTGAGCTTGAGCAGTTTCGTCATCTACAGTAAGTTGCTGATATGCCTGGGCCAGATCCAACTTTGCAAATACGGCACCGTGTGGCAGATTTGCAATCAGCTCGTGCATTGAAGGAATTGGATAGCAATGTGGCTGCAAAGCCTTATTCACCGTTGCCTTGTAGTCACCACAAATTCGTATGGAACCATTTGGTTTCGAAACGGGAACAATTGGTGTCGCCCACTTTGAATAATCCACAGGTTCGAGAATACCCTGTGACACCATTCGGTCTAGTTCCGCTTCTACCTTTGATCGGATCGCAAAAGGTATTTTTCTAGCAGGTAAATGAATTGGTGCAATTTCAGAATTCATTGAAAGAGATATGGCTGGCCCCGTATAAGCCCCCAAATCATTTGAGAATAAGTCACTAAAGTCATTCACCACTTCGTGAACAATTAAAGAAGATTGAACTGAATTTACTCCTTGAATAGAGATTCCCAAAGGCTCAAACCAATTGCAATCCAAAATGTTAGTGCGCGTACCAGTAGCAATGAGAAGCGATAAATTCCGAATTTCTCGGCCTTTGTACCAGGCGTTAACTGCACATTCTCCTTTGAAGGTAATCGCATTCCCTTGAAAATCCATAATTTTTGTTGATACGATTGAGAGTTGTGGTTTAAACTGTGGATATAACATATCAAAACTAGAATCAGAAATGATTGTGAAGTTAGAACCGGAATCCACTTCGAACTCGCACTTGCGTCCATTTAGAATAATAGTTGTTCGTTTCTTTAAATTTGGGAAGCATGCAATCTGATTGACTATGTAATTTGCCGCTCTCTTAGAACTCTTCTGACCCTGACCATCTCTCTTCCCACTCCTACATACCTTCTTTATGTGTCCGGTTTTTCCACAGTTGTTGCAGACAGCTGTGCGAAACTTGCAGACAGCACGTTGGTGTGATCCTCCACAGCTATAACAGGCAAATGACTGAATGTCAACTGAACTTGTTTTTGGCAATTTAGAATTTTTATACTTTCCTTTAGTATAATCTTTCTTTACATTGTTGACTTGATCATCGCTTATGCTTGATGTAGGCACATTTGCTTTGATCATTTGTAAACTGCGGATAACTGCTTCGGCTGCGATTGCCTTTTCCTGAGCGGCTTGGAATGTAAGTGCTGGTGTTGCTATAAGCTCCTGTTGTAACCGAGTATCGCGAAGTCCACACACAAAACGGTCTCGTAACATGCGGTCTAATGAACTGCCAAAATTACACTGGCTTGCAATTTTTCGGAGCTCTGCAACGTAGTCTGTTGTTTTCTCATCTGGAAGCTGATCGCGCTTGAAGAAGTTGTAAAATGATGCAATCTCCGAAGGAGGTGGAGAGAAATGATCAGAAAGAGTCTTACAAATTGTATCATAATCAATTTCGGTTACCTTTTTCGGAGAAATTAGAGATTCTAATAGATCAAACAATGGTGCTCCACAAACAGTAAGGAAAGTTGCTCGCTTAAGACTAGCCGTAGTGACTCCATTTGCCTCTAGAAATATATCGAATCGTCTTTTGTAAGATCCCCAAGTAGACTGTTTTGATATATCGAACGCTTCAATGTGTCCGATCGAAATTGAAGTGGTCATCGTATTCCTAGAATGGTTTGGACCTTCCGCAGTTAATGGATTGTTTGTAGAAGAATTTTCACTTTTAATTGCAAGAAGTTTTTTATCACGATTGCTGGTATCAATTTCTTCGTCTTCGGATGAATCGGCCATTAGCTATTAATACAGCGATCCCATCCTCGTCGCCACTATTGTGTATTTTAATTAAAACGCGCAATTATATTAATGTATATTTTAATTCACGTTTATATATTCCATTTACAATGTTTTACTAATTACAATAAAGAGCAGGTTATTTGGGAACTTGTTAATTCGGTGATAGGTTAAGCGGAAGTCAAAGAATGTGCACACCTCGTGGGTATAGATGAAGCAGGTCTCAAATCGACTGTCATTTATGTTGTAGTTGGTAGCAATGTTCGCCAAAGATAACAGGGTGAGTATGCTACATTCTGTATCTATTGTTTTCTTTTTTCTTTTATTAAGAGTAACTCAGGGTTTTTCTCCCTATTGCGAGGAAGTGACAAATCCTCCAAGAGTATCTCTTGCCCCAGAAAACTCTGCTCATCTTAGCTCGGCTCTACTACATTAACATAACACGCAAACAGGATCTCTACAAGCTATTTCACCAAAAAATTTATTAATTTATAACTCTCGATCCAAAAAGATAAAAAAAAAATGTCTGTGTTGTCCGCCATTTGAAGAGGGCGTCAAAATACTTAAATTTGTAGACAAATATAATCTCTAAAAATCAAGTTAAAAAAACTATCGAAATCTTGGGAATAAAAATCCGTTCTACGATTTATCACGTCCCATATGATTCTGAACGAAAAAATAATAATGAAGTTTCTTTTTGTGGAGCACAATAAGTCCACTTTTACGTAATATTTCTGCTTCAGAACTTTCATTGTCACTATAACAGTTTATTACAATTAACTTTATGATTTTCCTAGCTGCGATTCGAGTTGTTGTAATTGGATTCAATTCCATTAAACTCAAGCGGGCACTTAAGCTCTCTTTGTTAGTGTAAATATTGTAACCACAAAACAACCACGTGATGTTCTGCCACCTCCTTATTTCTACACCCATTTTGCCCGAAATTTTGTATGTTTAAGAAAATATTAAAAAATCCTAATTTTTGAAAATAACTAAAATCAATTACCTTATTCAACAACAAACTTTTTATTTATGTATGCATAAGTATATCTTCAAAACGTTAAATTTAAAAACCATGCTTCAGAGCATGTGGTTTTTGCCAGAACGTTTGTAGGTATCTAGTTTAATTTTGTTTTGATTTTATTCTATACTAACTTTTTTGACAGAATGTTTAGTTGTTGACGCTTGCGATTGTACAGATGAACGCCGCGAACGACTGGCTGATGATCCTGACCCTGATCCTGAACTGCTTCCTGAAGCTCCTACAGGTTTCTTTTTTATCCAAAATTTAAGTGCAAACATTATTTCGGATTTTAAAGCTTCCATAGGTGTTAACTGAAAATATAATAAAAAAAATAATATAGTCTTGGATTGTATTTTTTTTTTTAGTTTATTACCCTCTCCTCAACAGCAACTTGCTGAACATTCCACAGAAATTCAATTATCCCCAAAATAAAAGCTCCAAATACACCACAACCCAAAACAAGGAACACACCACCAAGTTCTTCTATTGACAATTCATTGCCATCAACAACATCAGCTTTGGAGCAGGTCTTGTTAGGATTCGTCCACCATTTTTTCTTTAACGAAAATAGTTCACCCTTTTCGCTGAGTTTTAAAATGGCAACACTTAAATTTGAACGATAGTCCGCTCCTGAAAAATAAATTAAAAATAAAGAAAAACAGTGATATTTAAAATAAGCAGGCTTTTAGTCATTCCCGCACCTAATGGAACAGCAATTCCATAATGCTTTTCGCCTATTTGCGATCCGATTTGAGTGAGTTCACATTTTTCGTCGTTTTCAATTGCATATTCCATGCTCGTTGTTTCAATGAGAAAAGCGTATGTGTTTTTATTTTTCCGAACACGGTCCACACCCTCAGCGTTACTTTTTGTAAAAACAGTAGGCTGGGCCGATACCATTTTCGACCAGGCCAAACGGTAAACTGTGTCATTCGATTCCTGGGAAGTGGTATTAGAAAAGTATTTATTCTAAGTGTCTGCTCAAATTCTGTTAGTAAAGTTGTTAGGTGATAGGAACATAAGTTTCACTGTCAGATCATTTCGTCCTGCCAAACTAGAGAATACTTACTAGTATATCGTCGGCCCGGAAGAAAGCTAACGCAGCTCAACAAACTATAGAGAGTATTAAAAAATTTCAAGATAAAAGCATTCAAACTACGAAAAACCTTAGAAACTCAACAAATACAAGTGTACCAGTTGAAAAAAGAAGTAGTAGTCCATATCAATTTCTACCAATTTTACTCCTTTCCATATGAACTTTGACAGACTGAACTAAAATTAATAGTTTTTGCATTAACGGTGTCACAATATGATCAAGAGTTGTATATTTTTTCTACCGGATATTCCGTTTTCTGTAAAAATTGTCAGAATAATTTCCTTCGGACCGACGATTTTTTTTTATCAAAATCAAAAATAACATTACTGAAAAAAAGTTGGAAGTACTGCCTCCTTTTAATGTTCCAAATTGGATTTTGTTCTGCTCGGCCAAATCATTAATACCGCTAATGGCACTCTCCATTTTATCTGCAGTCAAAAAAGCAGCCAAATTGGCTGTGTAGGAATTCAACATCATCAAAGAAAAGAACCACCACATTCCGCTCATTAGTCGCATAGGTCCAGACTTTGGCAATATATCACAGCCCTGGGCCATAAGTGATCCCATTGTTAGCCATGATGTATTAGCAATATCCCATTTGTTTTCAAGTTCCTCGGGATTCGGATTGCATGGATGTGGATTTTCCCATTCATCGCGTGATAGCCTGCAAATAAACTTGGCTTATTTTAGAAAAGTTGTATGGATTAAAAAAAAATATAAACACAAGTTCTACCTGGCCATGACTATGGAAACCAAAGAGATAATTAAATACGATGTCAACATGTACATCCAGACCTCGACGTCGAATGGCTTTAAAAACGCAAATAAATCCTTCGATTCTGCGGGCGTCTTGAAGTACAAAATACTGATGCCTAATTGCATAAATGGTACAGTAAAATCTACCACCGATCGACGGGCTTGGGTAATTGTCAGGTCACAAATTCCAATGTCGGCTTTCTGGAAATAAAAATTCGTGTTGGTGTACCTAGTAAAATAAATTAAGTTAAAATGTTCCGGTTTGAAAGGATTTTGTGTGGTCGCATTTTTCTAGTCAAGTTATTCAAGATAAAATTATTGAGTTTTCGCATATACATATATAGATACTTTTGTAACATTGAATGGTGTTAAGTAGCCGAGCTAAAAATTGCAAATTAAGTTATTTTCTGCAACAAAAAAGTTTTTCGTTCTACAAGCGATCTTTTAGAAGATTTTAAAAAGTATAAAATTTTGAAAACATCGGATTTTTATATATTAAACCGTTCTGACTAACGAACATGAAAGGGCTCTGCATGACACACGGTGGTTTCCCAACTTCTGCGATTGCAAGAACGCTGCTTACAGTCATCTAAGCCAAGCTCTCTGGCATCTTAGACCGCTTGGCCGTTAAACCGGGTGTACGGTGTTCCTTGTCAAACTTCTGGATAACTCGTTGATTTTGACAACTTCCGGAATACTTAGGAGTTCATATTCGAATTTATTCACCAGGGTAATTCGCAATTTCTTTTGAGCTTTGAATTTCGTCGCAACTCGGACGAAAACTTGGGTATCGAAGTGTGTCCCTTGAAATCTACGCACATCTAAGAAGTCGGTTAAGTGTCTAACATTGATTAGACAAGGTCGATTCGTTGGATGGTACGAATTTCGGGAAAGCGTCATGTTTTTTTTTGTTTTTTATAATTCACAAGCGCTCATATAATGTTAAACCCTTAAGACCTTATAACCTTAAACACAGCAGGGGCGATAGGAAATAGAAGGGAAGAGAAAGGAGGTATCGACGAACATTGGTTTTGAATGTTTGCAAATTGTTTGAAGTTGGAAGTCCATATCTGACTGTGCTTACAAACTAGTCCGCCGAAAATGTTCTACACCATGCTTGAAATTCCCGGACATAACTTTGACATCGCACAACTCCAAACCGGTTTCGTAGGCTCAATCCATGAGATCATAATACTCTTCGCAAATAGGGTCTTCATAGTCATCAGTGTGGACGTGCATATAAGGTTAATGTTTTGGAAGGTGTCCTTGATGCAGATCACAGCCAGGCGATCACTAATCGGCTTCAATTCATTAACTTTACGTATTTTTCATCATTCCCGGTGTCTGCCCTATACCGTATGAGGACAAATTCAAGGTTTTGAGTTTTATCTGGGATTTAAAGTGTTCCGAAATTCATAGTTCATACTTTTAAGTTCTTATCCTTTAACGTCCTAGGTCTTATTGCCTTTTGAGAATAATACACATACCCATTTCCGTCATGACTTCAATTCTAAATATGTCAGAGTAGCTAAGGTAAGATGAACCCCAAGTAGTTTTGTCTAACTGGAACTGGGGCACATGTCGTCACCTACTTAGCTTCAGATAATTTTTTGAAAATCATGTAGTATATTTTAGGAAATGAACTATAACTTTGGCAATTCCTTGTTGATATTTATAAATGATGAGTCAAATAAAAGACGAGTATAACATTTTCTTACACGTATTAAAAATGATTTAAATTTTGTTTAACAGAAAAACGATCGAATCTTCAATCCACCGCGCCGTGCGTCCGCTTGCTGGCATTCAAAATTGTTTTCTTTATTTCGGTACTTACGCGATCAATTAAATATCCAACAATTCCGTCCCATTGCTTTGTCTCTGGATGATATGTTCCATAGCTATCATCGTCCACAAGTTCAAATGTATAATCAAATCCAACTAATATCGATAATTTGTGAATAAGATCAATTGCATAGCCTTTAAATCTAGCGTTTCCAGTTAAGATTTCGTTTTCATTCGGTTCTCTTAAATAAAAAAAAAGAGTAAAACATGAATCACTACCAAGTATTATTTCAAAACATTCTTTAGAAATAGTTTCTGAGAAACCAAGGTTAAGGATTTTCTAAGTTGTTATTGATATTAGGAATAAATGATTATTTACCTCAGCATAAGATAAGGTTTTCCAATACGAGACGCCACCCTATAGTGCCTTCGACTTTGTGAAAAATCCTCCGTATCTACCTCTTTCGATTTTGACGATTCGGTTTTTGCCAATAATTGGCCATCTGGATTCCAAACAGCAATCACTCGATCCGTCATAGGGCGATATATTTCTAGATTAAAATTGACCCGTTCACCCCATTCATTGAATTGAATATTCTTTGTAATGAAAGTTCCATTTTCTTCTGATGTCTTTCAATTGGAAAGAAAGGTTTTAATAAATGAAAATGATGGAAAAGTATAATTACCTGTAACATTTGCTCCAAAATTAAGTTTCCAACTTCCCATTTCTCATCATGACCGCAGGATACACGTGGTTCATAAAATCCACCTGAATTTATAACATTACTGATTGCATTGTGGAACAGCAAGACAGCATCGAAGGCTAATGTTGGCATTAGAGAATAAGTGTCCTAAAATAAAAGTTTAAAATAAATATCACTCATACGCCACAGTCTCCAAATGCAATTTGGAAACAGAAAAATTCAAAAGCTTTTGCAACTCGTTCTTTGAATTGCTTAAAAAATACTTTAATAATTTTGACATCAAAACACAGTCTTATTTTTGAATAAATTTGAAAAAAAAAATATTTAGAGCTGGGAGTGTGCCCAATAGAACCTCAAGCTCCATAGAAGATGTAACGAATTCTGTACTTATTGCAGACATGGCATAAGAAGGAATTATAACAAAAAACAGCGGCTATGGTTGAAGAATAAGGGAGTTCAAAATTTGCTTGGTATAATTTATCCAAACTTAGCATTGATGTTCACTAAGATATTACTGCGCCAGCCCTCGACTTTCAACTCACACTACTCAAAGAAATAAGCACTTCAAAAAAAAATAAGAAAAAGTTTAGGAAAGTGTTCATGCAAGTCATTTATATCAGACTTGGGAAGTGGATCGATCAGGCTGGTGTTCGAGCCAACCTTTCTACCAAATATTCGTTCCTAAACAACAGCAAAACTTTTTAATTAAAAAAATTGTTTGTACACCCTTTTTATTGATTTAAAGGGAACTTTCAATACTAATATCAGAAGACTATCAGTATCCTCACGTAAACGGGTCAGGAACCTTTTGCCTCTATTATACGACGTCGAAAGTGGCAGTGGATCGGTTACACGCTTCGAAAAGGCGACAACTGTATTGCGGCGCATGCAATGCAGAGGAATCCGCTCAATCAAGAAGAAAGAAGATCTAGACGACCGAGAAGCTCATGGAGAAGGAGAGTCGAAGAGGAGTCAGTCCAACTAGGCAAGAGTTGGAGGGAGTTGCGACTCATATCCAGGAACCGACGATGTCGAGATGGCATTGTGGATGCCATATGCCCCACTAGGGGTCCCCCAGGGACATAAAAGGTCTGAGGATCTAAGTATGTCAGTAGTAGTATCAGTAGTATAAATAAGATTGGTGCTATCGGAATTTCGAAAAATGTTATCAAAAGTTACGAAAAACTTCTAGGAAGACAAAATGTCTCCGGGGTGCTAAATTGTGAACCACGAGCTCCGCAAGGTTGCGTTTTGACACCAGATAAACGAAATGGAGTAAACATAAAAAAACTTCTTTGATTCACGTGGAGTCAGACTTTCTTAAAAATTTAAAGGCAAACGCTGATTAAACAAGGTGGGGTATAAGTAATATCATAATTGAATTAGTTACCATTTTGATAGGAATGAAAAAATTAGCTCTGTTTTCAAGAAAAGTTATTTGAAGATGAAATTAAGGTGCAAAAATTATATCGGCCACCTGCCGAGTTGCTGCACATTTTGAATTATTGCTAGCAAAACATCAGGCCATAATTTGGCGATTTATTTTTCAAACTAAGATTTCAATACTTGCAAGGTTTGTTGTGATAAATGCGATATTTCAAAAGATCTTGCGATTAGAATAGCCAGTTGAATTCAACAAAACGGGGAGAACTCGGGACGGAAATTTGAGTGTCAAAATCTCCATCGTTGTCTGAGCTATGTGAGAAGTTGCTCAGTTCTGCGAAAACAACAATGCTAGATACTCTATTCAGTAGGTTGCAGAAAAAACTCGCTGAAACATCGGCGTCGTTTTCTTCATCGGGATAAAAAAAACTCTTCTTGCATTTCATGTTGGTTCTATGTGTCATAGAAATGGGCTTTGTCGCTCATTATGATTTGACATAGGAATTCATGATTTCTCGAACAGACAATTGGTGTAAATTAACCTCGTTTGACGGTGATTCGTGAACGATTGCACTCTGTGCGGTAAAATCTTCAAGTCTTTCACTTAAATTGGTCAAACGAATATATGCTGATTCGTAATTATGTGCATCGTGCTGTCTTGTCAACGTTTGTAGATTCTCTTCGGCCGCATCAGCTGTCTTCAAGGTCGAACAAGCAGTACGAGCCCGGCCATTTCTTTCGATGCATTTAGTGGACATTTTTCACGAAGCGCTCAGTCAAACGCTTAATTTTCACGCACATGGTGAACGATGACGGGGAAATCGACGACGAAATTCACACTCAGACCGAAAATGTATCAAATAAGCACAACATTAATTTCACGTTCTTCAGGTAAACATCTGTTAAAAAAAAATTAAGACAAATTCATATTATGACATAACTTATGCGCCACCTTCTATGAACTAGGTTATGAAACGGCCTTATAGATAACCTACAAAACGTGTTCATTTGGTTTCACTTCAATCTATACCTATGAAGCTAGTTTAAAAAAAAAAAAAACAAATCAACCCGTTTTTGAAGAATTGTTTTGAATGAAAAAATATTTGAATTGAATACTTTGCATCCAAATTTTTTTAAAATTTTGATCGAAAAACGGTTAGTTGTTAACGAGAAAAGCTAAAATAGAAAAATAGTTGTGTGAGATGTACGGCCGCGGCGCCGCCGTGAAATAAGGCCAACTTTCAAAAATTGGCCTTATTGTACTTTTATAAAGTGAAATTAGGCCAATTTTCAGCAGTTGGTCTTATTGCACTTCTATAAAGTGAAGTAAGGCCAAATTGGTCTTATTTCACTTTCAACAGTTGGTTTTATTGCACTTTGACAAAGCGAAATAAGGCCGAACTGCATTGTGGTGCCGTGACATTAGGCCAAATGATATATGACATTAGACCAAATTTTTAGAGTTGGCCTTAATTCACTTTTGCCAATTGACATTAGGCCACTTTGGACCTATGTCACTTTTAACTGTAAAAGCTGGGCAGAATTAAGTAATTGTTTATCGGGCGCCGACGTTCTGGGTTTTCTTGGTCAACACTACCTTGGGTGGCCCACTTCGCGGGTTTTCAAGATTTTAACTCCCTTTTCGGAGCTCACACCCGCTCATTTTAAATTCATTGGCCTTATTTCACTTTATCAAAAAAAATTAGTATACGTATTCACATCTGATTTTTTTGCCACTATATCAGTGATCTTCCCTTTGAATAAAACAACTCACCCCAATATATTCGTCAGTGTTCAATTCAACTCTGACAGCTGTTATATTGACTCTAAAATTTTCATTATTTAATGATCGCAACTCTGATTTATGTGTGTCCAAATTCGTTAAGAATAAATTCTGCAAAAAAAAAAATCAAATGAAAAATTTAATTTGAAAAAACAAAACTATTTACTTACATTAAATTGCCCTGTCATATTGAAAAAAATCGAACTATTCACAACATCTGCGAGTAACTCGGGTGAGCAATCCAATATAACTCTTCTTTCTCCTTGATGACGAGTATGTTTCCAAAGAGCGCGATAGTCATCTTCACGTGAAAATTTACGAACTTTAATTTCATCTTCATGTATACGTTTAAGTTGAAGCAAGTCTTGAAGTCTTACCAAGGCTGCAATATTTTAGATTGTTTTCAAATTATAAAAGTGCTAAAACAAATTTTGGTTCAGAAAAATAATATCTGCGCGTTAAGTGATGAGTCTTCATTTAAGTTTTACGCTGATGGTAAAGGATACGAAAGTGCACTTATCACTCTTACGATTTAAGGCTATGAACTAGGTATTGAAGATACAATATAATAATTTTAAATAATGAGATTAAAACCCGAAAAGAAAATGCCGTCATTTTAAATTCGACTTATACTATTAAATAATTTCGATTTAAACTGACTTGGACTCTTAAACTAACTTAGACTCTTAAGTTTTAGCAAAAATTTCACGATTTACCTTCATGGTTTTCATATAGAACTGTATAGCCTTTCCATGCATAGTTGTAAACAATATCTGAATATGCCTTGGAAAGAATCGACGTCGAAGGTGCAACATTTATCGTCATCCTGTGATTCATTCGCTCTGTCATGCTTTCCTCAGGACTCCAATCAAATAAAATATTAGGAATGCCGGTGCTATTGCAAATAAGCGCCACAATATCTAAATAAAAAAAAGCAAACAAGCAAAACATTAGCTGTGAGATTTCCAACCCAAACAAAACGCCACACGTACCGCTAGGTGCCTTTGAACTTGGTCCAAAAATAGCCGAGACACCATTTCTTATCAGATCACAAGCTAAATTTTAAACGGTATGGAATGGAATGGAATGTAGATATAAATATGTTAATTTTTAAAAATATTTCCTTAACTAACCTAAGTTCTGAAGATCAATACTGTCACTATTCTTGTGAGATCCATAATGTTTTAAAGGTACAAGTTCTATTTCGGAGCGTTGATTCATAAGAAAAACAGCTTTATCGAATGCAACTTCGATATCCTGTTCATTTTCAAAGAAAATTGCACCTAAAAAAAAGTTCAAACTCTCTAAACTTAATTTACCTTAGTTAATTGAATAGATTCTAATCAACCTTACCAATGGTAATTTGTTGTTTTTGAATTGATAATCCCAGATGAGAAATGAGAAATAAAAGCAAAATTTGCTTCATTTTCCAGAATTTCGAATAATTTCGAAGATATACGTATTTTCATTTAGTAAATATGAATTGAAAACAAAAAGAAATATTTTCCTAACACGATCCAGCACCACTAACAATCTAGAACAGACTAATGGCGATATAGGTCTATTATTGGACTCACTATATAATAAGCTTAAAAATACTTGGAGATCGCACAAGAAATGTATTATAACTATACCTACATTTTTGTTTTTGTTTCTTATTTTTGTGTTTGTATGGCTCGCTTCGAAAACAATTTTGGAGAACATGTTTTTTCTGCATAAACAATTTTTGAAAACACACACAGAAAGACTCTCTTTTTTCTTTTTTAAAATGTCCATATGTATCTGCCTATTAAATTTTGTAATATTTGTTTTTTCTGATGTGTTCTGTAACTTTATAGATGCAATAGAAACTTGACAAATGCTTTTAGAAATTTGGAAAAATATCTACTTATAGCCGAGGTCTTGAAAAGGTTTCATTCAGTTCAGAAAACTACAATAAATCTCAAATAAATATAAAGACAAGACATGAACCGAGTCTTTGGCAGATCTTTATCTAATACGGTTTTCAATTGGTTTTTCTTCTAAATGTATTCTATATTCGAAAGGAAAAACATTCTGCTCATAAGAAGATATTTTAGTGCAACTAGAAAATTTCAGAATGAAGTTTGCATTCAAAAAATGACTTCAAAGGAGTGAAAATAAATAAGTTATTTTGTTCACATTAGAACATTATACGAGTATATGTAAACAAAAACGATTTTATCCAAAAACATATGTAAGTCCTAATTTAAATGTTTTAAAACAAAATATTATAATGAACAAAATTTAAGTTAGAAACAACAAAGCAATTAATACAGTTAGTAAAATTCATTATTTAATAGTTACTTACAAAAGGCAATCCTTATATTTGTTTATGTATTTCTAATTTTGGTTTCGGTATAGCGAAAAAAGTACGAGACATCTTCCTAAACAATTCAATAACCAGTTGATTTTTAAACTTGTATACGTTAAAGCTTAATGTTTATTACCAGTTGATGTTTTTGATTATGGAATTCAATTGGACTCGTGCTTGGCAGCGAATTTGAGTTCTGCTATATTATTTCAAATTAAATCGAAAGCGCCCGCGACCTAACATTTCGTACTATTGATTAGTTTCATAGGAACGTTGGCTCTCATTTCAAAAGGCTAGACTTCGATCAAAATTTGTCTACAGGAGTTCCTTTGAACTTGATATAATATTGCTAATGAAAAATTTGTGTTTGTTATTTTGAAAAAAATAATACAAAAATGATATACACAATGATTTGCCATTAGTAGAACTGTTCTGACGATTTTTAAAATTTTGTTTGCATTAGTTCATTTTTAATCTAGAAGTCAGTCATGATTCTATTTCTGAGCACAAACTATTTAGAATTAATTAAAAAACATTTTTCATTTAGTATACAGAATTTATAAAATATCAAGTTGCCAGCAAATATGTGGGATCCTCGGGCCCAACTATGTAACTCGACTACTTACTATGTATAAAAATAGAATCGGATTCCAGTAATGCCAATTATTTCCCTCAAAACTTCCGAATTTCGATAGTCTCGCATAATTTTCCACTTTTGGCAAGTAAAAAAAGTTGCAATAAATTATACCTCCTGTAACTTCTAACTTCTTCGTAAAATTATTTATGAAAATAACAATATTTAAATACACGAAACATGGACGTCGACATCCGAAAATAAAACGGAATGCAAGGAATAAGTTTTGCTAATTCAAATATTTTCATTGTAGAATCGGCATACATACATATTTAGGTCCCTGCCTGCATTTCATTTTTAATTACTTCTCTAATAAAATTGACTTTGTCTTGACTATTTTAAGCTCGGCTCATAACTCACATGGCTCACAATCTAAAACGTGTAGGAAAAAAAAGTTCAGTGAAAATCCTGTTTAAAAAATATCTTCTGACATTTAATTAAAAAACAATTTCTGTCTGTGTATTTTTTTTTCTGAAGCTATACAATTAAAACATTGTTATATTTTGTTTTCTTTAATTTTATTGTTAATTTTTATTGTTTATCACTAATTTGAAAATATATATTTTATATTATTATTTTAGCATAAACACGAATACTTATCGATTATTATTCATAGGGTATAAAATTTTTGTTTCTGAACATTCCTCCAATAATTAAGGGTGTAATTTATTACATATATTTTTTTTACTAAACAAAGAAGTAGAACGTTTGGGATGGCAATTAAAAAAAAAAAAGCAAATACAAATTACAATAAAATACATTTTGCTGAGGACAAACAGCAGCCAATTTGTCAAACAAACAAACAAACAAAAAAAAAACTAAAAACACCAAAGGTACAATCATTTAGAATAGAATATACTAAATAAAATAAAGTGTGGTTAAATTGGAATTTCTTCGTGTAGTTCCTTGGCAGCAATTTTTTTTTAAGTTTCTTTTTTCTAATTAGATATATTTCCAGCCCTTTTCGAATAATTGAAATACATTTACTTGAGGGCTGACTCATTCGTTTTCAGTTTTTTTTCTTCTATCTTTCGGAGTTTTTAAACTGCCTAAATTTTGTTTAAAACGTTCGTTTGTTAAAATTTTTGTTACTAAGTTTTTTTTTTTTCATTTAATAATTATTTAATATTAATTCAAATTATTATTGATGTCCATGGGAAACGTGGATATTTTGAACGAGACGTTGGCCCCAGTATTCTTCTAAATCGAAAGGTTTGAAATTTTTTAACTGATCAGATTCATTTCTATAGATGACAGGAGCTCCATGTGGTCCTTGTTCATTCACCTAAAATGAGAAAAAGTTACAAAATGATTTCCATGTAAACAATTTGAATTTTATTGACTCCAACTGGGCCAAATTTTGGTTCGACTCCGAATGCACTCATGCAAACGGAACGTCTCACCAGAGTAGTAAGGGCATTGATTGTCAAAGGATTTACATTAACACCTCTACAAATACAAACTAAGAGAGAAGCTACAGCTTCAAGATACTGTTTCAGTATCTATTTACGATTCTGTAAAAATATATACAGAGAACTAATACTTACTTTGTGCCATGCTTCTTTGATGTAACGAATCAATTCATCATGTTGGGTGAGAGGTTCTCTAGTTGGTATTGATGATGTTGTTCTGGCATCATTATTCGATGGTGAATTTATCGTTTGCCCTTGGCGTCTAATGTATGTGTATCTAAAAGAAGATATAAATATTGAATGAATTGAAAATACTGATCTGATTGGGCTGAATTTGTACGGTATATTCAGTAATTTTTTGTTTTTGTGATTTGCCTTCTGTATTGTTTGCAATAAAAAATCGAATTGAAATTTTTCAAGCTAAAAGTGTGGAAAAAGTTGAAATCCGCAACTTTTTGTTAAGGTCATTTGTAAAAAATGAACGAAATACTTCTTCGTTTTCAATTTCAATTAAACTCCTTCCATTGTGCTGTGTTCTTCAACGCTGGCAACACCATGAGAATACTGATAAATTATCAGCTCAAGATATACCTTGAAGAACGAAAGCTTCTCAATGAACGGCAGTATGGCTGGTAATTTGATGGTTTATCATTTATCTCACGGAACAGTGGACCAAATATTTACACCGTTTTAGAGAAAGTAAAATAATTGCAATTGATATTTGAAAATCTTTTGATCAAGCCAAACTATCTTTCGAACAATACAAATTGTGTTTTGCGGTTTTAAGACTGAAATTCATAAAATAAATGTTGGTGTGCCACAGAGCTCCCTTTTGTCTCCCTCTTTCTTTCTCATATTCATCAATGATCTTTTGTCTGAAACTTCTAATTCTTAATTGTTTTCTGACGACGGTACTCTTAGCTTCTCGAATTTGTTTCCTCATTCACGTTCTTTTTCTTCGGATGTGGATCTAGAACGGCAGGGTATGAAAAGCTCATTGCGTTCTGATCTTGATAGCATTGTCAAATGATGAATCATAAACCACGTAGAATTTAGTGCTTCAAAAACTCAATGTTATCACCTTTCGTTGAAGCGGAACTCACATCTTTACTGCCATCTATGTATTGAGAAAACCGAACAGCTTTTAATGCTTGATATGTGTATCACAGACCATCTTGTATGAAGTGATTACATATTTGACGTTGCTAAAAACTCTAAGGCTGCGTACAGTGGTGCGACAAAGTTTCTCGCATGCTTATCGCAAGCATCTCGCTCATTGTAATCTGTGTATTAAAGCCTATATTCGTCCAAAACTTGAAAACAGTTCCCATATTTAGGCACGTGCTCTAATAATCCACTAGAGCCTGTTGAATAGAATCCAAAAACGAGCTTTGAAATTGATGTTCTATAGAACCATAACAGAAACATTTGCAGTCCTCGAGCACCGCAAGAATGTTTCGTCTCTTTCATTATATTTTTCTTGCGCTTCAGCAAATGAGCATCAGAGTACCGTTGAGAACAACTTCGGACGTACAATTAAGTTCAGATTCTTTCTTTAGCTGAACTATACAAACGTTCAGTCATACATTCAAAACAAATGTGCAAGGGTATCTCGTTTTAAGTCCTAAACGCTCGCACTGTGGTCAAACTTTTTAAGGGTAGCAACAATCCATATAGTGGGCGCAAAATAAAAAAAAAACTGGTGAAATCATGTTTAAAAAAAAAATTGGTGAAATGTGGGCTTGAGCCCACTTTAGGACAAACATTATTTTTACTAAAAACAAAATATTTAAAAACTTCATAAATCTTTCGGTATTAATATTCTGATACGAAAAAAAGCACATTAGATCCGTTTTTTTTTTTATATAATCTACACGCGCTCAAGGGATTATGATTACCCTTTTAAATGTTTGAACACAGCGCGGGCGTGAAGTTAAGGAAGAGAAAGATGTGTGGCACGATCTTCTGAAACTGAAGGTTGTGGTCTCAGATATTTTATCTCCAGGGATGGCGGCTGAACTAAAGCGGAGAATACCGTGTCTTATTTCTATGTCGCTTATAATTCACAATATTTTATTCGTGTTCATCCTTGTTGGGCATACTAGTGTAACTCAATTACATGTTGTTAGTGTTATGCCTGAAAAACATGTAATGAGTAAACCAGCAACCCATTGATGACAATTTTTAGAAGGTTTTTAATGGAATTAAAACGACATAGACGACGGCAGGGATCGAACCTGTGATCATGCGGTTGAAAGGCGAGCACACATCCATCGCGCCACGGCCACACCCGTTCGTTTACTTTCCAAATTTACCAATTATATATGAACTTAGACATACTTTCGACGAAAATTGATATAAATTGGGGCAAGGAAACATAACTTCTACTATGGCGATTATCGATTGGTTTTACGTGTGGATTTTTGTCGTACCATCGTTCATTTACATGTAGATGCCCGTAAAGTCTTGCAGTCTTTCGAATTCATTAGTTGATTTACAACGTGTGAGCATATTCGACGACCGGTTATAGAACCAATATCGAAATAGTTACGTCCTCGAATGTCTTTTCGTATATAAACAATATTCCAGTGAAGCAGCTTGTTCCATTTCTCCTCTAAATAATTTCACTGTAATACCTGGGTTTCTCGGAATGTTCATCTGTTTACCTTTAAGATGAACTTCGGTGGTACTATCAAGTACATAGACTTTCTTAACACATATTCAGCATACGACGGGGCTCCGCACGTAATAACGGGAATCAGAACTGCCATACATCTTTCCTTAAGATATTCCGCCAATCCCTAGGAGCCCCATCACCAGGCAAAATGAATACTTTTGGCAATGTGTTTGTTGTCAAAAGCGGAACTTTTTTGGTATACGGGAATTGAGATTATTTATTCTTAATGTTCTCTTGAAAGTTTCCACACTTCCGCTTGAATTTTATCGTGTTATTTTTATATCACTAGCAGGCGATTGGGGTAGAACCCTGAAACCACCTCACAATAATCATTACCGATTTGGGAAATAACCTTATTTCCGCCTAGGGCTTTTGCTTTTTCTTAATCTTTTTGCAGAGATTTAAAGCGTGTTATGAATTTCCGTATAAGCTTTCCTACAGAAAGAAGTTGGCGAAAGGGCGAATGATTCGCCGTTTCTCCGGCGAGCAGTGTTTACCAGCGCTCATAATGTCCAAAGGTTATATTGCTTTGTATTTCGACCCCAAATGTTTATGACAAGTGCAAATAGCGGATATATATGCCGAAGTTTTTATATTATATATGCAAAAATATTCTCAAGTTTTTATGGTACAAAGTTTAGTGGGACACGGCTGAACTTTAATACCACTGTTTCCTTTAAAGATATAAGTAGGATCATTCAAATAAATTAAAAAACAGTAAGAACATTGTGAGAACATAGAACATACAAAAATAGCATAATTGAATGAAGTCCATAACACAAAGATGAAGAGAATTAGAAATCTACTTGTGATAAAGTGGATATAACTAATTCAATTGAAAGTTCAAGTGCCGTACCCGGGCAAAACGCATTTCGGAGTTGAGGTCGGCCACTTGAATTTCCAATTGAATTAAGTCCATAACTTCGTTTTACAAAGCAATTATAATTTAGCCACTTTAAAGCTTATAACACGCCCACCAACTCCAAACAAAAATACACACATGCTTTGGATTTGCGCGAAAAAAAAACCATTTGATGATATCTTCACCATCTTCTAACGAGAGGAAAGCAGTTGGCCATAGAACCAGATCAGTAAATGCGACAATGTATCCCCCGAGCAATATATTAAATATAAAAGAGAATTATTTATTAAGACATTTAAGTACAGGTGCCGATCCTTGATTAACCATTGCCCTTGCACTCGAAATTGAATCACTCAAGGTTGCACATTGCATCCGCATTAAAAGCTGTGTTCTTGTTTTTATTGAACGAGATGTTCAAATCGATAATTTGTAAATGGGTTAGGTAAATTACAACCTCGGCGCCTTGGTTCGGTCTTCGATTTGCAAGTGAATCTCACACTAAACACGATAATTATCTGAAATTACTTTCGATCGATTTCAAAGAATTCTATTCAACAACAAAACAAAGAAAAAAATTAAATATTTTTTTTTACTATGCAACTCACCCATTGTTTCGGTCCATGGTTATCTTTCGTAATGCGACTACGAGGAATCTCAATGTAATTTCCCTTGCAGTAAGAAGATTTAGTGAATATATTCCAGTTATTTTGTGTATTTTGTTGTTAGCACGAACAAAGAAGGCGCGGGGATTTTTTCAATTTGCAAACTTTTTAATGCCTAGACTGACACTTTTTTGATCTTTTTCTTTTCGAAAAAAAAACTTCTACGATAAAGAAAACAACAACGGCAAACTTAATTTTTTTTTCCTTCAGCAAGCAATAGACGATAGAAAGTTTGTGCAACTTTTCATAGCTCAATCAATTATCTCCGCTAGTTTTTTTTTCTGTGTAATTTAAATCTATAGATTTAGATTACATTGACCTCTCCCCGTAATTTTGAAAAATTTACTTTTACTGCCACTCTACTGCCTGCCAGTAGATTTGGAGAAGATTTTTCTGCTTGTGAAAGCGAGAACAGCGAAGAAGATAACGAAAACGAAACGAATTACAAATGACACAAAAAATAAAAGTATTTTTTATATATTAATTTTGACACACAAACTTAAAAGACTGCATTGGTGTTGTCTCGGTCGGTATTCGGCAGCGGTGATGCAGTGAGAACGAGGCGAATAGATATTTTTGAAATGAATGTAAAACAAAACAAATGAAAATTGCAGTGAATTTGGATTTTTGTTATTACTTGTCGGAAGTGGGAACAAAGGGAATACAGATAATTAACAAGAGCTGTAAGCCGGTAGTGGTGCCATAGTTATATGGTATAAGGGTGCGAGCACACTACTTCGATAAATGCCATCTTAAACGAAAATAAAAGTGTATGTTCTGTTTCATAGGTACGTTCGATTTCCAGTTGTAGCACATATGGAGAATCTTAAGCCAGATATACATTGTTGAAATGCATGACAAGCACGTGCAAGTGTATTAGTAAATTCGGTTGAAGTTGCATATACACACATCAAGCATGAGGCTTCAATCTTTTATTTTTACATCGACCGACGGTGTGGTGAGAAGACGTTTAGCTTTGTGAGTTTTTGTTTGGGGCAAAATTGTGTTTTTACGAATTTCTTTGAGATTTTTTCAATTTTATCCGAGTAATGTGTTTTATTTTGTCTGTCCATTTCATCATACAATTTTTTTTTTGTCTACCGTTTTATATTTAAATCAATGCTTATGTTGTCTTCTCGTCTCTTCAACGTGTTGTACGCAAATGAACCAATAAATGCATGATCAATCATCAATCTTGCATATACAATACTTCAATGCAGGACGCTAGATTGAAAGAAAATCAAAAGATTTGGATTTTGCTTCAAGCCTATATCCAATCTATACGTGTGACTTTTTCACTAATATACATACGCGTGCTTGTCATGCATTTGAACAGTGTATATCTGGCTTTATACCACGTTTTCATCAAAAGATAATCCAGGATTTAAGGCAAGAGATTCAAAATAAATCTTGAAGTGTTTTCACCAAAAAAACGGAAAATATAATAAAAATATGGTTCAAAATAGCTTATTTTTTTGGCCCACAAAAATTGGCGTTTCGTCCCGGCGATCTCACATGGACTGAAAATATGTTTAGGGAGATAATAGGCGTGTTTTGTTGAGCTTCTTAATGTACACATTAAGAAATGTTACACATTAAGCTTATTTTGCACATGTAAATACAACAACAACAAGTTAACAGCACTTTCACTCTTCAGTAATTTTAATGTAACATTTCTTAATGTGTACATTAAGGCTAGCCGCGCACTAGCAATTTTTAGTTGCGAAACTGTTTGGTTACTTATAGAAAACAGATGAACTGTTTGGTTGAATGTCGATGAATTTGCAGATAATTATATGTTCAATAAAATGGCGAACTTATTTTAGGCAATCGTTTAGTTTGTGTCAAAACACAAACTTTTTAGTTGCTCGAACCAAGCAGTTTCGCAACTAAAAATTGTTAGTGCGCGGCTAGCCTAAGAAGCTCAACAAAACACGCTGAATAAAGTCGTGAATATCAGCACAATCGTCTTGGATCTTGTTTATTTAAGTAGTGTATTTAAGATTATAATAAAATAAAGTCAATAATCTAACCTCATTATGACCCCAGTATCTGATGGAGGCCATAACTTTCAAATCCTCGGTCATATATCCACATCTATCCCCATTTAAGTCATTTTGAACAAATCCTCATATTTTCCTTGAAAAACCTATATTTCTTCCTGAAATCCTCCTGCTATAAGCACTTGCATTGTATCTTATCTGGTTTTACATATTTTTCTTAGCACTGATGGTTGATTGCCCAACAATTGCAAATGTTTTAAGAACCCGATAAATTTAATAGATATTATTGTTTTTATTCATAATTAAATTTCCAGTCTTCACTTAGGCTCGGCGCGCACTAGCAACTGTGATCGAAATCAAATAGCTTAATCGCCAGTTGATAGGGCACTGCTACATGCAACACTTCAGTCACACTTTTCTCCCTTAAGCTAGGCACGCACATTCAATTTCTAGTTGCACAACTGTTTGGTTTCTTATAGAAAACATATGAACTATTTGGTTGAATGTCCACACAGGTGCATATAATTATATATTACACAAAATAGCGAACTCATTTTAGGAAATCGTTTATTTTGTGTCAAAACACAAGCTTTTTAATTGCTCAAACCAAGCAGTTGCGAAACTAAAAACTGAATGTGCGCGCCTAGCCTTAGGCTTAAAAAAAATGACAACTATTTAGTTGAATGTGTGCATTGCATACATATACGATTATGTGTTGCACAAAATAGCGAACTAATTTCAGGCAATCGTTTAGTTTTTGTCAAAACACAAACTTCTTAGTTGCTCGAATCGATTCAGGTCAAATCTCACTCAATCACGGTTTAGTTGTCGGTGAAAAGATAGCATAATAGAATTATTAAAAAAAATGTATTGATTGTATTTTAGAAATTTGGATGCTTGTAATACAACTAAGTTAATTCTTGCTATTTTATTCTATGTTTACGAAAAACCGAAATTTATTTATTGGATTTATTTATTGGATTGTAATTTATGCTGTGCTCAAGATGAAAAAAATTGAAAGAATCAAAATGGCGCAATAGTTTTCTGAAAAATGTTGAGTTTTTAAAATAAATGTAGCAGTTTTGTCAACTTTCCCACTGTAATATTCAGTAGCACCACAATGCAAAACAAAAAACAAAATAGAAACGAAACTTGTTGGTTGCTGATATTGTTATTGTTTTCGTCGTGTTTGTGAATTTAGGTTTGTTTGGATCTGTCTACGACTATTAAGGAAATGGAAGAAAAATTAATTGAACTTATAAAGGAAAATTCGTTTCTCTTCGATAAAAGAAGAAAATCCTATTTTTTGTGAAGAATTTATGCTAATGAAAAACTTTTTTTCGATATGAAATGTCAAACAGATGAAATGACGTTGCTGATGGCAATGTGTTTGAGAAATGTTTGCTGGTCAGCGTGCTGTTTACTGTTGACGATCCTGGTGCTGTTGCTGGTTTAATGTGTTTCGCGCATTAGACCATGGCTCAGAATTTTCATTGAGATTTTGTCAAAATCTCCATAAAATCTTGTTCCATCAATCTTAAATATCAAAATTTGTATGGGAAAAAGTTTCTGCAAATCTCATAAAATTATCTCACAAATTTGCTGCGGAAAGTGCAGAAATAAACCTCGTAAACTAAAGAAGTATGGATTCTGACTTTTAATTTGACATTTCACAAAATATTTGCAACATTTACGCAAGTATTTCTTAGGGGGTGTTCATGAAAACATTCTGCGGAAAGTTATATCTTTCTACAAACCGGAAAATTATCTCGTAACATGAATACCCTTACCTTAGTATAAAATAAAC
This sequence comes from Philhelius festivus, assembly GCA_963931855.1. NCBI lineage: Eukaryota > Metazoa > Arthropoda > Insecta > Diptera > Syrphidae > Philhelius > Philhelius festivus. Next base: position 18,102,263 of record OZ007557.1, on the reverse strand, counting down.
CGACACAAAAAAAACAACTAAATCGAAAGAAACACTTCGTATACGAAATCTTTGTTTTTCCTGTATTCAACAAACCAAACCTACCTCTTTTTCTTTTCGACTCGAAAACATAGATGTCGCTAGTCGATAAAAAACAAAAAGTTTCGTCCAGTGTCGTTGAGAAAAAACAAAAAATCAACGAATGGTACTTCCATTTTGAGATTTTGGCATCTTTGAATTTTTTGTTTAGTCGTCGGCTTTGCAACGGACGAAGCTCATTAATTTGTTTGCAATTTTGTCCGATTTCAAAGTGTAGCAGCAAAATAAAGTAAAAATAAAAAGCAGGAGGAAAAGAAAAACATTTCTGTGAGCCTAAAAGCCATAACTAAATAATAATATTGTTTTAGTAAATTATTTTGTTTTGCATTTGCACAGAGTTGCAAAAAAGTGTTTAGGTGTTGAGTATTTTTGTTCCCAAGGAAAAAAGGTAAGTACATTACAAATTACATACCACCTAGGCCAATCTACATATCTATATTTATTGGATTGTAATTTATGCTGTGCTCAAGATGAAAAAATTGAAAGAATCAAAATGGCGCAATAGTTTTCTTGTCCCCATAAGTTGAACTATTCAAAGCTGTTTTACTAAATTTTCTATTCGAGATCGGGCATTTTGTGTATACATTTATTAAAGATTTCCACACGGAGAAAATTTCTCGGAAGTGATCTTGTCTCAACATTCGTGTCTAGTAGAATGTCAATCGAGGCTCTCATCCCTTGTGTTTGTGTATAATTGGCACTGGGAATTCAAGTGAAACAACGAAGTAGGTACATGTAATCTATTGTTCGATATCTACCCCGAGTGATTTTAACCTATGTTCAGAGAAATTCGATTGCGCGGGACATGCCGGCGTCCAACGTGTTTTATTAAATAAAGCTGAAGCTCGCGTGTAGTAATGTTCTTTTATTTTTAAAGAAAAATGTAACCAAGTCTTGTGGGCCAAACTTAACCGATATGTTATCAATGTGCTGATCATATTTCTCAAGCCAAACAGCAACACTAGAGAGAGTAGTAAATAAATATTTATATGTGTTACAATTACAAAGGTTAAGATAGGTACATACATTTTTTTTTAGGGTTAAGCAATGAATAGACGCAGTGCTTGCAGATTACCAGGGTTAAAAGAGTTTGTTTCAACTGTACCAAATGCAATGGCGAGAAGCTTGTGTAGTTCGCTGTTACTGGATAAACATAGGTAATAGTGTGCATAATGTCCTTGAGTGGACATAAGAAAAAAAAAAAAGGTCACGAAAACAGGAAACATTCATGATAGTAGGTAGATCTAGCTGAAGTTCGTAACACTAACAAAATTGAAAGATACGAGAATAGTAACCAACGCTACAATTTGGGGTTAAAGATTGTATAAGATCCGCATTATCATCATACAAATATGTGTTTCTTGTTCGATTTTAGAGGGATGAAAATTTGTCAGTGTTCTTCAGCTGTGAACAGCATGTGTCGGATGTCTCACCTTTTTATTCGTACTATGAAAGATTGTTTTTTTTTCAACTGGTGATAGTGAAACAGAATAATCCCAACCGCATACTTCACAGGTCATTTTCCTTCCCTCAATATCTAACATCTATATGATAACACCTAAGATTTTTTTTTGTAATTTTCGCGCACTAAATTAGTTCATACTACTTCAAATTTGCTTTATAAAATAGAAAAATTTTTAAAACTATTATAGTAGGACGGCTGATAAGTCCGCGGCCTAAGGTACTTAGTGAAAGAAAATATATGGTTTCTATTTTTTATTTTTCAATATAATCTCCCTCAAGTAAAATACATTTCTCACATCTCGCATACAATGCATTTAACCCACCCAAAAAATATTCTGTGTATTTTTCTTCAAAATGACGATCAACCACAGCTTTTATTTCGTTGTCATCTGAAAATCTCCGGCCCCGTAAGTCCTTTTTCAATTTGGAAAACAGGAAAAAATCACTAGGTGCTTGGTCTGGGCTATATGAAGGGTGGTCAATCTCTGAGAACCCCGTGACTCTTTGATCTTGCCTCGCAACATGTGCGGTGTGAACGGGCGCGTTGTTTTGCAGAAAGAGCACTCCGCGCGTCAGTTTCCCACGTCGTCGTTTCTGTACAATAGCTTCGCGAACCTGAGTCAATAAATTGGCATAATATTGGCCATTCATCGTTATTCGGATTTTTTCGACTTTTCGGACGTTTTCTTGGATCACTACCGTGACAGGGCGGCACGGGCGAGGGTTGTCTTCACAGCTCTCTCGTTCTTGTTGAAACATGCGGGCCCATTTTTTTACCATCGTATAGGAAGGCGAAGAATCCTTAAGAACCGGTGACATCTGTTCAAAAATATCTTTCGGTATATTTCCCTTCTTTACGAGGAATTTTTATCACGGCGAGGTGTTCAAAATTCAGAGAATTTCCAGATTCGGCGGTCATGATGATATTTGTTGTGCGATAAATAATTGAACTATCAGTGCAAAATTAATTAGTGATTGCTTTTATAATACTACTGAGGGTAGCAACTAGTGACATAAGTAACAAGCTAATCACGGTTTAGTACCCTAGACCGTGAACTTTTCAGGCGCCCCTTGTATGTACTTTCAAAATGAAAAAAATCTTGTCACGACGATATACATACATATGTAATATTTGAAGATTGTGAGATTTAATTTGTATTCACTCACAATATTAACAGAATCAAATGTTATATTCTAAATAATAGTATGACAGTGTTTAGTTTAGCGATCTATTCAGTAACTTTTAGTTTTCGACAATATTCTGTTTGCTGTTCAGTAAGTCTCGCTGGAGTAAATTTTCTGTATATTATGTTTTCAGTTAATTCATTTTCATTTGGTAATAATTGTTCATCAAAGTAGGTATTTTGTTTTTCTGATTTTGTCATCCAATTCTTCCAAAAGTCAATTTCATGCAATAATTCTAGATATATGCTCACTATTATGGAAGACAATTTACGATTAGAGTGGTTAATCGTTATTATCGATAACAACGTACGACTATGTCAAAAGGCAACCATTAGTCTTTCGGAACTGAATCGGTTGAGAGCGCAGATACGCCAATTCTGTGTTGTGTTTCAGACTTAGCAAAGTAAACTGCGTTTCAAACTATTATATTGTACGTGCAATCGTGTCTAGTTCCGTTACTTTTGTTTTGTAAACAAACAACACGGCGACCTAATTCAAACATGATTATTAAAAAAATGCAACCTTACTTTCAAAATGATTATCATCCGCAAGATCAAGGTTTTGATCCGACAGACACAATAAAGTAGGTGGTAACGTAATGAAGAGCTCTGCATTTATGTGGATTAGTATTGGCCTGATAGTAAGAGTATTTGGGAGAATGGATAATCATTAGTCAAACATGCCCTATAACATTCACCTAAATCAGTGCCGACGTAAATTCCATAGACTAAAGTTCAATATTTCAGTCGGCCTACACAGATTTCAATTAAAAAAACTGGAATGATGTCGAAAAGTCGTTTAAATGAAACAAACATTGTAAATTTTGAAATCTTATGGACATAAATTCTTCCATTTCAATAATTCTCATCACAGGTTTTTATTTCTTGTGATGGTATTTGTGTACATATGCAACCATTTTAAGGTACTAGTACGGTCTAGAACGCCAAAAAACGCACGATTTTTGTGAATTTTTTTCTCAGAAACCTTATAAGGTAATAACATAATTTTTTTAAATAATGAATACATGCGTCAAGAGTACAAAAAAAAATTTTTCTTTTTAAATTTGAAAATTTTGGCCGAATTATATAAGGCCCAACGTCGACTCATCAAAAAATACATTGTCCTATTGCGGACAGTTAATCTCAGGATTGGCTAGACTGAAACAAAAAAACAAAAGTGGGTTATTTAAAGGAAGGTTTCTTACGAGAAAATTTACCACAATTTGTTTAAAAAGTCAAAACAAAAAAAAATCTCGAGTTTTTTTTTTTTTGGCCATTTTTGGGTCGCCATTTTTTTTATTCATAACTTTTTGGTCAAATTGTGGTAAATTGTCTTAGAAAATATAAGAACAATCTAGTTGCAACAAGTTTTTTGAAAATTGGTTCAGTAGATCCGGACATTAACTGTCCGCCATGGGAAAATGTGTTTTTTGATGAGTCGCGATGTTGACGCCCTCTATAATTCGGCCAAAATTCGACAAACAATTTTTTTTGTACTCTTGACACATGTATTCATTATTTAAAAAAAAAAATATGTTATTATCTTATAAAGTTTTGAAAGTTATTATTGAATTATGATGTAGGTATGTAATGTAATGTACATACGTTCAAAATAGAGTTTTATAGAATTGAGTCGCACCTATTACGGGTTTTTTAATTGTATTTCGTCCTTATATTGAATTTAAATTCCACAATTAGACCCTTCATCGATCAAAGGTGTTCCACTTACTTTCTCAGATGAAGCTAAATACCTGGGTCTTATTTTAGATAAAAAGTTAAGTTGGAAACTAATATACAGGAAAGAGTAAGAAAAGCCACAGTAGCTCTCTTTTCTTGTAAGAAAGTCGTGGGAATGCATGTGGGGCTTGTCTCCACAAATCACTCACTGGCTATATTCTGCGGTCATTAGACCTCCTATACACACTTACGGGGTGACTGTATGGTGGATAGCCTTAGATAAACTAAGCAAAGAACAACGTTCAGCGAGTATGTGCATCAGCGGAGCCCTCCGCTCGACACCTTCCGCTGCACTAGACATACTTCTCAACCTCACACTCCTAGATATTTACAGCAAACAAATGTCCGCGAGCACAGCCGTAGGTATCAAAGCCATCTCTCAATGGACCAATAACTCTATTGGCCACACCACCATTCTTGGGAGGAAGGGGCTTTGATAGAAAATAAATCAGTACATTTTTATACAGATGGATCGAAAACTGAAAACGGAGTGGGTGGTGGAGTGTACTCAGATGGACTTAACCTTAGTCTCTCCTTCCGCCTGCCAAACCATTTTAGCGTATTCCAAGCGGAAGTTTTGGCTATAAAGGAAGTATTGTCTTGGCTTAAAGAAAACGTGATATCTAGCACGGATATCCGCATCTTCTCAGATAGTCAGGCTGCTTTCAAATCCCTCGCATCAGTCTCTTTAAACTCCATTACAGCCCAAGACTGTCAATCGTCTCTGATGGAGATGGCCAAACAGTTTAATATTCACCTATTCTGAATGCCGGGTCACAGGGACCTTCCGAGGAATTGCAAAGCCGACGAACTCGCCAGAATTGGAACGGAAATGCCTATTTTGCCCGATAGGGTAAATATAGGTATGCCTATGATTGAATGAATAAATTGGGGTATAAAAAACACTGCGACCTAAAGATCTATTGTGTCCCCCATCTAGAACTGGATGAGGTTGGCTCATCATTACAGTTCTTTCTCCAAATTTGTTCCTTTTAGGAATCGAAGTATTTGGAGTATTTTAAGGGATGATAATTCACTCTCTTTTATGTGGTGCTTGCCCAGATACCTATGCCTTTGTTGCACGAGTGCATCACATTTCCCCAGTATGTGTTCAGGTGTCTCCTCGTGAGCGTTGCAGAATCTGCAAGTCGCGCTGCTCACCAGGCCAAGGATGTTGAGGTGTCTTCTCAACCTGCAGTGGCCTGTGAGAAGCCCCGTGATTTTCCTGAGGTCCCCGAGTAGGAGTTTTGCCTGTCTCAGCTTAGGGAGTTCTTTCCAGATTTTTGATCTTTTTGCCTCCTCTTCTGTTTTGATTTTATTTTTGATCACATTTTCTGCTATTCCGCAGTAAGGCTCTGGCCCTGTAAGGGGTGTCGATGCACCTATTTTTGCTAAGGAGTCTGCCTCTTCGTTGCCCTGGACACCAACGTGGCCTGGTACCCAGTGAAGTGTGACATTTCATTAAGCTTTATCACGCATTCCCAAACAATAGGAATGGCTATAGCTACAAGTAAACTTATGCTGAAGCGAATTGCTCTGGAACAATCAAACACAAGATGGCTTAACACTACCACTTGTTACCACTTGTTTGGCGACCAAACAACTCTGGCCCAAACTGGATTTGAAGCGGTCAAAGTTTTTATTGTCCCTCAGTAGATACGAGAAGTAGGTCGCGTCGTTGAAGTGTCTGCCTCGGCTGCTTCAATTGCTAAGTCCATTGGATCTCCGAGATCTTTGTGCAGAATCCTCCTCAGGCTAGTGCGTGAAATGTTGTGCTGTTGAGATCGATGGCGAGTTGATAATCGTGAATTGAGTCAGATACTAGGCTACAGCAGCCTCATTCTCGTCTGTGCGCACCGTACTACGACGGGGACCATGAGTGTTGTCCACTAGCATACCAGTCTGAGGAACTTTTACTTGCGTAGAGAAGGCGGGTGGGTGCTGCATTTCGGCCAAAACTTCTTTTCAAAAAACGCACTATTAAAAAAAGTTTTCAATATTTTCCAACGTTGGTCAAGCGTAAAGCCACTCATTTCGCTCCGCTGAGGTATGTTACTGACTTTCTGTCAAGATTTCCAGCTGGAAACAAAATATATTTAAATTGCAAAAAATTTATTATTACTCATGTTCCTATAGCATTTTTCTTCCAACAATAAAAAAACACTGCATAGTATTACGTAAATGCTAAAGCAATAATATTGATCAGATTTTTGGAAAGTATTTTG